>OW569407.1:21475984-22735984 GCA_937654795.1 Cistogaster globosa
ATAAAACTGTAACAGGACTATTTCTGTACATGAAATATTTTTGGAAAACTTTGATGTTGGTGTAGATAGTAATCGATGTGGAATACAAAAAACATATATTTGGAATCTTTGTTTGTTTGTCTGTGTTTGCATCATGTAAAAACTACTAGATGGATTTGAATAAAATTTGCGAGGAGGTCCCTTAGAACATGAGTAAAAAAAATATGGCATTAAAGTAGAGAAACAAGAAATACAAATATGAAAGCCCCTAATTTTACTGGTATAATGGTATTAAAACAGTTGCCAGCATATTTTAGTTTTGTAAATGGAAAATGTTTAACACTGTTTGTAGAAGCCTACAATAAATATTTAAAAACACAGTTTTCTAATTTTGAATTTTAAGAAAATTAAAAATGACAACTTGACAAAGTCGTGGGCACTGCTAGCAATTAATAAGAAGAACAAATGTTGTGGCGTGTTTGTTCTTTGAAACTATAATTAAAAAAAAAAAAGAAAAAAATTAAAGAGGTATTTTTTTAACCCGATAGAACTTTAAATTGTAAAAAATAACACAAGAAATTAAATTAAAAAAAAAATCTATTCAAAAGGCCATTTCTTATGAGACTACGTGAAGTCACTGGTTTATATACAACAACAATAGGTTTATATTATGTTTGTTGTTTATAAACCAGTGATTTCACTTAGTCCCATAGGAAATAGGCGATTTATGTAAAATATCAAGACTTTTAAGGCCTGCTGTCAGGTCCACCTCTCAAAATCAAATTATCGCCCGCTGGTCACAGTGCCGAGAACCTGAACGGCTAGTTAGTGGCTAAAGACGCAATAGCAACTCCTACAAACAGACAGCAAAGTCCGAAAACACTGTGTCAACAAAAAGCTCAACCCAGAGTCATGAAAAGACTTTACAGTGAGGTTGCGAAAAGCCCACTAATACGAGCTATTATAGTCTGCGACGGAGCCATTTCTCGTGGGAAATGGGTGATGATCCGCAACAAGCTGCTGGAGGAGTACTTGGAATTCCTTGAAGCCAACCTCGCACCAGCGCCGCAAAATGAGAACGCTGCTTGGTTTCAAGATTACATCAAGCTTCTCTCATAGGCAAACGAAAGTTCGTCTTTCAAATTTAATTGTGCTTTTTTTGTTATTGTTGGTTTTTGTTCTATTGTATAGAAATTCGAATTTTGAAAAATAAAAAAAACCTATAAATTACCACGTAACTGGAATATCAAGAAACTATCTAAATTTCACCACAATAATTCATTTCCACCAACATTTCAACAAAAATATTAATCTTTGATCAAATTTGTTTTACTAATAATAAAAAAACTTCGAAATTATATTAAAAACCGAGATCCTGCAAAAAAAAACTAGATTAGAAATGGAATTTCACTTGTTATAAAAATTGGAAGTTTTATTAAAAAACGGAAAATGCACAAATCATTTCAACACTCGACAATTTAAAATATTGTAAAAAATCGCGTTTTATGTTTAAATTGTAAAAGTGACATCTTCAGAATATTACTTTCTGTTTCAATATATTATTTAGTGACGGAGAGTGCAGAGCACTCTTTGGCACACAAGTTCAGCTAAAAATATTTTGGCTGTGCTTTGCGTACTTCGTCTAACCAAAATAATATTTATTAGTTGGTTACATAGATAATGTTTTCAATGTACAAAACTTAAGGTAGATAGATGCGAAGAATGCTGATGAAGGTAGAGGTCCAGAAAATGCGGAATTTCATTCTGCTGGTGTCTAATTTTTCTTGTTTTCTGCAAATTAATTTTCTTTCTAAAATTTTTTGGAAATCAAAATAAAAAATCATTCTCAGCCGGAAAAAGTAAATTTTAATTTTAATTCATTTATAATATTCCAAATCCGGATTGGGAAAAAAATAATAAATTATAAAATAATAAATAAAATAACAATGGCTCCTATTAAGACACTCTAAATTAGTTTTGAAAAAATGGCCTTTTGAAACAAAGCATTCAACTTATCGTCTTGTTTTTTTACTTATCGTTTCTAAAGTAGCCATCATCAGCCTTCATAAAACGTTTGTATTTAGCAAATAGTCAGTACATAAAGTTTTTAATAGTTGGAAAGACACTGAGAACACATTTCTGAAGCATTGAAACAAATGCACGACAAATTGCATTTTGGGACAGAGAACAAAATTTTACACAGGGTTTAATTTACTAAGCCTTTAACAACGATCAAATAAAAAATTGCTGCACTCACGCTTTTCTGCTCGAACAGCGGCAGAAAGTAGAAAAAAATTATACTTTAACGCTTGATTATTTATTGTATGTGTGATTGTTTTTAACTTTTTAGGGGGCATGGCTAATGCCCAAATGAATTGTTGGCCTTTAATCGTTATCGGCGGTTCGACGAGCCAAGATCACGAGGGTATTGGTGGCTTCCAAGAGTGCAATCAAGTTGAATTGTCGCGTCCCTATTGCAAGTATGCTGCTCGTCCTCCAACCGTTGCGCTTATTCCATTGCATGTTGAAAAGGCTGTTCGTTGTGCAACTTATGGTCGTCCTGGTGTAGCTTATTTAGATTTTCCAGGAAATTTATTGCAATCTAAATGTGCCGAGAATAAAATATACAAGACCTTGGCTCATCCCGTAGCTCCAGTCGTCTATCCGTCACATGACGATGTCATCAGAGCTGCCAATTTGTTACGTTCAGCCAAACGTCCGCTAGTGATTATTGGCAAGGGGGCAGCATATAGTCATGCAGAAAATATTTTAAGACACTTTATCGAAAATACAAATTTACCTTTCTTGCCAACACCGATGGGTAAGGGTGTAGTATCTGATACAGCAGATCAGTGTGTGTCTTCGGCTCGCACGTTGGCCTTGCAAAAGGCTGATGTTGTGCTGTTGTTGGGTGCCCGTTTAAATTGGATTTTACACTTTGGCAAACCACCACGTTACGATCAAGATGTTAAATTTATACAAGTAAGTAAATTGAAGTGATCAAATATTTTAATAAATTTATGCCAATCACGTACATATTTTTGCAGGTTGATATTTGTGCTGAAGAGTTGCACAATTCTGTTACCGCTTCCGTGGCTATACAGTCGGATATTAGACCATTTGCTGAACACTTGTTTGAACAGATGAATGCTATTAATTATCGTTTTTCGAACGATAACGATTGGTGGAAAACTTTATCTGCTAAATGTAGGCAAAATCGTGATATTGTTCATCAAATGGCGATGAATACTTCAACTCCACTCAACTATTATGCTGTTTTTCATCATTTACGCGAACACATTCCAAGTGATACTATCATCGTAAGTGAGGGTGCCAATACCATGGATATTGGTCGTTCTATGCTTTTGAATACTTTGCCTCGCCATCGTTTGGATGCTGGTACTTTTGGTACAATGGGTGTTGGTCCTGGTTTTGCTATAGCAGCTGCTTTATTCTGTCGTGATCGTTTCCCTGGCAAGCGTGTGATTTGTATAGAAGGTGATAGCGCTTTTGGATTCTCTGGCATGGAAATCGAGACCATGGTACGTTACAATTTGCCCATTATTATTGTTATTGTAAATAACAATGGAATTTACGGTGGATTCGATCAAGATACCTTTGACTCTATACGCAGTGCCGGCGATGTGACACAAGTGTAAGTGAAAACTTTAATTAATCTGATTTCGAATTTGGAGGATTCTTTAATAAGAAGTTATTTACAGTCAGAAGTTTTAAGAGTCAAAAATGTTTTTGCATATTTACTTTGTGTTTTTGTATAAATTTATACACGTCAATTTTATCAAAACTTTTCTTTTATAAAAATGTCTAATTGCACATTTGACTGTGAAAAATCTGTGCGATGTGAAGAACAAAAACTTCTTTACATTTTTCAATATGTACATTATCCCCAGGAAGAAATTTAAGAATTTACACAGATAAAGCGTAGAAAGATAAAAAGTATGAAAAATATGTGTTAAAACTACTTAAAATTAAAAATGTAAACGTTAACGAGATAAAAGCGAAGAGAATTGGGATTGAAAAATTATCTGCCGGTTTCTCTATATACGAACAAACATTTCTTTCGCATATTTATATTGAAAACAAAAACAATTTTTTAAATTTTGTTTTTGCATTCAATACAAGTATGGGAAAGAAGTATTCGTTCGCATGTAGAGAAATCGGCAGATCATTTTTTTAACAATAAAATTAAATATTTTCACTTTAAAAATATTTAAAAAAATTATTTAAATTTTTTTTTTTTGAGTTTTATGTTATTTGATCAAGATGAATATTTAAATTTGAAAATAAATGTGCTCTTAGTTATGGAAGTGGTCTTAGTCATATATTGTTCGTTTCGAGATATTGCATCTTTTGCGTTTGAATAAATAAAAATTATTTCTGTTTCAAACAACATTTAAATTTTTATTTTATTCTCAACTAAGGAAAACTCTTTACCAATGTGCAGTTTTGTGTGTCCCACACGGAAATGTGGTTTTCGGAGGTTCAAACCATTTCCAAAATTGAACGAAAAAAAACAATAATTTATAATATTTACAAGCAAAACTCACGGCTTATATTTAACTTAAAATCCTCTTAAATACAATACAGTTTAAAACATTAAAGTGTGAGCGACCTTTTTTGTGAAAGAGCAAAAACAATATGGCGGCAAATATGCCAGCTGTGCCACACTTGTAAATAAATGCAAGCTCTGTTCCCGTATTTTTAGGTAAAGTTCGCTAAAACGAGAGTAAACATAAATTATTCCCAATTAAAGAGAAAAATGCCCAAAAGTACGGGAACACAAAAAACCAAACTTTTATTCTAAACAAAATGTCAAACAAAATTTACATGCAGTTCTTTAGAGTAAACATAGAAATACAAATATTTTGTATGTTCTTATATTTATTTTATTACTACTTTCGGATAAAACTTTTAAATAACACTTTTGGTCGACATTTGTGTGCATGAAACATAGAATTTTTTGTATTTGTTACCGTTTACATTTCAATCAGTTGATTGTTTTTCAGTTTATACGAGTACAAACTTACTCAAAAAAAAAAAAAGTTTGAGCAGTTTCGTGCAGAAAGAAGAAGAATTTGTAGTACGGCAACAGTTTTTGGTAACATTGGGATACCGCGGGTTCCCAAAATTGAGTACGGGAACGCACCTAACATCTACTACAGTAGCCAACATTATAGAAGGTGCAAATTTAAATTTATCAAGATTTACGAAAGCTACAAGGAGTAGCAATCCGTGAATTTCGATATTATTTTAAATCTTTAATAAATATGCATCATGAACACTTTCTTCTGCGGACTTCTTCGTATTTACTACGAATATTTCTCAACAGGCGACGCTCTAGGCCATTTGACAGGTCAGCATTCATTCTGTTTTTGCATTTTGAGCTGTGTGGTTACATTTAAATGACTTTTTATTGATCTCTCTCCCGTATTGGTTTTAATTTAAATAACACGAAAAGAATTAGTGGAGTTAGTAAAGTTAGTATTGGACAGGACAAGGGCTGTTGGGTTAGATATCCGCATAAATATAACCTTTATATTGAATTCAATTGATTTTAAAAGTGTTTCATTTATTCAATCTTTATTTGCAAATATAATATTGAGTCATCTGTTAACGATCGCTAATTTTTGATAGAAATACCAAATTTCGGGTGAAATCGTAAATTTTTGAAATTAATTCAACTAAAAAATATATTTTGGGCAAAATGAATTTTAAGAGGCTGTCAAGTAAATAAATAAAAAATCTAGTTCTCTAACCATAAGCTCTATATTTTCTTGTTCTAGGATACAGTTATGGTCACAGTAACTATAAGAGCAGTCCAGTCCGTGTATCAGCTTTAAAACTGTTTTTTTTTGCAAGAATTATTTAATATTAATTTAACAGAAACGTTTGTTATAAAACAAACACCCCAGATTCGAATAATTTTATATTTTATATATTTTTTTTTATAGAAAAAAGGTAATAATTTTATGAATTCCGCATTTTTTTCTTTTTGTTTTCTTCTTTTGGTTTCGTTAGCACTCCACCTTCCGCATTGGGAGTACAAGTTCGCTACGAAGAAATGATGAAAATGTTCTGTTTAAAAGGCTATTTCTGTGAATCTATACCTGAATTGCAAACTGCCATCAAAGAAGCTCAACAATTGAAAGATAAACCAACCATAATCAATGTGGCTATTAGTCCTTCGTCAGATAGAAAACCACAATCTTTTAATTGGCTGACGGAATCCAAGTTGTAAAACAAAAACTTATCAAAATGCAGAGGAGGCTGCTGGGTGGATGGAAAACTTTATTTGTAATATTCAAGGTGTTTTTAATCTTTACAAAATAAGCAAAATGTATGTAATTTTTTATTGTGATTGTGGCTTAAAAAAATATATCAGAAAACTTAAAAGTTATTGTGCATAAGAACGAAAAAAACATTCCTTATGATTATTTTTTATAGTTAATTTTTTATTTTTGTTTTTAGAGTTTCACAATTGGTTTTTTTTTTGTATAATTTTTGTAAGAAAAAACTACAGAATTTATTAAAATAAACGAAATGAAATTAAATTGTAAAAAATGAGAAAGAAAAAAGTAATATTTTTATTTCTATTCACCATCCTTTTTAAGAGACTCTTCCAAACCCAATTGTTCCAGAAAACAGCGGAAATTAACCAGTCTACCTTTGTGCAGGAAAGGTATTTTAGGACAAAGCTCAAATGCTATATTGACCGGCACAATATCTGCAGTTTTGCCACAACCCATATCCAAAAAGTTAAGAAAATCACACACCTCTATTTCATCACACTCGTTTCGATTCAATACCATCATTATATCATCGATAAGTTCCTGAGTAAAGGGTAGCCGACATCCCTTACACACCGATCTCAACTTAACTTCAGCTAAAAATGGTTTATTCAATGGATTTATATGGAACAAATGTTCCTTTAACTCATCCATAGCATTCCACAAACTGCGTTTCAGCTCAAGATGAACTGCCGCTCTTATAGTCTCCTTATTACATGTATTGGGAGGAGCTTGTTCAGCTGAAAAGTGGCGACACAAGGTAATAATTTCATGATTTGTGATGTTATCACCCATAGCGAAAGCTAATGCTTGTTTTAAAGTTTCATAGTTTATGAAGCGGGCTTCCTTGTAATCACCACCGCCGTCCGGCAGACATTTACAAACGAATTCTTTGTAATTTTTCTTTAACGCTTCTCGCACTTTGTTCATAATTAATTTGACGTCAGCTAGAGGGAACTATAAAATTAAATAAATTGTGGATGAAGAAAAAGTAAAATTATTAAACTCAACACACAGGAGTTCGTCTGTATTTCGATTCGATAGAAACCATTTTGGACACAAATACGAATGGTTTTCTGTTTTAATCGAAACATATTCAGAGTAAACAACCCAGATTTCTTATTGATATAAAAACCTAAGAAAAATCTCACCTCATTTGCATGATGTTCCATATAAATTAATGTATACTCATCAGCCGATACAATATGGAATATATGATCCTTTAGACTAACTGTAGCGCCAATATAAAAATTATACGGTTGATAATATTCTGGTCTTTTTGAGGTGAATTTCATTTGACCCGGCAAAACTATGCGAGTGCGTTTCATAAATTCACCACCCAAAAAGCCAGAATTTCGTGCAGCAATTTCATATATTTGTATTGAATCATCAGCCAAAAAATAGGAGATAATAAAAACACGTTCACAATTCTCTCGTATCGTAGACAGCATTTTAGCTCCAAAGCGCAAAACGTAACGATCGTATTTAATGAATTTTTTAAAGTCTCCCTGAGGTGCTTTGGGTTCTACCGAAAGGCAATTACCTTCAGAGTCCACATGCGAACCCCAGCCATTATAAGGTGGCAAAATTCTTTCACGTGGCTTCGAAGTAACACAATCATCGGCACCCAATGGCATCGGTGCTGGGGTAAAATCTTCAATGCCGTACTATAGTAAAGGTAAAACAAAAAAATTTCTAAATAAAAAGTTCTCATCACCCTACAGAGAGTATTAAAATCATTACTTTTTTACGATAATGGTTTTTAGTAAATTCATCACAATCAGTTAATACCACTGCTCTGCCATAAACATTTAATACACTGCCTATTTGCAGATCCTTGTCTTTGTAATAAATAATTTCTTTACGTCCCATATCTAAAGGATCGGCTACATAACGTACGTTACGCATACTTGTGCCTAGAACATTCAACAAACTTTGGGGGGTATTTTGGCCGGGCAAAGGAAGTCCTGAAAATTCCTAAAAAATAATAAAATATTAAGTTTTTTGTTTTTGTTTAAAATAAGAAATATTTTTGCATTACTCTGGGTAATTTGGTTCTTTTTAAAAATGTTGACGGTCCTTCTCGACCGGAATTGCGTTGCAAATGTTCTTTAATATCTATGGTATCGTCCGCTAGATAAAAACATATGTCCAGTTTTCTTACATCTCCAAATTCTGAACGATCATTCCAGTAACCGCTAAATCTTAAGACCTTTCTATCGTAGGCCAAAAATTGTGCAAATGGATGTTTTTTCTCAATTGGGTTGACGATTTTTGCTCCAGATTTCTTTCGCATTTCTGTGGTAGGATCTCTAAAAAATTAAGAAAATATTTTTTTTTTGCAACATGATTTTTTTTTATAACATTTTGAAATTTTTTTTTTCAAATATTCTGAGTTCTTATATTTTTTACTTGGACCTATTCTAACCTCAAATTGATATTTCTTTTATATTAGCTCAAATAATTTAATAAAGTGTTACAATGGACTCTGCAAACTAATAATGCATTCGCACAATTTGGTTGTTTGTGTGGAATCTCACAAAACAATCAGGTTAAATTAAAATTGCTCTGTTTTAAAACCAGGTTAATTCAGTATTAAATAATTCAGTATTAAACTTATCATTTACAGAAAAGATGAACATTTTGCTAAAAGTAAATTCTTTTGCAGCTTTGGCGTTGCGTATACGAACGAAAACTTATGGAATCGGTCGAATTTAGCAAAAATATTAAAGAGTTTCGTGGTCAATTATATTGCATTATGCAGAAGGGTAATTAAAAAATTTAACTGGAAGGGCTGTAGCCGTTTAACGAACAGGAAATTTGTGACGTGTATCGAAAATTCTATAATAATTTCTTATTTTTTTCGGAGTGGTTACTATCTGCGGCTTATATATGTTAATGCTGTTATGGCTTCCCACTGCATAAAACTTTCCTATCCCATCTGGGAGTTATATATAGCAACCATGTTGCTGATGAACTAACAAAGGGACAATGCTTGAAGAGGGTGTCTTGATACCTTCTGTGGCATACCCCTCTTTGCTTGTGGACAGCGTATCGACGCTGCTCTCAACATCTGGCCCAGGTCGAATGATCTACCGAGTCGACATGTTTGACAGCTAGAACAATCTGGCTCTCTGGGCACTGTGTATTTGGAGCTCATGCTAGAAGAACGAGTCTGTCATTTAATGATTTCTGCAGGTGTCACGAAAAGGAGCAGGAGACGGTAAAACACTTCCTCTGTCTGTGCCCCGCACAGGGGTATATACGGCTGAGCTAACTCGGTCAGCGATACTACGGTGTCCTATGTGGTATATCATCATTAGTTCCAGATAGGATCAGTTCTTTTTGAGGTGCAGTGGGTAGTTCACTGGCCTATAACCGTTCACTGTGATTCAGTCAATGGTATAAGCGCACTTTTTAGGCAACCAGCCTTATCCAGCGAGGTCTTCTCTGTATTTTTCGGATCTTCTCTGTATTTTTACACCTGCAGTTCTTTCTTTCTCTTTTTCTTATCTTCATTTCTTTTTCTATGTCCTGCTTTACTTTTCTCTCTCTGTTTCGTTTGCTTTCTCGCTTGTGACAGCAGCTAACACAAAGAGGCCAATTAATGGACCCAGGTGGGCTGTGACAACTCGGCTTTCTGCCTAACATAACCATCTGCGAGTTATGCAGGAGCAGTTTATTCATTTATTGACATAAACCCTTTCTGAGACATTTATCTTAACTGATATCAGACCAATAGAAGTTACCAGCTTTGTTTGCATGTATTCTTTAGTAAGAGAGCTTTGTAAGGCTTTTACAGCTTGAGACTATCCCTTTTTGAACTGAAAGGTTGAAATTTCCGAAGAGATTGAATTTTACATAATTAAATATTTAAATTAGTTAAAATTTACTTTTTTCGGTATAGGTTCATTCATTAAATTAATTTCTAAAAATCTTTAGAAAGAAAAATTATTTACAAATGTATGCGAACATTTTCCAAAGAAAACAAGAAATATTGGACACCAGCAGAATGAAATGCAGCGAACAGCTACATCCTGTACATTGTGAACATCATCTATTTAAACAACTAATTTTGTAAATAAGAATACGATGAAGATTCATATCAATATTAATTTGGTTAAACGAAGTCGACACACAAACTAAAGTATTTCTTCACTGTTCTCATTGTAAATTGTCTTGTACATTTGTTTTTGCTTCTGTATCAACAATCGATTGATCACGAATGAAATTTTTATTTTTTGTCATTCTTACTTGTTTACTTACAACATTAATGATGCTGCTCTATTATCATATTAACTGTCGTTAGGTTAATTTATTAATTAAATTTTGACATGTAGAGACGTAACTTTCCACTAAACACCCTTTGCCGACAGCTATGATGTCCGAAATTATCTGATTCTTTATCAGACAATAAAAAATTCTGTCAGATATTTAATAGAACAATCGTCACTATTTATGAACATCTATTTCAGCACATTGAAGTTTATCATTGCTCTCTTGTTGAGTAGAGTTTTTGGTTTTGCCATTTTAGGCAGTGACATTAGTACAAATGCTAACTGCTGATTTTCCCCAGTGTGAGGGCTTTTTCAATATCAACTCTGAGTTACATCGTCTTTGGAAACTCTGCACTCTTCTTTACCTGTTCAAAACTGAATAGATTTTTCAGAAATAAAGCTTTTGATTTCTCTGTATTAATAAATGATCGGTGATTTCACTAATCATTTCCTTAGGTAGAAGTTAATTACTGAACATAACCTCACTAGTTATTTAGGGATGTGATCCTACTAACGTTGCAAATTATAATTGCCCATCATTGAATCAAGGTATCTTTTACACTTTACTATCTGATTTGTTTAGGTACTATAATCCCTTAAAGCTTTCAGTGCTGCCTAATGCTTGAAATTAATTCTAAAATCTAATTTCGTATCCTTAGAAACTGCTGGAATTTCAGGGCAGACACAAGAAATTTACACAGATTATGTAGAATTACATCCGTTATAGCGACATTTGTACTGTAACAGGTAGAGAAATTTGAAAATTAATTACTCGCAATTTTTTTTAACAAAGAAGATGACATCTGAAGTTATGTTTCGAATTTAATTACGGCCATTTAATTTTCGTCGATTATATCGTACAAAAAAAAGTTTTTTAAACAGTTACTTAATGTAACTAATCGATAGACGTTTAAATTTAAGCAAATTGATAATTTCTAATTCTTTTAAAAAAATTCTTGAGCATAAAATAAATAAAAATAATTTAACTTACGTTGGTTCGTCAACTGGATCTGGAACTGGAATACCAGACTTATTTAGAAAATGTCTTGTAAATTTATCACAAGATGTTATGTGATAAACTCTGTCGAAAATTTCTATTGTAATGTTAACATTAAAATCTAAAATTGATAAAAAATCTGTTTGACAAGGCGGCGGCTTAGGTATGCGCTGACGATGTACCAAACAGCCCTGTGGCAGGCCAGAGTTTAAAACTTTAGGTTCGCAAATTTGTACAGTACCATCTTCCAAGTAATACATAATCTTAACCTTTCTCACTTGATATGGGCAGTGATATACTTCTTGTAGAGTTTCCTTAAAGTAGGCGTTGAAGCACAATACCTGTCGGTCATATGCCAGCCAGGGTGGTAATTTCGGACCCACTTTAGGTGGATATACTGAAGGCACTTGTACTGGTGGACAGTTGGGATCGACAACCATGCCAGAAGCATCTACTAGTGCTGGAGGCTTACGATCCGATAACATACTGACGCCTTTGTCATTTAGAAGATATTGATTTTTAGGAAAATGGGTCTTGGTTATCTGAAAATAAGAAATAATTTTTTTTAGATGGTCTTTATTTCACTATTTAAGTTATAATTTTACTTACATCTCTAAATACCGTGCCTGGTAAAAAGGGCATGCCCGGAATGCGTAACATTTTGAATTTTTTTTTTTTTTAAATGTGATTTGGTTGGTTTATATTTTTTTTGGAAATTTCTTTTAAAAATTATTTAAAAAATATATATTTTCTTTTAAAAGACACGCTTGTTATGTTGGCATTTGAGTAAAAATAAAGGAAAAAACAACAAATTGATAAAATTTCAAATTTCTATAGTATTGCCAAGGCATGTTTTGAGGTTGCTATGGCACAGTGTTGGTATTACGATTTTGAATTTAAATCTTAACCGCTATCGATTTATCTCTATTAAAATGTTTTTATTATTTTATGTAAACGCATTACCTGTGTTTGACATTTGTAACGAATAATTTTATACAATATTTAACATATGAAAGCAAACTCAGAAATATTTCCTTAAGGTCATTAAATAATATTTTTTTAAATAAAAATTATAAGATGAAATTTGTCGCACCAAATTTTTACGTATGTCCCGTCTAAACATGCAATTATTTAAAATTCTTTTATAAAATTGCTTAGGGCCAGTTTACATTAAGGGCATGGTAGCTGACTTTTTTATTGTTTTCTCTTTTGGAGTATCTCCGTAAGTCATCACGCGTTTACATTATAACTCTTTTGTAGCAAGTGAGAGAATTTTACTTTCTACTTATTTATACGTAACAAGTGTTGCCATAAACTAAATAATAAACAATATAAAAAACAGCAGTTTTGGCAACACTGCTCAAGAATAAAACTGCAAAAAACCAAAAGAGAGAAACAGGAGTGAGAGAAAAATGAAAATGAAAAGAGTCATAAATATTCATTTCGTGCTAGTTTTACTACCCCGTAAGCTTCTCTACACCTCTTGCCCAGAAACCTCTGAATCATGACCTTTGCAGCTGATACAATGCCCTTAATGTTAATTGGCTCTTAAACAAATGAAAAAACAAAAGAGAATTGCAAGTACATGGAACAGAGTACCCGTGTCTACCAGTCTTTTCTCTCTCACCTACAAACTCACGAGTTGCGCAACAAAAGTTTCAAAGTGTGGACTATTCCAATATAAGATCAAATCATAAAAATCCGTTTACACAGGCAAGTGCAAATAACTCAATACAAAGACATTTTTACTAATCCAATCATACTTCATTTACCGAAAATACATCACAAAAATTCTTGCAAAAAACAGACTTCAAAACAAACTTAAAATTATGTGTCTTTTATTGCTGACACAGTAAAATAAATTTTGTTTAAAAACTAAGTCCCCATTTAGACACGCAAATTTTACTTTGTAAAGTTTTGATTTTATGTGATAGAGAGGAAGAAAGCATGATGAGCAGTACAGACTGTAATGTACTCGCAAAGTTGCTTATCCACAGTTGTATACATATTTTTGTGTTTGAAGCACCAAATGCAAAACGTCGGAAAAACTAATAACGATCAAACAAAAGGAAAAAAAAAAAATTTGTAAAAAAAATGTTTGTGTCTGAACACCAAGTTTAAAAGAAAATTAACAAAACTTTGTCAAAATAAAATTTGCGAGTCTAAATGCGTTCAAAGCGTTTTTCTATAGCTGTTCTAAAGATTGGCCATATACATCAGTAATACCAACTATTAGAGCACCCTTTTATTTATAATTTTAAATATTTATATTTCTTATTATACCAGTGGACATTCCTTCTAATTTTTAAGTGCTCGTATATAACGGTCCAAAAGATAAGGCCACACAGTTCAAACTATAACAATAAGTGGAACACCCTTTAATTTCTTAATTCAAATTATGCATTTTTTATAGCGAATCTAGCAATACAGATTTCTTGTAAATTTCAGCTGGCTGTCTCTAACGGTTCTAAAGTTTGAGTAAATACATTAAATTACATCAACTATTCGGACACCCTTTTAATTTCCAAATCCACATTTTATACTTGTTATAGCGTACTTAGCAATTAAGGTTTCTTTTAAATTCTAACCGTCTGTCTAAAACGGTACACAATTATGCCATATACATCAAATTAAATGAACTATTGGGGTACCCTTTAATTTAATATTTGTATTATTTTTACTTGTTATTATAAAGGTCATAGCAATAAATATTTTGTCTAATTTTCAAAAATTTATCTAATAGGTCGATTTAAAAAAATTGTCATATTTTACTTTACATATGGGAACACCCTTTAATTTAAGGTTTTTTTATATATTAATTTTTGCTATTGGGATCTACAGTGATACGCAGTTTTCTCAAATTTTAAAGTGGCCTTCTTTATGGTTTATAATACACGTAAAAACACGTATGTTGTAAGAGGACATCCTTTAATTATAAAATAAAATGAAATTACAAAATAAAATTATGAACTGTTCTTGAAATGGAACCAATCTGTTACCATAAACTTACAAGTAAAAAAAAATTCATAATCAGTTCACAAATAACTGAGTTCTTCAGGCACAAAAAAAAACAAGATTCAGATGAATTGAAAACCTTTTCATTTTTTTGAAGTTGATTCGAAATGGCAACAAGCGCCTCGTCATTAGTAAAAAAAGCAACATTCAGTTGAATTGATAACTTCTTCGTTTATTTGAAGTGGATTAAAAAGTAAAAAATTGAAAAAGTTGTTCAGTTAATTTGCCTCCTTGTAATGTACAGGCCGTACTTTTAATTTGGCAACCCTGACATTAAACACTGAAATAAATAAAAAATCACAGTCAACGAACTCCTGCAAGTTGCAAGTGTTTTTTATACCCTTCACCACAAAAAGTGAAAAAATGCTTAAACCAGTTTTGTCATTCCGCTTGTAATTTCTACAATATCCGATTTCAACCCCATAAAGTATATATATTCTGAATTCTTATGCAGAACAAAGTCGATTGAGCGATGTCCGTCTGTCCATCAATGAAGTAACTCCACTCACAAAAAAAAGACGCAAATAAATGGGGCGATAGAGAATTAAAAAATAAAAAAACATCAAGTAAAAAATTGGCGCTCGCCCATATTTTCCAAGTTACGGCCCTCTGAAATTTTCAATATTTTTAAAATACAATATGGGCATCATTTTAAAACTTTTTTAAAGATCTTTAAGGAAATACTAAATATTTAAAAAAATGCTTAACCCATTAACAGCCGATGGCATTTATATGTAAAATTATATATGTGTATGTAGTAATTCTCAATTACTAATTGAATTTTTTTCTTATTATTTAATTATCTGTTACAGCAGTATTTGCTTTTTTGACAGGAGCTACTTCACTAAACTAGATTTACGTAGATGGTGAAGGGTGTATAAGATTCGGCATAGTCGAATATAGCACTCTTACTTGTTAATATTTCTTTTAATGTATTGGTTGTTACCTGAATGTGTAAATGCAACGTTAGTAATTCCATCAAAATTCCTTTGCAGTTTAGAAGCATGCTTCAGCATTGTGCTATTATTTGGAAACTTTCAGTTGCTAAAATTGAGAAAAAAAAAACGTAAAGTTAACTTAAACGTTTTTATTCTGAATTACTATCAGATAACGATGTGATTAATAAAATACTTTAGAAGCTCCTGTGTTAAACACAAAAACACTACAATTCCGGATTTTAACAAACCGCTTGAGGGCTTCAGTTTCAATTTTAAATTTTCAGGTGTTATCTAATCTTCTTCTTCTTCTGGTGTATTGGAGATGATTCCGTTTAATCATAAGCTTGTTACTGTTTTTGTTACCTCTTTAAAAATCTAAATTCTACAGCGAGTGTCTGATGTTATTCACCTTGATCCATACTTGGAGTGACTATTTCTTCTGATCGAGGGGAGTGGCGTTTGTCAAAATGGAATTACTACACTCTACCAATACTTATGGATTATTGTTCCTCCACCCTTGTTCTCTTAATACCTTTTCAGACGGTGTTCGGCATATTTGAGGAAAAAAGGAGAAGCTCGGCTTTTGAGTTTCGTGAAGAGATTAATACTTTTTGAAGTTTTAAAATGCTTAATTGGCTCCATAGATTGTGTGATTTACCACTAATAAATTTCTGTTTCTGGCATTATTTGAAGTCAAGAGGATTATGATTATAGACTCATTGCCATCCTTTAATAAAACGGGGAACTTCAATAGGTGCTGCTACAACAAAATTTCCTACACTTCTTTATAATGAATTTAAAATATTTTAAACTTTTTATGAGTATCTATAATGTATGTGATGGATATCGATCGATTTAAAAACGCTTTTTGAAAGGTGTTATAGACTGATGATCGAGAATTTGAGAATTATTATTCATTTAATCTTAAGATATTGCAATTTAAAATGCAGACCATATGACAAAGGTTGAACAGAAAATATGAATAATTATAACTTTTTTGGATTAAATTGTTTAATTTTCAAAACCGATTTCAATTCAAGGAATTTGGGAAAGTCAAGGGATTTGGAATTAATCATTTGTGATCTTTACGAAGAAAAGAAAATGAAAGAAATTTAGTAGATGGCGCTAGAAAAAAGTGTTCATCGAAGACAGGAGCCAATTTTAAAATTAAAATCCAAATTGAAATTTTTTTCCCGTGAGTAAGGGCCTCATTAAGGCCTAACTATAATGTGCTTAAGATAGCTTAAACAACTGTGCGATTACAAATAATCAAATGTGCATAACTATAATGTATTAAGCGACTTTTTCGTCAAGTTTCGTCAAGTGTGGTTTTCTTAAGCAAACAACGAAGCCAGCCGTACTTTGCTGAAGAAATCAGATGTCAATTGTTTTATAAATTTAAAAAAGCGAACTGCAATAGACGCTGAAAATGATTTTTTTTTAATTTAAATTAAATTATATTAGAAAATAATTAAAAAACATTTAATGAAATCAATCAAGGTACATTTATTTTACTAGGTAATAGCGGCTCTACAACAAATACAACATTTGAAAAAAAACATGGCATTTTATTGTTGCTTTGTGAGTGGAAATGTCAAAAATAGAAACCGAAAATAAAAGATAATTGCCCTAAAAACAAACGCTCTCTTTGTTCGACATATGCTTGTTGTTAGTGTTTTTTTTATTCGTAAACAGAAGTAGGAAAATATAAACAACTTTTGACATGCCCAACTACAAACCAGCTGGGCGGACGGCACTACCTAGTAAAATAAATGTACCTTGAAATCAATTATCTAATGCAATTTTTAATATATTCAGAGTCAATGATTTTAGCTTTTTTCCATTTGATTTCACATAAATAAAAAATTTTCAAATATTGATATATGGTTTTAGGGATGAACACACTGTTGCTTTTTGTAATACTTTTTTATTTAATTAGGTAAAAAAACAATACATTAGAAAAGTATAAGAAGAAAACAGTTTTTTTTAAAGGACAAATGTTTGAAATTATGTGAAGTTAGTAAAAACGTTCATAAAGTACAATATAGCCACCAAAAAATCTTCAGTAAGTTTCTTAGGTATTTGACGGACGTTTTGTTGACTTTTGACAGTAGCTTAAGCTAGCTTAAGCATAATATAGTTAGCCCTTTAGTCTTTAACTATTGACGTTCTGTTCTGTTTCGTTCCGTTTTTAATTATTTTGATACATTCTTCTTAAAATTTTTTTACGGTCATCAAGATAGTGTTGAAGAAATGGCGTCGATTTTGGGTATTAAAAAACCGGGAAGTAAAAATTTTCCAGAATTGCGTATTTTTAATTAAAAAAAAATCATAAATTTGGTCATCTAGAAAAAACTTTAATGTAAATTATAAATAAATGAATTAATTGTCTTATTAAAAAATAATCATAAAAAAGCGTTTTTAATGATCACATAATAATGCTGTGTTTTTTAATGGAAACTATGATTGATACTCCCGCCCAAAATGGCCATACATTATGAAAGTGGAAACTGAGACAAACAAAATTTGCTAAAAATTACAGAAATAAACTACAATACTGATCAAATTCTGAGTTAGATTCAGATGTTGATGATAAGGTTAAATGCTTTTTTCTTCTGTGGCAAATTACGGCATTCGATATCGATCGAAATTTACATTTAAATTTTATTGAAATTTTTAACGATATCGAGTGCCGTAATTTGCTCCCTGCTTCGAACGGAACAAAATAGAACGTCAAAATAAAAATAAAACAAAAATACATAAGTATTTTCCAAGGTACATTTATTTTACTAGGTAGTGTCGTCCGCCCAGCTGGTTTGTAGTTGGAGATGTCAAAAGTTGTTTATATTTTCCTACTTTTGTATACGAATTTCAGAAAACACTAACAACAAGCATATGCAGAACTAAGAGAGCGTTTGTTTTTAGACCAATTCTCTTTTATTTTCTTTTTCTATTTTTGACATTTCCACTCACAAAGCAACAATAAAATGCCATGTTGTTTTTACAAATGTTGTATTTGTTGTAAAGCAGCTATTACCTAGTAAAATAAATGTACCTTGGTATTTTCTATTTAATAGGAACTGATCAGCTGATTTGTCATGGAACGGAAAGTTAAGACTAACTGCCAGTTTTACGATATCGCAATCGTGAAAGGTTAAGGCCATCAGAATGTTTGGTATTTGCTTACAGTAATCTCGTACAACTAGAAATCTGCAAACAAACAGTTTGAGTGCAATTTACAAAGGGAAAACTACTTCAATGTCGAGAAACGAAACGTTCCAAATTGGTTCCAAAAGGCAAAGGTAAAATTTTTCTTATATTTTTCTGGCAGGACATCTTTTAGAAATTAGAAAGCAATATTGCTGTAGAATAAAGCATATTTTGCCTATTGACAATAAGATTAATCCTCAAAGATGATATTTGATGTTTGTGTCGTTTTTTAATATTTCGCTATATTCTATTCGAAAAGTTCATACATTTTTTTTGGCAAATAAGTCAAATTGTTGAAAAACGGATTAAAAAATCCAGACCAGAAATATTAATTACTTTTCAAACATTTTTAGTTTTCGGATTATAACAGGTTAAAAATGTTGTATAATTAACGTATATCGCTGGAACAGCTTTGACTCAAATTTAGGAAGTTAAGCTTTAAAATAAGTTAGAAAACTGACTTTTAATGCTCACGATTTTGTAGAGATGCTGTTAAGAATTTGAAAAACCTAAAATTTTATTTTTATTTTTTTCAAAAGTATTTTTAAATTTACATATATTCAAGGTACATTTATTTTACTAGGTAATAACGGCTCTACAACAAATAGAACATTTGTAAAAACAACATGGCATTTTATTGTTGCTTCGTGAGTGGAAATGTCAAAAATGGAAAAAGAAAATAAAAAATAATTGGTCTAAAAACAAACGCTCTCTTTGTTCTGCATATGCTTGTTGTTAGTGTTTTTTGAAATTCGTAAACAAAAAATGTAAAATATAAACAACTTTTGACATGTCCAACTACAAACCAGCTGGGCGGACGACACTACCTAGTAAAATAAATGTACCTTGGATAGCAGGGTTCCTTTTATTTACTTCAATAATATTATAATAATTTTAAATAAATGACAACAAAGTAATTACAATTTGGAATCAGCATGTATCGCCAAAACACCATCCTCTTCCGTAGTTGATATACTGATCGTAGCACGACTATCAGAACCCACAATAACTGATTTGCCGGTACATTTTGATTTCGATTTTGAGCCGGAAATAACATCACAATATGTACCAGCAGGCAAACAGGTTTGTAATTGAGTATTCAAATCATAAGAATCACCATTAAAAGCGATAAAACCTCTATCGCCACGACAGAAAGCAATTTGATTGCTTCCATTATCCCACCAATTCTGAATGTCCGTATTTTCAACGACATTTTTAAAACCAATCATATTGTAGATTTGACGCCAACGATGTTCACAAATCCAACCGCCACTGCAAGAATTGTCAGCATTGAAAATAGGCGAACTTATAGTGTGGCCATCGTACGTGGGTGGACCTTGATTGGTGTTCTCAAATGCAAAGGATGACATGATACGTGCAATTCCAAATGGATGAGCCAACATAAAAGCAGTAGCCATTTTATATTGTTTAGATGTCTTATGGGTAAGAAAATCACCACCTCCACCACCGTGACCACGTTGATTGTCATGATTATCGACAAACACTAAAGAAGAATCTGAAGGCATGAAACCCCATTCTTCACCCCAGTTGACTAACCAACGCATTTGATCTTTGCCACTAAAAACTTTTCCAATTGATTTGGAGTATCTAAATTCGGTAACAGTTCCCATGTCGGTGTATTCATACTTGGAAATGGCACCATTTCCCATATCAATGACTTCTTGAACTATAAAAGGACGACTGTTTGCAGCAAAACCATGATTAGTATTCAAATTGTCTAAACGGTTGTAAATAACCTAAAAGAAATAAAAAAATATTTACATGAAGTTAATTTTTAAAATTTATGATCATTTAAGTAATTTCTGTTGAGAAAATATTCTCACCAAATATTTTTTTCAAAATTTATGCACAAATATTTAAAAGTCTAAATTTAAAGATATAATTTCTTTGAGTGACTTATTTTGAAGGCAGGGACTTTTATTTACAGGGTTGGAAAAGTATCATAGGACAGTTTATGCTTTAAATATTTAAAATTAAGACATTGAAAGACCTGTCTTAAGAACTTTAGCACTCAAAAATCACAATATTTGTTTATTAAACAAAACAATTTATTTGATTATCTTATAAAGTGCTATTAGTACTTTAAGCAAAGTGTTTTTACATTCAACAATCAAACAAAAATTTTATCAATATTATTTTTCAATTTAATATTTGCCAAATTTTAGAGAGGGAATTTTTTTTTAACTTTTTGGTCTTGATATTTTTTTTAATGATTTTTATACCTAAAAATCTGCTGTTAAGAGAATCGCTATTTAACTGACCCCTGTCGAGTAGGATTTATCATTTAGACACATGAGCGAATATTAAAAAGGAAAAGAATTTCTAAATATTTTTCATCACCAAAAAATACTAAACTTTTTACAATTCACAATATTTCTTACCTTCAACTCCTCGGGCCACATATGTTTGGCAGCATCAACGCGAAATCCGGCAACGCCAAATGAAATCAATTTGTTCATAAATTCAACAATACGATCTTGAACCCATGACTTGCTATGATCTAAATCTTTTAAACCTACCAATTCGCAATTGCGAACTTCAGCGACATTATTGTAGTTGTTAATGGTGCAGGTATGATGGAAATCTAAAACTGAATACGGAACGGCAGGAAAATTTTTTTTACCAGGATCGGCAGTAGAGCCAGCTGTACCAACAATCGCATTATTGCCAGCAGCCATATGATTGATAACGATGTCGACATAAATACGTACACCAACGTTGTTACAACGTTCGACCATCTTTGCGAATTGTTTTTCATTGCCAGAACGTGTAACTAAAAGATAAGAGATAGGCTGATAACGTTCCCACCAGGGACGATTATTTATTACAGCGTTTTCATTGACTGGCGAAACCTTAAATAAATACGAATTAAATACTTAAAAATTGTTGAGTTTCCTCTTTAACTTACTTGCACACCTGCATATCCTTTTGGAGCCAAAAAATTTTCACATTCATCGGCAATATCAGCCCATTTCCATTCGAATAAGTGAACCATGCCATTTCTTCCTTCTACATAGTTGGTTTCAAATTGTCCTCTAGTCAATTTACTTACGAGGGTCAAAAGCAAAAACAAGCCCAAATTAAATTTCGTTAGAAACAACATATTCTTGACCAACAAACACTAAGTGTGAGTTGTAGGCCAACGTAGCACTTGTTTATATACTTTTTGTTTATTATTCTTTAACAACTCTATTTTATTTAATAAATTGTTGTTTCTAATTTAGCCACTATCTGTTTTTTTAATACATTTCAAAATGTTAACTGAAATTCTTGAGAAGTTAGGGTTTTTGATTTCGCGAACCTTTAAGCGCTAAAATTTTTAACTGTAGGAATTCGCTTCACTTTAAGAAGCAAAAAAATATAGTTTCTTTGAACTCACAGTGATTTTTTCACCCATCTTTCTTCTTAAGTAAACATGCACCTCTACTAGTGCAGCCATCTATGTGTACACGCAACACTTCGTGACTCTGTTGAGGTTTGAACTCACGGTCTCTTGTTTATCAAACAATCGTTAAGACCAGCTGACATATTGTAACTTTCTTCTCTAAGGTTCCGATCGGGTTGAAAATCACAAGCAGCCGATTATGATGCAGTAGCTTCAGCCAGGGTTGCTACACAACAATTGTTTTTCAATTTTCGTCTGCTTTTTTTGCCTTTCAACGCACTCGAACATAATCCCAAAGAAATCAATATCCAAAAGCTATGAGTTCCTAAAATGTTTCTTTCGATACGTCGATGGACACATTCCGTATCGTGCGTGGCACATAATCATAAAATCTTATCTTGTTTTAAATGTTTTAATATCAATGAATCTTTTTAGCATGCGGATCGCGCGGCAAAAAATCCAATTTTTTCATTTTTTTTTTGTTGAAAATTTATTCATTTTTTTAAGAATTTTTTTAATTTTATTTTTTGTATAAAATTAGGATTTGAACTGTGGATAATAATGTGGAAAGAATAGAAAAACCTACGGTTTTTTCAGGGTCACTGTGAATTATGATGATATCGAAATTATTTTAGTGATCGCCTTTGATTAATTAACAAACAAACAAACAAAATAAAAGTGAAAAAAATAATAAATAAAAATAAAATTCTTGTCATAATTTATTTTTATTTATTATTTTTCTTACTTTTAATTTTTATACTCTTGTTTACCTCAGGGGTATGTTTTTGCTATTGGGAGGCACAAAAGGTTCTTCTTATCTTCTGATTTCTTAGTTAAAAATATTGATTTTATTATAAGATGATAACAGTTTTACGTTATAAATTTTCTTTTTTTATTATATTAATAAATTTATTAATTTATTAACTTCAATGCATACGAAACTTTGTTTTTATATATAAAATTTATGAATGTTTTTATTTATAAACGCTTTACACAAAAATTTATTATATATTTATTATTATAAAATTAAATTATAATTACAAATTATAAATTAATAGGATTGGAGCAATAGCAATAGACTTTTCTATATTTATTTTAGTAAATTCCTTAATTTCTTAATATACGCGTTACAACATTTTTGCCAAAGATGAAAGATGTTGCAAATGTAAACAATTTTTTTTTTTGCATTTTCAACATCATAGACGCGGAGAAAATGTTGGTGTAAAAAGCCTATAAGAAATACACAGGGCTAAAAATCAACATCATTAAAAGATGTTCCTACCTCATTTTGTTCCACCTTACATTTTTCGATTATTTTTGTGTCATCACTAGAAAATTGACAGTAATTTCGATATTCTGGTGGCATCACTAATAAAATACAAATAAATATTTTTAAGCAAAAATGAGTGGCAAAAATAGAAACTATTTTTATATTTGAATATATATAAATTAATATATTTTTTGTTTTTAGTGCTTTGGTGTTTTTTCAATATTTTTGTACATCTTTGGGAACAGAAAAAAGAAAAAGGATATTGTTTATAAAAAAATAATTTTGAAATTTATAAATACTAATTTGGAAGAAGGAAATATTTATTATTTGGAACCTTGAGCTTGGAAAAAATTTGTATTTTTATTAAAATAAAATTAAATAATAAAAAAATATTGTTATTTTATTTTTTATTTAAAAAAATTAAAAAAAAAATGTTTTTATATTATTTTTTATTTATTTTGAACGTTTCGCTCTTCTCATAGCGGCTCTTAAAAATATGAGTATTTATTGAAAAAGAATGTTCATAATCTAGTGTTTTGTGACCTACGAAAAATTCTTCATCTTTTTCTTTAAGAATGTATTCCATTACATCAATTCATTGCGTTAATTACTGAGTTTGTTCTTTCAAAGTCACAATTTGTCTAATTATTGATGTATCCTCGAAATCCAATTTTTAATTCTTATTTTTACTACCAAAAACTATGTGTCATTTTTGACAGCTAAGTTGATGGTACACATTTTCTACATCTTCCGTGCGTTTCACCAAAATATTAGTCAGTGTAAAAAGTCTATTAGGTGAACGGAAAAAGCCAAACATTTAACCGGCCCCTTTCGTTCAATAGTGTACGGATATTAATATGGTGTAAGGTTCACTTTTATTCAGGTGTTTGTTTTCGTTTTTTTTTTTATGTCATGTTCTTATATTTGATTTGATTTTTTTGTGTATTAAAAGGAATTGCTGTATACGTATGCATACGTATGTGAGTACATATTTCATCTTTATTTGAATTATTAGTCTTTTTTCAAAATATTCAGTTTTTTAATATAGTGTTTTTTAATGGAAAAGTTGTAACATTTAGATTAATAAAATAAGTGATTAAATATTTGTTTTTTTGCCGATTATAATTAATTTTCTTTTCAAGTACAAAAAAAAAATTAATTTAAATAATTTGTTTTCCTGTTTTCTGAAGATGCCATCTTACATTGTGGCGAAATAAAAAAATAATAATAAACGATATTTTTTTTTTTAAACTGCCATAGCGCTTGACAAATTAAAAAAAAAATATTAAAAATAAATTAAGGTAATGGCACAGAGAAAAAAGCGAAATTTGTTTGTATTTTACAGAGAATGGAGAAAATCGGGCAAAAAGTAATTATTGCAAAAATTCCTTAAGCTTTACAAATGGATCTACTGGAAATCTTTGTTGCCACTTGAAGTCCAAACATCCTTCACGAACTTGGTCATTACAGCGCCAGCAGATTAAAAGCTTTTAAGCAGCGTACAATCTTCTACAAGCTCTTCTCTTTCCGTCAGGCTGGTGCTAGAAGCTGTGGAAACTAAACAAAAACAAAGGCTTTAAATTTATCTCAACATACGATATTTTTTAAAACATCCATTCTCTGTTATCTCAGGGCTGATAGATTACAGAATCCGAACGTTTTATCGAAGAAAACTTTACTAACGGCACCGTGCAAACGAGTTGTTGCCGAGCGCACCATACGGACATTTTGTTCTCAAAAAGAAAAAAATTTTAAATTCAAAAAAGTAATTTCGAAGACAAAACGATAAAGACATTACAAAAATATCATTAAAATCGGTTGGTTAATTGCGAAGCTAATCATTTAAAAATATCGTAAGAAGTGATTTTTTTCTATTAATTTATCGTTTTCGCTTTTTTCTTTCCTATAGATTCAAGTTTTTACATCAATCTTTAATCAATTAAATGTTTAACTTTCTACAATTCCAAACTATTATAGTCGGTTAAGCTTGATAAAATTATTTTTACCCCCTTATCACACAGCCCACTGATCTTATAAAACTATCTGTTTTCCTGTATCTTTCCTATTGATAAGAAAAAATTTATAAATTCGAAAAAGTAATTTCGAAGAAAAAACATTCGGGAATTCAGAAAAATTTCATTGAAATCTTCTCTTTGTTGTCTCTTTCCCTATTGAAAAAACAAGAAATTATTAAAATTAAAACAAAAGACTCAACTTTACGCAATCTTAGGGTTTTACGTCTAAAAACTATAGTACTGGACCAGATACAGTGTTATGGTCACTTGTTAAGCATCTACTCAGTGATCATGGTGCGGTAGCGTATGGAATCTAGGAATTAAATAAAATGATTTTAAATCTTGAAAACAACGCGTCTTTTGAAGAAGCAAGTGTGTAGAGAACTGCTTTCAAACTCTTAATTATTTTTATGTTTAGTTTAGAGAATTCTTGCTGGTAAATAATAATCGTGTAGAGGCAAAATGCTACCCTTTGGCATAAACTTTAACACCTCTTGTTTCTGAATATAGGCGAAAAATCAGATCAAGCGAATTCAGACCTTTCTACTTATCATTTAGGCCCGAGCCGCCCAATAGGTAATGACTGGGCACTTTTTGTATTGTTTCGGTTACGGTATTCGCCTTCTTTCCTACAGCTTCTTGAGCACTACTTCCTAAATTTACTACTTCTTAAAATGCTCAACATAACTTCGATCCGGTGAATGTGAGACTTAAACTTAGTTTCTTTAAGCTTTGCGGACAAATATTAGGAACTATTTGGACAATAGTGCCTTAAGGCAACTGGTTTTTAATAAACAATTAACGGAATGTCAAAACTTACTTACTACGTGTAACCTATTAAGAATTTTAACTAAAGTTTATTGAACTTCATATTTTTGGGTATTTTATTGCTTATAATTGTCTATAACTTTAAATAAAATTCAAACGATCACAATTTTGACTCAGCATGTATCGCCAAAACACCATCCTCTTCCGTAGTTGATATACTGATCGTAGCACGACCATTAGAACCAACAATGACTGATTTGCCGGTACATTTTGATTGAGATTTTGAGCCGGAAATAACATCACAATATGTACCAGCAGACAAACAGGTTTTTAATTGAGTATTCAAATCATAAGAATCACCATTAAAAGCGATAAAACCCCTATCGCCACGACAGAAAGCAATTTGATTGCTTCCATTATCCCACCAATTCTGAATGTCCGTATTTTCAACGACATTTTTAAAACCAATCATATTGTAGATTTGACGCCAACGATGTTCACAAATCCAGCCACCACTGCAAGAATTGTCAGCATTGAAAATAGGCGAACTTATAGTGTGGCCATCGTACGTGGGTGGACCCTGATCGCTGTTTTCAAATGCAAAGGATGACATGATACGTGCAATTCCAAATGGATGAGCCAGCATAAAAGCAGTAGCCATTTTATATTGTTTGGATGTCTTATGGGTGAGAATATCACCACCTCCACCACCGTGACCACGTTGATTGTCGTGATTGTCGACAAAAACTAAGGAGCGATTTGAAGGCATGAAACCCCACGCTTCCCCCCAATTGACTAACCAATGCATTTTATCTTTGCCACGAAAAACTTTTCCAATGGAGTCGGAGTATTTGAACTCGGTAACAGTTCCCATGTCGGTGTATTCATACTTGGAAACGGCTTCATGTCCCATATCAATGACTTCTTGCGTTACAAAAGGACGGCTGTTTACAGCAAAACCATGTGCAGTGTTCAAGTTATTTAAACGCCCGTATATAACCTAAAAGTAAGGAGAAATATATATAACAAACTTTTGAAAACTTTTTTCTTGAAACCAATAGTTTCGGCGTACAAGCGCCGTAAACTATTAAACATAAAAAATAAATAAATAAAAACTTTTCGTGGGAATTAATTCAATAGTGGTTAACGATATGTGTCGAAAACGATATCACAATGAGAAGTAAATCGCTACAGCTTTGCTTGGAGAAGCGATGGAACGACTTCTCAAGTACAATTGAGATCTACGCGTCCAACTTTCTCACTCAAGAGTCATTGTTTTTTTTTGTGCTGCTGAGATAGCGCAGAATTTATATCTAAGCAAAAGCAGACTCATTTATGTGACCGTAGTTTTTAATCAATTTCTCTACAGTTGTTTTTTATATGTGCTTTCGTCTAAAATGCATTTGAAAGGAGTTGGAAATAAAAAACTGCTTTTAGGCGCCATTTTTCCAATATGGTGGCGCGAACGGCAAAGATACGAGGTGGCAAAGTTGAAATGTGAAAAGGGCACATCAAAATCTATAAAATTGCCAATTTTCAAAACTTTTTTTTCCTACCAAAAACCTAAATAAACGATCATTCTCTAACACACTGCTTCAATGGACAGTCAGTTGTCATTTTCGGAAATGTGCACAACGAGCTCCAAGTAGGTCATGTATCTGCTAGATACTGCCTGACCTACGGTGAAACATATTCCAAGGATGCGTAAATAAGAGGAAGGTTGATCCCTAGTAGGATGACAGTAGATAATTGTCGACGGTTAGTTTAGCTTTATTAGAGCTCCCTCTTCATAAGTGAATCCCTTTGTTCCAATATGTATTTGATGTAAGTGGAAACTTTCATTCAAGGCACATCTTGCAAGAGATAAAGGGGTCTTTGAAAGGTCCTGCCGTTCAAGAGAGTCTGCTCTATAGAGACAAATAAGAAACGTTGTAATGTCCTTGATGAATAAGCGATGAAGAAAGCTTGACTTTGTTCCAATTACAGAAGAAGAATTGCGTATTCTGATGATTGCTACGAAATCTAGGGGTCATCTAGGTCAGAAAGTAATAGTCACTTCTTTGATACTCTATATCAGATACTCTATTCCAGTTGTCATCCAAGAAAAAACCATAAATTACATTCGTCTTTTTACTGAAGGATCTATTATAAACCGAGAAGAGGCCGCGGGCTTATGTTTGGAAAAAATGAAGAGGACATGTACGTGCAAGCAGGCACAAATTGTGGTTAACAAATTCTTAGGGACGGCAGCATATCCGGCATTTTTTTGCATTGGAATGAGTTGGGTCTAAGTTAAATGCTGGTGTTTATAACTTTGGTCGGCGACCAAAAATCACTGGTTATTTCTAGATGAGTTGCTCGTGACTTGGTGATGTGGAGAAAGTTTCTTTGGGAACATTTCCAACAAAGGGACGCAAATGGTGGTAAGAGATCTAAAAAAACCAACTATGCAATGAAAAAAAAAACCGAAAATCGTCATCTCAGAATATATTTTCTACCTAAAACTTAATAAGAGATTAGAAGACAATGTCGACACCTTTTCTATTACTCTATTAATTACATCATGCCTTACCTTCAAATCTTTAGGCCACATATGTTTAGCAGCATCAACACGAAATCCGGCAACGCCAAATGAAATCAACTTGTTCAAAAATTCAACAATACGATCTTGAACCCATGATTTGCTATGATCTAAATCTTTTAATCCCACCAATTCGCAATTGCGAACTTCAGCGACATTATTGTAGTTGTTAATGGCGCACGTATGATGGAAATCTAAAACTGAATACGGAACGGCAGGAAAAATTTTTGTACCAGGATCGGCAGTAGAGCCAGCTGTACCAACAATCGCATTATTGCCAGCAGCCATATGATTAAAAACGATGTCGACATAAATACGAACGCCGACATTATTGCAACGTTTAACCATTTTAATGAATTGAGATTCATTGCCAGAACGGGTTGACAGAAGATAAGAGACGGGCTGATAACGTTCCCACCAGGGACGATTCGTTACCACCGCATTTTCATTGACTGGCGATACCTTAAAAAAAATTAAATTTAAAATTTATAAATTTAAAAAATTGTTTTTACCTGAACACCAGCATAACCTTTGGGACCCAAGAATGTTTCACATTCATCTGCAATATCATTCCAAGTCCATTCGAATAAGTGAACCATACCATTTCTGCCTTTTACATAATTGGTATCAAATTGAGCCGCTGTCAATTTACTTAAGAACACAAAAAGCATTGCAATGCTTAAACATAATTTTGTAAGAAACATTTTGGTATTGTTTGCTAAAAAGAAAAACCACAAAACTAACAAAAATTTCAAATCTGTTTTTATGTTTTTACTTTTTAATTAGCAGTTATTTGCTTTTAAATTGCAAAAAAAATTTAGCCTGAATTTTTTTCGAATTCTCCCCTGCCTAAGAAACGGGAAAAAATTGCATTTCAGAAAACTACCTGAAGATGGTTGGCTTCAACGAAAAATTTATTTTTCAAATAACAAATTAAATGCTAACTACCTCTTCTCTATTTCTTAATTCACAACTCCGGCTTACTATAATTGTTTGTGTATGCAAGGGCTAGATTGTACGCTAATTAAGAAGCTGTGTTTCAGGAAAACGAATAAGGTTTCAGTACACTATTTCCACTTCTGTCGAAAGTACTTAAGAAACTGTAAGACCACAAAAAAAACAATTAATGCAGAACGCAAAGTAAACAAAACATACACAGTCGATATGCAAAACTACCGCTAGATGCGAATATTATAGACAGTACTTTTTGTCCGTTACGTAAGTGGGCAAAGTTACCATCGTGGATAATCGTTTAAATAAATGTTGTAATTTAGTTAATGCTCTTAACTTTGTGTATAATTATTTTGAAATAAAAGAATAATATTAAGCTTTTTAAAAAAGTGGTTTGAATAAAAAAATAATATTTATAAAAAGAACAAAAATACGAGGGCTGCTCTATATATTTCTGGCCTAATAGTGAAAATGCGAATATTTATAATCAAAAATGGTTTTATTGTTTTTCAAGGTATTCCCCAGCATGATTTATACACTTTTGCATACGATTAAATCAGTTGTCGAAGCACTTTTTCAACTCCGATTGAGACACCTCTAAAACATGGTTTTTGAACACTTCAACAGCTTCTTCTGGCGACGAAAATCGTTGACCACGCATTTTTTTCTTGATGTGCGGAAACAAGAAGAAGTCATTAGGTGCCAAGTCAGGGCTGTACGGCGGATGACCCATTAATTCGACGTTTTGGCCGGTCAAAAACGCTCTGGTTTGAGCCGATGTGTGAGAGCTCGCATTGTCATGGTGAACAATGATTCGTCTTCTCTTGTTTGTTTTTCGAATTTCTCCGATGACTTCAGGCAAACAAATTGTAGTGTACCACTCAAAAATGACCGTCCTTCGTTGCTCAAGCGGAACAGTCGCCACATGACCAGTTTTGCAGAAGAAACAGGCGACTATTTGCTTCAAAATGTTTCTTCCACGAACAACTTTCGTTGGATTTGGCTCGTCTTTGAAGACCCACACGGTCGATTGTTATTTCGTTTCGGGCTCATACGCATAGATCCATGATTCTTCACCTGTGACGATCTTATAAACGTCTTTTGAAGCACAGCAATCGTATTTTGCAACATTTCTTTGCACCAATCGACACGAGCCTTTTTTTTTGAGCGACTTTCAGATTGTGCGCGATCCAACGAGAACAAACCTTTTTTACGGCCAGGTGTTCATGCAGTATCGAATGTATGCTGGTGGAAGAAATGTCCAAGGATGTCTCTATCTCTCGGTGTATCGCATGTCGATCATACATTATGAGTTCACGCACGGCATCAATATTCTCTGGCACAACAGCCGTTTTTGGACGACCTTCACGGAATTCGTCTTTGAGCAAGCTTCGGCCACGATTAAATTCATTATACCAAATTTTCACAGTGCTATAGGATGGTGCTTCATCGCCATACAAAGATTTAAGTTCATCAATGCACTCTTGTCGTGATAATCCACTAGCAAGAACTATTCTCTACTATCATAATTTTATATTTTTCTATTAGCTATGCCAAAATTGAAAAAAATAATTTGTATTTATAAAAAATAGTTCAAGTAAAAGAGAATATAAAAAATTATTGTTTCTTTTTTAAATACATGGTGACTCTAGCAAGTGGCACATATTACATTAACTGTACTTCTAATTTTTTGCTTCTAATTTTTTTATTAAATGCTTTGTGAAATTTTTTTAAAGTTTTGAAATGTGGTGAAATTTAAATTTTCTTTTAAGTTTCAGTTTTTAATAAACAAAGCAAAAATCAAAAATTACAGAAATAAAAATCACAACAACCAAAGGGCTTGGCAACATGATAGTTTTGATATTTAGTTTTATGACGTACATATTCGTAGTAGATGCATTGGTAATTGTAAAATGAATTATATTTTGCTGGGAAATCGCATTTAAACAATTAAAATGAAGCTGCTGCAGTCAAAGTGGTAAACACGTTGACTACAAACCTGGTTGGCCAGGGTTCAACCCCTGCGGTAATCAAAAAATAAAAATGTTTTTTTTTTCTGTTTAATGGTATAAGCGTGCAGCCTTCTTCGTCGGTATTTCTTCATAGCATATTCGCCGGCAAAGTAAAATAACTCTCTATCTTTCTTCTTTCACCACCTGTCTTATCTCTCATCTATCCCCTTCCTAAAGAATGTAGCACGGTTACAAAAATAACTAAATAGGCATTATATCCTGAATTGCTACTTCTCTTTTTAATAAAAAAAAACAATTAAAAACTACTTTAAAATTTTACTTAGGAACAACCCGCAAACAGATGAAGCCCATGTCAGTTGTCAAGATATGTCGACAAACAAAATTTCAGTACTTGCGCTTTTGTAATGCTAGAGCCTTTGTATGCTCAACATGTGACTGTATGCTACCCTATGCGGTCTGGAGGCGCAATTAGGCTGGAAATGCGGTAACTTTGATGAATAAGTCGACATCTGCCAGCGTGGTCGTAGTGGACATATGGCAGCTATCATTTTTCATTCATAATTGCCAAACTCTTTCTTTTCGTAATTCAAGAAAACTTTGAATCATCTTTATCTAAATTTTTTGTTTTATTTTGTTTTAGAACACAAGGTTCTTGTTGAAAAGCCCTGTTGCGTTGATGATGAAGAGTATAGAAATGAAAATAAATTTTTTTAAAAGTGTCTTGGAAAAAATAGAAAATTCACCAAAAAATAAATTTCCCCCAAGAAATTTTACAGAAAGACCGCAATTTCAGCGTAAATCAATAACATCTTTTAAACCAGAAATACAAAGTCCTTAAATTGAAAATAATCAGGTTTTTCTGCTAATTTTAACAATTTTTCAGGTTTTGATAAAGTTTTACTTTGTTTTAGTAAAATCAGATTTATAAAGTTAAACTTTTGTTTTTTTTTAGCAAAATTTTACAGTGATTATGTTCACTGATATAAAACACTTTTTGGTTTAACCGACTCAAATTGGTGTTAAGTGATAAATATTGCCAAAAATTACCTTCAAAATATATTTTTTCTTATAAATTAAGAAAACAAAAAAATGCACAAAAATCTGTATAATTTTTTATTTTTCTTTTAATATATTTTTTTTTGCCACTAAACAATTTTAGAAATTATAATTGCGTTTTTATTTTACATAATTGAATTTAACTGAAAGTATTTACATTTAAGAACATCAATACTAAGAAACAATATTTAATTGTTTTAGGTAAAAATTTATTTGTTTTTTTTATAAATGAATAACAACGTATTGTACTGAATTCATACTGAAACTGTTGTAATCGAAGAGTGAAAAAATAATTTTTTATATTTTCTATCTCAAATGCTCAATGATGATCCAAACACATTTTTAATGAGTGATTTTTTTATAAAAAAAAACAAGAAGAGTGCTTTATTTGGCTATGCCGAATATTATATACCCTTCACCATATCTGAAAATATAGTTTAGGGATGTAACTTCAATCAAAAAACAAGTATATGGAGCAAGAAGAATGAATTACCAGGTGGCAGCGTAGGCGAATTCAGTATTTTTTGCTGGTATTCAACACTGTCAAGCTCCATATAAAAAAATGTACACATATTTTTTATATATGGAGTTGACAGTCGTGTATACCAGCAAAAAATACTAAATTCGTTTACGCTGCCACCTGGTAAATTGATTCGCCTTAATATGTGGTGAGAGAATTAAAAAATAAGAAAAAAATTTTACACAAATATGTCATCGGCTCTTAATAGGTTAAGCATTTTTTCAAAATTTTTGCATTTTCTAAAAGATCTCTTCTGCAGCCTTTAAATGATACCCATATTGATATCTTGAAAAATATAGTCCACAACCGTACTTTTCTATGAAAAGTTCAGAAGCCCATAAATCGGGAAATATGGGCGAGCGCCAATATTTTCAATAATGTTTTTTTCTTATTCTTTAATTCTCTATCTTCCCGTATATGTACTTTATTTTTTTTTTTTTTTGTTATTTGGAATTAATTAATTGTTTTAAAGGATATGGAAAAGTTAGAGGCAGGCGTGGTGTTTAGTTCACTGCCTCGAAGGATATGGACCGATCTTGCTGATTTTCAATAGCAACTCTTTCAACACTATGTCTGATCGACTGGCGTATTTAAATTTTCTCTAGCTCATCTTGTGCCTTGGCAAAGTTGATTTCATCACTAACATGGACGGACAGACGGATATCGCTTAATCGACTTCGTATACATAAGATTTCAGCATAAATATAATTTATGGGGTCGGAAATGGATATATTGTAGAAATTACAAACGGAATGACAAACTTAGATATACCCTGTTTCCTCTTTTTGTGGTGAAGGGTATAATAAATGACAAACAACACATTTGGGGAGATGAACAAAATGCTTTAATAAATTCTCATTCATGTTGTTCACAGCCACTAGTTAAATTGATCGACGTTTCTAATTTTTTTTTTATTATTTTATTGTATTTTAATGAACGATTAAGATTATTTTTAACTAAACTGGCAACGCATACTCAAGGCCGTACCAAGTTCAGTGGCCAATTTTTTATTTCAATAGTAAATATGATTTTGCAAAGTGTAAAGGGGGAAAAGGCCAAAAGTTAGTACTAGACGAACGAACTATTTGCTCGAAAGAAAATGGTCTTTATTTAAATAAGCGGTTTATCTAAATAGTTATTGTTGTAGAGGAAGTTCCATTAGAGTGAAAATGTGCTGACCTGAGACCTCATCGAGATCATATTAGATATGGCATTATTCTGAGTCATGCAGGCGACAGAATGACTATATGACAACTGTCAATGATTTACACAAATAATTTTTTTGGAGGGATCCAAGAAAAATACGTTTTCCGTAATAATGTCAATCACTGGTTCTCACTTAGGTTGCTTGTATTTTAAGCAGAGATATTTGTTGTTATTAAGGCCGCAAAAAGAGAGGATTTACCTTGAGGAATGAAGTATAAAATTTATGAAGAAAAACTTGTGCCTTTAACGCTTAAGAGTAGAAGCTGTAGGTTTAAGCGCACATTACCCTGCTAAGACGAAATTGTTTAAGAATTCTTTAGATCACGAGATTGAGTTGGCCTACTTTTACAGCGCAAATCGCCAGAAGTATGAAATTAGATTATGGGAAGAAGAATAGAGGGAGAAGTGTTTTTGGACATTCGATTTAAATACTTGCAAATTGAAAGTGGCAGGAAAGACTTCCGCAGCGAGTTTCTTCCACATACGAACTGTTTGGCTAAAAAAGATTTTATTTTTGTAATGCTTAGTGCGATTAGTTGGCAAGTCGAAGCCAAGGGCATGCGCACGGTTTTAAGGAACAAGCTCTCTGATTTCATCTGATTTCATCAGAGAGCTTGTTCCGTTGTATTAATAATAAAACACTGAAACACAGTCCACATTGCGTCCATGTTCTAGTGGGCCAATATAGCCGGAACATATATTTTATAAATTATATATAGTACATATGGTCACCTTAACAAAGAAAGGCCGTTACTAGTTTTTTTTAAATTCAAGTTTTATACATATTTCGACAAATGATTCTCTAATGCACCACTAAAAGGTTAAAAAAGTCGTAACAGTCAAGTTTTTTCCTTTTCCTGTAAAAAAGAGCAAACGTTAGTAAGGGCCTTTCTATATTAAGGTAACGATATATATTTTTTTCAGAAAGATTAAAAACTAAACAAATTTTTTTAATTTGATTTTTAGGAAAATTAGAAATGACATGCAGTCGAAGTCGTGGGAACTGCTAGTTCTATATACGACCTTTTGATTAATGACAAAAACAGATAATTTATAACATTTTTATTTTTTTTTATAAATTTCTAAAGAGCTATTTTTTTTTTCATAAAAATCTTTTGCACTCAAACAAAATTTAATTTATATCAGTGATGTGCAAAATCAGAATGTAGTTGTATTGGTGAGAATAATAAATATGCACTGGGAGAAAAAGTTCAGTTATTTAAAAGAAAAATTATAATAATTTAATAATTTTTAAAAAAGAATTATTGTATAAAATATAAGCAAAAATTGTAGATAAAAATTAATTTCAGAATTTCATATTAATGGGAAGGCAAAATAAAAATTTTTATTTACAAAATTTATTAAAAAAAAAAAAATAAAAAAATAGGTGAAACACTGAAATGGGTTATTAAAATTAAAAATTAGAAAATATAGAAATTGAGAAATATTTTCGGAAGGGATTTTTATCAAAAATGTTTTAAAAAAAACTTAATTATTTCGCAGTGCTGAGTAAAAAAGGTTTTTATGCTGCGGCCACTATTTATTTATCACTATTTTCTTAGAATATGTGTTACTATAGCCGTGTTACTATAGCAACAAAGACAACAAAAATGAAAAAGTGTTCTGAAAGAGACGTGATATTCAGATTTTATTGTTATTTTTGCACAATATTATTAAAAGAAAGCACGCTATAGCAACAATGAAAAAAATTTAAAACTTTAAATTAAGGAATGTCCCAATAACGACTGTGATTTTTACTAAACCGGAAAGAATACTGTATTTGGCTATGCCGAATCTTATATATCCTTCAGCATGAAGTAACTCCAATCAAAAAGAAATATATTGGCGTAACAGAGAATTAAAAAATATGAAAAAGAAAAACAAAATAAGTACGATATATAATTTTACAAAAAAAAAAAAGTCATCGTCCTTAATGGGTTAAGCATTTTTAAAAAAATTACTTTAAGTTTTTTCAACCGTAAGTACAATTATGTCTGCTATAAAATAAAGTGTGAGTAATAATTGAAAAAATAAAAAAAAAATACTTAGAAGCCGTGATTTTAGTGAATATGGACAGATGTTGCTAAAATTTCAATTGCACCTCTTCAAAACTATACACCAAAAATGGTGTTAATAAATTTTCTTTAGCTTCTTTTTGGACGTGACGTAAAAAGTATCAAATTGTTACACTAATTTCTTTTGCTTTAGGAATTTTGTAACTTCTAATAAAAAATATATTCTAATTTTTGTTTTTTTTTCTAATCACAAAGAAAACACTTCGTTGTTGTTCTTTACACAAAACGTGTTAATTAGAAATCAACACAACGAAAATTTAAAACACGTGAATTAAAGTCACATCTAAGAACTTTTATTTTAATTAATTAAATCTCAACATTTAATTATTCTTCACGGTTTCTTTTATATCTTTTATATGTTTGAATGATCCAACAGTCAAGTTTTAGCCGTCTTTGAGTGCAGTTTATTGAATTAATTTTTTTTTTCATTAAAAATATAAAATTAATTAAATTAAATAATAAAATATAATGAAAAAAAGAGAAATACAAATGAATCTTGTGTAGGTTTGTAAATTTAAGTAAATTAAAAAAAAGTTAAATAATTTTAATTATTTATGCGTTTCAGTGTGTTTTTGATCTTTTCTATTGTTATTTTACAAAATGTTATCAATAGTTACGAATCCTTGACATTTCCCTCAACTGAAGTTAATTTAACGAGCTGGCGTGAACATCGACGAAAGAAACGTTTTATATTATTTGAAAATGCTGGCGTTTTGAAGGTATTTATTTAAAAATAAAAAACAAGTAAGAGTCCTATATTCGGCTATGCCGAACCTTATATACCCTTCACCATCTATGTAAGTCTGATTTAGTGAAGTAACTCTAATCAAAAAAGCAAATATTGGGGTGACAGAGAATTAAAAATAAGGAAAAAAACTAAGCACGATATAGAATTTTACATAAAAATGCTATCAGCTTCTAATGTGGGTAAAGCACTTAAAAGAATGCTTTTTTTATATGTGTCGAAGCATTCGATTTATTATTCTACTTGTCGTTATTGACACTTATCAATTACTGCTCAAAAATTTTTTGTATTCTATAACAAATGTGACGACTATATTGTATTGACGCGACTCAGTTTTTTTGTCGATGACATTTTGCATAACGACTGGAAGTGGTTTTAACAAAACATAATATTGAATATAAAAATGGAAATGGAAAAAAGTGAAGGTAACAAATGCAAATTAATTTGAAAAATTTGTTAAAGAAATGCACTGGGTTTTCGCAGAGGCTCTGCTCAATGCAATTTTATACAAAAATGGGAAGAAATTGGACAAATTCGAAATTCTCTTGGTTCACCTAGAAGATTAGCAGATGGAATGCAAAAAGTAAGAAACAAAAGGATCGATCGAATAGTAACTGGCGTCGGAATGTTTAAACTCAGTCCGGCGCAAAAAGCTGTGACAAACCTTCTAAGCTTCCAAAAAAATTTGAATTCTGAATGGCCCGTTCAAGGATACGATTCTAATGACATGGAACTTGCGTAAGTCGAACTTTTCGTTGAAGAGCCAGTGGAAGCCAGCCAACAGTTATAGGAAACCCCTTGCATGTCCAATGCTGCTGCTAATGATACCAGTTCTGCCCAGCCTGTTCTGTCGAAAGAAGTTAAACAGAAAGCAAAAAAAAAACATGCAAAAATTAAACTGATTTACTGCAGAAGCACAGCCACGAAGAAACAAAACTACTTTCCGACATTTAAAATTCGATGTCCTTAATAAATTGCGCTCTTAGAGATGTTGATAAGTGACAAAAACAATAATTGGAGGTAGAGGAAAAGAAGCTTAATTTATGGATGGAGAAAGCAGAGATGGATAGAGCTCGAAACAAAAGAGAGGATGAGATACACGAAAGCAAGTCAAAAATAAAAAAATAAATAAAAAAGCCTTAAAATAATGATAAAAAAGGAACTTGAAATTTTAAATAAGTAAAATTTAACAAAAAGCTTAGGGATGTGCATTTCATTTCATAAAAATCGATAAACCGTTGACGTCGTCACAGGGATGTTACAGAATGCAAAGTTTTTATTAAATTGACGCTGACGACGCCGACAACTAGAATAAGGGTGAGTATTTCCTTAAAGATCTCTTTAAAAGCTTCAAAATGATACCCATATCGATACATTAAAAAGTTAAAAAGTTTAGAGGCCTGCAACTCGGAAAATAAGGGCGAGCGCCAATTTTTTCACTTAATATTTTTTTCTTATTTTTAAATTCTCTATCGCCCCATAAAAAGCTCATGAAGATATCTTTAAGGAAATACTAAAATTTCTTAAAAATGCTAAACCTATTAAGAGCCAATGGCATTTTTATCTAAGCATTTTGTCTTGTTATTTTTAAATTTTCAATTCTGTATCGGCATAGCCGAATATAGCACTCTCACTCGTTTCTCTCTAATTTTGCATTGGATTTTTATGTGTCACATGCAAAAAGCATTAAAATAATTTTATCCATCAATTGAGGACAGATAATTCAACTTATAAATTTTCTGTATTTATGGGCCAAGCATGTCACACACTTAGATCGGAATCATGAAGGACACTTTGCATTAGCAACATTTCAACAATAAAACAACAACAATAACATTAGATTTTTTTGTAACCGTGAACTAAATGACTTGAAGTTGACGGCTTAATTATAAAGTTTTATCTTATTGAGGATAAATGTATTTGACTTTAGTTCAAAATTATTTTAAAGTTTAGCGCTTTTAGTAGAAAATAAAAAAATTTTTATTAAATTATTAATTAGTTGAACAGTTTTGACATTACAGCAAATGAATTAAGTTATTTTGGCTTAAGTTCAATTCAATTTTATTTGCTATTTTTATTTTTAACAAAGAAAAATTATTCACAAATTTATGCAGACGTTTTCTAAAGAAAACATGAAAAATTAAACACCAACAGAGTATAACGTTGCATTTTCTGGATCGCTACATCCTTTATCAGCATTCTTTGCATCTTGAAAAAAAAGTTTTGAAAGTAAAATGGAAATAAACTTAAGCCATTATAATTTAATTTATTTGTTAAAATAAAAAATTTGTTTCTAAACTTTAAATATTTTTGTGCTATTTTCCCGATATTGATTATTGGAGGTGAAAGCACGTCTCGATGGCCTCCAATGTGCGGCGACTGGTTTAGAAAAAGCTAGAACCAGCATTGTTCGGAGTCAGATAAGGACATCAGCTATTTATTAAAAATTAAAAACACTATTTTAATTTTTCTTAATTTTGAAATTGATAAAATATTCATGACCATTGTTTTTTCTAACTGCTTTAAATAATCGATTTAATTACAAAAAAAAAAAAAAATATAAATCTCTTGTCAAAATACTTTTACATCAAAAGTTTACTTTAGTTGGTTACCGGCATATCATTTCCCGTTGATTTACATGACAAGAAACCATGGCGTCAATTGTTAATGGTTTACAACTTTCAATACCAATTTCCACTACCAGGCAAGCCCTTTTATTGGTGGAACAAATGGAATACCAGAAATTTTCCTGACCGACAAACCACCTTTAATATTCCCCAAACAATTGAGAAATACAAAGATGACGTTCAAGAAATGATCTATCAATTTGCAGAAACTCTAATGGAACGCAAGGGAATGAATGGGAGAGCGTGTCTGCAGAGAGCGATTTGCGAGAATGCACAAATTCATATTCATCAGGGACTTTATGCAGAAATTTTAAATCGAATTTTACAGTGAGTGAAAAAAAAAATCGACAAATAATTTTTTCCTGAAACTTACTTTTCTTTTTGTTTTGACTTATTTGCAGGCCTCAGAGAAATTTAAACGCTGATTATACAGAAGCTTGGCATTTGGGCAAAAAGGGTGTGAGATGTTATTCTATATATCCTAAGGCGAAAAAATGTTTACTCGATGATTATTTGCATGTGAGAGAGGATTTCATGCAGCAGCATTTTGTAAAAGACTTAAAAACATAATTGTCATTTATGTAAATTCAAATTAGTTTGATTTAAATAAAAGACTGCATATTTATGATTAGAAACATAATTGTACTATATTTTTAAAACTAAATTTACACTAATAATTTATTTAATATTTTACAGAGTATTCAACGAGTATTAATTGGTTGTAGAGGAACGAACTATTCCTTAACTTTATTATCATACTCCTCCCAATCCACACAATAATATTTTTTATTATTATCCATTAACCATAAATTAGCACAGTATTGAGTACAAAAATAGCAACTAAACAGCTGTTTGGATTTGCTGGCCCGTCTATTTAGAAAAAGTAAATCAAGAGACGCAACAGAAATAGTTAGAAATTGTTAAAAAAAAAAGAAAATAATATTAAATATTTAGAACTATTTACTATTTTGGTACCTTTTAACCACCATAAAATAGTACGTTGAAAATAATGGATTTGAACATTTAAAAACTGAGCATCTGCCTATGGGTCCATTGCGTATATGATCCACCATATAACTTTCAGGCAGCACATATTTCAATGCTGGATTTTCATAAAATGGCGAAAGTTTGTTTAAATATTCCAAAGCCTTCAGACAATCATCGTATAAAGTAACTTGATTCTCTTTCGAGGGCACTCGATACACTTTTTTAGTACCGATGGGCAATAGGAGCTTGGTAAAGGTTTCTTTCTCTATAACCCAAAAAAAGTTTTCATGCGTTACAGATCTAAAAGAAATTTATAAGAAAAAGAAGATTTATTAAATTTAAATTTATTTAAAAAAAATTAAATCTTAATCTTTTAGGGGACAAGAACTATTTTCAAAAAAGCTTTTGTATTGTTTTTTTTTCTTAGCAATAAATCAATTTTTTTGCTGTGTATTTTTGGTAAAGTTTGCATACTTTGAATTAAAATTGATTTTTATTTTGTTTATAACTAAATGAACAGATCTTATTCAGGCTTAAGTTTGTATTTTCAACTAAGCCAAATATTTTTAAATTTACAAACGAAAAAGTACCAAAAGTTAAATCGATATTTTTCAAATGTTACTAAAACTGTCAAACAGTTTTCTTATTTTCTAAATATGCCGAAAAAAATATTGAAAACTTTGCAAAATTGTTTAAACTTTTGCGATCAGACGTTCGTTTCTCAAATGCAAAACTTTCTTTAAACTTTAAAACATTAAAGATTCAAAATTTTAACAGCAATTAAAAATGCTACAGTCGAAAAATTCTACAGCTGGAAATTCTTTAACACTGGGTATTCTACAGACCAGCAGATCAAAAGCTTTTAACAGTCATTGAATCATTTAGATAAAGTATACGGAACTATTATACTGGGCCACAGTATTTGCTAATTATTTTCTTTAAACTTATTTTACGATAAATAAAAAAAAAAACATTTTCCAAAAGAAACTTTTACTACCACAAACACTCTACTTCCTTGCTTTGGAGCGTTATCATACATAGTTGCCATTTTTGTAGGTGTTTCATAATAACTTTGAAAGAATTTCTCATAGATGATCGGAATATGAGTGATGGCAGCATTATTAAAAATTCTCAAGTAGTCTATGAATTTTGCCAATGCCACTGGTAAATATATTAAAGAACAACCTGCAAAATAGAAAAAAATGAATTAATTTTAGGTTTGTATTTTGTGTAGCAGAGATTTTTCAACTTACGATCAGCTGATAGCATCTGTAGCGATTGCATGTATGATATTCTTTCCGGTATATGCCAAATATCTGTATTATCACTGATATTCAATTCATTAAGTCTAGCACATTCAGAAATTCGTAAAGGCAAACGTTTAAGACGATTCTTAGAGACATTTAATGATTCCAGATTTTTCATGTAAGTTATGGCTAGAAAAGAAGAAAAAAACAGAAGTTATAATTTATTTGAGTCATATAAATTTTTTAATTTTTTTGGAGAACTCCTTAAGGTTTCTTGATATTGGCAACTCGAGATCGAAATTAAAAAAAAAACTTTATAGTGTGTTCATACATGCAAATTTATTGAGTCAATATTCTGTGTATTGACAAAGTTAGTTTGGTTTAGACTCAATTGGATTGTGTCTGAGGATTAATATCAAAATTTAACTTAGTTTAGACACTGTTGGTTTGTTTTTGAGGTTTAAAGCTGAAAATTTTGCTTCACACACGTCTTTTAATCGTTGTAACTTTTTCTCAAATAGTCGATAATTACAATTTAATGTATTTGAAGAGTTAAGGCACGATAAAAAACAGCCATAAATCAATATTTTTCTTAGCGTTTTTTATTTTCGCAGTGCAATGTGCAAAATATAAGGAAAATGTTTTTCCAGATTCATCGCCCCATAATTAAGTGAACAAAGATTTAAAAATTTATTATTCTTCTCAGATGTGTGGCTTTCCTACAAAATATTTGAGTGAGTTTCTTGTAATTTAAAGTAAATAGATGAGATAAAATCACTTAGGATGAATAACAAGGAAACGACAATAAGAAATAAATAATTTTTGAAAAAAAAAAAATTTAAATACGTTAACAGAATTGATTTACTCCAACATTTCTGTGCGAAAAAATATAACAATTCTTTCAAAAAACCGACTTCAAAACAGACAAACTTAAAATCATTTATTTATTTATTTATCTATCTATCAGTAATATATTTTATAAAGTAAATTTACAAAATGTAGAAAAAAAAAAATGCGCCGGGTAACAGGACCAAATGCTACATTTATGGAACTACGAAACAGTGGAACATGTGTCGTTTTTAAATTAAATTAGCAAGAAAATTTAATAGAATAAAATTCAAGTGGCAAAATGAATATGTGATTAATGTTAATCGAAATAAATTAAATCTGTAAAATATTGTGTTTCTGCAGACTTCTTTTGATCGTTCTTAAGTTCCCTTCACTGCTGCAATCAAGTAATTTATCCAAAGGTATATTTGTTTTAGACAAGTGACATTCTGACAGTATGTGTGAGACTGTGAGACGAACATTGCAGTTGCTACATACAGGTGGCTCGGTCCTTTCGTAGTAGTGCCTGGAGTTAAATAAAGCTTTACTTACCCTCAAACTAGCGAGTAATATGCAGTTATTCCTAGACAGGTTCGTATTGTAATCGGGCCTTTTTGTTGTTGTAAGCGATGCTACAAATGGTGCTGTTATTGTTTTAGGCACACTAAGGGCTTTCTTTGCTGCTGAGTCTGCATGTTCATTACCTGCGATTCTGATATGCGATGGTATCCATAGGACCCTGATTTTGTTTCTACTATTTTCAAGCCACAATATTTCATTATTAAGATCCATTTTGATTTTTGATTAGGGCTTTGATAGGACTTAAGCTGTCGCTGCATATTAAAATTTTTTGCCACTTTCAACCGATAATGCTATGGCTGTTTTGATTGCAGAAATCTCTGCGGTAAAAATTCCAGTGTGATTGGGTAATCTGGTCTCGTTAACAGTAACGTTTTGATTGTCAATCTGCTTTGCAATTGCGTAAGATGTTTTGTGCTCTTTAAAAGAGCCATCGGTGTAAAAAAATTATATCTGGAGTAAAATTATTGACTTTCTCATGAAACATTTTTTTAAAGCATAAAGCTTTAATTAAGTTTTTATTAAAAAGGCATAGGCTGTCATCTAGCTCTACCAAAGCTATAGGGTAAAGCGATTCGCTGGGTTTTTGAGGCATAGGTGTGTTATACTCCGTCAGCAACATTAATATATTTTTGATGGCTGTTGGATTAGTGCTAGTTTTCGATAATATTCGATTCCAAAATCGGTTGTGTAATCCGTCAGTTGGAATTGTTATTACCCTGGATGCTAGATAGACTATTCTTTTTTCTTTTTTCGCTTCAATTCTTAAATTTGCCAGTGGTGTTGATCTTAACAATCCCGCTGCAGTTCTGTACCAGGTTTTTATTTCTGCGTCTATTTTGTTGCTATTTTTCTTTGACTTCCACCCGTAGATTGTTATTCCATGTTGTATTGCACCGGTTGTTGAGGATTAACAAATATTTTGTAAAGTTTCTATATGGGGTCCTTTTGTACGTGAACAAATAAGTGTAAGAAAGTTGTTAATTTTTGCCAATTTTCCAGTTAAGTTCTTAGTATAATGATTCCAGAGAAGATTTTTGGCAAACCATATACCCAAAATCCTCATTTGGTCTGACGTCCGTATGGATGCATCCCTTATGTGTAAAGTGCTGTTCCCACCTCTTTTCCTACAAACATAAAGTGCTTTTGCCTTACTTGCTGTAATGACGGCTCCCCTACATTTAGCCCAATCGCAAATTATGCGATCCAAGATGTTAAGATGACACTGCAAATATATTGTCAGCGTAAATGTCCATAGAATCAATACCGAGTTAACTTAAAATCATATTTTTTTAGGACGTTAGTTATACATTAATTATATTATATTCGAGAAAGATTCCGCCAGGTTTTTTTTATATGTCAAAGAACAAAATATGAATGCAGATTAAACAAGAAAATTCAGCAGTTATGTGGTCAACCTTTAATTTTTACACTTTTTATTGCTGACACAGTAAAACAAAATTGGTCTAAGTTCTAAACGTTGAGGTACGGTCAGATTACATTAAGTTACATTAACTATTGGGAGACCCTTTAATTTATAATTTTAAATGCTTATACTAACGGTCATAGTAATCGATATTCTGTTCAATTTTCAAGCGTTTGCCTATAACGGTTTAAATAATAGGCCAAAATCGGTCAATTTACTTCACCTATGGGCCCATCACTTTAATTTTTAGATTTATTTACGTATTACTTTTTGGTATTGGGAGCTAGTGTACTTTAAGGTTCAAAAAACACGTATGTTGTATGGGGACACCCTATAATTTTGAAGATTATGAACTGTTTTTAAGACAGAATCAATCTGTAAGCATAATCTATCAAACTAAGAATACAATTTCAAAATCGCTTCAAAAATGACGGAGTTCTGCAGGCACAAACATAAAAAAGCAACAATCAGTCGAACTGAACACCTTCTTCTTTTTTGAAGTCGGTTAAAAATAGACCTAATTTTCTGGATTTAGAACAAGCTAATAAACTGGAGGACTTCCAATAAAACTGTTTTGACAACTCATATTTTGGTAATAAATGCCCAATAGTAAAAAACTCTCAGTTTTGCGGGTAAATTAAAAATTTTCGTTCGAAATTTTAAAGTCTTGTTTTATTGTGATATTTTTAGTGAAATCCTAATTTTTGCTGAGCTTAAGACTTTAAATAATTTTTTTTAAAACCTTCATTTTTATGTGAAATATCCATATTTTTATATTGAAATTTCGGAACAATATCTTTACTAAGAAGTGCAGCAAAAAAAAAAAAAAAAAAAATAAATAAATAAATAAAAATCGAAAAAACGTCTTCAAGTATGATCGAGAAAAATGTTTTTTACAATACACGCACTTTTAGCTGAACTATAAAAATTAAATAATACCTTTCTTCCTTTTCAAATGTTCTTATGAATGTAAATTCTAAATTTCTTTTTGTGATATCTCTTTACTATGTGGTTTCGGCGAGTCTCGAACTATTCGATGTTTTTTTTTAAGAAAACGTAAGCTTTTAATACGCGCATCCTACCAATCTATAGGTCCGGCGGAGACTCAAATTAATGATCTCCTGTTTGAATAATAAGACCAACTTAATCAAATCAGCTACGACTGCTTCACATTGTTGTTATGTTGTTGTCTTCCTCGCTAAATAAGGCTTCATTTTTTTATTCTCATCTTTTTTTATTATCATCTGTTCTTATAATTAATAGGACCCTTCGCTTACTTTAATTTTCTTACTTTTCTACAGGTCCCTTCAACATGGATGTTGTAGTTTTCTTATTACAGCCTACTTAATTATCTCTCCCCTGCAAATTTTACATTGCAATGTTTTAATTTTATGTGGGAGAGAGGGAGAAAGAATGATGGGCAGTACAGACTTTGCTGTACTCGCAAATTGCATTGTTTTTTTCTTTTGTAAGCACCGAATGCAAAACGTCCAAAAATTAAGAACGATCAAACAGAAAAAAACAAAATTTGTAAAAGAAAACTTTTTGTGTGTCTGAACACCAAACAAAGTTTAAAAGAAAGCTAACAAAACTTTGTCAAAGTAAAATTTGCGTGTCTAAATGTATTCTAATATACTCGTACTCTAATGTACTCTAATATACTCGAGACTCGCCTTCACCAGCCTGGTTACACATACAAATTATTCTTCATTTTCTAAATTAGACTCATCCAATAACAATTAACCCACGATCATCTGTTCCAACAAACGCATAGACACTTTTAACGACACAAGTAACGCGGTTACTTAACTCTCTGTTTTTTTCTTCTTTTCTATTCAAATACAACAACACACTTTGTTAGAGGTGTACCCTGCCAGCATTTGGCAGAGTATTTTTAGATACAAGTCACTTCTTCGTTACTTTTTAGATTAAAAACTCAATTTTACAAAAAGAAACTACATTATTGATTGATTGCTCAAAAATTTACAAAAACAACTTGCATAGACATCGAATATTGCTCTCTTATAGGTCACAACATCGACTCTGCTAAAAGTGAATTAATTGATGTCATGAAGTCACTACTTTTTTAGATAGAAAATGATTGCAGGGAAGTAACACATTTTCCAACTCCACACACACACACACACACACACACGCTCGAACAACACAGCTATAAAAAGGGCTGCCAAATTTTTATTTCCTAATAATAAAGTGCATCTTACGAGTCTGTTATAAATGCACGGATGCTTATAGACTTTATAAAAAATCCACGGACTTGACAGTAAAGGTTGAATTTTAACACCCAAGATTAGTAGAACCCTATGCTCGGCTTAGCGAATTAGATGGCAAATTTATTACGGGCTTCAAACGATTAAAAAAAATGTTTTTGTTTTTGAAATTTAAGGACTCCTAATTTTTCAATAAGAATATAAATAAAATTGTAGCCATTTTAGAACTTAAACAGGCACCCAAAAAAGCTCATAAAGACTAATATTTACACTCAAAAATTGTTGTTTGTATGACAAAATAAATCTGCAGTTTTAAAGCATCATTCTTTTGTTTTGCTTTTCTCACAGTAGTCTTTTAATAGCGAAATCATGAACCAGGTTTCAAACTTGAAATTAAAAAAAAAAGGAAAAAATTTTGCACAGACTTTTTATATATGGAGTTTGACATTCCTAGTGAAGGAAAGAATGAATAAATTCGCCAATTGTATCACCTGCTACATGATTTTGTGATGAGCCTTTCTTTTTTTTTTACCAACGGGGCGTTATTAAAGTTATAAAAGTAAGAAATTTGGACAATTGACTGATTCTATTCATATAGATCACAGTATGATAACAATTTTTAATTGAATGTCATGAAAAGGTAGCTGCATTGATTTTATAGAATAAACGACGTCTAATGGATCGATGTGTATAAAAAAATCTTAAGGGATTCAATGTATCTTAGTTAACTGCATGGAGAGAACGATTGGCCCAAGGAGTGGCTGATTTTCATTCTTTTTATAATCAATTATTTAAGAACGATTGGTAATTGGCCAAATTTTGTGGACATCCTCTGTAAAATTGGAGTCTGGAGAGGCGATTGAAGAAAAAATTAGTAGTTTTTGGAAAAAATTTTGTATCTGCGCAAAAAATAATTTAATTTTTTGTTTGCCAAAATTTTTCTTGATTTCAGTCACGTTCTTATTTATGCTTAATGCTATGAAAACTAGACTTGTGCCCCATAGTTCAATTTAGTGATCGCTCTTTTTAGTTCAAAGTTTGAAAATGAACTAGTTCAAAATTTAGTTCAAATGCTCTCTTTAGTTCAAATGTTCTGTTGACATATTGTTCGCACTTTCAACTTTTAGTTCAAACGCTTTCTTTAGTTCAAAAGCTCTTTTAGTTCAAAAGTTCTTTTCAAAATATAATGGCAACAATACCATAGCATTGCCGTAATGAATGTTAAATAAAACACGTGGTAGCACTAATTTCATGTCGTAAATAGTCAACAAGGAAACACAGTTATGTATTCTAGTTTATATTGTCTGGTAGTTTAATTACAAATTATAATTCAAAAATGAACTAGGTGTACTTTAAAGTATGAACTAGTTAACTTAGTTCAATCGATGGAATCGTTTAAATAAACTAGTTCGTTTATGAACTACACAAGTCTAATGAAAACCTGATTTAATATCTTTTATATGTTCGGAGATATTGAAGGTAAAATTTTATTCGCAAAATATCACTTTTGATCTGTTTTGTTTTTTAGCGGTATTAAGTAATAAATAAAAGTGGTAACTATCTATCCACTTATATACAATTTGTACACATTTTTCATTAAAATAGTTGTAAATGATGCACGCAATTATGGTACCTCACGCAAAAAATCTCTTTTTTGATTGTGTTCTTCTAATAACTGATTCTACTTTTAATTACTTTTTTTTTTGAAATTAGCGATTTTGTTTTGGCAGGTGATTATTTTTAGTCGGATTGGGGTTTGAAGTGTTCATACGCCTGTGTATACCTGATTGTGTTATCTCAGTGAAGTTAATTGTCTATCGCTAAAAATCACTAAAATAATGGAATAGTGAACTTATACTTGTGGTCTGTCCGTAAATGCTTATAAGAGCAACAAAGCAGATTTTTTTTTAGCTTTTACTTTATGTGAGTGTTGATTGACATCGCAAACCTTTTCATTTGATACTTTAACAGTTTAAATACAGGAATATTTTGTTTGTCGATGCAAAACATTTATTTTTAATTTTGTAACACATCTTACATCACTTCCCATATGTCCCGTTAGCTATTCAAATAGTTTGAGTAAACTGTTCGATTTTTTCTAGCACAAAACAGCCGTATATTTTTGGTAAATAACACATGACTATTCCAAAGTAAGAATATTTAAATGTTTTTACTACTTACTACTTGGAAGTTGTGTTAAATTATTTGAGCTGATGTTTAGATGCAACAATTTTGTCATATAACCCATTGACTCTGGCAACTCGTTCAATTGATTATTCGAAACATCAAGAAATTCTAGATTTTCCAATAAAAACATTTCATCGGGCAGTGCAGTGAGATTATTTCCAGCCAAATGTATAAATTTTAAAGTGGTTAAGTTTAAGAACCATTTCGGTATGGCAGTAATGTAATTTTCCTTAAGATAAACTTCTTCGAGATCTTCGTACAAGTACAGGTCCATAGGAATGTCCTTGTAATTTAAATAGCTCCAGTGTAAACATTTCCTATTCATATTGAAAACGTTTTAATTCAATTTTCTACTGAGATCAAATGGTTTTGAAAAAAAAACAAAATATTGTAACTCGTTTTATTTTGCACAAATTTCTTAAATATTTGAAATTTTTTCAAAAATTATATCACAGTGTAGTATTTTTAAAACACAATTTTTGCCGATTTTCCTTATTCAATTTTAATTTTCTTTTATTGTCACACAATAATTGTTTTAAAATTTTAGTATTTAATTTTTTTTTATCTTTTGCACACAATTTTGTTCTTTAGTCGGTCATGATCGAAGCGAGTATGTTGCATTATGAAGAACAAATTCTGAATTCTGCCAAGAGAAATTAAAAATTAAATTAACATACTATACAATATAAGCGTTGAAAGAAATTCGGATACCTGATTGAAATGAAATACTAACGATTGAAATAAAAAAGTATAATAATTTCACTTTTTTGTTTTGTTCAAAATTTTCTCGGTCACATTCAATTAAAAATCAAAAATATTGTTTACAAACAAATTTACACAAAGTTGTTGTTTTTGTATGCAAAAATAGAATAAACAATTTTCCTGCATTTTCTTTTGTTTTGTACACAAATGCACATTCACTGGCTGACTGATTGGCCATTATAAAAAAACAAACATAAAATTTTCATTTCTTTTAACAGTTTTCGAACTGTTAACAGTTGACTGTTATTTTAACAACTTTAAAAACCATTGCATATTTTTAGGTTGTCTAAATAATTTTATTCAATTAATTTGTTTAATAATTTAAAATGTTAAAGAAGTGTCGTTAATTTGTGCTGCTTATTATAAATAAATTCCACTTTCACTTTAAATGTCTTGATGGTAAAGATTTTGTATTTGTGTTTTATTAGGTTTTTATTTAACCTTGACATTTTAAATTCTGTGTCTTTGTTGTAGTTGCATGCGGAACTTATTTTAACACTTCTGATAATAAGTGTATAATCAATGGTGCAGGACGTTTGTAACCGAATGCATGTATGAAGAACAACATTTAATTTTAATCAAGTTCACATTCATCTTGAGAACAATGACTTTGACGAAAGTTTTAGTGAAATAGAAGGAGAGGTTGTTGTTCATCAACATGTGGATTAAATTTCCTAGGTTAAGGTGAAGTAGTTGGTAAATGCAGACAAACTTTGGACCAATTAAAAGACAATATTGTATAAACAGACTGTTTAAAATTGTTGCAGTGCAGCAAAATCTGAATTATGTAGGGCACTTTAAATTCGCCTAAATGAATAAAAGCTTTCGCATTTTTTGCATTTAATGTGTGCACAGTCACTGCTTTATATTGATTTTTTATTTTCTATGGTCAAGGTCAAGTCTAGCAAATGCATTTCTTTTAAGCTTTTCTGAAAGCTTTGCCCACAAAAGCTTTTCGGAACATCTGTTTTCTCTCTTTTTTCTTTTATAATAGTAAAATTTCTTTAAAAACAGAACACAAAAGTATGTAAAAAATCAATCAAAAAAAATCAAAGAGCAAGCTTTAATTAACTTTAAATGATTATGAAAAACAAGATGAAAATATTTAAGGCTTTTCGCAAAAATTTATTTGAATGAAATTCTACTATGTATAAATGCATTTTCAAAATGGAACCTTAAAGTTAAATTTTTTATTTCATAATATTAATTTGTACGCTTAAGGCCGCCTAAAGTATATTCTGTGTGTAAATATTATCTTTAGTCTGTCTATCGCCTGTTCGTTTCGAAAGCTATCTATCAGCCTTCCATAAAACAATAATCTATAAATTTTTGCTTTCCTTTTTGAATACAACTGGCCCTTCCCCACCTTTAAAAAATGTTTGCCATTCTATTTGTTATCTCTGCCATTTCATTTACGAACTCATATATCTACGTAAATATACGATGGACCCTTTAGAAAAAATTTAAAAATTCCGATTAATAGAATTTGACTTTCAATTATACGAAACAATAAGGTTTTTTTAGGATTGCAAATAAATTTTAGAAATTTTTATAAGATTTCTGAGACAGAGTTTCTAAAATTCCTCCAATAAAAATCGATCCCTTTTAGATAGAAATATAAGCAAAAATTAGTAAGTGCTCTTTTTTCCACACATTTTTTTATTTTGTTATTTTTTTTGTTGACATCATTAAAATAAATAAAAAGAAAAAAGATAAAAATTACTGAGAAATCGCATGTTCACAAGAGATTTAAAAATACACAAAAAAAAAAATATTTTTACCAAAATATTGCAAAAAATGGATATTTTACGTAAAATATAACTTGAAACTATAAAACTGAATTAAAGAAAAGTTTTATTATCTCAAAAAAAGTTAAAAAATATCGAGCTTAAAATATCTTATGAATTTGTAAAGGAACCGCGACTTTATTAAAAAGTGAGACTCAACAGAAACATTAAAATTTATCTAAAACTTCACACTCTTACGTGAAGTCATTTTATTTCAAAAATATTCTAAAAACGTGATTTAAAAAAAAAAAATACCAAAAAGTTAAAAAAAGATAATTTATCTTTAATCTGGAGTTCCAAAAAAAAAAAAAAAAAAAATTAATTAAAAATTTAAATTAAATTTAAAAGTTCATACAAAAATTTAAAAGCAGCCAAATTATTGTCAACAAATTAAAATTGAAAACAAAAATGTTAAAAAATTAACCAAAAATGCATTTAACAAAAATTTTACCAAAATAAATAAAAGCATGATTTCTTTATTTTTAACCGACTTCAAGAAAAAGAAAGAGGTCATCAATTCCCGTGAGTGTTGATTTTTTATGTTTGAACTCAGTCATTTCTAAACTGATTGTGAAAGTTTTTTCTTTATTTGAAATGTTATGCAAACAGATTAGTCCTGTTTAAAAACAGTTCATAATTTAATAAATTAAAGCGTGTCCCCATACAACATACAGGTTTTTTACGAGTATTATGAACCGTAAGGGACACCACTTTAAAATTAAAAAAAATCTGTGCATTACTATAGCTTCCAAATACAAAAAGTAAAACAAAAATTAATCTAGGAATTAAAGGGTGTCTCCATAGGTGACGTAAATTGACCTATTTTGCATATTTTTTGAACCACTATAGACAAACGCTTGAAATTTGGGCAGAATATCCACTACTTTGTCTCGTATACTAAGAAGTATTTATATTTGAAATTAAAAATAAAAGGGTAAATAAAAAGACCTCTTTTTCTATCAGCGTTTTAAATCGTATCGAATTGAAATAACAGCTACTGGTGGTAGCACCAACTGTCTGTTTTGGTGGTGAATGGCTCACAGTGGTAACACGTTCAGTTAACTATTCTCTCACACAGTATTTACGCAAATTGCGCTCTCCGCAGAGAGCACGAGAAATCGCTTAGAGTTGATTTTAGTTTTTTTTTAACACGCGGTAGCCTCATGTGAAACTAATTGCTGCCAAGAAGTACGGAGTCCCAATTGGAGGTATAACCTTGTAGTAGAGAGAGACCTTCGCAGTCACTGATTTCTGCGATTGGCAATTGGGTATGTAAAAGCCTCTGCATCAATTGTTAAATCCTACCGCTGAGTAATCAGCAAGACAACTTTCTACCGACTAAAGAACAATATAGAAAATCTGGAGAAAATCTAGTCCCACAGTGATGTTTTCTGTAGCGTCCGGCATGATCAGGAATTCGCACTGAGTCGTAATATTGTACCGCCTAGGAAACGATTTTCTTTGACTCGTCGTTTAGTATAAAAACTGTTTTCACCGGAATGCAATAAGATTTGTTTGTTAATTTGTTCACTAGCATTCGTGACCACTTGGTTGTCGATCAATACGATCGCTGTTCTAAAGTCGGTTTTATGTGCAATGGTCTTTGGCTGCGTTGGAGCAGGTTTCTGCATGTTTGTTAAATCGAAGACTGTAGTTCAGAACCATGCACGCTAAGAAAAAAAACTGTTAGTGCTTGAAAGGGCGAATAAAAAGAAGTCAATAGTTCAAACCTGCGGAGTTCTTATTACATAATGGATATCAATAGACGCCCCAGTTTAGATGGTGTAGGCGCCTGTATATTAAGGTAGCAAAGTGTGTATTAAAACGAAATGTGATGGCTACGCAGGTTAAAGATTCTTGGTTGCTAAACTATACATCTACAGGTACTAGTTTTGTCGTCTCAAGAAATTGGTTTAGCTTGAGAGGCTGTGCAAGTTAATAAAAGCGAATGCATGAAAAACAATATTTCATGGGAATAAGTTTAGCCAGAGTCATAGATTTAGCAGCAAAAGAAATAAGGAAAGATTAAAGCGCTACCAAAGTAGCTGAGGGGAAAATATAACAATGTAAATGATTGTCGAAAACAGAAAAAAGAAAAGTATCGAAAACTTTAGTAAAAAGAATTTTATTTTTCAAAATAAACAAACAAAAAAATCGATTGTTTAACAAAAATACAAGAAATTTTTTTTTAATATTTACCAGAAGTGTCGCAACCAATGAGGTTATCCAGGTTTCAAAAAAAAAAAACAAAAATGAGACATTTTCTGTGGAAGGCGTATTTTCCCTTGTTGGCTTTGCTAAAACTTTAAAAGTGCACCAATTGTATGAACCAAATCGGATAAGTCATGTGCGTTTAGATTCAAGTCTCTTCGAGTCTTTCTTTTACCTGCCTACTAAATCACAAAGCTATTGTCATTTCATAATGTTCTTTAGCCTTTTTTATACCCTTCAACACAAAAAGTGGAAAAATGGTAATTTCTACAATATCCATTTCCGACCCCATAAAGTATTTATATTCTAACTTCTTCTGCCGATTTCTCTACGTGCGAAGGAATTCTTCTTTTGCAATTTTTTTCATTTTGTTTTTAACATAAACATGCAAAAGAAATGTTTGTTCGCATGTAGAGAAACCGGCAGTAAATACGCCAATCAATCAGATAAAGTGCCGAAAGAGGTGCAAGATCGGTCCATGGCCTTTGACACAGCGGCAAAATACCAGGCCAACCTCAAATTTTTCTATTGGCTCTCGGCCATATTTCCCGAGTTACGGGTTTCTGAACTTTTCAAATTTTTTAAAATATCAATGTGGGTATCATTTTAAAGCTTTTGAAGGTATCTTTAATGAAATACTAAAATTAAAAAAAATGCTTAACCCATTAAGAGCCGATGGCATTTTCATGTACCAGTACATACACATATTGTATGTAGCACTTAAAATTTTTTTCTTTCTTTTTAATTTCTGTCACCCCAATATTTGCTTTTTTGATTGGAGTTACTTCACTAAACTAAATTTACATACATGGTGAAGGGTATATAAGATTCGGCATAGCCGAATGTAGCACTCTTACCTGTTTTCATTATTTTAGTTTAAAGATTTTATTTATTTTGTGTCCATGTTTTTGTTAAACAATAATAAACTAAAACAGAAGTTTTTTCGTTAATTTTTAAAATTTCCTTTTATTTGCAAAATAATCCAAGTTTCGAATTCCAAGTCTTTTTTAGGAATATCAATATCCTCTATTATATCCTGGGTAAATAATCTCATGACGGTGATAATGATGGTCGTGCTGATAATGGGCATAATACGGTCTGCTAAAGTAATAATGATGGTGGTAATAAGGTCGATGGCGTATCACAATTAAACCGGCTAAAATACTTTGCGTTTGAGCCATTAGCAGTAGTAAACAAGTGAATGTAAGTAAAACAACCGTTACTGATTTCATATTGGCTTAAACTTCTAACGAATGAACTGTTAGCTTCATTTTTCAACGTATTTATACTTAAATTTTTAATCACTTTGGTACTCCTAATTTGAAATATTTATGACAAACATGGGAAAAATCTCACAAAATTTTTTGTATGAAATAAATTAAATTCTGTTAATTTATATGATCGGCAATTTAGATTTATTTTAAGCATTTAATAATAATTTTTTTCAATGTTTTTTTGAAGCCACATAATGAAATTAAGAAGTCAACAAATTTTTTAAAGCTCTCCTGGTTCGTGTACTTATTCTTTTTCATTTTTTCCCAACTAATAAAGAATCAGCTTAATATTTTAAATGTTTCATAATAATGTGTTCGTGATTTTTGACATTAATGTTCATGACTTAATAAGAAAACGTGTAAGAATTGTCTTATGAGAGCAACTTTTTTATCGTTTAATTTATGAATTTGGTTCTTGTAGCTTGAATCCATTTATAAATATGAATTTAAATACATTTCGAAATTAAATGTTTTTAGAAATTCACACCAGATATTTGATTGTTGCCATTTTCAACCGACTTCAAAAAAAAAAAAAGAAGAAAGTGAATAACTCGACAGAATGTTGCTTTTTTATATTTATGTCTCCATAACACAGTCATTTCTGCATCGATTTTAAAATTTTTTTTATGTGAAAGGTTTTGCTTACGGATTGGTCCCGTCTCAAAAACAGTTCTTAATCTTAAAAATAAAAGGGTGTCCGCATACAACATACATGTTTTCCACGTGTATTATGGACATTAAAGGGCACCACATTGCTATAGCTCCCAATGGAAAAAAATAATATAAAAATAAATCTGAAAATTAAAGGGTGTCCCAATAGGTGACATAAATTTACCTATATGGGCCTATCTTTTGAATTTTTATAGATAAACGATTGCTAAGACCGTTATAGTAACAAGTATTATTATTCAAATTTAAAAATAAAGGGTGCCTCAATAGTTCATTTAATTTGATGTATATGGCCATATTTTAGAACAGTTATAAATAAACGATTGAAGTTTACAACGAATCTGTATTGCTAACTCTGCTATAACAATAAGTAAAAAATTTGGATTTGGATATTAAAGGGTGTCTGAATATTTGATGTAATTTTAAGTATGTGGCCGATCTTTTGATGCGTTATAGACAGACTGTTGAAATTTACAAGGAATTTATATTGCTAAGGCCACTATAAGAACAAGTAAACAATTTTAGATTAGAAGTTAAAGGGTGTTCCCATAGTTGATGTAGTTTGAACTTAATGGGCCTATCTTCTGCACCGTTATATAGAAACACAATTAGACAGAATGTGAAATACTTTGTATGGTAAAATAAAAAGTATAAAAATATTTAAAATTGTAAATTAAAGGGTGCTACAATAGTTGATGTAATTTGATGTATATGACCAAATTATTAAACAGGCTGACGTCATATAGTTTCATTATACAGTCCGTAAGGAATTAAGAAATATCTTCTGGAATAAAAGCCATTCATATAAAATGTTTTGAAGTCGGTTTGGTTTTGTAATAAATAATAAATGGTTGGTAACGCCATGAAAAGAATTTCTGTAGGCTGCTTTAACATTGACAAAAATTGTAAAATGTATTTAAAATTCAATAAAAAGGAAACAGTTCTAAGGAGGGCTAAATTTTTACTAGGGGCTGCCTGAAAAAGAGGTATCTAAGCCAAAATGGGCAACGCTGAAAACAGTTTAAAAGTTGCCGGGTTGGGTTAGTGAAAATAAAACATGACACTAGAATAGAATGCATTTGTAATGGACAATTAAACATTAATAAATGTATGCAACTGAAGCACGTTATAATCTTCAAGGCATTGTTAGTCGTAAGTTGCAAATAAGTCGCAGTATAACCAGCGTCTTAAAGCAAACCAATGACTATCTTACACAATCGTACGATTCGTACGATAAAAAATGTGTTAAGGTGCAATACTGTCACACAAGAAGAAGACATAAATTTTCAACAAGATGGTTTCACATAATTTATTTATATCCTTTTACTCTTTACTTACTACGCACAGTGGTTCGAAAACGATTTATTTTGGACAGGAACGACTGAAATTTCACAGAGGCAAAGTAGAGGTGCTTTTAAGTGGATCTGCGAGCGGTCGGCTCCGTATGGTAAAGAGGAGCTTCTGGGTAGGCCCTGAAAATTGGGTACCTCGGGCATACAATTTTTTGAAATTTTTTTTTTTTATATTCTTCCCAACCAAGATTTGAACCGTGAATACTATAAATGAATTAAAATCTTACATTTTCGGCTTTAGATTAATTTTTTTAATCTTATTTCTAAAAATTATTAGAATTTTTCCAAAGAAAACAAGAAAAATTAGATGGTAGCAGAATTTGCATTTTCTGGACCGCTACATTCTTTATCATCATTTTTCGCATCTGTCTACCTTAAGTCGTGTACATTTTCAGCATCATCTATGTCAGCAACTAATTTTTGCTGAAAATTTAGTTGTCTCTGAAGCGAGAAAATATAAACAAAAAAGTTTTTTCTAGGTTTTTCCCAACAAGCAAAGACAGCCTATAGCAAATGCAAATAAAAAAAAAAAATTTGGATAAAAATACTACAGTTCTCCCTTCAGCCATATCCACATCTATAGCCAAATTTAAAACAAAATTTACAAGTTTTTGTAAAATTTGTCGAAGTGCCAACCACCATTCAAAAAAAAAAACGTAAGAAAAAAACTATTTTTTTGAACATTTTTTTCCGGTCGAAATCAATCTCTTTAAAAAATCAAAAAATACTAATTTAGAGCACGAGAATTATTTAAAACGTAAAGTGTAAAACACTTTTAAAATCATAAGCTCATCTCGGTATCTTAGTGCATCGTTTTTAATTTTTTCTACAAATAAGGCGATCTTCAATTGAAAATATTGGAAAAAATACTGGGTTTCTGCACAAATTTAAAATTTTCACATTTATAACGCCAGTTTTGTGTTTTGATTTTTATAAGGTCTAAAGCATACATCTTCCCAACACTACGTCACAGCGAATGTCAAAAAGCGGGGGGAAAATATGACTGATAAGTTTTTTCAACCGCCACAAGGACGTTCTAAGCTTTCGGTAGTGTTAAAAAAGGAGTGGATGTTATCATATTAAGGAGCCGGAGAAACGAGTTTATGTTGTTTTACCAGTGGAAGGTGTCCGTCAACACAAACTGAAATCGGTTCTTGAAAGAATTGCAATTGGTTCTTTTAAGAAATCCAAACATCCCTTGAGATCTTTATACACTTTTATTTGCTTTTTGCAGATATAAGTTGTCTCTTACTTTCTTTGTCACACTTTTACTTTTTTATTCTAAATTAAACGCGTCTCTTTTTTTCATATTTCTTACAGAAAGTTCAAACACAGGAGTCTCTTTCCCTTAATCTTTTATGATAGATGTGGCTTCAGCTTGAAGCTTATGTCATCTTTTTCTGCGTAGATTAACACGAAAAATATTGCTTATTTTTTGCGAAAGAAATTTATTAAAATATAATTTTATTATATATTTTTAAATAGTTGACCTTTGTTTGTGTTAGGCAAATATATTCTTAATCTGGCTCAAAAAAGAGGAAAGAAGTTTTTATTACATTAGACCTTGAGCCAGAATAATAATATATTTTTCTAATATAATTTTATTTTATTACAAACTCCGCTACACAAAAACTAATTTTAATGATGAAATATAACAAATACGAGTTGTATGATTTACTTATGTTTAAAAATAATTAATTTAATAAAATATTTAATGAAAAATTAAAAAAAAAATTGCATTTACAAGTCACAATTAATATATCACATTTACTTATTTATTAATCATCGACATTCATTTTGCACATCCACTGTAACTAGTTTGTATTCCTGATCGCTTAAAAAGTGCCAACTGTAACCTAAAATTTGTGAAACTTCACGTTCCACTGATTCGTACGAACGGGACGAATGACGTAACCATATGTAAAACTCATCGGACCATTCAGGATGTCGCGGCCAATCGCATCGTATGATGGTGCCAAAGCGTCGAACGTATAAACGTCGTAGATTTTTAGCAGTTCGGGCTATTAAAAGCACAGTTGAGGTGGATACCTTTTCACGTACCAGCTATTTTAAATGGAGAATACAAAAGAAAGTAAAAAAAATATGTTGGTATTAAAGTTAAAACAGATATGTATTCGGAATTGCCGAATCTTGTGTAACTTTTGGCCAAGTCTAATATGACGATGGTCTGATAAGAATAAAAGGGTGGTTTACATGGTCACAGAAGTCTTAAGACATGTCAGATTTTTGTGCAGAAGTATACTTCTGAAAATTTGACAGTTAATGGCTCTCTTTGGTTTTTTTAATTTTCAAAAGACAATTACGAATCAATACATCAGGGATGTATTTTTCTGCAAACCGCCCAAAAACCTACGTATAACTATTGTCTAAACGACAAAATATCTATCGTAAGATTTTTACTCTAATTTTGAAAGCATCAATGGAATTTTATATAATTTTCTCTTACATTTTTTTCTCTTTTTTTTTAAGTAACGTCTTAACTGGGCTTAACAGGTAGCAGTTTTCTAACATATTTTGTGAACATTTTTCGAAGCACTCGTTACGGTTTTAGAACAAACGGACAGACATTGTAGCGAATACAACAGGGGTCTTACCCTTTTGAGAACGAAACCCTAAAAAGTATGTTTTTCTAAATTAAAACTTACCAAAGTATTCAAGTTAAAACACTGTCTACAAATTAACAACATTAAAGAATCAATGCGATTGTGAAAGGGTTTTGGACAAATAAAGCGTGGCAACGTCTCATAACCATAAATAGTCAAATGATTTTTATAATGATCCACCATTTTCATAACAGTATCCGGATGAATCTATAAAAAAAGAACAATCATTAAAAAAGATTTGGTAATATTAAAGTTTTACGGCCCTTATAATTAATTTTATATTCTAATTGTTCAAGCACAAGATCTGTTTTTATAAAACAAAACAAAAAAAAAAAAAAAAAATAATAAAAATATGGTTTATTTTTTTCATCACTTTGCCACACTGTTGGGTGGTTAAAAAAAATACTGACCTAGTACATTGACAACTAGAATATAAAAAGATTTGTTAATAATGAAATAAGAATGACATTATGATGACCACTGAGTTTTCCTTACCCTGGTTTTGGGAGCAGCATACGTTACACTATAAACTGGGGCTTCGGGTTGGAAAACAATTTCACCATCGTTCATGGATTCCACTCGCAAATGAACTTTTAATGGGGGATTATCTCTTTTTAAAATACGCCAAGCTTTCACGCTACAGTGGTTAATCGTCAGATAGGAAGAGGTATAACAATTTTGCAATAAATGTAAATGTTTTAATTTTGAATCAGCCAGTAAAAATAAAACATCATCGTCTATGTTTTGTGGGGAAATGGTTAAAACCTTTAAAATTAATTAATTTATTTTGTACTAAAATTATTTTTTATTTTTCAAAATATAAAAATACCTGCAAATTAAGGAACAATCCCACATGCATTATGGGACAATGCACTGTTGTGACATTCACTAAATTTAAAACACGCATTTTCGTACAACAGGCATCTAAAACTTCATCTAATAAATGTTTAGCCTCATAACGCTCCAATACAAAATCAATTAATTTCAAAGTTCTCAAATTGGTGAGTTTCGATAGCAGGTCCTTTAGACCTTTTAATAATTGGCCGCCAGTGCCAAAAAGTTTAATACCCTCTGGATCATTGGCTTGTGACATGTTACAGGGAAACACATATACCAATGAGCGTATACGTGCACCAGTTCCTTTCATCTCTTTTGGACCATTTAGCTCAGCACCTTTTGTCATGCTCCACGACAACATGGTCATGAATTGATAAATATTATTAAAACTAACTTCGGGACGAAATTCCAAGCCCCTTAAGTAACGACCAATGCGTGCCAAACAATTTTGTGTGCGCATATGATCCAAACAGTATTGCCAGCCGGAATAATAATTGTATTTTTGGCGGGTCAATGTACGATCATCAACTAAAAAATTATCCCAAACGGTGGGTAAATAAAAAGCCCTAAACCATTGTTTGCAGACCTTTTGAAATAGAAAAAAATTCATAAATTTGCATACATTTTTAAAATAAATTGAAATTTTCCAGATAACTCACTAAACCCGCATAATAACGTTCTCTCGGTGTTAAGTATGCAAACACTTGTTCCAACACTAAATCAGGTAGATTGTTCCAATTTGAATATATTCTATTTTTATCGTCAACTGTGACTGTTGTCGCATCTTCATCATCGTCATTGTCTATATCAATATAACAGGCTACAAATAAACGGGGGAAAAATGTAAATTTTAAAAATAACTTAAAATTACGTTGGTTTTTGGCATTCAATTCATTGCTAGCAGCGAGCCAAAAAATATTATCTCAAAAAAAAAGGGAAGATCAGAAAAAATAAAACAGTGAGCAAGTACAGATAGAAACTAGTCACATTATTGACCTAAATTTATCGTCATCCGTTAGTTTGGGTTCTGTTACTTAATTGAGAGTCGTTGATATCGTTAGTTAACACCACCGATACTCGACAAGAACACAAGTACCCAGGTATTAAATGTATTTTTTTTTTTGTTTTTCAAATTTCTTGCTTAGCTCAATAAAGATAAAAAGATTATATTTCATCTGTTGTATTACTAGCAAAGAGGTCCATTGCGCGCCTTCAGGGCTTACTTGCCAACCTATCGAATCCACTGCCTCTGTTATGGTTTTTCATATATTTAAAATTCAAAGAAAGCTTAACAACTTGAAAAATGTAGACTTCAAATTGTTAACCTGCTGTTCATACATAAACACCGCCTAAAATCCAATTCTTTTTGGAATTACCTTCATAGAAAGCTTAAGGTAAGTAAAGAAAAAACTAGACAATTATTTAGTCGCTACTTAAAGCAGGCCAAATTTTGTAATACGGATTTTTTTTAGAATATTTAAATAAAACTTTTTATTTTTAGAAGAAGTTGCTTAACAAATATGATTTGTTTAAAAGATCATTTTGCAAAATATTCCAATTAAAATTATTTTAAAGGGAGAATAATATTTTAGTCACAGATCTGGAATAAGCTTTTGGATTTGTGCCCAAAGATGAAGAATATTTTGCAATACAAGATTTTCAGAGCTTGATGTTTAGACCGCTAGAATCAAGTGCATTTGTGCACATTATAGCTGTGATTAACATATCAGCCCTTCTTTATGTAATGCAAATTTTGACTTGGAATAACCCCATGCTAGGAACAAAACTGGGACGAAAGAGGAATTTCGTCCAACACGACGAATTCTCCATTGAAATTTCGTTGTGTAGGTTCGTCGTATGAAGCACAAAACCGACGACTAAATTTTCTTACCCAGCAAGAAATGAGTGAGGGAAACCTATACATACATAATTATCTACTAACACATTTGCAATAATTTTATACTGAAACAGCGTTGCCGTTGTACGGCTTTTCGTATTAAATTTAAATGAATTTTTTGTTTGTTAATTGAATGTAAGTTTTTGCTAAATATTGATTAGCAAATTTCAAAATAAATCTTATAGAAAGTTTTGTAATTAAATATGTTTTAAAAATCAAGCCAAATTTTATTTATATTTCTTGTAAAAAAAGTCACTGGTAACGCTCTTTTCTACAGACATCACACGTATATAAATGTTTACATCAAGTTTTTCATTTTCCTTTTAAGAATGTGATAGAAACTTTGTTCTACGCAGTGATGGATATTTCCATCATCAGTGATTGTCATTTGATGGATCAAATGTCGGTCACTGTTCTTGCAGGGTAGTTTCTTACTTTTGTTTACTTTTTGTGAGTTAATAGGGTGACCATTTAAAAAAATAATATATGAAAAATGAAACATTATTTAATGTGTTTTATTTTTGACGACGATAATTGGCGAGCAAAAATTCGTCGATCGTCCCAGTTGTATTCCTAGCATTAGTTTTCTGTCTGATCATCGTCATTGATAGCTTGCAATTAAATCACAAAATTATTAGAAAAAAATTCATCCAAGGGAAGAAAAGAAATATTTTTACAATCCAAAATTAATATATTATGATTATGATAAAAATACTATGGTTATGATTAGGTTAAAAATACTATTTTTTTCTTTTGAGATAGTTGTAAGAATAGAGATGTTGTTGTTCGAGTTTTTGCATAAATTATTTAGTTAAAACCAAGCATGTTGATCGTTTTTTTCAAGTGATGACTAATGATTCAGTATTCAAGAACTTGTTACTAGTGACTAAAGTATTGTTTGAAACAAGTTAAGCAATTTTTTAGTACCCGAATTCATATATTATTACAGAGAACATAATATGGATCATCTCACCATACAATAACCTTAGATTTTCTCGGCCTTTATATGAATAATGTACTGGTCATGAGGTTTTTTGTTTTGTAGATCATATGATTTAATAGAACTTTTTTTATTTAGCAATCGAAAGGTCTACTGCACTAAGTTCTCATCCACAATCTTAGTGGACCTTACCGTAATTAAAAGCAACAATGTCTGTCCGTCTGTGTTAGCCCTCTATCTCTAGATCTGTAATAGATTGGATCCTGAAGGTGTATTACTAAAAGTGCTGTAACAAGAAATTAAACCAAGTAAGGGTGCTTTATTCGGCTATGCCAAATCTTATATACCCTTCACCATGTAAGTAAATCTAGTTTAGTGAAGTAACTCCATTAAAAAAACATATATTGAGGAGACAGAGAATTAAAAAATGAAAAGAAAATTGTTTACATAAAATAGTCGTCGGCTCTTAATGGGTTAAGCATTAACAAAATAAAAATTAGTATCTCCTTAAAGATCTCTTCAAAAGCTTTAAAATGATATCCACATTAATATTTTAAAAAATTTGTAAAGTTCACAGGCCCGTAACTCGGGAAATATGGCCGAGCGCCAATTTTTTCACTTGATAATTTTTTCTTATTTTTTAATTCTTTATCGCCCCATATATTTTTTATTTAGTTTCAAGTTACTTCATTGTTCCAAATGTTATAGAAAAGTTAGAGGCAAGCGTTGTGTTAAGCCCACTGCCTCGAGGGACACGGACCGAACATGCTGATTTCCAGTAGCACCTCTTTCGACACTATATCTGATCGATTGGCGTATTTAAGTTTTCTCTAGCTCATCTAGTATCTTGAAAAAGTTACTCTCAACACTAACACGGACGGACAGACGGACATTGCCCAATCGACTTCGCTATGCATAAGAAGTCAGAATATGTGTACTTTATGGGGTCGGAAACGGATATTGTAGAAACTACAAACGAAATGATAATCTTAGTTATACCCTTTTTCCACTTGTTGACGTGAAGTGTATAAAATATTAAAGAATGTTCCAAAGTTAACGTAATATTACAAAAATTTCGTTATTTATGCGCCAGAGCAGAAAGTATAAAAAATACAATTTTTAAGGAAATAAAATTTAGGCAAATGAAGTGATTCTACAATATATAAACACTTCAAGTTTATGTTTTTTATGTGAAAAAAATTTAAAATAAAACCAAAATATAAAGGCTGTTCCTATAGTGATTTGATTAAAAGATTATGTGTTCAGTTTTTTAACCCGTTGCAGGCAAATGATTAATATGTTTTAATGATTGAAAGGAATAAAATTAAAAATAAGTAAAGAGTATCCCGATGAAGACGTGATTTTTTACTGTAATGAGCTGAGACTATAAATTCACATAGAGTTCGTAATACTGGATTAGTATAAAAGCAAGTATATAAATTTGAAATAAAAGGATGTTTTCATAGAACATTATTTTAAATTTACCTAAAGAAGGTATTACTATGTCCACGGTAACTAATTTAAAAAAATATATTATATCTCTCTTAGGTAGTTGTATTAAATTAAATATTAAATTATTCGAATTAGTTATACAAATATGATTGAAGTTAAAATGTTAGCAAAGTATTTTTGTTTAATAATTATTAAATGCGTAAGTACTGTTTAACGCAGCCATATGTATTTTGATAAAGTTAATGTTGTTCTTGTGTCAATTCATAAAGATTTTCCTCTATATACAACTGTGCACAAAAAGAGAAGTTTAACGCTACCGATCAATTATTACTAACAAAGATTTTATTTTATTAAAGCTTTGTAAAATAAATAACCTTCATAGTCTCGAAGAATTTATACTTCAAAACAAAACATCCAGAAATTTGTTTCGGTACAAACGATTTAAATTTTCTTTTAAATAACTAAACTAGACATACACAATCTGTACAATTAGATACAGAATCTGTTACGAGTAAAAAAAATAGAAATAATAGAGATATTCTTGCATTAGTCTTGTACCCGAAAACAAGAACATACGAAATAAAAAAATTATTAAAATACTAAAATAAATCTCTTTTTTTAAATTAAAATTGAAAATTTAAGCAAAAAGAAAGCAAAACTAATCACTGTACATAAACATTAAAAATGTTAATGTTTTTTTTTAACATTAAACGTAAAACATACGAGGTGAAACTCAATAAGTTTTAAAAAATAATAAGGAAAAATACATTTTAAGGCTTCCGTATCTAATTTGCGAGTATAATAGAGCTGCCACTTATTTGACTTTAATTTCATAATTAAATAGTAGTGATCACAGATAAATAACCAGATAACTCACTAGTGACGTTTAAAAAAGTGTGTTATCATATTTTCTTCCAGCTTTCGTTTAAGTGAATAAAAAAATATTCAAAAACCCTGAAAGCAATGAGTTGGAAGAAACCGCTACACATACCTATTGCAAACATATGTTTTTATTCAATCAAACAAAAAATGTATAACAAAATTGGGGTAAAAATTTAGTTTTTTAAGAAAATTTAAAAAAAAGTATAAATATCAGTGAAAGAAATTTATAAAAATTATTATAAAAAGTTTTTATAATGTTACAGTGTATAAGAACAACTAAAAAAATTATGTTTTCCCTTATAATTTCAGGTCGTACTACAATTCCGTTGGAGGCTCCGCAAACAAAAATCAAAACAGTTTGCGTGGTTTTATTGGTAATTAAAAAAATTGGTCATGGAAGGAAGAAGAGGTCTTCCTTATGTTGAAAACAAAGAAAAATTCGCCACAGACAAAAATATGAAACGGAATAATTTTCGATAGATGCTGCAGCCAATGGCGAAGAAACAGCGCCTTTGATTTGCCAAATGTAGCGCCTGAAGGTATAGATATTTCTCAAGCTGAAGAAGCTTTGGAAAGTACTGTGGATGAAAGTGTCATCAATAATACTACGGTCTACGAACCCCAAAGTAATGGATGAAAAGGAAGAAAGTGTTAAAAAGGTTAACGAAGCTATAGGGGAAAGATGTAGAGAAAAAGATAAAAACAGATGTCGTCTCGTCTTCCCCACTTGGTACAGATCTAACAGAACCTGTTAGTCGAAGTGGACGGAAAATAAAAGTGAAACGTTACATTGATAATGTTGGTGAATTGTCAAACTCGATGAATGCCCCACCAGCAAAGAAAAAAGTTACGCCAGAAGGTAAGGTTATTATACTCTAGGTTACTGCAGCAAAACTAATATTTGTTTTTTTATATTTTTTTAGGTATATCAACTCCAAAACCTAAAGCAAAAACGGCCAAGAAAATCTAGAACAATGCCAATATAAAACCGATGGCGACCGTTACACCCACTGTGAAGTCATCTAAAAAATCAGAAGTTTAAAACAATCTGCTGTTGGCCTTTATTCCACCGTCTAAATGTATCGGTATTAAATTAGACTATCAAAAGCCAAAAATGGGTTCTATTAAAATTGATGCAGTTAGAGAACGTATTGTAATCAATCCTTCCAGATCAAAAATACATCGTGAGGCCAAGGATCGATTTACTAGTGAAATTGTTGAACAAGAGGATGCACTATTAGTACAAAAAACACTAATTTTTTATGAGAAATCAAACCATACTTTCCCCCACAACATATACATATGCTTTAGCCACTAAAGTAACAGATTCCAAAGATGTGAATAAAAGTGAAAGTTTTAATCAATAATAATAATACTTACATTTGTATTTCAAAAATCTTATATAAAGAAAAAACATACAATTTTTGTTATAATATTTTTTAACTTTAATGATAACTTTTACGGTTTTTATTTAAGTATTTAATAAAAAAAAAAAGAAACAATTCATAATAAGCAAAATTTTATTTTTTATTTCAGCAGTTTTAAAATAATTCTAGCAATTATTGATTTCCATCTCAGGGCAATTAGCAATGCAATTAGCAATTTTAGTCATTTTGCACTTGTTTTCTTATCTGTTTAAAACACTTATTAACACACGCACTTTTTTATTTTAAAATCCCTTAAATTTTTCGGATTGGGAGAAACACTGTCATATGTATATATTTGCTAAGATAAAATCTCATCAAACATACAATTCATATTATCTAGGAATCAAACTAAATTAAATAAGATTTTGTACAATGAAAAGGAACACAGTTCCTCTAATGTACAAAACCTGTCGCAATCATGTCACTAATGAAACTTATATACAAACTTACTTCGCCGGATTTTTCGGGAACTGGTGCAGCTTCTCTCCTTCGGCATAACGCATTATGCAGCGGCGACTCCTAAAAGAAACTCCATTAAAATCTAATTTACATTAAAAACAACTTTGTTAAACTTACATCTTTTGTTAGATTTTTTGCTTTGTTGTTGTGGTTGATTTTTCAACCCTTATTCTATATGATTTTAAGAAAAAAAAAATCTTCAAATAAAATTAAAAACTTTAATTTTAGATTCATTATCAACATTAAAATGATTTAATCACTTTAATTATTGATAAACTATAACACTTTAGACACTTTTTTTAAAAATATCACTGTGACTTTAGACACAATATCTTTACAATTATTGTAAATAAATAAAATGTCAAATTCCAGCTATAATCAGAAAGAGGTAGTAATATCAAAAAAGAGAGAACTGTTACTATCCCTCTCTAACGAAAGCTGGAGTCTGGCCACACTGAATTTTTCGTTTCGGATCTGGTTAGTTATCTGTGGTAGTGATGCTGCCAATATTAACGCCTCTAAGTATGCAACATTATTTGCTGCAATTGCTGGCGAAATAATTCACAGTTAAAAAAGAGTGTTGCCAGAAACATTTTGCAGATTATAAACATGCAGCCATAAACATTTTGGGACTTCATAAAATAAACGTAAAGCAGACACTTTAAGTAAATAACAAAAGAAAAACAAAACAATAATAGAAAAACATTAAAATAAAAAGCCGAAATAAAGCACGCACTATGAGTGTTATACGCGAATTTGTTTAATAAGTTTGTGAGATTGGCTTGCTAGTGCACAACACTCATGGTTTTCGTTGTCGTACGTTGAATATTTATCGATCTGTTAAAGAGTCGGCATCAATATAATGAAAATTTTTCACAAAGATTTCAGACTTTTCGCTCACAAAATCCAATTAACTCATTAGCAAACAAAGCAAACGGCCATACACTTCGTTAGCGTTTTTTACATTGAGTTAAAAATTCTGCTGGAACCGACATTTCAGTCAACATATAACGCTTAAGAGTCATTATTAAACATTCTTTATTCACTTGGATAATTTTTAGTCTCAACAGGATGGTGCAACCTGCCACACAACTCATTAAACAATAATTTCGGTAATCGTGTTATTGTTTGTATTAACAGACCTCTGTCAGCTATGGAAAATTGGACTTAAATTCATAGTCACATAAATAAAATCGTAATAAAAAACAAAAAACTACAAACAAGAAAACTGAAGTAATTGCGAATTGGGAGAGAAAGTCGCACCCAACTTTACAAAGCCTTTTTTATTTCGGTAGCGTCAACAGGGCTTTAAGACTTTACATACTAAGTATATCATCATTTTTTTGGAATGAAATGTAAAGTTACCATATTAAATGGGTGTTTTAAATGTAACAATATTTATGGCGTAGATCTTTGAAATTATTTTTGTATATTTTACGGTTTGGACTTTTAAAAAGACTTTTTTGATGGCAGCTCGAAAATTTTTTCCTTCTTTTCGAAAATCGCTTAACTTATCTTAGCTAAGTAACTAAGAAAAACAAAACTTATTACAAAAAAATTTTTTTAAGGTTTTTGTTTGAAAGACATATTGACTTGCCCTCGTAACTAAAACAACAAAAGAGAGAGAGTTGAATTTTTACGCAATTCTTAAAGATACAAACCACAAGTGCAAGCACAAATCATCACCTAATAAAGTGAAATGAATTAATTAAAAATATAAAAGATTTTTCAAGGAAAAACGTAAAATTTTTAAGAAAAACCATAAAATCAAAGTGACCTCCAATGGTCAGTCTAGAATTCCTAGACTATTGAAAATGTACCTTCTTCGTTTTCATCTAGTTTCCAGCCGGCTTTATGCATAACTTCCTTATTTGATCTAAAAGTTAAAGTCGCCATTTTGTTTTTATATTTTTCTGGGCTTCAAATTTATTTTTAACTATTTTATTTTAATTTTAAAGAAAAAAAAATTTTTTTGTTTCATAAAATTTATTTCGTTAAGTATTTCATAATGTTTAATTTTATAGTTTGAATTTTCTTTTTAGTATTCGATTAAATTTGTTTTTATTAATTCTCTTTTTTTCAGCTAATGCACTACACAATTTGTTTTCTAATTTTCTATTACTTAAGCGACGCGCTGCAAAATTTCGACTGCCAAAATATAGAAACATAAATTATTTTGTTTATTTTTTTTTTCACAAAATTCGTACATTTTCTTTTTAGTTTTCGTTATTTTTAAAATTTTGCATTTTTTTTTCAACTAAACTTTTGCTCGCCTCACATTATTTAATTGCTCTCAATTATTTAAGAAAAACATTTCGAAAAATTTAAAAATAAGAAAATATGTATTTGTTTTAAAAATAAATTCAAAACATTTTTATTTTATTTAATCGATTTGAAATTTTTTGTCGTCACTCGCTATAAACAAATTTGTTTTCGTGTAAATATTTCGGTTTCTTTAGAGCAACCACAAAAATATTTTTTTTATGAGCCCTACATTTGGCAGTTTAAGGGCACAATGTCAAATTGTCTTTTTGCGACATTCCCAAAAAATAATAATTTTTACATAAAAGACCTGAAACTTAAAATAAACTTAAAATAAATAGACAAGGAAATTTATTATGAAGTTCAAAAATCTTTAACATAAAACATTATTTGCCTAGACACGACCTGCCATTTAATTTATAAAAACAACAGTTAACAATTAATCAAGAGTGCCATATTCAGCTCTGCCAAATCTTATATACCCTTCACCATTTAACTAAATCTAGTCTAGTGAAGTAACTTCAATCAAAAAAACAAATATAGAGGTGACCGAGAATTTAAAAATTAAAAAAAAAAATAAATAAATAAAAAATAATAATAATAAAATAAATAAAAATGCCATCGGCTCTGTTCCTTAAAGATCCCTTTAAAAGCTTTAAAGTGATATCCATATTGATATTTTAAAGATTGCGAAAAATTCAAGAAAATATGGGCGAGTGCCAATTTTTTCACTTGATGTTTTTTTTTCTTATTTTTTAATTATCTATCGCTCTATATATTTGTTTTTTTTTATTGGAGTTACTTCATTGTTTCAAATGATATAGAAAATTTAGAGGTAGGCGTGGTGGATATGGACCGATATTGCTGATTATCTATACCAACTCTTTCGACACTGATCGATTGGGGTATTTAAATTTTCTCTAGCTTATCTAGTGTCTTGGCAAAGTTGATTTCAATACTGACACATACGGACAGACGGACATCACTTAAACGAATTCGCTTAAATGAGCCACGCCTGACTCCACTTTTTTCATATCATTTGAAACGATAAAGTAAGTTCAATTAAAAAACAAATATAAAGAGCAATAGAGAATTCAAAAATAAGAAAAAAACATAAAGTGCAAAAATTGGCGCTCGCCGAGTTATAGACCTCTGAAATTTTCATAAAAAATTTCGATTGTCAATATTATAGATCATATTGGGTATCATTTAAAAGCTTTTAAAGAAAGTTTTCAGGAAATACTAAAATTTTAAAAAATGCTTAACCCATTAAGAACCGATGACATTTTTGTGTAAAATTTGAATCGCACTTAATTTAATTTTTCTTATTTTTTAATTCTTTTTTACCGCAATATTTGTTTTGTTTTTTTTTTTTGAAAGGAGCTACTTCACCAAACTAGATTTACATACATGGTGAAGGGTATATGCGAATATAGCACTCTTTTAACCCCTCTTGGTCTATGAATTAATAAAAAAAAGACACAGCCTATTACACCTTCTAAATAAGAAGATGTCTGTGTTTCAAAATCGGTTGAACAGTATAAAATTGCCCGTTTTTCCTTTTATGTTTCCTTTAAGACTATTTAAAAAGACCATGATGGACTATTGCAGTCTATTTTAAAAAGCTGTCTGACATTCAAATTTAATTAAAATAGAACGATAAATATTAACTGTTTTTTGTTTCCTTAACGACTTTGTCGGCACTTAGTCGACTATTTCACCTTCTAAACAAGAATTTATATGTTTTAAAGTTAGTTAAAATTGGTTGGGTGGTTTTTCTCTTATCATACCCCTGAGACTGTGTTTATATAAAACGAACTTTACTCTGAAGTAAAAGTCTATCTTAATCTTAAATTTCATTAAATTGGTTTTTCAACATAATATTACCGGCTTCCTCCTTATCAACCTCTGGACATGCCTATAAGACTTTCAAAGTTACAGTCACTATTTAATTTAATTTCAAATTTCATTAAAATTGAATGAATAGAATGTTTTTTGGAAAGAAACATTTTCCGTTTAAATTTCATTACAATCAAGTGATCCATATAAAATTACAGGTTTTCCTTCCATATTTCTTTTCTGGGTCTCAGTTTTGAAATAAGACATAGTCTATTGTTTCTTTAAAGAAAGAATCTAAATTATTCAAACCCAAAAAAAAAAAAAAATTCAGGTCTATTAAATGTTGTTTTTGGTTAGAAATTTTATTAAATTTTTAACTGATTTAAATATTTATTTTGTTAAAAAATTGTTTTCTTAATTTTGATTAAATATTTAGTGGATTCAATTAATAATTTAATTACAAAATTGCGTATGTATTTCTCAATTAATAAAAAATTATATTTAATATTAGTCTGAAAACTAATAAAATAATAAAAATGTAAATCAGTTCATACCTATAAAATGGTTCGCTTTTTCTTTTGTTCTAAACTTTATGATGAACTCCAAGATCTCTCCATGATTTATATTTCATTAAATCGGTACATTTATCCTAAATAGTTATCAACAAAAAAGCAAACCAATAAACAAACAAACTTACAAAGAAATCTATTAAATATCTTGGAATATTTTTCAAAAATAAATTTCTTTAACTCGTAGAGTATTTTATATTCTGTGCTAATTTATAAAGCTCTACACACGAGACCATCAAATATCTTTGTTTTGTTTTGTTTTGCTCTTGATTTTCTACTTCGCTAACGGATCAGCTGCTTTAGAATTTCTAAAAATTGTGTGCTCCAGTATTTTTAATTAAGAATTTTCATTTGATTTTCTTATAAAATGCTCTCAATTTGCAACTCTCAGAAATTAAAAGTTGTATGCGCTCTTCTGTGGTTTATATTTTATTTATTTATTTATTTTTTGTTAATTTTTACACAACCACTAGACACGTGCTGCCTTTTTTTACTCAATGTCTTGTAATCGTAGTGTTTGTGTGCCTGCTGTATTTACAAGATTCATTAGGTGCTGTTCGCTTGGACTGCCCCAATTTGTTTACAAAACCAAAGAGAATTAAATTTGAAGGCCAAGTTGGAGAAACTATTCAATACCGTTTCAATAGACAACAAATAAAACAAATATAAAATAGTTTAATGGTTCATAAAAAACACAAATTTGTATGCTCCTACATCAAGAGTAATAAAAAAGGCATTTTGTTTTATATAAAATTTGCTGTAATACTTTACACCATGTAAATAACTTGACCAACTTTTTTTTTTTAATTTTGTTAGTAAAATATATGAAATTGTTTAATAAAATATTGCAATCCAAACAAATTAAACAAATATAAAATGAGAATTTATTTTTTGAATGTTTTCACCTTTGAAATTCTTCAATTTGAGAAATTCTTACAGGTTACGAAGAAGAAGGGTTAAAAGTATTTTTATTTGTACTCTTTTTCTCAACACAATTTTTAACATAAACAAGTAAGGGTGCTATATACGGCTATGCCGAATCTTATATACCCTTCACCATGTATGTAAATATGGTTAAGTGAATGAGTGATGTGAGCTTCACATCAAAAAACAGATATTGCGAAGACAGAGATTTAAGAAATAAGAAAAAAAATTAATATTTTTTAAAAGATCTCTTCTAAACCTTTTAAATGATACCCTTATTGACCATATTGACAATCGAACTTTTTTTTGAAAATTTCAGAGGCCCATAATTCGGTAAATATGGGCGAGCGCCAATTTTTTTACTTGGATTTTTCTTTTCTTATATTTTGATTCTTTTTCGCTTCATATATATTTTTTTAAGATTGGAGTTACTTCATTGTTCCAAATAAAATGAAAAAAATAGAGGCAAGCGTGGTGTTAAGCCCACTATCTATTTTTAACCTTTGTATCCTTAACCTCTTTTTGAGCAAATTTAATGACATTTTTGCTAGTACTGAAGCAGTTAACTTAACTGATCGAGGTAGAAATAAATTGATATGACTGTCATGCAGTACTCAAATACATTTTTGCAAAATACATAGGTCACTTAAGGGTTAATTTAGTGAATAAAGTATTTATCATACACCAGATTATTCCTAATTATTATACGATAATTTCTTTAAAGTATTTATTTTGAAAGCAAAAAATAAATTTTGTATTTTATTTTTAAGTAGACTAAATATAAATAAATATTTGAACTAATTTTTTTTGTAAATTACAAAATGCACTTTATGATGACAAAACCAAGTTTAAGTTTTAAAATTTTTGTGTGAAAACCCTGACAGAAATATTGTTTTCATTGCATAAAATCTTGAAAATGTTAAAAGTGGATTGTTTAAAGGATGAAAATATTATTAAGAATATTGAATTAAAACATGCAGATTAAAAGTGGCAAAAAGGCTTTTCGTATTATATTTGGCTGTAACGAATCTTATATACACTTCACCAAGAAAATTGTAAATTTTTTTTTTGTTCGGTGGAATATATATATATTTTTAATATAATTAAGATATTTGAGGTGACTTTATTTGTTTTCTAGCAGGGCCCACGACTTCGTCCGCATATTATTTCTTTTTTTATAAAAATTAAAAAATTTAAAATTTGCAAAAGTGGGTTTTTTTTAGAAAACTTGTAAATTTTTCATAGTTTCAATTTGTTTTTTTTTGGCATTTTTCGGTTTTAATTAAATTTTTTTGTGATATTTAAATATATTGATAAAATTAAAATTGTTTGATATTTTTGAAGAAAGGTTGGTGCAGGTATAATATTTTTTCGTGAAATTTATATGGTCTGATGATATTTCAATTACCTGGTTATTTATAGAAAATTTTTTTGTTTTCAATACAACAACCAAAAAATAACAATAACACCAACAACAAAAAGCACAATCAAATCCGAAACACAAGGAAGATAGACGAACTGGCATTTTTTGAAGAGTAGCAGTGCTTACAACTCCGTCTGCGTGTCGTTTCTAATTTTCTTAAGATTTTAATTTAGAAAAATGTCTTTTTAAATATTTATTCTAGAGTTCTGTGGACAGTGTTAAAAATTTTCTATCTTCACAAAAAAAAAAAAAAATCCATACAATTATACCGTCAATATCATTATACCGTTAATGGTTGCTTTTACTTTTGTATCTCTATTTTCTCTATAAAATGAAATATTTTTATGAAAAAAAGTATTCTGTATTTGAACCACGTTTCTGAGTGACCACCTCACAAAATTTTATTCAAATTCATCCAACAGCTTTTCCGCGACGCGAAAATTGACAGACAGGCCAAAATTCCAACAATTATTGTTTTGTATTCAATATCGATTTTCTAAAAATATTTCATGTACAGAAATGACCCCGTTACAGTTTTATTAAATGTATCTCTTCACCATTTATGGACCGGTGTTGCTAAATTTCAATAGCACATCTTTTGAAAGTAAGTCTTAGAGAATGGCGGTCATAAGTTTTTTTGTAACTCATCTGGGAATAAGGTAAAATTAATTTTATCCCGATTACGGACTGACAGATGAACTGACAGGGATCAAGATTGTATATATACTTAATAAGGTCGGAAATGAATATTGTAAAAAATTTAAACTAAATGCCCCTTCCACTCGCATTAGGGGGCATGAAAAGCTTTGGGTGAAAAACCAAAAAATGCATTTTTAAAAATCGATTTTTTTAGAATTTCAAAATTTACCATATAAATTCCAAGCACTTTTTTCTTTATCTATTGACAGATTAATACTTTTAAAAATTTAAATCGAATTAATACAATTTATAAGTTCTGTAACACTTTCACACTCGTTGTTGCCAACATTGACACTCTTGGAAATTACCCGGTAGTGATCAATTGATGATCAAGTTATTGAATCTGTCGATCGTATGAAATGTCTTGGTGTTATACTAGACATAAATCTTGGATTCACTCACCATATTAGTGCTTTGATCTCAAAAGTTAATTTCAGTTTAAGAAGGCTGTTTGCTTTGAATTTAAATTTGCCCCTTTTACATAAGAAAGATTGTTGTCCATTTGTTATTAATGTCTTACCTCTTGTATTGTGTTGAAGTTTATTCTGGTTGCAGTGCCGAAGACCTAAGTAGGTATCTCTTTCTTTTTAATAGAATCATACGTTTCGTTTATAAATTAAAAATTCATGATCATGTTTCTGTGTATGTGAACGATTTTTTGGAGTGAAGTTTTACAATGTTATGCTAACCGACTGCCCGTATGTTCGAAAACATTTCAATTTCTTTCAGACTGACAGAAACCCACAGCTTATAATTCCTCTTAGAAATCGTTTAATCTATGAGAGGTCCCGTCATGTTCGGGTTGCGAAGTGTTGGAACTCTTTACCACGCTCCTTAAGAGATTTCTACTTTTTACGTAATTTATTTAAAGTTAAGCTTATCGAATATTTTTCTTCCTTCAGTTGAACTGATCTATCCTTTTTTTCCTTTTTAATTGTTTAATATTCTAATTAAAAATTTTTTTAACTTTTTTTCTAGCTCTACAATGATAAATTGTTACTTATTAATAAGTTTGTTGTCTACTTATGTACACCTATTGTTTTTTGTAGTCTACCAACTATATATGGCCCTAAGGGCTTGGTTGGTTACTGTAATAAATAAATAAATATATTAAATCCTTCTTTGTACATTGCAATTCATTTCATTAAAATTTGCTAAGTAGTTTTTAATATTTGGATTCACTGTGCAATAAGAGCTTAATTGATCGATACTGAGAGATTGTTCAAATTGTCACTGAATATCCCTAAAGGCTTAGTGCCGAAATAGGAGTGAAAACTAGGATATTTTGGATTCATGTTTTTTATTTCACAAGCCGTTAAAGTTCTCCATTATTATTATTATTTTTTTTTTTTGAATTTCTAAGAAAGTATAAGTCATTAAATAAAATGTAAATAAATTAGATATCCAATTTGATAAAGTATGATCTAATAGCAATCATTTGGAAAAGAATTAAAAAAAAATATGTTTGTGTTTGGTAATCAATGTTAATGACTGTAAAAATGAGTTAAGGTGGGTGTTTATAATTAACAGTGACACACAACCCACAAACTAAAATTTGTTTTTATTCTATTTTTCATTTCATTTCATTAAAAAAATAAATTAAACTCTGCTTAATTAAGAATCAAATGAGATGTGTAGGTTTTAATAAAATATTTTTATTTAAAATTTTTATTATTTTTCTTTAAGTTTTATTACAATTAATTATTTTTTAGTAAATTAAAAAAAATCGTACTTAAGATTATAAATTAATACAATTTTAAAACTTAATGATTAGTTTTTAGTGTTTAAAAACTTAAAAAAGCTTTAAAGTTTAACAAGCTTTTTCGTTATATTTTGATTATTTGAATTTCATTTCATTAAAAATGATTAGATTGTTATAAATTTTAACTTAGTTGGCTAAGGAAGTTTTTGAATGATTCCTAAAAGAGAGCACCTTGTTTGTTCTTTTCTCATTACTAAAAAAAATTATGCAAAAAGCTTTTGCCAAGCTTTTTTTATCGTATGTATTTCTGTTTATAATTCTCTTAAGCATAACTTAAATTCTCTCTTTAGTGTTAGATAATGTTAAAATCATAATTGCTATGTTTCATTTTAATATATTTTTTTTTAAATTAATTATTGCATTTGGTTAGTGAAATAAAAAATTACTACGATCGTTGGAAAGGTAAAATTAACAAAAAAAAAACCACAACTTCGGAAGAAAGTTCGTTTAAAAATCCGTTTTAATATTTACGACGTACGTTCGTTGACAAAGCAGACTTAGAAGCGCTTGTGGTAGAAGAATTTCTTAAAGATGATTGATCGTCTTTAGAGTAATCGTGTCTGCGCGCACGTGAGTGCAAAGGTTCGTTTTTCTTAGTGGTTCGTGTTAAAGTTGACGTAGCGTTGTTGGCATTTTGCAAAGGCTTACGAGGCAGTGTTGACATCTATAAAAACAGAGGCAATTAATGATATTAAGGGGAAAAGTTTTAAATAGATTTTACCGTTTTATTTTGTTCCTGAGAGTAATTTATTTCATAACCTTCACTTATCAATTTGGGCTTCCAAGGTGCCAACATTGATACTGATCTGGATACAGTTCTGGTCATTGGCTGTAACGGTTGATTTTTTGGTTGAGATTTATTGGAACGCAAGTCATCTCTGGATATACTGCGGCGTCTTAAATGATATGGCTGTGGTATGGCACCTATAGTGGTAGCATGCAAATAAACTACACTACGTTGACTATGTAAACTAGATTCTCCCTCTGTTCCCGAGCTTTCAGCAGGGAAACGATCACGTTCTCTGTTAAAAAAAAATATTAACAATATTGTTTAATTTTCTCTCTCTCTCTCTCTCTCTCTCTTTATTATTTCTCTTACCTTGAATAGGACATTGCTCTCCTTTCAGCACTACGTGCTGGTTTTGGTGGACCCATTAGATACGGCTGTGTTCTTCTGGGTTGGTGTTGAGTGCTACTGCTAGTATCACCACCATTTGGTGTTGATGATGTCGGCCGATCGTTACTACGGCGATAGGTATTCTCATCATATCGTTGTGTACGATCTAAGCGATCACGTGATAATGTTCTCGATGCTATTAGTCCGCCATTTGGTCTTTTGTGTTGATCTTCAGTTTCAGAACCACTCTCTGAAATATCATCTAGTTCCCGGGATCTTGAAAAGTGGCGTCTTTTACGAAAATCCAATTCATCATTGCCCTGATTGTCTAAGTTGTGCATAGAAGTACTTTTGTTGCGACTGGAGGAAACCGTTGTGCTTTTAGTTCCCGAGGCCAACGTATGACGATAATCTTGCCTCTGAGGACTATCATCACGTATGCGATCCAAATTATAAGCACTTTGTGAGTACTTTTGTGAACGACTTAAGGCAGATGTAAGTAAGGGACGTGATCTATTAAAGACAGAAGCGAAAATATACAATTTTTCTTGGCTTCAAAAAAAAAAAACAAATAAACAAACTCACTTATTTTTTGTTGCGCCCTTTGAAATGGTTGGTGGATTGGAATCCAGGTCTGTATCACCGAAAAATCTTAAATTTTTTGTAGGCTGTTGCGATTGAGTCGTTGTATTTTTGGAATTTTTTGTTCTCTTTAGACTTGAGGTTTCCGTAACGGTCGGTGCATTTAACTGTGAAAATAAATCAAATTATTTTAATCATTTATATTTGCATCTGCCTTCTGACTAGTTAAACCAGTTTTTATTTTTACCTTCTCTTTAGATTTACTCTTTGAACGCCTGTCAAGCGATTTGAACCAACTGGTTTTTGCCGGCTTAGCTAAAGATGATTCTTTGCGATTTTTATCCGATGAGGTACGTTTGAGTAATAAAGGACTAGCTTTTGGCGTTGACAAACGACGACGCATAGATATATCAATGGCCTGTAAGAAATGAATGGAAATAAATTATTTACGAAAGTTTCAAGGCAAAAGGATAGAATATCTTAATGACTGAAGTAAAAATGTAATAAAATTTCTATTTAAAATTTGATTTGGTAAAAAAAATTTAAACTTTTATTTTATTAATTCAATGCGTTTTTAAGCAAAATTTTATTAATGCCTATAACTTGATGAAAGATGTAGCGGTCCAGAAAATGAAGCCTTAAATTCTGCTGGTGTTTAACTTTTTTATGTTTTTTTTTTTTGAAAAACGTGCGTATAAATTTGTAAAATAATTATTTTTATTAAAGAAAAAAAAAAAAATGAATTTAAGCTAAAAATAAATTTTAATTAAAAAAATTTTTTTTTGTTTAATATTATTTACGAATTCAAGAAAATAAAATCAATTGTTTTATAAATATTTTTACTTTTTCTATAATATTGCCATGCGCTTGCAAATGCAATTTCCATTTATAGGAGAGTTAAAACGTCTTGATTGTTTAAGTAAGGAAACATGTGGCAACTCCCTGACCTCTTAACTATTTAACGTGGATATACAGTATTTTTCGCTCATATCCGAATTACACTACAATTATGTAGGATATTGTGGTCTAGCGAATCTGGATACATCTTATGCTTTTTACAACATATTTCTGTACGTTTATCCATTTGTGCCCAAATAATTGCCAATAAAATAGGAGATTCAAATTAATCTTTCAATAGGATTACGATCTAAAATACACATCGCTGATTGTTAAGCAGTGGATACCTTTTAAATGCTGCTAAATAACTGCATTCTCCAGTAAAATCAGGGGATAAAAATTCGATAAAGTCTTATGGAAAGATTAAAAGCGAGGCTGACTTCAAAGTAAAGAAAATGCTGAGTTAACGCTAAAAATCTATTACCCCTAGATAAAGTGCCTGCTTGTAGGCCGGCGGATGTGCATAAAATTACGGCTAACGGGGAATAGTATAGCGATATAATTAAAAAAATGTTTCGTGCTGATTTAACCTTGTTAAAATGTGGTTCCAGCAGGTCTGAACCACATTCAAGGGAATATTGATGAAAGATATACTTAACCACCAAGATCGTTCGGTCCTACCTTATTAGACTATTGATTTCTTTAAATGCCACATTTGATGAATTTGCTGGCGAGATAGCCAGAATTGTTGTCATATCTATGGACTTTATGTCGCACTCAAAACTGACATAATGTTCATGGACGATGGAGATCGCGTAAAGGTCGAGAATAATAACGCACACGACCAATGACTTTTTGTTTGAACATTAATCCGGCCGAGATGTAGTTTGAGCAGAATGACTTTGCTTTACGACGACTGCAAACATCGACTTGTTGAAATTAAAATTCCGCGTTGAGTTGTTTTCGAAAAAAGGACCTGTCATTAGGCCTTTAAGGTTGTGTGATTTAACACCTCATGATTATTTCATATGTGGTCACGTAAAGTCACTGGTTTATGCTGATAAAGCAGCAACAAGTGCAGACTTGAAGGCCAAAATTGATCGTATTTTTTGCCGACATGTAAAAAAGTTTGGGCCTCTGGACATCTAAGATATGCTTTGGTGGCTGGCTGGCTATATGACCAAAATAATTTTTAATTATTTTTTCCATGTTTTGATCTTTTTTTTGACGCTTTTTACAAGTAAAAGTTCGATCGGGCTTAACTGATGCTACTTTTATAACTACTAAAACAGCTAGAGAAATCAAGGATAACTCAATTTTTAAGTACTGAATGAAGTAAGCAATCTTGTTAAGGCCACCGTCATATCACATAGTTGAGTGATTAAAATTTTGTACTCAAACCGTTTTCTTCCCTTGGTTACCAAAAGAAGATATGATTTTAAAATAGTTACTGTTAATTTCCTCAACTGTTTTTTATTTTTATACCTTTCACCACAAAAGTGAAAAGGGTATACTAAGTTTGTCACTTCGTCTGTAATTTCTAATTTTTTAATTTTCGACCCTATAAAGTATATTATTTCTGAGTCTTTTTGCATACCGAAGTCGATTAAGCAATTTCCGTCTGTGTAAGTGTCGAAATTAACTTTGCCAAGGCTCTATATGAGGTAGAGAAAATTTAAATAGGCAAATCGATTAGACATAGTTGTCTCGACAAACTTGATTTCGACCCTTAAACGGACGGAGAGACGGACATCGCTCAATCGACTTCGCTATGCATAAGAAGTCTGAATACATATATACTTCATGGGTTCGGTGATAAACGATAGAGAATTAAAAAATAGGAAAAAACATCCATTGCAAAAATTGACGCTCGACCATATCTTCCGAGTTATGAGCCTCTAAAATTTTCATAAAAAATTTTGTTAATATGATCAATAAGGGTAACATTTAAAAGATTTTGAAGAGACCATTTAGGAAATACTTAAATTAAATAAAAAAAAATACTTAACCCATTAAGAGCCGTTGACGTTTTTGTTTAAAATAATACATCGAACTTAATTTTTTTTCCTTTTCTTTTTGATAGGAGTTGCTTCACTAAGCCAGATTTACCTACATGGTGAAGGGTATATGAGATTTGTCATAGCTGAATATAGCACTCTTACTTATTTTAATTTAAGTCTCAAGTCGAATTAAAAGGCCATCACTTGTTTAAAAGTCTAGTTGGAAAATCTATAATTTTTCTTTCAGAGAGCTTGAAATGGTTACAATATTCTCAGGATAAAGTAGAACGATTTATAAAATTTTTTTTTTTTTTATGATGTGTTAACGAAGACATATGATAATCTTTCGCCTTAATATTTAATTTCCATTTTGTGTTCTTGAAACTTAGAATGCAAAATCAACTTTCAGTGTCATATTCCTTGTCGTTATTAATGGAAATTGCATTTATTTTTAATTATCCTCTAATTTATGTAAACCATTATTACTGTTATACCTTAAAAAAGAAGTTGATTGCCCGTCATTAATATGTAAAATGCTTAACATTTAGAATAATTTTCATTTAGAAAGGAGTTGGATTTTTGTTATTTGAATTTTATTTATTTTTTAGTTTTTATTATATTTTTTTCTATTGCAAAATTTAGGTCGTTAATGATCATAAATTTTACTTTTGAAATTTGAAAGTAATATTCTAAGCTACAATATGCCAGCAGAAGCAAACACAAGAAAAAAAAAACTATTCCCCATTAATGTACAAATGTAGAAATATCTTTATGAAGCAGGCACTTACTTAAATACAACACCTACAATCACAATTGCCACAAATTTGCCAAATAAATGTGTATATTGACGTTCTATTTATCTCTGCAACTTAAAAAGATAAACAAACCAATCCCCCATTTTTTCGTTATTACTGCAGCATTGAAACAATAATAATAAATATTTCTCTTTTTTTTAATTTAGAAAATAAATAAATAGTCTGTATGGATTTCATATAATAAATATAAATTCTATATGAAAAAGAAAAAAAAAAAATATTAAACACACACTTGTTCTATTACACACACACACACAATTTTGATACAAAATATGTCTATGGTATGGACTATCGCATACAACAAATGCAATACATTGATAGTGCTTGTTTTGTACATTTGCCGGTTCGGCAAAAGCTGGCAGTTAAAAAACAAATAAAAAATATATATAAAAATAAAAAAAATATAAAAATAAAAACACATACCTAAAATCTACTAACCAAGTTTAAGTTTAAAAGCAAACATTTTTTTAACAAGTTTAATACAGGTGCCACACCAAAAGCTCTATTTAAAAATTATAGATCGTAACACAAGCCTTTAAGTAAGAACTCAAACAACAAGACCAATAAATACAACAACATAAAGTTAATATTTGAAAAGACCCTTCTAGACATGAAAAGAGATAAAAAAAAATTAAAGCAGGTAAAAGACAACTGATAAGTGCTGTATTGTTTTAATGCGAAATGCTATGCCGAATCTTATGTACCCTTCACCATGTATGTAAATCCTATAAAAAAAACAAAGTTAAAAATAAGAAAAAAAAACATTAAATACGATGTATAATTTTACATAAAAATGTCATCGGCTCTTAATAGGTTAAGCATTTTTAAAAAATTTTGGTATTTCTTGAAAGGTCTCTTCAAAAGCTTTTAAATGGTACCCATATTAATCATATTGACAATTGAACTTTCTTATGAAAATTTCAGAGGCCCATAACTCGGAAAATATGGGCAAGCGACAATTTCTTCAGATGATGTTTTTTCTTATGTTTTACTCTCTATCCCTCCATAAATTTGTTTTTTTAATGGAGTTACTTAATTGTTCCAAATAAAATGAAAATAGAGGAAGTCGTGTAGTTTAGTCCACTGCCTCGAGGGACATGGACCGATCTTGCTGATTTTCAATAGCAACTCTTTCAAAACTTTTTATGATCGATTGGCGTATTTTAATTTTCTCTAGATCATCTAGTGCCTTAGCAAAATTTATATTAGAACTAACACGGACGGACAGGCGGACATCGCTCAATCGATTTCGCTATGCATAAGAATTCAGAAAATATACAGTTTATGGGGTCGGAAATGGATATTGTAGGAATTACAAACGGAACGACAAACTTAAACATAACCTTTTTCCACTTTTTGTGGAAATTTTTAGAAATTAAATAAAATCGCAGCTTCGAGGCGACTAACTGGTCTCATTTTCACACCAACCCTTGGCTTCACATTTGTTGTGCAACTCCTACTCGAGTTCCAGTTGGTAGCTTTGAAGCTTCATTCAATTAAAAAGTTTTTAATTTGTGATATCTGATCGACTCTTTTTTTTTGTAAGACTTCATCGATTAAATCAATTAACAGGTCTTTCCACTTTAGGAGCCATCTCTCCACTAAAATGACTCTTAATCCGATTTTTAATCTTCCTAATATTCTTTTATTTTTTTTTCTGTGCTTCTCACTTTTAGATAATGAAGGAACGGTTTAAGGTGTTTGCTTACTCGAGATCAGTTGTATCAATTCCACACCTTGTGAACAAAAGATTGATTACTTGATGAGCTGTGAGACATGGAACCCGATATTGCTGAGACCAACCTTCCATTCCAGGCTATAAAAGGTCCGGAATTATGGCTTTGTACTTTCGTTGATAGCAGTATTTACAAAAAAAAAAAAATAAATAAATTTAATTATCTTGTTACTGCCTTTGCATGAATTGGATTCTTAACAATGATGTGCGGGTTTTCAGCCCAAACTGAGAAAACGCAAAGAAGTGGATGGTTATTTGCCTTCAATTGCTTATAAATTAATTAGAATTTGTAAGCGATTTATCCCAGATCTTTTGTGTAAAATTCTTCTTATTAAGCTGGTCTTCAGATGACACATTTTGGTCTGTCGAATTATATTCCATTTAGATATTTACAGCAAAAAAAAAAAAAAAATCTGTAGAAATTCGCTCGCCAAGTTTTTAAAGAGGTTTTTCAGACATTTTACACTTTTGAATTTTTTTACAAAATTTTGTTAAAATGTTATTTCTAAAAACCTTTTTAAAAATAATATCGACAAGTCTGCTAGAGAAATTTTAAATAAGTTTTTTTTTTAAAGTGTCAGTGTTACGTCCCAAATTTGAACATAAAAAACGGTATTGCTCAGTGGAAACATTTCGAAGTGTTTTCCTTAAAACTAATTGATTTTAAGTCAATGGAAAAATAAAAAGCAGCTTTGTACCTGCTTTTTTAGCACGTTTTTCATAGAAAATTTGTTACAGTAAACATTGAGTTCAGCGTTTTAGGAAATATTTTTACAGGAGTTTTTTATGTTGAAAATGTTTCAACTTCTATTTACGAATTAAATAAGATTTTTTAAGTTTTTTTTTATGTTTCTAATAATATTTTAAAAAAGCTATCTTTTATTATTTAGTTTAAAGAAAATAATCTGAAGCAAAATTTTCCTACCATTTTGTTGCAGGTTTAATTTAAAAAAAATTGCTTGCGACATTTTCCAGAAACACTTCTTGACAGCATTTTCAGCATATTTATTTAGAACATATTTTCTACAAGTTGACTTTACATCTAATTTTATTAATGCTTTTTTACAAGTTCTCTGAGTAATATATATTAAAAAAAACTTCGTATAGTGATTAGTTACATTAACCCTTTGAGTACTGAATTATTTGGAGACTTTTATGCATTTAGAACGGATTTAATTTACGAGTGTTGTTAAATGGGTTAATATGTAAGAGTATATAATACATTTAATTTGGAAAATGTAAAGGTGCCTAGCACTGTTTGTATTGCCAAATGGTTTCTTTTCTTATTTTATGTTTATAACATACGCGGCAATTGTTTGCGATCAACGCCAACTAGCGGAGATGTCGCAACTAACTAAATATAAACGCGGCCGTTAAAGGTTTTAAGAATATATTCAAAAATGTATGACAAGTACTTAAAGAATATATTTTGACATGTTTTAAGGCGAGTTTTTATACGAAAACTTTTAGACGAATTGACTTTAGTATAAATTTTCGACGAATTTTTAAAAGGAAATTCTTTTTTTTATAAAATTTAAGTTTCATTGAGTTTTCGTTTATTTTTTAAAACAAACTTATTTTAATTATAAGATCCAAAAATTTTATTTGTTTGGAATTAAATTTATTTTTACAAAACTTCGCCAAGTCGATTGCTCAATGAGTTGTATGAAATTTTGTTTTTGAAACTCTCTGAAAAAATTTTTATTTTACAACAGAACTTTACAATTTATTTGCTAAAATAATATGGTGGGTAAATTGTTAGCTTAAGTCTTAAATATACTGTAGGGTGCTGCATAGACACAACACCAAAAGCTTTAGGCTCTTTTTTGTATAAGGATCATTTAAAATGAAGTCTATTAAATAAAGCTTATTTATGTCTGTCTGTCCTTCAGTTTACCTTATTAGGCCAAAACGTGAGTTCATATGTTAACCAAATCTCATAGACGAACTCGTTCGTAACTGTATTGAATTCAATTTTGTACGGGGCATTTGTTTGCAAATATTTTTGTGGATACAATTGTTAATAATCAAAATATCACAGTGATTTTATAGCGAATTTAAAAATCTATTTTGAGTTTTTAAATTATTTGCAGCTTAATTTCTTAGTGATGTTGGTTAAAGTTGTGATAAAATTATTGTTTGTAATTTTATATTTAATTACTTGATGATTTAAGATGAAAAAAATTTACCATTTAAATTCAATTTATTCACTTGTAGGCTCTATTAGATACTTCTGTGTAAAAATATATATTTTTGTTTGTATAAACGCGAAAGTAATTAATTTTTAGCCGACTTTAAAAAGGAGAAGGAAGGTTTTCAGTTGTGTATTTTTTTAATGTTTCTTGTATATTTTTGCCTGCAAAACTCAATCAAATCTGAATCGATTTTGTAATTTTTTTTAATCTAAAAAGTGATTCTGAGAAAATAAAAGATTGTCCTCATACAACACACATGATTTTTCCATGTCTATTAAAAAATAACGGATACCCCAGTTGATATCACTTTAGCTCACAAAAATAGAAAATTAAAGAAAATATACCTAAATATTAAAGGGTGCCCTCATGGGTGTTATAACTTAATTTATAAAATTCTACTTCCTAAACCGTTATCGTCAAATACTAGAAAATTGCATAGGATGTGCACTTTTATGCCTTCCATTAAAACAAATATAAAATTGGAAATTAAAGGGTTCCCATAAGTGATTTTACTTGATGCATATGTACCTAAGTCTTAAGTCCTTATTTCCAGATAATTGAAAGTTACACAGAACGTACGTTGTTAATTTCTCTAGTAACGAGAAATTATCATTTCAATTTGAAAGTAAAGGGTATCCCAATTGGTAATAGTATATAATGTTATTGGATTTATCTTTTGAAAACTTATAGACAAAAAATTGTAAATGAGGCAAAGGGTATTAGTTACAAGTTTTATTTCAAATTTGATGATAAGCAGCGGTGTCGTATGTTTGAGGACGGTTTATTTTGTGCAAGAACAATTTTGTTATTGAATATTATTTTCAAAATGTAAGTTCTGTTTTTTTTCTCCAAAACTGGGCATTTCCAGCATTTAAATAAAAAGCATCTAAGTATCATAAAAACTACATTCGTTTTTGGAAGTTGCGAATTTGGGAAAGAGTCTTTACAGTGCACTTACATTTATTAAATTTATAATTTTTTTAATAGAAGAAAGCGCAGTTCCATTTATTCAACATGGCAATCTCCTCAAACATTAAAACACCCATTTCTATTCGTTTAATTATAATTCACACGAAAAAGATAATAGTTTTATTTCTTTTGAAAATTAATTTAATTCAATTTTTATTGAAATTAATTGTGTAGTCATTTTAAAGAAAACAAAAATCGATTAATTATTTAAATGAATCAATTCAAATTTATTTAAAAAAAGAAAACAATTTTCTAATTAAATAAATAATTCAATAAATTAAAAATTTCATAAAATTTCAATCCTAAAACAAATAAAACTTTAAATTAAAAGACTTATTTAACCTGGTAAGGGATTAGAGCTGACATTTTTATTTTACAGTGTTAAAACTTGGCTGAAAAATTTCCCTATAAAAAATAAATAAATTTCGAAGAAAATTTTAAAACGTCTGCGTACCCTTATTTGGAGTCCTCCACCCTCCAAAAAAACTTTGAAAGCTTAAATCAATGAAATATTTTTTAAGTCGCTTGAAAATTTTCGATATATTTTCTAAATATTTCGTTTCTGCTACGTTGGGTTGATTGCGTTGATTTTTAAAAAAAATTTTTTTTTTGGCACGTAAGTAAGAACAGAAAAAAATTATTCCTGTAGCCATCAAAGCCTATAATCTCAAAAGAAAATTTTCTTTCAAGCATGCAATATGGGCAGCACCTCTTATTTTTTTTGATGCTTTATTCTGTTTTACTTTCTAATACTTAAAATTTGTGGTTAAATCGTTAGTCCTATAACACAGTGCATAATAAAATAACACACCTTTTTAATCACTTGCATAAAGATTTGAAATAGTTGCCCTGTTAGCATGGTTGCCAGATTGTGTGGGTTTTAGAGTTATAACTAGTTTAAAATTCATGTGCATGAGCTTTTTGAGGTCAATTAAAATGTCTTAAAGACATTTTGTTCGTTTATTATTTATTTAAAATTCAAAATTGTCTTCTCTGTTCGTAATTAAAAAAACTGAGATTATCATTGGATTAATTTTTTATTTTAAATCAATTCACATACATATTTTTTTTCGTTTTTCCCCTTATAGAACTTATTCCTCTAAACGAAATTTGCGAACAAAAGTTTCTGCTCTGTCGGCTCTTCTGACAATTGACCTAAGATTGCGGATATAATGCGAAGTTTTACTTTCTATTTTTGTATCCTAAATATGTTTTTCATTTAAGTACCTGCATTAAATTATAATTTTCTTCCGAAAACATCTAATTACCCATTCACTTGAGATTTTTTCTGCTATTCCAAAGAATGATTATGCTCTTTTATATCGTTTTAGAACTGCTACATTTTGAATCGAATATTTTACTAAAGATTACCCCAGAGATAAAAATGTAAGCTTCGTTCAGTTCTTTTTAGTCTGCTCTTAGTGTATTTTCCTTTTGTGCTTAAATCACTAACTCTAAAAACTTGTATTCGAACTAAAACCGGAAAGAGAATTAAAAAATAGTTAAGGTACTGTTTTATAACTGTGGCGGTCTTAATGTTCTATTACAGTGTAACACTGGGTAAGATGATATTCAGAGCTGAAGTCTAGCAACAGCTGGACTCGGCATATATGAAAATGTAAGTGGAGGCATATACTTCCAGCCATACATAGTTTAAAGTCAAGAAGATAAAAAAGGGAAATATATATAAAATCCAAAGCCTATAGATGCTAGTGATGTAAAACTAAGTTTATACTAAATTTAATTATTATCAATTTAGTAAATAAATAAAAAATATAAAACCCAAATACTGCAATTAAATATCAGAAAAAAATCGACTCTAGCAACATAGTGAAAAGGACTTGTAGTTTGCCTTGAAGTCAAACCTGAAACTGTTATTTGTTTTGATTATATTGGCAAAGTGTGTTTATTGTCCAATTTTTGTTTCATTGACATCTAATGGCACATTCTATTTTCCATAATTTATGTAATTTGTTGCACGTAGCAACTAACAAGGTTTAACAAGAAGAAAAGAAAGACACAGTTCATTTCTTTGAATTTTACATAGAATATTTTTTGGCGATTAAAAAAATTGTTTAAACGATTTTGGTAATTTTTTTTTTTTGTGAATTTTACACCGACTTAATCTGGCAACTTAACATCAAAAACATAATCAAGTGTACCGTGGAAATGAATATGTGTGCGCGTTGTGTGCACTAAGTACTATTTTCTGTAGCAGTTGTTGTTACTAAAAGCACCGTTGTAATACATAAAAAAGTACCGCAATGACGAATAAACTCAGTTTTAAAGTCTGCGTTGTTCAGTTAAAATTTTTATTTCATACATTTATGTCGTTTAAGGCAGGCGTTGTTTACACACGATCATATACATGTTGCTTTACTTCATGCCGTTGTTGTTTTTAATACCTACAACCTGTTAAAAGAACGTTATTGAATGTTGCTCTCTTTATGTTTAGTGTTGTTGGTTATTGCCGACACCGGCCTCCTGGTCATTGATTACAAAAGCACAAGCAACAACAATAATAAATGAAAAATAAAACCAAAACACATTAAAGTATTGGCAATTGATTTTGTTGTTGTTGTTTTTCATTATTGATTTTACAAAAAAAAAAAAAATGCCAACTTTATTTGCCATTGTTTTTGAGTTGAATTGTTGTACGATCGGTCGGCTGCTGTTGCTTCTATTGTTGCAATTTTTTGGTTCGTTTTTGGTGGTGGTTGCTAAATGGGAATCATATTACCAGGTTAAATACAAAAACTAAAATTACTCGAACTCATATAAATGTATTGACTTACAGAAAAATGTTTAAACTTGTTTGATTTTGATTTTAACCCAATTGTGGCCATATAAACTTAAACAACAACAACAATAGTAACAATTACTTTTAATATTGATATTGTGTGAATTTAACTAACTTGGTTCTCATAAAAATACTTGAAGATATATTTTTGGTTTCTGGTTAGAAAAAAAAAAAAATTCTATACGATTGATTATTTTTCTTTTTTGTTTTTGTTTTTTTTTTTTTTTGAGAAAATTAATTATTTCTTTTTTGGGTCATCCAATCAATGGGCTTTTGGTGGGAGTGTTTGAATTTAGTGTGAATTATTAATAATGCTTTGAAGCGTGTTAAATATTGATTAATGGTCATAAACAATGATATTTATTTGGATTTTAAGGCAATTGATTTCTTTCATAATTTATATTTTTTTGTTTCTACAATTATGTCATGAATTGTTTAATAATTGGAAAAATGTATGCAGATAATAAAATAAATTTACAATAAAATGTGTGAGGGCCTTGTTAAAAATGATTTATACTTTAAAAAAAATCCATTTCTGGAAAATAGTCTGTTAGAAAATAAATAACTATCGATATCAAGCATATTTGAAAGGAGGTGGCGATCTCAAAAGAAAAAGAAATTATTTCATCCTAATCCGCTCGTTTTTACTAACAAATTTTATTCTTACTTATTATTACACTGGTCAACAAGTTTGTGTATAAAAAGTAAAAGCAAAGATGGGTTTGTTAATTATATATAAATAAAAATAAATAAATAAATATAAATAAAATAAATAATAAATATAAATAAATATAAATAAAAATAAGTTGGAAAAAATCTTAAACTTTTAAAGTTCTGAGATATTTACTAAGAATGTCAAAAATAATAAAAGCAAAACAAGTGTTGGAACAAAAATATAAAAATAAAATGTTTTAGTTTTTTTTAACCATTTTAAAATTTAGAGGATGATTTAAACAGTGGAACACGGTTAAAACGAACACCTGTTATAGAGAACTGTGTCAACAGCAAACACTTTTTTACAGTCCCGTTAATTGACCCTAACATTTCTGTGAAAATTACCACGATTATAAAGAACACAGTTACAGCGAATCTTTTTTATAACGAACACTTTTTAGTTAAACCTTAAAAAATGATTCATATAAGTAACTACGTTTCTAACGAAAATCCCCTGTTGTATACTTGTTTTTTTGGTATTTATATAAATTTGGCAACACTAAAGAAAAAAATGTTAATTTTCATTCATCCCAAAATCTACATTTTTATTAACAAATGAATTAAAAATTGCGGTTCACATAACCTGAAAGAATGGAAAATGCATCACTTTTATATAAGATCGCAATATATTTTAATTTTTTTCCCTTTGGCAATAAAAATATATAATTTTAAGTCAAAAGTATCGAATTTGAGTCCAAACGTGGCTTGATAGATTCATACAAAGGCACCATATGAAATATTGCACAATTTGATTATTATATTATTTCTGATTATTGTTAATTACTAATCGAAATATTTTAACATAGACCCCTGCATTTATAAAATTGAACTTTTATTCTGCTTACGAAATTTTCTTTATATCTCTTTTTTTGAGCCTCCTAAGAAATATCTAAAATTGGCAACATATTGTGTTAAATAATATTTTTCTTGTGGTATAATATTTCATAAACTGTCTAGTTATTTCTCTAAAATTGTTTTTATTTTGTAGTTTCGTTTTTTCGTTGGGATACTAAACGTACTTTTAATCAATTTTTTTCTTCACCATGATATAGCTTGCAATAAAGCATATTAATAATGAAAAATCTACTTCTATTATTATCCTCTGGATATGCTAAGAAGAAACTGAATTCTGTGCCGAATCGGACTTTTTTAATCAAATAAAATTTTGACAAGGCTCACACAGCCAAAGCGTTTTATTACTCTGGTTCTGGGTACATCTCAGGGGCAACTATTGTTAAAAATAGAGCGCTTACGGTTTATAAAGGATGACTCATCGGCCATTTAGGTCTAAGATATCAATAATATATAAAAGGGTGCTCCAACAGTGACACGACATCCATAGAAATATTGTTATTTGTTAAACTGTTATAGGCAGTTTAAAACTTTGTACGCAATAGCAACAAATACAAAAGATAAAACTTAAAATAAGGAGTGACCTATTAGTGTCGACTATTTCAGAAAGTTTGAATAATTTTTCAAAGTTTATCGGACAATTTGTGATAAAAAAATTTCAACAAAAAAGTTATTATTTTCATTATCTTTTTATACCCTTCACCACAAAAAGTGAAAAAAGGGTATATTTAATTTAGTCATTCATTTAGTAATTTCTACAATATCCATTTCCGATCTCATATAGTACATATATTCTGGGTCCTTGTGCATAGCGAAGTCGATTGTGCAATGTCCGTCTGTAAGTCCGAGTAAGTGTTGAATCAACTTTTCCAGGGCACTAGATGAGCTAGAGAAAATTTAAATACGCCAACTGATCAGAAATAGTATCGAAAGAGGTGCTGTTGAAAATCAGCAAGATCGGTCCATGCCCCTCGAGGCAGTGGCTCTAACACCACGCCTGTCTCTAATTTTTCCATATCACTTGGAATAATAAAGTAACTCCAAGAAAATAAAAAATATGGAGCGATAAATAAATAAAAAAATAATAAAAAGTATTAAGTGAAAAATTTGGCGCTCGACCATAATTTCCGAGTTATGGGCCTCTGAAATTTTCATACAAAATTCAATTGTCAATGTGGTCAATATGGGTATCATTTAAAAGCTTTTGAAGAGACCTTTCAGGAAATGTAAAATTTTTAAAAAAATGCCGGAGACATTTTAATGTACTTATTTTGTACTTATTTTTAATTTTCTGTCACCGCAATATTTGTTATTTTTTGATAGGAGCTACTTCACTAAACTAGATTTACATACTTGGTGAAGGGTATATAAGATTCGGCATAGCCGAATATAGCACTCTTATTTGTTAATGTTTAGAATTGATTTTTAATAATATGTCATCAATTTTACTTTGGAGATCTTTTATCCCCTTGTGTTCTTTTAATGTTTTTTGCAACAACATGCTTACTTTTCTAAATAGACTCATGTGCTGTTAATTGATTTTGAAAACTTTTCTTGCTAATCTGTTTGCATGTTAGCATATAATTAACCTTTATATGTTTAAAAGATTTAGCTTCAAAAAAATCTACAGAAAATAATGGCAAAAAGTCACACAAGACTATCAACAATAATTGCTCTCATTAGCCCAGAGAAACAATTTAATGAAAAAGTTAAACCAATTTACACCTCATTTCATTAAAATCCAAAAGAGGCCACCCACTTAATATTTTTTGTTTGTTTGTTTTTTATATTTTGCTACAACTAACTGCAGCGTTAAATGTAAACAAAACTTCCTAAAATTGTTTTAAACTTTGTAACCTTTTTAAAGGATTTTGGTTGCTGCTTTGTTTGCTCTTTTAGTTTTTAAGTGAAATTATTTTGTTAAAAAAAAACAATAATCTCCATATATTCCATACAAGACAAAAAAAAAGCACAAAGCAAATATGTTTTTTTGGCTACGAAAAACTACAAAAAATGTTGAAAATCTTTTGGCATTTTGACTGAAATTATTTAAACAAGCTAATGCGAGAAAAAACAGCTATTTGAAATAAAAATAAAATCAACCAAAAAAACACCCACTTTATTTAGTTAAAACAAAAAAAAAAATTAAAAAAAAGGTTAAATAAACATCGCTTGAAAGTCTTTGACTTCATGTTCGTTAAGGCATAATGATCAATATTTGTTACCTTAATAATATTTTCTTGTAGCATTCTGTTGTTTATGTTTAACTTTCTTTTTGGTTTGGAATAAGTACAAGTGTTGGATAACGGTATTATATTTAATTGTACTGACAAAAAAAAAAGTATCTAAATTTAAAGTATCTAAATATGAATTAGTTCTTAAGTTTTAATTTCTAATTCTTTATGTTACCAATATTTTATAAATATTTTGTGGGAAAGTATATTTTTTAGAACTGAAATGCCGGTGAACCTAACCTTTTAGTTCCTGTCGATCATTCTTTAACTTAAAAATCTCGCACAAAACTTTATTTTTAGTTTTAAGTTGATGGCTACCGAGCGCTTAAAAATTTAACTTTGTTATATTATTATATGATATTAGGCGCTATTGTTGAAGTTGGCGTTTCATTGTCAATAATTATTTGTTCATATGGCAACAAATTCAAATCCTACTTAAATTTCTGGAACAGAACTGAAAACGTTAATCCCTAATGGTTTCTGCTCATTTTCCTGAACAGTTTATTTCTTATGATTTTCCATGTGTTTTTATACCACAGTATTGTTGAAAAAGTAACCGATTTGGGCATCTAAAATTCGTAACCTCTTTAAAAGTTATTTGTATATAAATAACCGTATTTTTTCATTTTTTTCCCTTCAAAATGTTTGCCATTAAATTTTTACTTAATTGTTTTAAATAGAACACATTTATTTTCAACTACGAGTACTGAAGTTTCTTTGGAAGTTGGTATTTGCAGGTTTTAGTGCTTTTAAAATATTTTAATTTACATAAATTTCTTTTTGTTGAATCTTTTAGCGGAACGGTTAACTTTAAAAAATGTACAAAACAAACAAACACACAAGTTTAAATTTTGTAACAGCTGAAACATTTGTAGCAGAAGTCTTTATTTGAAAAAAAAAGCTGACAGATATTAAATGAACAGCTGGCGTTCTTTGTTAAATATTGCCTTCTGGGGGAATTCCATTTCACTCTCTGTCATTAATAGACTTTTTTGGAACTTCTTTTAAGTTATATTCCTTGACTCTCTGAATCCAAATACATTTCTATTTTTTACAGTTGTTTAGCTACAACCTTATAAAATAACGTTTTTTTGCAAGTGCATTAGTTTTAAAGAGTGGTGTAAGAACTCGTTTTGAAAAACAATTTTTTTATAATTATAAAATATTCTTTAATATGATCTTCGCAACACCTCTGGTGATAAGTAGGCGAATCATAGTTTTAAGAATAGTACAGCACGTTTATTAATACATAACCGTCAATTTAATGTTTTATGGTAATAAAAAACATAATATTGTAAAATTGGAAGCGTCTGGGTTGCGAACCTAGGGAACCAAACAAGTATGAGTTTAGTAGTGTAACATCTAAGTTATAGAACTTTTTTTATGGCTAAATTTTCATTCTAACTAAAAAAAGGAAAAGATTTGAAATTTAAAGAATAGTAAAAAAACGAATCTTTAAAAAAATAATAATTCCGTTAGTCAACTTGAAAGATAAATTTTTTACGGCCATTTTAGATAACTGTATAGGATCATCTTACAAAGAAAACAAAAATCCGTTTTGCTAATATAGGCACTACTTAAATTCTCAATGCGCGGTGTTTTGCCCGCTGCTTTGAAGGACATGAACCGATCGTCTGATCGATTGGCGTATTTAAATTTTCTCTAGCTGATCCGTTGCCTTGGTAAACTAGATTTTATCACTAACACGGACGGACAGACGGACATTGCTTAATCGACTTCGGAATGACAAAATTAGTTATAGCTTTTTTCACCTTTTGTGGTGAAGGGTATAATAAAGTAATAAGTTGTTATTATTGTAGCCTTCACTTAAATAAACACCTAAAACAAGGTGCCAGATCTTTCCTTAATACAAAAAACTGACATTTTAAAACTCTTATAAGTAAAAATCCCAGTTGCGAGCAGTATGACAGTATGTGTTTTGGTTTGCAATTTAAAACAAAAATGCCATAACGTGATGAAAGATAATAACACAATTTCAACGCCATATCTGCGCTACGTACAAGAACAAGACTTTTTTCAGTTAGATTTTTCCATTAAAGATTTTCAGGCCATGCTGCCTTAAGTTGATCTCCGATATCGTGTAATTTTATTCTAAAAGTGTTTTTCTAACTTTGGGACAAACCCACCATTCGTTAGTCATTAAGAGTGTAAGATCTATTCTCTAGCGGAAAGTGAAGGCGTTGGGTTATTTAATTGTAGGTTAGGTTAGGTTTTGTTTAAAGTTAGGTTAGGCTTTATAGACCGCTTAAATATATTTAATATACTAAAATTCTTTTTTAAATATATTAAATATAACAAATATTTAAAACTCCTGCGATTCTTTTAGTAGGTTTTAACCGCTTAAATTGTGATGAGTTGGTCCGATCAAATACAAAATTCGTGATTGCGATTGGCCTTAGACATGTGACATTAAGATACAGCACTTGGTTAACTGATAGTTTAAGTCAATGGCGAGAAATGCACACAATAAAAGAAAACTGCTTGGGAGAAACTTCTGTAGGCATCTAATAAATATTTTCGGTTCGATATTCTGTCTAAAATTTAAATGAAATTCCTTGCTTAACGAAATCAAATATTTTGGCAATAAAGAATTAAAATCTGAACATAATTTTAATTGGTCACAATAGACCAACTTACATCAGTCCTTATTTGCCTGCATTTAACTTCTCGATTTTAAGTCTGTTAAATTTTAAAGAGCTTCTAATTTCATGTATTTTGAAAGTCCACAATTTAAAACTCTCTGTAAAAGTATTAAAACAAGTATATTCCGACAGAGGTTTTTTCAGTTTTTAATCACAAAGTAGTTAAGTTTAGTGATTAAATTAAGTAACTACTGTTTTGTCAAAATCTTTAATTTCAATTGTCAGCTTTAATTTGATAACATCTTTTATGTTTGTTTTAATATTATTTTGGGAAATAATGTTGCCGTTGTTTGAAAGGTTGTTCGTCTGTAATCGTATGTATCATGTAATTTTAATCCGAAAGTGCTTTTCTTACTCAAGTTGTAAAAACTACCTTTACGTTAAAAAGAGTTATTGAATTGTGAAATTAAGCGCTATCTACTTAAAGAGGCTTTCGAAAATTCATTCATGTGTAAATACTCAACAAATTTTTGGGCGGCCGTCTACGCCATTTAATTTTGCGCTAATAGTGGATTGAAGAGAAAAGAATATTTTATGCCGGATAGACTGGCTGCGCTAAGGCGTGGTAATGGTCAGTACCTGGCCATGATGGCCCTAACCAAATGGTGGTCTTATTAATGGGTGAACAAAATGCTACTACCAGTGTCCTCGGTGCACATCGCTTTTTAAAAGCTGTATTTTTTTGAAGGTCCTTTTAATGAGGACACAAGCTCCACCAGGGCTACTGGTTCCAGCGGTACCAGTAGCTTAGTCTAGATGACTGTTGCCATCTTATGCCGCAAAAGCTGCAAAAAGCCAAGGAAAAGGTCTGTGTGATATTTTTGAATGGAATCTGGAACCGCTACAGTTAACTGAATATTGTCGTCTTTGAAAACATCAACTAGTTTTAGATAACATCATTTAAGAGATTAAGAGGTCCTTTAAATGAGACGTTTCAGCTTTTCCCTTAAAAAAACAAATTTATAAAATGTTCGTTTGCAATAAGGCTGACGAATCAAGGAGCAATAACGTTAAGGAGTCTATTCCAGAGTTCTTTACACATAAGGGAAACCAAACCATTCGTGAAACCTCTCAGCTGCCAAAATAGAAACCCTACAAAATTACAAATACTTAGGACAAGTAGAAAATTATTTATGACATAAAATACGATAAAAGAAAAAGGAAACTTACCAGACATTAATTGATGACCATTTTTACTGACACATAGACTTAGAGACTTAGAGACACAAATATTCGCTATAATTAAACAAATGACACACAGCCACAGACACACATACATACTTAATCGTATAAAAAACATTTGACTCTTAAGGAAAAAGTAGCGGTAGATACAGACAAAAAATAAATAGAGAATATGAATAAGGAAGCTTTCAAGAAACTTCCCAGCTTCAACAATATAAATAACAACTTTGAAACATTTGCCAACAAATAGATAAAAGTCAGCTGCTATTAGCATGACATGAATAAAATACTCGTAATAAAAAAGATGCCATCTTCATAATGTCGATGTAATAAATGTACGACGTTGCTGGATATTTACTAAATACCATGATGTTTATGGTGGCGGTCGTTGTGGTGGTAATAATGGTTGGTGTACAAGCTTATGATCGTGCTCATGACTCCTTTGCTAGCAACTGTTGTGTGTGGAGGCGTTAAATAAAAACAACAACAAAATCTCTAAAAACGTTACTGTCTTGCATAATAAATGTACAAATTGTTGTGAGTTCACGTGTGCTAGTTGCGGTTTATTTTCTGCCTGCCTGACTGCCTCCTTCACGATTCTTCCATCTCTTTTTTCTTTCTGAATGATCTTGAAAGTTATGCAACATTTGCAGGTTGACATATTGACACCCTTTTCATTGTTGGTACTGTAAGAGCTGTTGATGACGCTGTTGTTTACGTTTAACAATGAGAATGACTTTACATAATTTACATTTGTAGAAGTAGCAGAATGAAAATTACATAAAATATATTTAAATCGATATTGAAAGTAGAAAGGAATTTAAGCACAACTTAAGTGCATGTTTGTTTAACGCTATACCACGAAACTCTGTCTAAATGTAGATCAAAATTAAGCTTGTCAAAAGGACATAAACGTGGTGACATATAAAGTCGGCTATGTACTACAGATCTGGTATGAAATTTATTTTTTTCGTTATTTTGCCGCTGTTGAGAGTGATGATTAATCGCCTAAACATGAATAACGAGTTCATCATTATCACAACGAGTTCATCATTTAAGAACGACAAAGTCATATCTCACACCGCAACACTGTTTAAGAAAGAGTGTCATACGCCAACTTATTATAAAAAAAAAGAATTGATACCTATTTCTCTTTCACTAAAGGAAAAACGGTTCTTATTTCAAGGGAAGCAAATCTCTAAAACGAATTTTGACGTAACACATTAGCTTGGAAAAGTAAACTACATTCCAAAAGATTTATTAATATGGGTGTTCCATTGTTGCAATCACAGGGAAGTTTATTAGTACCTGCAATAAAAAAAAAACTCATGTTCATAGTTTTAAGCATAGTCCCCCCTTAGATCTTACTCTTCATTAAGGTATTCTATAACTTCTTAATAAAATATCAAATGAAATTTTTTAATAGTGACGGATCATCTTGTTTTTATTAAATAATTGACCCAGTGTTGGTAATCAAGTGTGTATTTTTAAGACGTTAGGCTATCTCTGGCATCGCCATTTTAGCCAACGTGCTGAAATACAAATTGATTTAGATTTTTATTACATAATCTTGTTTGCGAAAGTTCGCTTTATTTGTGGGTAAACAAACTGTTTTGTTGAATTTAAACGAGTGGTTTCAACAAAGTAGCGCTACACCATGTGATGTAATTAATTTACTTAAAGAAACATTTGAATAACGAATTTTATTTACCAAAGACGTAAAGTTTGATTACTTTCTTTACGGTGCAGTCACACGATCAAGTTTTTGTTTAATTCTCTTTCAAGAAATTTACACATACTGCTTGTCAAAATTCACAAAAATTGAAAGCTGTGACGTAGGCTGCATGCAATTTCAAAACAAGTTTTTAAGCAAGATGTCAAGAAAACACTGACAGCACAAATTTGGAGGGAAAAACGTCAATCAGCTGTTTTCTTGAATGTAATTTGAAAGACTCAATTGAACGAAAACTTGAAAGCAAATTCTCCTCAAGTTTTTAAAGTGTGGGTGTATTGGTTAAAAAATGAGAGAAATTTTAAAACTTGAATATAACTTGAATGAAAACTTGATCGTCTGACACCCTAGTTAGGAATATGTTAACCCACTTGTATACGCTATGAATCAAGCTACGATAATTTATTTAAAATACAACATCCGTCAAGTTCTTGTGGAAACATGGTCACGATTGCTGCGATTAATGTGTAAGAATTTTTAAATTGCGTTTTGCAGCGTTAACCGCGACATGACTGAAGTCCTACACATCCCACACAATCTATGCACATCCATATTTCAATGCAAAAATACAACTGTAAAATTAAAAAAGTGATCAAATGCCGGTGCAGAGTGATATCACCGATTGTTTTAAAATTTTGGGTTTTCTGTTGTGATTTTGTAAATAAAGATGAAGAATGTCACAATAGCGATGTATCTGAAAACATTCTTAACCAGCGAGAAAACTAATTCAAGAGCATGAATAACTCGTTCCGAGGCAACGTTACTTCCACAAAGTAACGTTGTTTCTATATTGAAACGCTTCAAGACTTTGCCAAGGAAATTGAACGTTTGGTGCAGCTGACTTATCTAGGCGAGCAGCATCCGTTTTTTGATCAGTTTAAAATTGAAGCATTTGTGAATGGCATACGAGATCCAGATGTTAAATATGCAATCTGTGCTATGCAAAAACGTTTGCAGAAACCATCTCGTACGCGCTAGCAAAGGAGACCGCTAAAGTTATCTTGAAACCGCAGGTGTACAAGGTGCGATGTCTTGAGACTGATTTCTATAACCACGGGGAAAAAATGAGCGAGATAAAAGAGATGATAAAACAAATGATGGATGAGGAAAAAGTAAGTCTTGTGCCAAATGTTTTAACTGCGGTTAAGTCGGCCACCTCCAGCGCAACTGCAGATCTACAAAGAAAAGATCAAGATCTGCCTTGCCAGCGAAGGACAACAAGCGGACGAACAACACCAAATCGCTCGAGTCACCGTTAAACTAAATCGAGCTAGCGCTAAGGGGCAAGCGCTAGCTCCCACAGCCGATGGCCTCACAATCTCGATTTCCATTGTACAACAGAAGAGTAGCAACCTAACTGCTTGCGGTCTTATCAGCGGAAGAGAGCAAGTCCTCACCATAGACACAGGAGCTTCTCAGTCCATAATAAGGCCCGATTTAGTAAAAGGTGCAGTGAAACCGTTAAATAATGTACAACTGCGCACGGCTACTGGGGACTTAACCCCTGTCTATGGAAGAGCCAGGGTAAGACTGACTTTAGCAGACATCAACGTTGACCATGTATTTGTTGTCGCCGACATAGTAGATGATCATTAGATCTAGCAGATGATACAAATGATTCTTCTACATTTTTATGCCAAAATGATTATAAGTTTGCATAAAATCAAATTTGTATTTCAATCTGGTGTTTAAATTTTCGAGCCTAAAAAATCTTCATATTTTAAGAAATTTCGTACAATTTACACTTCTAAAAAAAAAGTTACCGAAGAACGAAATTTTTAGTTATTACACTTGTGCAGCAAGGGATATTTTTTTTATTAAAAACTTATCTTTTTGCATTAACATTATTATTTATTATTTCTAAAATTATAGAAACTAAATGTTTATTAACTCTTTCAGTGAAGCAATATCCGTTTAATTTAAATAATTTTACAAGTGTGTCTATCATAGATAATTACTTGCCATGAGTAGTGAATGCTTTTTTGCATCAACAATTGTTGTATTTACGTTTTTCTATTATGGATTTTGAATAAACGTTTTCTATATTTCAGTTAAAAAAAAAAAAAAAAGTATGTACTAGGAAAGACATCCGCCAACGCGGCTATAATCTTTAAATATTAAATTCTATAGTTTTTTTTCTTGTTTTGTTCGTTTTCAATACATTTTTCTGTTGAGTTTGCCGTTGCCTTTTTATTCATTAGAAACTCAAGGCCAAATGAAGCCAGCCAAATCGAATTCTTTTAAGTCTTTAAAGCAAACACTTAGACGGACGAACAGACAGACAAACAATAAACATAGACTGCATTAAAAGGTAGACAGACTTAATGGTGGCATTGCATTTATATATATATAAGTGTGTGTGTGTGTGTGAAATGATATTGTTGTTGTGATTGCTTTTAATAGTGAAGTTATTGTTGTTGTTGGCATTGTGTGCAGTAGTGGCGGTAGTGGTGTAGTTAAAATTTTTGCAACAAGTTTCATTTATTATTGTTGCATCTAACGTAACGCAATACAACAACAACATAACGTTACTAACAATAACAGCAAGTTTGTTCTATCTAAGCTTTGAAGCGTAGCCAATTTTAAAAAACACACTTAATCACACAGTCAAACTTTAAACAACGCAATACGAACTTAATTTAATGCGTATGAATGTCTTTTAATGGACAGAGACAAGTCAAATTGTGCTACTGAATGAACCGTTTTAAAAATTATTTCGTTTTAAATTTAAGCCAAACAGGAAAGAGAAAATATCTGTTAGTAAAGGGGTTCGTCGATTCACGATATGATTTATTCGAAAATATATCCCAAATTACTTGCTTCCTTTGGGATATATTCACCTCTATCGGTAAATGTAGGCGAATTATAACTTTGGGTAATTTAATTGTAGGTTAGGTTAGGTTCTGTTTAAAGTTAGGTTAGGTTTTAATACACAGCTAAAATGTATTTAATAAACTAAAATTATTTTTAAAATATATTAAACATAACAAATATTTAAATCTCCTGCGATTCTTTTAGAAGGTTTTAGTCTACTGGGTTTGATTTGACATTAAAATACAAGACTGGGTTAACAGATAGCTTAAGTCAATGGCAAGATAAGCACACAATAAAAGAAAACTGCTTAAGAGAAAGTTCCGCACACATCTAACAAATATTTTCGGTTTTATATTTTGTCTAAAATTTAAATGGAACTCCTTCCTAAATTTTGTGAAGCAAGAATTAAAATCTGAACATGCATAAAAGGCTTTTTATACCCTTCACCACGAAAAGTGAAAAATAAGTATAACTAAGTTTGTTATTCTGTTTGTAATATCTACAAAATCCATTTCCGACCCCATAAAGTACATATACTCTGACTTCTTATGCATAGCGAAATCGATTGAGCGATGTGCGTCCGTGTTAGTGTTGAAATCAACTTTGCCAGGGCACTAAAAAGGCTAGAAAAATTTTAAATACGCCAATCGATCAGACATAGTGTCGAAAAGAGTTCTATTGAAAATCAGCATGATCGTTCCGAGTCCTTCGAGGCAGTGGACTTAACATAACGCTTGCCACTAATTTTTTCATATCATTTGTAACAATGAAGTAACTGCAATCAAAAGAACATAAATATCGAGCGATAAAGAATTAAAAGAAAGAAAAAACATCGAGTGAAAAAACCGAGTTACGGATCTCTGAAATTTTCTTAAAAAAGTTCAATTGGCAATATGATCAGTATGGGTATCATTTAAAAGCTTTTGAAGAGATCTCTCAGGAAATACTAACATTATTAAAAAATGCTTTACCCATTAGAAACCAATGACATGATTTTCCATATTTATTTTTTGTCAACTCTTTGTCACCGCAATATTTGTTAGAAGCTACTTCACTTAACTAGATTTACATATTTATATGACGAAAGGTATATAAGATTCCGAATAGCCGAATATAGCACTCTTACTTGTTTTTAATTGTTTGCATTAGATTAACTTACATCAGTCCTTATTTGCCTGCATTAAATTTATCGCCTTTAAGTCTGTTAAATGTTAAAGAGCTTCTACTTCAATGTATTTTGAAAGTCCACAACTTAAAACTCTCTGTAAAAGTATTAAAACAAACAAAAAAATCCGATGGGCGTTTTTCTTAGTTTTTAATCACAAAGTAGTTAAGTTTAGTGATTACATTAAGTAACTACTGTTTTGTCAAAATGTTTAATTTCAATTGTCAGTTTTAATCTTTTATGAGACTCTTTATGTTTATTTTTATTTTATTTTGGGAAATAATGTTGCCACTGTTTAAAAGGGTATTCGTGTGTAATTTGTGATTTCCTTTGGCTGATATCTTGTTTTACTATTTTTACTTGAATTAAGGCAGTTCTAACTTATTTTAGTTACAAAATTTTAATAACAATAATCTTAGTTAATATTTTAACTATCGAGGAAAATAAAATTAGCGATTAAAATAATTTCTTACAATAAAAAAATTTTGTCGAAAACAATTGAAGTCATCAGAATGAAAATTTTGATAAGAAAGATTTAATGAAATTAATCTATAAATGTGATAAAACTGAAACAGGATCATTTCTGCAAATGATTTTTTTTTTTTTTTTTGGAAATGTTGTTGTTGATGTAGAAAGTAATCGATGTGGAATACAAAATACCTATTCGTTGAATATTTACCTGACTGTCTGTACGTCTGTCAGTGTTCACATTACGTACAACCTGCTGATCAAATTAGGACCTTAGATCAAATAAAGAATATTTTTTTTCAAATACGATTTTTTTTTAAAGATGCAAACTCTTTTCCATTGTGATCTTTTTGATTGCATCGAAGGACGTCCACTTATGCTGCGATGCTTAATTTTCGCTCTCTCTATTTTCTATAGGCAAGAAGTTGCCTTCAGACGAGATATCAGTGTCATTTGAGTATGTGGGTTTAACAATACCGAAAAATCGAAGCCACTGCCACTTTAAGAGTCAGTGTTTTCCAAAAGGCTTCGAATCTCATCAACATCAAATAACCTCTGGCGCTTCCTCTTTGAATGAAATTCGCTAATTTTTAGAAACATACAAATTACTTATTCTACGACTACGTTACTGTTGGGACATATGTATGTAGCCTAGTAAAATTTATTGTTGGGATATCTATGACCCAGATTCAGTTTTGTGAATATATTTAAAAAAAATTTTTTTTTTAGTAGATTATTATCTATTTGTATTAATATTAACATACCTCATTATTTTTCAATAAGTATTAGATTAAATCAACCGTGTCACGTCAGTATTCAAAGGGCTAAAGTGCTGAAATTTAGGCATATTTTTATGAAACAATAATCTTCTTTAATGATCACAATACAACAAATTTTTTTTAAGAATATTTTTTTAGGAACCTGCTTTAAAAAGATCTTTCAGTCTTAATCTATTTATCGGCAACGAAAACTTTGTAATAAGAATAAAATTTTTATCGATAACAAATTATCTAAATCAAATTCTTATTATCAATTAACACATTTTACAATTAACTTTCCGTAATTTAATGATTTTAGAGCAGTCAGTGTTTTTAATTTTATTTCTAAATTACTTAAAGTTTTATTAAGGAATCATTTACAAGAACAATTTTGACACTGGGAGTTATATTAACTCTTATCTGTCCGGATTAAGGCAAAATAATAATATTACAGGCTTAGTTTTAGATTCTGTGGAACAATTAAGAGACCACTTAGACAAGAAATTCTGTAATCATAACACGTTAATCGACAAGTTATATCACCAATTTCATCTAGGGTTCTCAGCATGTAGACTAATATTTTCGTTTTAAACGACAGATATCAATACGTTCAATACAGGAGTAATACTTCATCTGTTTGAAGAAACTATTTAGAAGTGCGACAGGGATCAATTTATTTATATTAGCGATTTTTTTAAATGACTTGTACCAGTGGAATGAATTCTGTAAAATTTATTTATATGCCGATGATTATTACCCTGAGGAAAACGTTGATATGGACTATCAAAGAAACATAAATTCGTTGTTATCGATTTTTTTTATTTAAATCTTTTAAAAACAAGAGAAATGTGGTCTTATACGAAAGTTTTCTTTGAAAGATCGAGTTTGTGTCGTATTAATAAACCTTAAGAGTATAAATTGACATTGGTCTTAAGTTTGACTGTCATGTGAGTTACACTATCTCGAAAGTAAATTTTTTTTAAGGCGATAACACATAACTGGAACGTATTTGCCAGGTTTCGTTGAACGAAAAGTAGCTCTATCGCTATGTTTACCTATTTTCTTTTATGGGTTAGAAATATACTCAGGTATGGGCTTGTGATGTATTAAAATTAAATAAATAAATTAATGTGCTTTTTTCTACCACAAAACATTTTTCAAAAACAATTCTTGTTATCGATATCAAACAACTTACAAACAAAAACTCTACTTCTCGATAAGCAAATTCAATTAAGAAATGATTTTTAAAAATTGAAATTATGTAAAGAATAGTGAAAATCAAAACACAATTCACTGAAAAACTTGCAGTTATTTATAATGAAAATGTTTTAAAGAAAATTTTTCAATTAGGTGAAGGTAGAAAAAATATTTTAACTGTCGATAACAAAATCTTTCATAAAAAAATCTAATATAGAGAATAATAATTTTTATTTTAAACTGTAAATATCAAAATTTCTAATATGTATAAAAAAAGTTAAAATATTTAAGCTGCCGATAACAAACATTTTTCTAAAAAATTTTAGTTATCGATAAAAAAAAATTTTTTATTAAAAATAATAGCTTTTTAGAGCAAAAATTTTGAAAGAAAATTGTATTATATGTAAAAAACATACTTTTTTGAAAGAAATTTGAGTTATCGATTTCGATTTTTTTCAAATAACAGTTGTATCGAAAGAAAATATTGCTTAGAGAATTGTAATATAAAAAGGATTAAAAAAATTAAGCTGTCAAAAAAATATTTTTAAGAAAAAATTCGAGTTATCGATTACCATTTTTTATTAGTGAACATTTTCACCAACAAAACCTAACAAAAGTTTTAAGCTGGTTGTTATTGATTTTTGTATATAATTTAGCAAATGAAAATAAAATGACATTGAATATAAAAAATATAGATATTCAGAATACCTGATTTTTTTTTGTATTTTGTATTTGATTTAATAACTTGCATTAGCAAATTAATAATTGTTTGAAAACATTTTTAGTGTATCATTGAAAAGCCTACTTTTCACATTTATCACCAATAAATATTAAAAATGTCTACCAATTGTTGTTTTGAAATTTATGTTTTGTTATTAAACTCCACCTTTTTTCAAACAATAAGTTGAAAAAATATCAACAAAGGTTTAACTTCTTCTAAACGGTGATGAAGTGCCTCTTTATAAATATTTATTTTTTTTTTTTGATCCGATGGTGGAAACATTATCGAAGACATCATGTTAAACGGATTATGTCGCCACATACCAACGATTAATGCAACAAAATTGTTAGCATACCAAATATTGATAAATGTTTTTAAAATTAAATTTGGGTAGGAAAGAATGCAATACAATTTTTTAAGTGTCAAAATTTATTTGATTTTGTTTTCCACTGCCTTGGAAACAAAACATTCAAAACAGACGGCAATAAATTGTTGTTGATATCCCTAACAAAACGAAATGTATTCGAAATATTAACGATTGAAAAAATCAAATTTTTGTTTAATAATTTATGGACAATATAAACAGGCTTTAAAGCTTAAATTTGAAGAGACAAAATGATAAAAAACGACTTAAAATTAATTAAAGAAATACATATTTAATTTATATGTGCAAAAATTCGATTTCAAGTTGTTGAACATTGAAAAGCACACATGAGTTTCAAAAGACTTTAATGCTTCACTAATGAATAAAAAATTTAAAATTTATTCAAACCTGTTGATTTTATATCATGATAACCAGTCAAAGTTTCTAAATAAAATGAAAATTCATAATATTATTAAGAAAGAAAAATTGTTGTGTTACTTTTTATGAAATAAAATAGTGCGTCTAAGAATAATAAAAAATAAAAAAAGGCTTTTTATTATTGCTTTATTTCAAAATAATGATACGAATTTATTCTTTTTAAAATCACACTAAAAGATTTCCAACATAAAAAAATCAAAACGTATAAAAACTTTGAAAAGCCCTGAATAAAAATATAAATTTCGGATGGTGAAAATAGAATATCAACCTTCGTAATCTGGTTAAGCAAACAATGTTATTCATCCATCTAATAAAGAAGAAATTCCATTAAAAGCTTATCTTTGGAAAAACACGAGATATGATTTCTTTTTCATGTTAAACAAATAAAATTATACATTTCAATAGAGATGTAAATAGCGAAAAAAGAGAAACAAAAATATTAATGATTACTAATCCCTCAACACTGTGAACAGGTAAATGAATTTAAGATCGTACATTGAACTTCTCGTGTGCCACTGTAACAGAAGGTGAAATTAAAAAAAACACACACACAAAGAAATTTAACGATTCATTTTTTTATTTTTTTTAATTTGAGGCTAATGATGATGACGGTGTACTTCCGTGCTCTAACATCAAATCAAAGGTAAATGTTATAATCTAATGAATTTTCATTTTTAAGTTTAAATATCTATTTTGTTTTTATTATCATTATAATGAGGGCTGTTCTGGAATACGCGCCGACCAAGTGAAATTTTACATGGAAAACAAAAACAACATTTTAAAGGTATTAAAAATTTACAGTTTCATAACGAGAGAGGGAGAGAGAAACGCATACACATTTCTGCTTCATTATACTCCACATTTATATGAAAAGCAAAACCAAATTTTTAAAATGTTTAAGATTTTGTTTCAAGTTTTACTTTAGACTCAATTAATTAAACTGAATTTTATCTTGCCCTAACCATTGTTACCATCGTCTTTATTTTAAATATATTTTACTCACCTTTGGTTCACGCATATTGTCAGTTTGCAAAATTGTTGTAGTTGTGCTCTTCGTGCTGCCCGCTCCACCGCTGCTATTATACTCGCGATATCGAGAACGCATTTCTTCCTCTTTTACCATGTACTTATCTTTATCTTTAGATTTAATTGTTTGTTGTGTACCAGCACTGCTGCTAGTACTGCTACTCATACTTTTTCTTTCAACATCTTTTTTATCATTCGTTGCACTACCGGCGCCAAAAAGTTGCTTCACCTTTTCAAAACCACCCAATTTTTTATTACGTTTCAATGTCGAACTTTTATCCACACACTCGTGAGCGGTTTGTGAGTGTTGATCACGTTTTCGGAGTGTTGTATTGGCACTGGTAGTTGATGGATATTTATCTAGATGTGGATCAAAGTGAGAGCCATCGTCTATGGAACGTTCACGATAAATATAATTCTCTTTGCGTTTATCACATCGTTGATGTTCGCAATGTCGTCGTTCTTTTCGAAGAAAATTCTCGCAACTCTTGATATCATCCGCTATAGTACGTTTGCGCCATCTGTGGAGAAAAAAAGCAGTAAAGAGCTGTTATCTTCGATTAATTGTAACGAAATATGACAGGTTTATTTGGTCATGAAGATTGTTAACTTCACATGACTAATTTTCGAAATTAATAGAGAGTTCTGAAAGTATTTGAATTTAAAAAAATATATGACTTTAAAGCCAACAAGCTTCAACCGACCGTCGATTAAAAAAGGAAACTTTTGCTAAAAAAGCCTTGAGCTTGAAACCAAAATTAATCTCAAACTATTCACAACTAAATAAATTCATGTTTTGTTCGGAAAGTTGAAACAAGAAAGAAACATAAGAAATGGTTTTTACTCGGCTAACAAAGATTTTCCTTCAAAAGAACCTAAAAGCCTTCTTTTAAGTTTCCTTTAAAATTGTACTCTGTGGAAAGCTAAGAAAATGTTGAATTTCTCTGATTGGAGAGTATCAACATAAAGTTAGACTATACTTTTATTTTTATAGTTTTGCATTTAGACTGCTCCTTTAATAAATTTTGAATACTCACCTCGTCACAATATCCCCATTAAAGGATTCTTTGCGAAAATCATTTTCGATTCCTGAATCTCCCTTGTCAAAACTACGTTGCTGCAATTTATCTCTCTTCAAGCTGCTGTGCCAACGATCTTCATTACTCTGACGACCGTTGAGAGCATGTTCAAGATTTTCATAACGTTTCATATTCTCTGGCGACGAACGATACTGATCGGTACTGGTAAACTGGGAGTCCAATGATTTCGGTTCATAATCTGTCATCACATGATGTTCAACTAAAGGTGAAATATCACGTATTGGTTTCCCGGTAAACGAATCCAGACGTTCACGATGTCTCGATTCGCGTACATGAGGTTTACCCTCTCGATCAAATTGAGTCTCGCGCTCGTATACCTCTTTGACACCATGACCATGACCATCATCGTAATATTTGGTATGTTTGTAGCGAGAAGTTTTTTCCGTTTTGGGAAGGCTAGATGTTGAAATTTGCGTTAGAGATGGTGCTATAATATCCAAATGTGACCTTTCGGGAGAATATTTATTTAAAATTTCATTTGCCTCGAGCTTGTGAAAACGTGGCTCGTAAGGATCACGTGTAATTTCTCTTTCGGGACTGAGGTAGCGTTGGCGACGATATGCACTGGTGTCAATCTCGTCTTCCAAAACACGTTCGTGTGAATTTTCGCGTGAGGGAAAGTAACCGTTTCTTTCCAAGGCATTGGTTTCACCATATTTGCGTGTCAGAATTCTGGATTCTAAGCGTGCCCTTCGAAAGCCCATATCATCATTTTTGCTGAATTCTCGGGCAGGTGATATATATTTTTCAGGGGCATGATAGCTAATCTCCCTTGGAGGAGTAATACTTCTTATCTTGGGTACTATGGGTGGTTCAGCAGCAGGTGATTTGCTGCGTTTATTATGCATTTCATCCTCAAAGTATTTACGTGTCTCTAGACCCAGACCTTCATCTTCATCGCTGAGATTGCGAGGTGACAACTGTTGCCAGGGTGAGGGTGAAAATGAGCCACCTATATGTATGGTTGTGGTTCCATTTGTAATGTTGTAATTGGGAGAATATTGACTTCTGCCCTGAGTATGACTAGCGACGAAATCAGTTTGATCATCTGATTTGTGATTGCTTTTACTTAACCGAATTTCCCTGTCAGGTGTAAAAATATCTCTCGAAGCTGAACGGTAATCACGATTTGGAGTACGATATTCTCTTCCGGGCGATATTCTTTGTGCGTAATCTTTTTTGGTCAGTGTTGATCTTTGAGGTGCCACATCATTCTGCATTTCTAACTGGGCATAGGTTAAGCCTTCATTGGGTCTGATATAGGAGAAGGCAGGACCCATTATTGTGGGTGGTGGTGAAAATCTTTCCATTGATAAACGTTTCACCATACCATTGACGGTTTGTCCCTTGGTAAGGGGCAACTTTTGGGCTGGCAACTGGGAACTGTGCATGTTTTCTTGTGACTTAGCTTTTAGTGTTAATATTTTCTCCTTTATGTTCTGTGAAATGGGATTGCGTACAATGTTACTCTCTAGCTCTGTTTGCGAGTGACTCTGAGCCAATATCCCCTTAATGCCACTTTCATGTTTTTCTCTATCCGTTATGGCTTCTGATTTGCGACGTTCACGATTGAACTGCTCCTCAAAACAATCTTCTCGTGAATCGTTTTCTATAATTGGACTAAGTTGTGTGTGTTGTAAATGTTTGTTGGAACCAGAACTACTAGCGGCCACTGGTGCGTGCTTGGCGTCTTTTAAAACTTTCTTTAGCTTGTCCGAAGAAGAGCCAACGTCACTTTTACTTCTTACCAGACGTCGGCCTCCACTATCCTCGAAACGAGGATCACGTTCAACGGTTTGATTGAGATTACTGTCACTCTTGCGACTAAAAATACTGAAAATGGCAGGCCTTTTGTTGGGTTTCTTGGTGGCAGCGTCACTATTACTGCGACTAACTGGCTTCGATGAACTACTCTTTTTCTTTCTTAAAGGTAAAGAATTAAATTTCTTAGGATGTATACTGGAGTCTCCACTACGTTTAGTCTTTACTTTAAATGTGGGTATATTATCACCATTCTCTGCTATGCTCTTGTGACGCTTAGCTTGGGCAAGTACTAAAGCGGCTTCTTTGTGAATACTTTCAGCTGATAGATCGGCTGGTAGCTGATGATATGCTGGGCTATGCTGGGGTATTTGTAGATTTTTAGTTTCGAAATCCGTTAGATCGCTGGAACGTTTTCCTAAAATGAATAAACAAAAAAAGAAAACAAAAACAATATTAATTGATTATATTCTAAAGAAGCTATTAACTGTTTTATTTTATAGAGGCATGAAGTTTTAAAATTCCTAAAAGGCCATTTTAATAACTGACATTAAATTGATTTAAGAGCTTTTTGTGTAGGTATTAAAGAAAATATTTGTGCTGCCATCATAGAAAGATGAATTAAATTATTCCCTTAAGCGCCTACTTTACACAAACACATGAAGATTTAATGGCGCACAACAGCTTAGCAACGAATAATGAACAAAAACAATTCAAAAGAAACATCATCATTTGTCTTAAATTACTAAATGTAAAACTTTGAAGATGACTTTGGCAGAAACAACAACTTAATCTGATGTTAACAACATCTACCACTCGTAATGAATAAATGGAGGAGAAAAAATATCAATCTATCAACAGCAGCACTCAAGCAGACAAACAGAGACGGATGTGAGAGGAAGGCATTGGAAAGTGAAGTTAAAAGGATTACAAGAATTTTAGACAAAACCCTATAATTACTTGTTGAAATAAAGAGCATCTTGTTAATTAATCTATAACATGGAAATACAGCAATTTTAATTTAATAGAATTTTACCTTAAAGTAGACTTATTTACCTTGAAAAATTCTGTTTGTATTCTTCGGAATTAGAAATCAGTTACACTCCCCTGAACTTTTCTTTACGCCTGTCCTTGTTTTCAAATTTATCATTCTAATTCACATCTTTAACATTGAGCTCTTGACTTTTTTCTACATAAGTAACTCGTTAATGAATTAATATTTTTTTCCTAGAATGTTTTAAAAAGTTAAACCAAGAACCCTTTACATCATCTAAATGTTATTATGATTAATACCATTTGACTGCAATTTTAGTTAAAGTACTTAAGACCAACACTTTATGTGGCCTTTGTGGAAAAGAGGTATTTTTTCTTAACAATAATTTTAGTTTCGTATGCATTTTCTCAGTCACAGTTAAATAGTCATTCATAAATTATTATAAACAAATGACATGGAAATAATAAATATGAATAACCAATTAAAAAGTTAGTATCATTTGCAAAATGACTTACTTTTATTTGTTGAAAAAAATATGTAATTAATTCTTTATAAAAACCCTGAGGATGATTGGAAATTTTCTGTAAACATTGGATTAAAATTTTTAACCAAAAGCTTTTTATAAGTTTTATATGTTTGATTGCAAAATAAAATACACTTTATGGGTGTCATGCTGCGTTACTCCAAGAGTTTCATACTGTGTTTGATGATACTTTGACTATGATTTAAGTGATTGCCAGATTAAGATTAGATTACTCGATCATAAAACAGAAGAGTGCTTTACTTAAAAGAAGATTGAAAGATTGCACGAAAAGGCTTTAAGAGCTGCTAGAATCTAAAATGTTTGCATTTCTTAAAATATTTCAGAATAAAGTGACGCTCCTTTAGAATTAAATTATTAAAAACGTCCCGCCAACTCCTTTAAAATCTTCATGTAGTGATTTGTAATAGACTGTATAATAATGGCCGCTACAAAAGATGTATTTATTAAGCTGAGAACTTAATCATGTAACCGTTGTAGGCAGATACTTTCAACCAGACTATAGTATAAAAATTATTAAAAATATTAAACTAAAAATTAAGGGGAGTCCCTATAGAAATGTAATTTTCACGTACAGGAGGCCTTGTTTAAAAAAGATGAAATCACATATTTAATATTTAACAGTATATCACCTATTTCAACACTATTTCTGCTCGATTGGCGTATTTAAATTTTTTCAAGCTGATCTACTGCCTCGGCAAACTTGATTTCAATACTGATACGAACAGACAGACGGACATCGCTTAATCGACTTTGCTATGTATTAGAAGTCAGAATATATATACTTGATGGGATCGGAAATGGATATTGTAGAAATTGCAAGCGGAATGACAAATTTATTATACCCTTTTTCTAGTTTTTATTGTGAAGGAAATAACAAGTTAATTTGTACACCAGCAGGATGTAATGCCAGATTTTTGGGTTGGTAACATTCGTTATCAGCATTCTTCGCATTTATCTATCTTAGCCTGTGTTTGTTGTAAATATCATCTATTTAACTAAATAATTTCTTAAGTAAGGATATGAAAAATATTTATAATCAATCAATATTAATACGTTTTTTTTGCATGACAGTAGATGCTCTTCCATGCTGGACATTATATTCTGTTAGTTTTCTTTTTTTTTCTGTTTTCGTTAATATAACATTTTTTAAATATTTTTTTTAATTATATATTTAAGTAAAATTATTCAATTGGTTTCTTAAAACCAAACCACTTGAAAACAATTAATTAATTTTAGTTGGATACATTGATTATTTTTATTTTTCATTTTTGACCACTTAATAATGATTCATATAATTCCTCTTAAGTTAGGAGTTTATTACCTTTGTGAAACTACCGCAAGAAAAAGTATTTGTTTTAGTGTTAAACTTTATTATTTTAATTTCTTTTACATTCACCTTTATGATTATAAACATTATCAATTTTATCATCAGCTATGTTCCTAAATAATGGAGAAGGTCTTAAAAATGGGACCTTAAAAAATTCGTATGAAATTTTTTTTTAATTATAATGACTTGAAAAAATAAATCAAACAAAAATGTAGAACATGAAGACAACAAAATTATTAAAATACTCAACTATCGTTTTTTTTTTTGATTAGATAAATTAAAGCTTTGTTTTTTTAGAAAATATACTTTTTTATTGTTTTTGTATTAAACGTAAGAAAAAATAAAATTTTAAATTGATTCATTTTAATATATTTTTTTTAAATTTTTAGGAAGTAGAAATTAAGAGAAAAAAATATTTTAAAGCTTGAATATCACTCAATATTCAGTGTAATACAAAGAAAAAAAAAAACAACAAATAAGTATCAAAATTGTTTCACTGAATTGTTAAGGAGCGGACACAAATTGAAGAAGTAAGGTACTGAGAGTAATTTTATATTTGTTCACCAAGTTTTCTTAGCATTAAATATGATTTAAAGAAAAAAAATTGAAAGAGCTGTGTTACCGGGTGATAACAAATAGGCATATTTCGAAAAAAAAATTGGCATTGTCGGCAAATATTATTAAATTTTATTAACAAAAGAGAGCAATTCAGTATTAATTAATGTTAACATCATATAAAATAATACAAAATCAATTAAAATAAGCATTTTACAAATAAATTGTTTTCTAGGAAATAATAAATATTTCAACATATCTTTGGTCACTAGATTCACTAAAATCTGTTTTATAAAACATCACATAAGGTACGTTTTTTTCTGGAATCTTTTCCATTGGACTTGAAGACAAAATCACCAGTGGTTTTTTCACTCTTCTTGTTATTGACTCTTTTGCTAGAATAAAATACTGCTGAGACATTTGTTGTATGAAAAAATATTTCTTTTGCTACACTGATCAATCCACGCCCATTTGGTAGAAAGGAATGACAAGTAACTAAATCTTGTGATCTATCTATTAAATATAATTGACCTTCTAAAAAAAATTTTCAGTGTTTTATATTCTCCCCAAACGTTTGAGTTTTGAAAAGTCTATTTTAATGTCAATCTTTAATCAAATCATGATCACAAAAAAAAAAAAAAATATATATGGAATTTATTTAATGCGAAAGATAATCTTCTGGCATTATAATTTGTATATGACTGCCAACATTTGTGGCCGTATATCTAAATTAATGCAGGGAGTGCTATCATCTAAATCGTTAATCATTTCTGGCTCATCGGCGTAGACTAGCGACTTTACATATCCCCACAGAAAAATCACACAATCTTGAATGCCAATTCACGGGTCTGAAACGTGAAACTTTGCGTTTACCAAACGTTTCCTTTAATAAATCAATTGTGTCACGAGCTGTGTGACATGTTGCCCTGTTTTGTGGAAACTACAGCTGTTAGGCACGTTATGATCTACAGCCTCAGTCTAATTATGCTGAAATGTCAAACCGAACTAAGCATAAATCACTTGACAGCTGACAAAATGGTTGCCAGTTTAAAAAGTGTTGTGAACACCCTTTACAACGTGACGCATTTGACCAGCACTTAAAAAATAGTTTTAACTTGTGCATAAGTAAGTCCTGCAGAAAGTTGTACAAAAACATCTTTTTTTCTTATTACGATTATAAATTTCGTTATCGTACGTTTGCAAAAATTCAGTTGTGTAAATGTAAGTAAAATAAAATATCTCACAATTAAATTTGTTTCTACAGTGGATTAAATACATTTTATTCTGTTTAATTATTTTTTAAATGTTTGTGTGATAAGCAATTTGATATAAAAATAAAAAAACTCAAAATATAAAACAGGTTTTCTTTACATTTAAAATTTAATATTTTTTTTTATTTATTTAATGCTTGACCTCTGTCATACGTCATATAATGAGTTGCTCAAGTGACTATATGTACTTCTGTCGATAGTCTTCAATGACAGACAATTTTTTGATTTTTTGATTTTTTTTGTATTTCTTTGCATTCACCTTTAATAACAGACTTCAATTAAAATAAACAAATAATATAAAATCGCAATAATTCATTCAAAACTAATTCTAATAAAACGCTTTAATTTTATTATAAACCATGATCGTATCACATCAATTGTTATATAATTTCTTAAATTCATTTAAATATGAAGTGTTGAACATTAATTTGAATTTATAGAAATTAAAAGTTCACAATTCAACACTTATATTTAACAGAAAACAAAGAAAAAAACATAAAAAATTAACAATTGTTATATTTAAAATAAATTTGTTTAAACTACGCCCCGCTAGTTTCTACAAGACAACAAATATAATAATTTTTTATGTCCATTTGCCAAAAACCTTAAAAAAAACAAAAAGAACTTGCAAATGTTAGAACAGACAAAGTTCACTATAACAATTAAAGCTAACAAAAATATCATTAAACGAAATGTTACAAATTTAACAAACATTCATCAATCAAACTAAAAGCTTAAACCGACACTTTCTGTTCTTTAAGTAGACAAAACCTAATGATGATGGCAACGATGATGGCAACAAAGAAAAAAGAATTTTTATAAAAACTACTCAAGTGGCACAAAAAAAAAAAAAAACTGAAGAGAATAAATTAGAAACACAACTGAAAATGTAGAACAATAACACAATAAAAAAATATTTTTTTCATTAAAAAAAAAAACTTTAAATGTTTGAAAGGTTCAGCACGCCCAGCAATTTGTTAATATAATACTATAAGTTTAAATTAAAAATTAATTATATATTATTAATTTTCAATTTGTTAAAAGAAAACTAATTAATATTAAGACAAAAAAAATCATAATTTAAACATGAGACGTTTAGTTTTTATTAATGAGTGCAGAAAATGTTGCGAAGTTCTGTGAGTATTTTGAATTTTTAAAATGACAAAAAAAATAATAATATTTAATTTGCAGTTATTTATGCTTAGAATAAACATAAGTTTTATTGGTACCGGACAGATAATTGGTTATACTTGTTTCTTGGCAAAAACCAAAAATGCTTTTGTATGAACTAACAAAACTTATTTCTAAGTGTGAACGAATAGGTTCATAGTTAACAAGTCTGTGGTTATCAACAAAAACAATCTATGTATGGATATGTTAAAACTAAATTTTGCTAGAAGAGCATTATCATGTCGCACATGAATGCAGCTGATATACTCTCAATGTTCATGTTTCGTTCATGTGCAACCATCGTCACCCGAACATTTGTCTGAGAAATGATGTTCGCAATCAAATATGTCTTTAGATATGAATTCTCAATTTGGAATCAACGCCACCTATTGATCAACAGTTCGAACACTCTCTTCCTTGTTTACAACATTGAAACAACCCTGACGACAAACAAAACATAAACATCAACTCGTTTTCGCCACATACAGGAACATGGACAAATTAATACCGTTGTTCTGCTGGCTAATTCAGACGTAGGGTTAAAACGTTCTTTCTTAAACTATTTTCCGATTTTTTTTCTTAAAAAAGGCACGCTATGAAAAGTCATTGGGACAATTCTCCGCCAATTAATTATCATCTTTTGCTTGGAGCATTAGCTTTCAGGGAATACTTAAGAGATCCAACAGCACAAAATTGGAGTATTTACTGCAGAGACGTAAAGCTCGTACTAATATTTTCAAAAATTTTGATACTAAAGGCGTGTGGAAAATCCTTTAAGGGAATGGCAGAATAATATGCCTGCTAAAGATTTATGTCCTGATGCATCTAATGAATAATTTACAAGTTGCAGAACAGCAGGTTTTTTAACCCTTTTAATTAAAATTTCTTTAGCGTTAGTCTTTCCTTTCAGAGAGTTTTACTTGAAGATTTATTTAATTATGTTTCGTAGGATACAATAACCTTCTCCTTAAATTTGTTAGGTTAATCTTTCAGCTTAGACCATATCAATTTCTGTATGTTTTTAATAGTATTATTGCTATTTCCTGATGAATGGAAAGGAAAAAAAAAACACTCAGAAAGCGATTTAAAATCGAAATCACTTGTCCCTGTTTTGTTAACATTTTTTTAAAATGATTAATTTTCTTTATAAAAACCTTTTATTGAATCCGTATCAATTTGGTTTTTGCTAGGGACTTAACAACACTTATTTTTTAGTTGGTCTCTGATTCTATTAGAAGAAATATAAAGAAGGAAAATGTTTTTTGTGCTATTTTAATTTGTAAACTTTCCACCTATTTTGACTTTTCCTTATCTTCTTGCACTTTAATATTTTTCTATTTTTTTGGGTGGTAGTCAATGTGGTCACAGTCGTAGTTGAAATTTTGAGTAGAGGGCTTCGTTATAACCTCCTTATGCTTTATAATAATGACTTCTATGCTTTAGTGAACGATTTTGAATGTGAATCTTATGTTTTTGTAAATGATGTACAATTGTTATTTAAGGGTCATCTACAACCCGCAGATGTTTTCGAATTTGATATTAACACACTATTGTCTAATGTGTTACACTGCACGACAAACACTAATTTTCTTTAAAGTCCTCAATGTCCATCGTAATTGGTGGTCAAGTTATTGATATTATTGATAAGATGAATTCATATAAAATATAATTGGTTTAATTTTAAAAGTTAATTTCAGTTTAAAATGGCTTTATGTTTTGAATTTGTATTTGCCCCCTTTGTATAAAAAACGTTGTAGCTCATTTCCTATTGATGTCTAAACTGTTGTATTTTTGTAGAGGATTATTGTGGTTGCAGAGCCGAAGATTCAAATAGGTGAGTCCTACTCTTTAATAGAATCATATCTTCTGTTTATAAATTAAAAAATCACGTTTCTCCATAAGTGAATTACTTTTTGGGATTAAGTCTTAATAGCTTCATTATGCTTAGATTACTTCCATTCTTCTACAGTGTTACGCTAAAAATTTAAAATAGTTGCAGACTGACTGACGTCCTAGAGTGTTAAGTAATCAAGAAGTGATAATACATGTATGATTTCTAGCAAGATTATTAAAAAAAAAAATTACTTTCAACATCGTGAGCCAGGCACTTAGTATTTTTATTTAAAATATTTTATTTACTTTATTACCCTTTAATTGTTGTTATATTTTATTATCTAAAAAAATTTTTTTTTCACTAAGCATATTCAAGTAAACATTGCAATCTTCTTACAGCATATTTGACTGATGTTTAATCATAATATGATTACTCATAAATAAATTAAATAAATTTTATTAATTATAGTTTATTCTAAAAATTTATTTTATTTATTATAATTACAAATATTCTAATATACAGAAAAAACGATAATTTGAAACAATCATACATTGTTACAGAGAACATAATATTATTCTCGTGAACATAGTACAATCATATTTTTTGTCTACGTGCCAAGTGCTCTGCTTACAATTTTATAGCAGTAGACAAGACTGCACTTACTTAAGTTCTTAAAAATATTTCGTCTTCTTCTGAAAAAGAAGTATTTTAAGTTAAGTAATTAAAATAAATATTTTATTATTATTTTTTTAGTTTATTCAATGATAGTTATTGTAGCTAACAAACATTTGTGACGAACGACGAATTTATCGTTGCGAATGAATGAATGCATACGAAATTGTACACAATTCGATCGAAGAACGAAATTCGTCGTGCATAACAAACTGTGTGGTAGATTTATTTTTATTTTTATAATATCTGTCTGTCCGTCTGTCCGTCCGTATTAGTGTTCAAATCAAGTTTGCCGAGGCACTAGATCAGCTCGAAAAATTTTAATACTCCAATACATCAGACATAGTATCGAAAGGGGTGCTATTGGAAATCGGCAAGACCGGTCCGTTTCCTTCGACGCAGCGGGCAAAACACCACGCCTACCTGTAATTTTCTATATCATTCGAAACTCCAAAAAAAAAAACAAATATATGTTGCGACAGAGAATTTAAAAATAAGAAAAAATATCCGGTAAAAAAATGGCGCTTACCCATATTTCCCAAATTTATTGCCTCTAAACTTTACAATTTCTCTAAAATATCAATATAAATTCTTACTTGTTCTATTTATTTTTATTTTTTTTTAATCTTTAAGCTTTCTTTGCTTTTTATACTATTTTAAAAAATATATTTAATTTGAAATCCTATTATAATTTAGTTTCAAATTTCGCATTTACGCAAAGAGTTTCGCATGACGACCTCGTTGTGCTTTTCTTAATTGCTCTTGTTTATAGCATTGAGGGAAAAACCTTAAACTGTTATTAATTGCTTAACGAATTAGAAAGTGATTTTATTTCAATTCATTAACCACATCCTTCAAAGCTTTTTGATTCACACTAAAAAACCCTCATTTAGGATTTCTCTTAAAAAAACAATCACTCTTCTTTTTATTTCTATTTTTTATTTCTATTTTTATAGATAATTTTTAATGACCATTAAATGCAAGTAGTAAGCCAAGGCTGTAAAATAAACCAACCTCAACAATACTCTTAACCAAAAGTAATAAAAAAAAAACAACAGGCGGTTAGATAAATTTTTATTGATCTGATAAGATTTTGGTTGCTGTTTTACGATTTAAGCTGCTTAAAGCTCAGCATTTAAGTCTGAAAGCCACACAATTTAACATCAGTGAAAGTCGAACGCATATCACATGTCAGCAAGTTGTTTTTCTTACCGTTTTTTTGTTTCTGTAATGAATTATCTACCACATGGAAACATTAACAAAAAACTACTATTTTGATTCGACATGTTTTTTTTTTTTTTTTTTTTTTGTTGGCGAAACTTAATATAAACTATTTGTGGTCAATAAGAAACAAAAAAAAAAAAAATAAAAATTGCATAAAAAGCACCATTGGATTGATTATCTTGAGGCTGGTTAACTGGCTGGTTTATTAAAATAATCTCCTCAATTTTGTTCCTTTTCTTTTATATATTAAACAGGTTAAAATCTGTGAAAAATTATGTAGAGCATATTGTAAATAAAACAAATCGTTACATGTTAAAACATGCTCAAAAAACAAAAGCCATGGAAGTAAGACAATCAAGTTTAACATAAATTAGAGCAGATTTCTTATCAACAAAAAACTCACATAAAACAAAGTAAAGGAATTAAATTTGCATTAAAAACTTAACACAAACGCTAAATAGCTGAGTCTTGAAATAAAACACAGTCAAACAGTTTACACTTACAAAGCGTTTTGTTGTAAATTTTTAATTCTTTTAATTTATTTTTTAGTTCCAAATGTTTCAGAAAAGTTTGATGTTATCTTTCCCAGATTAATTTCGCAAATTAGTTCGTGAGTCTTGTTAGTGCAGTGGTGAAAGGTAGAAATTCTTTAAAGGAAGGTGCACCATGAAAATTATCGTACATAAGGCTTCAATCACTTGAAGAAATTTAAAAAGGATTCTGCTAAATTATAAAATATTTGTAGAACAAGTGACCATTAAATAGTGTCCAATTTAATGAATTCATGCCACCGCTTTTGAATGTAGAAGTGGTGGTGCAAAGGTCTTAAGTCTTCAAGTTTTAGTGTCAAGTTTGTTTGAATCAAAACTAAATTCAACAACTGCGAATTGATGTCATACTATGGAGTCAAAGTATAGGTTCCATACTAATTTTTAAGTTTATGTTTTTATTATATTTTCTTATTAATTAAGAAGTGTGTTCATTAGGTGGCAAGGATTAAAGAAAATTCGTCAGGTCTATTATGGGGCCACCCTTAAGACTCCAATTTTTTTTTTTTATTTTCTCTATGTAAATTTAAAAAAACTGTCTGTTACTTGTTCAAAAGAAAAGTCTTCATGTGTAAAAGTTATGTCGTTAATAGGACACCCTTTAATTCTAAATATTTTCTTCTTATACTTTAATTTTAAATATATGTGTGTTAGGACACCCTTTACTTTTTAACTTCATTTGTTATTTGTTATTATTGTTGCGGCCATTTTGTAGCAAATTTCAAGTGTCTGTGTGCAAATAGTTCTACAGATAGACGCCAGTGATAGACAGACATTTTAGCATTTAGTCTACATTTTTACCTGTTTGGTAAGGAACCTTAAAATAGACTACAATAATTAATTTTTTGCTAAACCTGAACTTAGTTATTAGTATCTCTCAAAAAGTTTGGACACAGGGGACATAAAGAAGATTATAATATGAAACAATAGATTAACAAATGAGTAACTAAATGCATAAGATAAATTATAGGGTGTCCCAAAATAATTAATTATTTTGACAGCAAACTGTTGGCTACTTTGAAAAAAAAGGATTTGACAGCTGAGAATTTGGGGTAAGTAAAAATGGAGAGAGAAATGATACAACAATATTTTCACTCGACTTATATTGAGCTTTCTCAGGGATCGCACTATACGAGTTGCTATAGATGGGATCTCATCAAACGAATTCAAGGTAAATTCAGGGGTACTACAAGGTTCCGTCCTTTCCCTACCCTATTTCTTATTTTTCTTAATGAACTTCCACTTCAGACTTCCAACCCTATCTATTCTGTTGCAGATGACAGTAGCATATGCCATACATTTTCGTTTCGCAATAGACCAAGCCTTCGGGAAATTGGGGCTATGAGAAAGCACATGGACGATACCCTTTTGGTAATTTAACGCTCATAAAACCCAGGGAACTCGTCCCTGAAAAGCGTGATTTCTTACGCGCAATGCGCTCGGCATCAAGAGCGCATTCCTTTGTAATCCCCTGTGCGCTGACACTAAAAAAAAATCAGTGAAAAAAATCAGAGGGTCTGGATTAATGGAGACGCTTAAAATGCTGATACATATACTGTTCTATTGTTTAATGCAATATGGACAATATATCGTTTTTAACGAGATATTTCCCGGTTGTATACTCTCGCATTTCGGTAAGCAGAGTTGAATAATAGATAAATTGATTTAACACCGTTAGATGTCTTTTTTAAGGCTACAAACATCTCTGCACTGCAACAAAAATAAAACTAAGAGCACAATAAATCATGTTATTAAATCATGTATCTACATACAATTGTCTGAATAGAATTCGAGTAAATGAATGTGCTTTCTTCAAAGAATGTGAGAACGTGAGAATATCTCAAAATTTTTTGTTGTTAGAAAATACACATTAAAAAAAAACAGTCACAATTACACTTACAAAAAATAACATAAACTATTAAAATTGTCACAATAATATTTATTAAAATTAAACTTTATTTATGCTTTTATCTCTTTCATTTAAATCTTTCGATAATTTTCTAACAATAGAACTTATGTTTTTTAAGTTTTTTGATTTTATAAAAAAATTATTTTTTCTCAGCAATTAAAGTCACAGCAGTATCGCTCTGCCCAAAAAAAAAGAAAAATTTATTGGATAATTAAATACAAATTGTCATTAAACACACCCTTAATGTCAAAATTTGCCAATAAAAACCTAAACAAAATTTAATTCTTAAGTCAATATGTCTTTAAAACACAACACAATTCAACTCAACTCAACTCAACAAATACCCGTCAAAGCCCACCTGATATAATTTAATGAACAAACAATGAATTTTGGAAACTTGTCTCTCCTAACAACAACAACAATTACTACATCATGACAGAGTGAACATAAGAAATTAAATTGGAACTTTATCGTAATTACACGACTGTTATCTATAACAAACTGTGAAAAAAATCTTAACAAAAAAAAAAAAGAAAAACCAATTGAAATTTTTAGACAGACAGTTGCTAAAAAAGTAAAAAAAACAATAAAATTAAAAACAAATCAATTGTTTATTAATTGTATAAGTTCATTTTTTTCTTGCTTAGATAAAAATTTAACAATTTAAAGCCAGATAATAGACTGGGTGATTGTTGATTTGTGTGACTTTTAAAATGTTCTTGTTAGGAATTTTTTTGGATTTGCGTTTCAACTTAAATTTGAAGTTAGGAGACACCTACACTTATTAGAGGTAAAAATAAAAAAACAAAATATACTTTATTTTGACAACCATCAATTTTAAGGTTTTACGATTTAAAATAAACATTTTTAAATTCTAAGATAAGAACATGTTGTTAAGATTTTTGTTCAAGTGGCATAAAAGAAATACAAAGTGAATATTGCTTGAGCAAATACTTCCCACATAAATTTACCATAAAAATATAAAACTATATATGGTTTATTGTTTAAGGTATAATTGTGATTATTTTTAAACATTTTTATAAAAGTATTATTATAATAAATTTTGCTTTAAATACAAAACAAATTTTTTTTAATAAAACAAAAAATTATGTCATTCTAAAACTCAGTTTTAAATAAAATTGCCCACAAATTGTTACAACAACAACAACAAAAACTAAAAAGTAAATATATGTCAAGGTAACTTATTGTCCTTTACTTTATTGTCCCATTTGGCAAGAGTATGTTATAATTTGTGAAACGCAAGCTGGATCATCAAGATTTCTCCATCTCTAGTTGGTTTTTAGTTTCAACTTTTCAGTTGGTTTATTTTTCTTTTTGTTGTTTTAAATAGTTATGTAAATATTTTTTTTTTTAATTCAATTTTCAAGCCAAATAAGGTTGTATCATGTTTTGGTTTGTTATTTCTTTCATGTAGCACGACATGTTAAACAGAATGATGATCAGAAAAAAATGAAACAATTCTTTAAATCTGTCTATAAATGGCTGATTATTAAAAAGAAGCAAAAACGTAAACCAGCAACCAACAAGTGCTTCCTTTTGTATCGAATGTGTCACTTAAGATGACGTGTGATGACTAGACACATTTAAAGTGATTGTAGTGATTTACAGGCATACGAAAGAATAAAGTAAGAAAAAAAAATTATCAAAAATTTGACACTTGCTGGCACATGCAAGTGGTAATAAATTGTGCTGAATGTAAAACTCAACAATGAAACTTGTTCTTGATGAAGTGATTAAAGTTAAAACGTGAACAGAGATTAATAATAAGTGTACAACCTTGATATTTGCTCAATTTAAGTTCCCATTTATATTTCTAAAAAAATTGAAATAATTTAAAATTATTTTTTTAATGACCTAAATTAATTTACATTAAGTTGAATGATAGCACATCTAAGAATAATATTAATTTAACATCAAGTATTTCCATTTTTAGTTTATAAAGTTATGTTGGTTGCCAAAAACTAATCCAGGAACTAACAAGAAAACTTAATTTTATTCGTCTACAAATCTTGAAATTTTAATACACAATTTACCATCTTTAAAAAAAGGTCTCCAATAACATGAAGGCAAACAGTTAATGGCTGTTGACGTTATTTCTATTTTGTTCTAAACATGCTCTTATAAGATTAAAATAATTGATATTTCATCATCTAAGCATAACTCTCCCTCTCGTGACAGCATATTATGGCGACCCCCCTTTAATAGCTAATTCCCAGTTTAAATTTTCGTTACTGATATTATAGCTATAGAGCCTTGGCCTTAACTATTTGAAGTGCTTGAGCCCGCCTTTAAAAAGCTATCTGCAGCATACTTTCTAGGCTCAACAATGGCTTCTTATATACGAATACTGATACTACAATAGTCAACAGTCAATGATGTAGTTTTCAAAACAATTATTGCTTACATTCGGTGCATTTATTGTTCAGTTATTTGCAGTTGACAAAAACAATGTCAAAAGTTCGTAAAGAGGAAATTTTTCTATTTGCAATATTTAGTCGGTAAATGCTTTTGATGACTATAATGACGACGTATGAGCCGATAGTCATTAGATAATTTGATCAATAACCTGTTTTTATACCCTTCACCACAAAAAGTGGAAAAAGGGTATAACAAATTTTTGCCATTCTGTTTCCATATCCATTTCCGAACCCAGAAAATGTATGTTCTGACTTCTTATGCATAGCGAAGTCGATTGAGCGATGTCCATCTATCCGTCGATATTAGTGTTGAAATTAACTTTGCCGAGGGACTAGATCAGCTAGTGAAATTAAAATACGCATAGCGATCGGACATAGTGTCGAAAAAGGTGCTATTGGAAATCATCAAGATTTACGCATCAGGCAAAACACCACGACTGCCTCTAATTTTTCTATATCGTATGGAACAATAAAGTAACTCCCATATTTCCCCGAGTTACGGGCCTCTGAACTTTTTTTTTTATTAAATATCAATATTGGTATCATTTTAAAGCTTTTAAAGAGATCTTAAGGAAATACTAACATTTTTTAAAAATGCTCAATCCATTAAAAGTAAAATATTTTTTACTATCAGCTTTACTAAACACTTTAAAATATTTTTTGGGATTGAAACTAAATAAAAATGAAAAATTAAAATGTAAACTGTCATTTAAGAATGAAAAGGAAAATATCTTTTTACTTCACAGTATTTTGACTTAAAACAAAAATAAAAGATATTTAACCAGTTTCATTCAAAAAGTTCTACAACTTTAATAAAAATAAAAATGACATTTTTTTATTACAGAGTTGAAAGTTGTTAATAAAATTTTAATTGTAATTTATTGTTATTAACAAATTAATTTCACAGGTTAATAAACACATTTAAACAAAAGACTTAGGAAACAAACATATTTAATTAATAAAAATTAAATAATCATCCTCAGAGATTGACTGTAACATTTAATGTATTTGAATTCAGTGACCTTAAAGCTGTTTGAAATTTGAAGTTAAAAAAATCACATATTTCAAAAAAAAGTAATAAAAATTAAAAAAAAGTCGTATGAGTTTGCAAACGGATTAAAGGCTTTATAACATAAAATTTTTAAAGGAAACAAAATGTTTGGAGAAAATTAATTTTTTTTAGAGAATTAAAAACAGAATTCGAAAGGTTAATGCTGAAGTTTTTTTTTATATAAACTGACATATGTCACACTTGTGCACTCATAGTAAACTAACTTGCAATATTTTTATTTTTTAGAAAAAAAAAATCTTTAATTGTCATTTTTACGTAATTTAAAATTTTACTGTAACTTTGCAGATTGCTTTTTAGAAAAATTTCCATACACCTTTAACAATAAAAAAAAAAATAAATAAAAACAAATAACCTGATATTAAAATTTTTTGCTTAATGACTCTTTTTAACAACTTAAATCAATATAAAGGTAACTATTTTTGTTGTGGGTGGTTGATAAAATGCTTCTTAAATATTGTTATAAGGCACAGTGGCGCAAGCATTTAATATTTTAGAAATATATAAGCCATTTTTTATAGGCTCAACTGATTAATATAAAATTCACGCAGATAGTTGAAGAGTGTCTTAGCTAAAATAAACAGTTTGAGCTCCAGACTTCTAATTCTAATTTTTGCAAAACTTGCCATTTTTTATTTTTCATCATTTTGAAACTGTTTAACTATCTTAGAGATATTGACAAGGCTTACGAGTAACAAATAATATTTTAAGCCAGTGATCATGAAGACACAGATTTATTTTCTAGAACTTTTAGGGCATGGTGTTGCAAAGAAAAGTCAACTTTTAATTTTACTAAAATATTGATTCAAAAAGTACGTGGTTTAAATACTGTACCACTGTAAAAAAAACTTATTTGACTCTTTACAATTAAAAAGATAAAAGAAATAAACGATGTTAAAAAATAGTAAAAGTTTTACGCTGTCACTTCAACCTAAATCATTTTCAGCCTTGAAGAATATTGGCTATGATAAAAAATTACAGCATTTGGGATCCATAAGGTTATTAAAAAATACTTTTTTTACAGTGTGTCATTTTTGGGCGGATTAAGGGGTGGTCGCATTATTGAAATATTTTTCGTTTTAATTAGGGCTAAGAGTTGAGATAAATAATGTTTTATTATGAAACGCAGTAAGAAAATTTAAGCATGCTAAGACGCCCCAATCAGTAGAGGTTTAAATTAAAAATTATTTTGGCAAAGAATTGCAGAGGTGGAAAAGGGAAAAATTACTGCTCAACAGGACCAAATGTAGGGTGAAGTTAGTAAAAAATCACAAAACTACTTATTACTTCCTGGATTCGTGATCGGAGGAATGAAATGACGTATTTTCATTAAATGTTTCCCTCTAAAATTTTTTCAAACGTCACCATTAAGTGGCTCTCATATAAAAATTAAAATTTTATAAAATTTGCTTTAAAGGTTATCTAAAGTATTGAAAGGTATGACCAACTCTTATGTGCTGTTTCGAGTAAAAATTGAACATTTTGTAAAGAAATATTTCAAAAAAATGAGTGCATTCCATACAATTTCTTTTAGACGAGTCGATCGCTCGTATTACAGAAACAGCAAATTAATGTTTTTTTTTTTGCATATAACTTTTTCCGGAATATATTTACTCTCTTTATTTGGCACTTAAAGAGCCCCATATCTATTTAATTGATTAACAAATTTTTTATAAAACCATTTAGTAACATTTGAAATATAATTGCAAATTTTATTATTCAAAAAAAATTTTTTTTTTGTAGAGAAAATCTTTACCAAAGGTGTGAATCAAGTTAATTTATTTTTATGATGTGACGGATATTTCTTCATATTTCCTGTATTAATTTACAACCTCAATGCTAAGAGAAAAAAATTGTCTTGAAGCCCTTTCCTGATGAACTACTGCATACAAATCTTTGCCTGCATATTTAGAGAACTAAAAAAAAAAAGTAAAAAAAGTTTCTTTTACTTCTAAAAAATCTTGGGCAGATTTAAAAATAATTGAAAATAAATATTTATAAATCCCATCAAATAATTAACACCTGTTTAAAGGGCAAAAAGGGCATATAATGTTGAATGAAGAACGATTTGGAAACTAAAATTTTTCTATTTTTATCAGAGCAAATGTTTTTTAAATTCAAAAATTAGTCAAAAGGTTTTTGATTGTTATGGTAAAAATCTCTTACTCTTGACAGCTAAATATTTTTAGAATGATTGTTTAATTTAATAATTTTATTCGTACCTGAAAGATAAACAAAAACAAAAAATGAACGTGAGGCTCGTTATTTAAGTAGAAACAAATTGAGATTAATTTTTTTATTTTGTTCTCGAGTGGTGACTTATCAAAATGTGTTTATCATTAAAGTTGTTTTTTTTTTTTTTGCTAAAACTTTATATTTTGTTGTTATTTTGTGCTGGATTGTTAATAAGAAAATGTATTTTTTTTAATTCATAATTTTTTCCGACATTGTTGCGTTTTAGTGTTCTTAAAATTAACCTTGAATTTGTTTTATTTATTTTTTTTTTTTTGTTTCAGTTGTTAAGACTTTATTTATAGTTTAGTTAGTGCTGCTGATGTTGTTTATTTAAACAACGTTATAAGAATTTTTTTGTTAATTTTTCGCAATGATAGTTATCATTTGGCTGGTATTTTATGTTATGATTACTATTTCGCTGTTGTCCATTATAAAACGTGACTACATGATTTTGAAAGTAAAATTAAGAATTTTATTTAAATTGAAAACTAAAACCAAATAAACGAAACGAAAATGAACAACATTTTATAGAGAGAGTGTTAAATTAAACTGACAAGTCGTAAATTATCGTTAATTTAAAGAATAAACATTTTTATGAAATAAAGTTTATAGTTCAACTTTAGTAAATCGTCTCTTTTATAAGTCCAACTGATTCAAGGAGATCATTTTAATTTTTTGGTTTTATTATTTTTTCTAAAGATTTTTTAAGCTGAAGTATGTGTGTAAAGGAATCAATAATTTTTAAAATTTATTATTATTATTTAATTTATTTTACGTTGTAGTCTTCCAAAAAAAGAAGCTAAGGTGGAAAAAGGTTATATTTAACTTTGTCGTTTCATTTTTGATGTCTACAATGTCCATATTCGACCCAATAAAGTATGTATATTCTGAGTTCTTATGCATAATAAAGTCAATTGACTGATGTGCATCTGAGCGTTCGTGTTCGAGTTTAAAACACGTATGCCTCCAATTTATCCAGATTACTTAGAACAAATATTGGTTAGTTAATTAAAGGGCACCCTTTAATTTCTAATTTTAAGTTTGCTGCTTTTTCTAGCGGACTAAGCAATAAAGGTTCAGTGCAAATATCAATCAACTGTCTACAACTGTTGTACAGTTTGGTCATATACATCAAATAACATCAACTATTGTAACACCCTGTAATTTATAATTTTAAATATTTAAACTTCTCAATATTCGAAACAAAGCAGGGGACATTCTGTTTAATTTTAAGTGTTTTCAACATTCAGACTTGTTGTTATAGCGGACTTAGCAATACAGGTTCTTTGTAAATTTCAGCCGTCTGTCTTTAACTGTTCAAAAGTTTGGCCACATACATTAAATTGCATTAGCTAGTGGGACACCTTTTAATTTATTACTTTGAATGTTCATACTTGTTATTATAACGGTCAAAGCAATCGATATCCTGTCTAATTTTCAAGCGTTTATTTTTAACGAATCAAAAGTTAGGCGCATATAAATCAATTAACGTCACCTATGCCGACACCCTTTAATTTTTAAATTTAGTTTTAAAATATGTATGTTGTTTTAGGACACCCTTTAATTTTTAAGATTATCAACGGTTCAAAACCGGTTCAGAAATGACTGAATTCTGCAGGCACAAACATTAAAAAGCAACATTCAATCGAATTGATAACCTCCTTCTTTTTTTGAAGTCGGTTAAAAAATAAGAATGTGCACCATATTATTTAGATATCAATATGGCTATCATTAAAAAGCTTTTCCAAAAATCTTTCAGGAAATACAAAAATTTGAAAAAAAAAAAAAATTCTTAACCCATTATGAGCCGGTGACATTTTTATGTAAAATTTTATATAGTATTTAACTTCTTTGTATTCCTGCAAGTGGTTACTGTTTATGTTGATAAATTGGGCCAACAACTTTAAGCAAAACTTATAATATCCGAAAAAAATCCTGTGTCAATTTTTATTTAAACTGTTAAATTGGAAATCTGCAGTTTGGTACATGGCGTCATACATATATGATGAAGGGTATATAAGATTCGGCAAAGCCGAATATAGCGCTCTTTATTGCTTAATAGATAATTTTAGCTTTAAATTACTTTTACCTTTATCACAATTTCTTATAAAATATTTTAGTACTTTTAATTACAATATTTTTTTTTTGTTTGCTTTCATTTATAATATACATTTTTCAATTTTATTTGTTTTATTTATTTAATAACTTATTACCTCCAACTTTAAAGAAAAAGTACTACAAAGTATTTTTTTTAGTTCCTTAAAATTAAAAATTGTACGAAAATTTGTGTGAAAACTCACCGAAAATTCCAAAATGGCAACGCTGAAATTTATTTACATAAATCTCGTGCTGTTAAATAACAAGATTTTTAATAATTAATACAACATTTCAAGCCTGATACAAACAATTTAAATACAAAAATGAGCTCATGCAGAGTTAAAAAGGCAAAACAAAAATAGTAAATCATTATTAAAATTAAATCAAAAACAGCTTTATTAACTTCAAGATGACTTGAAATGACTTAAGGTTAAATAGCACGCGTTTTTGCATAATTTCCTGTGAATGCATAAGAGATTAAATAAATAAACCAATTTGAAATGGTGAGAAGCTAAAATGTAACGTCACATTCATTTGATTGTTGGCTGACCCAAAAGAAAAGAAAACAAAATTTTGTTTGTTTTTTAAAACAAAGAAATGATTTGTGAACTGTTTTTTAAAATAAAATTATAAAAAAAGGGAAATATTTAATATGCTGCACTACTTTATTTCCAACTTTTGGAAACTGTGCATATCGAATTGAATTATTAATAACTGATCATGAAAATTTCTTAGACTGCTTTGTACAGATGAACACAGCCATATCGAACGGCTGTGTGAATTTATTAAATATAAAATTTCATATAAAATAGCAAAATTACAATTTAGAGTTTAAATGTTTTTAGGTTATCGTCTACAGAGGGGTAAAATGTTCTCCCATAGTTTCTACCACAATATTTGTCTGTCTATAATAATATTAAAAAAATAATAAAGTAAAAATTAAAGGGTTCAGACAACTTATTTTAAACTGTGTCATATCGACACAATAACAATTATAAAATAATTAAATTAAAAAAAAATTATTTTATGCATCTGTCCTATCTTTTGAATCGTAATCCACATAGGCTTCTAATCAAATAAATATAAAGGAAAAAATAAAAAAATTTTGTACCACAGGGTGGTCCATTAATGGTATTGAAATTTTCTTACATTTGTTATGATTTGCTCCAAATTAAAAATTAATAAAATAAAATTATAGCACCGGTTTAAAAAAAATCTTTAATAAGTTGCCAGATATTTTTATAATCTAGACGCGTTAACTCGCTTACATATAAAAATCACACTTGCACAAATTGGATTTCATTAGTACATAATTGAATATGTTTTGTCAACAATGTACCAACTTCTACGCTTAAGGAAGTCATTCGATTAGCAGACTTTGGCTGCCTAAATTTTAAACACTGATTTATGAACTCAAAAAATATTTGTATAAAGTAAAATATCTACCAACAAAACTTTTAACTTTAAAGGGTATTCACTGTACCAAAAAGAAATAATTCAGAAACACAAAAAAAACCTGCCACACTTTTTGCAGCTGCTGGAAAACAGCAGGTAACAAAACAAAAAAATCTTTATAAATTTTACTGTTACAATAAACTGTAACAGTAATTTAAGTTTAAACTCATAAAATGGGTACATGAAGGAAAAATTTTTAACTGCCTAAAACTAAAATTTCTTTTCTCTACTTGATGCATAAATTGGTAAAAATACAAAAAATGTCCAAATGCAACAAACCCTCTAGGGTCTTTATAATTAAAATTAATTATATTATTTATTCGCTAATAAGAGTAACTAAATTTAAAGCTTTAAGCAAAGCAAACAAGACAAACACACAAACATAAGCAAATGTTGGGGAAAATAAACAATTTTATAATTCCTGCTGTTTTTAGTTTCCATTTTTGTTTTATTTTTTACTTTCTCTTTGAATTGACTATTTGTTTATAAAAAAAAAATATAATAATTAGATAATTTAAGCTACTAGTTTGGTGTTTTTTAAATTAGTTTCGCTAGTGGGTTGTTTCTTTCTTAAAATAATAAAAATAAAAATTATTTATTACCTATTTTTTATGTTCATTTAATTAATTATGGTTTATGCTTTAACAATATTAAATTTATAAGTTAAAAGTTTACAATGCAATAGCTAATCATGTCCAAATATAATTTGTTTGAAAATTTTCGAAATCAAATATAACGATTACGTCTCGGACAATTATAGCAACTGATCAATTGTGTTACCATTTTTGCAAATGGAAAGAGCAGAGCAGATAAGTGGTGAAGAGAAGTGGTAGCTAGAAGGCTTTATTTTTTTAAACCTTGCAATTGCTAAATATATTTATTTTTTAAGACAGTGGCGCAGCACCTCTGGTATTAAGTAGGCAGATAGTAGTTTTAAAATTGGTGCAGCCATTTTATTTATTATATTTAACTTCGCCATTTTTTAATGCTTATTAGGTAAATGTTAGTAAAAAAGGCGCTCTGAAATATATATGAACGTAAAAACCACCTCAGAAGAATTTAGGTTGCTTAACTGAAAGCGGGTGGGATATGAACCTAGGCATTTGAATCAATCACAAGTTTATTAACCGTCTTGAAGACAGCAAAGTTCTTTCAGTTCTTAGAACTTTGTCTTCCAGTTGAATTTTAATTCATTTTGAAAAGCTTCAATGTCAGCTTGAGGGATTGTAACAAATTCCTTTAACTACCGATATGACTACATCATTGCTGAAAAATATTTTTCCATCGAAATCCGTATTTCAGAGAGTTAATATCGAAAAATCGGCATAGGAATTCTATTAGGTTTTTCCAAGATCATGAAACCTCATTAAGTGCTTTGCGAACATATTATCAAATAAAAGTGTCTCCCAATGACATCTGTCTGCTAAGCATACATGGCTGGCTCCTCTACTAGGGTTAAATAATTCTAAATGATTTGCTCATTATTCGCGCCTCTAAAATGGTTCGAAAACGTGAACATTTCTTGTTTGAAGTTTTAAAACCCCTGGACGAAGTTTATGGGAAGCACTTCCTGTTTATTTGGGTGCCTTGTCGTAAATACCATAGAGCTAAGATTCTGCCAACCGCTGCACAGTGGTCAATTTCGCGAGATATCGGTCAAAACTCTATAATTTTTGACCGGATTGGTATTTTTTTACGCAATTTGTTTTGTTCCATAGGAGGGACTTTAAGCTTCAATTTGCGTGTTCAAACGTAAAACTCGACTGATAGGAACGTAAGTAATAAGGAGTTAAAAATGCATTTTAATTTTTTGTTGAGTTTCCATGTAAAAGTTGAATATTTTGCAATTTTAAATAGGTATTTTTTTATAATTTCTTATTTTCTTCAATCGTATTTTACAACCAATACTTATTTATTATTCCTAAACTTAATTTTGGTGAGAAAATGCCAACATTTGCCCCCTGACATTTATTTAGTCTTGATATTCTCAGTGGACCAAGGTTGGTTTTTTTTTGGAAGAAAGCTAATTCTTGTCAGGATTAAACTGAAAAATAACACTGAAATTCCCAACAGTATCAATACCATTTGGATATATTATATACAGAACACAACATCGATAAAATTTTAACTAAAATTTTACTATTGATTTAAAGTGCACATATATTTTATTTAAATGTATTAATAAAAAATTTTACTAAAATTAGAAACAAATTATAATCTTTAAACTAGTATTAATTAAACAATATTAGTAAAAATTTCTTCCAAATAGCTTTGATTTTTATTTTGCAGTAGTTGTTTAGCTTCTTCATCTAACTCTAATGAGGTTGATTTCTATTTTTGTCGAATACTGGACATATATGGGTCTGATGTGCACAACAAAATATTAATAAGATCTTCATTAGTACAATATCTGAAAATTTTTCTTGTATTGTGCTCGCGAAAGAATCTGTAGTCCTTGATCGTTTTTTCTTGCGCTTCTTCTGAGAGATCTCCAATTGGAAGCATATTGTGCTGAAATATTTGTTCCCCATGGAACAAAATTTTGTGAACTGTGGTTGGCATATGTCTCCATGAATATTTTTGGTTATAAAGGGTTGCTGTCTTATTAGTATACTGACCAAATTTTTTTGCATCTATCTTTTTGCTACATGCTATAACTTCTAATATGATTTGGAATCGTCGTATTAAATCATAATCTACTCCAGTTATAGAAGCTGCAGTTTCTGGATCGGAAAATAATCTTCTTGCTGTGTTATCATTATTAGAATTACCTTCTCCTTGCTTTGGCTGGTCCATTATAAGGCCTATCTCACGGTATTTTTCTTGAATATGTGTTTTTTTTGCTTTCTTTTTTCCAAATTATCTTTTTTGTTGTTTCTCACTGTTTTTCCTAACGGGCCAAATTTCAAATCGTATCCCAGTTTAAGAATATGCTCCATAAAACGAATTCTAGCAAATTCATATGCTTCATTAAAACTATCGTCTTGTGTTTGTGGTTGGCTCAATTGACTTGATGTTTTTTGGCATATGCAGCTTGACGAAGACTTTGTTTCTGTTAAAGCTTGTGCAACTTTTCCATCGATCATTGTAAGTGAAATTTTAAAGTTAACTTAGATGCATTGGTCATTAAATTCAAATATCACTGGTTTAAGTTCTTTAATTTCACCTGTTATTTTTCCAACTTCTTCAGTTATGACATCTTTAGTTTCTTTTTTGTAAGCAAACTTTATTGGTCTACAAAATTTTGTTGACGAGGGAATTTTATTCTTCCATACATCTATCTCTACAGCTCTACTAGTTGACGGCTCTGAACCAATATAAGTTTTTCTTAAACGTAATGGAACAAAAGAAATCATGAATAAATTGGCATCTGATGAATTTTCCGCATTACATTGTTTGTATTGTTTCTGGCTAGAAGACCCATCACATCCCCATTTAGAAATTAAAGTCATGCTGCAATTTTTAAACTTCTTTAAATAGTCAGCATCAAATGTCTTTAATAATCGTTCTGCAGTGTGTTCAAGAAGATTCTGCAATTTTATTTCTGCTGAACTTGAAGTTACACTACATAATAGTAGTTGGTGAAGGTAAGCAATCTTTTTTGGCAGAAACAATTTTTTTCATTGGTTCGCTTCCGATATTCTGTATATTGGTTTTTAGTAATTTTCAAATCCAAAAATAGTGCAAATGCTTCTTCTGGAGTAAATTTATTTTCTTCAGTTGGTGTCGGCATACTTTCCAAAATCCTTTTTGTGCGTCTAGGGCTTGCTTCCACTATTTTTTCAATGATAGCAATTTTACTCTTTTTAGTTTTCGATGGTTGAATTTGATGCTGAAATGAATCCTTTATGATGCTACAAAAAACTTCTTCATTGATATGTTTAAGCTTGCGTCTTCGTGATCTTTCACTACAATTATCAATTGGCTTTGCTGGTCGACCACCTTTTCCAGTTTCCGTGGTAGTTACTGATGGCTTTTTAAAAATAAGTTTATTTCTTAGCCATTCTTGGTTGCGTGAGTAAAACAATTTCTTGTTTCTGGAACATTGATTGTACCGTTTTCTTAAAGTATTTAAAAAGTTTTTTATTTTTAAGTTATGAATTTTAATTTCTTGTTTGTCGCATATTTTGAAGAATGGATTATTCATTATATGTAAAATAATGTCGTTTTTATCTTTCCGTACAAATTACATATATATCAGATAGAACACTATAACTGAATTTAGCCATTGTTTAAACAATAATGAAGAAACAAAATGAATGCTTGGATTAATATACTTTTGCTCGAAGTTTCAACATGATCTTTCTTACCTCTTTGAAACATAATATAACAGGTACTTGGTTTTACCAGTTACTTCCATTGGTTTTAAATTTATTTGCAATTTTCAGGTATTTAAGTTATGTAATATTAGATGGCAATAAAATAATTTTTTACCTTTTCCAAATGAATTGCCAGATACCACATAATTTGAGAGTTCTATTGTCATTTTTGTCAAAATTTTGATACACCCTTCTATGTGGACTAGGTCCAAATATGGCCCAACTTCTCCTAGTTGCAACATAATTATTTTTTGGGTCAATAAGAACTCTTGTACAAAATTTCATCAAAATATATGCATAATAGCCACTTTCACATACAAATAACTTCTCAAAATATATGACGTGCATTTGTACCGAATATCTTACCTTGGGTCAGAAAAATTGCTGTAGCTCAAAAAGTGCAGTCCCGATGCATGGACATGTATATATAGGAATGTAGGGGAGAGTTAGGACTACAAAATAGTGAATTTGTGTTTTGACTCAGCTTGACTCACAGGAGTTGTGCTCTATTAAGTAGGAAATTTCCGAGAAATTTGATCTTTTTTAAAAAAAAATATTTAAATTGTTCTGAAAATAGTAGAGCTTCAGGTTTTTTACCAGCAATAGGAAATAAGTTAAGTTACAACACAAAATTTATTTCGTCCAAAAATCTTGAAAGACAAAAAAGTTATGATAATTTAAACTTTAAAAATTAACTAAAATAATTTTTTTTGGCTCCCGAGGTTTACTACTGTCTACTTTCATACGAGTCTAACAACTTTAAAATCGGAGAACAAAAACCAAAAGGAATTTTGGCCGCTATCTCAAAATATTGACCACAGTGCGCTGCTTAGAGGATGGCGTCAAGAAATTTATGTTTGCCGACTACTTCTCTTTGCGATCCAACCATGACCGCTGGTAAAAAAAATTTGACGTTCATTTCATAATTTTTCTATAAGTAGGCGGAGACCAATATTGTGAAAAACCACAACCCCTGTTCATATAGTGCATATCTGGTTGCTTGTCTTGAAGTTTATCTATTCAGCTAGTGTTTTGGATCATTAGCACTCCTTGCTAAAATCTTTACTCCAAAAACATTCCCAATTCTCTACCCATTTCAGTAGTCTTGATAAACATTCACTCTGTATGAAAAGTATCATGCGAACTTAAAATATTTTAAATTTACATATATTGACCATTATTTTAGAAACATAAAACACTTACACTGACAAAAGCCCCTGCATTATTAAAGAAGTAAATTTAATTACATTCTGATTAAACTTAAAGTAAGTTTTTTTTATTAAAAGAGGGATTTTTCAATAGAAACAATTTGCAATTACATTGGGTTCGACAAAGCCGACATGTTGTGTACAAAGGAATTCAATCTAAGTATAAATTAAATACTCATACTCATTAAAATATAAACATACGACATTTAAAATATCATTAGATTCAGTCACCATTTCACACATTGTCTTGTAATTAGTCTTTCCATTACTTTTATGCTAAAAAGAAGCGGAATATTTAAAGCTTTTTTGCCAGTGTGATTGGAACAATAGAAATAATTCTGTTAAATAAATAAATAAAAATTAATGAAATTTATTTGTGACAACCATAAATGACGTTTAAAAAATTATTAGTGTTTAAAGTCCAAACAAATTAAGATGAGAAGTTTTTAAATCAAATACAGGGAACAAACAATGAGTGTGAGAAGAATATTTTGAAATAAATTTTGAATGAGTTTTTATACAAGTTAAAATATGAGAAAATATTTTTTGCGAAGGTACGAGGGTTGTCATAGAACTAACCCAGAAAAATTACCTAAAGTATAAAACTTTAATTTTAAATTTGTTTAATTCTCCTGTTAATAACGAAGGTTGGTTAGAAAGTTCTACAAGTCTGTAATTTAGAAGCCTGTATATGAAAAAGGCGAAATATGTTTTATATAATTTAGCTCATGTTTAAGATTGCCAAAGATAAAATAGATCTGCATGGCCTGGATAATGTTGAGGCGAGAAAATAAAAAATGATAAAGCACACATCTTTTTGAAGAATATCAAAATCGACCACCTCTGACACGCTCTTGCTTTGAAAGCCCTGATTTTGTATAAATATACACCGAGTTTAATTATTTCCAATTTTACTTTGAAGTGATCAAGGTATTGCTTTTTATTTGTTATTATTTATTTTTCTGTACCTTTTTTATTTAAAAAAGTTTTTTTTTCCGTTTTGTGTTAGTTTCCGTAATAACATACAAATTCTTTTTTTAATTACTTTTTTTCGAATAGCAGAAACAAAATATATTTAGACTAAAATTTTGAAATATGCACACGCAACTCCACTGTTTGGCATTTTGCTTAATATTGTCATATCAATGTGAACTAAATTTTCTGTATAAAGACGAGTAAAATCGTCTAGACTCTTCTTATATGAAAAGATGTGCCAACTCGTTTTTCATTTTTCATTTCATAATTTTATTTATAAGTAGAATTTTTTACAACTACCGGCAACTAACCACAACTAACAGAAACAGCTTCTGTAGTGTAGTTAAGTGTGTTTTTATATGTGTGTGAATAGTATAACGAGTTTTTGTAAATGTTTTTTTTTGCGTTGTTGTGAAACATTATTTTGTATTTTTACAGTTATTCTATTTTCGTAACAATATATTTGTTCTATCGGCCCCATTACGACACGTAGATGCTTTTAATAGCAAGTTCTAAAACCCTAATGTGCTGTTTTTGTAATTCAGGCGATCAATTCGTTTAAAAAATTTATATGAAAAACACTCAATTTTTTGAGTAATTTCCATATAAATTTTTCAAACGAATTGATCGCCTGAAATACAAAAACTGCACATACGACTTTTGTTCTCGTTTAACCTGCCTTGCTGTATAATTCTAAGACTGCTCTCGTAAATATTTTTGAATTCTTTTATATTGATGTGAACGCATTTAAATTTTTCTGTTGACATTTTTTTGTTTAGTTGCTTTTTTTTTTGCTTTGTTAAATAATTTAATCTATTGGCTTTAATTTGCTTAATAATGTGTCATTAACTCAACTACTTGTACTTTAACGAGCATTTTGTTAACTTTACAAATAAAAAACTATAAAAAAAACGAATAAAAAAATATTTTAATTGATTCTTTGTTATCTTATTAGTTTAAGCTTTTAACTTTGTTTGATATTACAACAACAAAAAAAACCTTTTAAAGCTGAAAATGCATTAATGACATTGACACTGATCTCAAGCGCTATTTTTCAAAGCTATTTTTTCTTTTCTTTTTTTGTTCCAAGATTATTTGTCCTGGCAACTTTAAAGTCACCATATTTAACAGCCGTCAACAAATTACGCAAAAACGAATGCAAAACAAACAAGTTGCTTTCAGTTTCTTAGATTTTATTCAAGAAGGTTTTTGTTCCCTAAGAACAAATATTGAAAATTGTCATCCATTAAATAATGTTAAATAGTTAAATATGTCTGTACATGCAAAAATAGTTAATTGCCTTGAAAATTGCTCAAGGACTCTTTATTTTTTGCTTTTTTTTAACTCCTAATGATTTATACTATTTTAAATTAAAAAAGTTTAAGAGAATAAAGGAAAAATAAAGAAAAAATACTAAAAGCCACCATCATAGAATATAAATGTTGTAATGAAAAATTTGCATTTTTTGTATATATCTTGTAATATAAAGCTCAGATTATGTATAGCTCAGGAGCAGAAATGAAAAGGTGTGTCCAGAAGGAAATTTACAGATAACATTTTTTGTTTAATATGCCATGGATGTGCATAGGACAATATCCAAATATATATTGTATAGATGTCATTGGTGTTGTTTGCTTAGAAGATAAAACATAAAAGAATGTAAATCGATTCTCATTGGGAAAAACACAAAATAATTAGAAAATATGTTTTAAAAATTTAAACATAGTTTTCTTTTGGCTTGGCATATCCTCTATTCCAAAATTATTTTCGGGCTGTTAAAAAGTGCTACAAATCTTTAGCAACAGCAGTTTTAAATTTAAATTAAAAAAAGTTTTATTAATAAATATATTAATACGAATTCAATAAAAATTACCGTTATTACGAAAAGAAGACTAAATTGCTAAACACTTAATCTGCTTTTATACCAGAAGTTGTTTCAAGCACTTTTTATGAATTTTATCGACAAACACGATGCCACTCAGTTCGTCTATTTAACCAACTAATCAATTCTAATTAAGTTAGACGAAGTTCACACACAACCTAAAGCATTTCTTCGTTGTTCTTTATGCAACTCTTCTTGAACATATATTTTTGCTTTGTACCAACCATCTGTATGGCCACAAATACAATTATCATTCACACTTGCTGTTCACGATCATATTAACTGCTGTTAGTAGTGAGTGAACTTCGTCTAACCAAATTAATATTTAGTAGTTGGCTAAATAGATGATGTTTACAATGTAAACCACCTAAGCATGCTGAGAAAGGCTGTAGCAGTCCAGAAAATGCAGCATTTCATTCTTGTAGCGTCTTATTTTTCTTGTTTTCTTTGAAAACGTTCGCATATGCATATTTGTAAATTTCTTTTCTTTTTAAAAATTTTTAGAATTTAAATAAAAAACTGAACCTTTAGCCGAAAAAAGTAAATTTTAATTCAGTTATAATATCCACGTTTCGATTCCTGGTTGGAAAAAAAAAATTAAAAATTAAAAAAAAAATTATTTCAAATAAAGTATAACGTGGTTCTAAACAATAACCCATATTAAAATACACGACAGGACTATTTACATCGCCTTTTTTATATGGATTCCTTGGTTTCTTATTATCACTGACTAACTGAGAAAACATAACAAGTCATATAAGAGCAATTGTTAGAAAAATTTATCTTAATTTTTAAAACCTTTTTTTTAATAAAATTTGTTTCCAAAGGCTTTTGAAAATCTATATTGAAAGCAACAGTGAAAAATCAAAATTTATTCTTTTTACCAAATCAGAATATTTATATTATGTGAGCCATACTGAAGGTATTGAACTGATTTTTTATTTCCCTTGTCCCAACAACTTCACTTCAAGGACCGCTATCTTATCTCAATACTTTATCTCAGGTTTATCCTTTTTACGATCAAGAGATATTTTTCAACATTTTAGTAAGAACTATCTCTATGACTGTCCTTAGGATTGTGAGTTCGTTTATTATTTTTAATCTCCCATATAAGGGAATTGGAATTTGCCATTACAATATTCAAGCCGTTTTTTCTTGTTCATGAGCCGTTTCAATGTTCTAATGCAGTCATGCCAGCCAAGCAGGAGCAGACTTATTGTATACAACGATATTGTCCGTTTTAAAACTTAGAGTCTTACTTCACGCTAGATAATTTCTGAATCTTTTTACTGTCTTTTTTATAATGAAATAATTAAATATCAATACCTTCTTATACAGAACGAGACTTATGTCTACATTATGATATTTTTTCCTTCAGCCTTCCCTAATTCTTGCCTTAACAAATAACTGTTCGGAGTTTATAATATAAGATAACAACCACGCCAGTGATACGGAAATATACAGCAAGAAACTATTTTACAAATATCATTTAAAAGGACGAGTAGTTTTAAATTCATACCTGAGATCTAGAATGGTCGGGTAATGAGACATGAAAATCAAAGTTTTAATTCCTGAGACCGGTTATGACCTCAGAGATAGATTTTTGAATTTAAATAAAAAAAGAAAATATAAAGGGTCATCCAAATGTGACGCCTAGATGTCAGCACTATATAATTTTTACACGTGACATCTTTTCCAATGACATAAGCAATTTTGTTTTATTAGAAGGTAGTACAGTTTTAACCATGGACAGGTACACATTGCAACAACGCGTTTACATCATTTAAAGTTATTATGAAAAGCTATTATGTCTTCAAGCAAAATTTTATTTAGTGACGAAGCTCATTTCAGAATGGATGGATTCGTCAATAAGCAAAATTGTCGTATCTGGGGTGATGAAAACCCTCGTGTTATTCATGAAAAATCTCTACACCCACAAAAAGTTACTGTTTGGTGTGCATTTTGGGCAAATGAAATCATTGGGCCATTTTTCTTCGAAGATGATGCTGGAAATGCTGTTACTGTGAATGCTGAGCGATACCAATCAATGTTGAGAGACTTTTTATGGACACAGTTGAATCATATTGATGTGTCTGACGTCTATTTCCAGCAAGACGGTGCAACATGTCACACAACTTGAGAAAACATTACGCTTTTGCGATCAAAATTTCCTCAACGTGTAATTTCACGAAATGCAGATTTCAAATGGCCTCCAAGGTCATGTGATCTAACACCATTAGATTTTTTTTGTGGGGTTTTTTGAAAAGTCGAGTGTATGCTAACAAGCCACAAACAATTAATTATCTAAAGAACAACATTCAAGTTGCAATTCGTGAAATAACACCAGCAACATGTCGGAAAGTCATTGAATATTTCTATATTCGGATTGATGTCTGCAGACGCAGTCATGGTGGACATTTGAATGATATTCTATTCCACTTATAATTGTAATGGATCATACTTTTAATAATAAAAAACAGCTTGAAAAAATTGCAAATAGTTTGTGTTTTATTTCAAAGAAACATGTAGGCGCATTTTTTGGATGACCCTTTATAACAATAAATAAAAAAATGATTATTGAAATTATTGTTGGTAGGAAGAATAAATTTTCCGGTGTACACTTTTTATTTATTTATCTTTTGTAAATAAAAATATACTTCTGAATATTAAACCAATTTATAGTTAATTGTTTCAGCAATTTTTTTTATTTCTTATTTTTGTGTTTTTGTTTTCCACACAAGAAATGCCGCTTATTTCTTAAGTGTTTTTTCTTCAATTCAAGCCCTTGATTTGTTTTGCTACCACTTAAAGGGCGGCTTGTTTTCACAGCACTAAATGAAATGAAAAATTAAAGTACACCCGTTGTGATTAGGATTATCGGTGTTTAGAGCAACAGCAATGACTTTATCATTAAACAGTCGTTTAGCCATATTTTTTTTTTTGCTGTTGTTGTTCAAAATATGCGTAGTTTTCTGTGCGGATGCTGTGTGTTTTTTTTTTCTTGTTATACAAAAATTTCCTAGGTACTTTGCCGCTGTTGTATTTTTCTTCTTCATTAGTTAGTTGAGGGCTTTAAGTCAAGGTTACTTTGAATTAAGAAACGTTTAAGTTTTTTTCAAGCAGAGTCTGTAAGACTTTTGTAGGAATTATTTTGTTCAGATAGCGGCTACGGCTACTTTAGAATTTGCTGTTGGCCGAGAGATTTATTTACATACAAATATTTTTTATTAGGGCTAATAATACTATAAACTATAAAATTGCAATAAGCGAAAAAAAAAATTAAAAGCAGAGCAAAATGATAAAGAGGCTTAAATGTTAGTGTCATTGCTTTGCTGCTTTTTCTTCTTCTTATAGTTGTATGGAAGTCCTGCAGTCTCTGAAGGCCTCAGTGGTTTATCAAGAGGACTTAAATGTTTTTCTTTTTTTTTAATGTTTAGTTTTAAATAACAATATGTAACATTAATTATTTTTATTGGCAATTGAATATCAATTTCAAAGGCGCTTAATGTTTATTGATGGTGGCGCTAAATATACAATTTTTTTAGTATAACAACGAATTGCTAGTTTTGGGCAATTTACCAAAACTTTTGTTTTACAGGATACATGTAAGAGTTTTTGAAAACTTAAATTTATTGTATACCTTCAATATTCATTCCTAATCTAAAACCAATGTGGAATTTAATCCTATAACCTCCTTAAAATCATTCTTTTTAAACATCCACCGTAGCTAAAATTAGGAAATATTTATGCATTTAATAGTTAAGAGTATTTAAATAACTGGCAGAAATGATGAAAAAACTGTTAAATGTTCCAAAGGATTAAACGCACCCTAGCGCTGCTTCTTCGAGAACTCAATGTACGATTTTTACTGAGTTTTTTTTCAAGCGATGAGTTTTTCAAAGCGATGTTTTGGTCTGTTTTTAATTGTTGAGTAACTAGTTAATAAATATGCAATAACTTTTTCATTTACTTACTTTAGTTTATTTATGAAAGGCCTAATTACGTTGCATTTTTTGGTTAACGTTTTGAAAATAAAAATAAAAAATATTTATAAAAAATATATTTTTCTATATTTCTAAGATTTGGTATTAAATAAAAGTTTTTTTTTTGAAGAGAAGTAGCACTTCTGGCATTAAATAATACCTCTTTAGTTATTATCTTTTATCTCTTTAGTTATTATCGTAATCGTGCTACATACTTTAGGGAAGGGATAGATGAGAGATAAGACAGGTGGTGAAAAGAGAAAGATAGATATTTTATTAGTTATTTTACTTCGCTGGCGAATATGCTATGAAGAAGTACCGACGAAGGAGGCTGCACGTTTTAAAATTTATTCTGAATATATATTTATACCAATAAACAGAAAAATACATTTTTATTTTTTGGTTGTCGCAGGGTTTGTACCCTGGCCAACCAGGTTTGTAGTCAACGTGCTTTACCACCGTGACCACAGCAGCCATCATTATAAAGTTTTAAAAAGCAAAATAGAACAACAATTTTTCAGTACTTTTCTTTTGTTCAATTCGAACAGTAAACTATAAAAGTAATCTTCTACCTACGTTGCACGAGCTGTGTGCTACAAACAGATTTTGGCAATTTTAATACCATACGACGCTTGCATTCAATGCATTTATTAATCACTTTTTGGTTTTTCGAATCGGAAATAAGGAAATTTTGATAGAATAAAAAACTAAGGAAAAATGTAGATTGAGTATTCATGAGGATTTTATATTAAAACAGCATTCACTTAATGATAAAAGAAGGAATAATATTCATAACTTATTTTGTTTGCCTCGTTTTTTACTTGATATTTACCTCATAAGAAATGACAATCACTATTGATGGAAATATGCATAATTGCGTTAAAACAAGTTTCTATCACATTCTTAATGGGAAAATTAAAAAAATGATGTAAACATTTTTATACGTGTGATGTCTGTAGCAAACAGCGTTGCCAGTGTCTTTTTTTACAAAAATATAATACAAATTTTGTTTGATCTGTGGAACAGATTTAATAACAAAGCTTTTTATAAGCTGCATCTTGAACTTTACTAATCAAGTTTGCTTAAACACAAGGTAAAACTTAGAATTAATAAAAAAAAAAATCATTTAAATTTAATACGAAAAGCTGTACAAAGGTTTCAGTATAAAATTATTAAAAATGTGTTAGTAGATAATTGTGTATTTATAAGTTTCCCTCACTCATTTCTTGCAGGGTATTTCTGTGTTGTGTAAGAAATGTTTTTAAAATATTTTCCAGCAATGAAAGGTAATATCCATTCGTATTGTTGCGAAAATGGGATTAGGAACCTTTTCATATATTTGTAGTATTAAAGCCAAAAACAAATGCTATCTATTAAAAATGTTGGATAGCATTGTAAGACATAAAATCAGAGCCAAAATGATTTTACTACCCCTAATAACTGTGATAACTGCCAAAAGAAAAAAAAAAAATACGTAAAGGAGAGCATTAGCAGTCCATTGTGCAATCAGTAGTCAAACTCTTAATTTCTTTTATACAAAAATAAACCAACATGGAAGCAATTGCCAACGGAGATATGCAATAGAATTGTTACACGTAATTTATATTCCCTCAACAGCTTTACGAATTTTTGTCTTGATTAAAAATCATGATGATGTTCAAAATATTAAAATATTAATTAATAAACGAGAGATTAATTAAATAGAGAAAATGTAACTCAAGTCTAATAAAAATAAGTAACTTTTTCAAAAAAAGTGTGAAGCAGAAAATCGTGACCACAAGTTCAAATCCCAACAAAGCCCCAAGTTTAACTTAAACTTAATTGCATTTAGCTACATTAAAGTTTAGCCTATTAAATAACGTCTCAGTAAAGATTGATTCAATTCTTTCGTACGCTCTAAGGAAAACAATTTAACAGTTTTCGGATAATTAAATTTCAGTTAAACATAAAACGTAAACACATTCAATAAACAACAAGGTGTTTCTTCGATCATTTATCATTTTTAATAAAATCTAATTATAAAAATTATTCGCCTACATTTAGCTTAAGCAGTTAAATGTAATTAAAAATTTTACATTTCTAAGACTGAAGCTGCAGGTCTGCAGTCTTCACATAAATTTCGAAAAATTTTAGGAACAAAAATATATCTTCAGCAATACAGCATTTTATTTAGAGACAAAGTTGTAAAAATGATAAAATAAAATTGCCACTTTATTAAAATATTAGATTTTCATAAATTAATAGTTAAATGGAACTAATTTCAATAGAAAACATTAGAAATAAATTTCCCATAAATGCTGTTCTAAGTTTAATTTTATATGCTTTTGTCACTAAAGTTAATTCCACAATCTCATACAAATGACACACTTGACTAAACATATTTGTCATGTAACTTTTAGTCCTGTACACACAGTTTGCTTAGAAATTGTCTGCATGTCTTAAGCTGATTTCGTACAAATATAAACCATTTATAATCGTATCAACAAACTGAAAACCATAAAGACCCTTTAGTTAAAACTCCATCTATAATTTTTAATAAAAAGAATATGGAAAAAACATATGGCCGTGGAAATTATGCACATAAAAACTCGTAGACAACATCAACTTACTAGACTTTTAGTCTGTCTTAAAGAAGAAACATCACGAAAAGAGTAGCAGAGATTGAAAAAAAGAACGAACGAACGAGCCATGACGTTAAAATGTTGAATAAGAGAAAGAGAAGTCATGTGTTTATTTGTTTACACAGGCTGTTGAGTTGACAATTGTTATCACATCTGAAACGAATAAATACAAAGAATACGGGGGAACTGAGCTAAGCTTATTTGTGTAAACAACCAGTCATTCAGTCAGTCTAACCAACAGTTGAAAGCTGTCAACACTAAGAAATAAATACATAATAAACATACTGTCAAAGTTTAGGTGACATTTGGTGTTAAAGGGAGACTCAACTACTACCACTACTACTGCCTGCGACTTACTACTGTCGTCTGCCTTAGTGCCTGTAAGGTTTATTATTCAATCTGCTTAGAGTTGTCTTTCTTGTTAAAATCATTAAAGAAAAATGTTTACGAATGATGTTGTTGTCACACTGTGTTTGGCTGCTGTTATTATTATCGACTGATTATAATTTTAAAATATAAAGTGGAAATAAATGTTGTTTTACGGCCATTTAATGGATGAAGTATTTAATAAAACAAGACATATCTAAGGGAATTTCACTGTAAAAGTGTTGTTTGTTTAACAATTTTAAAGGAAAAGTGAAAACAGTATTAATAAAAGCAATTGAAATCACATTAAAACAACATATTAAAAACAGCAGTACGATGTTGATTTATGGGAGCAAATCAAAAGATTTAGAAAACGAACTTGTTTACTTGCATTTTTTAATGACTCAAAAAAGATAAAAAATAAAAATAAAAAAATTCATGCCTAAAAATAACAAATGATTTAATTTTAATTTTTCAAGCCATCGCTTATATTTTTATGAAAAACGAGGCTAGTTCAACGTGTCTTTACAAATTTGTTTTGAATAAGTCACTGTCCTTAGATGAAAATCCATTGTTTTTAATAAAAAGCAGGACAATAGTCAGCGAAGTGTGCGAGCATTTTTCTACTTTCTGTTGAATGAAAGCCATGGTATCTAGATTAAGATTTAGGAATATAGACCGATGCAATACAGATCATTTATTATAATACATATTTGCATTATGCAAAACATCAGACGGCATAGCGCCCTGTTTACACAGTTTTTAAAATAAGCTAAAACTCTTTAGGCCCACATGGGATGATTTTTTTTGTGTGGTCGCACATCATTTGTTATAAGACTTAGAACAGCGGACGAAATCGACAAGATTTTGCTTTGGTATTCACCAAAGATGTCCCTTCTATGAGAATAATTAAGATCACTTAAAGTTCGCATTCTAAATCAAACTCGTGAATCTTTTAACGGAGCACATATAAGCTGACCAGTCTTTTTGTCTCATTAGGTTTAAGAAATTTTTTTTCATATCTCTGTTGTATCGAAATTCCTCCTCTTTGTTCACAATTTCTGTTTAAGTGGCAGACGAGTTAAAGTGAATGAGCCAGTTGAGGGTACGGGCGTAACAGTTGGTTGTCTAGTTTAAATTTTATACGCAAGAAAATTTAACTGTGGTTAGTATATTGTGATGATGATCTGTGTCACACTTCCTTGCAGGCGACAATAAATGTAGAAAATTTAAATTGTAATTTTTGTCTTAAGCGAATATTAACTGCTGATTCACCACTATAGATCAAAAATTAAAAGAGGAATCATTAATTTTATCACGATAGATTAGCCCGAAGAAATCAAAGGTAAAAAACAAATATTAATTGGCAGTAATTAACGTCTCCAAATTTACTACAGACTATTTTACAAATTTTTATACATCCTTCCAAAAAAGATATTCGATGGATTTTTTATCTAAGAACTTGCTAATTACGATTTTAATCAAATTCTTCGATTGAAGTTTCATTTAATCTGCCTAATTATCATTCAAATGAGGCAGAGAAAATTCTGTTATATTTTCAGGATGAAGATGATGCACACAAAATAAATACGCACATACACACAACTAAGAGCTAATTTTTTGTGAGTGCCTACTTAACGTTCAACTTGTTTATACACATTTCGTGTGCCACTTTTAAAATATTTGACACACGAGGGTAACACGATCTTGCATATTATTGTGAGAAAAACATTAATAACAAAACAACGACAAATTTTAGTATTCTGTGGAATACTTACCCATTTGAAAGCAGTTTTAAGTGCCTAGTTTTACAAATAAAAAAAGAAAACTTAAACACATGTAATAATGTGCATGAAAATGTTTACTCATGTGTCGGTATTTTAAACAATTTTATTGTTGCTCTTTGCACATAAGCGTGTGTCTCTTTAGTCCAAGTACACTAATATTTATGTGTATATGTTTAAGTTTTGGCACCTGTTCTGCACATTCATGAGTAAATTCCTAATCTGCCTTTATCCCACAATCCTTGCCTAACAAAGAAACGCTTTTGGACAGTTACATGTGCGCCAATAGTGATCGCCATTATTGTAAAGCGCTTTAGTTAGATCAGTTTTTTCGCTTGGCAGCTGTCTGCTTAGAAGAAATTCCTAGGAGTAAGATTTTAAGTAAGTGCCTTCGACGGTCTCCTCCAAGGATGTGTGAAACCTTAATTGCTATTATTTTCAAAATCCCTTTTATCTAAATAATTATTTCGGTCATTAAACTATCTCATGATAATTTGGAAGAAACTTAGCAACATTATATTTTGGTCTCATATAATTTGAATATTAAAGCCATCATTAAGCAACATTTTGTTTTATGTTTAAAAGATCTTAAAAAAAGCAAATCATTATAAATGCAAAACTTTTGATACATTTTGAAAAGTTATAAAAAAAGTCAGTCAGCTATAAAATTTATAATATGAAGCCAAAAAAATAGATATAATTAAAAAAAATATGGATGCACAACTAAAAAGCTTTGAAAAGATATGAACACAAAGCGGAAAGTTGGAATCATTAGCAAAATCAAAAGATTTAAGCAAAAAAGCAATACAAAAAATAAACAAATAAAGGCGCATTATAAATTTTAAGTAATTTCAAAATAAAAAGTTTAATAATTTAAAATTAAATTATATTATTTTAAAATAAAATTAATAATTAATTTAATATTGTCGGAAGATTATGAGGAATTTTAAATACCTAGAAAAAATGCTTAGAACTAATTTATTTTAAATTAAACAATTATTAATTATTATTAACAGTTGAGTATGAAAACTTAATACAAAATTTGTAATAAATTATCATTTTTAGCTTAAAAGATAAATTGGAAATAACTTGTTGTTGTCGGCATTAAATTTATATAATTTCAATTTTACTTTCAGTTGCTGTATATTAATTGAAAATTTAATTTCTTCTCACTTTTTAAATAAAATGCACAATAGTCTTTTATTTATTTTTTTTTTTTTTTTTCAATTTGAATGTGCTGTTGATAATTTTATTATTTTTTTGTTTGAGTATTTTTGCCAATAGAACTGTAAAAAAACTAGTTTTATGAAACTTGTTACGGCTAGCAATTATATCTAGCAATTTGTTTTTATTGTTGTCGTTTGTTTAGTAAAAAATAAAATAATAATTTAATGATTATTATAGTTAAATAATTTTATCAAGAGATTCTTGTGTTCAGTCTTTGATTAGAAAAGAAAAGTGATAGGAATTTGGTAAAATATATGACATAAAAAATAAACTACTGACTTAAAAATTTTATATAGAAAAATAAAGAAATTATACACAGGTGAACGATATTTTTAAATCCGCTCTCAGCATTTTTTAAGCGGCTGTGGCAATGACAAGTGAATATAAAAGAAATATTTTTTAACCACTTGTAATAATATGAAAGTTAAAGACCGTGACTTGAAAATGCTGTTTGCTGTAGAACGTAGTTTTGGTGTCTTTAATTAATAATTAATAAAACAGTTGAAAAAAATTCAAAATATAAAAAAGTTACAAGTTGTGAAAATTGAATATTAAAGGAAACTAATATTTTTGGCGATTGTCTTCGCCTTAGTTTTAAAAAAATGCCTGTGCTCAGGAAAAAATCATTGAAAATTGTTAAAAGAAAAATCACTTATTATTTTTCCTGAGGTTTTTTTTTTTTTTTTTTTTTTTTGTTTTTTTTTTGATAACTGATCATTTATTTAAAACATAATGCTTATGGAGATTTTTTTACTCTAAAGAAAAGAAATGAGAAATTCAGGTAGTCCATCAGCATAGTATTGCAAGTTATCTTTACGTCGAAACACAATGATTATTATAGATTTTCGAATAATTACATTGATTCTCAATTTTTCGAACAAAGTAATAAAAGAAGTAATAATTGAAGAAGAAACATATTTTCATCTTGATGGTCTTGTTAGCTGTCATTTTGTATCCTAAGAGTGTATAAGTGACTGACGAAAAGAACATTCGTATCCTTTTGGTGTTTGGTGCCGATTTTGAAATTAAGGGCTGACAAAACTTCGTTTTAAAGTACAGACCCGTACTTTTATTTATAAAGCAAAGAGGCCTTTTTCCTCAATGTTTTTACCAAGAGGAAGGCCAATTTTTTAACGTTTAAATGAAGGCGAACTCAAATGAAGCGTGAATTGTTAAATACAATTTAAAATAATGAAAGCTTAAGCGGGTGGTAAAAATGTAATTTTATTGAAAAAAAATCTTGGCAATAGAATCAATAATGAATGATATTTAACTGCCAGCTCTGGACTAGCGCAAAAAGTCTTTAGAAAAAACTAAAATTTATTAAAAAACAAGCTCATTGTACCCTTTTAAAAAAAGGCTAACTCCTCATAGCTTTTGATTGCTCTGTGGCTTCATTCCCCACAAAGCAAAATTATTATTAAAAATTTAAAAACAAAATTATGGAGGTACAACTTTTGGTTTTTAGAAAAAGCGCTATCTATCGGGTGTAATATAAAAACTCTGCGACTATTTTTTATATAGACTACAACGCAACTTTGTATTAAATTAGTCTTTAAGCTAATGTTATTCTTTTGTCAAAGCATAATTAATAGTGTGTAATATTTACAACGGATGAGCAATGCCACGCCCATTTACTATTCTCATTAATATCGGAACGTAATACTTCACATGATGCAGAAGAATCTGTATGAGTTAAGTTTTTGCTTTTGTTTTTTAACAAAAATTTAATTAGATTTTTAATTGGCTCAAATATATATTTAGTTAAATAATAAAGGCAAAGTTTTTTAATCAAATATCCAATTGAATCAATAAAATATACAATTTCAAAGTGTAACTAAAAAAAAACTTTTAATAGGCGAAAGGACTTTTTCCTGTGTATTCAAGATTGAAAATCTTTATTAATACTTCTCCATTAATATTTAAAAATCGATATTTACTTTGTATTGGAGCAAGCCTTGTTCTTTCTTTAACTGAAGGTGTATTATAAAAAAATTAAGGCAAAATTTGAAGACTCTAATTCTCATATTTGTGATTCCATAGGTAGTAATGAAGAATTATTTTCATAGGGAAGATGATACTCCTACCCATTTATTTTAACACATGAATCATCCTTGAAAGTTAAGGGATATTTAGAAAATATATAAACCAAATCAGACTAAATGCTTTCAGATTATAGAATCATAAATTTACTTTATTTCATTTTTATTTATTTATTTAAAAGATTTAAAATATTTTACTTTTGGTCTTCCAAATAGATAATCTATTATTTCAATGCTAAGGAATTTAAACAAAATTTGGTTAATAATTTTACTGCAAAATAAATTTTCATTTTCATCGTATTGCTTGAAGTCAAAATCAAGACTGGCGATCATTAAACAACACCCGCAATAGAAGGTGAAAAAAATAAATATAGGAAAAATTTTTTAAAAGTTTTTGTAGTTTCACGAAAAAAATATTTAAAGTATTATTTGTCTTAACAAATATTTTTCCAAAATTAAAGTTAAGTGGTTTTACTCTTTTAAGGGTTTTTAAAAACAAATTTTTAATTTTATTTAATATAAAAATAGTTTTTTTTTTTAAATAAATTTTTAAGAATTTGTGTTTTTATTTTATACAATTAGTAAAATAGACAGATCCTTTTTAATAAATATTTATTGGAGATTAAGAATTTAGTAACTGAACATGAACTTGTAAAATCTATTTCTCAAAATTTTAAAAAAAAATCTTTATAGAACACATACACTTTAAACATAATTAAATATTTACGAATGAAGAATGTTTTTAGCAGTTCATTTGTTAATGTTTTTCATACATTAAAACTTTTATCTTAAGATAAATTTTAATACTTTATATCGCTCGAATTATAAAAAATGAATTTATAAATTTTACATTATTAAAAGTTATTTGAATTTTCTATTAAGAGAAGAGCCATGCAGCTCAACTAGTAGAAATATTAAACGATAGTCCTGAATGTAGTTTATTTATTACAATAAGCAAAAAAATTTAGGTGAGTAAAGTTTGAAATTATAGTGCTTTTCATAATACGGAATCTTCACTTTAAAACTACTCGGAAGTATTAAGAAAAGAATTCATCTTCCCTGAAGGTTTTTATATATAAAAAAAAGTAGGAGTCTTAGCGATTTGTACAAACACTTTTTTATTTTAAAATATTCATAATTATTAATTATTACGTATTTTTCGATTTTTTTTTTTTCATAATAAACAACAGTTGTTTCTCTTTGATCTTTTTGCATTACGGTTCAAGGTCGCTTAATGATTGTTTTTTAATTTCCTTATTATTCTTTTTGGATTTTTACTTACAATCAACAAAAGTATCCCAGCCTTCACACTTGATGTTAAACAGATATGACTTTATTTATTCAAGTGTAGAAAAAAGATTGTAAGATTTTTTTATCATTTAAACAAAAACTCACTTTTTTCTAAATTTTCAAATTATTATTTTTTTTATAACAGGGAATTATTTTAAATTCACAAATATTTTTTCGTATGAATTCTCCTACTGTTTTATATTCGTATTTTGTAGGAATTTTATAAAAAATTAAATATAAATAAAATATTTTCTCGCATCTATTTTGTTAATTAATTTTAGTATTTTAAATTTAATAACGAATAGTTTATTTTATTAATAACAATAAAACGGCCGAGTTATAGGATTTTAATACACCATAACAATGTGTTTTAACGAATTAGTAATAATTTAACAAATTTGCACCGGTCTTTACAGACACGTTAAACCGTCTTTAGCCAGCGACTTAATAAAACTGCTCATAAACTTGCAAAATTAGCTACAAATCTCTTGAAGAGAGTATTAATATTCAAAAAATGGTGAGTAAAATAAAAAGCTTATTGTAACTCAATACCACCACTTTAGCTCAGTTAAACAGTCAGTCAGTTAGTCAGCCACTTAAATGGCAAGTGTGTTCTGAATTGTTTTTTTTTTTTGTTTTTGTTTTTTAATTTATTAGAAATATTGCTGTCATTATTCAATCTATTTTGCATAATGCTCACAATTTATATTAGTTTTGGATATTGAAACGTTTGTTGAAAGTAAAAATGTTTGTTAAGATATTTAATAATAATCGTAAATAATAGAATTCTTTATAACGAAGTGTAATTAACACACTTTTTTATAATTTAATAACTTTCGTGTGTGTGTGTATTTTTAGAAAATTTAAGTAACAAAAGATTCTTGGCCTCTTAAATTAATGTTTTAGAATATTTTAAAAATTATTAACATTTTTAATTTATGTAAAAGAGTTGATATGTTTCGAATTAATCTAAATTTACATAAAAGAAGCATTCTTTTAAAAAAAGGTTAATATTGGCCAATGTTCTGGCCATTCATTAAGAAACTTTCTTAAACATTTAACTATTTAAAAATTCTTTTTCTAAACTTTTGCTTAAAGTCAAAAGATTATATGTCAATATTTGAGTTTTACAAAAATAATATATTCGTAATTTTCTATTAAACAGATTCTTAAAGACAGTAACAACTAAAAAATTTCGTTTCTGAACATTTTGTTTTTAATTTTACTGGACCGAAGCCAAAGTGGTGTTTGAAAAAAACCGATGAGCTCTTTTTAATTTTAAAAAATATGTAAACAAATTAAAATATTTGAAAGAAATGAAAAAATTGAGTTTTGCTTTTGCAAAAAGATTATTAAATGACAGACCTGAAGAGATTATATCGCTCAAATGGTCACTTTCCTGCATATTTGGCGGTATTTTCGAATTGCTGCGCTTTTATGTTTGTTTTTTTAGCCTTCAATATAAAAAGTGGAAAAAGCGTATGTTTATGGTTGTCGTTCCATTAGAAATTGCTACAATATCTATTTCTGACCCCATAAATTATTTATATTCTGACTTCTTATGCATAGTGAAGTCGATGGAGCGATGTCGGTCTGTCCATCCGTGTTAGTGTTGAAATCAACTTTGTTAAGACACTAGATTAGCTAGAGAAATCTTAAATATGACAATCGATCAGACATAGTTTCGAAAGAGATGCTATTGAAAATCGGCAAGATCGGTCCATGTCCCTTGAGACAGTGGGCTTAATCCTCTAATTTTTTCATAACATTTGGAACAATAAAGTAACTCTAATCAAAAAACATAATTATGGAGCAATAGAGAATTAAAAATGAAAGAAAAAACATAAAGTGAAAAAATTGCCGCTCACCTATATGTACCGAGTTATGGGCCTCTGAAAGTTTCATAAAAAAAGTTCGATTGTCAATATAGTCAAATTGGGTATCATTTAAAAGCTTTTGAAGAGATTTTTCAGCATATGCTAAATTCTTTTAAAATGCTAATCCCAATTAGACCCGATGACATTTTTATGTAAAATTATAAGTCGCACTAAATTTTTTTTATTTTTTAATTGTGTCACCGCAATATTCGTTTTTTTTAATAGGAGCTACTTTACTATACTAAATTTACATACATGGTGAAGGGTATATAAAATTCGGCATAACCGATTAAAGCACTTGTAACTAGTTTTATTTTAACTTTTAATTATTGTAAAACCTGTGATTTGTCGTGGCAAAGGAAAAAATCTTTCCTGACACACAGCGCTTAAACAACAACCCTCGATTTTTGGTCAAAAACACAGAAAAAAATATTAAAGAAATCTGTGGTGACAAACGCTTCTGTCCACACAAATTATGAATCATTTTACTTTTAATTAATTACTTGTAAGCAGTTCGTTCCATAATTTAATTAATATATTACAAGTTCTGTTGTCATGGAAATTCTTCCAAGGGGCAAGATATGTTACGATTACTTTTGTCTGTTATAAACTAGATTTCTTAATTCCTGCCACATACGTGTAACAACACAAAGCCGTTTAATTCTATTTGAGAAAATCGATTTGCATACTTATGACATTACTTTTGCGCAATCCTGTAATGTTTCTATGCTTCTTTTGAAGCATGATTTTAGTTTCAGTTTTGTCCTGCCCAAAGTTATTATTCTTGCCCCACTTCTTGAAAAAAAGTGGCAACTCTCTAGAAGCGATTTACGAAACGACTAAATTTGTTACATGCTTCAACGATCCTAACAAGTGGCAGCCATAAGAAGAAAATGCCAAAGTTTGAGCAGAAAGGGGCAAGTCTTCCTACATCAGTATTTTCAAGTATATTTTACCATATTGTGAAGAATTTGGCCATTCTTTGTCGTGCTAAAGGAAAGTTTTTTTATATTTCCGCTTAGAGCTGAAGCTGAATGACTAATAACGATTTTCTACTTCAAAAGATAATTTTTCAAGAGGCAAAAGGTATTGTAGCTGTATCAAAATCTATATTTTTTCTAAGCGTTATTTTTTTTAAGAACCATAAACAATTTTGTTAAAGCCCTTTGGTAAAGTAAGAATTCTAAAAGAAAATCTTCTTAACGCGTTAATTTTGCAGATATTATCTTCCTACTGGTTTCGAATCCTTATGCGTGTGTCTTTTTTTTTTTTTTTTTTTTATAATCCGGTAACCTTTATTTTCGACGTGTGTATTCTAGTATTCTAGTAGGTTTCCACCAAAAGGTATCTACAAAAACTATGCTGATGATCGTTAAGAAACTGTTCAACTCCAAACACCTTACAAAATGGAAATTAATGATACTTCATTTGATACTATTGTTTCTTCTTGTGACTTTAAAAAGTCATATTGACTAGCATCCGGGTAATATTCTCAGAAGAAAAGGAACGTAACTAGTTCATAAGGAACGGCTTTAGTTCTAATAAATTTACTTTTTTTTAAAGAGAAGTGTGTATCCGTGCTAGGAAAGCGATAGAGGAGAGAAAAGACAGGTGTTGAAAGTAAAGCCACTTTAATTAATTATTTTATTTCACCGGCGAGTGTGCTATGTTGAAGTATCATCGAAGGAGGCTGCGTGCTTTATTGTTAAATTCTGAATATGTATTTATACCCTTAAACAGAAAAAAAAATTTCCGCAGGGATTGAACCCTGGCCAACCTGTCTTGTAGTCAACGTGCTTACTACCGTGACTACCTTGCCATTGCTTGGGACATAGTTTTACATACTTTATTTAGATTTCAATTCGTTGGCTGTAATGGTTAAAAATATATACATTAATTAACATAACCTAGGGTCACCTTTTAAATTCCAATTTAAAACTAGTTGCTATAGCAGGCATAAAAATATAGGTTCTGCTTAATTTTTCCACATGCATTTTACAGGGCACCCTTTATTTTTTAATATTATAAACTTTTTTTAATGGAACGAATCTTTAAGCAAAACCTTTAAATTAAAAATTTTTTTTCCTAAATCGGTTTAGAAATAACGAAGTTAATGGCCACGAATGTAAAAAAAGATATAGACGAATTTAAAAACTTCTTTTTTTCTGAAGTCGCTTAAAAAAATATTATTAGAGGATATTATTTGACACTGTTTAACATCCATGTGATATTAACGTATTTTCTTAGTGCTGCTTATAATTATACTTCCGTAGCCAAACTTTTTTTACCGCTTCTAGTTTGCGATGTTACGGGATATATGTCCTTCATTGGGAAAATTGACTCAGTTTCGTGCAGGAGTATATACGGGAAAATAACGTGCCCTGCTTTCTTCACACACTTCACAAACAAACAAAAAAAAAAAAATAAAAACTTTAACAGAAGCCACATTATTTAGAAACTCGATTCTATACGCCAGAGAATACGAGAAAGAATTTATGTATGTCCTAATTTAATTAATTGGTGATAATTAATTAAAAGGGAAACTTAAACATCGCGTGACGGACTCTAATGGGATTTTCAAGAAAGATGTTACGTTGTTGCTTCTGAACAAAACCCACAGCCAAAATTTATATGCTTTTAAGTATCTTAATTAGTCACTCCTTATATTTAGTTATGTAAATAGTTCAGCACTTCTTAAAACTATCAATCGTGTTTATTTTATTCATGACTGGCAACACTTTGTCTCACAAGCTTTGGCGAAAAGAGATCTGCTGCTGTAGAGACCCACTTTAATCACAAGAAATGCTAATTTTTTAAAAATTTGTAAATCTGCAATTAACTATTCATAATTCTATTTCACATAAATATTTTATTTTCAAAACAAAAAAAAAGTATTTACAAATTTTCATATATGGAGTTTAACATATTTGGTTCCGGCGAAAAATAATGAATTCGCCATCGCGACCACATATTAATTCGCCTTGATCTTAATAATTATTTTAAGTACTTTTTTTTTAAATGTGATTAAAAAATGTCTACAAAATAAAAAGGCAGATAAAAATAAAAAATTAAAATATTTTTAAGCCTCAATCGAAAAAAATAAAGTAAAATTAAAATAAATATATTCTAATTTAATAATTCTAAAAGAGAGCTTCATTCGTTAGTTGTATAGTTTTAATAATATTTTAATAAAATTTACGAGCATTCAGTGCACATTAAAATTTCATTTGCTGCCTTTTATTTCTTGAACTTAATGTAAATTTTAATGAGACGCTTGACATTTGAAAAGCAAGAACGAAAAAAAAAAACTAAAAGCCAAAACAATGAGTTTAACAGTCTTTTAATAGTCCAATGACGTTATTATTATTTTTCACTTTTTGTTTAAATTCCTCATAAAAACTTTAAAATTTCGATGGTTGGGACAGCTGAGTTATTTAGAAAGCATGAGTGTTTTGGTCTGTCTATGTTTTAAAAATAGGAACACGCAATGACTGAATCAGCAAAATAAATAAGATTTAATGAATTTTATATTTTTATTTATTTATTTATTTTTTTATTTTTTATTTTGTTTTAAGCATGAATGACACCTACGTAATTAATCAGAAACTGGTAGAACTAAAAACAAAAATTAGTCAGCGTAGTTAAATTTAGATTTTTTATTATAAAGGGAAATGTAATTATTTTTGGTAAAAACAGAATTAGGCGGACAGTAGAATGGTGAGCTTCAAGGTGTTAAATAAATTTAAACTTAAAAAAAAATTTTATAAAATTGAAAACATTTTATTGTTTTGATAAATGTGTTGTGAGTCTTTTTTTCTTAAACATTTTTTTTTTTTAACAAATTCTCTTGTATCTCAATTATTTTTTACAAAACTTTTATAAAGGGTTCGCATTTATCAGAAATTGGTAAGATAAATAATACAAAGCTGTCTGTCTTTGTGGTACACAAAAATTTTCAACATTTAACGCTTGCAATTAGAATTGCCATCACGTAATGTTGAGAGTTAAGATTGAAAAATAACTGTATTTTATTATCATCATTAATTATATAATTATTATAACATTAATTAGTTCCGGGTTAAAATATTTTGCTTGTAGTTGTTTTCTTATTTTATTTATTTTATTAATTCACTGTAGATAATCCAAGGGCTTAGAATCTTGACAGGACATAGTAGCAGCAAATATCAACAGACTAAATCAAAATTTAGATTGATAATATTTGTAGGCGATGGCTGGAACTTTCATTGTATACGAATGTCTAGTGCTGGATGCTATTAGAATTAGAAGAGCGGGTATAAGAAAACTGATTGTGAATGCCATAGAAATTTTTAGTCGAAAGCAATTAGTGATTAGGGACTTCGTTATACGAAAAAAGTCAAACTAATGTTGAAAAGTCAACTAATGTTTAAATCTGATTGACTTTGACTAAACATCGATCTATTTCGCTAAAAAGTTGAGTTATTTTTAAATCTCAATGTTTTGCATATTTTGGTATGAACCAAATCTACCTTTAAAGAATTTCGTTTTTAATTGAAATTTAAATATTTCGTTGAAATGTTCGTTTTTTTGTTAAACATTTTTTGTTGTTTGCATTTCAATGTATTGGCAATATTTTATTGTTCTATTGAATTTTTCTTTCATTTCGAACTTTTATGTGTTTTTTTTAGGTGAAATTAACTTTTTGACAAAATAAAATTTTTTTTAAAACTCGTTTTTATGTGAAATTTCAATTTGTAAAATTTTAAGCTTTTTATTTATTTTTTACAATTTTTAATTTGGTAGTACGATTTATGCAGATTAAAGAACCGCAAGAAAAACATTGAATCAGTATTGGCTTTAGCAGGTGGTTTTTAAAAACTCTCAATAGTACAACTAGAGAGAAATGTGTTGCAATTTCATTAAGACGCCGTTGCTAACACGAATTAAGTAAAATTTTGTTTATCTACTGAAGGTATCACAGTAGATATTTTGTACTATTGCTTAAATTTTTTTGGCTAAAAGGTGTTAAATCTGCTTTTATAAAAAAATTTTAGTTAACTCGTGTTAACAACGACGTCTTAATGAAACTGCAACACATTGCTCTCTAGTTGTACTGTTAAAACCAATAAAAACACATTAGCAAACAAGGTTTTTAAAATAAATTAATACAACAAGTTGCCAGATTGTTTCAGAGTAAAATAGTTAAGACGTTTTTAATCGCCAATAAATTGAAATTGTAGTTTAAAGCTATTTGGCATAATAAACATAATATACGGAGCTGATTCAATAAATCCTAGCATATTTTACAACAATAAAAAAAAGCAATGAGTAAATGAAAACGTTACATTAGTTGAAGCAAAATCATGTCTCCATAAGGATTTAGTGGTCACAAGTGCATTTAGTAGAGAATTTCTTAAGATGAAAAATATTTAAGAATACATGTTTTTGTACACCAATTGTACATATTTTGTTTGATGTATATCTTTAAGTAAACACTATCAAATCTAGAACTTTAAGCTAAAACGTTAAAATTATTAGTCACTTTTTTTAATTAAGTTTGGTAATTTTCGGCTTGAGGTCCAATTACCAAACCAAACTTAATTAAAATAGATAAAAAAGGTCTACAACAAACAACTAATTTACTTAATTATTAGTCACTTCTTACGAACCGACTAACACTGTTCCATAAACAACAATGCCTTTGCAATTAATTTCAAAGTTTGTTCAAAGTAATAAAAAAAAAACATTTCTATTTGTTCTATTATATTGATTAGTTTTGTCAACTTCCTTTACATGATGAATCAATATTCTTCAAAAAAAAAAAAAAATAAATAAAAAAAATAAAAATCGTTTTTACAAAACACGACTCAATGAAACAACTATTGCAGTTCATAAACGATTAAATTATTCAACAAACAGACAACAACTTTATTAAAGCGAAAATCAGTGTAAATAAATATTTTACTTTATTCCAGAAGGCAGAGACTTCAGTACAGAGCAAGCAAATGCTAAGGAGTAGTGAATGAAAATAAAATATGTCTTTATTACTTTTAAATGCTGATGTCAATTTGATACCTACATACGACAAACATCTGTATTTCTTTAACGAAATAAATCCAGTTTATTTTGTTTTTTATTCCCTCCTTTTTTTTTTTTTTTTGTTATTTGTTACTGGCTCAAAACAGTAAAACAAACTAAGAAACCTGTTGTATTTTTTTTACTGCAGTCTTATTTTATTTTCCAAATCTACACTTATTGTGTTCAACTTAGAAAACAAATAAAATTTAAAAATGCAAATAAATATTTCAGACGGTTGAGTGCAATTTCTAATCTTGCAAGTGTTAAAGTCATACACTCACCTCTACAAATGCAGTTGTAACTAAAACCACACATTTGCAGCATCTAGCTTTAAGCTGTCTTTTTGTTGTTGTTGTTTTAACCATAACAGAATTTTATAAAACACCTACTGGCATTTGAAATTAGTTTGTTTTAGTTTTTACTGCTTTAAAATATATTTTTTATGGCAAAAACAAATAAATAAAAATGCATTTTTAAAACACATGAATAAAAATCTAATTATCGCATCATCTTTTGCCTTAAAATAAAATTAAGAAAGACTCTTTTATGAAAAAGCGCCAAAGTCAAAAATGTTTTTTATTACCAACTTAATAACAACAAAAACAATATAAACAACTACAAATGCCACATGAGGATTTGTTTAATATTTACTTCAGATTTTTTTTTTGTTCGCTGCTTCACTGTTACACAAACAGAATTTTTTTTTGTTATTTGTTGATTTATATTTTCTACATTCGTAAAAAATTTAGAAATGTATTTCACAATTTAAAAATAAAAAAAAAAATAGTCAAGTAGAAAAAGCTGCCAGATTTTTATATATTATAATAATCTAGACGTTTAAACTCGCCTATAAAAGGAAATCATAATTGCAAAAATTATGACATGTTAATCAGTAGCAAAGTGTTTAACAATGTTGTCAACACATTTATACATAAAAAAATTAAGAAAATATTTAACGGCATTTTTTTATTTTACAAATTCAAGGAATTAAATCGCTTAAAAATAATTCCCAATATTAAGTGCTTACAACAAATCTAGAAAATTTTATTTAAAATTAAAATGCATTTAATTTGGAATAATTTCTCGTTGATTTGACTGCTTTAAAACTTGTCGCTGGCTAAATACCCAGCAACACGAGAAAAATATTGCACCACTTTTTTTTACAAAAATTTTTGTGTAAAAAAAAAAACGATTAAAAATTTAAAATCTTTCACGTAAGTTTTTTAGAAGTGAATTGTATTTCGAAATATCAATACATTTTCAATTTGGAAAAACATTTGACAAATAATGAGACAACAATAACATACAACATGTGGACAACTTTATTAGTATTGAATAGATTTTTTGAAAAATTTGGCGATAACGGCTCAATTAAGGAAGTCTTGAAAGGCAAAGCATTAAAAAAAGCATTTTAAGGGTCACTGAACATTATTTGCTTTTAATTGAGGGATGTGAGTAAAGGAACAATTGCTACTTTCTGTAATTAAATTTTAATTAGTGGATTCTAAAATTGATTTAGATTAAAAAAGAATTATTTGTTTACAACTTTATTGATTGTAAAATCAATTAGAATTGGAAGAAACTATAATTTACTCTTATTTAAATTATATAATTTGCTCAACAAGAGTAAAGTGATCTTAATACACACACTGATATAAACGAAATGTTTGCAATGTCTACACTCTAAGTTGGATGCGGAGCATGCTGATGAAGGATGTAGCGATTAAAAAAATGCGGCATTACATTTTGCTATTCTAATTTTTCTTGTTTTTTTTTTTTTTGGAAAACTTCCGCATACATTTGTAAATCATTTTTCTTTCTAAAAATTTTTAAAAATTAAAATAAAAAATGATTTAATTAATTCATAATATACACAGTTCAAATCCTGATTGGAAAAACATTACACAAAAATTAATTATATAAAAAATACTTTCAAGATCTTTTACGTCATTCATATTTTACAGGAACCCTCATTATAGCCAAACCTACAACATTGAGCTACTAAAAACAATTGCAACACTCTGGCCACATGCTGAAGTTGTTGCTGCCGTACACAAAATTTTATGTAATTATTGCTTCAAATAAACTATTTTTCTCAAACGTGTGTTCTAAACTGTAAAGAAAACAAAAATAAAAATTCTAAAGATTTAGACAACGAGCTCTAATGGCATGTGGCAAGTGTTTGTTTATTTTAAATTTCTTGACTTTTATATTATGAAGTCCATTCAATTTGCTTTCTTCTTTTTATTTATTTCAATAAAAAATTTTGATTTCTTGTCTAGTTTCACAAGTGCAGCTGGTTAAAGAAATATTTACAATGTCGTAAATAACTGAAGTTGCATTACTTTTTTTTTTAACAAATATTTATTTTCCCATTAAAATTCGTAATAGTGTTCTTATAATCTTCTTTAATGCTCTTGTTGTTTAATTTTAATTGTTAAACACAGCTGGCTGAGTTAAGTTGATACCAAAAAAATACATATTAGTATTCGTTCTAGTGGTAGAACGAAAAACAGACAAAAAAAAATATGTAAAATTCAAAATAAAACTATCGGTCTAAACTTGACAGTAGTTGCATAATTTTCTATTATAAATTTGTTCCTGTTGTTTTTTTTTTCTAAAAAAAAAACAGGAAGTCTCTACATTACTTTGTTTTAATAACAGTTTAAGCTGAATGCTTGTGTTGTCAGCAAAAACTGTTAAACAAACACAAACAAAAGACTTAAGTTACAAACTTGAACATTGCTAACTGTAAATACATAATGATTTACGTTGTTATAAGTCTGTGTTTGTGTGTGTGTGTGATCCACCTGATTAAGAACTTTATTTTTATATTTAAACATCAATTAACAGGTTCATCTTAGAATTGAATTTAAACATTTCAGGGAAGTTACAACAAAAAAAAAAAACAGGACAGAAAAACTCTGGCAACTTTAAACTAATTTTATCTTTGTGTAGCCGTTAACATGTTTAAAGAATTTTTCCTGCTCTATTAAGATTCATTTAAACGATTTAGTATTGCAGTAAAATAATTTCTTGTTAGGAAAAAATTATTTTCAATTTTATTTAATGTTCGTTACGTTTAGAGATAAAAATTAAATGTTTTTTAAACCTTCAAATACCTAATAAATACAAATTTAGAAAAAAAAAAATAGTTTCACAATTTAACAGAAATAAATTAAAAACCTGATAATCTAAATATGATAACTTGGCTTTGCACGATAAACCATACTTAAGTTTTGGCTTTAATATGATCGTTTAAAAGTACGATACTTATAACACTTATAGTTAAAATAAGGCTGCTACAAATAACAAAATCGATCTAAAATGTTCTTTATCAAAGAATTATTATTGTGAAAGAATTCTTAATTAAGAGAAAATTTAGTAAAGTCTTTTGTCATATAGAAAATACTATTGTACGTAAATGTCCAGCTGATAATAATGTTCTGTATAGTCCTTTTTACAGAAAGTACTACTACTTTAATTTTTCTATATCAAATTCTGTTATACGCAGATTAAACAAAAACCTCATACTCCATTTCTTTTATAAAAAATAATGTTATACATCTCTTAACAAAGAAATACATTGAAAAAACTGTTTCACGACATTTTTGTGTGGAATATGCTTTTTTTTTTAACAAAATACGCCGTTTTCCGATAGAATCTTTTAATAAAAAAATTTTGTTCTGTAAAAAATAATTCTTTACGCAATTTTTTCTATAGAAAATACAGTTATACAAAATTTTCTTCTTTGAAAAATACAGTTAAAAGCTTTTTTTACAAAGAAAAACTGTTTTCTATTAAAGATACTGTTACAACATACGTAATTTTTCTATTCAAAATAATAAATATTTTTATGTAAAAATACCGTTATATACCATTTTTTTCCTATGGAAAACACTATATACGTCGTTTTTCATAAACTGTGCAGCCAAACAATATTGTGTTTTATAAAAAATACTGTTAGACGTAAACTTTTCTATAGAAAATATTCTAATGTCATACTTTTTTACACAAGAACAAATATGTGCACATATTGGTAGCTAACATTTGTTAATTAAGGCCAAAACATAAACAATTGTGCAAATAAATAAAATTAAATGTGTTTCGTCTAATGGTATTTCTTTAAGCAAACGAAACTGATCACACTGTTCGTACGAAAACAGCTGATTGTACCTGGTGTTTTCCATTCATAAAGAAAAATTGCAATGAAGACCTACACTGTTTTAGTTTTTTAATATCTTTATAGTTATAAAAAACTGAAAAAAAAATTAAATTGAAATATACGAGAACTGCTCTATATATTTCTGGCCTAATAGTGAAAATGCGAATATTTATAATCAAAAATGGTTTTATTGTTTTTCAAAGTATTTTTCAGCATGATTTATACACTTTTGCATGCGCTCAAACCAGTTCTCGAAGCACTTTTTCCACTCCAATTGAGACACCTCTAAAACATGGTTTTTGAACACTTCAACAGCTTCTTCTGGCGACGAAAATCGTTGACCACGCATTTTTTCTTAATGTGCGGAAACAAGAAGTTATTAGGAGCCAAGTCAGGGCTGTACGGCGGATGACCCATTAATTCGACGTTTTGGCCGGTCAAAAACGCTCTGGTTTTAGCCGATGTGTGTGTGACTTCAGGCAAACAAATTGTAGTGTACCACTCAGAAGTGACCGTCCTACGTTGCTCAACAGAATAGTCGCCACATGACCAGTTTTGCCGAAGAAACAGGCGACCATTTGCTTCGAAGTGCTTCTTCCACGAAAAACTTTCGTTGGATTTTGCTCGTCTTTAAAGACCCACACGGTCGATTGTTGTTTCGTTTCGGGCTCATACGCATAGATCCATGATTTGTCACCTGTGATGATGATGACACGAGCCTTTTTTTGAGCGACTTTCAAAATGTGCGGGATCCAACGAGAACAAACCTTTTTTACGGCCAGGTGTTCATGCAGTATCGAATGTATGCTGATGGAAGAAATGTCCAAGGATGTCTCTATCTCTCGGTATGTCGCATGTCGATCTTGCATTATGAGTTCACGCACGGCATCAATGTTCTCTGGCACAACAGCCGTTTTTGGACGACCTTCACGGAATTCGTCTTTGAGCGAGCTTCGGCCACGATTAAATTCATTATACCAATTTTTCACAGTGCTATAGGATGGTGCTTCATCGCCATACAAAGATTTAAGTTCATCAATGCACTCTTGCCGTGATAATCTACGTGGAAAGTTGTGAAAAATGTAGGCACGAAAATGTTCACGAGTTAATTCCATTTTTTTCTATATTAATTTTTTCAAGTCACTGTAAGCAACACAAATAATTCTCGTACGTCAAAACGTTTTGAGTACGATTATGCTTAAAAATGACAAACTTTCCAATGGAAATGTCAGATTGCACTTGGCAGCACTCAGTGTTGCCAGGCCAAAAAATATATATAGCAGCCCTCGCATATATATATATATATTAAGATCCAAATGAAAGATTTTATTGATATCATAAAGATTAATTTGTTTTTTTTTTAAACAAGTTCTAACTTGTTTGAAAAATGATTAAGAAAATGCTAAACCCTGTTTTAAGCCAGAAAGCATGTATTCTGAATTATTAATTTAAACTCTGGAGAAAATATTAAAAAAAAATTCTTCAACACTTTTCATTAACTTTTCGCAAGTATTTGGGGAGGTTTGGTACGAAGGCTTGTTATTTTAAATGAAAGAAAAGTCTTATAAGCTGCCGATTAACTATTTAACTGGTCGTTAAATCATAATGGAAGAGAAAAATTTCCGAAATTCACCTAAAAATATTCTTCTAACAATCTTATACTTGCTGTATATATGCATGACATGTCAACAAACATTCGTGTCCTCACGTCAACATTTGCTGACGGTACAGTTCAAAATAGCAACCCGATATTTGCAGAACGATATATGCTTTTAACTTTAAATGGTTTTGTGTAAATGAATAATAAGTATTAACAAGAAAAAACTGAACGCACATAATGCGTACCGATTAAACGTAGTCAAATACGCCAGTATAAGTCCAGATTGACGCTTGATCAGCAAACTTTGTATAAAAGCAAGGTTGGAACAGACAAAATTTAAAACTGTACTGAATTTAATGCTTCGATTAAATTGCAAACTTTGTCTTTATAATGCAATCTTATCAAATTTAGAAAAAAATTTGAAATGCTTAAATATATTATAAACTGTTATTCAGAACATTTCCCATATAAAATATTGTTCAACACAACGTTTAAATTACTTACTACACCTAAATTATTCGATTACTTTATACACTTCCTTATGAATTTATTTTTCTCTGCCAAAAAATTTAAAAAATAATGTTGCATGTCATAAGACATGTAGGGTATTGTTTATCATTTCCTACAACTTAAACCCACAATGCAAAATAATAATAATAATACAAAAAAAAAAAAAATCGCAACCTAATAAAAAGTCTAACAAAAAATAAAAATTATTATAATATAATTTTTTTGTCTTTTTGCAGCTTAAATACATTAGAAATTCATATGCCAAAATCACACTTCAATGCAAGGTTACGAAAAATTAAATACAACACGACTGCTAAAATAATAAATGAAAAATTTTTCAATTATTTTAACCAAGAAGACAATGACAATGGCAGAAAAACTTGCTCGTTTGCAGTTAAATAAAACTGACAAAAAAAAAAAATATTTCAATTTAATTGAGGAAAAACTAAATCAAATGTCAGACAGGAAATAAAGACAAAAAAAAAAAACAAATAAAAAACGTCTTGTTTAAAGTTTAACATAGATATTGGATGATGGCTTTGCATCTTAAAACAGAAGCGGAGGATGGGTTCAGCATTAGTCGAGAGAAAAAAATATTCATTATCAAAATATTTAACATTAAAAATAAATTTTACTATGAAAATGAAATAAATATTTTTGCTAAAAAAATTTTTTTGCGTTGGAACACATTTAGAAATCTATGCGTTACGTAAAGATGGTAACTGTTATTAAAATGAACAAGTGTTAGATATTGATGTAGATCTGGAAGTTAACAAGGTGGAATTCGTATAACTTGACTTAATGTGCTGATACTTGAGGAGATTGGTTATATATTAAGGAAATCTATCTGTTCTTCGTCAATATTAATATGGTGTTCGCACAAGCTTAGAAGCAGAGCTGCTCTACAAATTTTTTCAAATGTTTCATTTGTATCAAAAAATACATGTCAGCCTGTAATAGAATGTATTTTATTTGTATATTAAATATAAAAAGGTGCTGCTGGTGTGTACCTTGATGTTTTATTTAATGATGACTAGTTTGTTGATGTTGTTGCTAACATGCAACATCATTTCGTATGCAACAGTGTTGTAGTTCTGAACGTTTAGTAAGGATCTTCTTTCATGGATTTTTGTTTTTGTTTTTTTTTCTTGTATTCCATCTTCTCTAGTTAACTTTAGATATAATGTCTATTAAGTAGTGTAAAGAAGTAATTTAATGATGATTTCTTTTAAAAGCTTTTTTGTTGTTTTCTTTCTTCATAAAACAAAAAAAAACAATTTTGGGTGAGTTGTTGTTGTAACAAATTTATTGTTTATTGCTAGTTATACTTGATTTTGGTAATCATTAACATATAATTGTTTAGCTATGGTTGAGTGTGTGCCTGCCCTCACTTGGCTCAGCTTGAAGCCTCTTGTAATTACAAGCAGCATCATTATTTACATGATTTGTGATGATTTGCAATAATGTAATCTCTTAATCGAAATCACTTAATTGCCCTGTTAAAAACCTTAAACGCCAACAAGAGGTTAAAATAAAATTTAATTTGTTAAGAAATAAATTATTCATTTAATTTGTTTTTTATTTTTCATATTGACTCAAAGGTTGTTTATTTCTTTTGTATAGAGGCTTACAAAAATATAAATATTTTTTAAATAAAAACATACTTGATTCCTTGAGATTTATTTAATTCTTTTTTTGATTGTTAAAGGGGTTGACATACCTGCAAAGAGAAACAGTAAAAAGCAGTTTAATTAAATGATTCATATCCACAGATTCATTATGATTTGTTGTCATTTAAAAAAGATTTGTTAATTTATAAATTTAAATAGCTTTTGTAATGCCGGGAATTTTGGATCACCAATTGAAGATAATATAACCAAAATTTATAAACATTTTTCAATACGAAATTTATAGTGTCATATGGGCTTTGGGATTTAAATTTTACGTAGACATTTGAATTCCAAAAGGCTGAACTCTTTCTTACCATAAATAAAAATTCTGACATTATTCATATACAAATCAAGTTTTGTTTAAATTTTTATAGTCCTCGGGGTCTTTTGCCAAAAAAGGCCAGGAGAAATGTTTATACTCACATGATTACGGGTACAGTTTTTATGTAATGATCTTATAATTTAAAGAAACTACTTTTAAAACAAATTTTAAATAAAAAAATCCTTAAACTTAAATAAACTGATACTAAAACTAGTAAGAGTGCTACGAGGGCTGCTATATATATTTCTGGCCTGGCAGCACTCAGTGGAATTTGACATTTCCATCGGAAAGTTTGTAATTTTTAAGCATAATCGTACTCAAAAAGTTTTGGCGTACGACCATTATTTGTGTTGTTTACAGTGACTTGAAAAAATTAATATAGAAAAAAATGGAATTAACTCGTGAACATTTTCCTACCATCATTTTTCACAACTTTCTATGTGGATTATCACGACAAGTGTGCATTGATGAACTTAAATCTTTGTATGGCGATGAAGCACCATCCCATAGCATTGTGAAAAATTGGTATAATGAATTTAATCGTGGCCGAAGTTCGCTCAAAGACGAATTCCGTGAAGGTCGTCCAAAAACGGCTGTTGTGTCAGAGAACATTGATGCCGTGCGTGAACTCATAATGCAAGATCGACATGCGACATACCGAGAGATAGAGACATCCTTGGACATTTCTTCCACCAGCATACATTCGATACTGCATGAACACCTGGATGTAAAAGAGGTTTGTTCTCGTTGGATCCCGCACAATTTGAAAGCCGCTCAAAAAAAGGATCGTGTCGATTGGTGCAAAGAAATGTTGCAAAAATACGATTGCGGTGCTTCAAAGGACGTTTATAAGATCGTCACAGGTGACGAATCATGGATCTATGCGTATGAGCCCGAAACGAAACAACAATCGACCGTGTGGGTCTTCAAAGACGAGCAAAATCCAACGAAAGTTGTTCGTGGAAGAAGCACTTCGAAGCAAATGGTCGCCTGTTTCTTCGGCAAAACTGGTCATGTGGCGACTGTTCCGCTTGAGCAACGTAGGACGGTAATTTCTGAGTGGTACACTACAATCATCGGAGAAATTCGAAAAACCAACAAGAGAAGACGAATCATTGTTCACCATGACAATGCGAGCTCTCACACATCGGCTCAAACCAGAGCGTTTTTGACCGGCCAAAATGTCGAATTAATGGGTCATCCGCCGTACAGCCCTGACTTGGCATCTAATGACTTTTTCTTGTTTCCGCACATCAAGAAAAAAATGCGTGGTCAACAATTTTCGTCGCCAGAAGAAGCTGTTGAAGTGTTCAAAAACCATGTTTTAGAGGTGTCTTATAAATATTCGCATTTTCACTATTAGGCCAGAAATATATAGAGCAGCCCTCGTATATTCGACTATGCCAAATCTTAAATACCATTCACCATTTATCTAAATCTAGTTTAGTGAAATAACTCCATTCAAAAAAACAAATATGGAGGCGACAGAGAATTAAAAAAAAATTACATAAAAATGCCATCGACTTTTAATATGTTTGAAAATCTTAGAGCCCCGTAACTTGGAAAATATGGGCGAGCGCTAATTTTTTCATTTAATAATTTTTTCTTATTTTTTAATTTTCTATTGCCCCATATATTTGTTTTTTTATTGAAGTTAATTCATTGTTTCAAATGGTATGAAAATATTAGAGGTAGGCGTGATGTTTTGCCAGTTGCGTCGAAGGACTCGGACCGATCTTGCTGATTTCCAATAGCATCTCTTTCGACACTATGTTTGATCGATTGAGGTAATTAATGGATATTGTAGAAATTACAAACAGAACGACAAACTTAGTTATAGCCTTTTTTGTGGTGAAAGATATAAAAATATTCAGCAAAACAAAAAGCTTGAGAAACAAAGAGAAACAAACAAAAAACAATGATAACAAATTCTATAAATATCTTCATCTCAATTATTTTCCTCTTACAAAAATATAAAGCAAAATTAAATTTAAAATTCACTGCTCTGCTTTACAAACATTTATAACTTTTTCATTTAATTGATGAAGAAAATCATTTGAGTGAATTAAATTTTAAATCATTTAACAACCTACATAAAAAATTATCATTTCAAGATCGTTTGTATTATTGAAAGCCAAACAAATTATATCATACGAGTTCAAATAAAAGTTGTTTTAAATAAACAAACTTTTTGTGGCATTATCAAGGTCGTACACAGGTTAAAGCAAACAAAAAAAAAAAAAAATCAAATATATAGTAATAAAAGCTAAAACGCAAGTCTACACTTTTAATTCATCGTACATTGTTTAAGTAATGACACTTGAGTTCTTGAGTACGTATTTACAAATTAGTCAAGTTGTACAAAATATATTTTTTTATTTCTGTAATGAAATAAGATAATAAATAATTATCTAGCAAGATAGATTCACACATAGTAAATATATTTCAATTATCAGTGACTCATCCCAGATCCATTTTTCATAACTATAGAAGAAGGTAGTGAGTGTCCAGCTTAAGTACTGCCTCATAATAGGGCACTTGCGCCCGTATCTTTTTATCCGTCTTGGGAACTATTAAAATTGCAAATCCAAATTTTATATATTTAGATCTAGTTTATCACCAGTTGCGAAATCGAAATGCCTTTGATTTTTTATCGACTCCAAAAAACGAAGAAGGTTTTTAATTCGTTTAAATGTTGCTTTTTTATATTTGTGCCCGCAGAAATCAGTAGTTTCTATTTTTCTTTATTTGAAAAGTTATGCCCTTAGATTGGCACCGCTTTAATAACAGTTCGTAATTTAAAAAATTAAAGGGTGTCGCCATACAACATAAAGCTTTTTACGTGTTTTCTGAACTGTAAAGGGCACCAATTTAAAATTTAGAAAACCTGCTGTTTTCACTGTAGCTTCCAATGGCAAGAAGTAAAACAAAAATTAATCTAAGAATTGAGGGGTGTTCCCACAGGTGTTGTAAATTAACCTGTTTGGGCTTAACATTTTAACCGCTAGAATGTCGATTACATTGACCATTACAATAACAAGTATAAATATTTAAAATTATAAATAAAAGGAGGCCCTTATATTTTATATAATTGATGGATATGGACATACTGCTTTAGACAGACGGTTAACATTTTCAAGTAACCTGTATCGATAAGTCCGCTATAACAACAATCGTAAAGTTAAATTTGGAAACTAAAGGTTGTCCCAGAAGATGATGGAATTTGATATTTCTAGGCAAACTGATGAACCGTTATAGACACACTATTGAAATTGAAAAGGAATCTGTATTAATATTATTCATAATTGATGAAATTTCTCGAATAAAATATAAAAAAAATCATTGCATAAATACCTTCTTACCTTTGAGTTTGTCTGTTTTCAGGGTGGTTGTTTCTTTTTTTGCAAGAAGTATTTTAATTTATTTCTCAATATTAAAACTCGCCTTTAAAGATTTTAAAGAGAAGAACTATATTTCCACAAATCTTAAAAATAAAAAAAAAACAAGTCATCATATTTGGCAAAAAATTATAACAAATAAATTTCTTGAATTTAAATTTATTTCATTTCATTTCATTTTTTAATTTCTAAAAACCTTTTTTAGAAAGACGTTTTTTAAAGAAAACAAGAAAGAAAAATTAGACACCAGCAGAATGTAATGCTGCATTTTCTGGACCGCTATGTCCTTCATAACCAGAAGTTAGAAAATGAACTTAAGCCAATAACAAATTTTAAGTCATTTATGTCCTCAGTTCAACTCCAAATTTCATAAAAATTAAATGAATTTAATAATATCGCTTAAGTTCTAAAATCTTTTTTATAATAGTAGATTTGTACAAGTTTTCGGATGCTTAACAAATTAAGGTATTTTTGAAATACAATTTAAGTTAAAAACAAAAAATAATGATAATTTTTTAAAATAATAAATTTGAAAATCTGTTTGAGAAACGTGGATAAATAAAGGAAGTGTTTAGTTATCTTGATAATACGTTTATGAAGAAAAAATTTTTGTTTCCACATTTACTAAGAACTCGACTACGCTTTCCGACATGGAAAATACTTTTTTACTTGTAGCTATTCAAGCATAATAATAGTAAAATGTGTGTCCGAAAATTACATTAATCTGTGTTAATTTTTAATCATGTCAGAAAAAACAAATAGAAAACATGCAAAAATTCTACCCTTGCAGGCTCATTCACGTCGGAGTTTTTTTTTTTGTTCACATTCTTGAATAATAGCGCAGCTTTTAAGGATTAATTGCAAATCTAACAAATTGAAAATACTTCTTTTACAGCCTTTCAAAGTTGCTATGAAATCAAATATTTATTTTGTGTTATAATTTTTTCATTAACTTTTTTTTAACCGGCTTCAGAAAAAGAAGGATGTTATCAAGTCGACTGAATGTCTCTTTTTTGTGTTTATGCCTGCAGAACTCAGTCATTTCTGACTTAATTGAAATTTATTTTGTAATTTGAGAGATTTTGCTTGCAGATTGGACTCGTTTTAAAAAAAGTCATAATTTTAAAAATTAAAGGGTGTCCTTATACAACATACATGTTTTTTAGGTGTATTATTAACCGTAAGAGGCACTTCTTCAAAATTTAAAAAAATGCGTATTACAACAACTCCTAAGAGCAAAAAGTACACCAAAAATACATATAAAATTAAAGGGTGTCCCCATAGTTAACGTAAACTGTCTAATATGCGCCTATCTTTTAAACCGTAATAGACAAACGCTTGAAAATTGATTACTATGACCGTTATAATAACAAGTATAAACATTCAAAATTATGAATTAAAGGGTGTCGCAATAGTGAATGTAATTTGATGTATGTGGCCAAACTTCTGAACTGTTATAGATAGACAGCTGAAATTCACAAAGAACCTGCATTGCTAAGTCCTCTATAATAACAAGTATAAAATTTTAATTTAGAAATTAAAGGGTGTTCCCATATATGTAGTAAACTGACCTATATTGCCCTATCGTTTGAGCCGTTATATACAAACAAGTGAAAATTAAACAGAATGTCCACTACTTTGTCTGGAATATTAAGAATAATAAATATTTAAAATGACCGCATCAATCTTGGCTGTTTAAATTATTTGTTGGTTTCATTGATTTAATAACGAATGTATGAAAACATATCTATTGAATTTCATTTCATCATTTACTTAATTTTAATCTATTAATTCGATCAATCATTAACAATGTTGTTTTAAGTTTAACTAAAAAGAAATTTGTAGGTTTTTGTGTAGGTTTCTTTAAAATTATTAAATACTTTTTAATTGTTTTAAATTGTGCTCATTGGACACATGCCATTGCTAGAATTTTAATTATTAGAAGTGCGTAGGTTTAAAATAAATATTTAAAATACTTATTTTTATAGCTTCACAAATACTGTGTGTGTTTCAAGAATTTTATAATAAAACTATTAGTGGCCACGACTTCGTACACGTATCATTTTTACCTTTCTTAAAATTAAAATTTTGAAAAGTGTGTTTTTAAACATTCGTTAAACAAGTTTTCTAGTACCATTATATCGGAAAAATTGGGTGCTTTCACATTTGTATCACTATAGTAACGGGGTCATTTCTGTGCATGAAATATTTCTTTAAACTTTTGATGTTGGTGTATACAGTAATCGATATGGAATACAAAATACCTATTTAGGAATTTTTGTCTGTCTGCCTGTATATCTGTCTGTGTTTACATTACGTAAAAACTGATGGATGAGTTTGAATAAAATTTTTTGAGGAGGCCCCTTAAAACTTTGTTCAAATACAGAATTTTTTTTATTTCATAAGATTATGTCATTTCCTAGAGATAATAGAGAAATATGGAACTACGCAATTTTGTTGGTATAATGGACCTTGAACCGTTTTCAGCACATTTTATTTATGTAAATGGAAAATTTTTAAAACTATTTACAGAACTCTGCAGCAAATGTTTAAAGACACATTTTTTAAAATTTTAATTTTAAGAAAGTTAAAAATAATACGTGGACGAAGTCGTGGACGCTGCTAGTGTTTAATATTTATATGATTTGACTAAAAACATAAAAGTTTATCATAATATGTTTACTTTAGATTATGAACTTGTTCTAAAAGTATTAAAATTATGGTCATGTGTTTTACCTTCAACTAATAAGAGTTATACGCACAATTGTCCTAAAATTTTAAAATTTGGAAAATTTAATATGAAATCAGTTTAGGCAAGCGGTTTACAAATTACACATTTGTTTGAAATAATTTTTTGCTAAAGCCCACACTGTACAGAGTTTTTATTTAATTTTTTTTTCTTTAGCCAACTCTTTATAATTCACATTGTGCAGTGTATTGTTTCTTATTTTGGTATTGACCACATTCATCCACAGATTAAACAAATTTAGCCATTGGTTTTCGTTTCATCAATTAGTTAATTAAAGTTTATTTATTTCATCATTCATTCATTTATGATTTTGCCATCCAGTTCAACTAGTGTTTTTTTACTTTTTTTAAAATATATTTTTAAGTTGAAATTTTGTGTGGGTTTCATTAACATTCGTAATTACATTGTAAAATGTTGTTTCTACGTACATAATCAGCTACAACAACAACTAAAAACCTAAGCTTGAATAGAATATGTGTATCCAAAAATTAAAAAAAAAATCAGGCCACAAGCAAGTCATATGCAATGTAACGAGATAATTTGCAGTGCAAAGAAATAAATAACACATGATTAGAAATGAGAAAGGGATAAACCCGATTGTTTAATAGCCAATATTATAAATTGAGTATAAATAAGCATATACCCCGGTAGTAATTTAAATAAAATTAAATTTTTCATGTAATTTAAGACTGTACTGTTCCTATATAACAAGCAAACAGGCATCTTTTTAACTGTAGGACAACTTAAAGTGATAATAGTTTTGTCAAAAGGAATTTTCTTTTCTTCTACAATCTGTTTTAAAATTTAGTGGTATTTATTTTTAAGATATGATTTCAAACATTTGACCGTCAATATGTAAAAGCCACCAAATAGTTGATTTAAATGGATGTAGTGGTGATTCAGTAACGTCTTTTTCATGTTGATGTAACCATTAAACCAGAAACAAGCTTCTTCACTAAACATAACTCTTTGACAAAACCGCTTATCTTTGTCCAGTTTCAAATGAGACCAGTCGACAACAATGCAACGCAACAACAAGTGTAGTGCCTTGAAAAACTAAAATTTTAAGCACCCTGGGAAGGCTGTAATTAAATTATAGCGAAGCTCGGAATATTATGATAAAAACAATATTTTCCTAAGAATACTAAAATACTCATTAAGACAACAATGAAAATTGTTTTATCAATTCAATTTCAATCAAAACTTGATATCCTTCGTGCATCCTTTTCTTATATACACAAACACACACATACATACATGCATGTGTAGACATAATACCATTTGCCTTTTATTTTATCGTAAATTATAATCACATTTTGACAATCTAGCCATTCCTAGTAACGTTATCATAGTAAAGTGATTGTTTGCGGCAACAGGAATATTTATATTTATATTTATGCCTTAATCATATAAAATTTTTAAAGAAAAATCTACAAAACAACAACAAAATCTCATAAAAATTAAAACGTAATTTTTATTATTTATTTTTCTTCATTTTTTTTTTATTTATTTCTGCAAAATAATCATAATAACGTCATAAAACTCTAGACTGACATTAAAAACAATTTTAATAATTTTTATTACTAAACGTTTGTCATTTTACTACAACGTATTTTTGTTTTATTCTCTCTCCGTTAAATTTTTATGATTTTAATTTCTTTATTTTGTTGCCACAATGTCCAGATACTTGTGTCCATGTTCTTGAGCCTACTGAATGACTGCTGTTGCAGCAGACAATAAAACAGCAACCTTAACGATGTCAACAAAAAGAAAAACTAAACTGAACAGGGCAACAGTAGACTTAAATTTAACAATAAAAAACCAAGGTAGATATGAACCGGCATATTCACACATTCATGCGTACTTAGACGGATGTAAGCTTATGATTGCATGTATGTATGTATGTGCAAACAAAACTATAAATTCAATGTAATAATGAAATAAATCTTTTCACCACAATTAAAAGCGGCTTAAAACAAAAACAAAAAAACATAAAACAAAAATTTGCACAGAAACACACAGCCCTAATATAGAATTATTTAACATGGACAAATGTAGACAAATATAATCTTACATCTACATATGTATAGGAAAACAAGAGAGAGATAATGAACATTCTCGGTTAATATTATAAATATATAAACAATATAGAAATCTTGCAACTTAAGCCTTCCAGCCGTAAGAACAGACATAAACAATAATGAAAACGAGGCAAAAAAAAAAAAAAATAAAAATTCTTCTTATCAAGAACGAAACAAAATATTTTACGAAAAACAACTTGAACAGATTTAACAGATTTTAAGAAAAAAAAAATAAATGAAATCAAAAAACAACTAAAAAAATGATTATGAGATCATAAAAAGGACATTTTAACAATTTCGATTGTATAGCAGGTGCCAAGAATAATTTCGCTTCCGCCAATTTAAACTGAAAACTTTAGAAGTTTCAGTTTAAATAGCATTTTGGAAATCTTCTTACATTTTTTTTTTACATTTAAGATGTCATTTACTACAGTGAGCAACCATATTTTTTTACAGACGAATTTTTTCTTTTTCCCGTAACGTCACCATATGGACTATGAAATACGTACGAAACACTTTCAGCAACAATTTGGAGTATATACAGGTTTTTTTACAGCAGTCTTCTTTTTCCAAACCCAGCTTTAGGATTTTAGAACATAAAGGCTAAAATCAAAATTTCAATGTTGAATAGTTCAAATTGAAGGACTTCTATCTTCTACAAAAATTATCAGCTGATACAAAATTTAATATAAACGTACACACATTTAATTAGCCTTAACAAAAATAAAAAAATGTTTTATATTCCTTAAGAAATTTTTTTCTATTAAAAAAAAGGTTGATACCCCGTTTAAGGCTAAAACACATAAAAATGCAATAATTTTGGAATATTTGATTTGAAAGTGGAATAATTTCTAAATCAGAGGAGATATAATCTTTAAATTTTTTCAAAAATATTTTAAATTTTGCTATTTAACTACGATAAAAATTTAAAGAATTTTAAAAATTTACTAAAAAAAAGGTATTAAAAAGACAAAAGTTTTAATTTTAAAATGTTAACAACTCGATCATTTTAAAACATAAATATGCAGGTTAAGTCACCTTTTTGTAGATATAGACAGGCCTAGTCCACGTTTAATTTTTAAAATTCAGACAATAATTAAAGAAATGCAGGCGCGAGTTGCCCAAATTCAAGACCACATAGCGCCGTCCATGGCAATTCGAGGGTACCCAGCTTTAAAACTTGAGTTCAAATATCCCTCTACTATACTCATGTGAAATTTTGGTTTAATCGTCCCAGTCATTTACAAATGTCTAGGTTATTTCCAAAATATTTTGATTCTGTCCCACAGTGCATTTTTAATTGAAAACCAACAAGTGGAACTTATTGAAGTAATTTTATTTAATTTATTTTTCAATATTTAGATGGTTTGAGAAAGTTTTTTAATGATGGATTCTTCTCCATCAATTTTTGATATTGCGTTTAGTTTTGAATGAGTTGTACACGTAAATAAAAAATACCAATTCCGCTGACATCTAATTTGCTAACTGCTTGTGTAAAATCATTACAAAATGTAATTGACACCCGCTAAGTTTACGAACGAAAAGGGAATACAACTCATATGTGTAGATTGTTCTTCAACGCTTATTTGATTGATAATAATAGATCATAAATAATCGAAATAATTATACATTTCCATATAAAAAACTTGTGTATCAAACTGTTAAAGATTAGTTTCAGTTGATTAACAATTGTTGGGCTGACCAGAATCCCAAAATTATTTAATTCATTTTATTTTTTGAAAATCATAAAAAATTTGTGTATATTTTGGTTAAGAAGTTGTTTATTGAAAACAAAAAAAATCTATTCCTAAACAAATCCCATTTAATTGTCCTTCTCTTCGGGGTTCTTTAATTGGCTTCTACAAACCTGAGCTCCTTCAGGGACTAAACTGTTCACCTCTTAGGAGGTTTCATTGTTCATATGCATCAGATTCTGTTGGAACCAAAATTAGAAATTTATTAATTTTTTGGTTATTAAGAAAAGATGTCCACCTGCACAGGATTCCAAATGAGTAGTTAAGTCTTTATTAAAATTTGGGTTCGGCAGGTATTCATTTCATTCATGGAGCAAAGTGCCGACTTGAAATGTGTGACCAATTTTATAGTAATTTCCAAATGAAATTTAAATATTTTAAATCTTTACATCAGTTTAATAAATTAACAAGTAACATACAAAAAGTCCATTGATATCTTACTATTTTTATAAGTTTTTGTTGCGATTTCATAAACACATTTAAGCAAACGTAAATATTTGTCGTTTAAGTGCAAATATGTGAAGCTTCAATTATTTTATCTGTGTTTTTTTTTTTAATACTATTCAAGGTGAACATCTTTGTCATTTGTCTTATTTAATTTAAATTGTTTGTGTTTAAATGTTAAGACGTTTGCTTGTGTTTGTGTAGTCTCTTTTTTTTTAATTTTCATCTTTTATACAAAAAAATGTTAATTTGGCTTTTTAATAAGAAATAAATTAATTAAATTTTATTCAGAAAATAAAATTCAATTAGGATTTTTGAACATTTAAATTAAGTCATTAAAATTTAGCCATTAAAAATCTTGGACTAATTCTTCTTATCTTATATTTTTTTACTCAGAGCAACTAGTTTCTTTGAGTATAAATTTAATGGGTTTTAGACAATAAAATTTAAAATATAAAAAAACAAAATCTATTTAAACGACATCAATTGTTTAAAACTGGTTATATAGTTTTGCTGTAAAAAAAATTAGCTCTTGGTGCATTAATTTGCTTGAAATATCCTTAATTTTAAGCACTAAAATAATTTAAAAATTTAACAATAATTGTTGAGTGATAAAAACAATTATTATTAATTGAATCATATTTTAATTATTTTTTTTTATGATCTACAACAATTGCAGATTAACTAGCAAGCAAAAAAATGGCATTTTTCCGATCTTAAGGCTCAAAATTATCAAAGTGCCGATTTTTTTGTTAAACTCTTAAGCACAGTATAATTTTTTACATTAAAAAACGACAGTTCGTAAGTTCGTTGTTCCCTGAAAAATTTTATCCTTAAAATAAATAATCAAAAATCAATACCTTTCAACTAAATTTTTGGTACGTAGTCATTCCTTTCTACCAAAAAAGAAAAAACGTGATTTTGAATTAATAGAAAGAAAATTAGATGAGTAAAATTTCTAATACAGTTCTAAATTTTATTATGAAAGGATTGAACAATGGAGCGAACGTAATATTTTTTCATACAACGAATATCCCAGCAGTATTTTATTCGAAAGAAAGAGTTAATAACAAGAAGAGTGAAATACCAGCTTGTAAATTTGTCCCCAAGTTAAAAGGAAAAGATTTCAGAAAAAATAACCATTCTGGCTGTTTTATAAAACTGCTTGACGTGACTCTAGTGACCAAAAAATATCTGCAAATATTAGATTATTTCCACTACATACGACCAATAATGAAAAAATTTATTTGTAAAACGGTTTTTTTTTATTGATTTTTATGTGATATGTTGTTGAAATGGGTGCTTTTTGTCGATTTTATAAAACTAAATTGCCGATAATACTGATTTTTTGTTTGTGCAAATATGCCGATTTCTTATTAAAATTATCTCGCACCCCTGGCTGATAAAAACAAATAATAAATAAAATTTTAAATAAAAGGGAGCTTCTACGCAGTAGATTTTCTTTTCGTATCACAAAATGTTTTATAATTTTATAAATAAAGTAAATCTTAATAAATCTGCAACTTTTAAGCTTAAAAATGAATTTATTTAACTAATAAAATATCATTAGAGGAGGTGTCAGGCTTTTTAAACTGGATCTTTGTAGTTTCGTAGCGTGAACAGGAATGAAGCTGAAGTGGGCCAAATATGACCACCTAAAAACTATATTTTTCAAAAAAGTTATTCATTATTCATATAAAAATTTGTATTTTTATTATTTTTCTATTAGATAAAACCTTATTTACAGTTGGTGACATCGGCTTCCATGCAAATTAATTTTAAGATTAATTTTAATTTGTTTTTATTTTTTTTATTTTAAAGGGCGTCAAAATTTTCTACCTGGATTTAGTTTTTAATGATAATAGCTTTAATTAGGGACATATAATATATAAAATAATATACTAAATAAATTAATTTACAGAATAGAAAATAATAAAGGCGTTTATTGAGAAAATATTTTTTTTTTTTTTTGTTGTCGTTTTCGAAACTTTTGAGTTGACCCTCTTTTCGAGTTACTAAATGCAGATTAAGAAAAATAGTTTTCTTTAGTTTTAATTGAATTTTAATAAGATTAGAAAACGGTGCCTTAAATCGGATAACAAACTAAAAAGTATTAAATAAAAAACTAAAATCTCAAGGCAAAATATTTTTTATTTAAAGTTAATTGTAAGAACATTTTTTTTTTAACTTTTATTAAAATTTTAAAATCATACAATACATGTGTAAGCTACGAGACTATCGAGGTACAATTTAAAGAGCCCAACTTTTCTAAGCACTTTCTAGGCTCTAAAATAAACATTTATTTTGTAAAAGATCCTACTGTGCGGCCTTTGTTATATTTTGTAAACCATATTTACCAAAGAGTACAAAAAATAACAGTTGGCTTTCGATAACAATAAAATTATTTTGTTTTGAATTTAATATTTAAATTTTTGATAAATTTTTTTTTAAGAGACTGAAATGAAATTTTATAGTTTAAATTTTGTTTTCGATAGAAGATTATGGCTTTAAAGCCTGCATACCAGAAACACATAGAACTTATGTGTTGTTAACTTACAAGCATGACTTAATACCTTTTTATCGATGCTGTAAAGTTAATAAACTTACATTGAGTTTTATGTAAAAAGAAATTAACGGTTAATTAGGATAAAAGAAAATACCTTTTAAGGCCAAAATACAAAAAAAGAAATTGATTGAAAGAAAACAAATAAAGGAATATCACTCACTAACCAATTCGTTTTACATGAACATCTCGATTAAATGACACTCTGGGTTGTGCTGATGACATTGAAGGTTGTTGCTGTGATGGCTGTTGTGCAGGTGTTGCTGCTGCTGTTGCTGTTTCTGGTGATGATAACATTGTTGTTAAAGCTGGTGCAACTGATGATGATGCAGATGTTGATGGTGATGACGTGTTGACTTGTGCTAGCGCTGATGTTTCATTTTTTTTAGTATCTTTTGGTAATCTTTGGTTTTGTACAGCCATTGTTTTGCAAAATTTCAAAATTTTGTATGACTTTTTTGATATAAAATAAAATTAAATTATGATATTTAAATGGCTATTTTAAGGTTCTCCTTCTTTAAATCCTGTCTTTTTATAAATTTGCTTTGAGGCAAATTTTTACTGGCATGATATTGGCTTTTATTTCTTAAATTATTTAAAAAGAATTTTTTTTCTAACTTTCTGACAGATCTTTATCACTCTCACTTTAACTCATTACAAATACATTTTGTTACAAAATAGATTTTTGTATTTATGTTGCATGGAATGGGGAGGGGAAGGATGAAGACTTTAACTTTTTCGGCTTTTTTTGTAGAAAGAAGCTGAAAATTTAAAAAAAAAAATAATTTTCGCTTTAGAAATTTGAATTTTTACGTTTTCTTTTTTAAAGAATTAATTTTAGAAGAGAAAAAAAAACAAATGAATTAAGTGAGAGCGGTTTAATGTTTTAGTTAACTTTTTAGTTAAGAAAAGTGAACTTTGATTAAAAATGCTTAAGTTTGCAAGAAATACAAATTAAAGTTTTTATTAAATTCAATTTACTGAATTGTTAGCAAGTGTTATTGGGGATTAAATAATTTTTTTTTATTAGAGAGCCAGTAGCCAGAAAAAAATCCAATAATATTTCGTTAAATATTTTATTATTTGACTGGGAAATGCCATCAAAAAAATTATTCTTGAAAAAACCATTTATTTATATTTAAATTTAGTTAATGATTTATAATTTTTGTATTCTGTTCATGCGTTTGTTTTTATTTTGTTATATTTATTACATAAAATTGTTATTAATTTATTGATGATTCTTTTCAAGAATGATGATGATGATGTTAATATTCATGAGTTTAATATAATTTCACTAATTACCCAACATGTTTTAGTTTTATAATAAAATATCAATAAATTTGGAACTAAAATGTAAATTTTTTAATTGAAATAATTCTAAAAATCCACAAAACACTATTGAGTGGATCATCTACTCTTGCCACACACATAAAAACTAAAAAACATAATAAGTTTCTGTTAGTTGTTGTTGCAGCCATATGTCGATTGTCTCGTAATCAAACGCACACACAGATGCAAAGATAAAAGAAACAACTAAAACGACTTGCCAGATCTTCCAATATTAAAAGGATTTAGACTTTTTTACTCGCCAGAAAATGGAAATAGTAGTTGCAGCATTAAGCAAAACATTAAGCAGGTTGCGTACCCTGTATGTATGCAAGAGTGTGTTTTTAAAATATTTTACATCGTTTAAATAAGTTGACGCGGGGAGTAAAAACCTAAACATTGTAAGTGAGAATCAAAAGTTTTTATTGTGAAAATCTGGCGGTCACAGTTCATTTGTTAAATGTGGTTGTATTATTGTGGAAAAACTAGATATTCAGATTTTTTATTCGTTTCCATCATTTTTAGTTGCTTACCGTTTCAATAATTATGAGTAGAAAATAATTATTTTTTTTTTAAATTTATTCATTTCAAAGCAACAGGAATTAAAAAAAGGTAAATAAAAAGTCATGCTTTGGATTTTTTAAATTGTTTTTAAATATTGATTTAGAAACAATTTTTATTGCATCTTAAACAACTTCAAAAAAGGAGAAGTTTAACAGTCTATTTGAATGTTTTATATTATGAATATTTGATTTTTGAGAACTTAGTCTTTTCTAAAGTGACTATTACGTACCTCTTATGTCTTACAGCCATGCACTTGAAACTTTATATCGTTACCTTAATATAGAAAGGCCCCAACTAAAGGTTGCCCTTCTTTACAGGAAAAGAAAATAACTTGATAAGAAAATGTATTTTTTAGTTGGAAATTTTTTATTAAGGCATTGTGTTATTCCTCAAACAATTTAAAATTCCCTTAGCATTTTAATATGTTTTAAATTTTTTAATCTTTTAGTGGTGCATTATTTGAAATATGCATTTATTGAAATATGTGTAAAACTTTTGTAAAACAAAAAAATAAAAAATAAAAAAATAAAAAAAAAAATAAAAATAATACAATTTAAATTTTAAAGATGAGTTTTTATGTTTATGGACTTTTTTTGAATAGTGAGGTTCAGATTTTTGGAATTAACTTAAAGTGTGTAAGAGTATGGCCTTTACAACAAATTGCTTAACGATTAGTATCATTTATTATTATTATTATTTTTTTTTTTTTTTTTTTTTTTTGTAAGAGTTATAATGATAATAACCAGATATTAATGCTTTTAGAATAATTAAACAGAGAACAAATGCTCTCTGTACATCAAATATGATCTAAAAACCATTTGATAAATTTTAATTACATCAAGACAAATTAAACTGTTCGGAAATATAAAAATTGCTGTTTCTTCATTACAAGCGATTTGATTTTGAGTTTTTTCAATATAAATTATTCAGATGAGTTGAATGCTTGTAATACAGAAACAGCCCATTATTTGTTACAATTTATTTCCTGTACTTTTATTTAGAAACTGTAAAAGTTAAGCCTAGAAACTCGTATCAGATTATTTCAAATATGTAAAACAAACTTGTTCAAGGATTACACAGGCCAACGATAAAAAAACTATTTTACTAAAAATACCTTCTTCTAATAGTTATTAGGGTGCTGAATCCAAATATGATATTAAAAAAGCTGTATCACTCATAATTTTTTTATATTTCATAGCTAAATTTATTTCATTAATCGATTTTTAAAGAATTGAACAGCTTTAATATTTCAAATTAATAACTGAAATTTAGGTCTATTGGTGTGGATGAATTGGTAGTTGTGATGAAACACATTTGCTGGCCAAATAAGGTTAACTCTTTTTTTTTCTATTAACAGCTGCTGTTTTGCTTTCTGTTAATCTTACTTTACCAACCAATGAAATGCAAACCCTGTTTATGATGTAACATATTGTTTCATTAATTTCCCCGTACACCGTATAGGGGTTAATAATTAAAAGCATTTTACTAGAATTTATGGGTGATAAAACAACACTAAAGGCAGAATTATTCTTTACTTTCCGTTCCGTGACGAATCAGCTTATCAATTTCTGTTAAATGGAAAATATGTATTTTTGGTTTGTTATTACTTTGACGTTCTGTTCTGTTCCGTTCGAATCCGTAGAAAATAGAATTTTACGTTAAGTTACTTGAAAGTTGTTTGGTAGTGTAAGTGCAAAATTGTAAACAAACCATTTTTGTCATTGTAATTGTAGTTATTTTTGTTGTGTCGTGTGTTGTGTTTTCTTTGTTGATTATAAACAGCTGCTTTGTTGTTACAGAAAAATTAATTACAATAATTTAAAAAGCAGAACGACGACACGGCACAGAACAGCAACAGAAAGTAAAGACTAATGAGGCTTTAATGCCACATAAAAATCTATAAAGATCAAAAAGTTTCTCAAATATATGGATCTAATAGATTTTATTATATTAAGTCACTTAATAACCTGACGTCTTTGAAACCTAATAAATAAATTGTTTGTGCAATTAAAAAAAAAAAATAGATGATTCAAAAATTTATTTTTCGACCAGCTAAAAATTGTTACCAGTTGGCGAATAAAACTCAACAAACGATTGTTAATTTATGACAAACAAAAAAAAGAAACCACTTTTTGCAAAAACCAAAAAAAAACTATTTAAATTTGTGCAAAATATCATAAATGAAACAAGTCTTTTAATTTAATTAGAACGCCGACAATATCATCTCGACTTAGGAAATAAATAAATTTAACTAAAAATTTCCTGTTCACATTTATTATTTCCTTATTGTTAGAATAGATTTATTAAATAAAACCACTAAAAACAGAAATGTTTTTTTTAATATTATACAATCAAACCAGAAGTGAAAGTATTTTTTAAGCAACTCTAATACAAGATTTTTTCAGAATAATTAAATCTGGTAAAAAAAAAAAACTAAAACAATTTGTAGTAATTTCTTCCTATCCCTCAATTCATTAGACTATAATTTTTTGAGAATATATTTTAAGTAATTAACAGTTCGTTAACAAACCGGTTATTTGTTAATCAGTTAAGCAATTATTTTTTTTTTGCGAAAACATATTCGAATATATTATCGAATAAATAAAACCCAAATAATCAAAAATTTTATATTTTTTAAGTATTTTAGCAAATATATTTAAAAAAATGCTGTTAGCTGTCGCAATTTCCTCACATATTTAAGAAGGATACCAACAGCTATATGCAATTCAGATAACTCCTTAAGCTCTGTTAAAGATAAATGATATCAGGAGTTCAATAATTTTGGCTTGGAATATATTGCACGTCTTTGGTTAGATTAAAATCAGATAGAAAAATTTATGCTGCTGTGGCTCATCTACCAGGAGGTCTAGAGAGTGTACTCTCTATGATTCGCTACAAAGGAAAAACAGTCTACACCATAACACATCAGTATCATATAATTCTTTACTCAGTCATCTGATTTCCACAATGAAGACGACAATAAGCTCCAGTTTTCATCGTAGAGTATTTTACCAAAAAATTTTATCAGCTAAATTGTGTTTTTTCCTCCTCGTCTTTACGTCTACTGATATTTTCCTTAATCCAATAAAGGAAAGTGATCACACAGCCCTAAGAACCTTTCTTTGCATATCTAGATATAGATTGGTCCGCGTTATAATTAATGTTAACCAAGTAGCACAAAGGGTTTTGTAATTCATTATACTCCTTTATAATATAGCAGTTATAGCCAAAACACTGCTATCCAATATTCGTTAACAATGATTAATTAGTATTTTTGTCATCTGTACACGCCTAGTGCCATTTGCCTTCGAGCTAATTCTTGCAAGTTTGTCGCCAACCTAAATCCAACTTTTCTATTTATACGGAGTAACCTGTAATCTCTCTGTCAGCTGATTGGGCATCAATACTATGGTCTTTAGGACCGCTGATATTTTTGCCTGAAGTCCATAAAAAATGTTTATATCAGTTTCTTCAAAGTGCGTTACCGCGTCCCACATAGGTTGAAGTTCATAGAACGAGCGGCAAAAAATAGAAGAAGTTATGAAAGAACAATGAAACTTGGCACATAGGCATTTTTTTGTTTGAATCAAGAAAAAAGTGGAAAATTAAAATGATCCGCCCAATTTTACGCACACCTCCCTTTAAATTTTCACCTGCGGCATTGTTTTTTGGCACATAGAATTTTTTAAAACTCGGAATCATTTGTGTGAAATTTGAAAAATATCCGCTCACTTCCTATACAACTTATGCTGAAGAAGTGGCATAATTCCCTTGATTTTTAATGCATCGACCTAATTTTTACAAAAAAATAAATATTATTTTTGTAGAATGGGCTCCTGAAAATATATACCTGATCCGCCCACTGTAACGCCAATTTCCCATTAAAAAAAACATGAATAAGTAAACACAGTCTTTCCCAATTTTTTGATTTGCAGCTTTGAGCGAAATCTATTTATAAATGGATCTGAAGACAATTAAATATTATGCATTACCTTTTCATTAGTGTCAACACGTCCAATTCTTCGCGAATGATGTAATCTATAGGCTCTATAGCCTTTATTCCTGGGACAACATACCTGATACAAATAATCAATTAAAATGAAAAAATAAAAATGAAATCATTGAGTAGGGGCCTTTAGATACAGACAGGATTGGCAGAATAGCTTATGTTATAATTTTGCTTCCATGCACCAGAATCTTATTCAAAGTTACAGGCATTAAGTATCAGCCATAGGGATCAACAAATAGCTTGGCAGTATTCATGCAATATATATGAAAATTGTTAGTGTCGATGGCTGCATTGCAATTTACTGCGGCCAAAAATAAAAAATAATTAAAATCAGTGTATTAACTCGTATGCCAATTACTTCTGAAGTTTTAGACAGATTTTCGAAAAACCTTCTTGTTGTGCCTATACCTTGCTTCACTGCATCCACATGTATGCCCAGTGTCATCTTTATTACATTATGTATATTACATTATATAATAATTTTACACAGTAAAGAATCATGGCAACAACAACATGCATGAAGAAAATTTCATGTTTTGTTACTTTATCACTTTATAGTTTTTACTGTTTTGCGGACAGGAGCAGGTAGGAGCAGCTGAATTTTTAACTTTTAGCTGAGACATCTTTTGTTAAACAGCCATCCACAGCGCCAAAAAGATGCAGTCTTCTGAAGTTGATAAACATTAGAATTTTGATGTTGTTTATATTTTGTTCCAAGAAATTTTTTATGTGGCACCTTTTCCAACCTTTTTTAATGCAAGTCTCATCTATGACAATTGTCATTTACGAAAATATACAAAGTCAAATAATAAGTTTACTGTTATTGTACCAACTGATCAAATATATAGTAAGCTTGCATGCTTGTCCGTCCAAACAAATAATAAATATATGAGCCTAATTATAGAATCATAATATTCAGATGTCAGATATTAAAATCGGCAAACATAAAATAAAAGGAAATTCGTCCACTATTAAACCAAAGTGTGTCCGTGCCCTCATTTATCTTTAAAATATCTTGCAATCCCTTCACTCGGCTTTTCAGTTCATATTTATGCATCTACTAAGAATAACCTGTCCAAAATGAGTTCAACGACGTTTAAAATTACAGTTCAAAGCCTGTTGAAAAACGTCTCTCAGTATATTTGTGTGATCTGCTGTAGCTGACCTCACTAACCCCATCGCGTATCTTGAATAAACTTTTATCATTTAAATATGCTTTTTTATCTGACCTGTTTAATTAATTATATTTATTGTATTTTTTAATGCTACATTAGGGAGTAGCGAAATATTGGAAATATAACTACAAAAAAAGCACAGCAGTCTTCACAAAAATACAGAAAAATACATTTTTAAATCTCAGAAAAGTGAAGTCGTAAAAATCCCACAAAATATATCTTTGACGTTTTTACATCAATCAATTTACAGGTAAAATAAAATAGATAAAATTCACTGGGTAAGAGAATAAAATAGCTACTGCAAGTCAGACTTAAACTTAAGTATTTTTTCCAACACAGCAATCCAAATAGTCTCCCGACTACAATCTTTTTTATTAAATGAGATCGCCAGTTTGTGCTAAAAATGAAAAAAAAAAACAATTCAATTTAAGTGCTTTTTCTACAAGAAAACACATCGCAATAAAGCTTGCCCCTATATGGACTTAACAGCTGAGTTCACTGTATTTGCAGTCTTCAGAGCAGATATTAAATATAATTTTTGGACTTTTCATTTAATTTGTACTCAAGCATCGGGGTTAAGTTTATTAGGCACCCAACGCAAAGGCACCTACGTTCCACTGTGTGAAGCTCACAATTTCGTTAGTAATTGACGGTAAGCAAATGGGACTTCTATCTTTCCAATCGACCTTTTGTAGATGATTTTTACACAATGTCAACTCGTAAATTATTTTAATTAATATCGTGAGCCTTATTAAGAGTTTTTGAAAATTCACTTGGCAAATAATCCATTCATCAAAATTTTGAAGTCGTGAAAGCTCGTACATTTATGCCAGATGATTTGCTTTAAGTGTAGAGGAACTAAAAAAATATTACTTAAATTTTTTTAAAGCAATAATTGTCTGAATTATTTATTTGCCAAAAAAATATTTTTGAATTTTCCTTAAAAATTTGTCAGTCGTCTTTTTCACACTAACATTTTTTAAAAGTTCTTAAGAATTATTTTTAAAGAAATTCCATCGTAGAAAATTGTATAAGACGAATATTATTTAAATGTTTTCTTTGTCAAGTTAGAAGCTTTCAATCGCTGGGTTTAAAATTATATTAAGCAATAATAACATAAATATTATTGCTGACATCCATAAAGACAGTCCTTTAAAACATTTAATAAAAAAATAAATTTTTGCTAAAAAAACACACATTTGATAAATGGATAAATTTTAATCATTTTTGAATTCATAAAGTTGTATTAAACTTTTAGTTTTTAGGTTTCCCAAAAAAAAGGTAAAGTTTTTTTTTCTTTTTGTTCCACAGGCCTCAAAGCCTCTCAAGGGGTTTTATGACAAAAACAAAATTTGGTTGATTAACTGTCCATAAATAAACCTGTCTCAGCTTTTACTCCATAACGAAACACACCACGAAAAGAACACAATAGAATAAAGTGCTTATGAAACAGTTGACATTCTTTGGGTGCGGTTTAAGAATATTGAACGCCACTTTTTGGGCAACAAAAAAAAAAAAAAGATTTTTTTTGAGCCTGTATTTTTTATGCCATACGCTGTATTTCTTTCATTTATTTGTATTTAAGTAATAAATATTTTGAAAGTTTAATGGTCAGCATGATTTTTCCCTTTTTAAGAATTGTGATCAAGTTTTAGAATTATGTTTAAAAAAACATTAACAGCACAGACACGTTTTAAATCGTGTTGATGTGAATAAACTGAAATAAATATTAAAGCAACTTGTGAAAAATCATTTAAAAGTTTTTATTTTTCTTATGGCAACATGTCATATCCGATAATTAAAACTTTATTTTGTTATTCAGTCATTTAGTAATTTATTTAAATAAAATACAAAAAGCTAAGAATAAAACTAGAAAACAAAAATACGAAATAAAATTGTAACAGTTAAATATTTCATTAACATGTGTTAAATATTGTGATTGATTTCTTGAACAAAATTGCTTTTACAAAAGACTCAAGCGAAATACTTGTTTCATTAAACTTCTTTGCATTGATTACATTTCATGAAAACAAAAGACCTGAGACACGAATTTGTTACAATAACTCATTTAATCATTTAGCATAATAATAGTTTAACATTTTATAGTAATTCACTCATTTTGAAATTGATATTTATATTCGGTCATGAAGTTGTTTTTTTTTTTTTGTTTTTTTTTTGTTAAAAAGACGTGTAGTTTTTGTTAATGAATTTTTAATTTTTTTTATTTACATATATTTTTTAATTGAACGCAGAACCCCACCCACAATTATTTAATTTTTGTTAATGCATAAATAAAATTGTGTTTTTTATTTATGTTTATTTTTATTAATAGATGTTTATCTGTGTTACTTTTTTGTAATTTTTAGGTGGCTTTGAATGCAAATAAAAATTAAGTTCATTTTTTTAATTAATTTTAATAACAGGTTTAATAGGTTATTTTTTGTTGTTGTATTAAATAAACAGTTGGTCATATTTATATTCATGTTTTAATTATTTACTTTATTTTGTATGTAAATGTGCTTTAAAAATCTTCTCTAAATCAAAATATTCAATATGAAATAAAATATAAAAGTATAACAAATTTTTATTTATTTTTTGTTTTAGACATATTTTGACCACCTACGTCAAATTTGACGTCTTGATGTGTTATAAATCTTTCAGATCTTGTAACCTTGTAATTTTAATAATATAATTTAATATATATTTTTTCTCGGGTTATCTTAACTGCAGATTTGACCTTAAAAGCTAAACTTACATATTTCTGCCTTGAATGTTTAATGCGATGTTTGAGTCGAGTTGCTGCATAATTTTTTAATGTTTTATTAATATATGGATTAGGGCATTTTTAGTTCAAAGTTTATGGAACTAAAAGCAAGAAAAAAATGTGAATCAAACCTCCGTGCCTTTATTTTCTATTTCTAATTTAATTCCGTCCTTTAATGAAGAAGCCACAAAAAATAAGGCAACTGAAGTATGACATGCACATCCTAAACTGGCAGTTTTTGAGTCAATCTACCTTAAGTAAAGTACGTTGTAAGTCTCAATATAAAAATCAGAATACTACAAAAATTTCAATATTATTCAGTCAAAAATCCAAATCAAATCTGACGTAAGATCGCAACCAAACTAAACGATGCATTTTCTGCATGTAGTAAAGTCTAAAGGGTCTGCTGTTGATGGCTTTCACTCTCTATACGCCAAACGAAAAAGTTTTCAGTTAAAAGTTAATTTTAATAAAGTTAGCGCTGCTTAAGGATTAATCTGTTCATGATGTTTTGCTCGAATTTACACTGATTTCTAATGTCGAAATGAGAGAGCAGTATGAACCAATACAACTGACACTATACTTTGTGAATATTCATTTACTTTTTAAGTTCTTATCTTGCAAATGGCTCTACACTAAAAATTGTATTTAAAATAATGTTAAATTAAATTTAATTTAATAGTAAAAATAAGTTAAGATTTATTTACAGATAACAGAATAATTCTAGTGAGAAACTATCTCTAACTTAAGTTTTATTGGCAAAAAAAAATTATGTCTACTTTTTTATTTTACTTTTCCACAATATGAATTTTAAAATTTCACCAAATGTCTGTTTAGGACTCTTATGCTTTTCTCTGAATTAAAATTTTTATAGTTTTTACCAAAATTAAAAAAGACAATTTATTTTAGTTAGGGAAAATTGTTTATGGTTTCATTGTATTTTATTTCATTCAAACAACAAGTGTGAGAGTATTTTTGTACTCTGGTGACTTAAATATTAAAATTAAATTTAATGGATAAATTATTTTTAATAGGCTGACTGTCTTAAAAGGCCAGTTAAAATAATTAACCTGAATTAAAAGTTGCTTTTTTTATTTCAAGCAAAATTTGTGATTCTGTTAATTAAAATACAAAGTTTTGTTGTTGATTTTTTTCGCTCTCTTATAGAATACTTCCATTACTTTGCAATTAATTTTTTTTACATACATTTCCTAATAGAAAAGAGTTATATGCATTTTAAAAGTAACAATTAATTTAACAACCAGCTAAATCAAGCCTTTATTTTTATTTTTTTGTTTCACAATTTTATTGAAATTTTATTGAATCAAACAACTGAAAACGGAAAAAATGTCACAATAAAAATTTATTTTAGGTCATGATCATTTATTTTTTTTTTTTCAATTTCCTGAAAAAAAATGGGAATATCAAATAACACATTATCATTTAATTAGTTGTAATTATTTTAAAATTGCAGCGATTGAAATGAACAAAATGAGAATTATAAGTTTTAATATTTTTATGCTACCTACATTAAAGTAGATGGGCGGGGAAGTATGCCTGAGCTGTACATTAATTAACGATCTTACGTCACTAGATATAAATAAGTGTTTAAAGTACGATCAGGAAAAAATGATGCTGGTGTATCAGCCACTGGTAGTAGTGGGTACAAAATGTTTGCATCTATTAAAGGTCTTATTTGAATCTAGATTAAAATTTTAGGAAGTTTTTAACTTATTAAATTATAAAGAAATAAACTGTATTTAAATGGATCAATTATATACTTAATTAAAAAAAAATAAATAAATAAATTATTAATCATTTACTACACTTTTAATGAAATTTTAAAGCGAAACCAAATAAAAATAAAAATAAAATCCTTAGTAGATGTTTTCTACCGTATACATCCATCGGCGAACTGTATTACTGACAAACATCCACGTAAACGATTCCTCATGAAAGCTAAAGCATGCAGTTGCTTTGAGTCCTCAGTATATTTAGCAATCCAAAGTACTGTAGAAATGATCAGTCTATAAGTTGAATACAGACTTGTTAATACTTTTAGGGCGGTAGAATATACGATAGCAGCAGACATTATCAAGCAATTTGCTACTTAAAAATCTAATATTTAATTTTCCTTAAGAGTACATAGTTTCAAATTTAAATATAGCGAAAGAAAAAAGCTGTGTTGAAAAGTATATTTAATTTCATGTTATTAATGTTTGTTTACGATTTCGGTTGTTAGGTGGCTCAACAGAAAAGTCCAATTTTTATATATTTGCGCCAGCAATTGTAGTCATATTACATTAATAGCCCATCGAAAGTTGTATTTAAAGTATTCAATCGGTTGTAGTTTATGAGCAAAGAACTGACTTGACAAACGCTCAAATCAATTTACAGTTCAATTATGTGAAATTAATCAATTATCAAATATTTTTGGGGATAAATTTATAGCATCGTCATGTGTTTGGCATGTAATTCTGACCTGTTTAAGCGATATATCAGCAAAATAAATGCTAAGCAAAAAAGGTATAAAAATTGCAGTATTCATTTCTCTATATAGTCACCGTTGACTTTAGCATTCTGACCATCATCGAAAGTAAAATCTATCTGCTGACCCATAAAGTGCAACAAACAGTGATTTAATATTTTTTCTGTGATGGCTTGTGAATAAACTTCTTCATGAAAGCATTCAACTAAAAAATAAATTTTAAACAGGAAAATTTCCATTTTAATTTTTCTATTGATACTCGGCTGGCCTGATTTTCTTTCTAAATTAAATGCTTTAAAAACTTCAACCACAATCTAAAAATCATCACATTATATGATATCTATCGCTATTTTTATACGAGCAATTTAAATCTTACGTCATGCTTACTAACGTTACGTGGAGCGAAAACGATAAACAATTATTTAAATTCGCCACTACGGTGAACGATTATGCCGAACATAGAGTACGATGAGTTTTATGAACAAACCTATTATTTTGGTTAAAAATTTCATCGCAAACTGTTAAAGATATAGATCAAAACAATGTTGCCAACTTAAACTTGTGAACGTTAAAAAAAAACATCCATAGCCAAAATAGTAAAAAGAAAACGAACTTTAAAACAACCGAAAAATTATTTTAATTTGTTAACTCAATTTGTGGACTTTTTCGGTTATATTTTTTACATGGCATTTAAAAAAGCATTATTCTTTGTTTGCTCCAGTGGAGTCAGTTTTTTAATTAAAACAGAGATAATTAATCCTAAATTTATATAAAACTTATCCTTGATATCATTTTATTTGAAATTTGCAGCCTGCACTTTGAAAATGTTATAGAGACGCTGTAATATATTTGTCCGATTAAAAGAAAAAAATTAAATAATTTTGTTTCCATTAAAAATTGATTATTTTGAAAAATACAGTTTATAAAATATTTTTTTTTAATAAACGTTATAACAAACTCTACTAATTTATTTTTAAAGACTGCTATATGAAGAACAATATCGAGTGTTCTTGGCGGCAACACATTCGATTGCATTAAAGTCAGATAGAATTTACTGCGACTCATGCAGATCTTGTATAGAGGCTTTATGTTTACTGAAATATTTTTAGGCTGATAAAAAAAAAAACCGTTAATTTCGCACAGTGTAAAAGAATATATTTGTATCTCTTATAATCAGCAGACAATTTCTGAGGATCTTTGTTCTGCGAGATATCAAGCCAGAGTAGTCGCAATGTAAATGCTCTGTTTAACGTTGCCTTTTGTTAACACAATGTTTCGTGAGCTCTTTCAAAGGTACTTTAAGAATCGACTAAGAATTCAATTTTGCAAAGAAGTGCTCTTCAGTTTGAGCTGTACTATTGTGTTGCTTGTGAGAATCATTAAATAATTTCTCTTTTCAGGGGGATGATTAATTAAAATAGTAAATTAAATACTTAAGTTTTTAAAAACACATAAATAACACAATTAAATAAATTTTATTTTCTTTTTCTTTGAATATTTAAATTATTTTATCTTTAACACAAAGAGCTTGTTAAAGGTAGTAAATTTGGCAAGAAAATCTCAGACTAAAGACTAAAAGAACAAATAAGTGATTGAATACTTCTGTATTTGTAGCTAAATATCTGACTTTTTATTGATTGAATTAATATTTGACTTAATTCATTGTCGCATAAAATCAAAAATTAAATAATCTCAACCACTTGACGTTTAAAAATTCTTAAAATAAAATTCCAGATTTTTTTTTTACTTTAAATGGAGTGCTAATTTAAAGACCCAATAAAATATATTTCTAAAAGAATAATGATTTTTTTTTTTATTCTTACCGAAAATGCATAAGACTGTATTAAAGACTACCTGCACCCAAGACTTCGTCTGCGTATCATTTCTAATTTTTTAAAAAATCAAAATTAAGAAAAATGAGTTTTTAAACATTTGTTGCCGAGTTCTGTGAACTACAAAAACTAAAATGTATTGACAATTATTCTAGTACCATTATACCGCTAAAATTTGGTGTTTTCACATTTGTATCTCTAGTATCTGTACAAAATGACAAATTTTTATGAAATAAAATGTATCCTATATTTGAACCAAGATTCTAAGGGACCTCTTCACAAAATTCTAATCAAATCCATAAAACAGTTTTTACGTGATGCGAACACAGACAGATAAAAGTTCCAAAAATGGGTTTTTTGTATTTTACTTCGATTACTATCTACACCAACATTAAAATTTTCCAAAAATATTTTATGTACAGAAGTGTCCCCGTTACTGTTTAAATAAATGTGTAGATAAATTATAACTTAATATTTATTAACTATTTATTTGGTGTCCCTGTTATAATTTTATAGATAAATTATAACTTATAAATTATTAAACTATTTATTATGCGTTGTGAGTGAAAAAGCTTTAGCACTCATCAAACAAATCTTGAAGGGTACAAGAGTGCGCAAAATAAACACGATTGCAAGAGTTTCAGCGTATATTTGTCAGAAAAAATTAAATAAAAATATTCAAATCACGACAGTAGTCATGTTTGATTTTTAATAAGACTTTATTAAAAATCATGTTTAAAATTTTAATATTTGAGCTAAATAAGCGGCTTAAGATTGTAAAATTTAAATAAAATTCAATTTTGAATAACATGAAAACGAAACGAAATCCAATAAGAAGTGGAAAAAATTTCAGAGTTAAAATTTCATAAGAAATCAAAGAATTGTTGGAGTTCCGCAATTAATATAATTAATTAAAATTGTGCAACTTTTATATGATTTTTATGTACATTTTAATGATTTTTAATATTAAATGTTTTATTTTCTTTTAGATTTAAATTTAATTAAAGCTGTAATGGGTTCAATTATATATTGAAAAATAGAATAATGAATTTTTAATTAAATAAAAAACAAAATCAATATTTAAATAATAATTTTTTCTGTGATGCGTTAAGGTAACTTTAAATCATATGAGAATGTCTGAATGGAAGCTTGTACAGCCTTTCGTGTTTGACCTAATATTCACTTTAAGTATTTTTTGTTTTAATTCTTGCATTTCCATTAAATCTGAACGAGCACATTTTTTATATTAAATGTTTTTTTTTCGATTTTCCAAATAAACAAAAGTTTCAACGCTTAAGATTTTTCTACGAAAAAATTCTTATAAAATGTATTTATTTGCAAAGAATTTTTATTATTTTAATTTTTTTTAGCAATCCAGTAACAATTGTAAACCTTTAACTTCATATTAAACTTAATTGTCAGTGTTTATTAAAAGTCGCAGACAAAAATTGTTGTCGGACATAATCATCGACAGCAGCAAAAATAAAAACTATAAGCAACATTAACAACATATCGTTGGCATATTTAAGCCACATTACACACATACGAACTTAGGGAAGACTAAAAACATTTTATAAAATTCCCACCTAGAGCTTTTGTTTTGTGGCAACAATTAGTCTTTTTCTGTGTAAACAGCAGCAACACTTTTTGCTTTGCCCTAAACATCAATTGCTTTTGTTTTTGTTGTTGTTTGTTACTATTTTAAGGGAAAAATAAGAACAAAAAGAAACAACAGCGATTTTCAAGTCTCTCTAACAATGCCGCCTACTGCAAATATTTGCTAAATTCTAGATGATAGTTTTCTGGTATTCATTCTTGGCATGCAGAATGCTGTTGTGATGATGGGGCATGAACGGTTAGTAGAGCCATGTGAATGCATGTTGGATATTTTGTGTAGTTACACTGTAACACTGTTACATTGTTTTATTGTTATGCTGTGAGTATTGGCATTACGAAAACAAATAAATAGGCGGAATAGAGCATAAGGCATCCAAACGAACCGACATAGACAAGAAAGACCAAATGTGCAAAGAGACAGACAAACGTATACAGATTAATGGACAAGTTTTTGCATCATTTTACGAATTGACTGGCTTTAAGTAGAAATGTGGCGGACTTATAGATGTGTGATGCCTAAGCATAGATATCGAAATGCAATTAAGCACATTTTAAACCACCAAAAGAATAATAATAACAACTTAAATATATAAAAACAAAAAAAAGAAGCAAACACAAAACAAAACAATAACAATAACAACATCATCAACTATAAACTGAAATATTTAGTTTATGTTCTATGAAAAGCCTGTATTGAAAAAAATTTCCCAGCAGACAAATTTATTTTTGAAATAAAAAGAATTAAAAAATAATTCTTAGGAATTGATATTTAATTTTAGTATTAAAAGTCCCAGCCAAGATAAATGGATTTTGCGGTATATAAGAAAGTAAGTCCCAAAATCTGAATCAAGAGGACTTCAACACAATATGGATTTTAATCATGGAAATTTTCATGTCACAACTTCTAGCGATAGAATTTGCTAAAGGCGAATTAAAGCTTAAATAATCTATAATTTCTCAAAAAAAGTTTTTTTACTCAAGGTGCAGAATTTTTATCTAATACTTTGAGATAAACAAAGGATAAAGGGAGTAATGTATGTAGGGACTGGTAAGGATGGACTTAAGATAAGAAGCGGCAAAACTTATAAAAGTGCAACACTACACTGATTGACGAGTGACTAAAACAGACGAGTAAGAAGTAGACGAAAGCACGCTTGACAATGAAAGGAGTAGTTGAATTTATACAGCAGAAAGAGTAACATTAAACTTCGAACAATTAACCATTCATCAATCCAATATAAGTACATACAATTTATCTTTAAATAAATACTTAAGATATTTAACAATAGAACAAACGGCTTTTTCATTAAAAAACCCTACATTTATATGAATATTAGATGTGTCCTTTGAAAAATTGGAAACAGAAGGAAGGATAGAAAATATAACTTAAATGCAAAACCTCGCGACATCTAACGATACCCAAAGTATCAACTTTAAGAACATGTTTGGCAGGACCATGTTCTTACTTTTTTTTTTAAATCTGGAGACCATCTAAACTGACGCACAGCAGGATTCGTTCATACAATGTTTGGCGCAAAATTTAAAGGAGTGCTCGTACAATGTTGAAATTTTGCTCTGAGCCTTTTGTTAGCTCAATCAAGAAGACCCAAATTTTTTTTTGTGCCAGAGCTTTTGAAATTTGACACAGAGCCCTTTTACTACCTCAATTAAGAATAAAATAATGTTTTATCAAAGTTTTCCACGCCTACCACACACCGCCTATAGAACCCAGAATTTATTCTCGGCCCAATGTATTTGAAATTTGACACAGAGCCTTTTATTACCTCAATTAAGAATAAAAATTTCATCGAAATTGGGCACGCCCACTACCTACCGCCCATAGAACCCAAAATTTGTTTTCCCACAACTTTTTGTTTCTTTACCAAAGCTAATTATTTTATAAATAAATTTTAACACATGCATTTAAATATAGAATTTTATTCATCATCTGTCATTCCTGCAACTATATTATCAAGTTGCCGAACCTGTTTACAGGTCTTAAAATTAAAAGTTTCATGAATTTAAAAGCAAATTTTATGATTTCATAAAGATAATTAATTATTTAAACTTTTTTTTAATTGATGGTATGAAGCCTTACCTTTCATTTTATTATAGCGGGAGTGCCTAGCACGACCGAGCAACTTTTTTTTTCTTCTCAGGAAGTTTGCAATCACGGCACACTATAGAACAAATCTTATTTTATCATATTTTTTAAGCCATATGAGCGAACTTTATATTTTTTTTTTTTAGATACGCAGAAAAGGCTTTGTTTTATTTATTTTACGTACAAACACTATAGAAGTGCGTAAACAGTTTTCAATATTTTGAACCAAAATTTACATGTGACCTTACTTTATTATTTTGAAAGCAAATAAACGTTTTTTTTATATATAATTTATGAATTCTTTATACTGAATCAACTTTCTACAAAACTGCATCATTACATTTTCAAATTTTATATGTGGAAAAAATAACTTATTGCACAAAAAATCCTACTGTATGACGCTGCACGATTGGAAGCACTTATTTGCGATAAAATTACAGCCACTGCGTTACTGCCCCCTGCAATCCAAGCGACCAGTACCGTTGAGAAGGCGGGGTCTCTGAGTAAAACATGACGCCTGGTAAACATATTTAGTTATACTACAAAAATACCGTTACCAAAACATTACTCCATTGCAAAGACACTAATATCGGTTTCTTGCTGTCACCAATTTGCCCCTTCTTTGCTAGCGGTCGACTAGTTTCAAAATAGATTGAAGGTCTATCCGAGTTTTTTTAATTTAAAGTACTTATTACACCGCTTCAAAAAAAAAAAGATTTTTAGAGATCTGAAAATTGTGGTCAGCCCTATAAACATCCGTGTCCATTACATCAGCCAGTAATTTTGCATGTATGTATTCGGTAGAGTACATTTTGATCTCAAATTACATGTGTAAATTAATAAACGGTGAAGGCATGAAGGCCAGAATATCTAATTCGAGGACTTTTTGCATTCTAAACGCTTTTCCAATGGCCATAGTTCCTTTAGAAGCTCTTGTTAAAAATATAAAATCTTTTTCAAATCATAAACAATTTATTCGCTGGGTTAAAGTTTTCATTGCAAACCAAAATCAAATATCAGAAACATTTTTTAATGACTTTGGAAGAACATTTTTTTATACAAGTTTTTGATGCCAAATGTATAAAAACAAACAAAAATAAAATACTCACTCATACATTACGGCAAACAGATAGACAGAACTAACATTCAGTTACAAAATATAAAAACTATTTGAAAACGAAAGCTTTGTTGGTATGTAGACGGCGCTAAAAATACACTCTCAAAACAACAACAGAGCAGCCACAGGGAAAAAGTAAAAATAAGTTAGAATAACTTCTTTTTTGTTGTTGTTGTGTTTTTATATAATAATTTTGTTGTTTTTATATATAAGTTTTCCTTTCAGTTGCAGGGACTTTAAAAAGAATCAAAAAGGGCTTGTCGTTTGCAAAGTAAAAGAAAGAGATTTAAAAGAATGATATCTTTAATAAGAAAAGAAATTGATGTAAAAGAAAAATTAAAGAATTAAAATCCCTGAAATCGAAAGGTACTCACATATTGTGTTACTTGTAATAATTTTGTAATTTGATATTGTGGGTGTTAAGGTGCGTCTTCGGGTAATAAATGTAAATCTTCATCTTCAAGCCGTTGTGACCTTTCTTTTGCTCGAATCTCAAAGCGCTATTTTTAAAGTCTCAAAATCAATAACTGTGGGAGGCTTTTACAGAAATTTTTCTTTTTTTTAAATATTTATGTTTTATTGAAAGACTTTTCTATTTTAATTAAATGGAAATATTAAAAGTAGCGTATTTAAGTTTCAATAGCTCTAATATTAAGAACAACTCTGTAAAATTTTATGAAATATGTAATATTGTTGGCGGTAATTTATTTAATTTAATAGGACTTTCGAAGACGTGGTTGAAGCCTGAAATTACTAATAATATCGTGCGCATTCTGGGATATAAATATGTCCGAAATGATCATCCTAATCGGCGTGGGGACGGTGTTGCATTGTATATTAGGGACAGTATTAGTTTTAAAGTTGTGTATGTCAGTAAACAATATGGCACATTTGAGGCAATATTCTTGGAAGCTTGGACACAGGAGTGTAAATTATTGATTGAATGTGTGTGTTTACCTGATGGTAACATTACTGCTATGGAAAATGCAATAAGTGACCTTGTTATAACGTATAACAATGTTCTGATTATGGGTGATTTTAACTGCAACTTGTTTAATGTAACGCGTTCAGTTGCTTTACGTAATATTTACAACAGGCTTAAAATGTCACCAGTGCATAATTTACGGCCTATACATTTTGACTTAAGATTTCAATCAACTTCCTTAATTGAATTTTTTAATGTTTCTAATACTTCAATGGTCAGTAAACTTGGACAGATACAGTGCTTAGGTATTTCACGTCATTCATTGATTTTTATAGGAATTACTCTTCCCATTAAAAGAATTCAAAATTTTGTAGAGTACTATGATTATAATGCTATCAATAGTGAAGAGCTATTAAATGCTGTAAATTCTTGTGATTTTCAAACATTGTATACCAATAACTACGTAAATGAACAAATTAATATTTTGAATGTTTTCCTCGGCGAGATACATTCTATAGTTCCGTTGGCAAAGAAGACTATTAATATTGGTAAAACAAACTGGATAGATTCTCCTGAAATAAAATACTATTTATCATTACGTAATTTGGCACATAAAGCTTACATAAATAAAAAATCAGATTAAAATTGGACAATTTTTTGTCAAAACCCGGTAGAGGGCAAAATCTACAATTTATAATCGTAAAATGAAACAGATATGGCTCAGACAGAATAATTTTGGTTTAACTGACAATACTACTGAAATTCAGACCTTAGATATTGAACGTACTAACAATTTTTTTGTCGATTCTAATGCTAATAATGGCGGATCTACCAATACCTTTGTAAAATTAAACTTTAATGGTTTCATGTTTAGATGTGTTACCATTGAAGAGCACATTATCGATCGATTTTCATTAAAATTTTTAAAAATCGTATTACCTTTTTTTATAAATCACATTTTACACATAGTAAATAGAATTTTGACTACCTCTTGTTTTCCTAAGCAATGGAAATTAGTTAGGCTTACACCTATTAAAAAACATGGGACATCAAATCATATTAGTATTCTCCGACCTATTTTAAATTTGCCCATTTTAACTAAAGTAGTTGAAAATCTGATGAAAAATCAAATAAGTGAATACTTGGGTATTAATAGAGTTCTGCATGATAGTTAGTATGGCTTCAGGCGTAGACGTAGTTCTACCCATCTTTTACTTAAATTGACTGATAGTATTCGAAATGCCTGTCTATTGCTTAGTACAACTAGCAACATTACTATCACTTGATCTGAGTAGAGCATTTGATACTATCTCACATGCTAAGCTTATAGAAAAATTTGCTCACTTTTTTAAAGTTTCAACTAGTGCTTGTAACCTAGTATTCTCATATTTAAAAGATCGTCGTCCAAATGTATTATTAAACGGTAAGTCTAGTACTGTACTGCGATTAAAATACCTTGGTGTGGTTCTTGATAACGAACTTAATTCCACTATCAAATAAATTAAATATCATTAAGAGTTTATTTTTTCTTAGAATTTTGTATTGCACTATTTTTTTATTCCAATTAAATTTATTTTTAACCGAGGTATTAGATACATATATATTCGTTGAGAACACGTGATCACATATCATTCTATGTGAGACGTTATCTGGGATGTAGTTTTGATAATTACATTAAAATTCGTAATCTCCTCTTTTTTTATAAAACTTTTAAGAGAGGTTATCCGTCATGTTTTAAAAATTTATTTAGGTTCTGTAAATCTACAAGAAATACACATACTTTAATTCCAAGGTTGACGTCAATATTATGAAGAGCGTATTTTGGTAGAGTAGCTAAATTATATAACGCTCCCCCAAAAGTATTAAAATCTTTTTCAAGTTCATATGTTTCACATAAACGACGCTTAGTTGCATTTTTTACCTAATTTACACTTCGCAATAAAAAATATCAGAATTCCAAATTTATTAAAATACTAGAACGCTGAGATATCTATCGCTTAAGGGTTTTTTTTATAATTTTTGTTTATTCGAATTTTAATGCATATCAGTTTAGCTAATAAGTTGAATTTGTAATTTACCGAATTGGCCCCAACAGGCTTTAAATTGCGGTAATAAATGAAAAAAATAAAAAAATAAACTTGCCTGGAAGCAAAAATTCCCAACAAGCAGTGGTGCAATATAAATGCGTCTGTCGTCTGTTAAAAGAGGCGGAAAGAAACTGTAATTGGCAAAGAAGGTGGAAAAATTCTCCGTAGTCTCGGAGGGTCGGAGAGTCTTCTACTAAATCCCAGTATCGACAGTTGGCCGAAAAAGAAAACATGGAAAAATAAACTTGAGACTTTCTTTTTTCCCACAGGATACAGGGGTTTCATATAATACCTGGACCACTTCGGATATAACAGCCAGCGCATTTTATTAATATTTTTTCATTGATCAACAAAATTGTATTCAATACTCAATGCCACGTTTATCACAACAGGCCATTCGTTTATGCTCAAGTGAGCTTCGTCGCGAGAGGCTGCCACTCAATGCCACGTTGTGTTTAAATTTTCATCTCTGGCCTGGAACCAACGCCAATCATTAATTATATCTAGATACTGGATACTGGAAGACATGCATCAAGTGAAGACCAGCTACTTATCATGCCTCAGTAATGGACGGCAAATACCAATTGACAGCAATAAATCAGAAGAAAGAATGTAGGAAAGTTAACAGAAAATCAAAAAATCCTTAAGCGACGATGTTGGCTGAATAAAAAACTTAAAAAGTAGCGGTCTGCTTCTCTATCGTCCGTGACAAAAATATAAATTTGGTTTTTTTTATTTGCTGTGTGTTAAAATTTTGTTTACAATTTATTGAAATAAAAAAAATCATATACGTTTTGCAGCCCTAAAGCAGACTTCATATTATCTTTACACCCAATTAAAGTTCTGTAAAAATAGAAACAAAACAAAAACATGAACAGAATGCCATTTAAAACAAATTGTAATTTTTCTTGGCGTTTGTTTTTTTTTTAATTTTTCTTTCTTACACAGTTTAATGGTTGTCATGGTGGTCATTCCGTTTAGTTTGGTTTTTTTTTTTGAGTTTTTAATTTTTTTTTTGTGTCTTCGTTTTGTGTCGATTTTAACAAATTGAGCTTCATTGTATTACACGTTTAATACACCTTCCAGTTTTATGTTTGATTATTGTTGCTGTTGTTGTTGCTATTAAATGTTGTTTTCATTTTCATTTGGTTATAAAACCAAATGCAACAATTTTTGAATAAAAATAAAAAAGGCCTTATGGCGGCTTTTTTATGAGCGCCCACCTTCATAATTCTTTTGTTTTCAGTTTTTAATATGAAGATTTGTTTTCGGTTTGTTTGTTTTTTCTTGTTTTAATATTTTTTTTTTTACTTATTTGTCTATGACCTTTAAGGTCATCATTAAGTAGCCACACGCCTTGATATTTATGTTTGTTGTATGTTCTTGATATTAATGCTTAATTTGAAGAAGGTGTGTGCGTGTGTATGTGCGCGAGTAGATTGGACTGAAAATTCGGATATGAAAAAGAAAAAACTTAATTCAGAACAAAGCGCACACAGCGTTAATAGATTTAAGCATTTTTTTTTTTTTTTGTTCTTTGTTTGATTTCTTTTTGATTTTTTGTGTGGCGAGTTGGTGGTAAAATAAACAATTATTGGGGCTATAAAATGATAAATCGCGAGTGTGTTGCCACTTTACCAAAGCGTATACCCTTATCTAGCAGGCAGACTAAAGGTAAAATTAAATAAAAAATAAATTCTTTTAATACAATAAATAAAATAATATCATTTTTGGCAACAAAATTAAAGCGAAATAGAGTTATTAACAGAACTTAAGAAAAAAGCTGCTTCATGGCGTGGCAATTAATAAATCAAACAGATTAATATATTTCACTTAAAGTCGAAAATGGCTTATCCCAATGGATAAATAATATATTACTGTTGTGTTGGGTACCAAAGACTTCTCGCGGTCGCCGCACATTGGGGTAATGGTAAAAAAAATAGAAAATTTCTTTAGTTCCTAAGCGACTAGCCCGTTATTACTATTATTTCATACCACTAATTTTAATAATTTAAAAATTTATAAGACCTTTTGCTAAAGCGAAGAAGAATGAGGGAATTAAGCTTTTTTTTATTTAATCTACCTTAATTGCGCTTGATGCTTTTAATTATGAGATATCATAAAAGAAGGGAACGTATAAACAAATGGCAATTTTGCTACTGCTCTTATAGATCATAATCCGTAAATTCTATCCAATTTTTTTATAAAAGATTTTAGATTCTAATAACTCAAGCTAAATTAGTTAAATGAGAATTAAAAAAGTTTCATACGAAAACTGCAGTAACCACTTTGTAATTTTCTGCACAAGAGTTTCCACTGATTAATTTTTAATGATATAAAATTTTTATTTATCTATATTATGTAATGTTTCAGTTTGATACAGCAATGCGTTCAAACTACATACAGAAAAAAATTTGTATAAAAAAGTCATGAAAAAATGTTGCAGAAGTAGTATTCTGTTTTAACTGTAGAAAAACTTATGAAATGTTTCTGGCAACATTTTACCAACGCTGTGAAATAAAGCAAAGTGGCATTATATCATGCCGAATTTTTGATCATATGTATTTTGCTTACCGTTCTAAAACAACGAAGTATAAATGAAAACAATAAAATGTGAAGTTCTTTAAAATTTCCACGTGAAGTAATCAATGTTGCTCAACAATAAATAAAAAAAATAAAAATTTGTATAAACACATTTTATGTCAAACCGAAAAACACGAACAGCTAGCAAAATTTGTTTATACTTTTATTTTACTTAATTTTACATATAAAATGAAAAAAAAATCATGAGGTGACGAGGTTTAGGAAGCTCCTATAGCTTAAATGTATGCCGAATATACATGCAAATAGTATCGGAGGAAAGCTAACGACCTCTTGATTAACAATATTAAAATGATTATTTTTGTGCTCCATTTATTAAATATCATTTAACTCAAAAACTGAAAAAGTCATTTTAAGATTTTTTTAAAATAAAAACTAGAATTTTAATTGGCAAAAAATCAAATAACATAAAGATTTTTTTTTTAATTTTTAAAATATCTAAACAAAAAATGGCTGAATAAAATTAATATTTTTATGATTTTAATATATAAATTCCCGGAACGGAAAAAAAAATTCCAAAACAATAAAAAATTTTTACAGCGGAGGCTAACTGCCTTTATTATTCAGAGGGCTGTTGAATCCGTGTTGGGTATGTAGCAAACAATTGGGGATTTAAAAGGGCGTTTACGTTTTTTAATCGGTGTTTTGCACTTCGAGGAATTTCACAATAATTTTTAATGTTTGTTTAAAAATTAGCTATATTTTGGTAGGACTGGAGGGAGAAAAAGAACATTTATAATTTTTTATCTAATTTTTCTTTTATTTGCAGTTGCTGCAGGCTGTTATTGAAATGGTTTAAAAACTTTTTGAGTACCGTGAAGGGTTTGGGAATTCCCAGAAACGGGAAGAAAATAATTGCATGCCGGTATTCCCAGGAAAAAAGCAGTTCTTGAAGAAAACAAGTTTTTTTAAGGAAATAATATTTAAAAAATTCAAAGTTTTATTTAAAGATTAACAAACAATAAAAATAATTGGTAAATTATATTTAGTTTTAACAGTTTATAAAACTTAAAAATAATTCTGGTGACAAGACATACATACATATGTGAACTTGTAGGGTCAACAAAGGCAAAACTACTAAAAATTTATTTTATTAATTCGTTTTTGGAATATATGATTTTAAAACAGCATTTAACAATTCACTAGACATACTGTTGCTTGTTATCGTTGCAGAGTTCTCAACAAAAAAAAAAAACCTTTCACTTTCTACAATGCGTTACAATGATTATCCATGTTCGTGTTTCAAATGTTAGTGGCTTCGAATAACTCCTTTCTTTTTTAAACAAATAAGTAACTTTAAGTTCTGTTTTACATCAAACGACTTCGTTCGTGTATCATTTCTAATTATTTTACAATTAAAATTTAGAAACATGTATTTTTAAACATTTGTTGTAGAATTCTGTAAACAATGTTAAGAACTTTTCATCTACAAAAATAAAATGTACTGGCAACTGTTCTAGTACCACTATACCGATTAAATTGTGTGACTTCACATTGGTATCTCTAGTTTCTCTACGAAACATAATCGTTCTATGAAATAAAAAGTGTACTGTATTTGAACTAAGATTCTTAGGGAACTCCTCACAAAATATTATTCAAATCCATGCAGCAGTTTTTACGTGATTCTAAATCCTAACAAAATGTGTTTTGTATTCCATATCGATTACTATCTACACCAAAATAAAAATTTTCAAAAAATATTTCATGTACAGATGTATAGATATAGAACAAAACGAGATATTTCAAAATTTTTAAATGTCACAACCAAAATATTTAAACACCAATCAGTGTTGTTTTTAAGTGCTAACGATTTTAAGCTTTTCGTTTCCCTAGAATTAAGGCAAAATTTTACCGGGAAATTGTGAATAAAATTTACCGGGAATTCCCTCTCGAGAACTCCCGCTTCCCAAGCCTTAATATCGTAGTAAGAAAAAAGGAATACCACCTTAATAAAACTCAATTCACAGTTTCTAACGAAAAGCACTCACTATCAAAACAAAACTTTTAACTTGTTTATTCTTAATGTTATTAAGATAAATGTTTTAAAGTAATAATCCGATCATAAATAAGTGCACTACGCAAAAAATGCTAAGTTAAGGTCGGCCAAATTTAAAAATTAAATGTAAAATATTTTCAAGGTATAACTAAATTTAAAAAAATCTTAACATTTAAGATAAAAATAAATTTTTTATGACATTAAAAAAAAATTATATGACCGAGATACCCAACTTTGGTGGCCTACCCAAAGGCCCCGTTTCACCCTAGAAGGCCTTTGCTGATCGGGTTAAATCGCAGCTGCCAGACGTTCAATTGACATCGCCAAGACGGTTGATAACATGATTATTACTGAACTGAAGAAGGCAAAAGTTTGCTTGTTTAATGGGATGTGTGCCAATTAAAATGTAGCGATTTGCCAGTAGCATTAAAAAATATTTTACTACTTCGAAATCCACCTCAAAACGTCACTTTCTGTGGATACGTTGGACAAGGAGTTAAAATAGAGTCCTATAGTCAATATTTTGGGCAAAAAAGAAATATATCTCTCATGGATGTGGACACTTGAACGGCTATAATACCAAGCGGGTAAGAAACAGACTGCGCGAAAAGGAGATCCATAATGTCCGTGCTTTCTGTAATACTTTAGTCAAAATTATATAAATTTCTTAAGAGATAAACGATTTGCATCTCACACACTGCTTGTTTAAATATGTTTGAACGCTTAAACGTCACCCATTTATACAAATCTAAATCATGTTTAATTCATATCTAAATAAAAACTAAGAAAATCAAGTTAATTTCTCTTGGATAAGAACAAAAACTTATTTAAAATCTGTTTAATTGCGATGATATGATAATAATTTTTATTGCTTTTTTATTATTTCGACTTTAAAGTTGATTATGTGCCAAGGACACCTTTAAATTCTAAATAAAAAATTTCACTTTTATTTACTTTTATGTTGGAACTGCTAAATCTAGTCACTATTTATAATTTTTTTATGATTTTATGTCAGCAATAAAAAGTGTAAGCAATCAGATGCAAAAATTATCCCTTTTCGTTGCAAGAATTAACAACAGCGAAAAAAATAAAAGTAAATCAAATCAAAATGTTTAATCTGTTCTTAAACAGCCAGCGCGCAAAGAAAACAACGAAAACAACAAATAAAAATGTTAGTAAAGACAATGATTAGAAGAAGACAAATGAAAAAATAAATTGAACAGACAAGAAATGCGCCAAGAATTTTATTTTATTATTATTTTTTATTTTTATTTTATTACACCCTTAATTATGTGTGTTTAGGAACAAACCACGTTTATAAAGATAAAAAATTCAAATAGAAACAAAAACAGAAATACAAATGGTTAAGAGCATTATTTTTCTTAGCTTTTTTTTTCTTATTAAATTTCCATAAACAAAATACGCACAAGTTATGAAAAAAATGAAACAAAAAACTTGGCCCTTTTGCTTTCAAAATCTTGCAAACATGTCTGCGATCAGACTTGAAAACAATCATGCGCCTGGCATCATGCCTACAAATACATGACGTTGTGAAATGCTAAACATCTTGGAACACTATGATGAGCAGTCAAAGAATATATTAAAGAAGAGTAAATTCAAGAAGTATTTAAACAAGACTGGCGCGTACATATTTTGACTAAATTGTATGCACGTTCGCGTGTTTCAATGACTTTTACTCACTGACAAAAACTATTTTAAAAAGTGTTAAAGTGGCATTGTTGGCGGTATGTGTTCCCTCACACAACAAGTATCACCGGTCAAAATAATTAGAGTGAGTATGTTGTCATCTACATCTATGAATGAAACGTGAATAATGATGATTTCATAATAAATGGTAAATAAATTGAATTTAAAATATTGATTTATTTTCTATCAATTTTTACTCCGCCTCTTTAGGTACTTTTTTTTTCTCATCTTTGGTCTTTCAAAATGAATGCTTTAGTGAAAGGTGAAAGAGATGAGGTAAAATTAGGCAGAATCATTATTAAATTAATGAGTTGTTCACAAAAAACAAAAAGAGCAACACGTTTCTAATTTGGAATATGTAAAATAGAAATAAAAATTTATTTGGGTACAAAAATGCGGCCTCACACCATAAGTGTAACGTACCCTATTTGATTCATCGTTTAATTTTTCATTTTATCTTTTTTACTATTTGCTGGAAATCTAAATTGTAGCTCTTTTACGATCAAAGTTCTTACTATTATGGTTATACGAGTAATTATTAAAACAAGAGAGTTGCACCAAAGAAAATGATGTGTTTAATGATTAAACTGTTCCACAGAATGGATCAAAATTACGCAATTTAGGTAGAAAATTCTTAACTTGTGTAAACATAACAAGTGAAATAAAAGTTTAAGTCTTAATCTAAAAATAATTTGTCGATACTTTCACATTTTAAAGGTGCCAATTTGTCGATTAAAAACGCTAACAATAAAAAAATTAAGCATCCACACTTTTTTTATCTAGTGAAGCTAGTAACATTGAATATTTATCACGAGCTGCTAGTTGGCAAATTGCTTCTTTTTTTGCGAGTTCATTTAAACTTTGCTGTACAAATAATAACAAAAAGAAATTTATGCGTAAATTTATTAACATTTATTTTGTTTTTTATATTAAAATTTATTTATTAATAAGGCAGAGTTTTAAGAATGAATGACAGTTAAGTATTTGAATTCGATTAATTAAGTTAAATTAATTATTAAATATTTTTAATTTCAATTTCAGGTTAAAAACATTTTAATTTGATGAATGAAAAAGTAAAATTATAACTTAACAAAAAAACGAAATTTTTTTAAAATGCTTACCTTTTTTAAAAAATGTAGGAAGTTCTGAAACGAAAAAAAATTTTTCTTGTTAATAATTATGTTGCATAAACCTTAAAAGCTATTAAAAAATCATTGTAACTTAATTTAAAATTAATAAAAAGTTAAGGAAGAACAACGTAAAAAAGACTAATTACTGTTAATTCAACGTGTAATATCTAATACTACTTCTTTAACACTTGAATATTAAAAAAAAACTGTTAGACCAATATTAATCACATTATAAAACAAACATATTTTACATCAATTGACGTTAGAAAAATTTTATATGATAAAATTAAGAAAAAGTAAATAAAAAAATTTTAAAATATTTAATCGATTAATCCTTTAGTTGCTTCATAAAATGTATGATATAAATAAAAGTCAACCAATTAAAATTATGTAAATAAAATCAAGTGATGATCTCAACATATTAAGAGGCAAAAAATCTACGCAAATAAAAATTTCCCGAAAAAGAGAAAGAATTTTTCACGTAAAAATCTGCATTTAGTTTTTCTTCTATCACTTACAGACTCGGAAACGATTTAGTGTGGGCATGTGTGATAAACTACCTTACATCGGTTTGTATAAAGATTCACTTAATTTAGTTGGAATTAATCTACCTTTATTTATGATAAAAAAAAACAATAATTTTTGCCATTTTCAATTTTTAAACGACTTTAAAAATTTAGAAGCTTATCAATTCGTCTGTATTTTTTGTCCATACGTACCATTGATAAATTATGGTAATCGTTAAAAAAAATTGATGCCAGGATTTTAATGGATGTTTTCATTTTAAAGCCTCTTGATTCCATCTCTCTTCACGATTATGTAAATGAGTGGGTGGAAGTGTATGCCACTATTTTCGTGAACATTCCACAGGTCATACTGTTCGATTTATTAAAATTAAATTGAAAACGCTCCTTTGGTATATGGAAAAATTTTTCGATTTAAATACACATCAAATAAAATTTATTTTTTCGGCTAAAGGCTCATTTCTTTATTTAATTTTCAAAAATTTTTGGAAAGAAATATTATTTACTAATGTATGCGAACGTTTTCCAAATAAAACAGAAAAAATTAGTTAGCGAGTGCAACCACAGATATGAATTACAATTATTAATTTTTTTTGTTTGTTTTTTTTTTTTTTTTTGGTTTTTGAACTAAATGGTGATGTTTACAAATACGTCCTATAAAAAAATTATATCAATAAATATTAAAGAGTGTCCCTATAAAACACACATTATTTTTAGACAATATTAAACAGTAACTGACACCCATATAAACTTTTAACAAAATCGGTTTCACTGCCAAAAAGTAATACAAAATTATATATTAAAGGGTGCCTCATAGGTGACACAATTTGGTTATTATGGCTCTATTTTTTGTACCGTTATAATATAAAACTTGAATAATAAGTAGACAAGTACATATTCTATTTATTACTCAAGTGTTTGACTGATTTAACAACAACCACAAAATTTGAAACAAAAAGTACTTTTTAATTTCGCATTAAGAAAAAAAGTTCTTATCCACTAGTTTCTGAATTATTCAGAAATGGTTAAGCAAATAAAAAATAGTTTTTAAACAATTTGAGACGATTTTATTTTGCGTTTTCTGGCGTTTTTTTTTATAAGGGGGATCATATTTGCCACGCCCATTAAAAAAACTGATATCAATTAAAAGCACTCCTTTAATTTACTTTATTTTTTTTTAAGAGAAAAAAAACTTTTTTTGAGAACAGAATAGTAGATAAAGACTTTTTTTGCATAGTTTTGTTATCATCTCACTGGAGTTTAACTAAGAAAAATAACATCCCTTCTCCTTGAACGAATGTAATCATTAGTATAACAGATGATGACGGAAAACAACTTTGCATGTGTTTCAATTTTTTATCGGATGCTGTACGATATCTGCTTGAAAGCAATGGCGCATGTTATAATTTTTAACACAGCAAGGAGCAGAATGCAAAAGTAAGTTTAAGATGCCGGCAATACTGCCAAGGTAAACTTTATAAAAATACATTGATTTTAGGATCGAATTGAAATGAATCATTTTGCAATCTAACCTGAGTAAAGAGTTTCTGTCAATAAGGCAGCTAATTTGTACTGCTTTTAATTCAATTTAACTTAGATTCGCTTCTATGTGAGTTTTCCAAGTTAAACGCCTATCAAAATGTATAACTAGATATTTCTTTTGCGATATTATAAAGATACGATACTCTGCACAGAATGTATGTGATTACAAATTTTCTCATTAGACTTTATTTCCCATTTCTATTTGGAAACTTTCATAAACACTAAAAATAGCTGTGTCATCAGCAAATGTCGATGTGTACAATTAATGCTAGTTGATTTATTAGAAGTATAAAACAAGTATACAAAAAGTCTCCCAATTTACTACTTAAGGGAATTCCGACTTCAACCGACTGTCTCTCCTTAACGGCCTTCCTTTTTTCTTTATTCACTTGTCGGTGTGTCTTTTTCTTAATAGATCTGTGTTTGCACACATTGATGCTATTGAATATATAAATTTTCTCTCATAATTGAGTTTAGTTTATATTTTCAATTAAGCTTAAGATATTTGATAAAAGATTTAAAAGTTCATGTAACTCCAACTTTGTATAAACTTTTCCTGACTTTTGCTGGAGGGAAGTACTAGGAACCCAGGATAAATATAATTCTAGTTTTGTGTAACCTTTTATTTTGTTTGCAAGTTAAGGAGATCTATGTAATAATTGCAGAAATACATCCTGACTTAAGCCCCGAGGCGCAACGTTAAAAAGTTTTTTCTCCAAATCTTGAATATATGGCTACGAAAATAAAATTTGATAACCAATTTAACGGATTGTGTCTTTCCTAAGAAAGAACATACCTGAAAAAGTTATTGCTCCACCACTAACAAGTCTGACATGTTTAAATAGAATAAAAAGAAAAAGTTAGCCAACACATGCTGAGTCAAAGGTTGCATTGGTAGATATGTTTGCATATTTATTAAAATTGAAGATCATGAGTTCAACACCCAACGACGGCATGACTGAAGAAAAACAAAATAATTGTTGCTGCGTAAATTTTCTAAAACAATCAAATAAATAGAAAGTATTTCATACCTCCTTGAAACTCGATAAGAAATAAAAAAGAAAAGCAATTGCTGTGTTGCCACGGTAAATAAGTTGGTGAGGGTCAGCGTATATTAAAACAGAGATGCTTAAAGTAGCGTATAGATAAGAGCAGCAGGATGGTAAAAGGCGCCTATTAAATCAAAACAAGCAAGTCGTAGTCTTGACCGTAAGGAGACATGAGTTAATGAAGAATAACAACAGAGTGCGTGGTAAAAGCGTCCGATTTTTTCAAAGGGGACCTGGTTTGTTGAACAAAAGGTTAAGAGTTTAAGTCTCACTGCAGCCGCAGTGCATTGCGGTCTTAATAGTTAGATGCATTAAAGGCGCATAAGACATCGAGAACACATCGCCGCAATAGAATATAGAAATAATAAAATAAAATTAATTAATTGGCACAGAAGATTAAAATAAAATATGATGTGAACCGAAGGAATAGTGGCAAAACTGTATAAAAAATTTCGCGCGCTTCAAAGGCTACAAGAGTTTACATTTAATTAGAGGAAGATGGTAATCGGGGCATGTTCATATTGTTAATAATATTAAAAGAAAGCAATAGACAAGTCCTTAAATTAATATTACATTTCGATTATTGAAAAAAACTAAATAAATTAAAATTTGAATTAAATATTCCTTGCGTGGTAAGTTAATTATAATCGCTTGATTGTTTTCAAGACTCTCTTTACACATTCTGCTATTGCTTAATATCATATCAATTATTCAACTCTAATTTGTATAATTAAAATTTATGTTGTAAAAAATTTGCACGAAAATTATCTTCACGTTATCGAAAAAAGTGTGAAATATTTAATGACAGCTTTAATCATGTGTTGCCTTCTATTTACCAAATCGCTTCATATAATTTTTGTAACGTTTTCCGTTTTATTTTCATAGTTTTTTTTATGAATTATTTTAATTCTGTTTTATTGAGCCCTGCCTTCTCAAATAATTTTTTGTGACGACTAATTATGTTTATCATGTTCATGTTCATCATTATTATTATTACTATTTGTTTATTTGCTTTTACTTGAGATTTTAATATTCATTTATGATTTTTTTTATTTATTTATTGGTTTTACTTTCCGGTCATTAACGTCATTCAAAATTTATCTGTATATTAAATTATGAATATTTTGATTCTAACTTTTGTATAAGTAAAATATTTAAAATCAATTCATTAATAAACACACTTTGTCGTGAGAAATATATTTATAAAAGTTTCTTTCTCATTTCATTTGTAATCGTTTATACAAAGTCACACTCAGCAAAGTTGTTGCTTTTTCGTACACGTGTCTCATAAAAATAGTGAAAATATAATATAAGTGTCGAATCTTATATACCCTTCATCATATACGACAGTAAATGTAGTTTGGCAAACGACAGATAATAAAAAAAAAACAGTATATAAAAATTTCATCGGCTCTTAATGGGTTAAGAGTTTTTTTTTTTGTAACTTTATTTCCTGAAAGATTTCTTCAAAGGCTTTATTTTTATATTGATATCTTAAGGATTTGGTGCACGATCGTACTTTTCTATGGAAAGTTCAGAGGCCTATAATTTGGAAAATATGGGCGAACTCCAATTTTTTATCTGATGTCTTTTTTTTCTTAGTTTTAAATTTCATGTGTTCATGTAGAAAAAAAAATCATAAAGGGAAAATTACTGACTTATTTCAGACGAGCACGTACTCTGCTTATTTCTTATGCTGGAACTATATTCAGAAATTATTTTGTTTGCAGGTAGAAAAAAAATTTTCATACCTTTTTTGCCAAAAACACTGAAAACCTCCTTTAACTCAAAGTTCTTTTAAAGCAAGCAAACGCTAACAATGACTCACACTAAACAATTAAAAAATAAATTTGCTGCAGAAGGAGACTAGAATGAGCAACCAATGATATGAAGCCTATTTATAAGCTTTAGAACACGTCGCTAGGCTTCAATATTTTAAAAACTTTGTCAGAAATTTCAACATATAAAAAAAGAAAAATTCGTGTTTTTTTTAAATAAAGTAGTCAATGGAGACGAGGTTGTTGAAAAAATCTAGTTAAAAATAAATAAGTCAAAGTTCGCACAGGGTTCATATTTTCACAAAACCTTTTAAAATAAGAAAGTTACGTGTCTCTATTCTAAACTACGGGGCAGCTCTATATCGGGAAAAAAACTTCACCAAAACACAAGTCTAGCGACTGAAGAATCGATCACGGGTAACATCGTGGTCAGAGAAACAAGTCGTACGGCTCACAGCCGGCTAAAAGCCGCCGCCAATTTTTTCTTAATAGTCGAGCCGCCGCCGAGTGGTGCGGCTTGTCACGACTCAAAAATGTAAGCCGGCAATTTTCGTACTTTAAATTTTGTATATTAAAATTTGAAGTTGTTATTTTAAATTGATTGTTAATAGAAATACATTTCTAGAGAAAACAATGCATAAGTTATAAAAAAAAATAATTTAATTAATTTTTAAAATCTTGCGTTTATATTTGTAACATTAACTTCATATAAAGTTTGTTTATTTTTGTTGTTCTTCCTAACACAATACAAAAGAACTTGATAGTCGACTTACAGCCGCCGCCGAAAATTTTGCGCAGCCGCCGCCGCCGAGTTTTTATCACGACTTGTTTCTCTGATCGTGGTACAGGCCCAATAATATGCCACAAGATTCTACGCTTATTTAAATCAAATCTGTAAATGCTTTTAAAAAACCAATCAAATTTTTGGAGGAAATTTCTATTTTGCATAAAAAACTTGGTATGAAAAAGTTATCAATAAAATTGGTTACCAAGTTTGTTTACAGTCGGGAATGAACACAATAACATGACTGATTATGTAGATATTGAGGAAATAGTTATTCACTAATATACACCATTGAACAATTAAAGTAAGAAATGTCTTCAGTAAAACCCTCCAGTTAGTTACAGAAAATAAAAAACGTTTACTGACGCAGAGATTCGCTTTGCCATTGATTTACAATTCTACTGCGAATTTAGTTACCTTTTGAGAAGTACTTCCTTAATTCTTAACAATAATTATGGGGAAAAGAATCCGTCCTTAGTACTGACGGAAGGGCAGAGGGTCATTGAATATGAAATAAAAATTTTGTTACACTCTGTTTATATTTCAATTCAACTTTACATATTTGTTGTAATTCCCGACATACAAGTTCGAATTCTGTGTAATTTCTAAACGTTTGACTATAACAGATTTGATCATTTAAATTAAATTATTTCAGCTAGAAGGACACCCTTTAGTTTTTTTATACTTGTGACTGCGAACATAGTATTACACTTTTTGTTTACATTTCAAGTGTCCGTGTATAACGGTTTAAGATATGAGGCTAATTAATGAAATAACATGACCCACGGGGACACCCTTTAAGATCCAATATTATACTTTTTGGTATAATAAATACATTCTGTTTAATTGCTAAGGGTTTCACTTTAACAGTTCTAAGAAAAGAGTCATATAAATCACCCATGGAGACAACCTTTATTATTTAATTTAATTTTTTTTATTTCTTTCTGTTATAGTTAATCAACTTTGTTTAAAGTTTGTATAGGTGTATGTAACGATTCAATAAACATATAAAAATCAAGTATATTATGTGACGGCACCCTTTACGTATTATTCTTGTGAACATTTTTTAAAATTAATTGGTCACTTTCCAATTCACAAAGTTCTAAAATCGGTTCAGATATGACTGAGTTTTAAGGGCACAAACATTAAACTAAAACAAACAGTAAAAAAGTATTTTACGAAAAAGTAAAAAATGGAAAAAAGTTTGCAAAAATCAAGTTGTCTTTATAAACTTCTTGACAATAAAAGAAAATATAAAACAAAAAACCCTTCCACTAAATGAATTGTTTACCTTTTGCGAATTTTGTCCAAACACTATTCTTCAACTTTAAACAATTTACCATCCCTGTAACAAACGACTCATAGAGCAAAAGCCAAAGACGAAAACACCTTTAGCTAAAAGTCACAAAAATACATAAAAATGGTTCAAGTTCAGGTAAATATTTATGGTTTTAAAAAGCAATTTGACTGCTGTTTATTTTTAGACCACTGTGTTCCATTGTTCCCATTTGTAATGTTTTGTTCATCAGACAATAATTTTTTGTTAATGCTGTCTTGTATTGATTTATTTTTATGTATTTTACAAGAAGTTAAAAGGCTTTATTGTAAACAATTTAACACTTAAAGAATGAGTAAATTGTTTATTTTACCAACCAAATTATGGGTAATTTTCTTAAACTTTATATTGAAAGTGAATTTTGAGCGTGTCTGAGTTTTGTTTTTTGTTTTTGTTCTTTTATAGAAATTTACAACCAAAAAAGAAATATAAAATGATTGTGTTGAAAGGGTATAATCATTATAATAATCATCGTTATTATCAATGTTATAAAGTATTGAGACAGGGCTGGCTTTGGCCATAACAGAACAATCAGATCAAAAGTGGCTACAAAATAACGTTTGTGTCTAAAGTCTTTTGTTTGTTCTTACACGTACAAAATAAAAACCATGAATATGATGGGAACAATTTAATGATTCTATTTTTATAAAAAAATTTATTTTAGAAAATAAAAATAAATAATTTGATTTTTTTTTTTTCAACAATAAAAAATAAAATATAATTGGAAATTTTGCGGTATTTCGGATTATTTACTATTATTATTTTTTTTTTTTTTTTCTTGTAAGTAAAAAGAAAAAGTAAGTCAGCAGTGTTTGTTAAAAATATTGTTAGTGATCTAAATTTAACCGCAAAATATTTGTTCACTAGAAAAGTGAAATCTCAATTACAGTTTAAGTATTAAAAAAAAATACTTTGCAAATAGTAACTTTTCAAAAAACGCTTTAAAAAATAATATTTCTCGTTTATGGGACCGATTTTTAGACAAAATATATTTAATAAAAATTTAATAAACCAGAAATAAAAATTTTTAATTAGAACAGGGCACAATATTTTGTGTTCATACAACGAGTGAACAACAGTAGAAGGAGGGATGTTTGATATAGAGTCACAGTGTCATTTTTTTCAATCCAAAAATATGATAAAAAATTGTTTTAAAGTTTAAAATAAAATAAAAATAAAAACTGTAAATGTGAGACTCTCATAAAATAAATAATTTACTTTATTATTCTCTTATTTATTTATTTTAACTTAATTCTCATCATCATAAGAATTCCCATTTACTAAAGAATCGAGAATGATTATGCTGAGGAAATTTCTTCAATATTAATAATTTTCTAAAAGTATTTGTTTACGAAAAACATCTGTAGAATTCACCAGAAGTTCTGTGATTTTTTTTTTAATTTTACACCCAATCATATCGTATTTAGTTAAATTTAATTAATGCAACTGCCTGCCCTCTGCAACATTTGGACAAGTAGTTTCAAAGAAGTCTTTGCAGAGCCGTAAAAGAGCATTGTTTTATTCCATTTTAGATTAAATTACCTGGTAAAGAAAATAAAGAGATCTTATGACATGAAGTATGTCTTAAGTCTTTAAGCTTCCTCTGAGGCACAGAAACTTTGTTTAGTCTATCAAACAACACATTTTATATTCATGATAATTAAAATGTAAAGAATTCACTTAATCGATTTATAAACCGAATAATTTATAAATCAGCTTCAAATTTAAAAATCACACTAAATATCGAATTGACGTTTAATCTAAGCGATCTTAATGCATGAATTTTAAGCGCTAAAACAAGGAAGACTTAGCTTTTAATTTTTTTATTTTATTCTTTTGAAAACAAAGACACAAACTTTTTAATTATTTTTATTTATTCTACCTACATGCAGTATAATTAAATTTATAGTATTTTTTTATTTATTTATTTATTTTTTTTTTTTTTTTGCCTTTTACAACACGAGTATTAAAACAACAAAATCGTCTGATATGTACCGCCCTTGTAAAATCAAGTTTATCTTTCTTTATTGATTATAAAACTTGATAAACATTTGTTTGTTGTTTTTTTAGGAACAATAACGACACCAATAACACAAAGCACTAATAAAAAAAAATTGTCTTAAAACTATAAAAATAAAGCAGAATTTACGATAGCATTCATATTCTAAAAAAATAAGAATGCAGAAATCTTTAAGTAACAGAAGAGAGCATATAAATAGCATAAAGGGAAAATATCTAAATAATGCTCCTTTATATGTTTTTATATCAATGAATATTATACTCCGATAAACTATTATAAATGGATTTATAATCATTTTCCACAATCACTTTGAAAATTGGTCTTTAATTGAATTTATTAATTGATCACAAATTTATATTTAAATATGATGCTTATCTATCGCTTAATGAAGCGGTTGATAAAAAAAATTATTACATTTAGAGTAAAAGATATTCACATCCACATCTATATTCCATCATTCATCCAGACAAATGCACTGTTTGCTGCGGTGAAACATGAAGTCGAAGCTCGCGTTGTGGCCGTTGAAGATGATTATTCCAACATGGCTAATGGTTTTTTGTTTGAAGACATGGATGGTGTTTCGTGTCATACGTCGACCGCAACTACGGACTAATTAAAATAAAAGAAAATTGATTTCTAAAAATTTACCATTCAATTGACTTCCAAGCCCGTGCGATTTGACGCCTTTTAGTTTAGGTGGTTTATAATTATAAACCACCAACAATTGATGCATTGGAGGCCAATATTGTTCAAGTTTTTTGTGACATAAAGCAACTAATGTTGAAAAAGGTGGCACAAAATCTGAAGTCTATAATGCAAGTTTTCCAGAACAGCCCACATATGACCTAAATTATTACAAAAAGTTAATGTCTGTCAGAAAGGGTTGATAATTTACATTTCTAACAATTTTAAAAATTTTTCTGTTAGGGATTTTTAGTTTTAATGTAATTTTTTTAATTTCAATTACTTTCGATGTTATTTTTAATTTCAGCGAATTCTTTATTTTTTTTACTCTCTCCACTGAATACGGTTCTTATATACATTGCACAGTGGGTACTTTCGAAAATAAATAGTTAGATTTATCTGGAACTTAGAATGTATTTAGAGAGGGAGTCAGGCCTTATTATAAGCCTCGTCCGAGTAGCCTTGTTTATCACCTCAGGTAAAAAAAAAAAAAAAATTATGAGGCTTGTAACTTTAATAAATTTTATTCTATTAAATTGAGTTTCTGTAAGACAGAAAAACTTTACTTTTGTCGTGGAATTTTTTTTAGTTTTTTTCTTATTACTTTTTAGAACAGTTTATGCATCATTTAAGTCAAAAAGGGAAAATAATCAGAATTTCGAAATTGACCGTTTTTTTTTTCAAAAAATGTACCATTATTATTTTTCATTTGGAAAAAATATTTATAAAAACACCTTCATTCTTTCATTTCTTTTATTACACACTGAGAGAGGCAATCTATTACAGATCTGTCTAGTGTAAAGTGTTTTGTATTTTGGATGTGTACTCTACGTTCAGCAGTCGTGAAAAATCATTATAATATTTAGTTTATTTCCAATTTTGTGTGGCAGTTTTTAGCGATTTGAGACGATGAAACGATTTCTTTTCTAATTATGTGTTCTTTTTCGATTTAGGCATATTTCCTTAAAGAAGTAACGCGATAATCACTACGAAGTTACTGGGTTACTTTCGGTAAAAAGCGTAGAATAGAATTAGAAAAGAGGCTTAATTATTTATTTTTATAATAGAATTGTAACGCCTCTGCAGCAAAGTAGCGGTGTTAATATAGCATTCGTATAATCATTGTTTATTGTTTTAGAGTAAAATCGAAAAATATCAGTTCTGTGATACACATAAGTATAAAACGAAATTTAAATAAATAAAACTTGCACACAAAAACCGACTTCAAAAGAGACAAACTTAAAATCATATTTCTACATTCTATTATATTCAAGAAAGATTGCTTCAGGATTTTTTGTATGTCGCAGAGCAAAACTTGAATGCAGATTAAACCAGAAAATTTATCAGTTATTCGGTCATCCTTTATTTTTTTACACTTTTTATTGCTGAAACAGTAAAACAAAATTTGTTGAAATTCTTAGCGTTAGTCTATAAGTTTTCAAAATATTGATCATATGCGTCAAATTACAACCATTAGGGCACCCTTTAACTTCTGCGCTTAACGGTTCATAATACACTTAAAAAACATGTATGTTGTATGTGGACACTTTTTAATTAGAAATACTTTTCAAAATCGATTTAGAAATGACTGAGTTCTGCGGGCGCAAACATAAAAAAGTAACATTCAGTCGAATTTAGAACCTCCTTCTTTTTTTAAGAATTTCCGAAAAGTCAAAGCGATTGATTTTCAATTGCTGTCAGAAAGATATAACAAACAAAAATTTGTTTGTGATTTATTCAGTTTGTAAAAGAAATATTCTTATACTTATAAATAATTATTTTCCACTTTTTTAATAAAATAATTCTTGAAATAATTTGCGACATCATTGCAATTTCGTAAGTTTAAAACCACTTTCAATTGTGATTTAGATCCGCAAAAATATTAAATATCAAAGATGGCGAAGTATATAAAAAAATTATAAAAATAAGATCATGTCTCCACTATGCAAAAAACCTCAGATTTAGTTAACAATTAAAAGTTATTTTCATTTTTTCTTGTTTGTTTTCTTTGCATGAATTTAAAACTCTTTGAGAATTACAGAAACGCAGTACTTCCAACAAAACTTACATTAATTGATCCCCATTGATAACAATAATTTGAAAGAAAAAAATGCATCGGTCAAGTAATCTCTCCACTTGATGATTTACATTTGTATTTATTTTATTTTTAGCTTAATTTAAGTTCGGCAGCTTTTCACAGGGTGCGACTAGAGCCGTTCGCCGTTTCGTTATTCCTTAAGCCTCTTAGCCAGACTACACAAAAAAAAGTTTTTGTGCCTATAGAAGTTCCTTTTGTTTTCAGACTAAAGTTAAGTCAAATTTATGAAGGATTCAACCACTTCAATCCTTAATCTGAAAAAAAAACAAAATCTTGAATTTGCCGAGTAATTGTTCATCTCACTTCCATACGCTTTAAAGTAAACTACGATCTTACATTCTCATACGCCAATGATTTAAGCGTAAAGTATTCAATTGGCCTTCGAAAAGTTACGCAGATACATTCACGCTATTTGCACAAATTTTTTCCCTTGATTTAGGTTTGAAAAGTTTCAGGAAAGCATAAAAATTAAAAAAAAGTGTTATATTCGGCTATACCGAATCTTATATACCCTTCACCATGTATGTAAATCTAGTTTAGTAAAGTAATTCAAATAAAAAAAAATATTGAGGTCACAGAGAATTAAAAAATAAGAAAAAAAATTAATTACGATACATATGTGTACATAAAAATGTCCTCGGCTCTAAATGGGTTAAGCATTCTTTCAAAAATTTTAGCATTTCCTAAAAGATCTCTTCAAAAGCTTTTAAATGATACCCATATTTACTATATTGACAATCGGAATTTTTATAAAAATTTTAGAGGCCCACAACTCGGAAAATATGGGCGAACGCCAATTTTTTAACATTATGTTTTTTTTCTTTTTTTTTTCTTTTTCTTTTTCCATTCTCTATCGCTCCATATTTGTTTTTTTTTTTATTAAAGTTACTTCATCGTTCCAAATGATATGGAAAAATTAGAGGCAGGCGTGGTGCTTAGCCCCCTGCCTAAAGAGACATAGACCGATTTAGTTGATTTTCAATGGCAACTCTTTCGAAACTATGTCTGATCGATTGGCGTATTTAGATTTTCAGCCAAGGCTGAGCAAAATTGATTTCAATACTAACACGGAGGCACAGACGGACATCACTATGCATAAGAACTCGGAATATATATTCACTCTATGGCGTTGGTAATGGATATTGCAGAAATTACAAATGGAATGACAAACATAGTTTAGCCTTTTTCCACTTTTTCTGATGAAGGGTATAAAAATATTACGGAAATAGCAAAAAAATTTTAGCGTAATTTTATCAACTTTATCTCATTGTCAACTATACGACCCTCGTAAATTTGTTTAGCTGTAGGTGTTGCCATTGCCATTTATAGCTGTTAAGTTGTTTTATTTTTTTTGTTATCAAAAATACCTAAAACCACCAACAAAAACAAAAGAAATAAACCAGTGTTGTTATTTTCATAATTCTTACATTACAAAACGTGTCTTGAGCAATGATATTCTCAATGCAATATTACACTTAAATATATGGCAAAAATATGGTTAATAAGGCTTAAGGCCGATTATTGACTTAATTTGTTAAGCCTGAAATAAAAGCACTGAAGAATAAGCAATGAATAAAACCAGAGATTTATAACAAGCCAAACGTACCGCAATTGCAATTGTTATTTGTTGGCTGTGAAATGCAGGAATTTTTTTCATTTTTTCAATCTAAATGTGAAACAACGATTCAAAGGCAGCAGCAACAGCAGTAATAATATGTGAAAACACATGTTGCATCATTAACTTAAAAGTTGCATCCTCCCTCCAAAAATATAAATTTATACGCCAGTTTAATAGCAGGCGAACGGACGGTTAAATGGATGGTTGCAGTTTCAAAGAAATACAAATTTCGCACATAAAATACTTGATACTTGTTGAACAACAACTTGGCCAACAATAATAAAACACTTTAACACATGTTGTTAGTTTGTTATATTTGTTGTTGTTGTTGTTACACGTATATATTAAAACCTTTTTTTTTTGTTTTTGTTGGCAACATAAAAACAAAACCAGTGAAGTGTTAATAAACTAACAACAAAAACAACCATCAGAAGCTGTTGCATAAATCTTGTGTAATTAACACTTTTTAAGTTAATTAGAAAAATTTGGGCCAAAATACTATAACCACAAAAATAAAAGGCTGAGTAATTAAATACATAAAATGCGCTGAGCTAAATGTGTCTGCATAAAATTTAAAATTATTTAGTGTTTGTTGAATCACAAAGAAAGCAATTTGCTTCTTCCTTTCTTTAAGAAAGTTCATTAGTTATTTAAAATAAATTTGCCGAATGCGAGTTAAAAACAACATGAGGAATTTTGTACCAAATATGGGTTACCCTTTAATTTTGTATTTTATTATTTTTCTTGTTGCTGCTGCAAACCGCAATGTCTTCTTCTTCTTACTATTTGAAAAAAAAATGGGAAACATACTTCAAGATTAAGTTTCTGTGGGTACGCCCCATTTATGCCTGCTGTTTTAGTAGGTATGAAGCTTCATTAAATACCTGCTGCATGTTGCCATTCAAGAGATAATCCTATAAGTGATATAAAGTAAAATCTTGTATGAGGCACCCTTTAACTTCTAATTTTATCTCTTTACACTTGTTGTTATAGAAGACATAGTGTTACTTACTTTTGTAAATTTAAAGAATCTCTTTACAATGGCAAAAATTATAGGAATATTTACGTAAAATAAACATTATAATGCATACTCCCTTTAAATATGAATTATGTTTTTAAAAATTTCCAAAAGGGTCCTAATGGTTACAGCCTTTCAATTTATAATTTTATTTTTTAAGCTTGTTCTTATGGAGGACATAGTGCTTTTAGGTTTCAAGTTTTCAAATATATTATATTTTCGTGGAAATAGTTTTTATATGGGATACCCTTTAATTTTTATCCTGATTTTATAACCTTTTTGCTGCAGCGTGAAAAGTGTACTGTATCAAATCCTGGTAAATAAGTAGTGGGTGATAAGAAGCTCAAAAATTTTTTCAATCTTTTTTTATTAATTTTTTTTTCATAAACACAACCACCTGCAGGAATACAAACGAAAGTTGTAAAAAAAATTTGGAAAAATTAGAGGCAGGCGTGGTGTTTTGCCAGCTGCCTCAAAAGACATGCACCGATTTTGCTATTTTTTGAATAGTAAAGCTTTTGAAACTAAGTATGTTTGATTAAACGTCATATTTAAATTTTTTTTAGCTCATCTATTGCCTTGGCAAAGTTGATATAAACACGAACACGGACGGACAGATAGACATCGTTCATTCGACTTTGCTATGGATTGAAAATGGAAATACAAACTTAAATATATAATTTTCCACCTGTGGGAAGGGTATAAACAGTACCAAAAGAGGTACAATTTTGTTAAAAGTCAACCGAAAAACGTAATTTATTCTGTACAAGCGAAATTTGGCTTTTTCGCAGATGGAAACATGAATATCTTCGGTTAATTTATCCGTCTTCATAATAAGATTTATTTCGTTATGAACTTTTTGCTTCACATTACGTTACTCCATGCCCCTTTCATTAAATGTTTTTATTTTTTTTTGTTTACTTTGTCACCTCGATTCTGGTGTTCAAACAAAGTCAATTTTAAAAAACATGTTTTTCAATAACAACGTGTAATCATAAATACTTGAAGACAATAGTAAGGTATTGTCCTCGTGTTATCTTATGTAAAGATGGGCAAATTAAACTTTTACGCATTTTGCAAAGTAAGATTTTAAATTTGGAATTAAAATTTTAAATCTTTTTCTATTAATTTTTTACGTTAAAGTTTATTTTTATAACTGCCTTCTCTTTAACTACATAAGAGAAAACTTTTTGCAGATATTAAAGGTTTTATTTGTTTCCACATTGAAATTTAATTAAATTTCTAATTTATTCATTTATTTCTAATTAAATAGAAAATGTATTCTTCTTTTGTAATCAATTGTAAATTGATTTAATTAATCATTTAAATAAAATACTTTGTGGTTATTTTTAAAAAATTTTTTATAACTGAGTCAATTAAAAATTTAATCAAATTTGAATTTAAAAGCAAATAAAAACTTTAATAGAAACAATAAAATTTTTCTGCGAATACAAAGTCAACTACAGATGTTTCTTGAAGAAAAAACACATAAAATATCCTATACAGTTTCAAGTTCTCCAAAACCGCTATTTATAGCTACTAGACTTTTAATTTCACTTAGGCGATAATTTTAAAACTACAAAACTGCTTTAATCAATTAAATAAAAAAACAAAAGTTGTTTAATTAGAAATTTAATTTCATAAAATTTATAGAAAAAATCTTGAGACATATTTTATTGAAACGAACGCCCAAACAAGGATCTTATAGACATAACAAGCACTTGCTTTACAAGCCAATAACAATAATTACACAAACAATACGTACAGCATATAAATTCTCAATATAAAAAAAAACTAGAATTTTAAAATGTTACAACAGACAAGGTCGTTTCATTTAACAAACATTATATAATTAAAAAGAAAACAAATACAATAAATGGGAAGGACGGCGCAGCACATTAAGTAAAATAATAATGCTAAATCACTTGGCCAAGACCAAGAGTTTAAATATTACTAGAAAAAAATGTTAGAAAATAAAAATAAAAATTACTGAAGAAAATGAGTTTTGGTAAAACCAAATTTATAACGTCGATTTAAATTTTTCAAATTCTTTTTCTTGCCAAATAAAGTTGTTTATAAAAAAAATATTTCATTCTATTAAAAGTTATCTTTAAATGAAATATTAGTTATCCTTCCCCTTAAATCATTTTATATTTTTAGTGACAATATTTTTTTTTTTTTGTTTGTGTTGTTTTTTGTAACCGCTTAAAAAACAATTTTTCTAACAAGCGCATTATGTGTGTTAAATGTCTCCAATACAAACAAACATACCTACACATACATTCATATTTACAAGCATATAGATTAAACAACTTTAGTTTCATACACAAGACAGAAGAATCCAACCAAACAAATTGTTTTAAATTTCTGTTTTGTTTTATTCCCTGCAAGAATTTTCTATCGAAAAAGTCACTACATCGTTACCTCATGGCGTTGAAATGTTTTGCAAATAATATCGAATTCTGATCTGATTTGTATTCCCAGTCGGGAAGGAAACTACAACTATTGGGAAACTATTCAACATCTCTAAAAAGGATTGAGTATTCGATTATGTATGTGTTAGAAGTGTAAAAGGGGTGCCTTCTTAAAGTATCGATCCAACAAAATTCTGCTTAATTAAATTAAGACATTAAAGGGTGTTTCCACATTTGAAGTAAATCGACCGTTCGAACCGTTAAATGTAAAAACTTGAAAATTATACAAACTGTTCACTACTTTGTCTGGTATATTAAGAAGCATAAATATTTAAAATTATAACTTAAAGGATGTTACAACGGTTGATGCAATTTAAAGTATGTGACCAAACTGTTAAACAGCTTTAGACAACCCGGTTATATTTCAAAAGAAATTGTATTTTAAAATCCACTACAATACTAAGCGTAAAATTTGAAATTTGTAAATTAAAGAGCGCTCCTATAGTTGATGTAGTTTGATATTTGTGCCCATACTTTTTAGGCCTTATAGAGAGACGGTTAATTTACAAGAAACCTATATTGCTAAGTCCCCTATAAAAAAAGTATAAAATAAATTAAAAGGTGTTCCAATAATTGATGTAATTTGATGTATATGGCCAATATGTTTTAGTAGACTAAGTATTGCTATTTCCGCTATAACAAGTATAAATCTTGGATTTGCAAACCAAAGGGTGTCCTAATAGTTGATGTAATTTGATGTGTGTGGCCAAGCTTTTGAAACGTTATTGACAGACAGCTAAATTCTGTTTTAAAATCGTTTTTTTTTTTTTGCAAGAATTATATTTCTATCAATTTATTTATTTTTTTTTTTGCTATTTGTCTTAACAATTTTAATAATTCACACGCATCCAACATAACCGAACATTGCGCAAGTTCAACTAAATGACATTAATGTATTTTGTTATTCTGTTTTAATAAGTAATTCACTCATAATAGACTCGAAATTGTGACCTATATGAAATCAATATTCGATGCCTATGCGAGTTGTTTTTGTAAATTTTTTAGCAATCAATTTATTATCATCTGGTTACTCTGAAAATAATAAATTTAAGGGGAAGTTTTTTATATTAATATAACGGGTCTTGCTGTCATATTAACTTGTGGTAGAGATGAAATAGTGTTTGTTGGAAGACCTAACGAAGTATTTTGTATTTATAAAATTGAGTTTTTAATCTAAAGAAGTAACAAAGAAGTTACTTCTAACGAAAAATGCTCTGCAAAACGCTGGTAGGGAATTTATTGCTTTTGTCTCTACTATTAAATTCAAGTCTCTGAAAACTAAATAAAACATTTAGTTTATTTTTATATAATTTTTTTAGCTTCACTCACCCTGTCTTTAAAATAAATAAAAAAACAACAAAAACAAATAAATAAAGTGGCGTTAAATTTTGATGCGGAAACATGATGCAGCATTTTATTTTTATGCTCAGAGCACTCACTGCCCCAAGTGACTCGTATTGTATTCCATAAATTTCAACGGCTTTTTGTTGTGCTTTTTTTTTCTTTTTGTTTCTTTTATTAAGTACAAATCTTTTTTTAATGTTATTTAATGTTGTCATCTTTACACGCCTTGGTAAACATCAACTTAAAGGCAACAACAAATAAAAGAATTAAATTAAAATGGATTCATAAATTTGATGGCGAAAGTAGAAGGCTGAGCAGGCTTTAAAACAAATTGCGTTGAAAATAATTGTTAACATCATATAAAATAAAAATTAGATAGATTTGTTAAGTGAAATTAGGCGCTTTTTTCGCAATTTTTTTTAAATCCAAATCAATGAATACTCATGTTCCTTGATCAAAAGAAGACTCTTTGGAATTCCAGTAGAACAACCAAACAGCGTATCTCACATTGCACAGTGTGGATGAAAAACCAAAATACGTGCCAATAGAAAAGGAGTATTCGAGCTAAAGATTTAAGTTCAAGCTCTTTACACCTTTCATGGCATATTAGGACTTGTATTTGATTAAAAATAATTTTTTTTCAGTATTAAAGACCTCATAAAAACAAAATTTTTTTAATTTTTCAAAAACCTTCCTTATCTTTCACCAATCAAAAGAAAAATTCTTTTTAAACTTTTAATTGTTTTCAATTTTTATCATAAATGTTCACTGCGTAAAAATATCCAAATAATTTAATGAATGTTTTTACACCTGAAACTCCTCATATTTGAATTAATTTTTTTTTTTCATAATAAAAAAATATTCTACAATTTCAAAACACGGATTAAAAAAGTAAAAGCCTTTTTTAAAAGTTCTTCGATACAGCCATCGAGAAATTGTTGGTTTTTTTCAAAACACTTTGTTTTTGTCCCACTGTGTACAACTCGGACGTATAGAAATCCTTTAAAAAAAAATAAAAAATATCGCCTGATTAAGTCTTTCAGAATTTTTTGTGTAATTTTATAAAGACACAGGTCAATACTACTAGTGATAAACTACCAATTCCCTTAGATTTATACAATCGCAGTTAATACCAATATTTCTGCCAAGTCTATTCAAAAGAACCAATAACACTTTATGGGTTCGGAAATGGATATTGGAGAAATTACAAACGGAATAATAAACTTAGTTATACTCTTAGTTATACTCTTTTTCCACTTTTTGTCGTTAAGGGTTATAAAAATCTTAGTGTTTTGCATACAAACATTCTAGACGAATTGATCGCTTGGAATACAGAAACTGCTTATTAATATAATTAAATTCGGAAAAAACATTTAAATTTGGAGATAATTTTAAAAAATAAAACAAGAATATATTCTATAGCATATGTCCCTTTGGCGCAGAGGATAGCGCGTTGGACTTCTAATCCAAAGGTCGCGGGTTCGATCCCCGCAAGGGATGTAAAATTTTTTCGTACACCGTTTTTATTTTATTTTATGAGGAAACAACAAAAGTAAATAGATGAAAAACTAAAGATTCAAGTAACATCCAAATAATATCAAGTAAAGATATGTCGATGATACATTCGGCGCAATAAATTATTGCAAAAATGAAATAAAGCCCCTAAATAAAGTGACAACAGAACTGAAGTTAATCCCAAATAGTAGAATGGAATAACTTTCAATATTGAAATTTTTTATGGATCATTTTAAGTCTTATATTTCTTGTTTTGTTTTCTAACAAATTTCCATAGATTTCTAATGAGTAACAACAACAAAAATGTGAATAATTTTCGTTTTTAATATATTTAAAAATTATTTATTTAAAATACTGAGTTGGTAATTAATTTAAACTTTATAAATATTAAAATTAGTACAAGACAGCGAGCATTCATACTTCATTCACGACAATCAGCGTAATAGTTCAACATGATCTACTGTTTTGTAAAAAAAAGATTTAAAAAACCTTAAAGTAATGCAAATAAAAATAAAATTACAATTGTGCCTAAACCAACGGTTGACAGAAATCGTAAACAAATATAATTAAAGATTTATTAAGAAAACAACGAAAACACCTCTAGATGAGGTGTTGGCTTCTTCTAAGCAAATCAAAGTTTATTCAATATGAATGTTTTTTGTATTCTAATTTAAGAAATTAGAATACCAGGAATGTAACGTTTGTCGCACTTTAAGGACTCTTTTACATAACGGTTTATTATCCTCCTCGAAGTCCATCAAACAATTTATCAAAATTAATTTGTTAATGACATATGAAAACTTTGCCTTTTTCACAATTTTAATAAATGTAAAAAAAGGTCATATCACCAAATTTCATTAACAAAAAAATACAACAGTATTAAAATACTCAAATTAAAAGCAAATTTAATTTGAGGTATTTAAAAAAATCATTTTCTTCTTTTAGTTTATTTTTATTTGTATTAAAATACAACGATTATATTAAATTTTATTGTATGTTTTATAGCTTGAAATTATAAAGCCCCTTAAATTATGGGCTCAAAGATTTTAGTCCTAAAAAGAATTTTACAAAACAAAATCTTATTTTTTAAATTACAAAAAATAAATAAATTTCAAACAGCTCATAGTTCGTTCAAAGAATTCTTAGTAAAATAGCATTACTTTGCTTCTAATATATTTGTTTTTAATAGCTTTTTCTTTGAAATATATAAAACTAATTACAAAAGAAATATTCGTCTTAAAAAGATAATATATTTCTAATTCCACTGTTATACATTTTTTTATTCTCTATTCGTTGTTTTTAAGCCTTAAGCTTTATGTCAGTTTGTTTTTTTTTTATTTTTTTTATTTTTTATTTTTTTTTATTGTTAATATTTTATTATTGTTATATTGTTCTTATTATAGTTATTTAAAATTGTAATCCATTTTTAATTATTACAGGAAATATATTATTTTACACACGCACACACAAAAGCATAACTAATGGCATCCGTAACAAAAGACTTAAGCAACAAGCGTTGCTTGCTTAGAATTCACAAGATGAATAATGAAAAAAGATTCATTTTGCTTTTATTTTATTTTTTTTTTTAATTTATTTGTTGCTTTAATAATATTATTATTTATAGTATACATTGGCTTTGTAATTCTAACTGCAAAAAAAACTACTTAAATTAAAAAAATCTGTATTTAATGGAAGCAAAATATGAGTCATTTTGTTGTAAAACGATTTATCTCAATATAATTTAGAAATCAAGTACAGAAAGAATACAATCTGTATAATAATACAAAAAATATTCATTTATAATGAAAATATAATTCTTCAGAGGATGTTAGAGGAAGGCATACCATACTGTTTTAGATATTTTTCTTTTTAATTAGATACTCATTAAAAATACCACTGAACTTTTTTTTATATGAAATTTTTTTAGAAAAGAGTGTCTTAGTTTTTAATAATTTGCACAAAGAATTTAGAACTCTATTTATATAAAATTTTTTAAGAAATATCTGCAGTATTATGTTCTTTAATTTCAATATTAAATACTAAATTTAAATTTTTAAAAGCTTTACCATATTCACCATTATTCTGTTTAGCGTCGGCAACAACGTCATCAATTTTGAGGCAACAACACTTTAATACAACATCATTATTTATTTGGTATTCCCTAACAGTTTAATGACGACCTTTATTGATAATGTCAATAAAAATTAATACAATTATCTAAGTTTTGAGTCAGTTTATTTATTTGTTTACTATTTTTGATTGTTGAAAATTTGAAAAAATGTTCTTTCTTTCCAGAACTGTCTCCAGTGATGAAGAAAGTAAAACAAAATTAAAGGCGCAAAATAGGCTTCTTAGACAGACAGTGGTGGATTTACACTAGGGGCAGTCGGGGCTAGAGCCCAGGGCGGCAAATTTTCTAGGGCGGCAAAATTTGGAAAGTGAAAAAAATTTTTTACTGTCATCAAACCTCCATTTATGTAGGTATACAACAATAATCCACAAGAGCGTTACAAAATTAAATTGTGTCATTCCCCTTTTTCTTTCATTGACAGTTCGTTGCATAGCTTTCGTTGTGTTTTGAGAAAAATACAAAAATACAAAATAATAAGCCACAGCAACACTATATGTACATTGTACATATTAAATTGTGGGATTCCCCTTTTTCATATCATTGATTATGTGTTGCATAGTTTTATTTTATCTTTTTTAAACGTGCTCATCATTAAAGAGTAAGTGTTGATTGAGTAAAGTGTTAAAATAATTTATCGATATCAAAAAATTGCATTAATGTTGAGCATAAATATACGATCAATTGTCAAACATGGCTGATGGACGCAAAAAATTGAGTGGATCTGAGTATCGAAAGCGCGCTTTGGACAAAAGTAAAAAGGAACAAGAGGTTTTGAGTAAAACTCCCAAACTAGATGATTTTTTTACGAAAAAAGTATGTGTTACACAAAAATCAGAAACTAACAATAGAGATTGTACGAATTTAGATTATGAAGGTTTGTATCATATTTTTTCAAGTATTCATATTTTTCCAAGTATAATAATGATTCATTTGTCGATGTGTATAAAATGTATATTCATTATTTACTGTCATAATTAGGTTAATAGAATAATAGTAAATTTTTGCAGGTGATGATGCATGTTCTACGTCAACTTCAAAACGAACTCCGTCTACGAGTAATGATACTGATAGTACCACGACTTCTTCGCTGCCACAGAATATCCATCACGAAAGTAAACTTCAAGCTACAATTCCAACAATAAATATAGAAGATAATGAGCATGGGGATATTGTGATAAGCGATGATCCAGGAGAATGGGTTATAAACGATTTCACCAGAGATTACGTAGCTAACCATGGATGTAAACAAAATAAAAATTTGGATTTCTCCGGTACAAAACGTGATTACAGCGATGGAACTTCAAGATGGCTGTCAGAATCACTATTTTTAAGAAAACTTATCAACGGTGAAAAAGTTCCACGCCCATGGCTCATTTACTCAGTTAGTAAAGGTTCTGTATTTTGTGCAGCTTGTCTTCTTTTTGACAGAGAGTGTTCATTTAATGGCAAAAACGGATTTGATGATTGGAAACATGCAGGCGTTCGTGTTGGTGAGCATGAAAACTCCAAACATCATAAAAAATGTATGTTAACCCTTAAGCAAAGATCGGATACTAAGAATAGAATAGACCATGACTTAGTCATACAAACAGAGACAGAAATCTCTTATTGGAGAAATGTTTTAAGAAGAGTAGTCGCTGCTACTAAAGCCTTAGCTTCTCGAGGGCTTCCATTCCGAGGAAGTGATGAAAAGTTTGGCTCACCAAATAATGGCAATTTTTTAATGCTGATTGAATTTCTTGCTTCTTTTGACCCATTCCTAGAAGAGCATATTCGAAAATTTGGAAATAAAGGATCTGGCAGTACAAGTTACTTATCGAAAACTACCTACGAAGAATTTATACAGCTTTTGTCAGTAAAAGTATCTTCTATCATAATTCAAGAAGTTAAATCAGCCAAATATTATGCTATTATTGTAGATTCCACACCTGATATATCTCACGTTGACCAACTTTCTTTTGTTATCAGATATGTGCAAAAAGATGGAACGCCTGTTGAACGCTTTCTGATATTTATTGAAAATTCTGGACATAAAGCTGAAGATTTGCTAGTTGCTGTATTGTCTATTCTTGAGTTTTTTGATCTTGACCTCGCAGACTGTCGAAGTCAGTCATATGATAATGCTAACAATGTATCAGGAATGTATTCAGGTTTACAGGCAAGAATTCATGAAATTAATGATCTAGCAGAACATGCTCCTTGTGCTGCTCATTCTTTGAATTTAGTTGGAGTTCACGCAGTAGAATGCGCACCAGAAGCTGCTTCATTCTTTAATACAGTACAAACTTTATATAACTTCTTTACTGCATTGACGCAGCGCTGGGAAATTTTACAATCTCATACCGGAAAAAGAATCGCGTTAAAATCTTTATCTGCAACCAGATGGTCAGCTCGTTATGAAGCTGTTCATGTACTTAATCAATATTTCGACGAAATAATCGAGACATTGATTATTATTGAAGAAGATATTGACGAAAATGCAATTACAAGACAACAAGCAAAAGGTATTCGTATTCAAATGGAGCGATTTGAAACAGCATTTATGCAAATACTTTGGCATTTTTTACTCTCGCGATTCAATGCTGTTAGTCAAAGATTGCAAAAAGTTGATTGCAGCATTGCTGACGTGATCGACGATTATCATGGTTTGATTAAAGTTGTTGCTGATACGCGAAATGAATTCGAAATCTATGAAAAAAATGCTTTAAATATTTCAGAGATTAAAGAATATAAAACAACAGCTTCTAGACAAAGGAAGAGAAAATTACATGCTGATGAATCACGGGATGGAGATGTGCAACTGTCAGGTCGAGACTACTTTAGAGTCAATACGTTTAATGTCATTCTTGACAATCTGGATTTCGAATTACGAAAAAGATGTGTTGCGTATGAAAAGATACAGGAAAAGTTCTCAGTTATAATTGTATTTGGCAATTTGGATAATAGAGAGATTCGTAAACGAGCTGAACGTTTAAGAAAGATTTATTCTTCAGATCTTGAATTCTCATTGGATGACGAATTCGTGCACTTCCATGCTTATTGCACTGAAAAAACGATGGAAAATAATTCACCTTCCGATCTTCTGAAACTTTTGCGAGCAAACGACCTTTACACTGAATTTCCGAACGTAGAAATCGCATATCGAATATTTATTACTTTAGCTATAACAAACTGTGGCGCAGAACGATCGTTTTCTTGTTTAAAAAGGGTTAAAAACTACTTTCGTTCTACAATGAGTTAAAAATAGACTCAATAGCTTAGCTATTCTATGCATCGAATCGGAAGTGCTTCAACGTTTAGATTGTGAGGATTTAATCGACCAATTCGCAACTCAAAAAGTCAGGCGTATTTGCCTGTGATAAAATTATTATATTATAATTATTGTGCTGTTTTTATAAGACGTTTGCCAAACGTCACTCAATCGTCTGTATGTTGTTTTTGTTGTTGTAGCGGCAACAACAACATGCAGATGATTGAGTGACGTTTGGCAAACGTCTTATAAAAACAGCACACATGAGTCAAGCTGAGTGCAAAATGTATAGCTCTAAGAACAAAAACAAATATTTTTTATGTCATATCAAAGTATATAATATATAATAAATTATTTGCAATACATTAGATATTTGAATTTTTAAATTAATGAGGCGGCATTTTTTTCAGTGCCCAAGGGCGGCAAAAGTTTAAATCCGGCCCTGTAGACAGAAATCAAAAATCGTTCAGTTAACAGATAGAAATTAAGTGAAAAATTTAAAGTTATAAGTTATGCCCACTAAATCTTAAGGAGGAGGGAGAAGGGTAAAAGAATATTTTTAAACTTTGCTAATAAGTATAGAGTAGACTAAGAATGAGTAACCAAAACTTACCTGCATAAACTGGAGCCCTGTTTTAAAAGGAAGGTTTTTTTCTACAATCCAGTAGACAATGGCAGTGGACAGGGAGAAAAGCATAATTTTTTTAATAGCCGTAGCAAAATGGCTTATTAATGGAAGAATGTTTCCAACAAATTAAAAAGAGCGAGAAAAATCAAAAGTCTTAAAACTCTGAGATCTCCGAGTCATCTCGAGGATGAAAAGTATTTAATTGAGGGGTTTTTTCGATTAAAGATGAAAAACCAATCTCTGCGAAAAATTTCGCAACATAAAACTCTATAGAAACTGAAAGGAAGCAACTGTATGAAGACAAGCCGGAATAGTTTTCAAGTAGCGTTAAGACAGGAGATTAAAAAAAGATACAAAGTAATATCTTGGCTAAATTATTGTGTCCTTAGAAAGAATTAGACGATATCTCATGTTCAGCAGGCAATAGTCGCTTAAGCAGGGATAAAATTAAGTACATGATTGGTGAGAAAGAGAAATAAAAAGATTTATTTTAACAATTAAATATTTAAAAATTAGTTAAATTTTTAGATTTTTGTTGCAATGCTTTTGTTTATTAACTTGTTCCGCTCATGTGGCCTTAATATCCAAAACTAACTAACGATCAAACTAAACTGTGTGCCGGGCTCAGTATTTATTAGCAGCTCGACAACAAACAGTAAGAAGCCTGAGAATTACTTGAAAACCAAAAGAGTCATAAAACTAACACACAGTTAATAAAGTCTGATAAGAGAGGCCTTCAAGGTGCTTTTTATTAAGAAAACTCAAGCACTTGACTTTGATAAAAGCCAATTTAGAACTGTAGCAAAAATTCTTTGAGGGAAATTTGGAACAATAACTCATGAAGTAATTGTATCATGAAATTTCATTCATTAATTACAGTCCAATCTAGGATTTATAAATTTTAAAATAGCAATTTTTAAGATCAGTAGCGAGAACAAAAATAGTTACAATTGATTGCTTCCAATGACAATGACATGTTCAAGCTGTCCTTTTTATATTAAGCGACCAGTTTCGTTTCTGTGTTATTTTCTCTAAATTTTTTACAGGCTGTTACAGTAAAATATTTTACGTTCGTTTTACCGTCAAAATACTTATTGTTTGTTGAGCGAGTATCTTGAGGTTTTTCGGCTTTTACTTGTTCAATACAATAATATTTAATATTTGCAGGATCAAATACCTTATTTAGAAAAGTAATTGAAGGATTTATATCATCTACCAATTTGTGGTGGCGACTATCATAGATTTGGAATTTTCACTTTGCACTGTTTCTTATGTCAAGCCCTATGAGTGGAAAATCATATTGTAGGAGCTGTTAAAAGTATTTAATCTATCATTTTGTTGTTTCGAAAATTTTATTGTCCACTCTATGCTATAAGTCGAGCCCTAGATTACGAGGTTTTCAAAAAGGCATCGGCTGCCTGTTAAACTTTTAAAATATTCTTTAAGCAGGTTTTTGCTGTTGCACAGTGAAATTCCTATAGTGAGACAAAGTTCTGGCAAGTAAGGAGGTGATTCAAGGGAAAACTGTTATTAAAGTTATTAAAAAAAATTCGCTAGTAATTGGCTTGCATCACAAATTATTATAATTGCGAATTAATTTTAATTATGAATTATTATTTAAAGAATAAAGATAATTTTCGTGCGATAATTTAAAATAGCAAGTGTATTAATTTAAAAAAAAAAATGTTAAAGTGGAAAACTTCCGCATAACTATAAATTGAATCAATAAATTTTATTTATGCTTTCTTACAATTTTAAAAATTAAATATACATTTTTGGTAACAACATAAAAATTTGCACACATGGTTAAAACTGTTTTATGAAACACTTTTTTTATGTGCGTTATATAAAACAACAAATAGCATAAGCTACACTGGCAACACAACTTCTATTTATGGTCTTTCTGTCTTTACTCTATCGAAAAGAAATTTTAAATTTAATTAAAAATAAAAAATTCCATTTGCTGTTAAATAAAACAAAATCTTTATAAGCGCACTAACAAACACACATCTCTTTGTTTCCTGTTATCTCTCTTATATCCAAAAGGATACTTGTTTAAGAAAAACAGCTTAAAGCACCTCTAATTAAATACATTCAAACTGAATTAAAATACTTTTTGACCTGAAGAGACATCAATTATTTAAATTTTATGCAACGTACAGTGGGGTCCATTAGAAAATAAAAGGAATTAAGTATTAAACTTTTAAGCCTTTAAATAAAATTTTATTTTATTTTAATTAATTATTTTATTTTATTTCATTATTTTAGTTAAATTTCAAGAAATGTTGTTACACAGCCGAAAGAAAAAATTAAAATCCTGCAAGTGAACAGATATCAATACAGTGTGTTAAATTAAGCTACTTTGGTTATAAAAAATTTTGTTCGTAACTTGTGAGATATCCTTTTTTAAGAAAAACTTAAGTAAGTTTAAACAAATTTTACTTCAGGAAATAAAACTGAATCCATAAATATTTCCAATTTAATTAAGAAAGAAAAATTTTTTTTCAATGATGACAATTTTTAATAATGAACTTAAGCATAACTAAAACCAATGAAAAAGTTGGTACAGAATGTTTTTAATTTTCTGGATCGATTCATCCATTCTCAGGATTCTTTTATATATTTGACTAAACGGTTAATTTGTTAAGAATATGAAAAAAATCTTATAATCTGTGATCACTTAGACCTTTCTTCCGCTTTCCTTTTTTTTCATCTCAATTATTATTTATTTTCGGTTCTCAGATAGCAATTTTATTTTTCACACAATAGACAAAACTAAAAATTATTTTCAAGTAAAATATTTAAGTAAAAAATATCTCTATAAAATATTAATCTCCAAGTCCAACGCTAAGTTTTAAAGAATAAGAAAACTTTTCCTGTAAAGACATTATTTTTAACTCCTCTTTTGCTTGCTTGTAGAATAGACTAGTCGTGAGTTCAAAACCGAACAGTGCCTTAAGTCTAAAGTTTTAATTAGAGAAAGAAAAAAATTTTTAACACGACGTAGCTTCAAGTAGAAAGAAAATTAACTGACTTGTTTAAAGAGTTGGATTGATAAACCAGACATCAAGTAGTTCGAGACTTATTGGAGTCACACAGTATTGCTGTTTAAATGGCTACTTGTTCAATAAGCACGTTTTGGAATTGTGAATACGAATCCAACCAGAGCTACGAGTGTTTCTGTTTACACGAACAGTTTGGTTGAATGCAACTTCAACTGTAATTAATAAACATTAATTACTATAACGAAAGTATTTAGATATACTAACTGAAACAAAAGTACAACGACAAGAAAATTCTACTTAATTATCTATGCCATTCACACAAATAAAGCAAATTTAAGAAACCACATAATAAGTTTCTCTCAATTGTTTTACTTACACTAAACCATACAAAAACATGTAAAAGAAAAAAACACTGAACAAAAAAATGTAAAACAAAGCTGCCAGATCTTTTCATATTAGGGAAATCTAGACGTTTTAACTCGCCTATAAATAGAAATCGCTGTTGTGAGCAGTATGGCAGTACTCAGCAAAACCTATAATAGAGAATATAGTAAAACTTTATAACTCTTTAACAGGTCTGTTAATATAAACATACAGATCTGAATTAAAAAAAATAAACTCACTTTTTTTTTAATAAAACATAAAGGATAAACAAAGATTTAAGTACCTAAAATTTTCTATTTATGCAATAATAGAAGAAAAAAATATTGCTAAAATTTGTTTCATTTCTGGTTATTATCAATTCTAATATCAAACCAAACCCAAATATTTACATTTAAATACATGCAACTGAAAAGCTCAGCTTAATTTATTCCTTTTAAAAAATCTTAATGTTTAAATTATTATAACAATTAGTTATTATTTCTAGCTTGAAAAGTATATAAAAAATTCAAAGTAATCTTTTTTAATTAAAAGAGTAGTTGTGTCCACTAAAGTATTCCTTTCATCAACACTTCATAACTATACGAAATAATGAAAAAAAATCAAAACCGTTTTGCGCACTTTACATCACAAAAATTCTGTAAATTTATTTTTATTTAAATTTGATGTTTTCAATTTTGCATTTGACTTTATAAAACACTACAGTCAAAATGGCAAACAACCGAATAAGATTTTAAACAAACCAAAACGAAACGTGTTGAAGTGTTAAAATGTTGCCTCAAGTCTTGAAACAGTCAAAAATGCTTTATGCGAATACAGTTGCAATAAAACAAATGATGATAAAATATTCAAGTAGCCGCTTAACATGCATATGTACGTACGTACGTTTTCCTTAAGGTTGTCGACTGGTCTTAATTTGATGCAATTTTGTTTGTTGTTTCTTTTCACTTAAGCTTATTTACCATATATAATTCAATAAATATTTCAGTGATTTTTTTTCGTTATTCCTTATACATTTAAGCGGTCAATTGCCAGCCAGAAAGTAACAAACAAGATTAAGCCTGAGAAAAGCAAATAAATTTTTTTTAAATCAATTTACTGAAAATTTTAAATGGATTTTATATGGAATTTGTGTGGTAATAATAATAAAATTTTACAGTTCAATATATCCTTTAAATAACCATATAAGAAGCATTTACAGTCATCATACTTTTAGTATCAAACTGTTCAATAGTATGTACGTATGTGTCTTAAGTCTTTTGATATTATTATACCCTTCACCACAAAAAGCGGAAAAGGGGTATAACTAAGTTTATGATTCCGTTTGTGATTTCTAAAATATCCAATTTATATATTCTGACTTGCATAACGAAGTCGACTGAGCGATGTCCGTCTGTCCAAAACACGTGCAAAACACCACGCCTACTTTTAATTTTTTATATCGTATATAACAATAAAGTAAATCCAAAAAAAACAAATATATGGTGCGATAGAGAATTAAAAAATAAGAAAAAAAAAAACATTAAGTGAAAAAATTGGCGATCGCCCATACTTTCCGAGTTACGGGTCTCTGAAATTTTCAAATTTTTTAAAACATCAATATGGGTATCATTTTACAGCTTTTAAAAATGCTTAATCCAGTATGCATCACTTAAAATCTCTTTCTTATTTTTTAATTCTTTGTCACCCAAATATTTGCTTTTTTGATTGAAGTTAATTCAATAAATTAGATTGAAATAGATGGTGAAGGGTATATAAGATTCGGTATAGCTGAATATAGCATTTTTACTTGTTTTTATTTTTTTATTTATTTATTTATTTTTTTTTTTTGCAGGATTAAAAACATTGTAATTAAATCATTTACAAAATTATGAAAACAAATCAAATAAAGACATTTATTACAAATATTGTCAGCCTAATGAAAATTTAAGATGATAATCAAATTTGAGTTTTGTTTTATACCTAAAAATCATTATAAAAATATTTTAATTAAAATTAATTTGTTAATTAAGACTACCTTGAAGTGTAGGAAATTTTATAAAAAGTTTTTTATCATTTAAGTTCAAGAGTTACCTGAAAAAATAAAGAAGATTTCAATTTTTTAAACATTGAGAATTAGAAATTTATAAATAAATAAACATACATGAAAATATAAAACCCACTGCAAGTTTTAATCTTATCTAACTGCTTAATATTGTTAGTCCACTCTCTTATTAAATCATTCCTAACAATCAACTTGTAATCAGAGTTAAATTTTTTCTTATGCTTGTTCTTAAGTTATAAACGACAAATACGGACTTTTGATGTTTTTGTTTAAAAGCCAGAAGTTTAAAAATTTTAACTATACAAGAGAAAATGGGTTATTCCATAAATAACCCAAATTAATGACTTTAGTAAATCTGCTTACAAAGCAATTGATAAAATTTAAAAAAAAAATAAGAAATAAAATATTTCTTTTAATATTAAACTTCATTTATGATAGTAGTGCCTTAACAAACATCTTTTACTACAACTATTTTTTTTATTATTATTAAAAATAGTCTTTCGTGCTGTCCCTATCAAATTCTAGTTCCCATGAAATTTCAAATTTCTTCACAATTCATTTTCTTGTAAAGTGACGAAAAACTATAATAAACTTAAAATATAATAAAGTAAAACTTTAATTTAAGAAAAATATCTTAATTTATCGTTAATCAACATGCAATGCAAACAACTTTTTCTCTCTCATTTTTTCATTTAATTTAAGATTTTCTTTAAATACTCCAATTTCCCACATTTTGTTGAACAAATAAAACAAAACATATTTATTAGTAAATACGTTTAAAAATTTAAAGGAAATCATTATGATTTGAAACAAATGATTGTGTTTAGGAAAAATGCAAACCTACAATAATTTTATTGAAAACAGAAAAACAAACAAAAAAATTATAACCGCAGACAACTTGAAGTTAATTCGCTTAAAGTAAAAAACCATCAAACATGACAACGTCTTTAACAATTTTTTAAATTTTTTTCCCCTTTTTTCTTTTATTGAGTTAAAGTTTTTCTAAACAGACCATAGAAACATGGACAAGAGCATGCAATTTGAAACTCATCTTTGTTTGCAGTTAAAATTAAACTAAGAAATGCTTCCTTAAAACTGTTCAACTATGACCCTTTTATTTTCCTTTTAACTACTTTTTTCATGGAAAACTTCACTATAGAAAAAATTTTAAATTTGACATATTTTACAATCATTAAGTCGAAGGAAGCAAATGACTGTAAAAAAATTTTTAGAAAAAATATTTTACACCCGAAAATTACAGCTAAAAATATTTGATATTTTTAAGGCTCTTTCATGTAGATATATTTGATCCTGTATATTTATTTAATTAATAGAAAATATTTGAATTTATTCAAATTTTTTCACCATTTTGTGAACATTAAACATTTGAAAGAAACGTTTACATTTAAAGAATAAAAAGCCCAATAAAATTAATATACAAAAATGCAATTGAAATGCAAATGAGAGGAAAGGAAAATCTAAAAAAATTTAACTGGCTGAATTAAAAAATAAAAACTAAGTTTTGTTATCTTTTTTTTTAATTTTCAATACGGAATTTTTAATACAACTGGCGTCTGCATGACGTTTAAAACCAGTGTTGTTGTTTTTTTCCTTAAACAAACAACAACATCATCATCATCACCATGCAACCAACCATCATTGTTATCATCAGTAACAATAACAAAAAACATTGTCTAAGATAAACCAAAAGTTCGACTGACTGACTCATCAGTTGTCTAAGGAAACCGAAAAGGGCCATAAAATTTGTATTGGCCAAATTTTCTATTTTCTACAATAAACAGTTTGCTTGTTAAACATAAAATTTTCTTGTATTTGGGGTTGTTTTTTTGTATGTTTTATTATTTTTTTTTTGTTTTTGTTTTCTGTTTTTATATTTTTAACATTTTCATTTTGCAATGTTACATGATTTGGCAATTAAAAGCAACCAAACTAGCAAATACTTAGTTAACAAATGTTTAATGTTGTATTGTTTAGTAATTTTTGTTTTTTTTCTCCTGTCTTGTTTAACTTTTTATGGAAAAGTCCATAAAAATATGAGTTTATTTTTGCCAATAATCATGAAATTGTAGGTGACCTCTTAAACTTTTCTACATGTTTTTTTTTTTGTTTCTTAAGATGAAAATATAATTTTAAAATTTTTATAATTTCAATAATTACAATAAAAATTTGTTTAAATGTTGCATAAAATTTAATTTTATACGTAATAAAAGTTTAAAGTTATTGTTGTTATACAACAACAAATAAATGTTGTACAACAAGTTTCAATGAAGACCAATTAAATGTTGAAAAAAATCTATATAAAATAACAATAAAATTTAGAAAGCCTGTCTGTTTATATAAGAAGCGGTATACGGTGACGTCATACATAAATCTTAGGCCTAGGAAAGGATATTTTAATCTAAAAAAAAAACATTATTTGGAACGGGTCCTTCGTACAACTTTCGAAAACTTTTAATAACTTTAACAAAACCCCAAAAAAGATGCTTCAAAAATTTTAACCTGTTATAAATCTGGCTTGTGAGCACGACTCTTACCATCAGTAGAAAAAATGCATTTAACAACGTTTTTCTGTATATAGCGACACATTGGTTTAAATGTTCATACTAAAACTACCCTGTCAATATCTCTTGCTTAGGAGTTGGAGACAATCAATATGCGCTGCTGCTTTATTGAAAAAGATTATATTGCTTTGCATTAGTGCACCGGTACTGTAATGTCCATTTTCCGCTATGTAAATTAAATAATTGGCTATGACGAATCTTATATACCCTTCACAAGATATGTAAATCTAGTTTAGTGAAGTAACTTGAATCGAAAAAGCAAATATTGGGGTGACAGAAAATTAAAAGATAAGGAAAGCATTTTACTACCAGATACATATAATTTTACATAAAAGTTCAATCGGCTCTTAATAGATTAAACATTTTTTTTAAATTTTAGTATTTATTTAAAGATCCCTTTAAAAGCTTTAAAATGATGCCCATATTGATATTTTAGAAATTTGAAAAGAGGCCCGTAACTTGGAAAATATGGGCGAGTGCCAATCTTTTTACTTGATGTTTTTTTCTTATTTTTCAATCTCTATCGCTCCATATATATATATATATATATATATATATATATATATATATATATATATATATATATATATATATATATATATATATATTTTTTTATTGGAGTTTATTCAGTAATTCCAATGACATAGAAAAATTAGAGGTAGGCGTGGTGTTTTGATCGCTGCGTCGAGGAACATGGACTCATCTTGCTGATTTCCAATAGTACCTCTTCCGAAACTATACCTGATTGATTTGCGTACTTAAATTATTTCTATCTGATCTTGTGCCTCGGCAAACTTGATTGCAACACTAACACGAACGGACAGACTCAATCGCTCAATCGACTTCACAATGCATAAAGGGCGGTTTACATGGTCACAGAAGTCCTACGAAATGTCAAATTTTTGTACAGAATATTACTAGTGGGACCGTCTAAACCAAATATGTTATGAATCTGCACAAATTGAGAGCAATTACGGATCAAAATTTGACAGTCGTATGGCTTTCTATGTTTTTGAAAATTTTCAAAAGATAACTAGGAATCATTAGATCAAGGATGCATTTTTCTGAAAACAGCCCAAAAACCTATGTATACCAATTGTGTAAAAGCGAAAAAATCCGTCTGTAAGATTTCTACTCTCATTTTTAAAATACGGATGGAATTTCATATTATATTCTTTTGGATTTTACGTACGTAAAGTCTTACAGTCTAAACCGCCCTTAAGAAGTCAGAATATATAAACTTTATGGGGTCGCAAATGGATATTTTAGAAATGACAAACGTATTGACAAGCTTAGTTATACCCTTTTTCTACTTTTTTTGGTGAAGGATTTAAAAACTCTCATTGATCGTTTTGGTAACAGCTTAGAAATTTATTTTACATTTTTGAGGCGCACCAGATCTGAGAACTGAGATATCAAAATTGGATAACAGCTTAACGAGAGATTAAAAATCATTATTGTAGCATAGTGAGAAAATGTAGGCCAACAACTAAAATCCTACGATTAAACTCCGCTACACTTTATGTTAAAAGAAGTTTCTAGTGGCAATTTTAAATTAATCTTAATTAATCAGAATTTTCACAACTGTGTCTTAAGTAGTTGCATGTCAGCCTTTCATAAAATATTTTTCAACTTCAAATTTTTCCATCACAATTTGAATTCATATATTTTCAGTTAGTTACAGTTAGTTACATCTTTAATAACTTTTTAAAGAGTAAGAGTCTATGGTTACTGAAATTGGATTCTCATCAGTGTATTTTGACTAAATAAGTCGAAGGTCGAAATGTAAGACTTCTTGAAAACGTGAGTAAATATGCCTGGCCAAGAGATGCTTAGCCGCTAATATATACACTCTGGATACCAAATACTCTCTAGTTTAATATCATAGAATCTTTTTAAAATGCAAATTCTCCCAGGAGGACTCCGCTATAAAAGGATGGAGAAGATGAACAACAAATTCTCGTTAGAAGTAACTTTATTCTTGACTGCTTAGAATGTCATCGAATATCTCATCTTGAAATTTATTGTGCAGAAGAAGAAATCAAGAGCTACCAACTCATAACTAGAATCTTTTAAAGTCAAAAGATTTTGACCAACAGCTCTAGAAGCAAAACTACTTGTAGTATTTTGGCTACGATGAGGCTTTCCTTTAAACATTTTAATGCAAAGTTTATCAATAAAATAAAAAATATGTGGACTTATGATAAAGTATAACTTCATCTCTATCGAAAAAAATAAATATGCTCAAGCATAGACTGTTTCAAGTGTTCCACATTCTGACATGGTAACAAAGCTATTTCTTTTATAATTGAATGATACCCATGCAGGGTTTTCGAAAAGTAGTCGCCAATGCCAGATAGTCTCTGCATATTTTAACGCCGTAAGATATTTTATAAAATCATACCAAGTCACAGGTATAAGTCAACAAGCTGACATTCATCCATGAAGGAAATAAATAAAAGGAAATCGAATTCTGCATCAATAAAATCTTAATCCATCAATGCAAATTGACAAATTTGATAAATGATTCGATATGTGTTAAACCAATCGTATCCTACAGCATCATTTAACAAAATATATTAAAAAAAATAAACTGCTTTTTTATTTATTTTTTTTTTAAACTTGTGTGTGTTTTACGATATTAAATAAATCCCATTGACTGTTTTTTAAAACGCCTGCATATTAAACTACGAACACAAAGCAGGAGTCCGCTAGGCTTTCAAAAAATTACACGCAAATGAGCTGCTGTAATGTAAAAAAAATACAATTTGCTTAAAATTTAAATACTTAAAATTTATAAAATGTCTACGCAATAAGAAAAAAAACAACTAAAACAACAACAACTACATCAATGACATTAAGTTATTTATATTATAAAAATTACTTAATGATCATGATGGTCATTTATTATGGATACGAGTAGTAAAGATTTTTTTCAGACCAACCAAAATATAAATGCTCATTGAATGTTGTGTGGTTTTTAATTTCACATTACAACAAAATTAATACAAAAAAAAAAAAAAGAATAAATAAATAAAATGACAATGAAATAAAAAACAACAACAATATTTTTTAAACTATAAAAAGTTCTTAGTGTTGGTGGTGGTGTTGGTTGGTCGGTTCGCTCATTTCAGTATTTCGTATGAATTGTATGATGGCAAACGCGAAATGACATTGTCAACACCTAAAGTGTTTAAATTTATGCAGAAAGTGTAGGAGTTGTACAGTGTTTTTTTGAAAAATATATAAACAGAGTCATGATTTTTTATTTAATATAAAATTTCTTTGTTTTTTTTTTTTTTTTGTCGCAAATGTGCATCAAATAAATTATTTATTTATTTTTTTTTTTTTTGTTGTTCTTACAATAAATTTTATTCGATTTTTTATAAAAGTTTTATAAACTTGTTTAAAATGCATGAACATATAGAAGATTTTGAAATAGAATTACATGTGACTTCTAGCATCTTCCTGTTTCGATGCGCATTCACATTCTCTTTAAATAATTTTATTGCCTGCAAATTCGTTAGTGTTTTTCTAAACAGAAACTATCATTCAAATGTTTAATAGAAGATTGAATAGGAGTTTGCAACGCAGGCAGTTTTGTAACGCCAAACAACAATCGTACTAACAAAACTTATGGTTAGTGCCGTAAGTTTACTAAAAACGTAACAACACAACAGCCTTGACCTAATAAAATCTACATATTGCTACTGGAGAACCCTTTATATAATAAAATACTAACACTTTCCCACTCTTTGTGGAAAAATGAAGAACATGATTGAACATTTTATTTATTCTAAATTCTTTACATTTACAGCTAATAAAAGGACATCATGCTTTTGGCCAACTGCAAAGAAATTTGATTACCTCCGGCAAGTGTAAATTAGAATATCATAAAAAGGGTCATATACCATGTGTAAGCCACTTTTTTCGCCTCCACTTTTTATTCTTCAAAATGTACAATAAAGTTCTTAGAAAACTCATGCAGTGTTATTTAGACTTAATCAAAGGGACGAAAGGAATTAGTTCTTTCCTAACTACAATAGTGCAGCAAACGCCTAAAAGACATGCCCAGGAGAAGAAAACATGGAGAATTAATAAAGTAAAATATTTCTCACATGTTGTCTGTACTTAAGGTTACAAGGAACCCAAGAAGTTAAACAACAAAAACTTATAAAACGGCAGATTGATTTCTTTGCGACCTCAAATGAATAGTAAGTGAAGGTCTGACGTATATTTACAAAATAATAATAATAATTTACAGAATTTTGTTGCATAGATGACCTTGTTATACCCTTCACCACAAAGAGTAAAAAATGTTTTAACTAATTATGTTATTCGGTTTGTAATTTCCACAATATCCAGTTCCGACCCTGATATATTCTGATTTCTTATGCATAGCGATGTCCGTCTGTCCGTCCTTGTTAGTGTTGAAATCGAGTTTACCGAGACACTAAATCAGCTAGAAAAAATTTATATATGCCAATCGATCAGACAAAGTGTCGAAAGAGGTGCTATTGGTTATCAGCAAGATTGGTTCATGTCCTTTGACGCAGCGGGCAAAATACCATCCCTACCTCTAATTTTTTAATATCATTAGGAACACTAAAGTAACTTCGATAAAAAATATATATATGGGGCGATAGAAAATTAAAAAATAAGAAAAAAAATCATCAAGTGGAAAAATTGGCGCTCGCTCATATTTCCCAATTTACGGGCCTCTGAACTTTCCAAATTGTAAAAAATATCAACATAGGAATCACTTAAAAGCTTTTGAAGAGAAATTTTTTTTAATGCTTAACCTATTAAGAGCCGATGACATAACAATAACAATAACAATTTTTTTTAACTTTTAATTCCTCTCACCCCAATATTTATTTTAGTGATTAGAGTTACTTCACTCAATTAGACTTAGATAACTGGTGAAGGGTATATAAAATTTGGCACAGCCGAATGTAGCACTTTTACTTGTTTTTCATTAAAAACTAAACACACACATAGGAGAGGACTGCAAGTCCTCTACGTTGCAGTCGCTATAAGCTAATCCATGATGAATAAGAAAATGTTACAGAAAGCATTGCCAGAAGTAGCTTTTATCAAAATGTATCTGTTAAAAGTCCCTATGGGGTGCTAAGACGATCGACAACGAAACCTTACAAAGGGCAGCTAAATGATTTCTGTTGTGACTCCAAATTAAAATTAAATAATTGTCATTAGGACAAATATATCTTTATACAAAATGTTTTATGGAATTTTACTTTAGACGTGGCCTTCTTTTTAAATTATATTTTTTAAACAAACTATTTCATTGAATTGAGAAACAGAAAAAATTTATTAGGAGACAAATGTTGAAAATAAATTGGAAAATGGCTCAATTCAAGCAAAGAAAATTTATGTTGCTGTAAAAATAAAAAGATAGTCATGTTTCCAATGCCGAGGAGGCAACTTATAAAATCCATTGGAATATTTAAAATTATTCTATCACAGTTATAAATCGGCAAATTATTTCACTAGAATTGCAACAGAATTGTGTTTACTCACGATTGTAAACAAACACAGCCCTTTTTTACCCAACTTTTTTCGAAAGTTTGAAAACACGGAGCTGTATGATATGTCCAGGACATCAAGAAGTTCTCTCAATAAAACTGCTGGCTTGTTACTTAAAACTTCAAAATAGCTGTCTCAAAAAGTTTCGTGACTTGGGGATAACTGGTCATTCTTAAGTTCATCTAAATAATTGAAGAAAGTCCTGAATGATTATTCGTGTTTGATGAATTAAAATGATGATTTTTTTTAATTCTTTAAACTTTTTTGAAACTGAGCATGTATGTATGTGAATTTGTAGACATATTAACTTGCCCTCGTAAGTTTCAATTTCATTAGGAACCATTTTATTTAGATTACGAAACGACAAAAAATACTTGAAGTTTATTATCAGTTTGGTCATGTGTTGTGTCGTTTTTTTTTTAATATCTAAATTTTTAATGCATCTATCAGACATTTATATTATTGGCTTGAAAAAAAAAACACAGTGAATGGCACATATTTAATTGAGTTACAATTCGCCTAAAAGCAAATCAGTTAGGAATTTGAGTTGCCAATTTTTTCAAAATTTAAGTAAATTATTATTGTTTTTTTTTTTCTTCATGCAGATTGACCATCAATCATTATTGAAGGTTTTTAATAATTAAACTGAAATCTAAAAAATAAAATCAAAATACATAATTTCAATAAACACATGGTATCACTTAAATTTTGGTAACAAAAAAATATAAAATTTGTAAAGCAAAAATGATTAATTGAATGACTTAAAGATATGTGAAGACCTTTGAGCAGAAGTAGTTTAAGTTGCTTTAAAAAAAGTGCACTTAAACCCATTGTGCTCTAAATCTCACAAATGAAAGTTGTCTCAATATTCAAGCAGACTTTTAATTACTTAAACGACAGAGGCCATGACCGAATAATGTCTCTTTCAGCAATTGAATTATTTTCTGGACTGTATGACATTCGGCGTTATCTTGTTATTTAGACCGCTTAAGAAAGAAAAAAATCGTTATCATTTTATTTATTTTTATTTAATTAATTTTTAACAATCACATGTTGATTTTATGAACCACAAATAACTAAATTTAGGCGATAGACAAAACGATCAATTAAAAAAAATGCTTCATAATGAAATGCGAAAACACTTTTTCGTGATACTTTTCTGTATCCTGAAGGCTCTTTTAGAGTCTGTATGACAAAGCCAGAAACAGAACATTAACCACAGCTACCACGTTACTCAACGAAAGTCCTCAATAACAATTGGTACGAAGAAGCGCTACCTGCGTTATTTAGCGTTCGTAGATTTATTATTTGCCACTCTTAGACCCCTGCAAGCCCATCAGACTTGTGCCGTTAAGAAGTGGTAGAATTGATAGAATATCATAGTAAACGTTAAATGTCATTAATCTTACTGGCACGTGGCACAGTGGGATTTTTTGTGCAAAAAGTAATTTTTTTGACACCTAAAATTTAAAAATGTAATGATGCAGTTTTGAGAAAATTGATTCAGTATAAAGAACCCATTAATTGTATTCCGAAAAAACGTTTATTTGTCTTTGAAATAATAAAGTAAACTCACATGTAAATTTTGGTTCAAAATATTGAAAACTGTTTACGCACTTCTACAGTGTTTTTACTTAAAATAATTTTATTGCTCTGATTTAAATAGTGATTTTTTTTAAATAAAGCCTTTTCTGCGTAAAAAAAATTATAAAGTTCGTTGAATCTAAAAATTTAAAATTTCATAAAATTTATCTCCAAATTCATAAAATTTTCAATTTTAAACTCCGTAAACAGGTTCTGGAACTTGATGACGTAGTTACAGAAATTATAGATGATGAATAAAGTCTATATTAAAATTCATGTATTCAAATTTATTTATAAAATAATTAGTTTTGGTAAAGAAACAAAAAGGTGTGGGAAAAAATAAATTTTGGGTTCTATGGACGGTGGGTAGTGGGCGTGGCCAATCTTAATCAAACCTTTTTTGTTATTCTTAATTAAGGTAATAAAAGGCTCTGTGATAAAATTCAAAAAATTTTGGGCCAAAAACAAATTTTGGGTTCTGTAGGCAGAGTGTAGTGGGCGTGGCCAATTTTGAAGAAACTTTATATTTTTCTTAATTGAGCTGAAAAAAGGCTCAGACCAAATTTCAACATTCTACATGCACTCCTTATGTTTTTTGCCAAACATTATATGAATAAATTCCACTGTGGATGGTTCTAACAAAGTGGAGCTACGTGCGAAAAAAAGCAAGATACAATTAATTTACTCAAAGAATCATTTTAATAGCGATAAATTTTACATAATCTTCTACTCAGTTACTTAGTTCATAAATAATGGAACTAAACTACAGAAAGCATGTCAGAAAAATTGCAAGTATATCCATGATGGAACCTAGACACTTTTGTGATCTTAGAGCAAACAGATTAAAAAAAAGACTGAAGTTGATCAAAAACCCCGAAAAATTATATGATGCAAAAACAACAATTGTAAGATATGGTCAAATTCGTTTTGCATATCTCATGTCCATAAAAAAAAACAGCTTTGGCTTTCTCACCGGCCATTGCAGTTTAAGAAAGTTGCTCATTACAGACTGATCATTCGAAGCAACAGTAGCTATTTAAGATCTACCAACATCATCCCCACTCTTTTAAACTGACCAAAGTAGTACTATTTCACCAGGGATCTCTAAACTGTATGGACTTTAAAGAAACTCCTTTCACAATATTTGCCTTTAGACTCCATTTTTTTGTGATTCCACCATAAACTGAACAATACTTTCCATTATTCTGGCACTTTATCCCCGTGTTTAACAACTTTTGCTATTAACTTATATTACGACGATCAAAACAGATGGTTTAGTGAATGGGAACATTGCAGTTCTTTTAGTACAATTAGCACGGAGAAACCACAAAAAATATTATTTCTTAATCAAACACAATAAAAAGTTGTTTAAAATGAAAAAAGGCCTTTTTGAAATAAATCTTATTAAAACTAAATTAAATTAAAAATGAGATTTATTTGTATTTTTAAGGATCTAAAGAAGTCCTTTGATTTTTTTTATCTAAAAAGTAAAACTATAAAATATTAAATAAATTCTTCACAGAAAAGTTAATAAAGACGTAACGCCCCCATTAAGCCTGCAAAGAAAGCACTATTTAAATTCTAAAGACTAAAATATAAGAATCATGTGTTTTTTCATTTTAAAATAAAATTAATTTCTTCAAACTCAAAATAATGTTGTCAGAAAAAAAGGTTTTCCTTTTTTTCTTGTTTCTTTCTTCTAAGACAAGATTTAGCAAAAGCCGAGTTGGTTAAAAAAAAAGTTCTAACTTCTCACATCTTTGACAGCACACAACTCATCAAAATCAAATAGCCAATTATAATCTTTTTTTTTTCTCGCAATAAAGTTATTAAATTGATTAAACATTTCAATCATAACGAATGCTGTCCATAAATATTGACCGGTTATCATGTCTTCAAGATCATTTTCGATTTTGTTTGTTTTTCGATCGTTTGTTGATTTTTGTTTTTTTCTTCATTGTTTTATTATTCATTTATTAAACTAATTAAAAATTTCGCAGAATTTTTATTTTTAAAGAAGTTATGGGTGTTTTTGTTTTCTTAACATTTATGTTCAATTTGGCATTGTTTAAAAATGCCTAAAGGCTTTTTATTTTTGGCAAGTATTTTTTTTAATATCGTTTATAATTTATTATAAAACCTTAAATGGCTATTTGTTGTATTTTATATTTGAAAAAGTTTTGCCAAACCTTGATAAAAAAAAATTGCTTTAAGGTTAAAGCGCACACGTATATGTTCAATCATTTTAAAGTTTCTTATCCAACTTTCTTGGGAAATGAATTTCAATTAAATTGAACAGAAAGATATTTGTTATAAATGAGCTCTACCGCAGCTTTTTTTTTTTTTGCAAAAATAGATAACATTAAAAAACCTTGTCTTTAATATCTTGGAGATTCACAAATGCTGCTAGAAATTATCTTGTCCACTAAACAACGTACGACAGAAGTGTTCCTTTTATGGACATCCCTGCAGAGAGCATGTGTTAAAGACTACGGAAATTATCGCTAAAAATTAAACTATAAATTTTATACAATTATTAACAATGGCAGCATTAGTAAACCTTATTGATGCCATCTTTTCAGCTGAATTTTATTATGACTTAGTTATTCGATGAGTTCTTTTAATTGTAAAATAAAATACTCCAAGAATTTTTCACATCTCCTTATTTACATGACTTGGTACAAGAGTGACTGCAATTTCATATTTAAGGCGAGTTAAAACGTCTAAGTTATTAAAAAATGTATAAATCTGGGAGCTTGTTTAGGTTTTTTCTTTTATTATTGCATTTATTGAACAGTACTTTTTAGTTGTGTAACTACTTTTAAATAAATATTAAAACAAGTACGAGTGCTATACTCGGTTATGCCGAATCTTATACACCTTACACTATCTATGTTAATTTAGTTTAGTGAAAAAAACTCCAATCAGTAAAACAAATATTGGGGTTACGTAGAATTAAAAAATAAGAAAAAAATAAGTACCATATGTTATTTCAGATAAAAATGTCATCGGCTCTTAATGGGATAAGATTTTTTTTTTAATTTAATTATTTCCTAAGGGATTTCTTCAAAAGCTTTTAAATGATACCCATACCCATGTCCTAAAAAAAAAATATGGTAATCAATCACACTTTTCTGTGAAAACTTAAGAGGCCCAAAAATGAGAAAACATGGGCGAGCGCTAGTTTTTCCGCTTAATATTTTTTTCCTATTTTTTAATTCTCTATCACCTCATATATTTGTTGTTTTTGATTGGAGTTACTAATAAATTTGTTCTAGATTTGTTCTAGATAATATAGAAAATTCGAGGCAGGCCTGGTGTTTTGCTCGCAGCCTCGAAGAATATGGACCAATCTTACTGATTTTAGTAGCAACATTTTTTTACTATGTCTGATCTATTGGCGTAATCAAATTTTCTCTAGCTCATCTATTGCCTTAGCAAAGTTGATTTCAACCCGAACACGGAGTGACAGATGGATAGACGGAAATCGCTCAGAATATATATACATTATAGGGTCGATAATGCTAATTGTATCATATACAAACGGAATGACAAACATAAATATAACCTTTTTCCAACTGTGATGAAAGGTATAAAAAGGCTTTTTTTCCTTGTGGGAAGTTAACAGGTGAAAAACAAAAAAGCAGAATTTTTTTAATCCGATTAAATCAAGACTTATCAAAATACTTTACTGTAGTTAAATGGCTCGTCAAGATGATTAATGTCTATCACTCTGGTAAATCTTACCTCTTTGATATATAGAATCAAAAATGGTGTTCAAGCTGGAAATTTTCTATTAGTTTAGGAAAATCGTTTCCGAACTTTCTGTAGAGATTAATTACTTTCGATTAATATTGGCCTTGGCAACTGAACGTAAAAAATGGAACAGCTACTTTTGTAAATTAGTAGAAAAATTTTATACAATAAAAATCAATCTTTCTATCCTTTTCGTTTTTTTTTTTCGTTTTTGTTTTTGTTTTTGAAAGTTTTTTACAAAAGAACTAGCAGTTAAAAACCGACTGAAACAAACTTTCTCATGTAGCGGAGGAGCCTTCGAACTGTCCTAATATTGAGATTTTTAGATTGGGCATCAAAAATTTTAACAGTTTAAGAGCATTTCGTAGCCCTACCGAAGGTTGGTATGAAGCAAAAACAAAAGTTACAAGACAAATTACAGAGAGAACAAAGAAGAAGTGCTTTGAGTTGTATGCTGACTTCACCAAACCAATTTATTACTGATTAGTTGGTTAATAGATGATGTTAATAGATGATGTAGATGGATGTAGCGATCCAAAAAATGCTGAATTACATTCTGCTAGTGTCTAATTTTTTTAGTTTTCTTAGAAAACGTCTGCAGACATTTTTAAATAAACTTTTTCTTTTAAAACATGTTTATAAATTAAATTGAAAAATGAACCTTAAGCCGAAAAAGTAAATTTTAATTCATTAATATAATTCGCGGTTAAAATCGTGGTTGAGGAAAAAAATAAAAAAAAGTTCAAAAGGTTAAAAAGTTTAAGGTTTTATAGTCTACATAATGACGAATATTTTAAATCGAATATTTTTAATCGCACAAGACTTGAGTCCGTTTTGTTTTTTTTTAATATCGGGCACTATTTTTGACAGCTGATTAACAAAATTATGAATTATTTTTTTTCAAATTCCACATTTTTAAATTTTATTGTTTAAAAAAATATTTACCTCTCAACAGAAAGAGAATTTTTTATTAAATTTTACTTGACAGCCATTTAGAAATACCTGATTTGTTTCCCCACTGTGCAATGTTTGTTTAGTCACCGAATAATCGCACAGCAGAATGATTTAATTAACCAATACAAATATAGGCCTTCCCTTTATACCAAACAGACCAGACATTGTCAAAAATCTAACCCACGAGCTGTAGACTGATAACGTTCTGATCACCGAGATATCAGTAACAATATTCTAAGAGTAGAATACTTTATGAGTTTAGAATAAAAACATGTGGATAATGTTAATGCTTCGACAATAAATCAAATAATTTTTGTAACAAATATAATGAACTATTTGGAATGATATCTGATTTAGTTTTTTTAATAGGAAGGGAAGCTGTAAAACTATTTAATTTATATGAAAAAACAAGTTAAAATCGAAAATATTTATATTTAAAATTCGATTCATGTTTTATGATCATAAAAGTTCTTAAAATATCAAAATTTTAATTGTTTTAGCTATTTAAAAATAATAAAAAATAAAAAGAAACTTACAAAGAGTACAAGACGTGACCAGAAAAAACCAAGTCTCCGCAATTACATACTGTAATTAATTACACATGTAATTACCTGTAATTTCATGTTATTAAAGAATTACATTAAATTATAAATGAAATTTTAATTTTTCAATTACATGTATGTTGTTGAAAATGAAGATGTTAAATTTAAAAGACATGTCATTGAAATAACTACGCCTTCACAACGTTAAGTACACATTAGTGCCCATAAAATGTTTAACGACAAAAGTCATTATCATAATTAGTTATAATAAAGAAAAATAAATTAACACCAAATGGTTGTTATGACTTTTTTTATTTATATGAGTTTAGGTTGTATTTCTTACTTTAACTTAACGTCAGAATTTTAAAAAGTTCGTTTAAGAATTTAATAATTTAAAAAAAAAACGAGTAAGAATACTATATGCGATTACGCCGAAACGTATATACCCTTCACCGTTTATGTATGTAAATCTAGTTTAGTGAAGCAGCTCCTATCAAAAACAAAAAACATATATTGCGGTGACAGAGAATTAAAAATATTAAAAAAATATAATTTAACATAAAAATGTCATCGGCTCTTAATTGGTTAAGCATTTTTTAAAAATCTAAGTGTTTTCTAAAAGATCTGTCTGTGAAAATATCAGAGGCTCATAACTCGAAAAATATAGGTGAACGCCAATTTTTTCACTTGATGTCTTTTTTTCTTATTTGTTAATTCTCTATCACTTGATATATTTGTTTTCTTGTTTTTTAACTAAATTACTTCATTGTTCCAAATGATATAAAAAAATTAGAAACAGACGTGGTGTTAAGCTTACTGCTATGAGGAACTTGGACCGCACTCGCTGATTTCCAATAGCAAACCCTTTCGAAACTATGTCTTATCGATTGGCGTATTGAAATTTTCTTTAGCTCATTTAGTGCCTTGGTAAAGTTGATTTCAACACTTACACAGACGAACAGACGGTCATCTCTTAATCGACTTCGCTATGCATAAAAAGTCAGAATATATTTACTTTATGGGGTCTGAAATGCACCACTTTTAGTGATAAACGGTAAAAAAAATACAACAAAATTTTGTAAAATTACAAATAATTATTAGATGCTTAAATTAACAGTCGTTTACTGTTTGATATTTAATAATTTTTACAACAACTTCCTTATTTATTATTTTTATTCAAAGTGAAAAATAACTTTAAGCCATAAAAGTACAGGGGAATATTCCCAAAACAAACTGTGAGCTATATAGGTTAATTAAATTTAATTATGGGAACACCCTTTAATGTCTAAATTCAAATTTTATACTTGTTGTTATAGCGGATTTAGCAATACAGGTTCTTTGTAAGTTTCAGCTGTCTGTCTATAGCGGTTCAAAAGTTTGGCCACATACATCAAATTAAACTAACTAATGGGACACCCTTTAGTTTATAATTTTGAATATTTATACTTGTTATAATGACGGTCATAGTAGTCGATATCCTGTCCAAGCGTTTGTCTATGAAGGTTTAAAAGATAAACGCATATAAGTCAGTTTACGTTACCTATGGGCACACCCTTTAATTTTTAGATTTATTTTTGCACTACTTTTTGCTCTTGGAAGTTATTGCAATACGGTTTTTTTAATTGAAAATAAGTGCGCTTTACGGTTCATAATACATGTATGTTGTATGGGGTCACCCTTTAATTTTTAAGATTATGAACTGTTTTTGAAACTGAACTAATCTGTAAGCATAATGCATCAAATTACAAAAACTTTTTTTTTAGTTCTGCAGGCACAAACATAAAAAGGCCACGTTTAGTCGAGTTGATAATCTCCTTCTTTTTTGAAGTCGGTGTCCGGATGGCTCTAATTTGTAAAGTGTACATCAGCCCGAGAACAACTTTGATAACTTTACTGTTATAAGCGTCTTAAATCTACATATTCTTTTCATGGATTCTTAATTCCCTATTATTCCTCATTGAGTTTTAACAATTTTTACAACTAAACAATTTTTAGAACACACATTCCACACTTCAACACTTTATTCATTTGCCGACGTAAGAAGTTGCAACATGTGCATGAATTTTCTAAGGACAAAAGTTTTGTTAGCCGTCTTAATGAATTAAACAATTAAATTTATTTTGCTCATTACACATAATTTTTGTTTTCTTTTTTCATTTTCGTACATAAAGTCATTTCAATGTCAATCACAAAAATATTATAAATTAAATATTTGTTTATTTACCAATTACATGCATAGGCTTGGTTTTTGTTTTTGTTTTTTTTTTTTTTTTACTCTAAATAAAGTTCATTTATGTTAGAAATGTCATTTCCATTTAATGTCTATTTCGCTTTAAAGCGTAGGTTTCATTTGTTAGTTTATTTTAATTTTTCTTATTGTTTGTTGCTTTTTTAAATTAAAATGAAATTGTGTAAAAAAAGATGATGTCATTGTGGTTTTTTGTTTCAGTTTTTTTTTTTTTTTTTTTTGTATTTTTTGTCTTTTGTCATTTGTTTGCCATTATTTTTAGTATAGAAAAATTGTAAATAAATGAAACCTAATTTTTTTCAGTTATTTTATAAACAATAAGTTTAACTTGAACTTGGAATGTCGTTTAACATTGAAATCAACAACAGCAAAAAGAGAATAATTGTACATTGAAATAATCTTTGCTGGCATAAATTTGTTCTAGAAAAAAAAAAAGAGAACAATATTTATTGTGGCTCAATGTCTAGATAAAAAATAAAAAAAAAATCAAATGACACTGTGTTACAAATTAAATCTACTTTAAAAGCAACTATTTAATTTAAAACAATCGAAGAAAATTGAAAACTATTTGAATTAAAAATTGATAATTTTTGAGCTGTCTCTATACAAGTAAAAAGCTCAGTTTCTCTTCTATTCAAACTCTTTTAAATTTTATAAAATCGGCGCAAAAATAAAGGAGTTACAATTTTTTTTTTTTTTTTTTTTGATAACTTTCGTTTTTGAAAATACGAGTATATTGGAAATTTGTGAAATTCAAGACAAAGTCTGTCTACACATAAAAAATAGAGTAATTTTGCAACACCGTGTTATGTGTGCTTGTAGCTTAAGTCTTTTAATTTTGTTAACTTTACACTAAAATCACTTCTTTGCGACTTTAATGTCATATTGTTCTTCTAACAATCATTTAGAATTTACAATTTTTTTGTTTACTTGTGATTTATTGTTCGATGATTGCATGTGTGTTTCTGAAAAATATTTAATTTTTTTTTATTAAATTGAAAATTTACTTTTTTTTGCTTTATATAACTTGAGCGTTTTGCTAAAGCCGACAGAACCTTAAAAAGGATTAATTGTTAAAAAATGCTAGTGTCCTTTTACTTTTGAACATTTATGATCAGTATCGTATAGTTTGGAAAACTGTCATAAATAAATTGACGCTTGAACGACGCTTCAAAAATATTCTACTTTGAAAACCAGCCATAATGAGGCTTCTTTTCCTTTAAACGTTTCTGTTAATACAGAAAATTATAAAAATTCTGCAAATAAGGTTATTCAGACTGTTTTATGCTGGTGGCATCATTGTGCCCTTTTTTTCTGTTTAAAATATGAAGTCGGAAGTAACGACCAAATGAAATTGTTACCGCACCACGATTAAAAATTATTTATTTATTTTTGTTTTTTTTTTTTGTTTCTTTCAACTGGCTTGCAAATTCGTGCAGTTTGACCTCTCGCGATTACTTCCTATATGACTGAAACCATTTTCGATTGCTAATTCACGTATTGATCCTTTTAAAGAAATTTGTTTTTGGTTAAAATTAATTTTCTGCGTTTTCTTTTTTTTATTATTTAAAGTTTTATCGGACTTGAAAAGTCCTTCTAAATAAATTATCATATCTATACTTATGTTTCCCGAAAGTTAAATCACGATTACGTCCGACTTATCATCAGTCTACTTCTCTTTATTAGAAGATTTGCGGAGTCTTGGGCAAAAGCTTAAGGAAACTTATTTCTATCCCCTTTGATATGGCAAGTTTTTTAATTGCTGATTTATAGAGATTTATGAGCAAACAAATTCACAAAGTTTGACTTGTCACAGACGATGCTATTACTTCACTTGTATAAATATTTTATTAAAATAGACATTTTATAAATGTCTCAAATTAAAGCATCGGAGTATAAACATTTACATTTATTGAATAAATTCACTTTGCCATCCCCACGTTATTTTTTGCTTGACAGTGGCAGCCACTCCACTTTAAACAGCGAAAAGAAAAGGAGTATAAAATAATTTTACTAAGCACAATTTTTCAAGAAGAAAGAGAGAGGATTTTTTGCGTGGCATCAAGGCAGGAATCAAGGGCCTAATGTTTTCTAGATTTAACTTATAATAAGATGCTAAAACTAAAAAAAAACAAACAAATGATATCAACTACAACTACAAGAAAACCAATAAATAAAGGACATAGGAATAAATTCTTTTGTATTATTTTTATATTACAACCCCGGGAGGTCCTACCACATTCATCAGATGGCACAGCATTTAGATTCTTTTTATAAATCAAATATTCAAGAGTCACTTTAAAATCGTGCCGTCTTTTGTTGCAAGAAATTTGTTTAATTGTTTAATAGTGCATTCTAACTGCATCTAGAATAAGCAGCTTTTATTATCTGTCTGATCGATTTACTTATTTGGACTTTGCATAAACTAAGTAAATAAAGTTAGGAACTTTATAGTATACGGATTTCGAATTTCATATAGTGACATACAAATTTACATTGGACTAAAGTTGTAGATCCACTGAACGAATACGTTCTTAATGTCAAAATATTTACTAAAATTATGCAATCAATTTAAACAACTCATTTATTTTTGAGCTCTAATCATCTAATTTTATTCTGTGAATTTAATCAACTATTTCTGACGTGATCCCGCATTCCCGGGATATCGCATTGTTCCCAGGAACAAGTTTTTTTAATGAAATAATATTAAAAAATTCATAGTTTTATTAAAACACAAACAAACAATAAAAATAATTGGTGAATTATAGTTTTAACATTTTATAAAACTTAAAAACAATTCAGGTGACAAGACAAGAACATTTGTATTACATAACGAGAGATAACAAAGATAAAAATACTGAAAAAGAATTTCATTAATTATTTGTTTAAATATATGATTTTAAAACTGCATTTAACAATTCACTGGACCTATTGTTGCTTGTTTTCGTTCCAGCAATAGAAGAACCGCTTTCAAGAATGCGTCATATGGATTATTCATGTGCGTGTTTCAAATGTTAGAAGCTTCGAATAACTCAAGTTCCTTTTTAAACAAATTAGTAACCTTTAGTTCTGTTTTATATTTTACTAGCAGTGCCCACGACTTCATTCGCACATCATTCTAATTAACTTAAAATTAAAATTTAGAAAAATGTGCCTTTAAACATTTGTTGTAGAGTTCTGTAAACGGTGGTAAAAACTTTTTATGTACAAAAATAAAATAGACCTACTACTGTCCTAGTACCATTATACCGATCAAATTGGGTAAATTTACATTGGTATCTCTAAGAAATTACATTTTTTTATGAAATCAAAAGCATTTTATATTTGAACCAAGTTCCTGAGGGACCTTTTCACAAAATTTTATTCAAATCCATCCAGCAGTTTTTTTCTGACAGGCAAAAAAAAAATCATTTCATGTCGATTACTATCTTCACCAACATCAACATTTTCAAAAAATATTTCATTTACAGATTTAAAGATGTATTAGAATTCACAAGAAATGAGATATTTAAAACTTTTTAAATGTCACAACCAAAGTATTTGAAAAACGATCAGTGTATTTTTTTTAAGTGCTAATGATTTTCAACTTTCCGTTTTCCGGGAATTTGGCTAAAATTTATCCGGAAAACAGTAGATAGCTTTTCCAATTTCCAAAACCCTGGTCTAAACGTTCGAATTGTGGTACCACTTTGCCGATACGATCACAACGACAACAAGTTGTATCCCTTAAAATTGATGTTGCTCACTATGAAACGTTTTTTGGTGTGATTAATGATTTTTCTTAGACAGAGGATATCATTCAATTGCTTTCTGTCACTGACCTCTAGCTCTGCAACAGTTAGAGCAAAAAACACATAATGATGCCCGCTGCAACGCTCTGCAACGATCCATGTAACAATTAAAACTTAAAAAAAGTTGCTACAGAGACGTGATTTTTTAATACTTAACCTGTTTTATAAAACTAAAAATAACGTCTTAAGTTCTCAATATTCAACAACAGGTAACATCTTACACTTGACTGATTTATTTATTTATTTTCATTAAAATTTTAGGAGGTTTTCTGCTTTCAATAGGTAACAAGCAAAATGTAAATAATGAAATTTCTATCATACAGACGCTGGTTAGCACGAAAGCCACGAATCCTTAAAGATGCCTCTGTATACGATTTCGTCCTTGTTTTTTAGTGAATAATAAAATAGTGCTTCGAAAATACTATTCGAATCATTTTTTATAATTGTGCGTATTCTTCCCGACACTGAAAAAAATCTTGTTCAGTTAATACTTCAGTTTATTTATTTTTTATTAAGTTTTTTACCTTTAATTTGCGTGTTTCCAGGGCTTTCAACACGACGATTTCTTTATATTGAAACAAAAATTTAAAAGTTCATTAAATTAATTAGAATCTGGTTTCTGATGCAGTCATAAAACCATTAATAATTTGTAATATTTGATTTAATATACAGAACAATATTTTTTTTTTTATATGATCAGCACTCAGGGGATTGATCACTACTCATAGAATACATTGCGCCAAAACCAGGAAATTATGTTGCTAAAAGGATAATAGAGGGATTAGTGTTGAAGGACTTTTGACTTAAATCTTGCGCATTGAAACTGACAGGAAAGACTTCTGCCAGGAATATATTTTATTTACGAACTCTTTATACAAAAAATTCATTTTCTCTATATTGCGTGGTGCCAATTACTGGCAAATCGACCACAAGGGATTCCCTCTTAATGGCAAAAATGTTGAGCGTACAAACTTACATTGCAGTAGCACATAAACAGTGAAATACCTCTCACATTCCATGATTGTTAAAACATTAATTTTGACCCTATTTGCACAACCCCTTTCTAATTGATTTGAAATAATAATCCAGGATATTTTCTTTCCTAATAATTTTTTTAAATGGTTTTTTTTTTATATTTCAAATTTTTTTTATTAAATTCAACAACCTTGAAAAGTTTCGTTGGGTATTTGTGAGGAACAAGTAAATATTAAAAATTATTGATTTAATGTTTCATGCTGTAAATTTGAAGATCTTTTCAAGAAAAAGTAATTGTTTTTTTTTTTTCAACCAAAAAAAAAAAGGGAACGTTATGGCAGATAACAATCTTTATTTAAACTTTTCGGGTTTCTTTCAAATCTTAAAATAACAACAACAGGAGAAAGAAAAAAGCAGAAAACAAGAAAAATGTTTTAATGAGCTTCCTTTCGGCTGGCGTTTAATTTAAACTTTAAAAGTCCAAAAACCTTTCGAGTATCTTTTTGTAAGGGTTTCGTTTTTTTTTTTTTTTTAATTCAAAAGAAATCAAACGCATTTAAAATGTTTTGCGCAAAAATACACGCACTTTTCCCTTAAAAGGAATATAAAAAATAAAATTTAAGCAGAAAGGCCTCATAATGATGCTGGGTCGTGGTTTTGTTGTTGCCATCTTATTTATTCATGCTTGTCGTACATTTGCTCACTGACGTCATTTGATATTTAACAGATTGGAAAAAAGTTCAAGGTTAAAAATGTGAAGGTGTTCTGTTCTTTGTTAAGTTTTTTTTTCCTACTTGAGTTTTTGGCAACTTTTTTTTTCTTTTTCTTCTGATTCAAGGCATTTTGTTTATGTTGTTTCGTTTAAGATTTTAAAAATTGACAAAAAAGGATTTTTTTTTGCTTTTCAGCAAAAAATAAAATAAAATAAAAATTGCATTTAATGTAAAGAGCAGAATATTAATAAAAATCAGAAAAATAAATATTTTGTTGGTTACATTTATTTTAATGGTTTTCTCGTATTCATTTGTTTCGCCATTTAAAAGTTGATTTACCTTGTCACTGTCTTTATTTGGTATCGATGACTTCAAAAAATACATGTTCACATTTATTTTAAATTTACAATCGTGTACATTTAGTGAGTTAAAAAAAATACTTTGTAAACTTGTTGTGTGTTATCCTGTTTTCAATATGACTTACATTTTTACCTAAATATTATTAATGTGCTTAAATTGATTGATTGTTATTTCCTGATAATTAAAATTTAAATCATAAAAGGATTTTAAATAAATTTATTAAGATTTATTTTGCAATGACAGGTTTATCATTGCACGTTCGTTCGCGTGCAATCTCCCTTAAAATTCACACTTTCAAAATTAAAGAAAAAAAAACTTAAGAGAGATTTATTGGGCCATGATGAATTTTATATACCCTTCACCATCTATGTAGATCTAATTTAGTGAAACAACTACTCCAATCAAAAGGGCAAAGAATTAAAAATAAGAGAAAAAAAATTTAAGTAAAAATGCCATCGGCTCTTAATGGGTTAAGCATTTTTAAAAATTTAAGTACCTCCTTAAAGATCTCTTCAAAAGCTTTAAAATGACACTCATATTGATATTTTAAAAAATTTATAAATTTCAGAGTCCCGTAACTCGAAAAATATGGGCGAGCGCCAATTTTTTCAGTTGATGTTTTTTTCGTATTTTTTAATTATCTATCGCCACATTTATTATTATTTTTTTTATTGGAGTTACTTCATTGATTCAAATGATATAGAAAAATTAAAAGTAGGCCTGGTGTTTTGCCCACTGCGTCGAGGGACATGGACCGATCTTGCTGATTTCCAATAGTACTTTTTTCGATACTATTCCTGATCGATTGGCGTATTAAAATTTTCTCTAGCTGATCTAGTGCCTCGGCAAACTTGATTTCAACACCAACACGGACGGACAGACGGACATCGCTCAATCGAAGTCAGAATATTTATACTTTATGAGGTCGAAAATAGATATTGTAGAAATTACAAATGGAATGACAAAATTAGGTGGAACTTTTTTTGTACTTTTTGGGGTGAAGGGTATAAAAACCAGGAACCCTTTCGCGCTTAAAACAAACAGTTTTGTTAGAAATGATGCGCCCAGTGCGAGTGCAAGTTCGCGCAAAAAGTTCGTAAGACTGGCTTGCTGGTCGTACATCGTATACCAATCAGAGTGTGGCTGCTATAGCCGAAACTTAATCAAAGAGCCTCGACTAGCTGTCGATATTAAATATTTATGCACCAACATTATGAACATTTTGCACAACGATCTCAGATTATTCACTTTTAAAGTCCAATCAAGACAGCAATTGAAGACAAATGACCACACACTTCGCTAAATTTTGCACTGTGGGCCATACAGAAGCAACAATCGGACATCTAATTTAGCCGATAAGTTCTCTTTGCCAAAGAGGCACACGTCCTGGTAGAGAAACCAACGAGTCCACAGCCTTCATGTTCTATTAATGATAAAAACCCAACTTTAAAATTCAATAATTCTTGCTTTAATTTCGCATTACCCGTTATTCCCTTAAAACTATCAATTATGCATTTTTTTTCTCAATAATTACGTTATTAAAAAAAATTAAAAGTCAATTGAAGATGCTAATTTTATTAATTCATTTCAAATAATAATTTGCTGGGAATTCAACATAACGTAATGTTGACATTTTGATAAATTCTTTTGATGTTTTGTTTCTCTTGGCCTAGAAGACATGAGATGTTTGTTTGCATAATATTTTAGCACCAAATGTATGAGTGTGATTTAAGTATTTTTTGTTAAACTAATTTTCAATAGTCACGTTTGACGAGATGATTTTATTCATTTGATTACACTGCTATTTTCTACAATTGTAAAGAATTTTTTTTATAGCTGTGGGGTATTTAAAAAATAAATTAAAAAAAAAAAAGTAACAATAGTTTGCGAAGGTGGACAAAACTTGTTTTGATTTAAATATTATTAAGGTGCACATTAGATTAACAAAAAAATAATTTGAACAGCAATATGGAGAAATATTTTATTTATTAATTTACTTTTTTATAATTTTTACTGTTTAATTTATTTCTAACTGACAGTTTGAAAAGGAAGTGTTTTATAAACAAACACTTATCAATTAGCTGCAGTAAACAAAGAAGTTTTAAAATTTAATTGACTAATGAATAGAAATATAAACTAAATACATAACATTTGAAGTTAACCGAACCAGAAATATTTAAGAAATGACAAATATTATAACATTAAAATTAAAATTGTTTTGTAAAAATAAGCAATTAATTTGCCACTCAAAAACCATTTAACCATATTAGAAAATAAAATCTATAAATTTAACACAGATAACGCTAAAATAACGCTTTACGTAGGTTCTGTTGGATTAGTTTCTCTTAACAATTTAAGCATCAGTTACATATCTAAAGCTGACCCAGTTTAATAATTTCTAGTCAAAGTTTATTTTTTTTTTTTCGTTTTATAGACCTTAATTCCATTGTGCTGAATCAGCTAATTACTTTTCACTTAAATTTTTTTTATTTTTAATATTTCAGTTAATGGCCATAAATGGAGGTTGACGCTAGTGGTGATTAACGATAAGTCAATCCACTCACATCCGTCTTTTTATTGTGTATTTGATTACATATTTTTTGTCATACGGAAACAGTTTTTGTACCTACATTGAAATTTACAAAATTTTTTTAATTGATTTGATTATTTATTAAATTAAAAAAATCCTAACTGAAAACAAAAAATTAATTTTATAAATTGTGTATTTAAGAGCATAAGAATTTTATAATTAAAAAATTAATTGAGTCAACGAAACATTTAGTTCGTTTCGCAGATGACAGTAGCATATGACATTCATTGTCGTTTCGCAATAAACCAAGCCTTCAGGACGATACCTTTAATCGCGACCTCTTGGTTAGTATAACGGTCATAGTAATCGACATCGTGTTCAATTTTAAATGGTTTGCCTATAACTTTTTAAAAATGGGCGCATAAAAATCAATTCGCGTCACCTATAGGGACACCCTTTCATTTTTTGTTTATTGTTGTATTCATTTTTGCTAGTTTTAAAAAAGTGTACTTTACGGTTCATATTTCACTTCAAAACATGTATGTTGTATGGGGACACCCTTTATTTTTTAAGACTATAACCTGTTTTTAAAACGGGAGCAATCTGTAGGTGTAGTTTATCAAATAATATAAAACATTTTGAAAATCGGTTCAAAATGAGTTCTGCAGGCAGAAACCTACAAAATTCAACATTCAGTCGAATTGAGAAACTCCTTCTTTTTTTTAGGTCGGTTAAAAAAAATCATTGGGACTTTAAAACATTTTTTATAGGAAATTTTATAATGGTTTCATATGTGTTCTAATGATCATTTTGAAGAGATTCCACTTTAAGCCGTTAAATTAAATCTCCCTTAGGAGATGATTTACAAAAACTTTTAAAACGCAACGGCCCATCCGGGTAACTTTACCCGGATATTTAAAAACATAAACAAAACTAAAAAATAACTATGATTTTATAATTATTCTGAACTTAATAAACACAAGGTCATATTCAAGGTCATATTCAAATATTTATAAATAAATGATAAATCTAAAAGAAAGACAGAAAGCTAAATTGCCTTCTATATCCTGATCTATAAATATAAATATAAATTTTGTATTGCAATAAAGTTTATAATCCTTCTCCACCTACCAATCGAATTAATTCCATTCACGAAAGTTATGAAACAAAGTGGGTTTTTTTAACTAAAAACTTTCTACGATTTATAAACCAAAAAAATCTAAAAAAAACAACATTTAATATTCTTAGAAAAGTTAGTTTAACTAACTAATTAATGCTAATATTCTAAATTAAGTAAAAATTATCAGGATTTTTTTGAAATCCATAAATAAAATTATCATAATTAATAGACTTGTAAATATTAATTAACTAAAATTTATATATAAATTTTTTTTAAATACAACTTTATTTTTAAATGTCCAAAAATATTAGCAGCCTATGATTCCAAGCAAAATGTTATCCCATAAATTATTATTTTTGCTGATTTGCTCTTAAATAAGCAGATAAATACTCGTATATGAAAACCAAATATCGAACATTGGGTTAAAAGTTTTTGAAAAAGGGAATGTTAAATCACAACAATGTTTGATTTTAATTTGTAATCGTTTATGGACTTTTAAATTATACAGTTGATTTATTCTTAAAAAGGCTGTAGGATCATAATTAAAAAAATTTAATATCGACTTCATTTTTGTAGCTTAACTGGGACATTTCTCACACGAATAAACTTTTTTTAAAGAAATTCATAAATGGTTTTATTTCTAAATAATATACAGCAAAAGTTTTTTATATATGTTCAGAATGAAAATTAAATAAATTTTAAATTTACTGAGTCTTATATTTAATTGAAATATAAATATAAAAATTTTCCATTATGTGATTAATTGAACAATTATAAATTAAAAATGAATCAATTATAAAGGGTCATCCAAAAAATGCGCCTACATGTTTCTTTGAAATAAAACACAAACTGTTTGCAATTTTTTCAAGCTGTTTTTTTTTATTAAAAGTATGATCCATTACAATTATAAGTGGAATAGAAAATCATTCAAATGTCCACCATGACTGCGTCTGCAGACATCAATCCGAATATCGAAATTTTCAATGACTTTCCGACATGTTGCTGGTTTTATTTCACGAATTGCAACTTAAATGTTGTTCTTTAGATCATTAATTGTGGCTTGTTAGCATACACTCGACTTTTCAAAAAACGCCACAAAAAAAAATCTAATGGTATTAGATCACATGACCTTGGAGGCCAATTGAAATCTGCATTTCGTGAAATTACACGTTGAGGAAATTTTGATCGCAAAAGCGTAATGTTTTCTCGAGTTGTGTGACATGTAGCACCGTCTTGCTGGAAATAGACGTCAGACACATCAATAACTTTTTGTGGGTGTAGAGATTTTTCATGAATAACACGAGGATTTTCATCTTCATCATTTATATTTAACTGAAAACGAGGAATATAATTTTCACTTAATTAAATAATTTAAAAATTTAATCAACAAAAACTATTTTGTTTTAACTCTAGCTCGACCCTTATAAAGTATAACATGTACAATAGTTTCTTGTGAGAAATTTCTCATTTTAGTTATAGACACGATGTACAGGATTTAATTGCATCGCATTTCCCGTTAAGAAATTAGCTATTTCATTATAACTCTTATCTGCGAAATACCCCATTGTGCATGGTTGTGATATTTTTTATTAACATAAAATGCCAAACGTTAATTTATGCTAAATTAATATAAATTTTAAACAAATCAATGTTTTTTTATTTTTTGCAATAATAACTCTAGACTACGAAATTGATTTTCGTTTAGCCTTTTAAAACTTCAAAAGCAAAAAAAATATAAAAGTCGTATTTTAAAATAAATAAACTCAGGGCTCGTGATCTAAAATTCATGCTTGAGCATATTATGTTATTGGAACTTTCTCGAATGATACTCTACACGTAGTCTTCAATATTTTTCTCATTATATTATGCTGATATCTTCTCTCAGAGAACATACTATAAAACTGTCACCGACTTCTAATGAGTTTCTTAAAAAATTTTAGTATTTCTTAAAAGATCTTTTCAAAAGCTTTTAAATGACCATATTGACAATCGAATTTTTTTATGAAAATTTCATAGGCCTATAACACGGAAAATATGAGCAGGCGCCTTTTTTATTTAATTTATATTTCTTATTTTTTAATTATCTATTGCCTCATCTTTTCGTTTTTCTTTTTTGAAATTTGAAATAATATGGAAAAATAAGAGACAAGCTTGGTGTTTAGCCCACTGCCTCAAAGGCCATATACTCATCTTGCTGATTTTCTATAGTAAAATTTTCGAAACTATGTCTCATCGATTGGAGTATTAAAATTTTTTCTAGCTGATCAAGTGCCTCGGCAAAGTTGATTTCAACTTTAACACGGATGGACAGATAGACATCGCCCAATGGACTTCGCTATGCATAAGAACTTAGAATATGGGGTCGAAAATGATATTGTAGAAATTACAAACGAAATAACAAACTTAGAGATACCCCTTTTTCACTTTTTATGATCCCATGCTCCAAATAATTTTCGATAAAGTTTTCGTTTTTATATTTGTCTTCCTCATAGTAGACCAGAATAGAGGACTTTAATGCGACCTTAGTCATTGTTATTGTGTTCCTAACGTTTTGCAACTCATAACGTACTTTTCCAGTACTGGCAGAATGGATTTTATAGCTGGTCGAATAAAAATAAACAAAAAAATCAATGCTTGAAAAAGAATTAAACCATGTTGACTATAATTTATGTTTAGGAGTAAATCTAACCTAACCTCCGAACCTACCAAGGCATTTATTTTTTTACTCAAAAACCTTATTAACTGGTTCGTTATTTCAAAGCAAAAATTTTAAATTTATTGCAAAGAAACAAAATTAAAGCAAACAAATGTTTATTTATTTATTTCAAAAGAATATAATAATTTAAAAGCTATTAATAACAAAACAGGCACGTGTGGGACCTTTTTTTATAATCTCACACAGGTGTTAGACTATTTGATTCAGGTTTTCTAAACCTTTTTCTTAGTTTATTTTATATTATTTTTTCGTTATTAACTACCACTACTGTGAAATAGTAACGATTATTTTTTAATCAAATTTTTAATTAAGTTCTGTTTGCTTTGGATTTCTGTTTAAATAATTAAAGTAAGCTGCCGTCTGCCAGCTATTTGTTGACATTGAATGCCAAAAACTAGATATTTGAGTTGGGAAAAAAAAATTTTTTAGTTTATGTTATAAAAGAGGTTTGTTGCTTAAGTCTTTTGATTTGTCAAGCAACATATGTTGACATACAGGGTTATCCATTTCGTTTTTTGTAATACAACTAAAAATATCATAAAAGTTTGGAAAGTTTCCCATTTAACATCATGGATTTTTTGCTACACGCTGAACATATTAAATGTATAAATCTTATTGTAAAAATTTCACACAGGGATCGTAATTATAAAATAATTTTAAATTACTCAACTACTAAAGAACTGCACTAGTTAGACACTCCTAGTCCAAAGCTTTGGAAAAAATTATATTAACTGTTAAATCGTTAGCGATATAGAAAGCGAACTTGATTCTCCTCATAAGAAGTTCATAATTATTTACCATCAAAATCTGCAGAACTGCAATAGTGAGGGGGTCTCTTAATGCTTATAATATATGAAACAAAAGAGAATTTAAAAATTAGAAAAACAAACGTCAAGTGTCGTTGATGAGCTCTGCCCATATTTTTCGAATTATGAAATTTAAAAAAAAAGTTCGATTGTCAATATGGTCAATGGGGGTATCATTTAAAAGGTTTTGAAGAAATCTTTTAGGAAATACTAAAATTTTCCAAAAATAATTAATCCATTTGACATTTTGATGTAAAATAATAAGCTGCTTAATTATTTTTTTTTATTTTTGAATTCTCTGTAACCCCAATATTTGTGTTTTTTTTTTTTTTTTTTTTTTTTGTTATGGCTGATCCACGAAAATTTAGATCTTTGACATAAGTTCTTCAATTTTACCAAAGTAAATTTTAAAACAAAGTGCGCTGTTGGTCAGAAAATTGATGATAAAGGGCAGGATAAGCAAATATTCCTTTCAAGAAAATTAATCATTTTCTAATCGTGTATGATCTGTAACTCAACATTTTTAGAAACTAAAAAAATTTTAACGTATTTATTTAGTGTTCTGTATTTCACATGCACACAATATCACACGATTTGTTTTTTAGCCGAACAATTCGTATGTGGAACAAACTCCATGCAGAGGTCTTTCCTGTCACTTTCAATGTGCAAAAATTCAAATCAAACGTCCACAAGCACTACTCTCTCTATCCCCCTTCCCACAACCTAATTTCCTAGTTCTGGCACAATGCATTGCATAAGTAGGGGTCATCCTCTGAGTGCTGCTCCTAATAAAAAAAATTTGAAAGTGGAAGTCCAAAAATCCAAAATCTGAAAATGTTTATCTTTAAAGTTCACATGGGCATTACCAACATGATTGGCATGTATCTCATGCGATCACGCATGAAATTGATTAGTTTGTTATTTCACTCACGTAAGCGTACATAATCGTGAGCATAAAATAATGTCGTGAGTGATGAAACTAATTTATTTTGAGCATTCTGCAAGCTTGAGATCGGGAATAATTTTAACACTCATAAGAGCGAGTATGTTCGAAAGTGAAAAGTCACTCATAATCTTATTTTTAATTTAAAATGGATGGAAAATTACAAAACAAGAGTGAGACTCTTAAAATTGTGTGTAAGTTACTTTGTAGATTTTAAATTAAAAATATTATTTTATTTATTAATGATTTTATATGCTACGGCAATAGGGCTAGGGAACTACATCAGATAAGATTATTGTGTTCAAATAACACAAAATATTTAAATTTCAAATTTAAAAATATAAATTAAACGATAAAATCCAATCATTTTGTGAAAACCTAAAATTAAGAAGAAAATCTTAAATTACTTGTGCAAGCTTTGTGGTTTATTAAATTTTATGCAAAAATTCTTTCCAATTAATAATATTTAAATTTTTTGCTAAAAAAGTTCCCAGCATATTAAATTTCGAATTTTATATGAACAAATATTAATAAAGAAAACATGACAACATTGTATAATTTTTCAGCTAAAATTTGCTTTTTTTTGTTTTGCATATCAACCCAAATTTAACCTTAAGTCACTACTTTATTGCAGTATGTAGGCTTTTAAGTTTTATGGTTTATCGACTTAACACTCAAATTAGAAGCTGTTCAAGTGTTAAACTTGAGAAGATTGAAATGAAGAAATAATATAAAAAACACCAAATAAAAAAAATGAGAATCACATGAGAATCACAGTAGCAGAATCTTAGAAAAAAATTTATGAAAGGGAATCATAAAAAAATGTGATTAAAAGTGTATTAAGAATTAAAAAAAATGACAGAGATGCTTAATTTCCTTTTTACAGCTTAAAAATTATTCTACAACTTAAATTCTGTTAAAACATCTTATTTTTTATCAAAAATTTCTTTAAAAAGGACTTAAGAAATAGATTTACACACATACAGTACAGTTGCAAGCAAAACAAAAAAAAACGCTGATTTGTATGTCTCTTTAATATTATTATTCGTTTTCTTGCTTTCTTAATTGTCATGTCTAAATAAGAGTTACGTAAACCTGGTTTAATAAACTCTATCTTAAATCCGCGTTTGTGAGAAAAATGAAATACTGTTATACTTGTGAAACTATCGTTACGTTTCATTTACTCCTTGGTTTCTTTCACTAGCAAAATAAAACACCCTAATTTTTATTTTATTTTCTGCTACTTTGTTTACTCAGTTTCTACTGTTGAAGAATACATATATTACTACCACCCAAATGCAAATTCTCTGTTCGATGTTTTGCTTAATATTATCATTTCAAACCTAACTGATAAAATTATTTATAGGCGAGTTAAAACGTCTAAATTTCTAAAATACGAAAACGTCTGGCAGCATGATTCTGTCTTTTCTATTATGCTTGTATTTTTAAGTATTTTGTGTTGCTTAAGCCTACTAAACAATAGATCAATTCTAAACACAGTGTACAACCCTAGTGGGGTTTGAATTTTCTTTTCCTTGGAACAGATATTAGAGCTTCGCAAGTGGCACAAAAGGATAATTTAAATAGAAGCAAGATTAGTGTAAAAGATGACAGCGGAAATGAATTGATAAGAAATGAAGGATTTAAATCTTGATATTCCACGCCACTACAACCACAGAAAAGAATAAGTTCTTAAAGTGGTTAAAGGCCATTAACTTATACAGGTTTATAGAAGTCAACCAAAAAACAAACTCGATCTGAAATATAATTTGGCAGAGACAGTGATTGACAAAGATGATATATGAAATGGCTCATACTCATATAAAAAGACTCATACTGAATTTGGATATAATGGGAGAACTTAACTAGCGATTATTACTGAAACTAACTATTAATAATTTGGCCACACGCAATGGTGACCCAAGTGAACTGTGGCAACATTAATTTATTCCTTTGTGTTCCTGCTATTACAAGGGAAAAAGAAAAAGAAATAATGATACGAAAAAGGGAAAGAAAAACTGTAGATGTGAAAATACAGAGAAGTTCCAAAAAATACAGAGAAGATCCCGCTGGATAAGGCCAGTAGGCCAAAAAGCGTGCTCATCCCATTGACAGAGTCACATTATCCGGTTGTGGGCTAGTAAGCCACCTACTGTACCACAAAAAGGAACTGATCCTAACTAAACAGAAAGCAGAAAGGCCCCCGTAGTACCGCTTACCGAGACCAAGGTGAAAACTGTAACTCATCGCGGAATAAAAATCATTGAAACTAATTCTAAATATTATTGACCTACTCCAGCGTCATCTCCTCTTAATGTAATTAATTTTAAGTCTGGACAAAAATAATGTACAGGGAAGCATAGTTTTTGCTTCCGGTTTTAAAGAAAATTAAAAATTTATACGAATAATTAAAGTGACGTAGTTTGTCACAAGACAAAACTTTGATAACTTCGTTGTCTTAACTAAAAAAGTTTAAATTCCTAATAAATTGTTTGAATTTTAAAACTTTATTTAAATCAGATATTTTAATTCGGGTTTCTGGAGTAAAAGCTTTCCCTAAAAACAAATACACAACATCCAAGTGTTTAAAAAAATCAATAAAAAAACATTTCCGATTGGCACAAAAACCCATAAAGAAATTTTATGAAATTAAAAAACAAACGATGTAAACCGGGAGTCCTCATCAAAAACAAACAAAACAAAATTAACAAACGGACTAAATTTTATAAAACATTTTATAAAAGATACCTAATTTCCCTTTTTTGGAAAGTTTTTTTTTTGTATTCTATTAATAATTTGTTTATTAATCATTAAAAAACAGAAAAGAAATGAAATTTTATATTACGAATTAGTACTATAATTATAGACATGCAAAGATATTTATTATTATTTTTTTTTTTTTTTATTCAGTCACTCACAATTAATGATTTCAATAAATCATTGTAACTGAACGAGAGAAAAGCAAGAAAAGGAAATTGAAAAAACTTGAAAAAAAACTAAAAAAATACAATAAAAATATTTAGTTAAAAAAAACATAATTAAATTAAACAGAGGCCTTACCTTTTTATCCATTTTTTTTTCGCTTACAAAAATAGGTTAATCTATCTAATATTTTTTCTTAAGATTTAGTAGTTGGCAATTTATTATTTTGAATTTAAGATAATGTTGGGAAACATTTTAAATAAATGTTAACACTTAACACTGAATTTTTGAACTTAACGATGTTTTCAAAATGAAGCAGAGATTTGTCTTGCAAATTATTATTTTTTATACCCTTCACCACAGGTGGAAAAAAGCTTTAAGTTTGTCATTCCGTTTGTAATTTCTACAATATCCACTTCCGACCCATATTTGTCTGCCTGTCCGTGTTCGGGTTGGTATGAACTTTGCCAAGGCATTAAATGAGCTAGAGAAAACTTAAATACGCTAATCGATCAAACATAATTTCATAAATTTTGCTATTAAAAATCATAAAGATCGGTCCATGTACTTTGAAGCAGCTGAATAAACACCACGCCTGCTTCTAATTTTTCCATATCAATTGAAACAAATCTAGTTTAGTGAAGTTATTTTAATCAAAAAACAAATACATGGAGCGAATGAGAATTAAAAAATAAGAAAAAAACCTCATAAGAAAAAATTTGTGTTCGCCCATGTTTTTCGAAATATGCGCCTCTAAGCTTTTCATAAAAAGTATGATTGTAGAACAAATTTTTTAATATCCCAAATATTTAAAAGCTATAGAAGGAATATTTTAGGAAATGCTAAAATTTAAAAAAAAAACCTAACCTATTAAGAGCCGATGACATTTTTTGGTAAAACTATATAAAAAACTTAGTTTTTTTATTCTCTGTCACCTCAATATTTGATTTTTTTTAATTAGAGTTACTTCAATAAACTAGATTTATGAAGGGTAAATAAAATTATAATATTGTTTGTTATTATTAAGTGTCAGTATCAAACCAATTTAACGTTAAACAAGAAAAAATTCATCAGCAAACAAAAAACTTTTTAACTCTTTTAAATGTGAAGGCTCATATATTTAATACATCTTTATACTTTCAACTAAATACCATATTTTATTCACAACACGAATATATTATACTTTATGTTTTATACTTAACAGTTTTACGTTATAACTAATTTGTATAACTATACAATTCATACTTTATAATTTAATTCTTCACTTTTTGCTTTACACTTTACACTTTTTACCTTCCGCATTTTACACATTTAAGTTTATAATTAAAACTTTATACTTTACATTTTACTATTAGTGCCCACGACTTCGTCTGCGTATCATTTATAATTCTCTTGAAATTAAAATTAAAAAAAAATATGTTTTTGCACATTTATTGTAGATTTTTATAAACAGTGTAAAAAACATCCCATCTACAAAAATAAAGTGTGTTGACATTTGGGTGCTTTCATATTTATATATCTTGTTTCTTTACGAAATGACATATTTTTATGAAAAAGAAAATTTATTCTATATTTGAAGAAAGGTTTTAAGGGTACTCCTCACAATATGTTTTTACGTAATGCGAACACTAACAGACAGTCAAAAATTCCAAAAACAGGTTTTTTGTATTCCATATTGGTTACTTCTACACTAACAGGTTTTTAAAAAGTTTTTCATGTACAGAAATGATCCCGTATTTTATTAGAAGTATAGAATTGTACTTTATATTTTATGCCTCTTTTACGCTTTATACTTTATTTTTAAGCTTTGTACTTTATACTCTATTTTTATACTTCAAAATTTATGCTTTTTATATTAAACTTTATATTCCTAACTTTATACTTTACGCTTAATGCTTTATAATCGTCTAATATTCCTCTTTCAAAATGTGTCATTCTTGTTTAGAAATAATTTTTAGTTTCCGAGTAAAAGCCAGTCTTATGCCATTTTTATGCCATTTTTACCAAAACCAGTTACATGATAACTTTTCAACATGAACGCTGATATCTCTGGAACCACTGCATCGATTTTCATAAAAACTAGTGCATTTTGTTCGTCTAATATTCCTCTTTCAAAATGTGTCATACTTGTTTAGAAATAATTTTTAGTTTCCGAGTAAAAGCCAGTCTTATGTCATTTTTATGCCATTTTTACCAAAACCAGTTATATGATAACTTTTCAACATGAACGCTGATATCTCTGGAACCACTGCATCGATTTTCATAAAATGAGTTTAGAATTTAAACTTTATACTTGATATTTTATACTTCATAGTTTATACTTATTACTGCATACTTTTTACTTCTTACTTTATCTTTTGTTTCGCACTTTTTTAAGCTTCTTACTTTATGCTTTATATTTTGTACTTTATAATCTCTATGTTACACTTTGTCCTTTATGCTTTATAGTTCATACTTTATAAGTTAGAATTGATGGATTATACTTATTACTTTATACTTAATTTTATATGCATCACACATTTTACTTTGTACCCATTTAGTTAAAAATTAAAATTTAATTAAAAAAATATAATTTATATTTCATACTTTATTTTTATACTTTACACCTTGTATTTTATACTTTATATTCTAAATTACCTAAAAAAAAGACTGTAAATAGTATTTAAAGTTCAACTGAATGAAAACGACAACATCTGTACGACTTTACTACCGCACAGGCTCTCCTTCGTAATTCTTCACAAATAAACTGAACTTAAGAGATGCAGTTATTAATTTCCATAATAGGTGCACTGGCGGGACTTGTTTCTTGACAGAACTATAGGATAAAATCCAAAGGTGTTATGTCACATCAAATAAAGGAGCGACCACGAAGCTAAAAAAGACAGTAAGACACTTTCCACAATTGTCATTGCAGGTTGTCCATGCTTTCCTCATTATGAAATAAGTAACAATTTAACGTATTTCTCTATTTTGTAGACTTGGTTTTTTATCTCTAATTCCAATATCGCATAAATTTCGGAGCTCTCTTTACTTTAAGGGTCTGAATAGTTTAAATTTGGGAATAACATATTTAAGTTAAAGATTTCTTTCAAATTGTTGATTGATCATGTGTAAAAAAAATATAATAAAAAAACAACAAAACAACTACAGAGTAATAAATTAAAGAAAATAATAAAATTAAACAGTTAAACAAGAACATGGTATGTTGTACAGTTAAAACAATTGTAATGACTTTTGGTTTTTATGTCGACCTTGACCGTCTTATAATATTTTTTTGCTTTTGTGTATTATTCTTCTCTAAAAAAATTTAAAAAACTTTTTTAAATTATTTTGTTAATGTTCTTAAGTTATTTTATATAATCTAATAAGTCAAATCCCAGCAAAAAATAAAACATTATTTAAAAAAAAACTTGCCATATAATGACTTACTTTTGTGATTGCCAAATTTTGTTATTCGCTTACAACACACATTATATTAGTTCGCAAATAAAAAAAGAAGTAATCGAACCATTTCTTTAAGTTAAAAAATAATACCTTAAAATACATACGAGTACTAATGTTTTTTTTTATTTCCTGCAATATTTAATGTAATCAATTCTAAATAATTTATTATAAAAGTCTCATGCCTTGTTAAAATTATTAGGTTGGTAATCTAGTTAGGAAGTCCTTTCGCCAAAAATACTTAATTCCACACTCGATTACCTATTTTAATATTTTTTACTGTAATTAATTCTACAGGTAAATAAATTTAAAGCTCTCTCTTCTATTATATTTTCGTGTAAAAAAATTAAAAATCATGAACTTTAACTTTTAGTAGAGTTGTGCAGTTTATAAGCGACTTGGTTCAATTCAACTAATCACTCAACTGAACTAAATGAACCGAACACCGTACCGATCTGACTTCACCTCAGTAGCAGTGAGGAGAATCGTATCAGCGCGACTGGCGGCTAACCGCGCCGCCGAATAAATTTCATGATTCGCGCCGCCGCGCCGTGGTGTCAACATTCCTTTTTTATGCATATTTATTTCGAGCATAAGAGTATGTTATTTGTCAAGAATAACAATGCATATTTGAATAATATTTATTTTGAGATAGAAATCTAAATTAGTAATATATATATAGAAAGTTGAAGTTGTAACAGGACATAACGATGGTAAAAAAAAAACAACTTTATATTGAGTTTAATAGTAATTTTTCTTTTTATTAGGAATTTAATTTTTTTCTTTATGTGAAAGATATTGAAAAGAAGACAAGATGACCAAGAAATATTAAATAATTATTTTTTCATCTGATAAATATTTTTTCTATCGGTTCAGCTACTGAACCGTGATTGTCGCACAAATAAAGAAACAAACTTAAGTTTATAATATATACTAGCAGCGTCAACGACTTCGGCTGCGTGTCATTTATGGTTTTCTTAAAACTCAAATTTACAAAAATGTGTTTTTTATTATTTAATCCATTGTTAAAAAATTTATACTTAAAAATGAAACGTGCTTTTAACTTCTTTAGTACACTATACCGTTAAAATAAGATGCTTTCACATTTGTATCTTTAGTTTCTCTACGAAACAACATATTTATACGAATGGAAACGTTATTTGACTAAGGTTCAATGGGACTTCCTCACAAAATTTTATTCAAATCCATCCAGCAGTTTTAACCTTATTCGAGCACAGAAATACAGAGAAAGACTGGCGGACAGACAAAAATTCCAAAAAAAAGATCATTTGTATTCCATCAACAGCATCAAAATTTTCAAAAATTAATTCATATGCAGAAATTACCCCTTTATATTTTTATTATGTGTATAGATTACCTGATATTGCTAATAAAAGAATTATTTTATAATTCATTATCAAAACAATGGTGATGACAAAATATGTACTAGCAACATTTATGTCAATGTCAATAATAGGTGCGCTCCCGTACTCAACATTGGGAACCTGCAGGATCGTAATGTTACTGAAAACTGTTCCCGTACTACAAGTTTGGGTAGAAGAGAAAGCTTTTAAGAGAATAAAATTCTTCTTCTTTCTGCATGAAACAGCCCTAACTTTCTATGTTTTATGCACGCAAATATATTATTTAAAAGTTTTATCCCAAAAAATAATAAAATTAACATAAGAACATGCAAAATATTTGTGTTTTTATGTTTACTTTGAAGAACTGCATGTTAATTTTGTTTGACATCTTGTTTTGGATAGAAATTCGGCTTTTTGTGTTCTTGTACTTTTGGGCCTTTTTGTCTTCAATTGAGAATAATTTATGTTTACTCTCATTTTACCGAACTTTACCCAAAAAATACGGGAACGGAGCTAATATGATAATATGATCTTTATATAGAAATTTATAAAAAAAAAATGCCAAACTTTGTGTACTGAATAATGATTACTAGTATTGAGTACAAAATAGCAGTAATCTGCATTCAGTATCAACAATTTAAATCATTCTAACTGAAACAATTATAAATGAAAAACATATATTTCTATATATCTCAGCTCAGCCGTACAAAGTCAAATAAGCCGGTAAATACTCGGCGCAAGCGGCTTAGCCGCCGCCGCCAACTAAAAATTCCCTTTCAGCCGCCGCCGAAATATTTCATTCGGCTTGCTTCTCTGCTCAGTAGTTTAATTCAAATCTTAAGCCTAATACTCTGTTCGAATTTGTGAACATTTTTGAGCAACATTGATTATTTCATGTCGAATATTTAACACTTAAAATGTGGTGTCTATCTCGTGATTTGAAATCATTTAACGTTTTATTGTTTTTACGTTTACTACATGGTTGTAGAAATGTAAAGCAAATGGCATATGATCAGATGTTTTTAGAAAAATTCCGTATGAAATTAGGCCTATTTGCTTTGTGTACAGCTTTGATAAAATGTTGCCAGAAACATTTTAAATGTTTCTAGCAACATTTAGTAAAAAAGAGTACTATTTCCTTCTTTTATGATTTTTTCGCTCGAATTTTGCATGAAAAGCTGAACAGAGTACCAGGCTTTGGGTTTAATTAAGCTTTCTAGTTCATTATTCCTTTTAATTCATGTTTCCTTTTAGTTCATGTATCTATTTTGTTCACTCACGGTACATTTCAGCTATATTATATATTTTTTTTATTATATATTTTTTATGTACGTTTTTGTATACATTCTTGTTCTTGCTAAACTACTGATCAAATGAACTACTGAATTTAATAAACTAAAAGACCGACTAGTTCAAAAAAATACCTGAACTAAAAAAAGGCTCACTTTAATGATCTAACAAACACATCTTCACATTTAATAAACTAAGTTATAATTTTATCTACATTTTAAATAAAACAAAATAATTAACTTAAATAGTTATGAGAGATTAACGAGTGGGCTGTATCTTTAATGCGATCCATTAAAAGTGTTGAGTTTTAAATAAAATTAGTTAAGTTTTTCAAAATTTTTAAAGCTTCGTAAAGCGGCTTTGGTTGGTTAAAGAAACCTTGCGCCTTAACCATCTAACTTGAAAATCTAAAAATCAATCGTAGGCCATAAAAACAAACACAAATTAATAAAAAGTATTTAAAAAATTATACACTAACAGCTGCATAGCTACAATGATTTAGGTTTATTTAGTATATAAAATATTAGTTTTTAGTTACACTAGTGTTAATTAGTAAAGTTATTTTAAAATAATCATCACCAAGGTTTTGTAAAGCTTTGAATTTCCAATTATTTATTATCACTTAGTATTTTACATTTTCTTTTCTTAAAAACGTTATATTTCTTTATTCAAAAGTAAAATAAGTATTTAGAAACATATTAAATATATTTATATCACTAATTGTAATGATATTAGACAGTTTGAGGTTGATATAAGTACAAAAAGAACTGTCAAAATTTGTTTTGATTTAAGTGGTTTATCGTTAAAAATATTTTAAAATTAGAAAAAAAATAAGTTTTATATTAATAAAAATTAAAGTTTCTTTACTCTTTTTTTATTTAATACAACCTACTTAAGAACAATTTTAAATGTCATATGAATGTCAAAATGAAACAATTTAAAAAATATTAAAAATGCTGCATAAGACTTTATTTCAAAAATTTTTGCTTTTGTAACTAATTTTAGTTGGTTAAAATTAAGCCAATCTATTAAGGAGAAATTAATTATTTGAATTTTTATTTTCTTTTAGAATGTATAAAATGCATGCTGGAAAATGTACCACTGTTTAGTACTTTTTCAATACAAGTATTTTTCTAAGGATATTGTTATAGCAAATGATATATTTTATTATGGTCCCGTCTTTCTAATATAAATTTCTTCAAAAAAGTGTAAATTTCCTTTATGAAAACAAAAATGTACCAAAAAGGAAATACATATGCATTTTGTATAAAGCTATTGATCCAATTTTTAAAACATAATTTACCTGTTATGGGCCCCTCTTACCAATAGAAATTGCTTGAAAAAGTATTTACATTCTTCGTGGAAATAAAAAAGTACCAAAACTGACTTATTAAGAAATATTTTGTCCAAAACTATGAGTCCAATTTTTATAACATAATAAATAATAAGGAAATCTAACTAAGTTTGAGAACATTACATTGTGAGCTTCGTCCAACCAAATTAATTTCGATTAGTTGCTTTAATATATGATGTTTTCAATGTACACAACCTAAGGTAGATGGATGCGAAGAATGCAGATGACATCCCTCAGAGATTGGAGCACTTCATTCTGCTATCGTCTAATTTGTAAATAAATTTTCTTTCTAAAAAATTTTTAGGACTAAACTTAAGCTACTAAAATTAATTTTAACTCATTTATAACATCCACAGTTCAAATCCTGATTGGGAAAAAATTAAAAGTGTTCTTAAATATTTTTGAATAATTGTTACTTTTTTAATACAAAAATTTATTTTATAAAAAAAAATTGTATATTTAAATATCAAAATACGAAAAGATAAAATTCAAAAAGCCGGATAGAGCGATTTTAAAATTCGCTTACCATCCCTACTGTAAACCTATCATTATGACAGTTATTTAAATGTCAAAATAAATTAAAACAAAATGAGAAAAAAAAAACAGCAATGTAAATAAACTCACCTTTTTTCTTGATTGCGATAATAGAGTTGTAGCAGATGCTATTTTTTTTTCTTATGACAAATAATTTGTTTTTGTTGTTGTTAGTTATTGAATAACGTTTATTTGTTTGAATAGTTTTATTTTATAATTAACACTGTTTGTTTCACAATAAATATTTTTTGTTTTTTTCCATTAATTTAATAAATGTGCAACTTTGTTTTGAAAATAAAATTAAGTATTTGTTCGAAAGCTGTTTTTATTTAAATAAATTAAGTATTTTAAGTTAAAGTATTTTTTTTGCTTTTTTTTTTAATGGAACAAACAAAATTAATAATTAATGTCAAGCTGTTGTTAACAATAAACGTGACAATATATAAATTATTTTTTTATTTATTTTAAATTGAATTGAATAGCGGTATTAAATATCCATATTTTAAGACAATAATCATTTGATGAACATTTTTTTAGTCGTTACTGATTTAATAAGAAATTATACGAAATATTTCACAATATTATATTCAATTTATTTATTTTTCTTTTTAATCGAAAATCAATTTAAAGTTATTGTATGATAATTAAAACTGTTTAAGATGGAGTTGTAATTTGATCATTTTAAAAATCTTTTCTTTGATTTGTGTTTAGATCAAAGATTTATTTTTATTTTTTTTTTTTTCTTACAATATAAAGTTATATAAAATTTTAAATGCTTAGGTTTTTTATTAATTTAAGTAATTAAGTTTTATTTATTTGTTTTATTATTTTTAAAATTTCTTTTATTGAATTAAAAAAAAAATCTGTTGCTTTTTAATTATTTTTTCATAATATAATTTTAGATTTATTCTCGGGGTTTTTTGGGGGTTTTAAAATTTTTAAATATAAATTTTTGAATTTTGCATCTTCTTTCGATTTTCTTGTTTTTTTTATCTTAATTCTAGCAGTTAAAATTTATTTAATTTCTTTTATTTTACTTTTTTGTAAGTTTAAATAATTTTTGTATTATTTTTTTTTTTATTAAATTTTAAATTATTAATTTTTATTTTGAGAAAAACTCACAAGTTCTCTATCGCCAGTTATTTTATTATGTATTAAAATGTATTGAATTCCCACATATTTTTTTGTTTTAAGCCACACAGTTTTCGAATAATTTTCAAACTGATATTTTGCAAAATCTTTTTTGTACAATAATTTGTTCGTTTAGCGACACAAAAAAAAATTAATTTAAAAATTTTTTCGTTAAAAATAAAATTTTTTTTGTTGTTATAATTTTCTTTGTTTTAAAAAAGTTCAATTGTTTTTTGGAATTAAAAAATTAAAGAAATGTTTAATTCCAGATGGATAAAGCGCGTGCACACAAGTTAAACCAAACACGTCTAAAGGGAGACTGTTTGTTGTTGGATTTAAAGCTTGACAAACAGAAATCTTGCTAGAAAAACTCACCATGATCTTAAACAAACAGGCGAATATTTAAGTGGGAGCTCAATAAAAACAACAACAACAAAAATATTAACAGCTCCAACAGCACAAAAGCAGAAACTTAAAAGACATGATAATTTAGTTTTTTCTTTTTACTTTTTTTATTATTATGATTTAAAACTTTTGCATTTAACAAGTTAGTAGGAAGAAAGAAAAGAAGCAGAGAAAATTCACAAAATTCACCTCTGTTAAAGCCGGTCATTAAATCAAATCAAGTTGTAAAAAAGTAGCAAATGGCCAAAGCAAATTAAGCAGCGCAGCAGCAATAGCAAAACAGCATGTGCAGCAAACGTAGAAATTTTGAGAATGAATTTTTTTCTTAAACAGATTTTGTTGCTGTTTCTTTCTTTTTTTTTTTTTTTTTGTGAACTTAATAAAAAATCAGCAATAGCAACAACAACAACAGAACAACAACATTAATATTTTGCCACCAACAGCACACTGAGCCAGCAATGATCTTTAAAAGTTAAAAAATGAAAAAATCGAAAAACAACCAGCAAACAGGCGAAACCTGATCGCCCAAACATTCTTAAAATTGTTTGTGTCTGCCTGTATATTTTCTATGGCAAATTACATTACAAGTTAAACGTTGCAAACCAACAACAACAACAAACTTTTAATTTATTTAAATTATTCCAATTGTATAATCAAGATCAAAGAGACACACACACACAGACAGAAAACAAAACTTTTTTAATATTTCCTACTAAATTTCTTAAACATATTTTAATTTATAGTAAAATAACTGTATTAAGTTTGCCGTCACCCTTAAAAACATTTTTTGTTTCTTAAAAAAAAGCTCTTTAATGTTTATTTGCTAATCATTTGTTTTTTTTTTTTTTTTTGTTGCAATTCCAATCACAATTAACAGGTGTTCAAAAGCTTTTCCCCACAGCTTGTTTAACACTAAAAACAAGTGGTTTTGTTTTTTTGTTGTTGCTTATGGTGACTTTAAATAAACGGTGGACTATAATGATGTGTGAGTGAGTTGCAGTAGTGTGGTGAAATTATACCAACTAGAAATTCAAATAACTGTACTTTTTAAATCCGGACGCATTCAGCTAAAAATTTAATACCCAAAAGCGTATTTTGTTTAAAAATAGTATAAAATTATGTAAAAATGTTTATTAATCAGTTGAGCTTTTTTCACACTTAAAGTTGCTGCCTTTTAGTTGAAAATGCTTTTTATAATTTGCATAATAATCATTATTAAATAATATAAAATTCACTAATCGTATTTTGGTTCCAAAATAAAATGTTCATCACTTTACTTTTTAACCGACTTCAAGAAAAGAAGGAGATTATTAATTCAACTAAATGTTGCTTTTTTATGTTTGTCCCTGCAGAACTCAGTCATTTCTAAACCGATTATGAAATTTTTTTTTTTGTAATTTGATAGATTATGATCACAGATTGGTGTCGTTTTAAAAACAATTCATATTCTTAAAAATTAAAGGGTGTCCCCATACAAGATAACTTTTAAACTGTTATAGACAGACAGCTGATATTTACAAAGAACCTGTATTGCCAAGTCCGCTTTAACAACAATTAATTTGAACTTAAAAATTAAAGGTTGTTCAGATATTTGAAGTAAATTGACATATATGGCCCTATCGTTGGAATCGTTATAAACAAACACTTGAAAATTAAATAGAATATCCACTACTTTGTCTAGTATATTAAGAAGTATAAATATTTAAAATTATAACTTATATGGTGTTACAATAGTTGCTGTTATTTGATGTATATGACCAAACTGTTAAGTTGTTGTAGACAGTTGATTTACATTTACACAGAACCTTTATTAACAAGTATGCTATTGAAACAAGCATAAAATTTAAATTTATGAATTAAAGGGTGTCCCTAAAACTGATGTAATTTTACCCACCTTTAAAACCGTTACCTACAAACTCTTGAAAATTAGACAGAATCTCCATTTCTATATCGAGTTTAATAAGAATAAATATTTAAAATTAGATATTAAATTAATTTAATGTATACGGACAATCTTTAATGCTTAGAACTTAAACCAGTTTTATTTTAATGTGTCAGCAATAAAAAGTGTAAGAAATAGAGGGTGACCGAATAACTGCTAAATTTTATTGTTTTATCTGCATTCATATTTTGTTCTACAACATGTAAAAAGTCCTGAAGCAATATTTTTCAAATATAATAGAATATAATTAATGTAAATTTCCGTCCTGAAGAAATATGATTTAAAGTTTGTCTTCTTTGAAGTCGATTTTTTTGAAAGAATTATTGAAGGTCATTGTCAATTTTAAAAATCAAATTGTTCTTAAAAGTTTTTTTTGAACAACATCTATAATATTGTGAGAAAAACAAGTATGAATGATTAAAAATAAAATTTGCATTTCGTGACTATACCGACGGTGTAGTACAAAATTGCAACAAATGTACTAGACGAGTTGTGGAGAAGACAACAAAAGAAATGCTTTGAGCTGTGTGTGAATTTCGTCCAACCAAATTAATATTGATTAGTTGGTTAAATGGATGATATTTACAATATACGCAAATCAAGGTGTTGGATGCAAAGAATGCTGAAGATGGATTTGGCGGTCCTGAAAATGCAGCATTACATTCTGTCAGCGTCTAATTTTTCTTGTTTTCTTTGGAAAACGTCCGCGTACATTTGAAAAATAATTTTTCTTAATAAAAGTTATATTAAAAATGAACCAAAGCCGAAAAAGTAAAGTTTAATTTGATTTATGAAGTTCGCTGGTTCAACCCCTGGCTGGGACTAATATTACAAAATAATTTAGTTTTGGATACCTTAATAACGCACTTGGCATTTATGAAACACATTGGGGAAAACCCCTTTCATTAATTGGACTTAATATTTTCATAATAAAATGCCATAAAGCCTATACGAGTTCGTGTCCAAAATTTACGATTATCAGGATGCTGTTGGTACTTACCACTTTGAGGAGTTGTCGATGTCCGTTCTAAAATGTTGATTGTAATGCTTTTGTCGAAAGAACTTTTTCTTTTTCTTTCTCTTCTTTTTCATTGTCGAATGTTAATAACATTTGAATTATATAACACATTCATTCCTTGAGAAAATATGTTAAGTAGATTTAAAACAAATGAAATGTACCGCACCAAGGATACAAGAGACAATAATGATATTGAACTAAGTGAGTGTGAAAGTTTTGATTCAATAATTAATTAAACCAATTTTTTTTACTTTTAATATTTACCTAAATATGTTAGAGCACCACTTTGATTTCGAGGTTTAATCTTTAGTTATTCAAAATGTATTCGGCAAATTGCGAAATGAAATGGGCCGCATTTATTTCCTTGGAAATTGAAATCAATAGCAAACACTGTTATATATTTAAAGGCCATAAAAAAGTTTTGGAGTTGGCATCACTAGCTAATTGTTAAATTTCTAAATGAAAAAAAGTAAACTTGCTAAGAAAGTATTGTAAATTTAAAGAGAATATAAAGCCTCTGTTACAGCCATGCAATTAAGTAAAGGGTCATCAAAAAACGCGCCTACATGTTTCTTTGAAATAAAACACAAACTATTTGCAATTTTTTCAAGCTGTTTTTTTTTTTTTATTAAAAATATGATCCAGTACAATTATAAGTGGAATAGAATATCATACAAATGTCCACCATGACTGCGTCTGCAGACATCAATCCGAATATCGAATTTTTCAATGACTTTCCGACATGTTGCTGGTGTTATTTCACGAATTGCAACTTGAATGTTGTTCTTTAGATCATTAATTATTTGAGGGTTGTTAGCATACACTCAACTTTTCAAAAAACCCCACAAAAAAAATCTAATGGTGTAAGATCACATGACCTTGGAGGCCAATTGAAATCTGCATTTCGTGAAATTACACGTAGAGGAAATTTTGATGGCAAAAGCGTAATGTTTTCCCGAGTTGTGTGACATGTAGCACTGTCTTGCTGGAAATAGACGTCAGACACATCAATATGATTCAACTGTGTCCACAAAAAGTCTCTCAATATTGATTGGTATCGCTCAGCATTCACAGTAACAGCATTTCCAGCATCATCTTCAAAGAAAAATGGCCCAATGATTCCATTTGCCCAAAATGCACATCAAATAGTAACTTTTGTGGGTGTAGAGATCTTTCATGAATAACACGAGGATTTTCATCACCCCAGATACGACAATTTTGCTTATTGACGAATCCATCCATTCTGAAATGAGCTTCGTCACTAAACTAGGTTTTGCTTGAAAACAATGGATCTGTTGTTCGTTGTTCAATAATCCAACTAGCGAAATTACGACCTTGTAAATGGTCTCTTTCTTTCAATTCCTGGGTTAATTGAATTTTATAAGCATGTAAATGCAAATCTTTATGCAAAATCCTCCATAAGGAGCCATAAGATATGGCCAATTCTTGCGAACGACGCGAAATTGATGTTGTCGGTTAATTTTTAACACTTTCACCAACAGCAGCAATATCTTCATTTATGCGTACAGTTTTTGGTCTTCCACTTTTTGGTTTATCAGTAACACAACCAGTTTTTTCGAATTTTTTCACTAATCTTTGAATTGAAGATTGTTTTGGCCGATTATTTACGCCAAAAAATCACGAATTTTGCGATGGGTATTTTTCAAAGACCGCCCATTTTCATAATAACTTTGAATGATGTAAACGCGTTATTGCAAAGTGTACTTGTCCATGGTTAAAACTGTACTACCTTCCAATAAAACAAAATGGTTTATGTCATTTGAAAAGATGTCACGTGTAAAAATTATATAGTGCTGACATCTAGGCGTCGCATTTGGATGACCCTTTATAATAGCGGGTAAAGACTACATTTTTCACTGTACGAGATGTTAAATCAATTTTAATCCATTTATTTTGATCGAAATTAAACAAACTGCAGATTCATGACGCCAATTGGCCATTAAGATCGTGGACTTTGTCTCTGTTTGGAATTTGGATATTGTATGTCAATGCCCTTAAGACGATATAGACTTAAAGTAATAAGTAATAGAAATTGAAAAAATTTATCTAAGAGAGTCGTTGAAAATTTATTTTAGTTGACAAGAAATCACAATTGTTTTTTTAATTATTTTTTCCATTTATATTTGTCGAAAAAAAAAACTTTTTTAGTGAAATTTAAATTCCCTTTACATCTTGTGCCTTTTAATTTCCCAACAAATCTTACCAATCTCTTCAATGTCCATAGAAAAAAAAAAGACTTTAATCTTAAAATCACAAAACATAAAATAATTTCGCATGATTTTTGTTTATTTTCTACGTACCAGAATAATATCTTTATTAAATGTTGCTGGACATTTGAATCGTTCATTCAATGATTGCTATTGCTGCGACAGTATTTAAATCGAATTTAAAAATGAAAACATTATTTTTTGAAATTTTGCAAGATTTATTTATTTAAAGTTGTTTTCGTTAAAGTATGACTCATTCACGCAATAAAAGTCATTCAGATTTGATTTCAACATTCATTTTAACTAAATCAAGCAACTAGTTTTTCATTTAAACTTTTTTTTTATTATTTTTTTGCAGCTTGAAACTGCTGCTGCTGTTACCTTATGTAATTGGCAATAAAGGAGAAATAAAATAAAAAAAAGTTCACAAAAAATCTTTCGGAGCTGAAAATTTTTTTAGTTTAACAAACAGCCTGCACGATTTTGGTTTTAAGATTGTTGGCATACTAAACTAGTTCCTAATATTTTTTCCATAATTTTTTTTATAGTTGATATCAAATAGTTATTTTTTTTTTTCTTCTTTTTTTTGGGGAAGGAGGGAATGGATTATAAATATCACACAAAAATTAGAAAAAAATTGTACAAAAAAAGTAATATTTAACTTTGTTTTTAAAAATAGTTGTAATGGACTTAAAATTTAGTGTTTTGCGGTATGACAATAAGAATTTGGACAAAGACAGAGAAAAGAAATAAAAAAAACTTTAATTAATTTGTACAATTGCTAAGATAATGGTTATTTAAATTAAGGATATTTTACAACGTTAAAGTATTTGATATTTTTTAAATGAAAAAGTATTAAAGGAATTAGAAAGCGAGTTATATAACTCATTAATTATTAACTCAAAAAAACAAAAACTGCAATCTCATTTAAATTACGATACCAAAACAGAAATAATACAAAGACGTTAAATAACACACCTTTGATGGCCAGTTGTATGGAACCTTGCAAAAATGTAATGTCTTTGAAAAATGTGTTCTTAAGCAGATGAATTGTTTGGAGATCGCTGTAAAGCAAGTGAGTTCGTTCCTCCTATTACAAAAACATGTTTTTAGTAAACATCGCATTTAGTTGTAGCCCACCAAAATAATAAATATTTATATCGCTTATCGTTAACGATAACGTTTTCGCAATCGTTTAGCGAAGCATTGACACGAAGTTCGCAATAATTTTTTTCATTGAATTTCTCTTCAAAAGAAAGAAGATTTAAAATTATTTTCTTCACTTAGATATTTTACGAAATTATATTTTATGGCGAAATTTTAATCGTAGTTCACCAAAAAGTCTCCACATAATTTTAAATTCTCCAAAATATTTTAAATCAAAAATAAATCCTTGTGCATTAAGTCCTTTGCACAAAAATCCCATTATATTACATACGTCACTTGGCATTACTTTAATTATTGAAATTGTCTGAAATATAGTGCTAATGGCAGCTATTTAATTTTATTTAAAAAATTTTTAATAAAAACTGCTTTTTACTAATCATCACAAAATACTAATTTGTTGTAACTGTTTATAATACCATCCCGTCCATAATTCGTCAGAGTTTTTTTTTTATTCAATTTATATTACAAAATCGTGTAACACTTGTTATAACGTAACAGTTTAATTATTTGAAACTTCAATATCTACTGCATTCAATCAATATTTTCTATTTTGCTGATGAAGTATTTATCACAATTTCAGATTTTCGATGAAAATTTCATTTTAATGTGACCTTATTTTTTATACTTGAAATACATGTGATATTAAGAACTCAAAACAAGAACAAAAGAGAAACAACATGAATTTTGCAAAAAAAAAATCATATTAAATATTCGCACAAAAAAAAATATTAAAACATTTTAGCCAAAAAATAATGTTAAAATTTTATCGGTTAAGATAGAGCGTGGCTTGTATAAGTGTTCTTTGCCATAAATGAAGGAAACAGTCGTAAAACTTGCTGACCATAAAAATATGCTTTTTGAAGCATAAAGGTCGACTATTAGATCTACTACAATCTCTTTTACACATAAAAAATTAAGTTGAAAGTAAAGTTTATCTTTTTTATGGGCCATAACTAGTAAAAACATTTGACTAGAAAAAAAAGGTTATTTAAATATTTTTGACTCTGCTTATTAAGCATTGACAATTCCCAAAATAAAGACCAAAAATCCCAGAATTGTAATTTTTTCCTCTTTTGCCAATAAAGTCACGAAATACTTTCAGCAACAATTTGGAGTGTACTTAGCTTTTCTATAGTAGTTTTCTTTTGCCGTTCCCTGCTTTGGGATTTTAAGAAAATATAGGGTAAAGTAAAAATTTTGATGTAAAATAGGTTAAATTGAAGGATACACTACAAGACTGATCAATTTTATCCGAAATTTCCTTAAAATTTTTTTAATAATTTAAGATTTTTTAAATTGAAAATCGTATAATTTTTAAGCAGAACAAGATATAATCTTCAAATTTTTTCTGAATGTAAAGAATTTTGCTCGCTAACTATAATAAAAAATGCAAATAAATTTGATGAAAAAAGTATCCAGTATTTTTAAAAAAAAAACTAGGCCAGGGTATCGAAAAATCAAAAATTATTTTTAAACATAGACATACAGATAAAGTCATCATTCTGTAGGTATTGTTTAACCTTTTTTGGAGCATGTTTAATTTTTAAAATCAGACAAAAATTCGACAAACGCCAAGGGTTAGAAAAATTTTCAGGTGCGAGGTACCCAACTTTGAGACCACATAGCTCCATCCCTGGAAAGTGTATGATACCCAGCTTCAAAACTTAAGCTCAAAACTTAAAATTTGCTATGCTCGTGCTAAATCGGATCAATCGGCTCAACCCTTTACAAATGGCTGAGTTATTTCAAAAATATATTTATTCTGCCCCACTATGAGGTGAGGCAGAGTCTCCGATAGTAAGCTGGCACATTCTAGCTTCGAAGCTGGTACAGCTATTTTATTTAATTTTTTTTTCTTTTCCGAGGCATAAATGCTATAAATTTAATTCTATTTAAAGAGGACCTATGATATAAAATAGTGTTAAAATCCCCTCAATTTATATCAGGAGAATTTACCAACAAACTATTATTCACTTTAGCAATCAAGGTACTAAACATCCGACCTACAGTATAAACCTTTCATGAACCAAAATTTTTAATCAAAATTTTTAATCAATATATTATTGCAAAGCTATAGTGTGTGTTTATTAAGCTTTTTCGATCGCAAATACAAGCACGGTAGTTATTATTTTAACATTGTCTATTGTGTCTTACTCCGATGAGGTTTGGTCCAATAAAAACGCGCCTTTTACCACCGCAGTCATCCAGAGGAAAGTACACGCCCTTTAATCAACTCAGCCACTACTGCCCTACAGCAATTTATATGTTTTTTCTCTTCAAGGTTTAGACCACGATTTCCCGTTTTAATATACAGGTTACATATTTAAGTCTACATAACAATTGTTTGCATTTTTTCGCTCCCAGACCATTGTGAGATTTAAACAACATTTTATCGATATTATTTGATTATTAACAGCTTATGAGCCTCTACAAGGCGATGTGTATCGCGTAAAGGGGGGTCATGTTCTTAGTACTGGTTTCATTAAAGAAAATATTAAAAGTGTCTCCTATTGTCTCGAGCACGTGTAGTTAAAAAGTTTTTAGCGAATCTCAACATAGACAAATCTTAAAGCAGTGCTTTTTGATGTTAGCGATTTCATTTTTTTGCAAGGATGCTTATGTGACACCAATCCCCAAGCTACCTAATCGTAGGCTAAATATGCTAAAATTTTATCTTTTGAGGTATCTTGAGTCCAACAACTTACTTAGTCACCAGCAGTACGATTCCCAGAGAGGACACTATACGGGTGAATTACTGGCCTTCTTTCAGCAAAAGCAAGATATTTCTAAGACGTTTGATAAAGTGAAAGGCATAACACACTCGTACCAAAACTAATTGCTTTTGGTGTCAGTGATAGCTTCTCTCATGGATCGTTCAAATCGAGTTGTTTTAAATAGAATATCATATCATATCATCCAATAAGTTCTTGCTATCTATGCCATCCTTATCACCCTCTTTAAAACTATTTTGCAATTAATCAACCGTGTGCAGAAGAGAGGGAAGAATTTCATCGCATGTAGAATGCTGCATGCAATGTAGAATGCTTTTCGCTTTTACTACAACGGATTGTACTCTGATAAAATCCGGGAATTTTTTCCTGAAAACCGTATTCTTGTACGCGCAATAAATTTTTTATCAAGAGTGCATTCTTTTGTAGTCGAATATCCACATGCACCAATCCCTCAATCCTCCTGTTCATAACCTAATTTTTTACTTCTGGCACAATGCATAAATAGGGAAGGTACAACAACACATACTTTCCTTTCCATTCAGGGCTCAGATGTCATCCTCTGAGTACTGGTTTCGTTAAAAATTATGAAAGGGTCTGTTAGGATTTAAACTCATGACTTTATTTATAACAAACACCCTGATACCTTTATCAAAATGCATACTACACTTTAAAATCCTTCCCAGGAATATCAGGTAGAATTATTCCGGGTGGAATACATCTTTTTACTTACAGAAATATTTTAAAATACATAAAAGTCGATCATTTTGAGATTTTAGCAAGCCCCAATGCCTTTCAAAGCTATTCAGGGTTCTGTGTTACGAGACATAAGAGCTGGTTCCTGTTTGTCAAAATCATCAGCTACTTTGTAAAATATCATTTTATTTACGCCAGTGTTACCACGTAATAGTTTTATTTCTGTTTCATTTTGAGGCATATTCGAGAAGTTATTGGGAGGTTACGTTCTGTTTCCGTATGTTATCAACTGAACTGACTGAAGATCACAATCAATATTTTTTCTATTGCACTGGTACCATCAGCAAATTGTATTTCGCTTGAAAGAGGGCCATTCCGTATTTTTCTTAACATAAAAACCAGGCTGACTTAAATTTAAACAATCTTTATGTCAAGATAAGCCGAATGCGCATGGAACAGGTGACTGCATCAGATCATGTATTTTGTTTTTGTAAAAACTTATTGACCTGTCAAAAACGTCTGGCAATATGTGTGTATGCATTTGTAAAAAATAAAAAAGCCACTAAAAATATATTAAAATATATACACACATATTGCCAGATCTTTTTGGACAGCTCAATAAGTTTTTACAAAAACAAAATACACGTAGAAGCTTGTGCATTCACCAGGTGTCAATACGCCTTAGATAACCTTGCTGCCTGTAGGGTGTTCTCAAATATTATTCGCACACTTGCTATACAAAATTTACGCATGTGACAACGTTCGAACTACCATTGATGGTGGGTTTCGTTAATCATGTTATTTTCGTTGTTGCTGCTGCTAATAATAATCATGACGTTCTTTTGCTAATGATGATCATGACGATGACGATAGGTGACGCCAAAAAAATTATACGATGAGTTGTTACTTATTACTTTTTATATAATTTTTTTTTTAATTTTGCAAATTGATTATTAAAATTCCATGCGCACAAGCAAAATAAATATTGCAAAGGTCTACTGACTTCTTCAGAAAACGTATCAGTTCTTGTATCTTTTAAATATTTAAAATAAAAATGTAAGTACGTGAAAAACTAATATAAACATATTTTTTAAATAAATAAACAAAATTATGATATAAATGACAAAAATAATTTTAAAATTATCTTTCAACAGTTACTCCGATAAACGTGTCTAGAAAGAAGAGATGGAATGCATTAAATAATAAAAAAAATTAAGTTATAAATCTCTTTTATAGTCAATATTTCTTATGAATGGTGAATGTATCTTTTCATTTGTTATTAAAAAAAATCTAAATATTTTAATAATATTTCTGTCTCTTTCTCCCTCTTCAAAACATCTCACAGAATATATCGATTAATTCATTTCCGTTTTGTTTGCCTTATATTTATAATCCCATTCTGTCTGAAGTTTTTAATTATGAAAATGACAATCGAGTTATATGTATGTTATGGCAGAATGTCTGAATCGTCCGAATGGTTTTCCCTATGGGAATCTCAGGTACCTAAAGATGCTGATCCATAGGATTTTCACTTTCCTAAGTATCAACTGCTATCACTTTTTGGTTTCCATTGGGTTCTGTGTTGTACATATGTAATAAACTTGTGTACCAGCGCCATCCTGAATTTAGCAGTCTATGGACTAAATTCAATATCTGGTCACACTATTTGCGTTTTGGGTTTCTTTACACAATTCTAAACGCGGAAAGGGACAAAACTTTATCCAACTTCTATTTCCTTTCCAATTCCATGTCGAAGATTATTGTTAGTGAAATTGCTGTTGCTGGTCATTTCAATGCCACAACCCATTGTAGGTTCACCATTTGAGCCATACAACTACAGATGGCCAATATGTTGAGTTGCTTGTCGCGCATAACTAACTTACGCAACTAGTGAATGAACCAACGCAAATTTTGTGTGTTGAAGGGCACTAAAACAATTGAATTAATGCATTCTCTTGGTAACGCGTATCACTGTACCATTTCTGCCTCCTTTTCCTAATGAGAAGTTCAAAATATTTTTACGATAAGGAGCTCGCCCATCGATTTTTTCGAAATTTCAATTGAAAGCTTTGCTTTTCTAGAAACAAAAAAGCAGATAGAGATTATCTCCGCAAGAGGGCGAGATCTTCCTGTGCCAAAGTACTAAGGTGAAAAACATCGTGCCAAAGTTCTTTCTGCCCCTGGAGTAGAAAGAGCTTTTGGTCATTCTTAAAAAGAGTGAGGGATAAAACTTGTTCCTCAATTCCAACTCTTTTAAAGAATGAGCATATATTTACTGACCTGTGTGATAAAGCTAACATGCTGGCTGGTCGATTTGCGAGAAATTCCTACTTGCCGGAAAGCAGTCAGCCACTGCAAGTGCTTGACAAAGCATCAGTGACTCTGCTTAAAATATTCTTTTGAATTCGTTCAGTCAAAAAAGTCTCAACAGATCTTAATATTAAAAAGTCTTCTGGGCCGGATAGCGTTCCAGTATACTGGTTTTGAAGCAGTGCTCTTCGACGCTAGCATGTCCATTAGTTACTCATTTCAGCACTTTGTATCATGCCGGCTAACGTAACGCCAATCCCCAAAAAGGGAGAGGCTAACACCCTGAAAATTATCGCCCAATTGCAATTTTTATTATTTTCTTTTTTAAGAGAAGTAGCACTTCTATTTAATAAGTGCTATATTCTTTAGGAAAGGAATATAGGAGAGAAAAGAACAGATGGTGAAAGTATAGCCATTTTATTAGTTTTTTACTTCGCCGGCTAATGTGCTATTTAGAAATACCGACTAATGAGGCTGCGTGCTGTATTGTTAAATTCTGATTATGTATTTATACCATTAAACAGAAGAAAAACTTACTACCTTGACTACAGCAGCCCATGAGGTGCATATTGACTGCATTAGTAGAGGTGTCTGCTTGTTTGTTAAACAGTGATCATAAGTTCAAGTCCCAACACAGCCTTGAGTTTAAGGAAAATTAATTATTGTTGAGTAGTTGCGGTTTCTAAAAGAGTGAAAAAACAGTTTAAACCTCCAGTAGTCTCTACTGAAAAACGAAACTGTTGCTGCGTACTCACGGTAGATGAATTGCCATGCCGTATATGCTTAAAGCATATAAAATGTTTCAACAGTGTGTGGTTGGTTAAAAACGGCTTGATTGACAAGACATGAAGATCGTGATTTTTAGTCTCACCGGCGCCACGGAATGTTGTGAACTGAATGAATGCGCGGATTAAAAAGCGAGCATTTGCCTAACAAGACATCGAGTAGTAGTAGTTCGCGAATCACAAAATATTGTTGTGTTTGTTAAAGAATTTTGTTACAAACATAACATCTGGCAACCTCTGTTGTTGTTACCCGTATGTGCGTGGTAAAAACAGAGGTGAATAAATTACTTACACCACCATTGGGTGTTTTATAGAATAATACGACAATGAGCTAACACAGCTTGAACAACCTGGAAGGTTGCGTTGGTAGAGGTGATCACTGTAAAACAGAAGAGCATGAGTTCAATTCCTTCCACCTTCGTACATGCGTACAAAAGAAAAACTAATAATTGTAAAATTGAGAATAATCATTGCAAGTTTTTCGGAAAAGAAAAAGACAATTAATGTGTAAAGCAATGGACATTATCAAGTCTGTTTAGTATGGGAATAACAGATAATTGTCTGGACGCAATTTATAATAAAGTAAAAGAGCTCTAGCTGTTAGCGAAAGAAACTAACAACATGATTACGGTATACGTCAGATGTGTTTTTTAGCTGACCAATGGATTAAAGAGGATGACTGACTGGCTTGGGTGTGAAGCGAGGTGAAAAGGTCTGTGGATTGTTTTCGGTTACTAAACAAGACTTCGAGTAGTTTATGTCTCGCTGGAATAACACAGTAGTGTAGCGTGGTTGGCTGCATTTGAAATAATGCATGTTTAGTAAATACGAGACCGTAGGATGCTATAGATCGAGAAGTACAGTCAGAAGCCATAGAGGAGTAAAGAAAATAGCAAATAATTTATAACGCGCCACAATAGTATTTGCAATTAAAAGAACTCGCACGTTTGTTTTAAAAGGGAAAAAACGTAACAATACATTTTTTCTAAAGCGTGCAATACACACGGTTTCATAAACAAGTCAAGGTAAAACATGGATTAAATTAATTTTAATGCTAAAGCACTTAGACGACAACTTCATTAAATATTTTAATTGCCGTTAAACAATTTTACATGGCACCTGCCACGCACAAGTTATCGAGATGAACCAAGTGATTACGCTTAAAAAAACGAACAAAAATAAAAGTTCCTTAACTCATAGGAGATTTAAAAAACCCATAAAAATCTAATAAATATCTACAACTTACAAAAAAAATTTAAAATTTACAACAAAGTTTTTTTTCTTTTATGATTAATTACCCACAGATATGAAAAGAAACAAAACTTAAATTAATAATTATTTAAACTTTAGATTTAGAATACTTTGTGTAGAAACAAAGTAAGTTTAGTTGTAAAGCCAAAATAGCCAAAAGGTTTGTAAATACCTTTAACACCAGCAACCTTAATAACATTTAAAACCATCAATTGGTAGTTAAAGCTACTGACTGCAGGCTAGTTTTTTTTATATTCTTGTATTAGAACTAAATAAAGACTTACGCAGATTCAGCGAGATTTGTTTGTCTTTCTCTACTTACAACTGAAAGGCCTTCAAGATTATTTATTAACAATAACAAAAAAAATATATTTTAAACTTTCATAAGGGCTGATAAACAGCGAAATTAAAAAATTGTTACGTCAAGTGAAAAAAAATAACAGCTTAAAAGAATTTGTTCAATTAAAGATCACTCGTAATTACATCATGTAAATTAAAAACTTTTTTTGACGTAAAATTATTTATTAAAAAATTATTAACAAAGCTGACAGCCACCACAACAAAATCTTTTTGTTACACATGTAATAACAACAACAACTTGATTTAAGGTTTCAAATAAAACAGACAGATTGATCTGTAAGTAACATTTAATGAACGTAAGACATTTATTAATTTTGGGCATATGTAAGTTGATGGTTTCAATACAAAGAAAATACTTTTAAACTTATTTCTTAAAAAAAATATAAATAAAAGATTTTAAAAAAGTACATCAAAATGATAAGGTCACTTATTTAACAGTTCATTACGATTCCTCCCAATTACGTCATGTAAGAAGTGAAATCTATTATATGAAACAGAAAAAAGCTGTAGTTCTTATTTGTTTTCTAATTGAAATTAATTAAAATTTTTAAATTATTCAATTACACATTTAATTAAAAAATAAATACAAAATTTTCCGATTAAATAATTAATTGAAACAATTATATATTCAATTGAAAAAGAAAACAAGTAAGAGAGCTGTATTCGGCAAAACACCACGACAGCTTTCAATTTTTCGCTATCATTTGCAGCAAATCTCTTTAATAAAAGTAACTTTAATCATAAAAATAATTTTCTGAGACGATAGAGAATTTGGAGAACTTTAAAAGTTAATCTGAGAGTATTTTGTTTTTAATCAACAGCCTTTGCCATGAGATAAGTATTTACCCTTTCGTCCCATTCAATATAATTAACAACTATCCTCTTTCTGGACGACTACAAGACAGTCTTCAGATGAAAGCCAGGCTTTACGAAGTTTACGACTCAACTTCCTAAGCGATAGCGTGACAGGGTACAAACTCTCAGGGTTAGCATCTGCACACTTCTATCGCAGTTTGCTTTCTTCCGTAATAAACCTTTCTTTGTCCTTATGTCGTTTAAGCTTATATGTCGGCTCTTCTCGCTTATGTCCGATAAATCTGTCAGCAATAGAACCGATAGAGAAATTGCGGTACCTAGACTGACACACGAACTTAGCTAAAAACTTTTAAACTTTTAAGTAAAATGCATTGATTCCACATTTGTAGATAAAAAGACGATCGGATTTAGTGTTTAGTGAGATTTAGAAACGCTTCACAAACCTGTAATAACAAGAGCTAATGTTCATAACCCCCCCCCCCCCCTGTGTGTACGAGTTGTATAAACAGAAACAAAAAGCAAACACATGTTGTGTAGCCAAATTGACTGCATTGATGGAGGTGTCTTCTTGTTTGTAAAACAGTAATCATGAGTTCAAATCTCAACACAGCCTTGAGTATAAGGAAAAATAATTGCTGTTGAGTAGTTCCGGTAAATAAGTTGTTTAAAGAGTGAATAAATAAAAAGACAATTCAAACCTTCGGTAGTCTCGACTGAAAAACAAAACTGTTGCTTTGTAGTCAAGAAAAAATATCCTAAGCATTAGCGGAGCATTGTTTGGAGAGGAAACTTACAACATAAGAACAGTGTTTGGTTGGTTAAAAACGGCCTGATTGACAAAACATTAAGATCGTGATTTTTAGTCTCACCGGCGCCACGGAATGTTGTGGGCTTACGGATGCGCGGATTACAAAGCGAATATTTGCTTAACAAGATATCGAGTAGTAGTAGTTCGCGAATCACAAAATATTGTGGTGTTTGTTAAAGAATTTTGTTACAAACATAACATCTGGCAACCTCTGTTATTGTTTTCCGTATGTGCGTGGTAAAAACAGAGTTACTTTCACCACCATTGGGTTTTTGTATAGAATAATACAACAATTAGCTAAGACAACTTGAGCAACCTCAATGGTTGCGTTGGTAGAGCTGAGGACTGTAAAACAGAAGTTCTTGAGTTCGAGCCCACCTTCGGACATGCGTACAAAAGAAAAATAATAATTGTAAAGGGCAATTAAAAATTAAGAAACAGCAGCAGAAACCTCCCGAAAAAGAAAAAAGACAATAAATTTGTGACGCCATGGCCAGATAAATTCATTGAGACGTCTATTTAATAAGAGTCGCAGATAATTATTAAAGCGAAAGGAAGTAACAACATGATTACAGTGTACGGCAGATATGTGATTTTGGCTGGCTATTGCATTAAAGGGCATGACAAAGACTGGCTTGGGCTTACAGTGAGGACTGAGAGGTCTGTAGATGGTTTTACTAAGCAAGGCATCAAGAATTTCATGTTTCGACGAAGTGACACAATAGTGTAGCATGGATAGCTGTGTTCATAATAACGTTTAGAGAGACCATAGAATCCTAAAGATCGGTAAGATCAAATATACAGTCAGATAGAGCCATAAGAAGTCAATAAAATATCGAATTTATAATGTAACACACTGGTGTGTATGCAATCAAAAGAATCTGTACGTTTGTTCAAAAGGAAAAAAAACGTAATAAAGTGCAAAATGAAAGTACTTAATTTAAGTAATTAATTTGATTAATGATTTCAAGGCAAAAAAACTAAAAATATTTTTAAAATTTTCGCATAAATGATTTTTTAATTCTGACGGTAAAACATTATGCATAACATTTCAGTAAGCGGAGCAGAAATTCACATTGATCTTAATCATTTCCAATCGATACATATAATAAAACAGTAAAGGGGCCATTTCTGTACATGATAGTAATCGATATGGAATACAAAACACTAATTTTCGAATTTTTGTCTGTCTGTCTGTATTAACATTAAGTAAAAACTGCTGGATGGATTTGAATAAAATTTCATGAGGAGAACCTTGGTTCAAATAAAGAATTTTTTTTTTAATAAAAATATGTAATTTTGTAGAGAAACAAGAGATACAAAAGTGAAAGCACCCAATTTTACCGTAATAGTTTCGAGCCAAGAAAAAAGATGATAGAGAGTTTTGTTGCTCTGAATATTAATTTTATTTCTAATGCATCTTTGAATATTTCCTCATGATAGTCAAGGCAAATGAAAACATACTAGAATTTTCTTAATATGTGCAAATAATAGTAAAAACAAGAAGATTTATTTCTAACCATCTGTGTCGTCTGCTATAAAAAACCAATTTAATAGAATTTCAAGCATTGACAAAATAATCTTTTCAAGTTGTTATATCTATTGTCCAAATGACGATTTATTTTTTCTCTTTGGTTAAACCTCCAAAAAAACTATGCTTAGAAGATCACAATTTATAAATTTATTTTCGTATTTAAATAACAATGCTACAACCTAAAAAACAAATTCATGACTTTTATGTTCTGCCACTAATCAAGCAATTTTTTATCGCTTCTTTAATAAAAAAACCAATAATTGTCTCTTGAATTTTTATGAGTCTTTAATTAAATTTAAATAATAAAAGAAAACAACAATAACATTAAAAATTTATTTGCAAAACCTAACGTCTCCTCTAAACAAAAATATCAAAGAACATACACACACACACACATTTCATAAAATGAACTAATGTTCTTTTTAGAGTTTAAATTAAAACTTAAGTTAAAACAAAATCATAAAAATAGCACATTTTTTATCAGCGACAACTTGCATTATAAAAATTTCTCCCAAACTTAAAATAAAAATAAATAAAAAACTTTCAAGAAGTGGTCGTCACTCATATTGCACGGATTACGGTCATTTAAAATTACAACTTTAAATAAACTAAAACAGCCTTATTGTTTTCAAGGTGGGAGGTGCATAGCGGAGGTTTGAACATTTAAAAGTGTAAGCAATTTGTTTGAAAAACGCTGAGATGTTTTGAAAACATCTCCACCAACTTTTTTCATACCCTTTATCACAAAAAGTGGAGAAAAGGTATAACTAAGTTTCTCATTCCTTTTGTAATTTCTACAATATCCATTTCCGACCCCATAAAATATATATTCTGACTTCTTATACAAGTTTGCCGAGGCACTAGATCAGCTAGAAAAAATTAAAATACGCCAATCGATCAGACATTGTGCCGAAAGTGGTGCTATTGGAAATTAGCAAGATTGGTCCATGTCCTTCGAGGCAGCAGGCAAAACACCACGCCTACCTCTAATTTTTCTATACATTTGGAACAATAAAGTAACTCCAATTTAAAAAGAAACAACAAACATATGGGGCGATAGAGAATTAAAAAATAAGAAAAAAAAAAACATCAAGTCAAAAATTAGCGCTCGCCAAGATTTTTTAAGTTACGGGCCCCCGACATTTTCAAAATTTGTAAAATATCAATATGGGTATCATTTTAAAGCTCTCTTCTTTAATAAATACTAAAATGCTTAACCCATTAAGAGCCGATGGCAGTTTTATTTATTTATTTTTTTTTAATTTTTTAATTCTCTGTCACCTCTAAATATTTTTTATTTTTTTATTTATTGGAATTACTTCACTAAACTAGATTTAGATAAATAATGCAGGGTATGTAAGATTCGGCATAGCCCAATTTAGCACTCTAACTTTTGTTTTATTTACTTTTAGTATATTGCAGTCATTCCCATGGAAACATTTTTCTGACTTCGACGAAACTCAAACATGTGTCTCTTACCCTCGCAGTTATTCAGGCAACAACACAGTAAGTGTTCCATAAGGCTCGAACTCATGACCTCTTGTTTTATCACCTCAGCTACGACTGCCCTACACTGTTGCCCCAATATGCTTCGAATTACGGTTTCCTTATTTTACTGCACTTCCACCAACTCATCTACCGCGGCTGGATAATGATTGTTTTGTTTTTTCTTTTCAAGACTTCGAATTTCTAAATAGGAGTCATCACTAATTCATCTGCCGCCGCTGCGCATTAAATATTTTCCTTTATTCGCCTTTTTAGACAGCCTTTTTATTTCATACGAAAGGCTCTGTTGTGATCTAAACAATAATCTTTTGTTGAACAATCAGGTAAACATTTCTACGAACGCAGCTTAGCTGCTATTTAACCAATTTTGAAAATTTTTTGTAATTTGATAGATAATACTTACAGATTGGTCCCGTTTTAAAAACAGTTCATAATCTAAAATATTAAAGGGTGTCCACATACAACATAAATGTTTTTTTAAGTGCATTATGAACCGTAAAACGCATTTATTTAAAATTAAAAAAACTGAGTATCACTAAATCTCCCAATAGCAAAAAGTAATACAAAAATAAATCTAAAAATTAAAGGGTGCCCCAAAGGTGATGTTAATTGACTTATATGCGCCTATCTTTTGAAACGTTAAAGACAAACGCTTGAAAATTGGACAGGATGTCGATTACTATGATCGTCGTAATATTAAGTCTAAACCTTCAAAATTATAAATAAAAGGGTGTGCCAATAGTTAATGTTATTTGATGTATGTGGCCAAGCTTTTGAACCGTTATAGACAGACAGCTGGAATTTACAAAGAACCTGTATTGCTAAATCCGCTATAATTTGAATTTAAAAATTAAAAGGTGTTCCCATATTTAAAGTTAATTTACCTATATAGCGCTATCGTTTGAACCGTTACATACAAATACTTGAAAATTAACGAAATGTTCACTTCTTTGTCTGGTATACTAAGAAGTATAAATATTTAAAATTATAAATTATAGGGTGTTACAATAGTTGCTGTTATTTAATGTATATGTCCAAACTGTTGAACAGTTGTAGACAGTTGATTGAAATTTGCACAGAACCTTTATTGCTAAGTCTGCTATAACAAGTAGCAAACTTAGAATTCCAAATTAAAGGGTGTCCCTATAACTGATGTTATTTGACCTATATGGCCCTATTTTTGAAACCCTTACAAACTCTTAAAAATTACTATATCAAGTATAATAACAAGTATAAATATTTAAAATTAGGCATTAAAGGGTACCCTAATAGTTGTAATTTGAAAGGATAACGCATAAAATTTAAAAAAATTTTGTTTTACTGTGTCAGCAATAAGAAGTTTAAAAAAGAAAGGGTGACCACATAACTGAATTTTCTTGTTTAATCTGCATATATATTTTCTTCTACGAATTTAATAAAATTATTGTAAAATTACCGTCCTAAAGAAATGTGATTTTAAGTTTCTCTGTTTTAAAGTCGCTTATTTTTTTTTTTTTTTTTTGTTTTTGCAAGAATTATTTACTCTTGTCTTCGAACAGTATTTTGTTATTAAATTTTCCACCCATCCTGTAACTGGATTCTGGATCATAAATATGAATTAAAATCTACTCTGTTCATGTCACAGTACTTTTGATCAAAGGCTAAAGTAAAAATTGGTAAAGGCACATGGTAAAACGGAACATACTTTAAAGACCTCGACGAAACTCCACAATTGGATGTCTCCCTTGACACAACAAATATTGTTTTATTTGTTAAAAGTCGGAGAGGTTTTACAATAAGTATATTAAATGCTATAGCAAAGCTGCAGCCGTCCATGTTAAAGTAGCAGTCCAAAGTTTGAGCTTAGGTTATCAAAATCTGGTTTATAGTATGATAGAAAAACCAATATGATTTTATGGAACGCCGTCTCTGCTTCAAACTCAGATTACGGCTTTCGAACTTGTTTCAATACAACGGACAACACAAACGAAGTCGCGGGAAAGAGATTTTTTATTATAATTTTTACACTTGAGATATAAATTGTTATTGCTAGTTTCATTATATGAGAGTTTCAATTTATACTGTAAAAGAATAAAATTTATTTATCAATTATTTAAATTATGTATTCATTTTCCTATCATTTATTTAACTTTACACACTTTTTCAATACCACATTCTTATTGACCATTTAGGAAGTTATTAAAGCGAACAATAAATAAAAAAAGACTTTTTTCCAAAACCATAAAAATTAACAAATTTTTATTTATACAATTGTCTCTTTTAGCCGACCACCTTTGTGAGTTGTCAAAATTAATTTTATAACAGTAAAATAATATAAAGCAAATAATAAACAAAAATGTTGACTCATTCGTTTAAAGGGAATAACGGCCAAAAACTATTAGAACTAAATAAATTCGCTTTTGTTTTATGAGAAAAAGAAAGTGGAGTTTGATTAAAATGTTTAAAATCTACGTTTTCATTACTGGATATAAAAAGCAGAAACTTTTAAAAACATATCGAACCAAATTTTAAATGTTGAGTAAAAAATATTTGTTATTGTAGTTTGCACAGCTTTTGTTTGCAGTAAAGACTTTCGGCTCAATTTATCTTTTTTTTAACCGACTTCAGAAGAAGGAGGTTGCTTTTTTATGTTTGTGCCTGCATAAATCAGTCATTTCTGAACCGATTTTGAAAATTTTGTGTAATTTGATAGATTATGCTTTCAGATTGGTTCCGTTTTATAAACAGTTCATAATCTTTTAAATTAAAGGGTGCCCCATACAACATTCATGTTTTAAGTTTAATATGAACCGTAAAGCGCACTTCTTTAAAATTTAGAAAATGCGTATTGCCATAGCTTTCAATAATAAAAATAAATACAAAAATAAATCCAAAAATTAAAAGGTGTACCCATAGGTGACGTAAATTGAATTATATGCACCTATCTTTTAAACCCTTATAGACGAACGCTAGAAAATTGGACAGAATCTCGATTTATATGACGGTCATAATAACCAGTATAAACATTCATAATCATAAATTAAAGGGTGTCTCAATAGTTAATGTTATTTGATGTATGTGGCCAGACTTTTGAACCGTTCTAGACAGACAGCTGAAATTTACGAAGAATGTGTATTAAAAAGTCCGCTATAACAATAAGTATTAAAGTTGAGTTAAGCAATTAAAGGGTGTTCTCACATTTGAAGTAAATTGACCTTTATGCTCCTATCGTTTGAACCGTTATATACAAACACTTTAAAATTTAACAGAATGTCCACTTCTTTGTCTGAAATATTAAGAAATATAAATATTAAAAATTAAAAATTATAGGGTGTTACAATAGTTGTTGCTATTTGATGTATATTACCAAAGTGTTGAACTGTTTTGGACAATTGATTGAAATTTGCGCAGAACCTTTATCGATAAGTCCGCTATAACAAGTAGAAAACTTGAAATTAGAAATTAAAGGGTGTCCCTAAAACTGATATAATTTGACCCATATGGCCCCATCTTTGAAACCGTTACAGAAAAACTCTTGAAAATTAGACAACATGTCTATTACTATATCAAGTATAATTAAGAGTATAAATATTTAAAATTAGAAATTAAAGGGTGCCCTAATGGTTGTAATTTGATGTATATGGCCAATCTTTTGAACAGTTATAGAACAGATAGAATTTAAAAAAAAAAAATTGTTTTACTGTGTCAATAATGAAAAGTATAAAAAATAGAGGGTGACCACATAACTTCTGAATTGCCTTGTGTTTATTCTACATTATTATTTTTTTATACAACACATAAAGAATCTTGACGTAATCTTTCACGAATATAATACAACATAAAATATTGTTAGATTACCTTCCTATTTTTATTTATTTATTTATTTTTTTTTTTTTTTTTTTGCAAAAAATATTGTCAATAATTTTTAAACTGTTAAATATGATCGTTTTAATATTTCTTCAATTTCTTGGTAGCTTTTCAGGATTCACAGCGGGTAATTATTTTTCTTTCCGACACTGGAAATAATAAATATTAAACTTAAAAAACTTGAAATAAATTTTCTAGACTAATTGATCGTCTGGAGACTTGGGAATATTGAATTAATTAAACTTTTTCTAAATCGTGCTTTTATAAAAAAAGAAATTTCCTCAAAAGCTATATAGGCATTATACAAATTGTTATTGAAATCTTCCTTTAATAATCAATAAAGATGACTTTAATAATTTTGATCGTAGTAATAGTTAAAATTTGTTAAAGTTTTGAAATTTAAATTGTTAGTGAGCACCCAAATTATTGTTAGAATTACCAAAAAATAAAAACTAAGTTTAGAAAATTATGATTCTCAAAAATTTTGTGACAAAAGACCATAAAATTATTATTTTTTTTAATATTAAATCGAAACATTAATTTTTTTAAATGCTATAAACTGGTTTTAAAATATTTTTCAATCAGTGTATTTTACCTTAAGTAAATTTTGTGTACTATACTTAAGTAATTTATGAACAATATTTTCTTTCAATGAATTTACCTTTATAACAAAAGCTTAAAAAAGCTCTTTATCAACGTGCTAAAAGCTTACAAACCCTAAAAGACCCAAATAGCTTTATGGCCATTTTTCACTTATAAACAGTTAGTTGTTAGTAGATATTATAAGAAATAACACAAGAAAATGTCAAAAAAGGATTGTTATTATATTTTCTGAGAAAAAATTGTTGTAAAATAATTTGGTTTTTTTTTAATAAGAAAAACATAATAAGTAATTAGTTAAATATTTAAAAATAAAATGAACAGAAAAAGCAATAGTGCAAATAATAGAATAAATATAAAAATTAAATTGTTAAATAGAAATGTTTGTTTGTGTTAATAACTAAAACTAAATTTATGTTATATAAAGTTAAAAATTATATTCAAGTATATTAAGAAGAAGTAGCATTTATATGAGTATTAATCTATAAAATAAATAATTGAAGAAGTTACATTATTTATCCTTAAATAATAATTGATAATATAAATATTAAAATTAAATTGCAATTTAAAACTAAAATTCTTAATAAATGAAAGGTTTTTTACAAAAAAAAAACCAATTAAATTAAATGTGTCAGCTCAATGCCTTAAATTATGTACACACAACTAAAAACGCGTTTTAAGCGACCACATTATGTGTGTGTTTATGCAGAGGTATTAACGTTAAAAAGAAATTAAGAAATATAAATAAAACAAGCCTTAAAAAGAAAGCTTTTTATGTAAATTTACAAGAAACGGGCAATAGCAACAATAATCGACATCAACAATTGTTCTTTTTCCAACAACAAATACATAAGCAATATAATCTAAACAAAAAATAAACAGGACAAAAATAAATGTAATCAGCTGTTCATTTTTATCTCTACACTTACAAAAACAAACTCATGTTCTCTGTTTTTTCTCTCAATTGCTACTGTAAATAGTACAACTAAAATGCACACAAAGCCAAACATGCATAAGTTGAAACAAAATTTGGAAAAATCTTTTTGATAATCCCTTTAAGGTTTCACAAGCAATTGTTGCTTCTATTCATTCAAAACACACACACAAACACGGTAATAAATTTAAATAAAAAAAACAAGAAGTGGAAACGGAAACTTGTGCCAACTTTATTAAGAGTGTAAGCAAAAAACTTGATAACAGGCGCTTTTCACTCCCTGCACTCGTACATTAAAGTAAATTTATTTGGAATTAATTTTATCATTTATGGTCGTGATTTTCTTTGTTATGGTTCTATTTTTCTAAATAAAATAAAAAATTTAATGTTTAGTTTCGGGAATGTTATTTTAAAACGAAAATAACAAAAACAAGTAAATTACAATGGCCTTGATAACATGGTGCTTTGAGCCGAGAGAGCTACCGGAATTTCTTGATACATTTATACAGAAATGTACGGATCCATCATGTAAGTAACTCACTGAATAATTTATTTAAAACAACTTTTTTAGGATTCAGTTAATATCAATTCAAGAGTTTTTATGGTTTCACAGTTAAGCTGCCAGATTTTTCTAAAAAGAACAACTAGAAGTTTTACCTCACCTACAAATAGAATTTCCAGTAGCCAGCGACATACCGTTATTAAATTAGATTTCGAACAGAAAAGTTTTTAATAGTAAAAGTGTTTCTTTTTATCAATGTTGCTAACAGAGTTGAAAATATAAATTGCTATTTAAAAAAATTGTTTCTGGCTTGTTTTATTTAGCAATTTAGGCCCGCATTTTGTCCAAAAAAATTCGTTTATAAAGATTTTATAAAATTGTATTGAAATTGCTCTTCATATAAATTTGTAAATATTTGGCAACGAATTTTTTTAATTAAAAGAAGGTATACAAGAGTTACCTATGTAAAGTAACTAAAAAATGCTCGTTATGTTAACATTGTTAACCACCTCTGTATTACATTGATATTGATAGGTTTTTCTAAAATATTGACCCATTGGCAACGTACGCGGCTGTTGAAGGCAAAAGAACATCCTCTTCGTAACGCCTTCTCAGCTTATGTCATAATCGGAAATCAAATTTTGACGAAAACTCATTGGTAATCCCTCATGTCAGAAGTCAATGCAACCACACAGAGAGAGAGAGAGAGAGAGAGAGAGAGAGAGACAGTTTGGTGTTAATTTTAGATTGGTTACTTTTGAATTTATTAAGGTATTTTACAATATGCCTTTAATTCGTCAATAGCATTTCTTCTAATTATTCACATTAATTAGAATTCTAAAAACTTGAGATAGGTGAATCAACACCTGGACTTCTACCACAAATCCAGTTTAAAAGTCCTTACTTTAAACATTTTTTACTTATAAAAACAGGCGTAATACTTTCATATCTATGAAAAACTTGTTGAGTGTTGCTGATTATACTATATGAAAGATATTAGCCCCAAGAATTTGGATTGTTTTTTTTTTTTTTTTATTATATCATCTTGCTGAAACAGAATTTTTTCCAAGTTCATATTTTCCATTTAAGGTCATAAATAATATAGCTTCAAATTTATACCAAAGTTTCGTCAAATACGAAAAATTAATGAAATACGAATGAACTAGATGACCCGTGCGAATATTTCGCAGTACACTTTATATACTATGTGGAATAGCATTAAAATTACCGTACTTGATCTAACAAATACTGCAAAGTATTGCCAAAACAGCTATTTACAACTTACTGCCATCCCTAAATTACGACGTAAAGCGCAAGATATCTGTCAAAATTTCTCATGTACATACAAAATGTATGAAGCATCCCTAAATAGCACGGCGTCAACGCTTAGCAATTGGAAAATCCAATTTTGACAGCGCGTAAGATAATGCAGTTGCCTGCAAGCTACTGTTGTTTACATATTTTGTTGTAGTATTTAGAAAACGTTACAAAACAGTAATGACAGTTTTGCTTTTTTCGGGCTTATATAGCGTTTTTATCACTGTTTTGCATTTCATTTTATAGGGTTTTATTAAAAGTGATAGGTTAACATTACTGTTCACAACAAAACGTTGCGCTTTTATTTAGGTATGCACCTTCAGCGTAAGAGCCATGCGTTATTTTGCGTCGCGTCTTACGCGCTAATTTAGGGATGGCAGTTAATATGCATATTATAGCTCCGTTCCCGTACTTTTTGGGTAAAGTTTGGTAAAATGAGAGAAAACATAAATTATTCTCAATTAAAGAGAAAAATGCGCGAAAGTACGGGAACACAAAAAACCAAATTTCTATTCCAAAACAAGATGTCGAGAAAATATACATGCAGTTGTTTATATTAAACATAAGAACACAAATATTTTGTATGTATTTGAATTTATTTAATATTTATAGAAATAAAACTTACAAATAACAGTTTTGCGAAACATTTGCGTGTATGAAACATAGAATTTTTGTATTTGCTACTGTTTACTTTTCAATCAGCTGATTGTTTTTTAGTTTACACAAACTTACCCAAAGAAAAAGTCTGGGCTGTTTCGTGCAGAAAGAAGAAGAATTTTATTCTCTCCAAAAGCTCTCTGTTCTACCCAAACTTGTAGTACGGGAACAGTTTTCGGTAACATTGGGATCCCAAAATTGAGTACGGGAACGCACCTTATATATAACTGACTTAGTAATAAACGGCATTATATTAAAAAGCGGTATTGCCAGAATGGATTTAATTTATATTATGTAAACTGCATTACTATTAAGCGACGCTGTATTACCACACTTGAACAAAAACATATAATCACTGTATTATCATGCAGTTCTATATAAAATATAATTTTTAGCAATAAAAATATTATTTTTTCCATTTCTAATTATTTTTCGTCATTAGTGTTAGAAATAAGCTTTAAAATGAGATATCATTCATTAAATTTGATGCGGTGGTATGGGAGATATTTGCTACCGACAAAAAAAGTGCTTTAGAAATAATATACAGTGGACCCTCGGTTAATGAACGCCCCGCATAACGAACATTTCGCATAACGAATACATTTTTTTGGGAAAAAAGTTTCGCTTTACGAACGAAGTCTCGCATAACAACCTAAACAGGGGAAACCCCGAATTCACATTATTGGGCTGTCTGCGTTTAGCTTTTGCTTCATAGTTCAGAATTTTGTTTTATTTTAGTGCAGAATTGTTCGTCAAATTAACAAGACGTGTTGAAACATACAAATTTTTTATTTTTAATTTTGCTTTTATAAAAATTGCAAAATAACTAACATAAAATGCCCTCAAAAAAAAATTCGGAAAAGGAGAAAAATACAAGGACCAAAATAACTATTGAAATGAAACTCAAGATCATTCAAAAACATAAAGGAGGTTTGGGTGTGGCTGATTTAGGACGTGCGTTCAACTTGTCGAAATCAACGATTTCTACTATCCTCAAGAATCAGGACAAGCTTGAGGTGCTAAACGCTTCAAAGGGAGTATCAAGAGTTTCTTCGCAACGACCACAAATTCTCGATGATGTTGAAAGATTGCTTTTGATATGGATTAACGAAAAGCAAATGCAAGCTGACACAATTTCGCAGAATATAATTTGTGAGAAGGCTAAAACGATATTCACTACTCTGATTGAAAAGTCGCCAGGAACATCAACAGCAAGAAGGGAAGACTTCAAAGCAAGTAAGGGGTGGTTCGAGAATTTCAAAAAACGTACTGGTATTCATAGCGTTATAAGGCATGGTGAAGCAGCAAGCTCAGACGCTAAGGCTGCCGAGAGTTATGTAGGCGAATTCAAGAAGCTTGTGGATACTGAGGGTTACTTGCCCCAGCAGGTGTTTAATTGCGACGAAACGGGTCTTTTTTGGAAAAAGATGCCCAAGCGAACTTACATAACAGTAGAGGAGAAAGCAATGCCCGGCCATAAGCCAATGAAAGACCGCCTTACTCTGCTTTTTTGTTCCAATGCAAGTGGCGACTTGAAAATAAAACCGCTACTTGTCTATCATTCAGAGAATCCACGTGCCTTCAAAAAGCATAATGTTGACAAGAGTAAGCTAAATGTCATGTGGAAGTCGAACAGTAAAGCTTGGGTGACACGTGTTCTTTTTACTGAGTGGATCAATAATGTTTTTGGCCCCTCTGTGCTGAAATATTTGATTGAGATGGATTTGCCTCTTCGTGTCCTGCTTATTATGGATAACGCTCCTTCACATCCACCAAGTTTACAAGATGAACTCATTGAAGAGTTTAAATTCATCAAAATTCACTTTTTGCCACCTAATACAACCCCATTGCTTCAGCCCATGGATCAGCAAGTGATTTCTAACTTCAAGAAGCTTTACACAAAAGAACTTTTCCAGCATTGCTTTGACGTGACTGAAAAAACAAATCTTACTCTAAAAGAGTTTTGGAAAGATCACTTCCACATTGTTGCCTGTCTCAAAATTATTGATAAGGCATGGAAAGGCGTTACTAAGAGAACACTCGAATCTTCCTGGAAAAATCTTTGGCCCGACCGCTTTGCCGAATGCACATTTGAAGGACTCGACGCAGTATCTACGGATCCAATAACCAACGAAATAATATTTTTGGCTGACCGTATTGGGCTAGAGGTGGATGGAAATGACATCGCTGAACTTGTGGCAGAGCACAGTGAAGATCTGACTACCGACGAGCTTATAGAATTGCAATGTGATTTACAACAAGATGTTAAGAAGCAAACTTTATCAGACGAGGAGATAACCGAAGAACAGCAACCGTCTAGTGCAATCAGAGAAATGCTCAAAGCATGGGAGTTTGTGGCATCATACGTTAAAAAGCATCACCCCAGTCAGACAGCGGCAGTACGTGCAACAGAATTATTCAACGATAATGCTGTGTCCCATTTTGAACAAATTTTGAAGGGACGTCAGAAACAAACGACTCTATACAGTTTTTTGCTTAAAAAAACTAGATACTAGGTACTAGGTTTCTTTCAATAAAAATTCAAATTGAAACATATAAGACTGTATTTTTTTTCGACCTGGAACGCATTATTTTAGTTTACATTGATTCTTATAGGAATAATGGTTTTGCTTAACGAACGTTTTGCATAACGAGCAAGATGCTAGAACCAATTGTGTACGTTAACCGAGGGTCCACTGTATATGATTGACCGATAATTATTATTACTTATAAAAAACGAGCGCCGGTGTTTCTCATCGCCTAGAACATAACACCAACACACTGCAAAAAAAATAAATAAATTTTGGATTACAACTTAATTAAATTAATAGACACTTTCCATTAGTATATTTATATATTTTGTACTTTACATATATTGCTAAGCCCAAAACTGTTTAAAAATATCTTCTTTAAATTTTTTAACGAAAATAAGTAAGTTAAAGTTCTACACAGAAAGTGTTTTGCAGACATCATAATTCTTAACTTAATGACACATTTTATAACTTTTCAATACAAAATTCTTTAACGTGTTTAAAGATGTGTTGAGTAAAACATCAAAATTATAAATACAACATTGTTTTTGATAACTTGGCAGCACTCTTATTTAGTCAAAACAAATCAAAACAATTTCTCACGTCACAACAATTCTCTCTGTTCGTTTGTTGCTATTAGTGTTGTTGTTTATTGTGGATTTATGATTAACAATTAATATCATTATTTTCCACAAAAGTACTGAATTAAAAAGCTATCAAAAATAGTGTAGTTGTTATTTAATTATAAAATTCTGGCTGGTGTTGCGTTTAAACCTTTGTAAAAATGTCGGGTAAGAAAAAAGGTTAACAATTGAAAAATTTATAATGTAATTGACAAGCCAACAAAGTGAATCTAGTAGTCGGAACATCTTATTCATTTTGAAGGAACATTAAAGTGCAGTTCCTTGGAATTCAAAAATGTAAAATATTAAGAGTATACCTAGTGACTTATATGTTTTATATACATATTGTGATTAATTGGTTACAATACTGAATTTGTGAAATCTATACGAGAGGTTTGTTGGTGGTTTGATGTTACGTGGTTGTGAAACGACAATTTAAGTGTGTCATCAAAAGTACCACAACTTTTTGTATACTCTTAACCACAGGTGGTAAAAAGGTATACCTAAGCTTGTCATTATGTTTGTAATTTCTACAATATCCATTTCCGACCCCCCCCCCCCCCCCCCCCCCTCATAAAGTATATTACGATTTCTCATTCCAAGCGAAGTCGAAGCGATGTTCGTCTGTCCGTCCGTGTTGATGTGAAAATCAAATGTGCCAAGGCCCTAGATAAGCTAGAAAAGATTTAAATACGCCAATCGGTTAGACATAATTGCGAAAATTTTGCTTTTGAAAATAAGCAAAATCGTTCCATGTCCTTCGAAGCAGCCTGCAAAACACCGAGCCTCTTTCTTATTTTTCCACATCATTTGGGTAACTCCAATAAATTAATTCGCTAATTATTTCGCTTAGAATGTAATAATATTGTTTACATACATATGCGTCTATAAAATGATTTTATACACAAAAATTGAATTTATTTAATTTTGGCTAATTGACACAGTCTTATAACAACATGAAAGGTTTATCTAATTATGCTTATGTTTCTAATTTAAAAACTGGTTGCATACCTATTTGGTTTTATCGGCGAGTGCTTCAGTGTGATCACATCAATAACATTAACAAATTCAATAAACCCAATACAAAATTTAATCATTGCTATTAAAAAATTAATAATGGTCAATAGTTGTGTTATTTTTTGAGTAAAATTTAGTGCAAAGTGTAAGCAAATTTCATCGTTAAAAGAGTGGCAACTTCCTACATTTTTTGCATAAATAGGTATAATTTGTTTTATACCTATTACGGCGCCGAGTTTTAAACAATTCAATCAGCTTCAATAAAGAAATAAAAGAACTTACATATCGTTACCTAAATATTGAAAGATCTTAACTTTTTTTAATTCTAGTATTATATTTCGATAGACGAATATCTAATTCATCACTAAAAGATTTAAAAAATTGCTACAGTATTAAATTGCTTAGAGAGTTATATACCACAATACGTTAATACAAAACTTTACTTTTTTATCATGTTTTTTCCTTTTCCTGCGAAGAAGGCAAACTTTAGTTAGGGCCTTTCTATATTAAGGTAACAGATATGTACTTCTATAAACAGATAAAAATTCTCTAATTTATTTAAGTTTCAGGCAAAACACAAATCTAATAAATCAGTTGTTTTCTTGTGTTTTCGAACATTAAAAGCCACGCCGAAAAATTAAAAATAGCGTGATTTTCAAAACATCACCAATCCGTTGGCGTGATTTTAAAACCGTTCGTGATTTGAAATCACGTGATTATCATAGCAGACTTAGCAATCTTAATTCTCTGTCACCCCAATATTTATTATTTTTTTAGTTTAGTTACTTCACTAAATTAGATTTACATACATGGTGAAGAGTATATAAGATTCGGCATAGCTTATTATAGCCCTTTTACGAGTAATTGTTTATATTTGTATTTTTATTCTGTCGTTTAGAGCTAAAAATTCGAAAAAGTATTTGAAATAAAAAATATTCTTCCTTTCAAATATGTAACTTTTGTGGCAAAAGAGCCTGAATAAAGAAATTGTATGTTGCGGTAGATTTTAGTTTAGGAGTTACGAAGCTTAAAAACTCGAAAACAAACCATTATATGTTAACTTATTACCAAGCGAATAATAAATATATAAAAGGATTATGATTAAAATTAAACTTCATGAAATACAATACCCAATACATTGAAGAATTAAAGACAGCTTTTAGCAACTGCTAAATGGAGAATCTATCAGTCCTTGATTTAATCTACAATGCTCAAGATTTAACTTCGCTGCCTAAGAAGGAATGAAAGACAGAGCTTTGTTCGTGAAAATTTTAACACACATCAAGTTTCAATCTTATCTTAATTTTTTATTTTAAATTTAAGTGTCCAGCTATAGCGGCTCCAAAGCTAAATATCCGTGACAAGCGAACAGGCATTATAATAATAGAGTTACGGTTTAGTCCTTAGGATACTTAACTTTAATAAATGTTACGAATTTCATTTAGTAAAACATGGGAATTGTTAAATATATTTTTTAACCCTATTCAGTATACCAAACTCTCTCTGCTCCTCTTACTGATTCGATTATATAAAGAGGGCCTGGTTGTTTAACATGACGATATTCTTAAATGAGGGCAATTGAATATTTTAGGTACCCCGTTACCAATATTAACAATTATGTTTCTTTTAACATTTTATACATTTTTAATGAATCAAAAATCTCTTAAAACAAACTGATATTTAAAACCAATTTCAAGTAAACACGTTTGTACAAGTGTCTGTTAACAAGCTTAAGGCGATTGCTGTTTATAATGACACTAAAATTTTTTACTCTAAAGCAGTTCAAACTAATCTGCATTTAATTTTCCGAAAACTCACAGATAGTTCACAGTTTTTTGTTGTTAATACGTTTTTAAATTGTAGGCGAGGTAATCGTACTGTCTTATTTCTTTTTTATCTTATACTGGATATCGTACCGTGATCGAAATACGACCAAATTTTTAATTCAAAACTTTTTTTAATATGTTTATGTTCACATTCATGTTTTAAATATATGAGTTCTTAGCGCGTCTGGTGGTAGCAATATAAGGACTTGTATATTTAAACACAGAGTAGAAAAAGGCTACAAAGGTCTTATATTTGCCTATTAACATATGGGCATTTCTATGAAAACGTCAACCACGACTGAAAAAATAAAAACCTTTGAAACTTTTTTTAACATGACAATAACTAAAAAGGCACTCAAATGTTGTTATGTAGATGTATTTATAGCAGGGACCGTAACAGTTACGACTTTTTTCAAAAAAGTCAAAATATAATAGTTATTTTTTGACTTTTATTTATTCGGTCAGAAATAAAAGTTAAAATTTGACTTTTATTTTTTCGGTCAAAAATAAAAGTTAAAATTTGACCAGGGACCGTAACAGTTACGACTTTTTTCAAAAAAGTCAAAATATAATAGTTATTTTTTGACTTTTATTTATTCGGTCAGAAATAAAAGTTAAAATTTGACTTTTATTCTTTCGGTCAAAAATAAAAGTTAAAATTTGACTTTTATTTTTTAAGTCAAAAATAAAAGTTAAAATTTGACTTTTATTTTATAAGTCAAAAATAAAAGTTAAAATTTGACTTTTATTTTTTAAGTCAAAAATAAAAGTTAAAATTTTACTTTTATTTTTTAAGTCAGCAAAAAAATTGACTAAGATCGATGATAATCAGTGTTGTTGTTTTGGTTATTTCTAACCAAAATTGGTTACATGAAATAAAAGATATTACTTTCATTTGAATTTTAATAATAGAGCTAAAAGCTTTTCAACAACATTTTTAACAGATGAATAAAGAAGTAAAAGCATTATTCCTTGATTAGGCACGAAATGATACCCTTTTTGCAGTACTTCCTCCTGTCATGTCTGCTGGACCAAAAAATTTGGTTTTAAGAGTTAAGGAGGTCGTAGATGCTTACATTGATATGTTCACCACCGAAGCACGGCCTCTGAAGTTTTTTGACTTTAACAAATCCAATTTTAATGGTTAAAAAATGGAACCGATGAAGACGATGGATGTTCCAAAGTATTCGTTCGCAGAGTATTCATGGAAATTGACTCATACAAGTATTGACGTTGATGTCGACCTTATGGAATACTGCGAAAAAAAAAATTTTTTATATCCCTGTCTAAAGGACATGGCATGTATTATTCATCAAGTACCTGCGACATAAGTTAGTGTAGAACGCGCGTTTTCAGCACTTAAGATTGTTCTCAGCGACTTGCGCTACAATTTGCCTGAACGGAACTTGCAGCTATATTAATGGTAAAATTGAATTCTAAGTCATTGCAATGAAAGAGTGAACAATTTAATATTAAAATGAAGGAAATTAAATGTAATTTGTATTTTCAGAGCAAAATATGCAAAACACCAACTCCTTAACTTTCTAGCCAATAAACGTTTTCGTATACATACTCTATTATAATTTTATTTTCTTTTTGTCTTAATAAAAATACAACATGTACTTATAATTCTAAAAAAAAACTTTCAATATCTAATTAAAATTTTATTTAACTTTTTTAACATCTGCTTTCAATAGGAACAAAAGTCAAATTTTAACTTTAATTTTTGACTTAAAAAAATAAAAGTCAAATTTTAACTTTTATTTTTGACTTAAAAAATAAAAGTCAAATTTTAACTTTTATATTTGACTTAAAAAATAAAAGTCAAATTTTAACTTTTATTTTTGACTTAAAAAATAAAAGTCAAGTTTTAACTTTTATTTTTGACCGAAAAAATATCGGTCAAAAAATAATTATTATAAAGTGACTTTTTGATAAAAGTCAGAAAAATTAAAGTCTTTTAAGTTTATTATTCCTTAGCATTACAGCATCAATATGCTGTATTCAAATATCTGATAGGCAAATTATATCCACCTGACTTTTTGATTTTAAATTTTAAAAATAACTGTTATTTTCGGTTTAAGCTGACCATCTTTTTGGTTAATTTTAAGAAATTGCAATAAGTCATTTTCTGTTCACAAGCGACTGAATTCTACTTCTTTTAACATTGCAATTACACTTTAAAATTAAAGTTACAACAAGAATAGACAAGATCCATGAGAAAAAAGAAATTATGGAGTTCGGTTAGCGGTATTTTTTTTTTTTTTTTGCTTTGGATGTTTTTCTAATGTCACGTACGTAGTGCAAAAACATCATTAGTCTACGACCGGTCGCAGGTGTTTCGAAATAAAAATTCAAAGCAAGATATTTGTCACAGGCAAATACTGATCGTTATTATCTTTCAGTTCGGTGGAATAAAAATTTTATAAGCTTCTAAAGTTCCTCACGTACGATATTTTAAGTAGTACAATTGAAATTAAATTATAAGAGTTCATTTGTTAATTACACATTTTTTGTAAAGATGTATAAAAGTAGCCTAAGACTACAAGGAAATGGAGGGAGAGGAGTTGAAAAAGAATGAGGAAAAGATGAGGAAGTAGCGAAAAAAGAGGCTGAAAGTCAACGTGCCTATCGAGGACAAGTTCTGAAAGCAAATTAATTAATATAACCGGATGATTTTTCATTCTATGAATGTGCTCATAAATATGTGGAAGGATTTAATTTGATGCATGTTTTTGTCGAAGAGATTGAACCCCCTTTCTTTTACTCTCAATAAAAAATGGCAAACTGTCCAGCCAATTCCAAAAATAAAAAACTTCATACGTTTACATTTCACGATAGACAGTATATAAATGTTTTTCGTACAGCGTATTCATTAAGGGACAAAATTAATATTTAATAAATATGTTGTATGCTAAGTAGCGTCGAAAATTTAGAACCCAAATAAGTAGTATGTAGTGAGAAATGAATTTGACTCTTTATTGTTTTTATTGCTTTTATCGCGGAATAATTATTTTTTGTTTGTTTTTAAGTTTTTGTATGCATATATTCACAAAACATATATATTATTACTTAAAATCATATAAGAGTAAAATCTGTATGTCACGAACGATATTAAATTTTCTTCATTATAAAATCATCTAAAAATTTCTTTTTATTTAAAGACTACGTATTCTAAGGGAAATATATTTGGCTTTGTTTAAAAACTGACAATTAAAACAAAGCTTCATAAAATTCACAGAATTTGGCATATTTTTACAATCACTTCAAATTTACTTCCGTTTTATGTTACGTACGATATGCTCCTATTTCCCTCAATATTTTGCACAACAGGGTTCCGAATGTGATAAATTTTTTTCCATATATAGTACCTCATGAATGGAACATAACGACAGCACTTTTTACAGTTGCTTCTATTTATGCACAATTTATTGCATTTTGTAGTTGTACAAATGTCACGTGCGATGACATGGAAATGCCCATATGTTTTACTTGAGTTATTAAAACAAAAGAATTTTCGTTCGTTTGGTTTAGTTCAAGGCATATAAATTACCAGGTGGCAGCGTTAGAAAAATTAAAACAACAATACAACAACACCAGGCATTTTTGTTTGTGTAAAATGTATACGCCTGTCACAAACATCTGAGAATTTAAGGCATACATATTTAAAAGTTTGTTTACCTTTTCGTCTTAATGATGGCGACGGGAAGTTTATTTGGCTTTTATATAGTTTACGTACGCAGCTTAAAAGTTAAAAAAAGTGACCTACGGGGTGTAAAATTTAATTTTAAGCAAAAAATGTTAGTTTCCGAGTTACGGGCCTCCAAAGATTGTAAATACAATATGGAGTATATCGAGTATTTTGTGGTGGAATGTAGCAATATGGATATAATTGAAAAGGTAATTTGAATATGTACGCAGAAAACCTTTAGTAATCGAAGCTGATGTTGGTCATACTATAAAGGAGAACATTTTTGCGCCCGGCCGAAGGCCGTCTACGCAGAGAATATTTAGTAACCGAAGACGGTGTTGGTCATACCATAGAGGAGAAAATGTTTACGCCCGGCCGAATGCCGGCTACGCAGAAAATCTTTAGTAAGCGAAGTACAATTATATGGAACATTTAAACCTGTACCACAGGGTAAATCTGTAAGTTGCTTTCTTTTATAACAAGCTATCAAGAACTTAACAAAGTAATTTATTTAGGCTCCAGGTGGTCATGAACTACATGTGGATTAATGGAAATTAATTGGCCTGGTTCCCGCTGGTGGTGCTGAAAGCATTTTTAATGAAGAGGCTTATCCCGATGTACAATTAGATAATCGTCATATTATGATACGAGGTGAAAATACCTCAAAAATTTTAATAATGCGTTCCGTTGTAATGCAGGCATTTCGATCCCATTATTTTGATCGGGGATATTGTGAAGTAACTTCTCCAACATTGGTTAAAACTCAAGTAGAAGGTGGATCTACTTTGTTTAAATTACAATATTTCAGGTAATTAATGGGACACTCCGTCCAGAAGCAAGATTATGTTTAATTTCTATTTTATTTCAATTTCAGCGAAGAGGCCTATCTTACTCAAAGTTCCTAATTATATTTGGAGAGATGTTTACCTGCTTTGGGTGCTGTATTTTGTATTGCAGAGTCGAACTAGGCGCCATTTGGCTGAGTATACGCACATCGAAGCTGAATGCCCCATTATAACTTTCGACGACTTGTTAGATCGTCTTGAAGATCTTGTATGTGATGTGGTTGATCGAGGCCGAATGCCGGCTACGCAGAAAATCTTTAATAAGCATTTTTATTATTATCACCATCATCATCATCATCATCATCATTATTATTATTATTATTATTATTATTATTATTATTATTATTATTATTATTATTATTATTATTATTATTATTATCGTGATTATTATTATTGCATAATTGTGGCTCCTGTAATGTATAAGTAATAATAATAAGTATTTTTAATTTTTACTAAGAAAAAATTTAATATTAAAAAATTAAAAATAATTAAATTATTTGAAATATTTTTTCTCTTTTTAAAATATTATTGGTGGTCCTGAAAAGGACCGATTGATTTAATTTCTTTCTTTTTCTTTTATAGTTTGAGACTCTTTTTCTTTATAATGTTGTTCTGCAGACTTTGAAGCTGCTGTAGTTGTTAGTTCTTTCATTGTGAAAAAACGTAACCCCTGCGGTGGTGTCAAACTTTAATGTCGCAGGATTTTCAACTGGATACAAGTTGCTTAAAGGCACTTCACTGCAATGCATCGGCACTTCGTTACAATTCATATCTATTTGAATTTCTTTACAATGCATTGGCACCTTACTATAACTTATATTTATTTGTGTTTCACTTTTTTGAATATTTTCTGGTTCTGGTACTATTGGAAGAGCCTTGGGCATTAAATATAAGCGACTTCCCGCAGTTTTAATATCGGCTTCCGAAAAATGGTCAATACATATACGGCTTCTTTTCTTCAACTCTTTTTGGCAAATCTCACTCCACTTTTCTCTTTGTTTTGGATTTTGAGGAATGCCAAAGAAAGTACCACTTTCGGGAACACACTTTTTTGGACACAAAACACAACGCATTTTAAAATATAACCACTTTTCCGCACTTTTAACACTTTCAACACAAATTATTTGTAATAAAAAACTTGAAAAACTTTTTCACGAAAACGTCACTATAAATTATACAGGTTTTTTTTATTGTTGTAACACAAATATTTTTGACGTTTGTATACATAAACAAAAAGTGTAGCAAAAAAAAGTCACCTGCCGTAGCGCTGCCACCTGGTTTAATATGCCTTGGTTTAGTTTTAGTTTTACACGACATGTCAAGACATGTGAAATATTTATAAACGATGTGTAAACGTTTTAAAACTTTGCATTTGCTGAAGTGATATGACATACAAAAATTAAATCATAGCGCGTTTTATTTTGATTTGATAAAGCATCTGACATCACTCAGATGCTTTATGCAAATGCACTCACCATTTTGACAGATATAGGAAATAACGTTTATTACAAATATACTTTAAGCTAATTTTACACATGCTATTCTAATCTAGAATAAAGTATATTTAACATTTTTTTATTAATTTTGTGAATTAAAAAATTTGCATGATCTTACGTGATTAAAAACATAACAAACAATTATTTTTAATTATTTAAGCAATTTTATTTTTTTATATTACGTTTAGCTCAGGATTACAAATGCTTTGTATTATGTTTTTTGACCTATATGGCTTTGTATTGCAATATATATAAATAAGTAAACTAAATTTGTACAAAAAATAATTTCTTAATGTCTTATAAATAACAAATAAATTTTAGTGCTATAAATTTTTATTTTTTTACTTAAGGTCAATTATTATTTTCAATTTTTATTTTTCTACATTTAGGATAAAATATGATTTCACTTTATTAGCAAAAATTTATCTAGTAAAATATTTGCCATTTTGGTTAGAGTTTCTCCACTAAACTAGATTACATACATAGTGAAGGGTATATAAGATTCGGCAAGAATATAGTTCCCGTAATTATTTTATTTAAGACTGATGCTAAAGCTTTTGAGCCTCTTAAATCTATTCTGATAAATATATGAAAACTATTTGTAAGTTTGTTGATTTTCTTGTTTGTTAGTGCATCCATCATAGGTAAACCATTTCCATTTTCAAATAGAATCCACTAATTTTTCCCAAAACCAGTTGGGAGGAAAAAAGGGAAAAAACGGTTATTTACGGCTGCACCGATTTCAATAAAATTTTAAACAGAGATAGATGTTTATTTAGAAGTTCCAAGAGAGAATACTTATTTTAAAAGTATGAAAAAAGTGATAAAAGTGGGGGAGAGGAAAACTTGCTGAATCTATTGTAACAAGAAATCAAAAATAAAATTGGCTTGGAAGAAAGGTCGTGCTACGGTTATTCTCATTGGGGTAGCGAAGAATAGCTAGTTTGTAATGTTTTCGCTAATTAATTTGACAGCACAGTCTTTAAAAATAGATGTATTTAGGAACAGCTTTTACGTTCCATTATTCAGAATAATTGGAAAAAAAATGTATCGATTATAACAATTATGAGCCAATGAGAAGTTGTTAATTAAAAATGCTTAACAAATATTTACTTTTGTTGTATTTAAAATTAAAACCAATTTTTCTAGAATATTTCTTAAAAGCGAACAATTTTTGGGAACCATAAAAGTAAACATAAATGTTATTTCGGTTCCTTGAATAAACTATTAACTTAAAAAACATATATTTTTTAATGTTTGTTAATTTGTCAATAAAATTGCTAAAAAAAATATTTAAAAAAACTGTTCACCAGTTTGTTATTTGAAAACATTGCAAATTTTCCAAAAAATATAAAAACTGGTTAAATGAATAATTTAGAACGTAATAATTCTTGTTTTCTACTTTTTATCTGTTTCATTTTTTTGACACATATTTTGCAATCGACTGATTTAAAATGACTTCCTGATAAGCAACAGAACTGACAACTTGAACATAAATGCATAACAGCTGAAAAACAAAACCGTTCAGTTGTATAAAAACATAGATAATGATATCAATATTAATGTATGTGATAAGACTTTAACAGTAAATATTGCGTTAAAAATCTGTGTTGAAATTTTGTAAATTTGACTAAAGCTTCACAGGTTATTAAATTTTAAAATTAATCAATATTTATTCAACCGAAGTTCTTAAAGCTGCATTTCCTCGTCGCCTTATCTCTCGTTATTGCGTTTATTTTTTTAAGAGAAGTAGCACTTCAGGCAATAATGCCTATTAAGTTATTTTCGTAACCGTACTACATTCTTTAGGAAAGTGATTGATGAGAGATAAGACAGGTGGTGAAAAGAGAAAGAGAGATTATAACCATTTTATTAGTTATTTTACTTCGCCGGTGAATATGCTATTAAGAAGTACCGACGAAGGAGGCTGCATGTTTAATGTTAATTCTGGATATGTATTTATACCATTAAACAGAAAAAAACATATATTATTTTTGGTTGCTGCAGGGGTTGAACCCTAGCCAACGTGTTTACCACTTCGACTGCAGCAGCCTGATTATCTCGTTATGGCGTTGTTAATAGGCGACAAAATCGTCAGTTGTGACCGTTGACGGTGACTTTTTTTTTAATTTTTTTGAAATCACGAACAAAACTCAGACTCTTGAAGCCCCAAAAGAGAAGAATCAGTAAAGGTACTAAAGAAATTGTCTTGAGAGTGATCGAAATTGCCATATATCGGTCACTTATAAAAAGAATAAAAACAGACATCAAGTAAATATAATCCAAAAGTAGAACGAGAACGCAGAAAAATAACCAATCAGCCTGTCGAAAGTTTTAAAGGGGGTCTCATATATTTCTGCGATACCGCACCAAGTTTATGCATAAAAAAGTATAGAGATACCATCAGCTCCTAGGGCCTTAGATCATTTTGCTTTGGAGATAATACTGTTAAGTTCGTGAGATTGAAGCAAAAGGCCTCAGAATCTCTTTAAAATTGTTGGTTTTCCTTATTATTGCTCTTTCGGACCCATTCTGAGAGGTGTTATGCTCGATAATTTTCCAGCAAACTAGTTTTATGTCTTTTCATTTATCTGATGCTGGGTGTCGTAAGCCAAACGTGCTGCATTGAATGAAAAATGTTAAATATTAGAAACTCTTCCTGCAGGGAGATGTGGTCTAAATTAAACGCTTCTTGATTTTGTCAACTGGTGTGTGGAAATCTCCGGGAAACTAGAGCACCTGGTTTTCATTCTTTATTTACTATATCAAACTGATTTTCTTATTGAGATGCTAATGACTTCAAGAAATGTGTTGTTTGTGTGTGAGATTATGTTCAGTAATAAACGCAAGGCCTCCACTATGGCCTCTATTCTCCAAACGATGTTGTAGTTCCCAGAAGTTGATAGTGAACGTCTACTTATTTGATATTTTTTATATATTTTGTTTTCTTATCTGTTACAATTTAATTGCATGACTTGAAGCGATTGATGGGTATCAGTATGTATTTATGCATTTGCCGCTATACAAGGTGTTTCAAGCAAGTTGGACACCGGTTGTTGTGGCTCTGATGTGTTACTTATGCAACAGGAGCCTAGAAAGATACTATGCCAGTTCTTATATTGAGTATGAAAGCCCGTGTATTTTTTGATATGATACTACTGCTTGCAACCATTGCACTGAGCTGATTATGGTTTTTCTCCAAAATGTGTGTCTTGGTGAAGCCTGAACGCCATTTCAATTGGCACTAGCTGTTAAAAAATGAGCAACTGAACGAGGTTGTGCTCTGCATTGTGCGCCTTGATGAAGCCTTAGTTAAAGAGAAAACTAACAGTTGAGTGTGGCTGACAGTATAAGTTTGTTAAAGCTCATGTTTAGTTAACGCGAGACGAGATTCAAAGTTACGGACCTCCAAAGCTTGTATATGTAATATGGCATATATCGAGTATTTTATGGCGGTATGAGAGAATATGGGTATCATTGGAAAGGTAATTTTGATATATTTTTAATTGAAAAGGAAAGAAGTAAAAAAATTAAAAACTTCTGGTAAGAACAAAAAAAAGTAATTTTTTTTTTTGCCAATAGTACACAAAAAATTGTCTGCAGTAAGCGAAGCCGGTGCTGGTCATACCACAGAGGAAAAAAACCTTTGCGATTGGCCAAAGGCCGGTTATGCAGAGAATATTTAGTAAGCAAAGCAAGTGTTGGTTGTACTACAAAGGAAAAAATCCATGCGCCCGGCCAAAGGCTGGCTATGCTGGAAGTCTTGTGTTAGCGAAGCCGGTGTTTGTTAACCGCAGAAAAGAAAATCATTTAATATTTTTTATTTAATTTCAAAAAATTGTATATAAGCACTTAGCTTGATAATTGGTGGAATTCTAAATGAATTTTGTGTAGGCGGCAGAGCGGTAGTGAGCACATCCAAAATCTACAAAGAGGTAGCTTTATTAAAGCTGTAATGCATAATAAATTTAATTAAAAAAATTACCGTTAAGAAAAAACATGACATATTTATAAAAATTACTTACAATGTGCGAGATAATTCCAAGGGATTCGATGCGTCTCGCAGCTTCCTACAAACAATTCGCATGTCCGTATTTATCTTCTCTTGCAGAAAAAGTATTGAAATTATTCTAAACATTTTACTTTTTTATGTACGTTAGGAAACTAAATATTTAAAAGTTACTTACTTACGGCCTTATGCTTAACAAAAAATTAGCATGAGATTGGCATACCTCCTGAAACTAAGCAGGGCCTCTGCCAGGAACTCCACAAAATTTAAAACTAAAAATAGATCTAGAATGTAGTTGTAGATCACAATAACAATCTACAATGATTTTAAGTGGCTGGCCCTACGGCAAAATACACAGACCCAGCTTAATTTCTGCACTCATGCTAAACTCATTCTAAGTTTTTGTTATGCATACAGCTGTTACTGCCACATTCATAAAAAAATAAAATTAGTTTAAAATGTCGTTTATGACAAAATTTCCATAAAAATTTTTCCTAAAATACATTTCAAATTTCTTTTATTATTTTATGAATATGGCAGTTATAATTAAGGTTCAGTTGACATTATGAAAATATAGTTCAAATTAGTAATTGCTCATTAACAGAAGCGATTAAACTGTTAAAACTGACTTCCGCTCCAAAAGCACTTTTTTTGTTAAACCAAAAACAGAATGCCAAATAATAAATATTGCAAAATATATATTGTTTTATAATAATTATGTAAGTATTTTCTCTTATAAAGCACATCTTATTGACTTAAATAAATACATTACAAAATATTAAACTGTGTAATTTACGTAAAGAAAATAGTTGTAATTAAATTTCAGAAATAATTGTAAGTTTAACTTTAAAAAAAAAAACTCATAAAATAGAAACATAGTTTATCATTTAATAATAATTAAATAATTATAAAAAACAGTTTTTTTAACAATTAGAAAAACTTGTATAATTATTAATCTTAATGGGCGTTTTCACACAAGACTAATTTTTAATTCGCACAACTTTTGTTCTTTCGTATTCATACTAGACTAATTATGCTGGCATAAAATTGTGCACGTATACACAGCTTTGTGTGTGTTAGTAATTTCTTTGTTTATTTCACGTTTGCCTTTCGTTCGTTAAACACATACATAAATTGCGGAAATATGGCTGAAATAATTGATGATGAATTGGCAATAATTTTAGGAGGAATTTATATTGGCTGTAACTTGCTAGCTGCATCATCACTCCTAGAAGCTGAAGATTTTAATTAATATTTTATTCATATTTGACAAAAAGTTCGTTTTCAATTTTTTCCCTGTAAAATACGTATAAAAATCAACTCAAATTAACTTTGAACTTAATTTCCCTTGATAAAATGTTATAAGAAAATTGAATTCAATCATAATAAAATTCATCATTCATGTATTCATCTTTACGCGTCGATGGACGACTAAACACTAAAAATCGCTCTGCAAAAAAAAAACGCAGAACCTGTGTATTCATAAGTGTGTATGTGTTAGTTTTGTTCTGCTTGTGCGGGGTTGAAGCTGGTTGAAAAATTGTGCCAACTAAAAATTACGCTCTTCACCGAAAAAGCCTACAAACTGCGATTTTATGCCAGCACAATATAGTTTTCAAAATATAGTTTTCTTCTGTTTACACTTATCCACTCAAAATGCAATGATAACACACAAGCTCTGAACAGCTGTTCAAGTTGAGAAAAAAAGTTGTTCACGTAAAATTCCCGATGCCAATTTTCTGTTCGGGTGGAATTTAACTTCTTATTCACGATGGGATGATTATGTAACTGTACTCAGGTGGCCATGGCTGTCTTAAGCGACAAGCATCAGTGTTAAGAATTAAAAAAAAAAAACAATAATAGAAGAAATGAATATAATTTATTAGAATAAAATATAAATAAAATGACTAAGTTTTCACCTGTTTGCTAATAAATAAATTTCAAAAACATTAAATCGAGTGATTTACAGAAATGTCTTATTTATTTTTTGAGATATTTTTTAGGAACAAAACACAATGAAACACAACTGTTAAAAAATCCCGAAACCCGTTTTTTGTCTGTTTTTGTAAATTTTGTTTTTGGCATCCAGAAAAGACCGGGGTTTTCAGACTCGCAATTTTTAAAAGCAAACCTGTTTGGTATCTCTAGTTGTAACCTACTGGATCTGAATTATTATTTTTTAATAAATTTTAAAAGTTATATAAAACGGTGATCCATCAAGCGATTTCTGATTTTTTTTATTGAACCATAATATGTTTCCTGTAACTTGCACTACGTGTTATTTCAAGTTCCAAAGTACCTGTTCATTCGTGTTATTTTTTCTTAAAAGTTTTTAGCAATTTAATTTAAAACTTAATGTAAGACTGTTTTGTCTTCTTTATTATCCTTGGAAAACTTCCCTATAAATGAAAAGTGAATGACTGTTTCAAAATGTTTGCATGTTAAACGACGACGTCATCGTTGTTGTCGACTGCGACAACAAAGTTGAAAATAAACATCAAGCAAACGATAACAATTAAATTGCCCTACGTTTCATTTTTTTATTTAGTTTATAAATTTGCTACAATTTTCTTTAAACGAATAGTCAGTCAGTCATATAAACTATAAAGAACAATATTTTGTTAGAGTATAAAATAAAATACAAACAAAAGAAGTAAAGACAATGATTACTCACACATAAACGCAAATATACTTTCATTCAGGTACTCAAACAGCTCATCGTTGCACACACAAACGCCCAACATGAATAAACAAAAACAACCTACAACATCTTCTAACCGCCATGAGAAGTTTAGAAATGTTAACATTTGTTTAGTACTAAATCGTCTTCTGTAGAATAAATACAAAATAAAAAAAAAGTTTTAGTAAACGATAAAAAAATTAAATCTTAGCGAATCGCGTTACATTATATCGAGTTTTTGGTTTAAAAGAAATTTGATAAAAATGTAATGCAACACATGGAGCTCTTTTGTGCTCTTCAATCTATTAAACCATTTCGAATTGGGAATAAAGCATGTTTAGCTATAAATGCATGCGTATTTTAATACCGCGACCCAATGTATCGCGCCCTTTATGTTTATGTTGTTTTCATTCCTGGTTTATTCCGTTAGGTTGTTGCGGCTGCTGCTCGGCCTTAAGGCCACGCTATAAGCGTTTGGTAGACAACATATTTCCCGCTATTCCCGAAGATGGTTTGGTTAAATCAAATATGGAAAAGTTAACTTTCTATTCGCTAAGTTCACCCGATAAATTGGATCGCATTGGTGAATATTTGTATCAGAAGGCAACAAAGGATATTAATCGCAAACGTTACAAGTAAGTTTTTTTTTTATTTTCAAATATACTTGCCACAGCATGAGTTATAATTATTGTAGTATTAAGTTTACTTACTCTTTTATTGAAATTATGTATTAAAAATTTAAATCAAAATTGTGATTTTATAATTTAATTATGTGTCTTTGCCATAACGGTGCTTTATATGTGGCTTGTTGTTATTGCTTTTGATATTTTGTTTCAATTATTGTGGTTTCTTTTTCTATTTGCTTATGAAAATTTGATTTTTACTTTAAGATTTGTAGAGATTGCTATGGAAGCCATGGATATACTACTACAAGCATGTCATGCTCAAACCACCCTAAATTTATTTGTGGAATCATTTTTGCGCATGGTACAAAAACTACTCGAAGACTCGAATCCAAATTTGCAAATTTTGGCTACAAACTCGGTAGGTTTAATTTCAAATTATTTCAATTCTGTTATAACTTTAATACAAATACAATAATCATATTAAGTTTGCAGCAAGTAGAAACTAATCTTTCAGTTTAGATTAAAAATACAGTATCACAATTATATTTTAAATTTATGTGTACTTCATCAAATTTAATGCAAATATAAAATACTTCTGTCCACGAATTCGTCTGCATTGTTCATTATTTTTTTTTTCCGAAGCCTGAAAGTATGCTCAATTTTATATTCTAAACATTCTTTTCTCTCATCGATTAAAAATGCGGATAATGTGTTTTTATTTGCAGCATAAGATTATTTTGTTAAAATATTTCAAACTCAATTGGAAATTAGTTACAATTAATTTTTTGAAGGCAGTTCAAGTTTAAAAACCAATATTTTACTAAATAAAAAAAAAATAAATACGAATAGTCGAACATATTTTAAAACTCGAATTTTGTAATTTCAAACGCTGTACAAAACTAAAATATTTTTAAGCTGATGATTTTTCGACTTATTCGAATATTGGGAAACCCCATTTAGCAAGTAATAGATTGAGTTAAAAAGATTTTACATTTAAAAGCTGGGTTTCGGAAAATAGTGTGATTAGAAATACTTGAAATAAAACTAGAATAAACTATTTTTAACGTAACGTGTCAAAGATTAACCATGATTTGTAATCCAAGGAAGTAAACTGGGAAGGAAGTACATATACATGGCTTAAGGAAATTTGATTTTAAAGCACAAGACCCTCACGAGAACGCCTATGAAAATATATCTCAGCTCCTGTCCAGTAATACAAGAGTCCTAAGGACAGCTGCAAAGTTTTTAACAAAGCAAGGGCGACAAGTGGTCGATTCACAAAGGTACATTGACTTAGTACAGCAAAAAAACATAGGAAATCGAAGAGGTAAACTTGGCAACTTGACGTTCGAGATGCTGACATCCAGGGTTATTAATTTGAACCCATAATTCACGTATGGACTCATAACCTTCCACTCATACGATTACGCTATTGTAATATATATTCTGGATCACGACATTTCTCTTCAGAATTCTTAGCTCCTTAGACACCGTACGCTGCAAACATTCATTATCAACCGATATTAAGTTGGTTAGTCGAAGTTCTCACACTACAGAAGGATATTTTTGCCGCTTTTCTTATTGATTGTCAAATACATTTGTATTTGCTTCAAACTAAGCGTCGGTTCGCAATGAATGTAGTTTTTAATTTTCTTCGTTTTTAATTCTTATTCTTTTGCTTCTTTTTACGCGGTATTCTGAAATTATTGTCTTCAAAATTTAATACATTTCTTAAAAATAATTATTTCTTTTAAATAAAATAAGAAACAAAAATAAACTAAAGCCTTTCGTACACTTTCGCGTGGTGGAAGGATCTATTTGACAAGGCCTGCCACCTTCTTAGTGTGTATCTTGAGGCAATGAAGACCTGCCCTACCCATTCTCCAGCTCAGTTATGAATGTACTTATCGATGACGGAAAAAGTTTGTAGAGAGCCGTCTGCATGCCAGGTATTTAAAGATATGCGGATAAACCACCAAGTAAACTAAGGGCTCCGAATAGGATAATAGCGATATAGTTGGTATCTTCGGTCCGAAATTTAAAAACGCTAACTTTATAAGTAAATAGCTATCAATTTGTTAGGACATTTGCGTCATCTTCATTTATACTACTGACTATTTAAAAAGAAAAATGAGGAGTATTATCGTTGATATTGTTTAAAAAACCTTGGGTCACAACACAGTTTAACGCTATGCTGAGTCCATGATCAAGAGGGCCGCGTAGAAAATAAAAAGGCCGAATGTCTAATCAACAGGGCCCTCAGCTTTAATTTCTACAGCCAGAAGCCTTCTTGACAAGTTCCTAGATAGATGTAAAGGTTTATAAAAGTGATCTCCAATTTCTTATAGGATAGTTCCACACATTTATCTTACTATTCTTAAGAGTTCTTAGTTTAAAATTCCTTGATAGTTGTCATCAACATTAGAATGAGTTCGTACTTTCACTAATCAGGGCTTTATTTACAGAGTAGAACTTGGGCTGTGAATTCAAAAGATATACGAAATTCGAATTCGATTGCCGCCTCACTACATAAAAACAAAACATGAACTTTGTTTAAATGCCTTTTTTATTCGTTTTTTTTTTTAACAAAATCAATTTTCTTACAGTATAAATTGGACTGGTTCTGATTAAATCCTAAAACTATCAAATCAAAGAAATTCCAAAAATTTTCAACAGCATTAGATGAGGTTATTTAAGGTTAAACAGGCTGCCAGTCTCACATGTAAGACTGACTACTTGCGTCGTAATGGTCCCTTTGTGATGCGCCGAAGAGTGCCTCAGCAACCAAAAGAGTTTCAAGTTGAAATATCTCGCCACCTTGCTTAGAAAGCTCCGACCTTTACAGACCCATCTAAACGACCTATGCACATTCATCAAAGAATTTATCGTAGCTTTGCTGCCGGTACGTATCCGGTATGATACTTCAGCCACCCCGTCATTCTTTTTATAGTTAAGATCTCAATTTGTAAAACGCTACGCTGGTCATGTAACTTAACTTCATCTAGCAATGAAGACGCTTCTTCCAAAAGCAATACTGAGAGTTGTCATCAATATCTGGGACCACGACATTTGTAAATAAAATGCTCAAACACAAACCAAATTTACGGTCGCAAGGTAAAAAAATTGTTGTGGAAATAAACAAGTGTTAATATCGCAAAACATGGATAGGTTGGGAGCAGATTTCTTAACATTTTATTATTGGCATAGGTTTTGTCTGCTTATGCGTATTAAAATGCCCAGACAATCTAATTACTTAAAGCCCATTTATTTCATGTGACCAGCTGAGGGATTAAACACAATTTTTTATCTGCATAACAGAATATTAAAATGATTAAATTATGGACTATAAAAACAACAACATGAAGGCATAGTAAAAAATTTATTTTAATTACCCATGTGTTCTACCACAGGACACCACTTAACCTGTTAATTTATGATATTTCATTGTATTTCCTTATTTAGTTTAATAAATGTTTACCATGACCTTAATACTTTCACTATAAAACGGCGTATGTATTTTTTTTTACTTTCTAAAGATTCAAGCTTTTATATTTTGTATTTTCTATTTTGTATCGTTTTTGTTTATCTTTCTTTGCAGTTTGTAAAATTTGCTAACATTAATGAAGACACTCCTTCCTATCATCGACGCTATGATTTTTTTATTTCGAAATTTTCTTCAATGTGTCATGGCAACAATGATAACATCGAGCTGCGTGACAGTATACGATTGGCTGGCATTAAAGGGCTACAAGGTGTGATACGTAAAACGGTCTCTGATGACTTAGTGGAGAATATTTGGGAAAAGCAGCATATGGAAAAAATTGTACCATCATTATTATTTAATATGCAGGTGAGAAATGCACTTAAGGTGTCCATCTTTTTACGACGACAGAGAAAAGAGAGAGAGACACACAGTCTGTCATTTGTTAAAACAAAACAAAAGCCAATATTAATTAATTAAATATTGTTCATGTATCTTTTGTATCTTTTTTTTTTTTTGCTGTTTTATTTATTCTGCCTGCAAATTGTACACTTTAAAAAAAATAATATTATTTTACACAAAAAAAAAAAAAAACACTGACAATTAAACACACAAGTTTGGCGTTAACATTATGTTTTTGAAGAAAAATATTTTGGCGGTAATGTTTTTATTAATAATATTAATTTAATTATTTTTTTAAATTTTATTAAAATAATTTTATTTGATATTGATTGCACCAAGTTTTTAACTATTATGTTTTAGAAATACGAGGGTTAATCAATATGTCTTTTCAAAAATATCTAATGATTAATTTTAATTTCTGTTGTTAGTAGATCATCGAAAAGAGCTTGCTTTCTCTTAAGAATATTAAAAAAATAAAATATGTCTCAACTGTATTTGTAAATCCCTTTTCCAGGGAAAGGCAAATCTTTATTTCGTTCCTATCATTTTAAATTCTAAATTTATTTAATTAATTGAAAAACATTTTATTCCAGAAGTCCTTAGTGTTTTAAAATGTTCATTTCCTATTCTCTATTGTCGAATTGTTTTTCCCCTCCATAAAGCTTTTGGGAAAGCTAACCCAAAACTATTTTTAAATATGTTCAAATATGTTTGAGGCTGCTGTAGTCAAAGTGGTAAGCACGTTGACTACAAAACTGGTTGGGTAGGGTTTAACCCCTGCGGCAATCAAAAAATAAAAATGTTTATTTTTCGGTTTAATGGTATAACATTAAACATGCAGCCTTCTTCGTCGATGCTTCTTCATAGCCTATTCGCCGGTGAAGTAGAATAACTCTCTATCTTTCTTCTTTCACCACCTGTTTTATCTCTCATCTATCCCTATCCTAAACAATGTAGTAGGGTTACGAAAATAACTAAATAGGTTTTAATACCTGAAGTGCTACTTTTCTTTAAAAAAATGTTCAGCTCAGGATTATGATAGTCAATTAAATAGACAAACATTTTGTTTTTTAATAAATCCTCCTAAGGATATCATTTACTTTGGGGAAAGTAGATCACAACAAATTCTTAAAAGTCTATTTAGTCTACTTAAAAATGGATTGTGTTGTGATATTTTAACGTTACCCCAGAACACAGCTCTATCCATCTTCTCTGCTTTAAGGTCAATGCGAAATGGCTCCTATTTTTTGGGATTGTTAAAAAATCAATAAATTTCTTTCCATCACTGAAAACATTAACATGACCTCTTACTTGAATGTCCCCTGCCATGTGCTCTCCAGTAAATTATAATCAATTTGCTTACCGAACTTTATTAGGGACGGTTATTTTAGTTTTTATTTTTTTTATCTTTGTTTTGGGTATTCGCGCTTGCTACGACTCTTTTTACTATTGAGGTACTTACCTGGATACCAGTTTAAGATCTGATTTTTTGTGCTGAAAGAAAAAAGTTTTTAATACTCAAGATTTGTCTATTTTCAGTTAAAGTTAAAGTAGTTTAAATCCTGCCTTCGTTATTATTTCCATAGTTTTCATAGAGATGCCAAGAAAAAGCCAAGGCAGATTAAAATAAAAAATCTATTAACGAATGATCGGAAGCATATTTACTTAACTTTCTCTAATCTGTCTAATCTCTTCTCTCTTTCAAATTAAAAGTAATAAATTGGCGATAAAATATTTAAGTTAATTGAAGAGACCATCTCTGAAATAAAAGCCTTTTTTAGGAACAGGCAAACGCTTAAAAAAGAATAAAACAACTTGAGAAAAAAGTGTATTGACAAAAAAATAAAAAATATGACTTTTAATGCTTTTGTAAAGACTTTTTGAATTTCCCTCGTATGATTTACAAGTTTTTAATTTTAAATTTTCCCAAACACCCTAACGATTCTTTATTAACTTTATGGTAATTTAAAATTTATTAATATTTAAACATTTGTTTAGTCCGGCGATTTAACACCCGTGGAGGATGCAACAACTGTTACGCCACCCGTTTTAGCAGAAGAAGTATTACGCGAATTGGTGGGACGTGCCTCATATGGTCATATAAGAAGTGTTTTAAAGCCTTTACTAACGTATGTTTGAATTAAATATAAATGTGAGGAAAAAAATAATTTAAATTGAAATAATTTACTTTTCTTTTAGACACTTGGATCGCCATGAGTTATGGGTGCCCAACACTTTTGCCATACACACATTTCGCATTGTTATGATTTCCATACAACCTCAGTATTCCTATACTGTGGTCGAGACGCTCATGCAGCATTTGGATAATAATTTCAAATCTTCTCCAAAAACTCGCACATCTTTGGCTGTAGTACTTTCGAAAATCATAGCCATAGCTGCTGGCGAAAGTGTAGGACCTTCTGCTCTGGATATTATTAACAATTTGCTTACACATCTACGAACAAGTGTTAGCAACACTTCTGAAATTACATCTGAAGAATCTCAATATCAAGAGGCTCTTATCAATGCCCTGGGTGAATTTGCCAATCATCATCCAGATTATCAAAAAATTGAAATAATGCTCTTTATCATGAACACTGTACCCGATCTTTCGAAGAAAAGCAAAGGCGATCAAATGTTACAGAATATTCTTTTAAAATCTCTACTCAAAGTCGGTACGCAATATAGTACGGTTTCCTTTGAGAAAGCATTCCCAGCCAGTTTTTTGCAGCCACTTTTGAAAATGGCTCGCAATCCTCATGATCCCACCCGCATTATAGTTATGCAAATATTCCAAGCTCTTTTGGATCGTCATCAAAATGAGAAAGTATTGAGTACAGTTAGCATTAAACCGTATGCAGCCTTATCGCAAGAGCCACCCTCTCGTTCAGATATAATTTTTACTCATAAATACGGAGCGAATATTATGCAGGCTTTAATCGACAGCATGGCATTGTCGGATAAGGTGGATTCCTTAACATCTAGTTATAATACGGCTGCATTGCTTATTGTCGAAATGGCGTGTGGCGAAACTGTTCAAGAGTTTTTATTATTTATTATGGGGTAAGTGTAAGAAGACTAAATGCAACAATATTAAATTATTAAAGGACCTCAAAATCGGTGCTTAGAACGCAAGGCATAAAAGTTACATTAAAAAATTATACTTATTCCCCTGCAAAATCTTTAACTTTTCCGCCTGCATTTTTTCACTATAGAAATCATTTCAATCCTTGTAAGTTTTGTAATTAAAATTACAAGCTGTAAAAAGAAGATTGGAGTTGGAGAATTCGGTAGTAAATCTTGTATTTGGTGAAGTTAAATCCAAACAAATAAAACTGCCTGACGGATGCATTTGTAATGCTTAGAAGAAAGGTGCAAGAATTCCCTAGTTTATATCACGATGCTGAATACCAACACAGTTTAGCCATAACTATGCTTTCGAACACCCCTTCTAATGCCGGTAGCAAATAATAGGCCACGTTGGAAGGAAGTTTGATTCATCTCGTTTAGAGATGTCTATTACTCATAAGTTTGTAGGAATGTCGAGATGACATCCAATTAGAAATTTTTTATAACTCTGACTCAGAAATAATCATAATGATCATAATGTAACTTGCGGTATCTCTGCAAATGGCCGCTTTCTAGAATTTCCTATTTTGAAATCAAGTTATGATTTTTTGGAACTGGATCCAGTTCTTGGCTTGGAAACATTCCTAAATACATCATTCGATGGATGACATGGGGCGTCCGAGTAGTTTCAGAAATTTCTGTTCATTTACAAGCCATTTGACATTCCTAAAATCATAAAGGATTCTTGAAACCTTTGCTGCTATAGATTGAACATTATTAAATAACATCGAAATGCCACTCTCTGTGATTCTTTTACTCTTTAGCCTTAGCGGTGATTGTGTTCGTTGCATGATAGTATCCTTATGACTTCCTGATGCCGCACACACAACAATTATGAAATAATGACTTTATTAGTCAAAATATTTCATACGAATCCATTGATTAACGTTCAGTTCTTATGTATTTCAGGCTTCAATATTCAGAAAAGTCATCAATGAAAATAATAATAAGACTTACAGTCTATGACTTTTCTGTACATGAAATACATATTTTTATTAATAAATTTTTCGAAATTTGTATTTTAAGAAAATTTGAAATGAAACCCTGACGAAGTCGTGAGCTCTCTTAGTTTTTGAATAGTTTTAATTCCCAAAACAATTTTGTACTAAATCGACTTTAACTAAGACTAAGTCCTTATAGTAGCGTTTCGTGCTCTCCTATATACACTAAAGCGACTCACCAAAAAAAATTTTCTCGATGCATCCTCCTAAAAATGAACCTTGGACTTTTTAAGGTGACTTTTAAAATATTTCGACTCCGGCTTTGACCTTTCGTAAGCTGGACAATTTTAAAAAAGGGTCTATTTTTGCATCTTTTGCTAATTTGAGAATCTGTTTCCTTACCAACATATGCAATATGGGTATCATAAAAAAGGTTTTTTTAAGCGCGTCCAACTGTATGTACAATTTGTCCAAGGACGAACATCCATGTCCTTTTTTTTATTCTGTAAAAAAATAAAGGTTTTGAATTTTTTGTTGGGGGTTGTTTGTAATAAAAATGCCAAATTATCATATTTTAATATTTAGTTGAATATGGGTCTCTGCTTTTTTTGAAATGAGGTGGTAACCCTTCGTTCAAAATAGGGAAATGTGGGTTCCAAATTTTTTCTTTTGCCAAGTACATCATCATTGTATGTATATAATTTCGCTTCCATAAAACTTGAGTCGCTCTAATATACACATGCTTTCAAAAGATAGAATTAAGCGAAAAAGGAGTTGGTGTTTCAATATTTTCTTAATACCGATCTAAGGTTAAAATGTTCACAGTCTACAAGAGACAATCCTTTTTTTATACCCTTCACCAAAAATAGTGGAAAAAAGGTAGATCTAGGTTTGTAAGTTCTACAATTTCCAACCCCATAAAGTATGTATATACAGCTGCGGTCAATATAATAGCACTCCGTTTACATCTGTTTAACTGTTGGGCAGATTCAACTCAAAACAAAATAATAAATTCTTTGATGTTAACGATTTATTATTATAAGAAAATTATTTGTTTTTTTTTTTTTAAAGCTTACAATGCGCAAATTAATATAAATAAAAAAAATAAAAACTTCACAGTCAAAATAATAGCACTTCAGGTCATTTTAAAGAAAAATTAGTGATCTTTCTTAAAGGTGCCTTTAGACGAAGTGTTTTTTACATATGACTTGTCAGATTTTCCATAACAAAATACATATGTATCGTGTAAACGGTTTAAAACATTTCTTATGTAAAATACATATGTAAAAGTCATATGACAAATTTTCATTTAGAGCGTGTTCTATTTTTATATGACAAAGCATATGACTTCTAGTGGTACAACTTTTTCTTTCTTCACTTAGACAGTTTTTAAATGATCAAAAAGTGCAAAAAGCACTAAAATCGTAGGAAGCAGAACAGATTTGACATTTCATTAGCATTAACAGAGCCGCTCACCAAACAACTGTTGTAAACAATGATTTAATTTGTTGGTTATGTCAGAAGTAATTTGCATGTACGTTTAACCGCGAAATTTAAAGCCATATGTAAAAATGACTACTTTGACATACACAAGGAATTACATGTGGATTTTCAAACTGACAAGTCATATGTAAACAACATTTCGTCCAAAGGCACCTTAACATAAATAAAAAGATTTCATTCAGATATCTTGTAGATTAATTTCATGGTTTCAATACTTTGTCGCGTGCCCTTTGTTTGCTATTACCGCAGCACATCGCCCTTCCATGGAATCCACTAAATGCTAGCATCTTTCAACTTTTAAGAAACTCTAAATTTTTTGCACTGCCTTCCAGAGCCCTTCAATGTTTATTGGTTTTATTGTAGATACATCCATATTGACTGTGCAGGCTACTCCACTACATTGATAGAGTTATCGTTGAACCATTTTTTGGCCATTATACTGATGTGTTTGGGATCATTGTCTTGCTGGAAGACCCACACCAGACATCAATATGGATATCATTTAAAAGCTTTTGAAGAGATCTTTCAGAAAAAAAACTAAACCCATTAAGAGCCGATGACATTTTTATGTAAAAAAAACAAAAATGTAATTTTTTTAATTCTCTGTCACCTCAATATTTGTTGTTTTAATTTGAGTTCCTTCACCAAACTAGATTTACATGGATGGTGAAGGGTTTATACAATTTAGCACAACCAAATACAGCACTCTTTTTTTATTTTTTTTTTTATGTAGTTGGAATTTTAGATATTAATTTTAGTACAATAAAATTTAAAATATAAAAAAACCCACAACATAAAACTAAGAAAATTTGTAAATTGTACCAAATAAAACACGTTTACCATCCCTGTTCTGCAAGTCAACACATTTATTCTTCGATATGAGAATATTTTAATTTTTTATTTTAATTCGAATATATTTTCCTTTATTTATTTGCAGTATACAGCAAGTAGCTGTAACCACTGACAACCTGAGTGACATCCACAAATGTTCATTGTACTCCATTTCCATAGCGCTTCTAACGCTTACAGCTCGCGTTACTGGAATCAATAATTTACTCGAATATGCTCAGAAAATAATTGAAGATCGTAAGCATGATGCTGCCTATTTCTTGCCACCGCTAATGGACTCAAAAAAATCGAGTATTAAATATAATTTAAATGTACCACAACTGGCCATTGATAAAATTGCTTTGGCTGAGTGTTTGCAAAATGCTGGCATGGACTTTAATCGTTTACAGACAGGGCTACCGTATGCCCTCAATCAAGCCGATAATCCCGGTCACAGGCATTCATGGGTTGAGACTGTAAGCAATAATATGACACATAGAAATAGTTCAGCTGATTTAACGGCCTATAATGCGGATGCTGATAGTATTAGCAGTTCACCGGGTGTATCCAAGGTTAGCGATTAAAAGTGATAAAAGAATTCTCAATATTAAATTGTATTTAAAATGTTTAGAAAATGTTGGCTCCCGAATACACGGTCGATGCTATGAAACGTTATTTGGCCGAACCCTCAGAGTCGGTTAAAAGAGAGCAGCAAGAAAAACAATTGCAAATTGTTCGAACCTTTCGTGAGAGTGATTTTGAAGATCTTATGAAACGTACTGAACCCAAGGTAAAAGTTAAAATTGTTTTTTTTTTTTTTATTTCGTATTAATTTCATTAATTTTTCTTTACTTTCTTGCTCAGCATGATGTTATACAAAATCGTTTGAATGATTTATTCAACTCTTTGGCTATCGATAACAAAAGCACCCAAAATACTTCATCAAATACTGAGAAACCGATTTATGAAACCAATTTTCCCGAATTGTTTTATTACTAAAATTTGAATTTGTTGTTAAATATTTTATATATATAAAAAAATTGGCTTGTTAAAATTCTATGTAGTTCCTTTCCTTCCAAGTAACAATTAAATTGTTATATTTTTCTGTTATTTAAATTATAATATATTTTAATGTTTTGTTTTTCCATTTGCTTTGTTTGTTGTTTCTTATTTAAGCCCATTCTATTTGTTGTTTTAAGTTTTACAATTTTTTATTCTTTTAACTATTGTATTCTACAACAAAAGATAGAATATTTATATGTTGATAAAAGTCTAAATAGTATTTTTTTTTAATATTTACCCTTAAACTTTTTCTAATTTTATTTATTAAAAAAAAAATAAAAACAACCCCTTAAAATCAAGACTTTTATTTACATCTAGACAAATAGAGTTGGTTTCCTTAAGTATAACCCCATTGTGCGAAATCTAATATAAATTTATTATTCTGCATTCAGCTAAAGCAAACAAAAGATAAACTCTACCTATCGACTGAAAAGTTATTAAAAAATTAAAACATTTGTCATGTTCTAAAATTTAAGCGATTAGTAAATCGCAAGTGGGAGAAAAAATTTTATATGCTCTGAGGTGATTTCCGAAACTGTAAGTTCAACTAATTTTTTTTTTACTTTAAAATAGGTACAGGACGCAACATTTCTTAAACAAAGCAAATACTATTAGTAAAATTTGCTTTTTAAAAGTTGATTCATTGGCTATGGCGAAGTTGTTTTTATAATATCAACAATTTTTCGGCGAGTACACCGAATGAACTCTCAGGGTGAATACAGACACCTTTTAGAAATATTTGGGTACCGGAAGAAACACCACGCCTAGCTCTAATTTTTCCATATCATTTGGAACAATGAGGCGATAGAGAATTAAAAAATAAGAATAAAAAATCAAGTGAAAAAATTGGCGCTCGCCCATATTTTTTAAGTTATGGGCCGCTGAAATTTTCAAATTTTTTAAAATGTCAATGTGAGTATCATTCAAAAGCTTTTGCAGAGATCTTTTAGGAAATACTAAAATGTTTTAAAAATGCTTAATCCATTAAGAGCCGATGACATTTTTTGATGTAAGATAAAGAGAAAAAATGTATCAACTAAAGTTGAAATACGAGTGTTGCTATATATATTTCTGGCCTGGCAACACTGAGTGCTGCCAAGTGCAATCTGACATCTCTATTGGAAAGTTTGTCATTTTTAAGCATAATCGTACTCAAAACGTTTTGACGTACGACCATTATTTATGTTGTTTACAGTGACTTGAAAAAATTAATATAGAAAAAAATTAAATTAACTCGTGAACATTTTCGTGCCACCATTTTTTACAACTTTCGACGTTGATTATCGCGACAAGAGTGCATTGATGAACTTAAATCTTTGTATGGCGATGAAGCACCATCCTATAGCACTGTGAAAAATTGGTGTAATGAATTTAATCGTGGCCGAAGTTCGCTCAAAGACGAATTCCGTGAAGGTCGTCCAAAAACGGCTGTTGTGCCAGAGAACATTGATGCCGTGCGTGAACTCATAATGCAAGATCGACATGCGACATAGCGAGAGACAAAGACATCCTTGGACATTTCTTCCACCAGCATACATTCGATACTGCATGAACACCTGGCCGTAAAAAAGATTTCTTCTCGTTGGATCCCGCACAATTTGAAAGTCGCTCAAAAAAAGGCTCGTGTCGATTGGTGCAAAGAAATGTTGCAAAAATACGATTGCGGTGCTTCAAAAGACGTTTATAAGATCTTCACAGGTGACGAATCATGGATATATGCGTATGAGCCCGAAACGAAACAACAATCGACCGTGTGGGTCTTCAAATACGAGCAAAATCCAACGAAAGTTGTTTGTGGAAGAAGCACTTCGAAGCAAATGGTCGCCTGTTTCTTCGGCAAAACTGGTCATGTGGCGACTATTCTGCTTGAGCAACGTAGGACGGTCACTTCTGAGTGGTACACTTCAATTTGTTTGCCTGAAGTCATCGGAGAAATTCGAAAAACCAACAAGAGAAGACGAATCATTGTTCACCATGACAATGCGAGCTCTCACACATCGGCTCAAACCAGAGCGTTTTTGACCGGCCAAAACGTCGAATTAATGGGTCATCTGCCGTACAGCCCTGACTTGGCACCTAATGACTTCTTCTTGTTTCCGCACATCAAGAAAAAAATGCGGGGTCAACGATTTTTGTCGCCAGAAGAAGCTGTTGAAGTGTTCAAAAACCATGTTTTAGAGGTGTCTCAATCGGAGTCGAAAAAGTGCTTCGACAACAGGTTTGAGCGCATGAAAAAGTGTATAAATCATGCTGGAGAATACTTTGAAAAACAATAAAACCATTTTTGATTATAAATATTCGCATTTTCACTATTAGGCCAGAAATATATAGAGCAGACCTCGTATATAACTATACAACTAGTTTTTAGTTTCATTATATAATCTTTATATGTATATTTTTTTATAATCTTAAATATAAATATTTTTATGAATTAAAGTTTTTGTTTATAAATACTGTAAATAAATGAAAAGTTAAAGCGTTGAAATAAATTAAATTGAAAATGAAGAGTTTTTGGTAGTTATTAAGGTACCTTTAGACGAAGTGTTTTTACATATGACTTGTCAGATTTTCCATAACAAAATACATATGTATCGTGTAAACGGTTTAAAACATTTCTTATGTTAAATGCATAAGTAGAAGTCATATGACAAATTTTCATTTAGAGCGTGTTCTATTTTTATATGACAAAGCATATGACTTCCAGTGGTACAACTTTTTCTTTCTTCACTTAGACAGGTTTTAAATGATCAAAAAGTGCAAAAAGCACTAAAATCGTTGGAAGCAGAATAGAGTTGACATCTTTATTAGCATTTACAGAGCTGCTCACCAAACAACTGTTGTAAGCAATGATTTAATTTGTAGTTTATGTCAGAAGTAATTTGCATGTACGTTTAAACGCGAAATTTAAAGCCATATGTAAAAATGACTACTTTGACATACATAAGGAATTACATGTGGATTTTTAAGCTGACAAGTCATATGTAAAAAACATTTCGTCTAAAGCAACCTTACTAGGGTGCCAGACGATCAAGTTTTCATTCAAGTTTCATTCAAGTTTTAGAATTTCTCTCATTTTTTAACCAATACACTCACACTTTAAGAACTTGCTGAGAACTTGCTTTCAAGTTTTCGTTCAAGTTGAGTGTTTCAATTTACGTTCAAGAAAACAGCTGATACAATTCTTTTGAAGTATTTTTTGTTGTTATTTCTACAAATATATATGACGATGCCATCTTGAAAATAATATTGATTTCAACTTGCTTTCAAGTTGCGTGCAGCCTACGTCACAGCTGTCAATTTTAATAAATTTTGACAAGCAGTATGTGTGAAAAACTTGAAAGGAAAACTTGATCGTCTGGCTTCAGGGTTAAGTAAGTAGTCGCTATTGTGAATATTCGTTTGAAAGAAAAAAAAAATAATAACAGCCCACAAATAAAATAAAGATGCAGTAAACGTGCTAAAGTCGTTTAAGAATTATGAACGAAAATTTCATTTCCAAAATGAGTTCAACAAAATTATTTTTTCATTTAGACAATGACCATTATGAGATTCAGTGTGATAAAGGAAGAATGTTTAGAAGACGCTTTCAATCCTCTGGAAGTGAATGATTTAAATATTTTCGGATGTTCTTTCTTTATCTTGCATTTCGGATCCTTTTAAACAAGCTGCCTTGTTTTGGTATTTTTCACAGATGGACTTAAACTGTTTAACTTTGTCGTATATTCCTTCCATTTCATTCAGTAACGGATTTTCGATAGACGGGCTTGCTTTTATCAAACTTACAAGCTTTTCAATTAGCTATTTGTTACTTGAAATACAAAAAATCTTTAATTTTTTTTTATTTTTAGCGATCTTTATTTATGTTTTTCTATTGTTTTATACCCTTTATAATCACAAAAAGGAGAAAAAGGGTATAAGTAATTTTGTCATTCCGTTTGTAATTTTTACAATATCCATTTTCGATCCCCTAAAGTATATATATTCTGACTTCTTATGCATAGCGAAGTTGATTGAGTGATGTCCGCCTATCCGTTCGTGTTAGTGTTAAAATCAAGTTTGCCGAGGCACTAGATTAGCTAGAAAAAATTTAAATACGCCAATCGATCAGGCATAGTGTCAAAAGAGGTGCAATTACAAATCAGCAAGATGGGTCCATGTCGACGCTCGCCCATATTTTCCAAGTTACGGGCCTCTAAAATTTTAAAATCTTTTAAGATATCAATATGGGTATCATTCTAAAGCTTTTGAAGAGATCTTTAAGGAAATGCTAAAAAATTTTTAAAAATACTTAACCCATTAAGAGCTGATGGCATTTTTATGTAAAATTATTTGTAGTACTTAAATTTTTTTTCTTATTTTTTAATTTTCTGTCACTCCAGTATTTGCTTTTTTAATTGGAGTTACTGCACTAAACTAGATTTACATAGATGGTGAAGGGTAAATAAGATTCGGCATAGCCGAATATGGCACTGCTACTTGTTTAACTTTCGTTTGTATTCCTGCAGCACTTTGTTGTTTATAATGAAAAATCGGACTTTCACCTGATACAGCAATCTTTTCATTTACTAAAATAGGCCAGCAACCCTAAGTAAAGGTTAAAATTTTCGAAAATAAAGCTTTTCGTGAACAGAAAAACTTTATGGTGGGAAAGATATTTTTATGCACATGTGTTTACACATATACGATTTTATTTTAAGTCGATGCGGCTTCTAACTAATTCACCAACCATCTATCCAAAAAAAAACTGAAAGTAAGGTCTATTTTTAGACAAATCGGTTACTAGTACATCTCCAATTATATTTTAGCTTTGCTAATTTGTTTGCCATCCGTTAGGATATGAAAACTGATACCTCGACCCAACATATTAATTCCTTTGATTTCGAAATATATTTGTTAGAAAAAACAAATTAATTTATTTCCAAATTTTACAATCAATCAATCAATTCAATAAAATATTTAAGAAGAAATATTTTAGTAAATGTAAGTGTTATGTTTTTGTTTTTTTTTTTTACAGAAATAATATTGATTTCATTATTTGTGTTAGATATAATAGAATAAATGTATAAAAAATACAAAGCCTTAAGAACTAAATTCAATTTACAATAAATTTTAAATTTAAGAATTTCAATCAGAAAATAGTAACGAAAGAGTTTCAATGACTTTCTTTCGCAACTTAAAAGAAAACAAACAAACCGAAAGCAAAAATAATTTGCGAATTTTTTTTTTCAATTAAAGTGTTAAAGTAATAATTAAAAATTGAAGTATTACAAATCAAATGAAGTTTCTCCATAGTATTTACAAAAAAAGAAAAAAAAAGATTAAAGTAGGAAAATAATAAAAAAAATTAAATGAAAAATAAATAACAGATTTGGAATCGAATCCATAATAATATTTTGTTTTTGGAATTACGAGAGTGTCATCAACACTTATGGCGTTTTCAATTGTTTTACTATCACACAGCACCACATTCTATCTCTAATTAGAGTCTCGTTTGCTGCCTTATTTCCAAGGTGCGCTCTAATGCTTTGACTTTACAAAAAGTCAGTGGAAGAAAATGAAGAGGATGAAGCTGAGGAAGAGGTCGACGATACGGTTGATGTGGCCGAAGCTGAACGGTGTGTGGCATTAGCTGGCACATGTAGTACATTGGGTGGAGAGGGCGGTACTACACACACAGACGATTCATCGGTGTTATTGGTGGGCGTAATAGATCGTCCACAATTTGCACCAATTTCCGATATAGGCACTGAGGCATTGGCGATTTCATCACATACTAAGTTTTGTTTGATGGTTTGTGGTGTCGGTGGTACAACCAATATGTTAACTGAGATTAATAACGGGTGCACCAATTTAGAATCCATAACCATTAAAGTCACTTCTTCATTTTTCTCCAAACTCAATGATGTTATGTCGGATTTTTGTGTAAAAGTTGGCTGCCGTTGAGAATTAATGGATGTTATTGAAGCTCTGAAATGTATAAAGAAACAAAATATTGTTTAGTTTAAATTTAAGTACTTGAATTTAAAATTATTTTTTGTTCTCGAAGTTTTTCATGTGTTTGGAAATATGTGCAAAACAAATAAAATACTAAAATGAAATTAAGTTTTTTGCCGTCTAAAAACACTATAAATTTATCTGCTGTAAAACATCGTAAATAACCTTCACAGCTTTGTTTTGTAACTTGATACGTGTTTAATTTGCTCCTTTTATATCCGTCTGTTGTCATTTAGCTGAAATGCGACCTCAATCTACATCTGTTGGAGGCTGTGTTGTCAGTTATGAAGACTTCTCGCCAAACGTGGCGATAAGAAATAAAAAATTAAAATTTTTGACTGGCGAGAGGCGAGATACCTGGGGAAATTTTAATTTTTGAAATATTTTTGAAAATTTTGATGTTGGTACAGATAGTAATCGATATGGAATACAAAACACCTATTCTTGAATTTTTTGTCTGTCTGTGTTCGCATCACGTAAAAACTGCTGGATGGATTTGAACAACATTTTGTGAGGAGGTCCCTTAGAACCTTGGATCAAATATACGAGGGCAGCTATATATATTCCTGGCCTGGCAACACTGAGTGCTGCCAAGTGCAATCTGACATTTCCATTGGAGAGTTTGTGATTTTTAAGCATAATCGTACTCAAAACGTTTTGACGTACGACCATTATTTGTGTTGTTTACAGTGACTTGAAAAAATTAATATAGAAAAAAATGGAATTAACTCGTGAACATTTTCTTGCCACCATTTTTTACAACTTTCGACGTTGATTATCACGACAAGAGTGCATTGATGAACTTAAATCTTTGTATGGCGATGAAGCACCATCCTATAGCACTGTGAAAAATCGGTATAATGAATTTAATCGTGGCCGAAGCTCGCTCAAAGGCGAATTCCGTGAAGGTCGTCCAAAAACAGCTGTTGTGCCAGAGAACATTGATGCCGTGCGTGAACTCATAATGCAAGATCGACATGCGACATAGCGAGAGACAGAGACATCCTTGGACATTTCTTCCACCAGCATACATTCGATACTGCATGAACACCTGGCCGTAAAAAAGATTTGTTCTCGTTGGATCCCGCACAATTTGAAAGTCGCTCAAAAAAAGGCTCGTGTCGATTGGTGCAAAGAAACGTTGCAAAAATACGATTGCGGTGCTTCAAAAGACGTTTATAAGATCGTCACAGGTGACGAATCATGGATATATGCGTATGAGCCCCAAACGAAACAACAATCGACCGTGTGGGTCTTCAAAGACGAGCAAAATCTGCCGTACAGCCCTGACTTGGTACCTAATGACTTCATCTTATTTCCGCACATCAAGAAAAAAATGCGTGGTCAACGATTTTCGTCGCCATAAGAAGCTGTTGAAGTGTTCAAAAACCATGTTTTAGAGGTGTCTCAATCGGAGTGGAAAAAGTGCTTCGACATCTGGTTTGAGCGCATTCAAAAGTGTATAAATCATGCTGGAAAATACTTTGAAAAACAATAAAACCATTTTTTGATTATAAATATTCGCATTTTCACTATTAGGCCAGAAATATATAGAGCAGCCCTCGTAGGATACTGATTTTCATAAAAATATGTCATTTTATACATTTATCATCATTATCATGCCTTTCTATGAAATGTCTAGAGGCCCATAAATCGGAAAATATGGGCAAGCGCCAATTTTTTGACTTGATGTTTCTTTCTTCTTACTTTTTAACTATACATCTCTCTATATATTTGCTTTTTTTAAGTGGAATTACTTCACTAAACTGGATTTGTTGCAATTAATATGGAAAAATTAGAAGCAGGCCTAGTGTTTTGCCCGATCTTGCTGATTTTCATAAGCTAAAGTTTCAAAACTATTTCTAAACGAGTGGCGTATTTCAATTTTCTTTAGCTTATCTAGCACCTTGGCAAGGTTGATTTCAATCCGAACACGAACGAACACATGGACAGACGGACATCGCTAAATCAACTTCGCTATGCATAAGAAGTCAGAATATGTAAACTTTATGGGATCGGAAATGGATATTGTAGAAATTACAAATGAAGTGACAAACTTAAATATAACCTCTTTCCACCTGTGGTGAAGGGTATAAAACAAGAATATAGTTGTCGTACATTGAGAGCCACTTCAATTTAAATCAACCAAAAATATTCTTTTCAAATGTACCATTACAGATTTTATTAAAGCTTTTGTATTTATGTTTATTTCTTGACTCCCGGAGTCCAAATGCAATTCAAAAAAATTCAATCTTTTATAGTTTTCTTTTATAGCTTTCACCTTATAAAAATAGCAAAATATCTATTCTAATTCCATTTAAGCCTTAGTAAGTTGAGCGAGACATTATTTTAAGGGGGATCTCATAAGCTTTAATATGATACCAATCAACCCTGAAGTATATTTCTTAAATTAAAAAAGGTTTTATTAAAATTTTTGAGATGGTGTTTTTTTAATTTGCCTAAAATACATGAATTTTAAATAATTTTTAAATATTTTTTGAATGTGGCTTAAGGAGTATCAAAATTTTAGAGTGGGACCAGAATTGTTTTGCCCGATCTTTCTGATTTAAATATTTTTGACTAAAATTTTTTCTATTTAAAAAATATATCTGTCACATTTAATGTTTTAAAAACTAGTCAAAAATATTGAGTAGTATTGAGTACCCAAATGAAGTGTGGTATCATTTTTGCCAGCCCTAGTCTAGATTATTCAGCACTACTGACTTTTTAGCCTTATAGAACCTTAAAACGAAAAATTAATTCAATACGTTGCAATTTTGAAATGTGAAAATTTTTATTTCTGTTAAAAACAGTTGGGGTGTGTTGGGCAGAAAGAGACATTTAAATAAAAAAAAAAATTGTAATTTTTATGAATAATATTTTTCTTAATAAAGATTTTTACCTTTGTTCTGTAAATATGTTAAAAAAAAGCAGACAATAACTTTTTATAAGAAGTAAAAAGGAAGATGGCGAAAACAAAGTTTAGTTAAACGTATAACGATTTTTTTTTCTTAACTTTACCGTTTTTAAATATTAACAATGTGTAAAAATGGATATTAATGAAGACATATTCTTAATTAGAATTATAAAATGAAACAAGTTTTTTTTTATAAAAATTAAATGGTTGTTTCAAGCACAGTTTTTCATTATTAAATCGTCCCGGAAGGGGTTAAAAAGTGGAAAACATAAAGGGTGACAACATTACTATTGAATTATCTTGTTTGATCTGCATTCATATTTTGTTCTACGACACATAAAAAATTCTAACGCATTCTTTCTCGAATATAATTACCGTCCTAAAGAAAGATGATTTTAAGTTTGTCTGTTTTTTTTTAAGAATTATTGTTGTTATCTTTAACTAATGCTTTTCTTCTAAAAACATGGTAATTTTAGCAACTCAACAAAATAAATAAATGAATTAATAAAACTCTCGTCCTTATTGAGCTTCAGTCGAAGAATTAAAGCAAAGATTTTTTAATAACGAATTTGTAGAGCTGTTCGATAATTTTATTTTCTGCCGATTTTTCTAAATGCGAACGAATATTTCTTTCGCATACTTGTACTAAAAACAAAAACAAAATAAAAAAAAATGTTTTTGTTTTCAATATAAATATAGAAAGAAATGTTCGTTCACACGTAGAGAAACCGGCAGTTTGTCACGGTTCAGTTAATGCCATAATATTGTAAAAAGTATAAAGATTGCTAAACAAAAACACTTTTTACTTTAAAAAGCTTTAAAGTATACATCAATTTAGAACAACAAACTTACCTTATCATAAATTGTCGTTTTGTTTGCAAACTTAGCAAACGTTCATGTTCATTACGATGATGTCTTCGTATACTAAGCACTCGCGAATCGGCAATTAGTATTAGATCTAAGCCAAAATTAAAACCAGTCCATCGCCATTTTTGATAACCAGGTTCGAGTAGTATACGACCGCAGCGCATACAATTTTCAAAAAATTTGTCAACTTCAAGATTTTGTGGCCTAAAAATAGAGAAATTAAAAAAAAATAAAAAATATTTTTTTGAATATTTACACAGTAAAATCTATAAATTATTTTTTTATTTTCTAAAAATTAATTAAAAAATATAAATTTGTTGATTTCGGTAAATGAAAAATATATAAGCAAAAGGAAATATTTTCAAATTGTAAAAATAATGGATTTCAACATAAAAACATAAAACGTAAGTTAATGTCATAGCATTGTTTTGATAAAATCGATATTAAGCCAGTCAAAACCAAATTTAACTGGTTTTAAATTTAAAAGTGACTTTTTACCATTAAAATATACTTTTACGTGTCTATAGTAGACAAAAAGTCCAAGTCGAAGAAAATTACCCTTTAGAAATCGTAAAGTATGTTTTTTAATGACTATGATTGTGAGCCAAACGAATTAATTTATTTTCAACATAAATTTAATCTTTTTTTCATATTCAATAATAACGGGTGCCACACAAATAATGTTATAATTAAATTATATATTTATATTATTTATTATGCATTTATAAGACAAAGGATTTGAGTTTTTTAAACGCAGCATGAATTTTGTGGTCTTATTCTAGTTGTCGCGCAAGACTTTTTTTGAAATCAAGCGTTTACCACAAGCCGAAAACCTTGAAAGTCTTGGAAGCTAAAATCGAATAAAGATCACCAATTTACGTCCAGACGTTTTGCAAAAAACAATACAAAATACGTAAAACGATCAAAAGAGCATCAACTCGGGTAATGGTTATTTGACCGATATAATTTTTTAACATTACGTCATCAGTTTTACATCTTCAGTTTAATTTTTCGTGAATGCAGACCTTTTATAAAAATTTTTTCTAAATCTATTTAAAAACAAAAAATAAAATATTCTAATTCGAATCGTGTTTTTTTTTTGCTACTTCGAAACTAGTTACTTTTTAAACTAATTTTATGTTTACAGATTGGTTTTCTTTAATCTTCTATTTTAGATTTGACGACCACCTGTTTGTTTTGAAGTCGTGTATTTTTTTCTTTTTGTTTTGCAAGATTTTTTTATAAAACGTTGTTTTTCTTAAAGTATTTTTTGCATATTAAAGAAAAATGAGCTCATTTACTCACCCCTCTTCTGGCAAATGATCCACTTTAAGAATAGCATTCCAGTGACATAAAACGTGATGATGCAGCCACTCTTTTGGTATAATATTATCATTAAGTACAATTTTTAAATCCATGTGATGATTCGTTAAGTACTGAGTACGCAAAGCCAAAAAGGGTTTTAAATATTGCTGACCTTCGGGTGTTGATAGAAATGAACGTTTCTCGCGACGATGTATAAAGTATTGTTGTATAATATCACCTGTGTTTGAAGGACTATTGCTATCTGATTGCAAATGAGATGATGATGATGATGCTAAAGCTGATGATGTTAAATCTGAATTAATACTATTGGTTTCCACTTGCTGTTGTTGTTGTTGTTGCTGTTGTTGTTGATATTTTAATTGTAATTCCTGTTGATGTTGTGCATTTTCAGGATCATAATTTGGATTTAAACGTAAATAAATCCATGTGCGTAAAAGTGTATACAGTGAAAATTCTGTTTGCATAACATAAAGATCAGGACTAGAAATTAATGCGGTCATTAATTCGATACTAATTTGTCTTAACAAATTTGGATATTTTGTGTAAATGCATAAAAGATTTGTTTCCAGCCATACGAATGTGGATTTTTTAACATTTTGACAGCCATACTGACAGGCAGCTTCATAATAATTAATCGCAGTTTCAGCATTAATCGTTTCAATCATAACTTCAGCACACTTATCGATGATACCATCTAAATGGAATAATGTAGCAGTGGCCAGTACAGATATAACACCTTTTGGATCGATTTCTATTTCATCGGAATACATGGAACCAAAAACAGCATCCAAAGCTTAAAAAAATGAAATTACAAAAGTGAAATGTGATTAATTTAAGCAAATCAATGAAATGTTAAAATTGTAAAATTGTTGGGGATAAACAACAAATAACATCGTCAGTTTTATAATTAATTTGTAGTAACGAAATTTTTATAATTAGATTTTGAAATTTTTTTTTTATTTTTTTATTTATTTTGTTAAGAAAAAAGTTTATTTCAAGAAAAAAAAAATGCTTTTAATTAAAAACAAGTAAGAGTGCTATTCGGCTATGCCGAATCTTATATACCCTTCACTATCTTTGTAAATCTTGTTTATTGAAGTAGCTCCTATCAAAAAAAAAAAACAAATATTGCGGTGACAGAGAATAAAAATTTAAGAACAAAAATTTTAATTTATTTAAAAATACCATCGGCTCTTAACAGGTTAAGCATTTTTAAAAAATTTTAATATTTCCTTAAAGATCTCTTCAAAAGCTTTAAAATGATACCCATATTAATATTATAAAAAATTCGAAAATTTCAGAGCCCCGTAAATCAAAAAATATGGGCGAGCAACAATTTTTTCTTATTTTTTAATTATCTTTTGCTCCATATATTTATTTTTTATTGAATTTTCTTTACTTTTCCAAGCGACATGAACAAATTAAAGGTAGGCGTAGTGTTTTGTCTGCTGCCTCAAAGAACATGGACCGATTTTGCTGATTTCCAATAGCACGTCTTTCGACACTATGTCTGATCGATTGGCGTATTTAAATTTTCTCTAGCTGATCTAGTGCCTCGACAAACTTGATTTCAACTCTAACACGGACGGTCATCACTCAATCGAATTAGCGAAAAGTTTTGTATGTTTGATAGTGTGAGAGTAGGAATTTCTTCTTTCTCTCTCACTTTTCTCTTCTCCTAGCAAAAAAATTAATCTGTAAGATTAACTCAATTTAGCACCAAGCGAAATTGCAATTATAACGGTATATATTTTTTGTCTACTGCTTTTTTAACGTAGATAAGTTTTAAAAAAGTTAATTGTTTGCAAAGAAAAAAAACACAAAACTTTCACATAAAAAATCCTGAGAGAAAGAAAAAAAATGTTAAAATCTATCAGTCTTGTACAATTTGCGATTAGTAATCTGTTTAATTAAGTTTTACACATTTTGTATTAAAAATAAAAATTGATCAATTGGATCGAACGAAATCAAACAAAACCTGTTTAATTTAGATGGATGATCTTGGTATCGGATAAAAGAGCGTAATCCGTCAAATTCATCGCGCGTGTAAGTAACAGTAAATAATGGTGACTCTTAAATAATTTGGGGCTGCGTTTTACTAAATGCAGCTGGACCAATTTAAAAAAAAAAAAAAAGAAATTAAGAAGGAATAGGCACAAAGAGATGCAGTCAAAAAATCGGTGGGTATCGCCGTAGAATCACATTTCAACTTGACAGTAATCTTATTCAAGCAGCAAATAATTCTTGCTTCAAAACAGATTCCAGCATCAACTATTAGGACACTCTTTTCATTTCCAAATTCAAATTTTATACTTGCTGGTCTAGCGGACTTAACAATATACGTTTTTTTTTATAAATTTCAGCTGTTTGTCTATAACGGTTAATCACACACGTCAAATTGCATCAAATATTGGGACACCCCTTAATTTCCATATCCAAATTTTATACTTGTTGTTAAAGCGAAGTAAGCTTTACAGATTCCTCGTAAATTTTAACCGTCTGTCTACAACTGTCCAATTTTCAAGCATTTGTCCTTAAAAGATGGGCTCATATGGGTCAATTTACGTTACCTGTGGCAACACCCATTAACTTTTTGATTTATCATTTTTTTTTTGCGGGCAAAAAATTATTTATGTTGTATAGGGACCCCTTTTATTTTTCAAGTTGTGAACAGGACCAATCTGTAGGATCTTATATTTCTTAACATGTATTTGAAAAGGATAAAAAAATTGCCATTATTTAGTGGTTACGTGTTTTTGGTCAAATTTTTAACTAATCTGACCGCACCTTGATTTCTGCAGGCACAAACATAAGAAGCAACTTTTAGACGAATTGACAACCTCCTTCGTTTTTGAAGACGATTAATAAAAGGCTCTACAATGAAATGCAGTTCATATAGTAAGTATCTTAAACTTTATGAATATCAATTTTTTTAAATACATGTGTAAACCTTTGAGAGGAATTGTGACATTCTTCTAGAAGTGAGGTACTGTCTGCAATTTGTTTTCGAGAAATGGTTTCATAAAACATAATCTTTTTGTGAGTAAGTAGTGAGGTTGAGTTTTGTGCTCATGACTAAAATTATCAAACTCACGTAAACGCGCATAAAAGCCAGGAATTAATATCATACACAATCGTACGATTTAATCACATAAAAATCTGACAGAATTCTTTCCTTCTTTAAAAATCGTTTCAAAATTGCGTCGTAGGTGCCATACAATTATACAAAAAACATATGCTTTTAATATTTTGTTGTTGCTTTCTCCTCATCTTCAAAAAAAATCAACTCTGATCGCATAGAAAAAATTATTTTAGAGAATATTTCAAAAGATTATAAAATCGTACAGATCTGTCAAAACGTCACTTTTAATCCACACTATCATACTTTTTGAGCAAACATGCAATTTTTGACTGATAGTACGACGGAGTATGATAGTCAATCCTGGCTTTAAACATCATCAAAAAAAAAAAAAATTATGTGTCTCATGAGCGTGCATGAGTAAATATTTTTTCTTTCAAGCGTGCAGGATTCCAACTCTAAAATTTACCTCATACGTTTCATGAAAAAAAATAATGGTGATATGTTAATGCAAAAAAAAAAACACTACATGTCTTTTTAAGAAATTGAATAATTCCTAACATCTCAAGGTCATTGCCCATAAATTTCAAATATAATTATCTATGAAAAACGTTATGTAATACATTGACTGACTTACCTTCTAACGTAATTCGATCATCTAAAATTTTGATATGAACAAAATCTTGACAAGATTCCTTCCACGATCCATTAAACATACTGTAAAAGTATGGACTTTGTGATAGATAAACTTTGTGTAAATTCCATACTTTGCCCAAGGCCATAATAGCAATATCGGAATTTTTTTGCTCCTTAAAAAGCGCTTGGTAAATATATTGTGTGGTGGTCAATAGTTTTTTTCTGTAAAAATCAATTAAATTATTGATTATTAATTTTAAAAGCATTTATGTGGAAAATTTACAAAATTTATACTCACTTTTTAGGCGATTGCGTTTCACAGTTGGAATGTTCACTGTTTGAGTGACAAGAATCTATGCTGCGTTTACGTTTACGACGACCATTCAATATGTTGGCAACATTGTTAACTGGCTCAGCCAACTTAACGACTAATTGACCCATGTTTAACTCGATGTATATATTGATCTTAAGGCTGGTTTGTTTAGTCACTCAAAACACTACTTTAATTTTGTTTTGGATTGTTCACCTGTAATGAGAGTAATAGAGTAAAATATAGCATTTTTATCACATATTTTGCACATAATAAATAGTAAACAAAATGTGTATAATAAGGATCGTAGGCAGTAATAATATAAAAAGACGGTTCCTTATTATACACATTATTATTATTATATTATTTTATAACTCCATTTCATAATTTTTTTTCTGTCACAGGTCTCTATGCCTTGTACTTTTTTAGCTAGACCCTTGAAATTTTTATAAATTATTGATGACCGCTATAGGCAGACACCTGAAAGTTTTACAGATCATGATGTGCTATATCCGTCACATGTAAAAGAAACTGATGGATGTCTCGTCTCATAGAGACGTGGTTTTGATGCATGTTTCCTTACCTTTTAAACTGTTATACGCAAACATTTGAAAATTAAAGAAAGTGAGTGACTCGAAGATAACAAGTACAAATAAAATTCCTGTAGAAAACCTAATTTTATCTCATTTTTCGGACCGTAAAAAGCAGGCACTATAAATTTTCTACAACGAATAAGAAACGCATACACTCTAAAACTAAAGGGTGGCCTCTCATAGTACCAAACCTTTCGTATGTCAATCCTGACAATGCTTTGCTGATTTATAACACTGTTATGCAAAAATTTTCGAGGACCAAAAAAAAAAACTGAAAGCATTCTTTACGACGAACTTCCATTGTATCGTTTTTCTATATCCAAAATGATCTGATAAAACCGTTAACTAACCGTTAACCGTAATTCATCTTATATTGCACGAAGATTTTTAGAGGAAAAATCCAAGTGTGAGTCCAAAAATGAACATCTAGTAACAATTAATGTTTAAGATGTTTATAATCAGAAAACAGTTCTAAAACAATTTCTTAGTCTACGTTTAAATAAGCGAACATTTAGTTTTATAGCAAAAAACGGGTGGGAAAAGGAGCATCGTTTTTGTGTTCAGTTCTCGGCGATAGGCTTTGTTGATATTATCTTTGCATACGAGTACATTAAATAGCGAACAATAACAATATTAAAGTGCTGCAGGCAACATTTAGAGAGCGAAGTCGACTAAAAGTCGCCGCCGATTTGTGGAGGCTAAAAATTTTAGCCAGCTTAATCAACTAAGACCGGGTTTTTATTTTCTTTTATATCACTTTAATTTTTAAAAAGAATTATTTTAAAATAATATTTAAATGTAAAAGCGTATAGTTTCCGATTACGTGACAGTAGTAAAACTAGAGAATTTGGTCTCAGCTTTCACCTGACCGTATAGATAAGAAATTTGAACAAAGTGTATATTACAAATTTTATTTCATATTTTGCCATCTGTCTGTTTTGAAGTCAGTTTTAACATATTTATTTTTTATTTATTTTTTTTTTTTATTTTTTTTTATTTTTTTTTTTTTTTATTTATTTATTTATTTATTTTATTTTTTTAATTTTTTTTTTTTTTTTTGCAAGAATTATATCTTATCAAAATGTATTTATTTACTTTTGAAGCAGAAAGGCAAAAACACAATGATAATCTTGAAGAGAAAATAGTTTAATCACTTATCACATGCAAATTAACAAGTTTTAAAGACAACCAATAGTACTTAGTCATGCGATTTTGAATGAGTTTTTTTTTGTTATAGAAATATGTAAATATATAAGACAAAATAAAATTCTCGACATTAGAAAATGATGTTTTATGCAGAAATAAATTTAATGCACATAACAAAACCAGCTGGTTTTTTGTATTTCCTTTCTTTGGGGAGAAAACATCTCTTTATAATTTTAGTCTGTTGATAAAATGTTATGCGAAAAACGAGCATGGACTTCAAATAAATTATGGAATATTTCATACATTGATGTATGATGTGTGTGAAGTTAAAGCAGTAAACACATTCACCACAGCAACTACCGACTGCAAAATTTCAAAAATAGAAAACATGTGTGCATACGAGAATGATTATTTTGAAGACAGCAAGGCAATAAGGCGAAAGGTTGTTGTCTAGGCTGATTTTGCCATGCAGTCCAATTAAACTAATTTCTATTTTTGTTGGCGACAATAGACAGTTGAGTGATGTCAGTACTATGTAATAAGTGCTTAAAACCTCTTATTCGGAAAAAAGGAAAAGCAATAAAAACTTTAAATAATCTTGTGTTATTTATTAAAAGATTTATTTATATATTTAAGGATTTTTATTAGTTTTTAAGTTTAGAAGAGTAACTCTAAACATTTCAAAGGAATGTTTTCGAGTGTATATAAAATTACAATTCGTTTTTGTGTGGATAACATTTAGTTAGATATGTATTTACTTTTTTCTTATGATAATTTCAATTTGTCTATCTTTATTAGTAGAAGTATGGGACACCTGTTGATTTTTAACACAATTGTGTTTTTGTTAGATATCATAATATTGTAAAGCTTTCCACATTTTGTTGTTTTGAGTATTTTTTTATTGCAGTAGACTAGTAACTTCGTTTCCATTCAAGGAAAATACTTCAATATATTTTCAATTTTGAAAACAAGCGAAACGAAAAATCGGCGCACTTTTAAAAAATATTGTTTTAGTCTTCTAATAGCCCCTTACACAATAATCTAAAAATTTATTTAATCAAAAACCAAAACTGATTTGTTTAAAAATCACTAAAAAATATTAAAGCGACATCACTGCAATGCACTATAATCATATTTTTACTATGTAGCTGCTGCGTTTAAAATAATTGTGCAGCTGGCTACATGGCGGCAAATGTAGCTAGCAGCATTTACTGGCGTGTGTTCGTGTAGCCTGCTGTGGCGAATGTGTTTAAGGCATAAGTTTTAAAATTTATAGCCCTAGCCACATTCTGTTACGATAACAGAGCTATGTTAATCACTTAACATAACTAATGTTAATATAAAAAAATCTAATAAAAGAGTTTTCGGACGATTTTTATAGAGAAAAAACTATTGGAGAACACTTTTAGTAGTGTCTTTATTTAACTACAATAGTCAAATATATTAACATTATGTTTTTTAAAAAAAATTATAGAGGTTTTTCCAAAAACAACACTTTTGAAAATTTAAAAAACACTATGGTCCTTTTTTTTTAAATGAAAGAGAGTGGGCGCAAAAAAAATATTGAAGAAGATTTCTAGTAGTGTCTTTATTAAATTCCTCTTTAATTTCTTAAAAATAATAATGTTAATATGTTTGACTATTAGAGTTTAATAAAGATAGTACTAGAAAGTCTTCTCCAATATTTTTTTCTATCCACTTTATTTTTATTTAAATATCGTCGCGAAACTCTTATATTAGTTTTTTTAACATTGATTATGTTAAGTGATTCATATACGTAGCTCTGTTAACGTAACATAATGTAGCTATAGTTATAAATTTTAAGGTTTAACCTCACACGCATCTTTCAAAGCCATTTTAGTTGCTATGTTTTATGGACTAGAGCGCAGAATAACCTTTGCACGGATGTTATAGGCCTAATTATAATATCGGGACAAAATCTTACCCCCAAATCATTCATGCAGTATATGCGTTTTGTTGTTGATATTCTACGATTTAATCTTGCCTACGTTAATACTTTTAATTGAAGCGAAAATCATTAGAGTTTGATTGGTCTACAGGGCTAGCTGACTAAACTTTAAATGCCTACATATCTATTACAATTCAAACAATAAAGTCATTTAATTTTATAACCCTATTTTTGAATTTTGTCTTGTTTTGAGGGTCTGTCAATTACTTATATTCTTATTTCTACGCCATAAGACTTATCAGTAAAAATAACCATCATCGGATCAAACAAGATGGAGTTTAAAGGTAAGAAATATTAATAAACCTCTTGTTTTGAAACTGATTTACAAACATTATACATAAGATATTTGATTATGTGTTTGTTGGATATAAACTTCAATAAAAACAAAAACAAGCAAGTAAGAGTGCTATACTTGGCTATGCCGAATCCTATATACCCTTTACTATCTATGTAAATCCAGTTTAATGAAGTAGATCCTATCAAAAAATCAAATATTGCGGTGACAGAGAATTAAGAACTAAGAAAAAAATTTAAATGCGGCATATACATACATATATAGATATAATTTTACACAAAATTGACATCGGCTCTTAATGGGTTAAACATTTTTTAAAAACTTTAGTATTCCTCAAAAATCTCTTCAAAAGCTTAAAAATGATACCCATATTGATATTTTAAAAAAATTGAAAATTTCAGAGGCCCGTAACTCGGAAAATATGGGCGAGATCCAATATTTTCACTTGATGTTTTTTTCTTATATATTTGTTTTTTTTTCAAATGATGTAAAAAAATTGAAGGTAGGCGTGGTGTTTTTCCCGCTGCCTCGAAGGACATGGACCGATCATGCTGATTTCCAATAGCTCCTCTTTCGACACTATGTCTAATAGATTAGCATATTTAAATTTTCTCTTGTTCATTTAGTGCCTTGGGAAACTTGATTTCAACACTAATACGGACGGACAGACGGAAATTCGAATATATATACTTTATGGGATCGGAAATGGATATTCTAGAAATTACAAACGGAATAACAGAATTAGTTACAATCTTTTTCCACTTTTTGCGGTGAAGGGTATAAAAATACCGTAACGAAAATAACAATCAAACTTAATAAATTTACGGTGAAATTTCAATCTCGTGGTCTTGATCGCTGATTTAATTTTGTACTTTGACTGGGTAAAACCAAATTAAAATACATATTCATTTTATGCAATTCTACATAATTTAATTTAATTTAACATATAGATAGTGTCTAAATGCCCATCTACATACAAAAAATTTGTAATTTGTTACGATGATGTAATTATTTATGTATGTTATTTAAATGTTGCAAAAAATAAAAATCAACAGCTCATCTTTATCATGTATTCCAAAGGAGTTTGAACTACTTCTTAAAAATATTATTAAATACTTTAAAAGTTCAAAAGGCTGTTAGAATTTAGAGAATTACAAATCATTTTTAATGTACCAAAACACAAACCATTTTGAGTCTGTTGCAAGAAGAACATTGGCGCAATGGTCAGTTTTACAATAATTTTTTATTTTTGCACAGTTCGAAGAAAAAAATGCTACCAATTTGGAAAAAATACGTATCATTCGAGAAGGTTTCGTATCGAAGCTGAAAGTGAAATATGTTCTAAAGGACTTTCTAAAATTTTTATAATTGATATTAAATTGTATAATTGATATTACCTTTTGCACATATATGTTCACTTTACCACACAGTAGTGCATCTGCTGAACGTATTTTTTTAAAATTAGCACTAATGAAAAACAAATTATCCAATAGGTTGAAAATAAATACTTGCGAATCTATGCTATCAGCTTTAAACTTACTGGATGTTGATCTGGAAAATTGGACTCCGAGTGAAGATCTTGTTAAAAAATATAGATGTGCAGTTTTAAAGAAATAATATAAATATTGTGTTATTACGCATATAAAACAAAAATAAAGAACCATGCAATTCTGTCTATAAATACTGAAAAGAAATGTTACATACATACATATGTATGTATATTAACTATTTTTTAATTTCATTATATAATCTTTATATGTATATTTTTTTATAAATATTTTTATGAATTAAAGTTTTTGTTTATAAATACTGTAAATAAATGAAACGTTAAAGCGTTGAAATAAATTAAATTGAAAATGAATAGTTTTTGGTAGACGAAGTGTTTTTTACATATGACTTGTCAGATTTTCATTAACAAAATACTTATATATCGTGTAAACGGTTTAAAACATTTCTTATGTTAAATACATAAGTAAAAGTCATATGACAAATTTTCATTTAGAGCGTGTTCTATTTTTATATGACAAAGCATATGACTTCCAGTGGTGCAAATTTTTCTTTCTTCACTAATAACGTTATTAAATGATCAAAAAGTGCAAAAAGCACTAAAATCGTTGGAAGCAGAATAGAGTTGACATCTTTATTAGCATTAACAGAGCCGCTCACCAAACAACTGTTGTAAGCAATGATTTAATTTGTAGGTTATGTCAGAAGTAAAGCTGGATTCACCCATTGTTTCCGAACAAAATTTTTGTTCCGAAACATTTTTTTATATATAGTTTGACGTGTCTCTCTCTCTCTCTCAAAAAGAAAAACGTCAAACTACATACGAGGGCTGCTCTATATATTTCTAGCCTAATAGTGAAAATGCGAAAATTTATAATCAAAAATGGTTTTATTGTTTTTCAAAGTATTCTCCAGCATGATTTATACACCTTTGCATGCGCTCAAACCAGTTGTTGAAGCACTTTTTCCACTCCGATTGAAACACCTCTAAAACATGGTTTTTGAACACTTCAACAGCTTCTTCTGGCGACAAAAATCGTTGACCACGCATTTTTTCTTGATGTACGGCGGATGACCCATTAATTCGACGTTTTTGCCGGTCAAAAACGCTCTGGTTTGAGCCGATGTGTGAAAGCTCGCATTGTCATGAAGAACAATGATTCGTCTTCTCTTGTTGGTTTTTCAAATTTCTCCGATGACTTCAGGCAAACAAATTGTAGTGTACCACTCACAAGTGACCGTCCTACGTTGCTTAAGCGGAACAGTCGCCACATGACCAGTTTTGCGAAGAAACATGCGACCATTTGCTTCGAAGTGCTTCTTCCACGAACAACTTTCGTTGGATTTTGCTCGTCTTTGAAGACCCACACGGTTGATTGTTATTTCGTTTCGGGCTCATACGCATAGATCCATGATTCGTCACCTGTGATGATCTTATAAACGTCTTTTGAAGCACCGCAATCGTATTTTTGCAACATTTCTTTGCACCAATCGACACGAGCCTTTTTTTGAGCGACTTTCAAATTGTGCGGGATCCAACGAGAACAAACCTTTTTTACGGCCAGGTGTTCATGCAGTATCGAATGTATGCTGGTGGAAGAAATGTCCAAGGATGTCTCTATCTCTCGGTATGTCGCATGTCGATCTTGCATTATGAGTTCACGCACGGCATCAATGTTCTCTGGCACAACAGCCGCTTTTCGAAGACCTTCACGGAATTCGTCTTTGATCGAGCTTCGGCCACGATTAAATTCATTATACCAATTTTTCGCAGTACTATTGGATGGTGCTTCATCGCCATACAAAGATTTAAGTTCATCAATGCACTCTTGTCGTGATAATCCACATCGAAAGTTGTGAAAAATGATGGCACGAAAATGTTCACGAGTTAATTCAATTTTTTTCTATATTAATTTTTTCAAGTCACTGTAAACAACACAAATAATGGTCGTACGTCAAAACGTTTTGAGTACGATTATGCTTAAAAATGACAAACTTTCCAATGGAAATGTCAGATTGCACTTGGCAGCACTCAGTGTTGCCAGGCCAGAAATATATATAGCAGCCCTCGTATAAAAAATTTTGTTCCGAAACAATGGGTGAATCCAGCTTAATTTGAATGTACGTTTAAACGCGAAATTTTAAGCCATGTGTAAAAATGACTACTTTGACATACATAAGGAATTACATGTGGATTTTTAAACTGAGAAGTCATATTTAAAAACATTTCGTCTAAAGGCACCTTTAGAATAGATTCCCCTCTTTTCCGATAAACCTTCTCTGCCTCTTTTTGTGACACTTTTTGAAAATTTCCAACGGTCAAACTGGATACAATATTTGAAACCTAATGCAAAAGCTAAAAATACGTTCTACTGTGATTTTGAATGAACTTACTTACTTCCTCTCGTATTTCATACTCTTTTGTTCCTTTAATAATTAACGCTAACGTTGAGAGCAAATTTATACATAAAAAATGTGGTCCTGCTTTGTTTTGGTGCTTGTTTCTTTTCACGTTTTTGCTTTTTTAGTTATTTTTTAATAGACTTTCGTAACAATCAGCAGTAAACTCAACACAAAAGTTTAAAAAATTTACAAATTTGGATATTTTATTGTTGAAACAACTCGAAGCAAATTTAATTAACAAAAAACAAGCTAAACGGCCTTGACATAATTTTGAATTAATAATGATAAGTTCTGAGTGTGGGGCATTTTGTGTGTCACCCTTTCTCATTTAGATTTTAGTGTGAATAAGATTTTATTTTTAGAAGCGTTAGATGATGTAAAAACTTTATTTATATAAAACTTTTTACAGATATTTTAATGATCTCGTTTTTAAGATTAATAAAAATTGGAAAACAAACAAATTAATAAAAAAGGAAATATTTATTTTAAAAAATCTTCCACTAAAACATTTTTATTTTTTAAAATAACCACCTGGATTTTGTAAAGAGCTCATTCAAAAAGGCTTTTGTTGCAGAGATAATCGCCTGATTCGACTTGAATCTTCTTGGGGGAAGATTTAAAAAATATTGGGTGTTGCACAAAAGAACATGAAACCTTGAATTGTGTATTTTTTCCGTCGAGCGTTATATTGACTAATTTTACTCTCCTGAATAATAAAGAGAGAGCGCAAAAGTTCTTCATCAAGTTGGTCCCAGAATGATAAACACCGTTCCCCATTTACTGGTCTTTCTGCTTTTTAATTAATCCTTAAACGACTATATTATTTTCCGCTCTTACTTCAAAAAAACATGGTCATAAGTATACCAGCATATTTTAATTTCTTTAAGCGTATTCACCTGCTAAACCTATTAAAATGGCTTTTGTTTTGTTTCTGTTTTTTTTATAATTGTAAAACGTTATGGACGATTTGCTTGATATTTAAATTTTTAAAGCATGAGTAGTTTTAAAATAAAAATATATGCAACTGCTTGTGTAAACTTTCGACGACACTAAGAGAGATATATAGCTGTGTTTTCATTGACTCCTTACGTCTGCATCATGTGTTGAAAAAGTCAAAAGGAAGTTGAAAAACGCAAACGTATCATTCTAAGCGTTTTGTATCACTTTATTTTGATTTTTAGTACAAGGTGGACCGCTATTGATGTCTGCAAAATAGAACGAATGTGGCAAATGATGTTAGAATGAAACCATTGAGTGTTATATTCCTTAGGAACACGAAGGATTTGTATCGACTTTTTGAGGAAAAATTCGTTGGTATTTTAAGTATTTTGTAATTTTCATTGAAGCTTTTCTGTGCCTCATTTCTGTAACTTAATTGAGAAATCTCTTGAATAAAAATGTTTTTATTATTTAATAAGAATGAATCCACAAGAAATCTGGATTTTACTTTTCAACTTCGAATACATGAAAAAAATATTTTTAATCGATATAGTAATTTCGAAGATAATATATTAATAATTTTAGAAAAGCGTCACCTATTATGTGAAACAATAATGTGCACCATATTTTTGAAATATCAGGTCAATATATAAAAGGTTTTGAAGACATCTTTTAGGAAATACTAAAACTTTAAAAAAGCTTAACCCATTAATGTAAAATTATGTATAATATTTACTTTACTAAACTAGATTTAGGCCTATCTTTTTTTAAACTTTCATTTGTATTCCTGCAGGTGGTTGTAGTTCATGTTGAAAAATTGGAAAGCTTTTACCTGATACAGCAACCTTTTCACTTACTAAGTTGTGACAACAACCCTAAACAAGACATATAATTTTATAAAAGCTTTTTTAAAAGAAAAAGAATTTCATATGCCAATTTTTATATAAAATATTCAATGGGAAATTTGCGTATGGTACATATAACTGTACATACATGCCGAAGGGTATAAAAGATTCGCCATAGTTGGATATAGCATTCTTGGTTGTTTATTTACTGATTTAAATTCCACAGTAATGACAATACGAAAAGTGTTATTAAACACATTGTCCAAAACAACTTAAGCTAGAACGAAAAAATACAGCTCTTAATACACCTTCAAACGAAAGAAACAAAAGAGCGAACGATTTAAAATAGGCACTACAGTATTGAAAGGTTTCGTTCATTTATAACCGTTCATTCACGAACGACAAACAGCTCTACTTTCTACTTTATGGGCAGAAGAGATTAAACTTTATGATCTACAAAATCGACCTGGAGGTCTGCTCTGTTGTTCAATTTAAAGGAAATACGGTTCCGGGCTGTATGTTTTTTACATTGCACTTCCAAAACAATTTCTTTTGATTCGGATTGTGTTGGTCCACATTGCAACGAGTCAAAGCAGCCCGTTTTTCTTATTGAATACACATTAGGAGCTTACTGTGATGATCAGCATATCGCTGGTCTCATGTAGAAAGGTCCTAACTCGCATAATCGTAATTTTACAGGAGGAGGTAAAAACATAATAGAAACTGTATTTATCACAATGTAATATTTGAAATGTAAATGCTTGTAAAACCTTTATTTTTGATACTATTGCATTGAAATTTTGTGACGAGTGGTATTTCTGTGAAATGTATTGGAATCTTGAAAGAACTCAATTTCGTAAAAATTCAAGTTGGGGCTTTTCTACATGAGACTAGAGATATATAATAAAAATATTTTTTATTAATGTCACAAAGTTTGTTAAAAAAAAGCAACAAAGCTACAAACGAGGCAACGATCTAAGCAACATGTCTTTAATTATGTCTGGCTTGAAGCAAAATGGTCGCTGAAGATGATGGGACAGTATTAATTACGGTGAGGCCAATACATAAATATTTTAAACTTTTAAGAGAATCTAAAGTTTTTTATTGAAATCGCATGTGTTGTTTTTATTATGAAAATTTGTTTTTAATTATTTTCCTCTATTAAAAAACATTAGCTCATATTTATGTCACACTGTTAATGACTATATCAACACAAAGGGGAGAATTAAAAAATTACACTTACAAGCATAAGAATATTGTAAAAAATAATTTCAATAACAATATTGTTTTCCTAGTATAACAGTAAAGCAGCAATTAGTCTCCCATGCTGGAAATGTTTTTTTTTTTTCTTTTTTTTAATAACACGTCAATATCTAGTTTTGTAAAACAAATATTTAACATCAAAGACAAGTTACATATATACAAATATGGAACAAGTTCCCTTTTCCAATTAAACATAACAGAGAAATCAAAGTCACTTTCGCTTTAAAAAAAAACTTGTGGTTGTTACACGTGACCTATTTTCAGTTTACGATACACTTTTTACCACAAGATGAAAACGAAATATTAGTGGAGAACATGTATATTGCGTCATTAAAGCTCATTTCTTTGACATTAATGTTGTGTGGGCTAAAAATTTAAAATCATTTGAATTACATAAGCAAAGTTTTGTTTAAAATTAACATCAAGGGGAAAGCAAAAAACATATTTTGTTTCTTTAGTTTATTTCGTATTATTTTTGGTTTAAAAAATTTAACGGAGAAATATTTAAGTACAAAATTTTAGGACGAATTTTTTAACCGACCTTTTCAAGGATTTTCAAAAAATTGCACTTTTAAAACGTCAAATTTTTAAACAGTTGCTGCTTTATTCGTTTCGTTTCGTTCAAAACTCTTTATTAAAGCTGTGTGTAAGGATGACCGTCATGAAAGTTTTTCCTTAAGCTCTCTACAGCTTTTGCAAAGTTTATGTAAAGAAATAGCCTACAAAACTGTTTGCAGAAAAAAAGACTGCATTATCAGTATTGACTTTCTTATGTTGCTCACGAAGTGGTAAAATAGTTTACCCATTTTGCGAAAGTCGACAACTACTGCTTCAAGCAGACCTATTATGAAGGCTGGAATTTTTGTACTCTCCCGGGTTTCGTTTTCACCGTTATTTGTAGGCTCGACTAATAAAGTTTTAAATATGACAGAATCTTAACAATCATTAAGGAATGCGTAGCCAAGCAGGTCTCCAGAGCTCATGAAAAGTAGATTTAAAATACCTTTAAAGAGAAAAGTAAGTTTAAAAGTGACGAACTAAGGGAGCCAGTCAGGGACCTTAACAACTGAGGATAAAGAGACCTTTAAGAGCAGAAAAAACAACTGGTGTGGACTGAAAGTCCAAACTGAACGAATTAATGGGCAATAACTCTGAAAGTTCGAAGCCAACCAAACTAAGGAAGTGAACGTGTGCTCGTTTATCTGTCATGCAGTCTGGCAGATACCCACAAGAGGTCTACTAGACACTTTTCTCTGGTGGTCAACGAAATAAAAGAGCAGTGGCATTCCTCAAGTCGTGTTAAGAAGGGTACTTACACTAGGAGTCGGATTATTAAAGGCCAAGTGTAATCGGCATCAATGTGAGCCATAAACACAAGAAAGTTGTGTTTTAAGCCACCTAAAAATTATCAGTCTGCTCTTCGTCCAAAATTAGAAGTTTAATGTAAATGCTTTAATGTAAATGTAAATGCTTTATTAATTTGAAGTGATGAAAGCTCTGTAGTAAACAGTGTTAGTTTTAAGACCTCCGAGTCATCTGTAAATATATGACATTAAACTGTTCCAAAAAATAAACACAAACGTAATTTTGTGGTGCATTAAATATATCAGAAAACAAATAGAATATGGTTCGTTCTTTTTAAATTTTATATTGTCGGTTTCATACTCTACTCTACATAAAGGTTAAAGAGGGCGTTCCCGATTTTTACACATATAATTTTATCACGTTTTGACGAAATGTTAGTTTTGGAAATTATTAGTTTTTTTCTAAATTATTAAAATTTTGCTCCATTGGGCATTGCAAACTGCACTTCATAAAACCAAACCTTACTTGGCTTATACACTATAACTTTTTCAAACATCTTAAGTATTTCGACCTTAGACACAACATAAAATTAGGTGTAAATAAACAATTTTTTCTTTGAATTTTTTTAACAATTTTTGTTTATTTTTAATTTTATTAACTAAATCTTTAAATTTTACCTTTGTTTTTTTAATGTTTGAAACTTTTTATATTCGTTGTTTATTTTTATTAGAAAATCTTATAAATTTGTATTCATAGATATAAAAACACTTCACGTGTGTATGTATGTATGTATGTCTGTATACGCTCGCTTAATAAAACAGATTTTTGCTGTTGTATATTTTGACCCAATTTTAGATTACATTTTACAAATGAAACTGGGTCAAAATAAATTACGTTTTATCGTGCTAAAAATTCAAAAATGTGCGCGCACACTATTTTATTTTTTCAGGTTATAATTTTGATATTGTAACATGAATAAACTTTACGCAGGGGGTGCCAGTGACAGCGGTGTAATAAATCAATATTTTATAGATTTATTTTAAAAATTGGCCTTAACCAAAATTATGTAAGAATTCTTATTGACTGCAAATTGGAAAAATGTTTTATTACTTAAAATAATATTTGAAAGAAAAAAAATCAATTACAGCAGCTATCAAAAAATATTCATTGTAAAGTTCGTTTATTTGCCTGGAGTTTCAAAAACGCGAAAAAATACTTTAAATTTTATATTACGAGTAATTAAAACTTTTTGCATTTCTTTTTCACTTCATTCTCTTATCTACAAAGTTCTCGGTTCATTGCTATGTCTAATAAATATTAATATTTTTTGAATTTTTTCAATATTTTTATATCGTAAATGGTCCAGCTGATTTTTGTTTATGTTTAACGTTGTTGTAAAAATTTCAAAATAATTTAAAAAAAAACTTTAAACGTGCTTTTTATAAAATAAATTTTTTCAATGTATAATAGATCAATTTACTAGCCATAGATTAGGGATATATGCTATTCATAATCTCCAATATAGACAGGTAGATGGCAAAATCTCGATTTTATCTTAAAATTTCACTTACATGCATTTTGCTCAAAAAATCAAATAGTAGTCAAAAAATTTAATATTTGCCATGTATTTGCTTAAAAAAAAACGATAATGTTTCAAAAAATAATAAAACCAATTGTCGTCAAAAAACCAATATTTTACGAACAAAAATAACCATAAAAAGAATAAAATATCAAAAGGATCGAAAATGCAAATAATATACATAAATAAATTACACTGACCAACAATGAATACGTTTCGTAATTAAAAATACCCAATTATAATGTATTTGCACCCCATGAGTTTAAAAATTACCTCGAGAATGACCAACTAGCTCTTGTTTTCAAGATACAGTAAAATGTCACTTTTTACATGCTCAACTTTCACTTTGTTAAGAAATTCAGTTTTTGGATGTTGGTACGCCTGTTAACTAACAAAACTAAACGTTCTTCAGCTATTTTTAGGTTATATACGTGATTTCTGTTCTTGAGATAGTGCTTGATGTGGTTGCTGTTGTTTTCTTGTTCAACTTTTAATGTTTTGGAGTGATATTTGAGTGTACTAAACCAAAATGGTACGAAGTTGTGTGAATTCAGTGAATAACTTTTGTTATATTTGGTCACGGAAACGAAATCTTACTATTGCTGTTAAGATTGCACTCAGCATTATTTTAAGGTTATGGCAGATGACCAAAAAAAAAAAGTCGTGGGCTCAGCATATAAGTTGTAACTCTGGTTTAGTTTATTTAAGAAAATGAAGAATAAAAAAACGATATATGTCTTTTGCTGTGCACATTGTTTGGTGGGAGCCTACAAATCATATAAATGACTTTACAATTTTTAACTTGGAAAGAAAAGCCGGATGAAATATATATGGATACCAGAACTATAAATGAATCATTCATTTTTTAATTCATTTGCAAATCATTCATGCAATAAATTAACAATTTTTTATTTAATTCTTTTCACACACAAAAAAAAAAAAAAATAATTGAATTGAATGAAATTTCAATTTGGTAAAAATGATTTGCAAATCATTTTTAGTTCAAATGAATTTATAAAAGAAATTGCCATTCATTTGAATTGAATTCACTTTGAATTAATTTCATTTCCAACTCATTGATTAAAATTTGAATTGATTTTGTTAGTAAATACGCAGTGAGCATCTCCCTGTTTTCTGTGACCTTTAATCATTAAATATTTTTAGTTTATTTGGAGAATTTTCCATTTTTCATTATCTCTAGATCTGCTCTTGAATTCGATTGATTGGAACTCATTTAAGATTTCTTTAATTTGAATTGCAATTCGTTGTTCCAACTCATTGGAATGAATTTAAAATTAATTCAATTCAAATAAATTGAAAATGAATTGCAATTCACTTTGGCATATTTATTTGAGTTGAAAACTAATTGAAAATACTCATGAGCATTGAAAAATTGTTTTTAATTTTTATAATACTGCCGGCATGTTTAGGGGGGCTAAACAATAGTGGTGATGCCACTTTTTTTAATTTTTGTTCCTGCAGAATTTATAATTGAAGGAATTTTTTCTCGAGAAAAAATTTTCCCGTGAGATAGAAATTCCGTGAGAATGTTTATAATTATAAATAAAAAATGACAAATCTTGAAAGAAAAGCTTAACTTTTTCTTGTCTCTTTTTTTGTAAATTTTTAAATTGCAAATTTTTTTCTTTCATTTATCTGTGAAAATTCCTTTGAAAATCCTTCTGAACCAAAACCAAAAAATTTTTACAATTTTAAAATTTCTTGAAACTCTGAAAAAGTTTTATTCTCCTGCCCAATTGTAAGATTTAAGTATCATTCTATAAATTTTATTGCTTAAACATTTAAAGGTCGTCCTAGAATCCACGAAAAAGTAAATTTTCGCAATTTATTTAGTGAAGTGAAGGAATTTCTTAAAATTATAAATAAATAGAAGAAAAAATAATTTTTTTATTTAATTGTTTAATAGTCAAAATTGTATGCAGAATCTTAAGACAAATATCTATTTAAGCCATGAAGCACAGTTTTATTTTTAGCACTCTGCTAATCATTATAATTAGAGCATTTAGGGCTTAGAAAATACTCAACTTTGAATGTTTTGAAGTGATATTTTAATGTACTAAACCAAAATGGTACGAAGTTGTGTGAATTCAGTGAATAACTTTTGTTATATTTGGTCACGGAAACGCAATCTTACTATTGCTGTTAAGATTGCACTCAGCATTATTTTAAGGTTATGGCAGATGACCAAAAAAAAGTCGTGGGCTCAGCATATAAGTTGTAACTCTGGTTTAGTTTATTTAAGAAAATGAAGAATAAAAAAACGATATATGTCTTTTGCTGTGCACATTGTTTGGTGGGAGCCTACAAATCATATAAATGACTTCTATTTCTACTTGACTTCACCAATAAAGCCGGGATTGTCAACAAAGAAAAAAAAGAACTGTTCAACAACCACACATTCCTTTGGCTATTCAACCAATACCTACCCCACCCCACAGTTATGAACTTTAAGTTGAAAATACAGATAGTGCAAAAGATCTTAGCCATCCTAGCACATCTCACGACCCATGACCCAAGGTGTATTACAGAAACTAGAGCAAATAAAATTTTTTCGTTGTCATTTTCGTTTTTATTAACCTAAAATTAGTAACATTTGATTTATGAAGTGAAGGAAACATTAAAAAATAACTTTTTGTTGGCCAGTGTTATTACCGAAATATACACTGCCTGTCACTTTAATAATGAATCACATTTTAACTTAATTTTATCTCCTAAACTAAAGTACAGAAACAAATAATTTGTTTGCTTAAGTTTCCTGAGAAAACAAACAATATAAATATTTTTATTATACTAAAATTATGCATTTACTTAGAGACCTGTATTTCTGTGGTATTTTTTCGTGTGCCATTTGACTAAGAAATATTTTAAAATTTAGCAAACTTTAATTTATTTTTAAACTTTAGGTTTTAAAAATGAAAGTTATAAAAGTGAAAATTATTATCTTCTAGCATTCAATTAGTTATAGAGTACTGCCACTATTTTTAGTAATAACCTCATAAAAACAACTTGGCATCGACTTGTATAATGAGTAGAGTATCCACTCGATCAACCATACCTCGATTAAACGGAGTAAAAAAAATTTAAATTTCGATTCAAAAATAACTCGAACAAATAATGTCGGTTAATCGACTAAAATTAATTTTAATAACGATCTACTTTTAATTTCCAGATTGCTCGTTTAAGAATAATTTTTAAGTGCGTAAATCATGCGCTATCAGATTTTGGATTACCACTTTTTATAGATATCGAAATAAATGCATTGTCAACAAGAAGTAGTACTTTACGACCGCTTGTTGTGGCAGTTAAAGAGCTAAGCACAGATTCCGCAACATTAATTGATTTTAAAGACATAATTAAAATTTTTTATCAATTTAGAAAAGGCAAATTACTTCTTTTCAAAAAATGTAACTATTTGTTTAAAATCTAGTACAACTTAGAGATGAAACAAATTACTTAACGTATTATTTTATAACTTGCGACCTTCCCAATAATCACCACATTTGATAAATACAGTTCTAAAGCTGAAACAAAAGAAATTGCTATCAAACTATAGGTCTGTTTAGAAGCTTTACTAGCAAAAACTAACAACGAGATGTCAAGCTAGCAAACCGATGTCAAACACAAGGAGAAATTACAAATAATATTCCAAATAATTAAACAGAAAAAATTTTGCATATAATATTTTACATGTTTTTAATTACTGGTTAATTTTCAAGCGTCTTTATGATGTTTAAGCGGATCATCCATTTTATGTGAAAGAGTTTTTTAAAATCGGGATTCATAAAAACAAATAAAAAAAAATCGGTTAAAAGCTCTTTATATTAATTAAACTTTATTTTTAAAAGAATATTTTAACAGACATGATGAAAAATAAAATAAGAAAGTGTGCTTTAATGTTTTAATACAGCATAATATGTCCTGTCCTAAGTCATTTTGGCATGGCTGCCATTTCTTATTGAATATAAAATTTTAATTTGTTGAAGTTGTACGATTAATTAGAGTTATTTGATAATTTAAAACTTTTAATCGGATAATCGACCAAGATTAAAATCCCAAAAGCGATTAATTGTTTACTCGAATAAAATTAAAATCCGATTAAATGGATACCCTAATAATGACTCCAAGTAATTAAGCGAAATTGACTCCATGCTTCCGTTATTGTTTCCTTTTAGGATTCTATCGTCTCATATTGCTTTCCTCCTTCATAAACTTTTCTTGCAAGCCAACCCCAGACATTTTCCATTGGATTCAGGATCTGGTGAATATGGGAGCCAATCCGAAAGTTGAATACCTCTTTGTCGTTTTGCTATGTCCAAGGTATGGATCCAAAAAAAAATCATTTAATTTCCATATCTTTCCACGTTATTTTAATAATTGTACACAACAGTCTTTCCTCTTTTCATATTTTTTACTATTTGAACCGGGTTCTCACCTTGAGATTTCAAAATCTTTTTCAGATTTATTTAGAGCCTTACCGCGTACCATTTTGATTAAAAACTACTTAAAAACTATCAAATTATAATTTTCTGAACTTTAGTTAAGGAGATACACTTAATTTAATTTTAAAAAATGTCATTCCTTATTCAAATGGCAGGCAGTGTACATTAATAAATTATAACTTATTTCTTGGCTTAAACTTCACCCAAACAGAATCGAAATTTAATAAAAATTATTAAATGGTTGGTTGTCCATTTGGAATTTGTAATTTCAAAAAAAATCGAATTTTACATAGAATGGAATACTTATCGTGCAAAATTATTATTTCACAAAAAGAAATGAAAAAAATTTATTTTTTTTCAATCAGAGTTTGAACCGTGGATATTATATATGAATTAAAATTTACTTTTTTCGGCTTGGGTTCAGTTTTTAATTTAAAATCTAAAAATTTTTAGAAAGAAAAATTATTTACAAATGCATGCGGAAGTTTTCGAAAGAAAACAAAAAAAACGAAGAAATGCTTTATGTTGTGTGTGAAACTCGTCTAACCAAATTAGTATTGATTAGTTGGTTAGCTAGATGATGTTTACAATGTACACAACCAAAGGTAGATACATAGATGCGAAGAATGCTGATGAAATATGTAGCGTTCCAGAAAAAACAGGATTTTATTCTACTAGCGTCTAATTTTTCTTGTTTGTGTTCCTTTTTTTTTTTTGGAAAACGTCGGCATACTTTTGTAAATATATTTTCTTTGTAAAAATTTTTAGAATTTAAATTAAAAACCGAAACTAAGCCGAAAAAAAGAAATTTTAAGTCATTACAACAAAAATAATAAATTCAAATTTGTTAAAAACTAAAATCAAAACTCCAAAATGGGCAAAAACTTACAAAAAAAACAGATATTTAGAACAAAACGTAATTAAGTTCTAACAAGTATGAAACATTAAACAAAGAATCGAAAATGTATTAATACCAAAATTTTAACAAATTAAAAAAATGTAAATTTCACCAAAACATTATTTCAAAAACATGTAAACAAAATTTGAATTATTCATTTTTTCCACTTTTGGAGGGGTATTTATGTATTTACGTAATATTCTGCACCTTAGATTAAAGATGTGTCTGTGGCAATATTACTTAGTTTACAATAACTGCACTTCCAAAACATGTTATATTTATGTACATAGACGTTGTATTTAAAAATAGGATTGCATTCTATGTAATTCACACCACAGACCTTGAATAAAACTCTAGACAGTGACAAGAAAGAAATCTGCAATGTTTTTATTTATATTAATATTCTTAAAACGTAAATGTGTTAAACTATTTTTAACAAACCAACCTTGACTGCGCAAAATATGCTCGTCTAGTTGAGATACAAGAACTTCCAATAAGAATTTTTAAGTTTAAAACGCCATCAACGGAACCAATTAATTAACAAAGAAAAAGTATTATAATCTCTTGAAAAGTACACAAAATAAAAAGCAAATATAATTCATGAATCATGTTACCCAGGGATGGATAATTCGGTACTTTTGAAGAAAACAATAAAATAAAAAAGTCATTAACACTTATCAAAATATTTAAGAAAGTGTAAAAGAGGAGAGTATTTGAGAAATTAATAGGTATTCAACCTTATTATTTTTAATTATTATTATTTTTTTAATTATTTTTTAAAAGAAGAAAAACTTATCAATCAAAAAAATATTTTTCTCTTTTAGTGTCTCTTTTTTTTAAAAAAATCTAATTTTAGATCTTTGGAAATAAATATTATTTTATGTTTATAAATTTTAAATTATATTTGAATTGTAATTATGAATTGATAATTCAGTATGGGATTAGCCTTTTATTTAACTCCTCTCGTTCCGAAACCTTCATCAGCATTTAATCCAAGCACAAGATGTCTGGACATTTTGAATCGATTGGAAAAACGCAATACATTTCTTTTCTCATTATATATACATATATCCTTCTTCCGTTCTAGCTTTAGCGCAATGTGACGTATAAGTAGCGTTTAATAAAAAGGCTGCTTAGATTAACATAAAACTAAAAAATCTCGTTTTTTTTATTAAAAAAAAAACAATTTCAGTAAAGCTATTTTAATACATTGACTTGAAACTAATAACTTCCAATCATGTTAATTAAAACCTCTTCTAATATTAAAAATTTCAATTTAACTCCAAAAATAAAAGTGAAATAACATTTCTTTAAAGAAAACCATATGATTTCAAAACAAAACCAACAATTATGTGTTTGTAAACAAAAACAAAAAAAAAAATATGTGCATCAACCTCCTTCAACTATATCACGTCATCGATTTCATATTTTATATGGCCAGAAACATGAAATTCATTCAAACAAAATATGTAACATTTATGTATGTGTGTAGCTTTTAGCCACATGACTGGAAGAAAAAAAATGACTTGTTTACAAAATGAAAACCTGGTTTTTCTTAACAATAAAGTTTGTTTTTTAACAAGAAGAATAAACAACGAAAGAGCAAACGATAGGAACAGAGATGGGAAATTTATCACCATAAACTTTCTTCAAGTTCTTTACGTGATATAAAAAAAGTGAAAAATAGTTTTTGTTCCACATATTATATAAAATTGGACTTCAGTGTACAATTGTATAAAATAACTCAATGCAAATTAAACATAAAATTAGAAAAATCACTTTGTTTTTGATACAGATATTGTATGTTTTTACCTTTCACCACAAAAAGTGAAACAAGGTATAACTAATTTCGTCATTCCGTTTCCGAACCTATAAAGTATATATATATTCTGACTTTTTATGCATAACGAAGTCGATTGAGCGATGTCCGTCTGTCCATCCGTGTTACTGTTGAAATCAAGTTTGCCGAGGCACTAGATCAGCTGGAAAAAAATACGTCAATCGAAGTGCTATTGAAAATCAGCAAGATCGGTCCATGTCCTTCGACTACCTCTAATTTTTTCACATCATTTGGAAATATATATATATATATATATATATATATATATATATATATATATATATAAAATATCAAGTAAAAAAATTGGCGCTCGCCCATACTTTCCGAGGAAAGGAAATACTAAAAATTTAAAAAAAAAACGCTTAACCCATTAAGAGCCGATGGCATTTTTATGTAATTTTTTTTCCAATTTGTAATTCTCTCTCTATTTGTTTTTTGATTGGAGTTACTTCACTAAACTAGATTTAGATAATTGGCATAGCCGAATATAGCACTCTTACTTGTTTGATTATCCAAATGTACAAAGTAAAAAAAATATTCATTTTGCGAAATTATGATTGTTTAATTTCTACTGAACTTTTGTAATTTGTATAAGATTTTAAAAACTTTTTTGATTGCGTTTTAAGGAATATTAAATTTTTTGCAGAAAATTTTCAAGTTTTCATTACTTATTATTTTTTTTATTTGTTTTATTTTTTTTTTTTTTTAAGTCATTTCAAAGGTAAATTTATTTTACTAGGTAATAGCGGCTCTACAACAAATACAACATTTGTAAAAACAACATGGCATTTTATTGTTGCTTTGTGAGTGAAAATGTCAAAAATAGAAAAAGAAAATAAAAGAGAATTGGTCTAAAAACAAACGCTTTCTTTGTTCTTCATATGCTTGTTGTTAGTGTTTTTTTAAATTCGTAAACAAAAGTAGGAAAATATAAACAACTTTTGACATGTCCAACTACAAACCAGCTGGGCGGACGACACTACCTAGTAAAATAAATGTACCTTGGTCATTTCGGTAAAGTTATTATTATATTTTAGTAAAATTTTTACATATTTTGCTGAGATGTTGATTCGTTAGTAACTTTTGTTTTTCTGAAAAATTTTCTTTTTTAATTTTCATTCCAAATTATCGGTTTTCAATACAACAGAGAAAAACAAAGCAATACCACTATGGGAAAACGACATTGCAAACTGGAGAGAGAAAAGAGGCAGCCGCTGTTATTCGTACTCATTTTAACTATTTATGGACGGGTTTTTTAAAAGTTTTAGACACTAAAAACTGGGGTCATTTCAACATGAACACGAGTTCAAAAGTGTTTCTTGTCGAAACTGTAAATGTAATGACAAACGTATAACCTCATCTACCTGTATTTAAAGGTAAAAAACCCAACTGTATGAGTTCTCCAAACATATAACAATTTTCCACGCCTGGATAAAAGAAAAAGTAATAAATATGTTTTAGGAGATCTTTTTTAAACTCTATAAAAAAATTACGTCATATTTTTTGTTAACTAAACAACAAACTTGAGACTGATAAAAAGGCGCAAATTTAACTCAAACAAACAAACACATGCATGGCAAGTTTAAACCGAATACATACTATTTAAAATTATGTACACATACATGCATACATTAATAACATTAGATACTACTGCAACTAATACAATTAGATTTTTGGAAGATATCTTTTATTTCATTTTTAAATTTTTTAAAGTACAAAGTTTTCAATCAATTTCAACGATACTGGTTTAAATAAAAATCATGATAAAAACAAACTTTTTACATTTTTCGTGTTGATTCTTGTCAACTTTTCAACATACTCTCCATTAGGTTTGATGTGTTTCATTTAGTAATTCTTCTAAATTTTAAAGTATTACGCTAATTTTAGATTGTAAAAGATACTCATGTGCTTTATTGCCGAGATCGCATCCTTCCACATTTGAATTGTATTTTTTTCGTAGATGAAGCTACAAATACTTCAAAACTCAATGTGTATATCTGTGTCATCGAAAAAGCAGAATTATGTACTTGATATCTGGTTAAATTTACTTCTTTGGCCAATAATGTACTTGTAACACATTGCTTCGTCTCATGCTACATTATACAGGAAATTTATGGTCGACCATATTTTTAAATTAAGATAAAATTTCTATTTCTTTTTACCTCCTCCTGCTTCGTTTGATTTTTACAAATTTCCTGAGGAATATTTTCAATTTTTTAATTGAACTTTTGACAATTCTGGACTGACTTCACAACAAAAATCTGGATATTATTTTATTAAGTTGTTAAAGAGATAGTAGATTGGTACAATAAAGAATTTGTGCTCAACTTAACGCCAATTCGAACCTTGGCTAATTAGACTATTGCAACTGCGGAAGGACTTTCTTTCCAATTAGATTACTAAACTAATGACTTTAACAAATCATAAGTTTTTTATAACCAATTACTGAGAATTGATTACATTAATTACTGCAGGAAATAATAAAAATCATTAGTACATATTTAAAGGTATTCTTTTTTAACTTAAAGAACTGGTTCAATTACTACTTCCTTTATTTGCGAACTAATTGTGCAAGCGAGTTACAAAATTTGGCAATCACAAAAGTAAGTCATTATATGGTAAGTATTATTTAAGGTAAAATCTAATTTTTGCTTTGCGTGCACAGTGGGGCAAAATCAAATATTTTGAAAACAACTCAGTCATTGAAGCTGGATACCATCCACCCAGTTGAGTACCTCTCACCTGAAAATTTTTCTAACGCTTGGCATTTCTTTGTCTGATTTTAAAAAAATTATACATCGTTGTAAGAGCCTCGTCAATACCTACAAAATAGTGTTTTGATCTGCATCTTTATGTTTAAAAATGATCGAATTATAAGCATTTTAAAATTAAAATATTTGAGTTTTCGATATCCCGATACAGTTTTTTTTTAAATATTGTCTATTATTTATAGAAAATTTCTTTAATTTTTTTTTTACCGTAGTTAGCGAGCAAAATTGAAAATACTGTGGATAAATTTTAAAAAATATATTTATTTGGGTTAAAAATTAAACCATTTTTAATTTAAAAAATTTTACATTTTTGTGTATTTTAATCTACAAAGAGCCACCAGTTTAATTTTTATTAAATATGAGTGTTCCAATATGTATCTCACTCTTATAAGTTAATGTTTGCACACGCCTGTAAAAAAATTATTCGTGGATAAAGTTCATGAAATACTTTCAGCACCAATTTAAAATATATATAGCTCTTTTACAGCAGTCTTCCTGATCCAAGCCCAGCTTTGGGGTTTTAGAACGTATAGACTTAAGTAAAAATTTCAATGTAAAATTGGTCAAATTGAAGGACCTCCATCTTCCATAAGAATGATAGGATTTATACGAAATTTGGTTTAAACAAACACACATATAGTGAGCTTAAATAAAACTAAAAAAAAATTTAAATATATTCCTTAAGAAAAATTGATTACCCAATAATTTTGCAATTTGTAAGCTAAAAATCGTATAGATTCTGATTCAGAAAAAATATAATCTTCAATTTTTTTTTTTAACTTTTAAATTTTACTCGCTAACGTCGATAAAAAAATCAAAAAAATTTCTGAAAATTGTATCCTGTAAACCTGGACCAGGGTATCGAAAAAAATAAGAGATTTAATTTAAGATAATGTATGAAAAAATATGCAGGAGCAAAGTGCCCAACTTTAAGACCACATAACGCCATCCCTGGAAAATATACAGTACCCAGCTTTAAAACTTAAGCTTGAGTACTAGAGGCGTATTGTGTATTATGCTCATGTGTAATTTTGATTCAATATAATATTCAATAAATAATAAGTTGCATAATGCATGCAGCTCTCTAGAAAAATTAAGGTGGATACATCAAAGGGGAAAAATTAACAAATTTCAAGGGAAATATCATGGACGATAAAGGGGATTGTTGCTTTAAAGTGAAATTGTTCACGTGAATTATTTACGATTTCAATTAAAAGAAAGTGGAAAAAATTTCGATTGAAAAATTATTCATGATAGGGGTGAATTACTTCTTATAGTGAGTATCCGTCCTCGAACAAGAGCGCCAAGACATTGTTACAATTGTAGTTCTCTAAATAAGGGATAACTTAAAAAAATATTGCATGGGGCGTTAAACTTTAAGCGGACCGTCAACAAAAAATTGACATAAAAATTCAATATTTTTGAGCAATTAGTCCCACAGTTTGGCTTTCTTTAAAGTACAAACATACAAGAGCAGATTCATTTTACTTTATAAAGACTTGCCATTGGCAAAGCAATTTAGAATATCATTGCCTTTTAAGCATTTTGAATAATTCTGATAAATTTTAATTTAGTGACGGCAGCTCTTAAAAGTGTATGATACGTTTATTGAATTTTTTTAATTTGTGCAATTTTTGTTAAGGCTTTTCTACTTTTTTGAAATCAAAACTTTAAGGTGATAATCAATTTTAATTTATTTACATATCTTTATTTCAAATCTTAAGACTGCATTATTAACACCCGCTTTTTATAGCTGTTGTAGATAGACAATCAATTCTACTGGCAGTTTATAATAAGAAATGTCCAACATTAAATTTATTCAATACAAATTTTTTCAAATAAAATTCACAGTCTTATTTAAGTTAACCATGTTTTGAATATTAAATACGATTTTTTTTAAGTTTAAAATAAGTTTTTATGCAAATGTCGTATGTATCATTCTTAAACATACTACAACCAACAACCATAACAAAAAACCAAATATTCGAAATAATATATTTCGAAATAATATATTTCTTAAACAAATTTTATTGACGACTTACAAAAAAAAACTGACCAACTAATTGATCGTTTAAAATACATTAAAATTGTTAATTTGTTCAATGTCAATTTGAAATCAAGAATCTTATTTCACAAACAATTTTATTTAGGAAGTAGAATTAGTTTTGTGTAGTCACAAAAAATTATTTAACTTTTTAATTAGTATTCATGTTTGTGTCGAAAGCACGCTCAAAGTATGAAAGAGCTGAGGTAAATGGATTTGAAAAACGTGTTAAAAAGTTCGTTTCTGTTGTTAGTTTTTAACTGAAATTACTTAAAAGTTAAAGTGCCGACAACATGTTTTGTTTTTGCGGTTTTAATTTACAACAATGATACAAGACCCTTATTCCCCGGAAGTAAAAGGTTACTAAAGATTACCAAAGATACAGTAAAATTTTTAACTCGAAATAGGGAATATACGAGATACTTATAAAATAAAAAAGGCTGCTTGATTTCGCGTAGATATTGTCTCATCATCTATCCTTATGAATATATATGTCGATATGTGGCGCTTAGTGAGGAGCCAGAGTTTTGATTTCGGAAATTAATGTGTATTTAGCCGTGCCTCAGTCCTAATCATCAGTTACCTAAGCCTGCGCTTGGCTTCTTATATATTTTTCACCGCAATATCATCTGCATAGTCACAGTATCTCATCGTAGATTTCCCGGAGCAAGGCCCAGAATGAAGCCGTCTGCAACCCCCGATGTTTCCACAAATCACCTTACGCAGTATGTAGAAGAACACTATTACTAGGCTATTTCCCTATTTACGTTCCAGGTAGAGCGGCCCTAAAACCTAACATTTACACTCTCGACCTAAGGCATCTTTTACGTCTAACGTTGCTAACAAAACCACTGGCCTGCTGTTATGTCTTAAGCACAGGACGACTTTAACGGCGTCGATAATATTCTTTAGGGCTCCTATATCAGACTTGCCAGGACGAAATTAATGATTGCATTCCGAAAGTTCTGTAATAGATTGAATGAGTTTATGTACAACCACCAGTTGTCATCACTATATTTTGTTAAAATTCTAATGCGCCTATCTGCGCCTTGCTTATCTATGCATTAACTATTCCATTAACCTTATACACATGTGGTTTATGGCAAAACACTCATAGCAGCGCTAAATGTCCACCTAGAACTTTATCCTGCACTTTGAGCAGGCAATATTAATTCGCTGCGTCTTCGACAGTTTGTATCACTAGATGCAGGAATAGCAACAAGAGATCTTTTTGTTCGCGGTCGTTTGTGCACGTATTTTGAACAGACATTCCTTAATCAGTGAACCTGCAGCCACTTCCACTACTTTCTCTTTTGAACAATAAAGGTCAAGGTCACTTACCCCCGAGTAATTTTGGGTTTTATATCTTTGATCTCTGTGACTTTTTTGAGAGCGCTCTTAATGGCGCCATAGAACTGAACATTAGGATTTAACTAACTTCTTAAGAAATTCTCCGTTGCGCCATTACCTCGGCTTTTTCAAGCTTGTTTTTAAATTTCTGTCTAAGTTTCTCCGGTACTAGCCAATAACGTCAAAGAGATTCTAGCACTCCAAAATGCCTGGTATTAACTTCCATTCTTATATTGCGTTGCTTTGCTATCGCCAGCTTCATTTTTTCTTTTAAAGTTTTTTTTTTCATCCTCGCTAGACTTCTCGTTGCTTCCTTTCATCTTTCCTGGTGAGGTGAATTCTGTTTGCGCCGCTTTCAAGCTCCTTAGCTTTCTCTGGCATCTCTTTTTTTGTCGTCTTTTTTTTTGCCATCAGGGCAGTATGCGTTTTCCTGCTCTTCATAAGTGATTTTTCGTTCCTCAAATATTTTCAAGTTATTTTCTTTATAATAATCAACATAACAATAATATATATAAAAAATAATAATTATATTGTTTGTAACTCAGGGAGTTTAGAATTGTAACGTGATTCATTTCATTACAATTCAACAAACTGAGTGTTTGTATTGTTAATCTAACAGCTTTCTTATGAAAGATTAAACCAAATTGCACTATTTTCTTTGCAAATTGTTTTAATGTTAAGCTGTCTTAGAATTTATAAAACCAACCTTCATCCTAATTATAAAGTAACGCTTATTTAGAGATGCACATCTGAGAGTTGAACCACACAATATTCGAGAAGAAAAATGTATTGCTGTAGAAACTAAAGTGTTTAGACCATTCAACTAATGAATGAGTAACACATTTAACAGCACAAACTTAACAACTAAAATAATTTATTAAATTTTTTAAAAGAGACACACAACACACAGACAGTTCATTTTTCAATTTCTACACATTACACACATTTAATTCATTTTTATTTTACATAAAATTTTAAATGTGTTCATTATTTTAAGTTTTTAAAAATAGGTCAGTTGAAAAATAAAAACGAAAAGTAGAAAATGTTTTATCAAGTTCAATGAACTAATAATGAGAACAAAATGAAAAATTTATTAAGAACTTGAGTAAGAGAACATCAGATTAAATTTGCATTATTTCGTTAAAAATACAGGTATCCTTTCTATAACGAAGTTTTGCAAATTATGTACTAAAGCATATGAATTATTAATACTAAAATATAACAGAGTTTTTTTTTTATTAAGGGCATGGAACACTACAATATTTACATTTATTACAATATTTATATACAATATTTGGTCATTTAATCTGTCAAAATGGCCTGATTGCCTTAGTGTTCAAAAAGTTGGGTAGTTTGTATTAAAGTAAAATTTGATATAGAGTTTTTGAAAGTTTCTTTAAATAATAATAATTTCTTTTCGTTTAGAGTTGCATTTAACAATTTAATCAAATTCTCTTGCGAAGTAATTGTACGATTGTGTAGGATAGTCAGTCATGACCTGTATCCTACTTTCTTTAAAACAGTCAGGCTTAAAAGGGGACCACTGTAGATCGTTAATTAAATTCTTATATGATAAGAGAAATCGGTACAATGAAACCATAAAATGTATATCAATTACAATATAAAAAAATATTTTATTTAAATTAATTTATATTAAAAAATAAAAAAAGGTGCCAGTTAGTTGCTCTAAGCAAAACTTTTTTTCTGTATTTTATATCAAAAACAAAATTAAATTGCCAACTTAAAAGTATCAAATAGTATTTCAATTTGATATCTTTATTATATCCATTTTTTGCGAACTTAAAGATCATTAATTGAAATTAAAAAATACTAATTTGACTGATTAAGTTTGTGGTGAACAGTCGGCAACTAATTGTGTTACTAAACAAACATTAAAACAGACAGATAGACAGATCTGTGGTTAACAAAATTAATTTCAAATTATTTAACGTACATATGCAGAAACAAACTTGCATATAAAAAATTTCATTTACAACTGTGTGATAGAAATTTTATGTTCGTTTCTGCTTACAAAAAATTAAAATAATAGTGAGAGAGGAAAGTTCAAACAAATAAAAGTATGTAAATGTAGTGGTACATATTAGAGGGTAGATTCTATGAAAATGCGTAAGAACATCTTTGGAGTATCTTTAGAATGGAATAAAGATAAATTTGATCTTTTAGCTAGAAAAGAAAAAACTATATTTAATTTTTTTTTTCAAGTAAATTATAATTCACAATTTTAATTTTTTGACTTTAGCACTCACAAATGTTCTTCATTGATATAAAAAAATGAAGGATAAAAATGTCTAAATGGCCTCCAAAAAGTCATTATAATATTTTAACTTTTAAGGCATTTTTCTTACTTAAACGTTTTGTTAGATTCTGCACTCAAAGTGTAAAAACGTGACCCAGTTGATTTCGTCACAATGTATGTCAGTCTGTCACAACCCTCTACTCTGAAATCGTAAGAGGTAGACGCTTGAAACTTTTGCACAAGATTTATTATTATAGCCATTATAACAACAAATACTTAAAGGGTGTTCGGAAAGTCACGTGATATTCATAAAAATATTGTTATTTTTTTTAACTGTGATAGGCACGTCAAATTTAACTTACACTGTACAAACTGTAAAAGTGCTATATTCGCCTATGTCGAATCTTAAATACCCTTCACTACGTATGTAAATTTAGTTTAGTAAAGAAGCTCCTATCAAAAAAACAAATATTGCTGTGATAGAACTAAAAAATAAGAAATAAAAATTAAGTACATAAAAATATCACCGACTCTTAATGGGTTAAGCATTTCTGGAAAAAAAAAAATTTTATTTCCCGAAAGATCTCTTCATAAGCTTTTTTTTATACCCATATTGACCATATGGACGATCAAACCTTTTTATGAAAATTTCAAAGGCCCATAACTTGGTAAAAATGGGCAAGCAACAATTTTTTATTATATCCATGAAATAACAACTTCCACTTATACACAACAAGATTTTTTTTAAGATATAGTTTAACAATTGGTGTTGATCAAAACCTATTCCCGTTGAGTAAAAAACTAACTGAAAAAACGTTGTATAAAAAATTGAAAACAAAGCAAAGTCATATAACTACAATCTAAATGACGAATGTTTCACTACACTACAGACTGGATGTTTTTTCTTATTTTTTAATTACCTATCGCTCCATATTTTTGTTTTTTTTTTACTTTATTGTTGCAAATGATATGAAAAAATTAGAGGCAGGCGTGGTGTTAAGCCCACTGCCTTGAGGGAGGGAAATAAACCGATCTTGCTGATTTTCAATAGCACCTCTTTCGAAACTATGCCTGATGGATCGGCGTGTTTAAAAATTCTCTAGCTTGTCTAGTGCCTTGGCAAAGTTAATTTCAACACTAACACGATTGGACAGACGGATAGACGGACGGATGGACATCGCTCAATCGATAGAATATACATATATATTGTATGGTGCCGAAAATGTATATTGTGGAAATTACAAACGGAATGACATACTTAGATATACCTTTTTCCCCTTTTTTTTTGTGAAGGGTATAAAAAGAAATTATTAATTATTCTGTTACGATAACAGATCTCTGTTAATGACTTAACATAACCAATGTTAATATTAAAAATTTCTCTTTCATTTACGAGAAAAGAACCAAAGTCCTTTTTCAAATTTCAAGTGGTGTTTTCGGAAAAACCTCTGTAATTTCTGAAAAAACAAAATGTTAATATATTTGACTATTAGAGTTTAATAACGACACTAGAAGAAGTGTTTTAAAATTCTTTTTTTTGTTCTATCCACTTTAAATTATATTTAAATATTGTTCTTAAACTCTTATATTAAATTTTTAATATTAACATTGGTTATGTTAAGTGATTAACAGAGCTCTGTTATCGTTAGAGAATGTGGATAGGGTTATAAATTTTAAAATTTATTTTCACACACATACTTTTTATATAATTTTCTTATTTTTTACAAGGAAATGTTAAAATAGTTCAATTCTGTTAACTTAACAATTTTTAAGTGAGAGGTATGTAAACTATAACAGAGTTATCAAAAACGAATTTAGCTAACGCAGTGAGTGAAGTGTAAAAATATGTATGTCTTTTTATATGTCTTATTTTAATGCCCTTCACCACAAAAACTGGAAAAAAGGTAAAGCTAAGTTTGTCATTCCGTTGTAATTTCTACACTATCCATTTCCGACCCCACATATATTTATTCGTCCGTTTTGGTGTTGAAATCAGCCTTGCCAAGGCACTAGATGAACTGGAGGCACTTTAAGTAGCTAATTGCTCATATAGTTACGAAAATGTTGCTATTGAAAATCAGCAAAATTGGTTCATGTACTTCGAGGCAGCGGGCAGAACACCGCGCCTTCCTCTAATTTTTTCATATCATTTGAAACAATAAAATAACACCAATAAAAAAAAACACAAATATATTGGGCGATAGAGAATAAAAAATAAGAAAAAAATATGGAAGGAAAAAGTTATCCTCGCCCATACTTTCAGAGTCTTAGGGCGTTGAACTTTTCATAAAAAAGAACGATTGTGCACCATAGGTTTTTAAGATATCAATGTGTGTATCATTTAAAAGCTTTGGAAGAGATCTTAAAAAAATTACTACAATTTTTTAAAATTCTTAACCTATTAGGAGTCGAAGACTTATTTATTATTTTTTTTTTTTATTATTTTTTAATTCTCTGTCGGCACAATATTTGTTTTTTTTTTTTTATTGGAATTACTACACTAAACTAGATTTACATATTACATTCTTTTTGGCAAATAAATAATATATTTTCTGTAAAATCGAATTCTTCTGCTACAAGAAGCTTAAACAAGTTTACGATTTACAATAAAATAAATAACCTTTGGTCCAATCGAGGGTGGCTATGTAGAAAAAACTTTTAAAGGAAACCAGTGTTCAACGAAGTTTTGCTATATAAATTATCTCAGGTCAACCACGCCCCCACAATGCATAATTATTTATAATACTCCTAGGATACAGTAGAGGTCGGTTGGTTTTAGTGGCTTAGACGTAGATTTTTTTTAATTGCTAGCACAAAATTTAAGAGTTTTACTTTTACTGAGTTCACACACGTTATATTTTCTTGCAGCAATTCTTAATTTTGTGGAAGAGAAAGGAGTGCAGAATCATTTTATTTTGCGTTTTATCACCTACAAAATTCAGAATTGCTGCAAGAAAAATTGACGTGTGTGAACTCGGTATTTTTTAACACTTAGAAAATGATTTATCGCCCAATTGTCGTTTGTTTGGATAACTGATCAGGTGTTTTGACGGTGAGTACATTTTTATCTAAACCTTTTCTTCCCTTCAATTCTCTATCAGCCAGAATATTTTTTTTAGTGATTTGTGATTTTTTTGTAAATGTTCAATATTAAAATTCAATTTTCCATGCCTGCACGAGTGTAAATACAATTTTACAGAGAAATGTGGCATAAAGCAAAAATAAGTAATAAAATATAATGAAGCAATAAAGCAAAAAATTAACTTACCACAGTTTGCAGGCAGGTATAAACAAATTTTTTTTTAATCTTTTAACAATTATTTATCTTTACCTCCTTTCATTAATAAATATTTAACCGAAATAATACATTTGCATACGCTCTTTTGACATGAATTTATTAAAGTTTACAATAATAACCCAGTTTATTAAAACGTAATTAAAAAACCAAAACTTATTTTTTCACTTTTTCTAGTCAATTTGCTTTAATTTTTATAAACATTTTCAATATTATTATAATTAAAAGTATGAATTTAAATAATTCTAATTTTGCTAAATTCCCCAAAATCTATATACACAATAGCAGTTTTATTTAATTCTTTTCATTTTGCCTTCCAGGAAATCACACACCAGAAAACTAACCTTTCCGCGAGAAGTAGCAATCACGAACTAAAAATAAAAACAACAAATTTCATGTTTTACACAAACAAAAATGGTAAACAAGAAAACAAGGAAAACAAATGAATTGTTGCTTAAAATAGTATTTTTCTAATTTCCCATCTGGTTGCTTAAATAATACTTAAAGTACCTTTATTAAAGGTCGCAATTAATATTATTATATTTTTTTTGTAAACGTTTATTTTCAATTTATATACATATTTTAATTACTACAATAAACAATAGACAAAATTATGTTTACAATGTTTTACAACGACCCCAGTGGAGTTGTTATAAAAAGTATTTTTTATACATTTTATCACAAGAAGTGGAAATTTCTACAGTATCCATTTCCTACCCCATAAAGTATGTATATTCTGACTTCTTATGCATAGCGAAGTCGATTGAGTGATGTCCATCTGTCCGTCCGAGTAAGTGCTGAAATAAAATTTGCCGAGGCACTAGATCAACTAGAAAAAAATTTGTCAATCGATCAGACATAGGGGCGAAAAGGTGCTATTGGTACAAGATCGGTTCATGTACTTCGACGCAGCGGGCAAAACATCACGCCTACCTCTAATTTTTCTATATCATTTGGAACAATGAAAAAACTCCAATCAATAAAACAAGGGGTGATAAAGAATTAAAAAACAAGAAAAATGCATCAAGTGAAAAAATTGGTGCTTGCCTACATTTTCAGAGTTACGTGCCTCTGAAATTTTCAAACCTTTTAAAGTATCAATATGGATATCTTTTTGAAGCTTTTGAAGAGATATTTAAGGAAATACTAAAATTTTTATAAAATGCTTAACCCATTTAGTGCCGATGACATTTTTATGTACTTATTTTTTCTTACTTTTTATTTAACTGTCACCGCAAAATTTTAATTTTTATATATTTATTTTTTTTGTTTGTTTTTTTTTTTATAGGAGCTTCTTCACTAAACTAAATTTACATACGTAGTGAAGGGTATTTAAGATTCGGCATAGGCGAATATAGCACTTTTACATTTTGTACCCATTAAGAACCAATGGCGTTTTTATGTAAAATTATATATATGTAATACTTATATTTTTTTTATTTGTTAATTTTGTCGCTCCAGTATTTGCTTTTTTGATTGAAACTCCTCTAAACTAGATTTACATAGTTGATGAAGGGTATATATGATTCAGCTTAGCCGAATATAGCACTCTTACTTGCCTTTATAAAATTTTAATTCACACAACACAAATGGAATGGTTATTCTTGTTAAAATTATCAGGGAAGTATATTTATTTTTTTTTAACCCAGGGGCGTTACTCTGCATTTCGATTCGAAAGAAATTACTTTTGAAACACAATGCATAAGCTATACAAATTCGAATGATTTTCTTTTCGAATCGAAATGCAGAGTAGGCCTCCGTTTTTATCGTTTGAACGTAGCTTGGGCGCTTTTGTTTAAGTATACCTGTTAACAAAATTTTTATTAATAAATAAATATAATTACATATGTGTATGTCAAAAAATCTCAATAATTAGTATTTTAGGGTTTAAACAATTGTTCAAGAATTTGAAAGCTAACTTCGTAGCGATGTTGGTAAATTTTTGTGTGCTTGTGCCAGTTGCTTTTTATTTGTTTCCATTTACCCAAATGATCTGCTAGAAGGTCGTCCTTTGTGCCATCTTTTAATTTATTATCTTCAGCAACAATTTCTTCAGATTTGTTATATTTTTTAGGTTGCTCAATGGGTGGTGGGATTTTGGAAACATCAGTCATTTTTGGCTTCGGCATACTGGTTACATCTCGCAGCTCTCCTTTTCGTAGTTTTAAAAGTATTTCTAAACCGTTTTCTATACGCTCTGTTGGCGAGGGAGATCTGGCATCGCGATAACTACGTATACTTGGGTTACGCGGTTGATTCGCCATCCATGCTCTACATATAGGATACAAGGATGTTTGTTCCGAATACTTTGATAAGTCTAGGCTTCGATCAAAAAGTTTCATTACAAAGCTTTCGGCCTGTATTTTTTGTGCGCTCGGCCCACTAGTGTGTTCACGTTTACGCCGCTTATTTGGTGTTAAGAAACCATCCGTAGGTGACATGCGTTCAGTTGTTATTGGTTGTACTTTTTTAGGTCTACCACGTTGACGATGTGTTACAATTGGTTTTTCTTCCTCTTCTTCCTCCTCATAGTCCTCGGGTATATCATCAACTTCTTGGTTTTGTAAGGAATCATTAAGGGCTCCTCGTAATCTACCTCTGGCAGCCTGTACTTCATTATCTCGCTTGTGCGGTGATGTCTTCATTTTATTACTTTATTGAGTAAAACAAAATTTATGCGAATATATTTCATAAAAAAGTTAAATAACTTTTTCAAATGTGTTCCCAACAACTGAAAAGGATTTTTCAGTTTTTCGTTTTAAAATTTGTTTATAGAATAAAAACTGAAGTAAATGTCAATCGTTTGTATGAAGTTCGCTGCAGTTTAATATATTTTAAAACAGGGTGTCTAAACTGACGGTTGGTAGTTAGTGACGATATATCTTACATGTAACAGCCTATTCGTTAAATTTAAAATTCAAAATATATTTTTTATAGTTATACGCTATTATACGAAATAATCATCATACAAAATTCAGCTCTTTGAGAAACACTTAAATGACCAGTAATTTGTCAAAACAACTTGATTTCAAATTATTTAAAAACCATAAAAATACCGTTACCAAGTAGCAGCAATTAATCAGCTGAGTTCCATTATTTCTATACATTTTTATTTGGCTTTCAAATTAAATGACAAATAAAGAAGTTTGAATGGACAATAAAATTGAAAATAATTGTAAAATCAAATCAAGAATTTAAGGGCCAGTAAAATTAACTCACACTAAAAATTGTGTAAGTATTTATTTAAAGAATTAAGTCACAAAATTGTTTAACGTATATAATTATTAATAATAAAAAATACTTATTAGAAATATGGCTTTAGGCAGCTTTTCCTAAGAACTAAGCAAAGACAAATTTTGCATGTATTGCGAATTTGCGTTGTATGAACACTTTTTTCATTCACTGTATATCTTGAGATCAACATGTCGTTAGCTTAAATGAAACATCATGTAACTAATAAAAATTTATAATTGATTTATAAATAAATTGATAAATTTATGTCAATAGTAACAGATATTATTTTTTGTGGTTTTTGATTTAAGTTCTATTACAGATTTTTGATATTTTTATTGATTATTTACTACGTTATGTTTCCTGACCTCGGTTCTTACTGTTGGAAACTTGTATGTGACTGTTTTTAGCTAAACAGGGAGCTGTTGCAATAAAATTTTGATGTGTCAATATCAGATAAAAATATTTGAGAATATCTATGCACATATCGTTCTCTTAATATAGATAGGCCCTAACTCGTTTTTTAAATTCAAGTTTTATATGTACATATTTTAATAAATAATTCTTTAAAGCACCACTAAAAGATTAAAAAAGTGTTAACAATACTAAGTTGCTTAGAGAATTTATTAACACAATGCGTTAATAAAAAATTTCCAATTTCAAAACTGTACTTTTTATTGAGCTTTCTCCATTTCTTTTAAAGAAAGGCAAAAGTTTGTTAGGGCCTTTCTATATTAGGGTAACGATATGTATGTATATCTCAACATATAATAAAATTTTAACGGGATCATTTTTGTACATGAAATATTTTTTGAAAATTTTGTTGTTGGTGTAGATTTTTGGAATTTTTGTCTGCTTGTGTTCGCATCACGTCAAGGCTACTGGATAGATTTGAACGAAATTTTGTGAACAGGTCCCTTGGTTCAAATATAGAATACTTTTTAATGAATTAAAATTTATTTATTTTTGGTTTAAGTTCATTTTTTTATTTTCTAGCAAGAAAAAATAGACGCCAGCAAAATGTAATGCACCATTTTCTGGATCGCTACATTCTTCAACATTTTTCGCATCTATCTACCTTAGATTATGTAAATTGTAAACATCATATATTTAACCAACTAATTTTGTAAATAAGAGTACGAGGAATATTCATATTAATATTAATTTGGTTAGACGAAATCGACACACAAATAAAAGTATTTTTTCACTATTCTCTTTGTTACTTGTCTTGTATATTTGTTTTTGCTTTTTGTATCAACCTTCGAATAAATAATTCGTAAATATATAAGCGTGCTATATGGCAGCTTACATTTATTTAATTTATATTTAAATTTCTCTTATTCTTAATATCGCATTTGAAATTTTTAATTAGAGCTGTGTAAAACAGCTTGTTTAATTTGAACAAATACTTTGTATTTTATAGTGGTATAAAATAATGGCTAAAAATAAACAAACAAAAAAATAAATGAAGTTGAAAGAAAAAATCTTTTTTGTCTTATAACAAATTATAAGAAATATGCAAGAAGCAGACTGCATAATCATACAATAATAAAATAACTATTTAAGCATCATTTAGTTAAATGTTGTACGTTTGAAAATTCTCCATCAGAAATTCGGGAAGATCATTTTCGCAGATAAATTTATTTAAAGTTGATCATTTCACCTCATTCCTTAGGGTTGGTATTTGTTTTATTTAAACAATATCTCTAGGAGCGCTTAAAAAGTGTATGGTATTTGAAACCTGATGAGTAATTTCACTTAGAGTTTCTTTGTGTACACCTCCAAACAATATTAATTCTCCATGGCCTGGGACCATAGTAGATAAAATAAGTCGTTCAGGAGCTCCCGGTATGACACCATAATTCTTATATTCTAACCAATCCAAATATGGATCTTGTTCTGAAAGAACATGAGAAAGATCACAGACAAAAAGTGACAGCACATTGCGCTTAACACGTTTAGGAGAAGGTTCTTTAATGGATTTCTGCTCGGCCATCGCATTGCGTCGAGAATTTCGCAAGGCATTCATCTTTTCCTCCATACGTCGTATGCGTTCATTGTGATCCTTTGATAAAGATCGTGGACGGTTTTGTACATTGAATGCGGCCATACGAAAAGGGTCTTCGTATAGTTCATCGAATCTTTTAGGCAGTAAAGGTTCGTTTTCGCGACATCTTAGAGCAAGATTCCGCTGTAATCTATTTGCAGCTTCTTGATCTAGACCTGCACTATGGCGGCCAGGAGATAAAACATCGTTATCATTTCGCAAGGATAATGATCCATTTGAACGGAGAGAGCTTGAACCCGAAGTGGAGGGACGATTATGATTTCTTTCTTCTGGCGAAACGTGTAGCTCTCTTATACTGCCACTACGGGGTTGAAAATTGCTATTTTGATTTTGATTGTTAACGAAATTGTTATTGCTTGCATTTTGTTGATGTTGATTTAAAATTGCTCTACGCTGTGCAAAATATTGGTCATCTGGTCCATCGCGGGGAATATTTCCACCGCCATCACCATTAAGGCGATTATTTTGTATTCGATTATGATTATTACCAGGTATTCGTATAATTTGAAAAGCATTACCACCTTGACCAGCTGGTCTATTCAAAGGATTATTTTGTTGGTTTTGCCCCCGTGCCACTAAACGGGGCGATGGAAGACCACCACCTACAGGAACTCTAGTTTGTTTCATCAATTGAAAATCTTGAGGCATATTTGGAGTGGGTCCTAAAACTACTAATTTCGAGTCTATTTTACAGGCAGGATTACACCACATGTGGGAAGCGGAAAATTTTTTATTACGCACTGGTATGGATTTCCACATCCATAAATCTCCCGTCATATCCAACATCCAAGCATCTGAGTACACACTATTAGGACCACCACAACCTCCAACTATAAGTAAATGTTTCTCATCTAAAACCAATTGAAATTGGCCATATCGTGCAGGTGGCTTAATGCTACCAACAAACGAAGGCTGCCACCAGCGATGTTCTCTCAAATGTAAACACCAAGTTTCATTTGAATTCGAATTAACACCATCGGATATTTGATATCCACCAAAAATAACCATAATGTCTCCGTGAACACTCGCTGAATGACCGGCTATGGGTGGTGGTCTTAACATTGTCATAACAATTGACCAACGATTCGTATCCAAGTCATAGTAATGCAATTCGTCGAATAAACACCATGGCTGGTAGGGAGGATGCAATGAGGGATAACGCCAACCACCAAACAATATAAGTTGCTGCTTCCATGCGACCATTGAGGCACTGCCTTTTGGTGATGGATACGAACCCATTGATAATGGACGCTCCCAACGCATTTCCGATAAATCAAAGCGCCATAAATCATTAAATGTTGTATCGGAAGAAGAACCCCCACCAAAAATATACATCGAATTACCATGCCGTACAGCCGAATGCGAAAAACGTCCAGCTATTATCGGCGCTGTAGGACTACTGCAGATGATATCATTGTTAGCTTCGATTGAAGCTGCCGTTTGTTGAGAAAACACCTGCCAGCATAAGCGAAAGTCTTGCAATCCTTTGTGAAGATTAATTTTCGTCCTTCTTATTAGATCTGCAAATAGATACAAAATATATATAAAACTTTACCTACGCTTATAAGAAATATTAAATTTTTTAATTTAAACTAAATTAAACCTAATGCACCTAACTGCGCTCGGTCACAGTGCTATATTTTCTTACAGAATGGGTATGTACATCAATAAAGGATGTTATAAGAATATAAAATTAGTATTAAATTTAATTTAATTTATGATTATAATTAACACAAAAGATTCAAACAAATCAATATGAAATTTTTTAATTTTCTATATAAAATTTGGGAAGAATCTCCTGAAATGCTATATGAGCAGTAACATATATAATAATATATATATTTCATGATAATATCATGAAATGTTTTTGGTTAAAGGAATCGAGCAATGTTAATGTAGATTGATACAAGCAAAATTTTAATTGTTGTTTTAGATATTTTTTTTTAAAACACTGCCATTATGAAGGGTCACCGTGACCGGCGATGGGTGGTAGTGCAATTGAAAAATTGGTTAAGAGGCCTTCTAGGCTTAAAACCTCAATTATTTGTGTCTGAGATCTACTTACTTTTAACTATATCATGCCATCTCTTACATACTAAGCTGCAGTTTTCCAAATCCTTGTAAGGTGGTAAATAGGTTAAAATAAATTCCAACATTTCATCAGGCAACATATTTAAATGACAAATTATTTGTTTGCTATTCTCGCCAGAGATCCTTGAATCGAGGTCGCTTGATTCATTAATCATTTGTTCATCCTTTGTTTCTAATGTAGCTGCAGCATCATCTTTATCGATTCCTATGGCACTATCATCATTTTTTTCTTGTTGTAGGTGCATCGACAACAAAGTTTCTGCATTGACCTTGTCGTTTGCAGTGGTGGTATTATGACATTGATCTTTAACCTTCATTGTATCATCCATTATCTAAAAAGTTTAACCTTGATTGCAATTTTTTTGTTATTTGTTATCCTTTTGTCAATAAATTTATGTCTTAACTGAAAATGTGCACACAAAAAACCTTTTTAATTTCGTAGTTTTGTTTTTGTCTTCACTGTCAATACCTTGCCTCCTTATTAAATAGCCTTTGCGATGCTTCGAATGTTTATAACTGAATAAAAATTTTCCCTGGACTTTTGCTCGCTTAACATAAAATTTATTCCGATTTGTTATAAACTAATACAGTTTGCCATATTTTAGTTAAATATTTTATTTGTTTTTCATAATTTTTACAGCAATTTTCACGATTTATATTGCTTGTTGCAAATAATTTGACAGTTCATTTAATTTGTTTTTCTTTTCACTTGCTAAGGGAAACAATGACTATTCTTGTATGCACTCACGTTTTAACAGGGTTGTTCATATTGAATTAAAATTAAACTGAACAGTGTAACAACTCCGTATAAAATTAATTTTTCTTTCAATCAATAATATTAATGATTTTTTACCTTTATAATTGATTTACCTTAAATTTAAATGTTTTTTTGAGATTATAATATTTATAATATTCATTTCTTATTTATTAAGCAGCACTAGATCAAGTTTTAAAATAAAAATATTATTTTTTATTTATAAATAAACTTATTTTTAGCTTAGAGAGTCCTTTTTTTATTTTATAGAAATTGCAAATATTTTTTTTTATTTATTTTTCAATATTTCGGTACTCCTTTGTGTACCATCTTCAGGAATTAAACAATTTAACACAAAGGAGTACCGAAATATTGAAAAATAAATAAAAAAATATTTGCAATTTCTATAAAATAAAAAAAGGACTCTCTAAGCTAAAAATAAGTTTATTTATTAATAAAAAAAAGAGTCAAAAAATTGTTACTTTTATTTTTTATTTATTTTTTCTTTAGAAAACAAAATTATTTAAATAAAAAAAAATAATAAAATAAAACTAATTATACAGGTCAAACAAGCTATTATTTAATTAAAAAAGTCAGCACGCAGAAATGATATAATTATGAGTTACAACATTTTAAGAGAAATCGGCAGGCGAAAGGGCTTGTTAAGCGTTTCAAAATTTTGGAGCAAAAAGTCATTAAAACCAAACTTTTTAAACAAAAAATTGTCACAATTTCAAAGAAAACCAAGCTTAAAACAAATGTTTCTACAGTTTCCAGGTTATATGGGTTATGTGAAATTCATAACCCATTTATAACTTTCCTTTAAGACCTATTTGTTCTTTTATAAATTTTCCATCTTATAAATTATGTAAATATATTACATACAATAGTATTGAAAAAGATTACGAAGAATTCTAAATATAATGTTAAATAAAATGGGATGTTATTATCATTATTATTATATGTTTTTATTGAATATCAACTTTAAAACTATAGTTGTTGTGGTACAACAACTATAGTACTTAATTAAATATAAGAAACTTTTAAAAAGATGGTTTTAAAGAAAATATAATTTCCAAAAGCCGTATACAATCTTTAAAGTTATTAAAAAATTTGTTTAACCATACATCAAATTAGATTAAAAAAAAAATTTAGTCATTGCTTAGTAAATTTGTAATAGTTTCTAAATTCTTTTTTTTTTTTGTGTTGATTTGAAGCTTCTTTGTATGAGTTTTAATAGTTTTGCCATACCAGACTTAGCAACCATAAGTTAAGATTCGTCTGATACACATTTTGTTTATATTTTCTTGGGAGTACAAGTTTTGTGAAGGAATACGTTTTGTCGAAACGTGATAGCTTAAGCTTTATTTTCGTTAACCTTAATTTTCTATTTATGGAAATGTTTTTGGCATGAATTTAGAGTCTGTTGCATTCTTCTGACTATTGCGTTTGATAGCTTGTACTGTTGGCAGCATAAAAAGCTTCTTCTTGACTTCTGTGAATATTTTTATCCGAGGTATATAGCATACCCTTGTGGTAGACTTGCTGGTATTTGCCCTTCACTAGAATAATTCCTATCGACAAAGACAACAAATGATCGGTCATTTAAACTATTTTTTGTAAATAAAAAGGAAAATTAAAAATTTCAAGTTTTAACACCAAACCATCGTGCCAGATAGAATCAGATGCATTTTCCATATCAAGGAAGATTACTCCAGTATTTTCGCATCAACTTTTATTGTTTGCAATAAGTTTAATTTAACTAATTACTTCAACTGTTGAATGGTAGAATGTTCCTTACGGAATCCATTAATGATGTCTAAGCTTAAAAAATGTTCTATTCTTTTGTAAATGCCTTTTTCAAAAACTTTGTCTAACAGGCTTAGAATACTAATTGGTCTATATCTGGTTGGCATTTAAGGATCTTTTCCAGTTTCCTGAGATTCTTTTTAGATTCATTAGATCGTTTGGTTGTAATTTTCTTTGCCGGCTTTATATTGTGCCTCTTAGCAAATTCATCTCCAATTAGTTTAGTTGTTAATCGAGGTAGACTAAATAAAACCATCTTAAAAACTCTGCCGGCCTTTGTTTCGCGAATATAAGAGCAGAACTTTTTGTCCTTAAGAATCTTAATCGCTTCTTCATAGTGAGACAGCGTATTGGATATAATTTTTGTTCCAATGGACATTCCTTTAAACATATAATTCTTACCAATTAATCCAAATACAGTTGAAATTTGTTGTTGCTGGTGGTAGGCGCATTTGATATTTTATAGCACCTAAATTTGGAACTTTTGGACCCATACCCAAGAGAAAATTATAAAATTAATAACAGAAGATTTTGCGTGGAGTAATTTAATTAACTTTTAATTGTTCGCACTAATACAAATTTACACGTTGTTTTCTTGTTGAAAACAATGTTGCCAATGAATCTTTAAAATCTAAAAAAAATCATTAAAAATGTATGCCCAATTGAGCATATTTTGTGGACTTATTTATACAAGATTTTTCGATTAATAAATATGTATTATTGATATATTAAAAGCCTTTATGTTTGTTACTTAATAACGCTCTAGATAGCCCATTGTGATCGATAAATTTGACTCCAATATTCGATTGGCAAAATGGTTTAAAAAATTAAAATTAAAGTCGAAGTATACTTTAAGGCAGAAGACATAAATGTATTATTTTGAAAACTCTCCACTAGATGGCGTTGCATTTATATTAAAGTTTTAAACATGACAGACACTACAAGGAAATCAACTGCTAGGAGTAGCCTTACAATCGGATCTTAGTGTCGGCGGTTAAATTTTAAACAACTGAATCAGATAAATAAAATTTAAAAAAACAACTTAAAACTTTAGATTCTCAATAATTATTTTTTTTTAAATCTTTTAAATTACATTTTAATTTTACGAAAAAAAAATTAAAAAAAAACTAAAATATAATCCCGTGACAATTGCACTATTTACATAAATTGTGGAAAAATTAAATATTCCAAATTCTTTTACTCAAATCAAAATCGGATCATTAGAATTTAAAAGATATCGTCTTGTAGGTATATATGGAGCGGCAGCCTGTGCAACCTAACCGTATCTCCAATTTTTCCGCCGAAATGTCTGAGATTCAATACAACGTAAACATACAATACTTTCGTTTCAGATACGATATTTTTTATGCCATGGCAAGTGGGCAATATCTGATAGCACATAAGGCGCCACAAAATTTGGCTTTTTTTTTAAAAAACAAATTTTTTGTTATAACTTCTGACGATTTTCTAAGATGTATTTAATAATTCATATTTGATTTTGAAATATTCACAACGATTGTAAAATTACTTCATAAGAAAGATCTTATAATTAATATAAGTATTATGTTTTAAGAGATTTAAGCTAAATACAATTACGAAAAGCATTTTTTTAAGCCAATAACATTAAAATGTATGTATTTTATATAATAATATTAGTAAACTAAGTTTATAATTGGGGATTGAAGATCTAAGAAATCCCCTTCTTTCATCATCATATTAATTAAAATTCACACAAAAGGATGCAGGACAAACATCCTTTTTTTTCTATGTAGATTATTATAAGAGTAAGTATAAAATTGTTGGTATATATTACGTTATTTGTATGGTTTTTCTTTAAGTTAATAATGATAGAGTATGTCAATAAATATTGAAGTGTATATTAATAACTTCTTATTAATTCATATTATATAGAGTAGAAAAGTATGTGTAAATTGTCACTACATATTTTGAATAATCTTGTGGGTATTTTAAGTTTTTTGTTTTATATTTTAAATGCAATTGTAAGTTACACATGCTGGATTACAAAAACTCCTCTTCTTGTTTACTCTACTTTGATTAACTCGACGTCAAAAGTTAAGGTGGCATTTGGTGGAATAATGCCAGGGTGTCCACGAGAACCGTAAGCATAGTCTGGAGAGCAGATCAACTTAGCACGTTGTCCTACAGACAATTGGGCCACGCCCTCATCCCAACCACGGATTACTTCAGATTTTCCAATGGTAAATTTAAATGGTTTGTTCCGATCGCGAGATGAATCGAATTTGGTGCCATCATCCAGGGTGCCAGTATAGTGGACAGTTACCACCTGTCCATTCTTGGGATAGGTGCTACCTGAAATTCGGCGAAAGTTGGTATAGAATAACACACACAAAACAAAAAATATAGGTTAATTTGCTGGAGCTTTAAATATTCTTCTTTCAATTATCACCAAACTGTTAGCTTTTCTGTACTTACCATCGCCCGGAGCAATTGGTACAATTTGTATACCCATTTCAAGGTTGTTTAGATTGTTTTTGCAGCAATAATAAGTGTTTTTTTTACTATGGAATATTTTACTCGTGCGGTTTTTTTCGTAAAGAAACAGAATTGGTATAGCAAAACTTTCGAGTCTCGATTCGGAATCAATATGGCGCTGTAAGCTCTATATAAAAGCTGAGTGTTGTGTAATACTTTTTATTGATACGTAGTCAGTGTTACCAGCCTACAAATAGCCAAATTAAAAAAATATATTTGAAGTCATTAAAACTGATTTTGTTGTTTTTTATATTTTATTTGTTATTTAACTTCCTGTCACGTTTAAAAGTCTGATTTCTTTTGTTCTTTAAATATTTACTTCCAAAAAAATTAAATTGTAGACTACTGTCTGTACTAGAAAATTATTTGACTTGTAGCACCGCTACAACTATAAAAACTTCGAACAAAATTACTGCTCATATTTCTTACCCTTTTTAAACACGTTTTTACTAGCCTGTGTTTTTAAATTCATTTAAAACTCTTGTTACAATTCAATTTTAAAGAATATTAATTTTAAATTTTTTAAACAATTATTTTACTTCGCCACAGGCGGAAAAAGCGTATCTAAGTTTGTTATTCTATTTGCAATTTATACAATATAGATGAGATTGGGGGAAGACCAAAAAATCTCTTTACTGTTATCAAGAATGATTGAATGAAGTACAATATAAATTATTAATAATCAAAAAAGTGGAAAAACAAGGCCACTTTATATAAGACTTAAAAAGTTTTTCAGCTTGTTTAAATGCTTAAATATGTTATTTTTTAGATTATTTTATTTTGTTATCAATTAAATAAAAAGAAGTAAAAAAAGGAATAACATTTTTTTTTGTAGATTTAAAATACAGAAACATGTATCAGGTATGTGATGGAAATCGTTTCGATTTGTAATGAAATCGTAAATCAAAACGTAGAAAATGGTATTAGGTGTGAAAAAAACGTAACGATTTCATATTCCAATTTTGATCTTTTTTTGTTTTATTTGATATTTTAATTTAAAAAATGGCTTTCCTTTAGTTTTTTCATTAATGTGAATTACCTAAGAAAATAAATATTAAAATATTAAGCGGAGAAAGCTGCGGGACTCATCCAATCCATTAGATTTACCCGATAAAATGTAAGTTGAAATCATTTATCAGTTTTATTTAATTGTTTAAAAATCACATTTATTACGAATGTCAACGTCGTTACACGTCGTTTGCCGTCTATGCAGCCTATCCCGTCTTCTCAAAGAAATACTACTTCTATTCAGCCTTCTCCTCCTCAGCCATTTCAAATTTAATAAAAAGGGAGTAGATGACTCTTTCCAAAACATCGAGTATTTCTTTCAAAATTAAGGATACAGTTGGTTGCGATAATCCAAAATTAAAATCATTACCAACACTCGATTTGTAGCTAACTTTAACATGTTGGAAATTGATATTGAACGAATGGCGCTTCTCGTCAAAGGCTCATTTTTTTTTAATACGAATTTAAGTGCTGTTTTATTCAGTCAATAATATTCAACAAAACTGTTCACTTCACAACTTACTTACGTGTCTTCCGGAAAAATAAAAATGTTTTTGTTTCACTACTTTTCTACGAACCGTAAGCATTTTTTAATTTTCTTTATCACTGCTTTCACTTGATTCAGATATAAACATTTTTTTACAAAAATTAAAAAAATTTAGTTTACTAACTGCCAAAAAAAAATGGAGATGATATTTTTTCTTCAAAATTATCGAAAACATGTCGTAGTCAACACATGCCTGCAAATTAGTATCGAGTGCCGAGTTGACGTATGCGTCCACCAAGATTTACTGTGGCTAAAAATCGACAACGACTTTAGCAATAGAGCTGAATAATTATATCTTGTTGATTATTTATATGTTTTCCCATATAAATATTAATATAATAGATGGAACAAACTGGAAAATAAAGTCGATTTCAAACTAAAACGAACCAAAACAAAATCGGAATAAAAGATTTTTAATCGAAAACGATTTTCATCATATATGTAGCTGATAATTACTTTTTTATGTTTTTGTTATTGTGGTTGTTTAAAATCGAGTGAATTTTCATGAAAAATATATTATTTTTTAGTTGTTTTAGTTAGTTTTGTCCGACACGTATATGGGGCGATAAAAAATTCAAAAATAAGAGAAAGGTTATGGTCCTCTTAACTTTTCATAAAATAGTACGACTGTCGACATGAATATCAATTAAAAGCTTTTAAAGAGACCTTTTAAGAGATAATAGAATTTTTTTTTAAATACACAACCTATTAAAAGCCGTCAAAATTTATATGTAGAACTTAATTTTTTTATTTTTTAATACTCTGTCGTTGCATACATATATTTATTTATTATTATTTTTTTTTTTTATCAGAATTGCTTTTCTAAACTATAATTAAGCATGTCTTTTTTTCAACTTTTGTTTATATTTTTGCAGATAGTTGTTGTTTATGTTGAGAAATTTGTGAGCTTTAAACTAAAAGAGCTACCTTTTAAAATATCGAAAACTAAGATTATGCGGTTTTTATAACTTCTATTCCATTTTTTATTAGTTGTTTTTCGCGGAGTGGATATATGGCACTTTTTCTTTAAAATTCCGATAAACTTTTTACATTGTATTTGTATTCCTGAGTAAAGTTCCAACGTAGTATAATAAGTCGTAAAGGTAATTCATCTAATGGATTTTGGGTAACCAATAAATTCTTGGTGCAAATGCTGCAAAGCAAAGTGTACAATTTTGTTTAACTACTTATTGGGATTATATTTTTCGCTTTGAAGCAGATTCTGTTCTTGTAACACGTTACGTAATCCTATCCTCGCGTAGTTTTACAATTGTATGCTCTATTCATGCTTAAAAATAGCAACTAGACAATTTTTTTTTTTTGTATTTTTAATTACAGCAATGCATAATAAGCTTTTCTTTTTGGAGTGTGTTTAATACTTCCCTTTATTTTTTTTTTAATGTTTTCTACAAAAAAGTTAAATATTGACCCTTATTCTAGTTGTCGGCATCGTCATATATCAATCTTGATATGTGTCGACGCATTCGATTTATTATTCTACTTGTCGTCATTGACACTTATCGATTACTGCTCAAAGATTTTTTGTATTCTATAACTAATGTGACGACGATATTGCATCGACGTGACTCTAGCTTTTGTCGACGCCATTTTATATATTTTTATATAATGGGAAAAATGTAAAAATTGAAGGTTACAAAAGCAAATCAATTTTAAAAATTAGTGGAAAAAATGCAAAAGAATTCATCTCTTGCACTGAGTTTTCGCATTGGATTTTTCAATGTAATTTTAAAGAAAAATGGGAAAAAATTGGAAAAATTCTAAATTCTCTTGGTCCACCTAGAAGATTAAGCAGATGGATGGCAGAAGGTAACAAAATAAAGAATCGAATAGTGATTTATAAAAAAGTTTGTAAAAATTACTTTTAAGTTATGACGAGATATAAAATTTAAAGTGAAAAAAATATGGTTACTAATGAAGCGGAGTGTAGAGTCACTGGCGGCAGAATGTTTAAACAATTTTCACTTAGTCCGCTGGAAGAAGCTCCACAGTTCTTTAAACTTATAGAAGCACTTGAATCCTGAAGGAGCAGTTCAAAGCGTTCAAATATTTGACATGGGAATTTGCTGAAATCGAATTTATCGTTGAAGAACCAGTGGAAGTCAACCAACAGTTAAGGGAACACCTTGCACGTCTAATACTGTTGTTACCAATGATACCAGTTCTGCTCAGCCTGTTCCGTCGAAAGTAATTAAAAAGTAATTAAAAGCATTCAATTAAGCCGATATATTGCAGAACAGCCAGCAACAGGCAAAACTACCTTCCGACATTTAATATATTATATCCTTAATAAAACGCACCCTTAGAGATGTTGATAAACGACAAAAAAAAATATTGGAGGTTGAGGAGAAGAAGCTAAAATTATTGATAGAGAAAACAGAGATAGAGATAGCTCAATGAAAAAAAAGAAAAAACAAAAAAAGGCTTTAAATAATGAAATTTTAAATAAATAAAATTTAACAAAAAAAAAAAAAAATCATAAAAATCGATAAACCGTCGACGTCGCCACAGTTGTGTTATAGAATGCAAAATTTTTATTGAATTGACGCCGACATTGATACGAAGTGATATTGATACTAATACGACGACGACGTCGACGTCGACGCCGACAACTAGATTAAGGGTGATTGATTTTATTCTACATCCTCCTGTGAGGTTACTAAAGATTTAAAATTCATGCTTTTAACAAAACAATAGAAATGAAAGTCATAAATTTATTTCGAATTACATAAAACAATAATTTCTTAAAAATTATCAGATATTAGAAAAAACGCCTTAAATAAAATTTAGCAGAAAATAAAATCATTCTTAAATTAAAATTAAATTAGTCCCTAACGCATTTATAAGATATTGCACTCTTAAATTAAAAGTGTTTTTATTTTTTTTTATAATAAAAAAAGTTAATTATATTTTTCATTATTTAAACCTTTAAAATTCTATTTATTTTATTTTATCATATCTAATATACATTAAAGTTAATACATTTATGTGGCAAAAAACTTATTATATTTTAATTATTATTTTACTTATTGAAAGGAAAATGTATGTTGGCTGTGTATGCTTTTTTGTAATGAAAATTAATTTATTTGTATATAATAACTGTTATGTGAATAACTTATATAAAAATTCTTAAAATATTGCTCAGACTTTACTGTATTTACATTATTATTAATCATATTAAACGTTATCCATTCTGCTTCATTATGATTATAAAAATAAAATATCTTTATATGCAAATTATTTATTTTGATTTTTCTAACTGAATATTATTTAATAAATTTTTCTAATTTTAGTTTACATGTTTTTGATTTGCTGATTTTGGTTGATGTAGTATTTACACACATATTTTTAAGTTTAATTAATTTTATTTTTGTTTTTAATATTAATTGTTCTATTTTGTAAAATTTTAATTTTATTTAGTACAACAAATAAAATTTCTATTTATAAATACATTCTGTGTTAAATGTAAGTATGTCTGCAGCACATACGATGCGAATCTATTGAAGGTGAAAGCAATAGCGAATTATTTCATTTTTGCCTTAGCATTCAAGTTGCGTGCAGTCTACGACACAGCTCTCAATATTAAATAGTTATAACAAGCAGTATGTGTGAAAAAATTGAAAGGAAAACTTGATCGCGTGGCTTCAGGGTTAAAGAGAAATGTTAATTTATTTTGTTTATTAAAACTCATTAATAAAATTAGGAATAAAATCGCTATATAGGCCAGAAAATAATTAACTTTTCATTACTTTTCAATAATTCCTATGCCATTTTTTTCAATTCTCTTTTAAAGCTTCAGAAAGTTTCATCGCGCCCGTATGCTATGAAATATTTCATGGCATCGAAATGTGTATGTACACTTCGCTTGCAATTTGATATTCTTTGTTGTAGTTGTTTGTGTTATTTTAAATAATACACAAACAACAAAACGTATGCAGCGAACGTATACAAAACGAGTGTTAAAACATTCCATCAAAATTCAAGCATTTTGCCATTTTGCTTACCCCGCTTGCTTCACTATACCCAAGGCTAATCAATAACCAGGTGGCAGCGAATTCATTCACAAACTTCATATATGAAGAATAGAATCTCAATACATTTTCTATATATGGAGTTTGACAGTAATAAGCCAATTCACACTAAATTAATTATGCTAGAATAATGTGACAGCTTGTAGGCAATTTCGGTGAAGAGAGTCGTTTTTGGTTGGCACTACGTTTTAACCAGCTTCAACCCCGCATTAGCACAACAAAACCAATACATGTACACTTATCAGAACACAGGTTCGAAAAACACACGTATACAATTTTATGCCAGATGAATTAATCCAGTGTGTTTTGAAAAGAACAAAAGATAAGCGGACTAAAAATTGTTCTAGTGTGAATTGGCTCAATGAGTACAGTGATGATTACCAGCAAAAAATAATAAATTCGCCAATGTTGCGATCTGTTAATTGATAATTGATTCGCCTTGACTATACCTCTTGACAGCAAACGAAAATCCCATGAAACTAGTTTCATGAAAAATTTCGTAGTGTAAAAAGGCTCTAAAAAACAAATAAACAAGCAGCTAATTTCACCACCTAACGAGCTGTTAACGCCGCTCTAGTTACGATATAACTATTGAAAATCAATTCAAAATAACATTACGATTCCAAATTAGGGATGCAAGGAGCAACTGCAGCGCAAGAGTTCCAAGCGTTTTTATAAAAATTTTACTAGTTTTAAAACTGATTATTCTTGAAAAAGTTTATTAAAATTATTCTATATTTATACATGTATACAGCAATTTAGTTAAAATATAATCATAATCGTAGTCTAAAAAAAAAAAACAATTAAATTAGTTAAAGTAAAAAAAAAAATAATAATAAACCTTGTGTTGGAGCTTAATAAATTCGAGCTTTCAAATTAATTAACAAAAAAAAAAAAGTTATGTATTTTTTTGTCTAAAATACATTCAATCTTGAATTAAAAGTGAAAAAATGAAAATAATTATTATAAACAATTGTTTTCAAACTGGAAAACGTAAATAAAGGAACGATATTTATTGATAAACATGATATGAAATTGAGTATTAAAAAGAAAATTAGCTTAAGGAGCGTTATAAGAACGACTCTTTATTAGAAACTGTGTCATATAATAAAGACTTTATTTTCACCTATTTTGAAACAAATTCCATTTTTTATCTATTTATATTTCATGAGCTTTTTCATCTTATGTAACCATTAGATAGCGATGTTTTTCTTTTTTGGTCTCTTGGTGCAAATGTTTTATGAATGCTGAGATAAAGAGAGCAAGTGCTGGTTGTGGCATGAACATTTTCCACTCAACTTATCTTCATTACTGAGTTTAAGGAAAGATATTGAGAAGATAAGATTATAAAGTTCTAGACGCGGTATGAAATTGCGATTTGGATTAATAAATTAAATCATAATTATTTTTCTTAGAATTGAGGGAAAATATAATAAAAAAACACGAGCCAAATGCAAAAGCATGCTTAAAAAAGAAATAATCAATTGTCATGAAAGGAAAATAGTGCTTTAGAAGCACTTAATTAAACCTTGAAATGTTTAAAAAAAATAAAAAGAATTTTTTGGAGTTGCAATGATCTTTCGCTTAAGTCTAGTTTAGTGAAGATTATCTAATAAAAATAAAAATTATACAACGTGACAGAGAAATTAAAAATAATAAAAAAACATTAGCGGTCACTCTTATTTTCCGAGTTATGGGCCACTGAACTTTTAATATAAAATTGTGATTGTGCACTACATGTTTGAACAAATTGGGCCAATATGGGTGTCATTTTAAGGGCAATTTTTTTATTTTACATTATTATTATTTTTTGATTCCCTATCACCCTGTATAATTTTCTTTATGATTGGTGAAGCTTCACTAAACTAGACTTGTACCGATCTTTTTGGCTGGAGATTTTCTTAAATGTTAATTTCAAACTGAAAAATATCAGTTGATAACTCGACCATCTTCTCAATTTTTGTCAATTCACAGCTTTAAAAAAATATTCAAACAATAATAAAAAAATAAAAATATTTAAGTCTATCAAACCAGATGGGTATTATTAATTATCCAATTAAATTCCTGAATTAATTGGATTTAATGTAACAGGAATGTTCCTGCAAATTTTGTAGTTTGGTAAAAGTCATGCAACAAAATTATTGTAGCAATGATAAATATGAGAAAGTTAAAACGTGAAGATATTCGGATACTGTTGCAAAAAACCTGTTTCCTGCTCTCGAGTCGTTGCACCATCGGCCCTAGACGCTTTTTCCTCCAACAGATAGATTTGAAGAACTGAAAAAGCGAAATCGTACCGGTCTTGTAGTTTTGTATATAAAAAGTCAGGAATAGGTTAGGTTAAGGAGATTTAGCAATTTTTTCGATTAAATATATATACACACTTAAGTATTTGTTTTTTTTTTTTTTTGGTTTTTGGTTTCTTTGAATTAAAGAATAAAAAAAGTCAAGAACGCAAATGAAAAATAAAATAAATTCTTAGCTCGAGTCTACAATTATTTTTTGATAGGCTTTAATTTCGGTTTCCAACTACTTAAGGCATTTGCACTTGACACTTTAAACATACCTGCCATTGTATTGTTGCTATAAACAGCCAACACAATTGGGATTTGTTGGATGACGAAATTCTACTTGACCAATACGGTTGGGAAGTCGTAAATGGGGCGGTAAATGTAAACGATACTTTTCCATGGGAGTACAGCGTTTAGAGGGCATTAGTTTTAACACCATATTTAGTATTTTTACTCGATATTTTTTGTTTTTACGTTCATTTTTACTTTTTTTGGGCACTTTGTTGGAAATTGTCATTGAATGATCAATTTCAATTGTATGTCTCTTTTTATGCCACTCATGATTTTCATAATGGCAATGTTTTATTAGTTTGTCCTCGTCTAAGAATTTAAAATTGCAAAAATGACATATATACTTCTCACCACCACCACTAGCCAATCTTTCGTGTTGAATTAAATGACGATCTAGTTGATGTTGATACTCAAAGTGACCACCACATTTATAGCATACATAGCGTCCCTTGTTTTGTAAGTCCAAGTGATAGTCAAGAAATACTCTTAAAAGACAACGTTGAAGAAGAAAAAAAAAATGAATATGGATATTAGAAAAAAATTTTAACGATTTTTTTTTAAACTGTTTTAACACTCACTTGCTGGTAAAACAGAAGCCGCATTTGTGACAAAAAAACCAAGGTTTTTTATAGTGGTATATATAATCATGCACCATCATTTCATTGAGCGTTGCACAGGTGAATGGGCAGTCTGGCACAAAACAGGTTAAACAATTAAGTCTTACTTCAATCTTCAATCGCTCAAGTAAATACAGATCTAAGAAAGATAATACAAAATAATACTAATTATGATGAATAAAACAGCAGAAATATAATTATTATTACCATATTCTTTAAGCGACTGAAATGGTATATCTTCGAAAGAATCATGTATGTAGTTATCGCCCTGCGATAAATGACTGTGAGAACTTAAACTATGCTCTTCCACCCAGTGATTTGTTAAAGATAAACGTTTTGAGTATAAAGTGTCCGCTTCGGACACATCATCGTCGTCTTCATCATCATAACCATTACCATCATCATCAGCACCTACACCATCATAGCTTTGGGTTTGATTTACGTCACTGTAAAGAGATTGGTGACGTTTGACATAATTTGTAATTGTGGACTGTACATCGTCGTTATTTGTCCGTTCAACTTCAACAACTTTTTTATGAGTTCTACTTTTGATATTGGATTTGATTTCTTTCGCAGTTGCAGTTGTAGAAGGTGCCAAACTAGGAGCAATTGAGAGAGCGCGTGAAACTGAACGGGTTTTTCTTCTACTGGACATGGCAACGGAAGAATTAACTTCATTTCTAACGTCCAGTAAGGCTGTTCCAAAAACTTCCATTTTAGCAACGCATTGCACTCTATGAAAGTCATATTCATTTTGTGACGTGTATTCACTACTACAAATATCGCAATAAAACCGTGGCAAATGAATACGTTTGTGTTGCCTTAATTTGCTGATATTGCTAACAGTGACCGTGCAAATATTACAACGAAATATACGAGGCTGGTGTAAAGTTGTAAGTTGTTCGTTTCCCTCCGATACAACTGATATTGCATCTAAGTCTAAGCGACTCTGGCTACGCGACCGTTGCGGTATCACGGATTTGGCATATCGATATTTGGCACTACAACGCCTCATATGTTTGCGATAATAATCCTTGCGCCAGTAGGCACGATTACAGTGTGCACATGTCATTTGGACGGGTATTACCTGTATACGTTGATAGCTTCGTTTTCTACTTTTACCACCACCGCCAGACTCTGTGTTCAGGGGTGATACAGGTCGCTCGTAATGAATCCTTAACATGGAGTTATGGCCTGCATTACTGGGACTTGGCGATCTGGATATGCTTTCATATGTTTGACTTTCTAATGTGGAAAGCGGAGCATGAGGTCGTGCAGGTAATGATGAAGCAACGGCCAAGGACAAGTCATTAGCTGTATCATCACAATATCCTGGTGCATAGCAGTTGCGTTGCAGTTCTTCATTATTTGAATGACCTGTTGTGTCCTCCAGCAATGTTGCCGATACTTGAAGAAAGTTATTGGGACTAGTATCGGGCGTAGGTGGCGCCAATACTACCGTCTGGCTGTGCATTGCTTGCTCGCAGCGCATACGTAATTTCGATGACGATTCAGTTATAGCACTAATGTACACCAAACAACGTGAACAGACCGAAGCCAAAATTTGTCTGATATCCCAACTCTGAAAATTAAAAGCAATAAGAAAATGTAATAAAATAATTAGTAAAAACATAAAATGAGTAAATAACAGAAGTTAAAACTTTGATTCCGCAAGTTAATTTCTATTAGAGTGTCGCTGGTTTTTCTACTCTTTCAGAAGAAATAAAATAAAGAATATATATTTTTGTAAACTTATTTCTAACAGATTTTAATTCATTGTTTTGTTTTTGTAAAAAATTTACTATTGATGCAATACTCAATGTTGTTTAAGCTTTGAAAAAAAGCAATGCAGGCTTTTTAAGCAAAATTTTCGCAGATTAAAACAATGAAACGAAATAGTCATAGTTCATAGTGTTGGATTTTTTACTTGTTGTTAATACTGTTGTATTTAATTATAAGTTGAAAAAAAACAAAATTGTCTTTTTAACGAGGAAAAACAAGTCTGCCTAAAATCATTTTTTATGATTACCTGCCATACGATTTTAGAGCTATCGTATAAAATCAAATAGGAAGGATTATGTGGTTTCCCTGGCCAAGATTATCAGTAGATTTATAAAAGAAAAAAGGAATCTGGACAAACAAGTAGTTCTTATAAAAATAAAAGAAATATACATATATATATTCTTTTATGATTTGTGGTGCTGGTTTCTGTTACTTCATATAGGCTTTTATAAACATTTAAAATTAAAGCTATCCACAACCATTAACAATATTTAAATACTTAAAAGAAAGATATTTACAGGCAGTCTCGTAATATCACTAACAGTCAAAACTGTTGCATGATTATGCTGTAGATTTATACAAACATCATCCTTTCGACAGCACATATTACACAGAGATGTAGCCTGCATATCAATTTTTCCAGATGTAGGACCTCTTTTTAATTCTGCGAGTTGGTTTAAGGAAGTTTTTAGTTGCTTTGAACTAGATTCGTTGGTGTCTACTTGCAAGGGCAACGACGTAGGCGAATGCCTTTGCATTATTTTTTTCCGTTTTCTGTATGTAGTTGTTTCATTAGGCTGTTGAGGAGTATTATTTGCTCTACTTGGAATACTTTTAATGTTTTCATTCATAATAAAATTTTTCTCTTTTCTCAAATTTTAATCACACAACTCCATTAAGCTTTGTATTATGACTTTTCATTTCAAAATACATATTATATATAACACTATATTTATTTTTAAAACATTTGATAAGTTTGTTTAAAATTTTCCAATTTTATTAAATAAAGTAAAATATTTTTTCAGGAATATTTTTTCAGCTGTAGCAGTTTTTGACTTTAGTGTAAGTTTGACATTTTGTTGTTGTAGTGTTTGCTATAAATGGATGTGTCAAAACAATGAAGAGTTGAATTTAACGTGCACAGTTATAGATGAAGGGAGCAATTAGTCAATAGTAGCGTAAAAAAAGTAACAAGTAAACGTAACAGAGAATGGTTTTTGGCATAATCTCAAATAAAGTATTGTTGTAATGTAATTGTGACTGATATGGATCACGCCTGAAATTAATAGATTTATATTATATCTTAATCTAGAAAATGTAATTAAGTTGTTAGGTAGAAGCTACCTATCGCAAGTTGTCTTTAATTCTAGTTAAAACTCAAAAAGAATCTATCCTCCTGTTAACATTAGACAATGCTGTCATGAAAACAACAATACACACAGCATCTAGAGTTTTTCAATTGTCTGAATTATTGTCTTGAATATTTTGAAGACAATAAATGCCGGGGTACATAGAATCCGTCATACGTTAAACCTTGACAAATTCAACTGACAAGTCAGTTAAAATACATGTTTTCTAATGAGCGTCGTCACAATCAATACGTGTCCGTCAACGCAAAGTATGAAAGTTGGTCAAGTTTTAACTTTTGACTTTTGACTACTTCTTCTTCACTGTTTTCTTTTAACTCTTGCTGTGACTCTAATAAAACAATTTTGGTGGCAAACAATAAAATACAAATTTATTTAAATTAACAAGCGAATAAAATACAAATTAAATTTAAAAATGAATAAAAATAAAGAGCAAACTTTGATTTAACATCCGTCAGCAAAGTATTCATTGTGCCAACCTCATCCGTCGTTACGTTGACTTTGGTTAAATTTGTCAAAGTACAACGTATGACGGATTCTATGTGTCTTGGCCTTAAATGAGACAGTGTTTTAATGTATGCTGACAAATTTATTTTAGTTGTTTTAAATAAATGATATTTGAATTATATTATCATTTTAATTACTTCAATTTTCTCTGCATATAATATTAAAACTGGAAAGAAAGCAGGAAGAAACGCTAAAATATTTTTTTTGTTTTCAAAAGCTTGAGGTTTTTTGTTTAAAATAAATTGTCTTAATAATTGTCGGGACGCCTACTCAACAGAAGCAATTGTCAGCATGTTTTATTGTCATGACAGCATTGTCAAATACAAACGTGGTGTTAAGTGAAAACGCTTTCGATTTTATATTTTTTTATATTTATTTTTTTGTATATCATAAAATATACTTATATGTATATATATAGGTATGTACAGAAGTTAAAATTATAATAAAGACGAACTCTTTTACTTTAGTCGTTACCAAGGCTTCTTGAATAAGGTTTATGCAAGACAAATTCATTGTTTCTTACTGGACTGAGTGGCACCAAACTCGATACATAAAAAATATTAATATATATTTTATACACGGAGTTTGACAGTAATATATCCGGCGAAAATTATTGAATTCGCTTGGCAAGGCGAATCAATTAATAGGTGGATCATGGCGAATCAATAAAATGTGGTAGCGAAGGCGATTCGTTAATTTTCGGCGGTAGTCTGTCAAACACCATATATAAATATCTGTATACTTATTTTCTTTATGTACTTTGACAAATAGGCTAACCACGAAAATTAACGAATTTGTCATAGCTACCATCTTCAAATTAATTCACTTTTTTACTAATTACTTTTTAAAACTTTGAACATTTTCTCAAAACTTAAATAAATTTTACCGTTTTCAGTTCACAAAAATAAATAAAATGCTGGCTTAAATCAATGAATACGCTATCGCTTCCACCTTATAACTGATTCTTCTTGGCTTGGATAGTTACACTTGTAATAATTTCGCCGTGGCAGTTACCCTGAATTTCAAACTTCATATATAAAAAAAAAAATATTTTATATATGGAATTTGACAGTTAAGCCCTTATGACACTTAATTTTTAAGCTTCGAAGAAAATTGCAAATATAATGTAATAGGAAAATTGACTAGGTACAAAAGTTCAGCTATATTAATATAAATACCAAACCATCAAAATGTTTTATAATGTTATCAATAAATGGCTGTGAAAAAGAATCAAATTTTTTCGTTTAATTTTGACGTTTTTAACTTAAAACCTAAAATATTTTGCTAATTCATTGTTTTAAGTTTTCATTTTGCGATTCAGAGTTTTCAAGGCGAATTAATTTTACCAGGTGGCATCGTTGCGACAGCTGAATATTTTTGTTTAATTTTTTTATACGTGCGAATATAAATAATAATTCCCCGGGATTAAGCAAATGTTGTTCGTCTAAGTTTCTACTTTCATAATGCATGGCCATTTTGGGCAAGAATATCATAGTTCCCATGGGAAAAATCATATTTTTTTTATTTTCTAAAAACACAAATGTTTTTTAAAAATTATGCTAATTTAATTTTTTAATTTAAAATACCCAATTCCGGGGAATTTGTACTTTACGGTTTTTTTATTTCTAAGATCGACGCTATATTGTCGCACGTTTTTGTTATGTCTAGAGTAGTCGGCAAAAGTGTATCATTTTATATTACAAATCTTAATTTTTATATTCTTTAAAAAAGAATTGTAACATGAGCTTTTTTTTTAAATTAATATAAAAAACAAAACTGGAAACTTTGTAAAAAGGGTATGAAAAAATAAGTGCAGTAATTATTTGTGCTTTGAAGTTTACCGTACACTTAAGTGCCTGTTTTTCTTTTTATTGTTTTATTGTTGTAGCGGCGATGCCACCTCCTATAAATTTGCCTTTATTATTTTAATTAAATAAAAATTAATAAAAGGAAGGATATTTTTATGGGTATCGCTTTATTAATAATCTTAATTAAATATAACACTTTTTCTTTCCACTAAGTTTTTACCATTTTTAAAATAACTAAATTAAATTTCTTTTTCAATTGTTTTTGTTCGTTACTATTTTTGTTTTAAATAGTCAATTAAAAAAAAAAAAATAAAATTTTTTTGCGTTTTCTATTGGGTCTTTCTACCACTGTTTGTTTGTTTCTTTCAATTCTATAACAATACTATGATTAAAAAATTAAGTGTGATAAGGGCTTTGCAATTGTTAAGAAGAATAAAAAAGAATCATTTTCCGTAATGAATTCAACAGCTGTGTGCTGATTTACATATGTATATGGTTTAAATATTTTTCTTTCGAAAGATCATAACCTTTCCTAACTCTCGATTTGCAGGCCGCCAAGATAAAATCCTATCTGTTACAGTTAAGCTCTATCAAGTTTTTGTTGACTTTGTATAGTCCAAGCAATAAAACCTCGGCTACTGCTACGGCATTCTTAGGTCACGTGTAGCGTCAATGGCATCATGTTTATTATCATCCAAACTATCCAGAACTGGACACACGACAGCTTTGCTAAGTGTGGCAATAGATATCATTTTTCGCATAATTGTGTACATGCTCTGGTAGCAGACGCATAGATATTTACATATGTATGTACAGCGTTCGAATTATTATTGTAGAAACAATATTATTTTCAGATTGATAGCTTTACTAATTACGATTACGTAAAAAGCTTCCATATCCAAGATCAAGTTTGCTATTGTAACGTTAATTTTTCTGTTACTAAGTTGCAGTCATCCATTGTAAAAATTACTGTAATGTAGAAAAAAAAATTAATATTAAATTTTATTAAAATATTTACATTAATATATTTAAATGTCATGTTCTTATTCATCCCAATTTAGAAATAAATTGTGTTACTTTTTGATATTTTGGTTTGATTCTTAATTTTGAGGAGCAACAAACCTGTTGGAAAAGGTTCATCAGCAACAAACCTGTTGGAAAGGACATCTTGTGTTTTAGTCAAGTACATACATACAGTGATGTGAAAAATAATAAGGACACAAATGTCCAGCAAAAATATTTGATCATAAAATAAGTAAAATGAGAGAAATTCTAAAAAATAACTGTATTAATTTTCAGCTAATATATTACAAAAACAAGTCCCGTTACAAAAATTCAGAGAATTTGTATACATTTAATAAAATTAGGTTGTTAGGCAGAGATCAGTTGGTTTTGGTTGTGCGAATTAATAAGGACAGTTTGTCGTTTAACTAAAATAAATTAATATCTAAGCTTTTGAAAGTTATTTTGAAGTTTATTTTTGTGTACAATAGGTAAGAAACGTGATTTTAGTGAAACTTTAAATTCAATACAAACTTAAAAACAGCTTCATTTCGTAGTTTTTTAGAGCAAAATGGGAAAATCTAAGCACTGTGACCCAGTACTACGAAAAACTATTAAAGATTTGCATAAAGATGGAAATTCTTGTAGAAATATTGCAAGGTTGCTTGGAATTTCAAAAACAATGGTAGAAAATGCAGTCAAATGGATTCCTATTAGAGAAACACGTGGCAGAAAACCAAAAATTACACCTGCAGTAAAACGTGGAATCATTCGATGTGTAAAAAAGAATCCATTTATTTCATCGAAACAGATAAAAATTGATTTAAACATTAACATTGACTCATCAACAATTCGAAAAACCCTAATTAAAGAGAACCTTAAAGCTCATAGTGCTAGAAAAGTACCAATGTTGTCGAAGAAGAACATACAACAAAGGCTAAAATTTGCTGAAGAGCACGCATGCTGGCCTCAAGAAAAATGGAGAAATATTCTATGGTCGGATGAGACAAAAATTAATTTATTTAATTCGGATAGGGGTCTTCATACTGTAAGAAGACCAATTAATACGGAATACAACCCAAAACACACCATTAAGAGGGTAAAGCACGGCGGTGGTAACATTATTGTTTGGGGGTCATTTTCCTACTATGGTGTTGGGCCACTGTATCGTATACAGGGCATTATGAAAGCAACAGATTATGTTGATATTCTACATAATTGTATGCTTCCTTATGCCGAAGAAAATATGCCACTGCAATGGGTGTTCCAACAGGACAATGACCCCAAACATACGGCAAAGTGCACCAAGACGTGGTTTGTGAATAATAAAATCAATTTATTAGAATGGCCTGCTCAGTCTCCCGATCTAAATCCGATCGAGAATTTGTGGAGCATAGTTAAAACTTCAATTAGAGGAAAGTTTCCCACGAATTGCGATCAGCTATGGGAATTAATTCAGACTGCGTGGAATGATGTACCGCTTTCAGTCTGTCAAAACCTTGTTGACTCTATGCCACGACGATGCCAAGCAGTTTTAAAAAACAACGGCGCCTCAACAAAATATTAACCACTGGAAAGCAGTATTATTTGTGGATCTCTTTTTTTTTAAGTAATATAATTTTTTAGGCAATAACACGAAGTGTCCTTATTTTTTTTTCACAGGGTGAATTTGTATTTTAAGTTAAATCTATTTAAAAAAATTTAAAATAAAAACAACAATTTTAAAAAACATAATGGATCTCGTTTTTATAATATATTACCTAAAAATATGTACAGTTATTTTTAGCAATTCTCTCATTTTAATTATATTATGATCAAATGTTATTACTGGACATTTGTGTCCTTATTATTTTTCACATCACTGTACATGTTGAGATAAAACGGTGTTGTTAAGAAGAAATGACTTTAATAGAAAACAATATAATTGATTTGGTATCAGAGAAAAATTTGTTTTATTTCCTGTTTAGTGAGTTTTGCAATTATATAATGGGAATCCATAATTTTTTATCTATTCGACAGTGCTCACTAATGTGAGCATTTTGTGAACATATGTAATTTGAAAAATATAAAAATATATGTAGAATACTACTTAAGGGCGGTTTACATGGTCACAGAAGCCTTACGACATACCAAATTTTATGCAGAATATTACCAGTGGGATCGTCTAAACCAAATATGTAATGAATGTGCACAAATTGAGAGCAATAAAGAGGGCTTAGACGGTACGACTTTACGTACGTAAAATCCAAGAGAAAATGATATGAAAATCCATCTGTATTTTAAAAAATGAGAGTAAAAATCTTACGACAGATTTTTTCGCGTTTACACAATTTTTTTTGGGCGGTTTGCAGAAAAATGCATCCCTGATCTAATGACTCGTAATTGTCTTTTGAAAATTTTCAGAAAACATAGAGAGCCATACGACTGTCAAATTTTCATCTGTAATTTCTCTCAATTTGTGCAGATTCATTACATATTTGGTTTAGACGATCCCACTGGTACTATTCTGCACAAAAATTTGACATGTCGTAAGACTTTTATGACCATGTAAATCGCCCTTTACGGATGAAAATTAAACAGTCGTATGGCTCTCTATATTTTTTGAAAATTTTCAAAAGACGAATCATTAGATCAGGGATGCATTTTTCTGCAAACCGCCAAAAAATTTATGTATACCAACTGTGTAAACGCGAAAAGATCTGTCGTAAGATTTTTACTCTCATTTTTAAAATGCGGATGGAATTTTATATTATTTTCCTTTGGATTTTACGTACGTAAAGTCGTACCGTCTAAACCGCCCTTTAAGGCCAGGTGCTCAAAAAGTGTAATAGTGTGGACTAAAAGTGTATGTGTGTGACAGACTTTTTGACAAATCTGTACGATTTAATAATCTTTTGAAATAATTTATAAAATGATTTTTTCTATGCGATCAGAGTTGTTTTTTTTTTTTTTTGAAGATGAGGAGAAAGCATCAAAAAAATATTAAAGTCATCTGTTTTTGCATCTATTTTGGTATAACAGTGTGGCACCTACGACGCCATTTTTAAACGATTTTTAAAGTAGGACAGAATTCGGTCAGATTTTTGTGTGATTAGATCGTACGATTGTGTATGATAGTGAATCCTGGCCTTTACATATGACTTATTGCAATACCTAGTTAGCATTTGGAAGATGGCTTTCAGAAAAATCACCCATGTAAGTCTTTTAAGACTACCCAAGATGACTAAATAAATTTATAAGTTATGGGTTAAAAAGTAGACTCGAATATAACTCCTACAGCTAGTAGTATGACTAAAACATGACTCGAAAAAGTTTCGTACGATTGCAAACAGTATCGAAAATTTGTCAAAACGCTAGTCATAAAAGACTCGGTTAGCGGAGTCGCGGCTAGGGTACCATCTTCTCCCGACAAAAAAATCATTTTCGACTTAAAAACGAACGCACAAACGATTATTATAATCGCACAGAAGAGCTGAAAAAGACTAGCATATGATCAATAATTTAAAAAAATGCTAACTTGGTAGGTATTAGCGCTGGTGTAAAGAAGGAATTTATGTTTTATTCATATTTTTAATAAAGCAGTTTTTGGATTTAATACGTTAAAAATATTCAAAGTGTCTTGAATTTATTGTTACTTACCGAAAACACCCAGTTGGATCATTTTATCATGATGATAATTTTCATGCTGGCGGTCACAACAATCTTAAATAAAATATACATAATAAAATAAAAAATAATATTCTCTTTCAGAAGATGATTCTTTTTCGATCTATTATCCTGTAAGGCATATTTTTACCTGTGTAGAAAATGTTGCTTTATGTACCTTTTGTGACCCGGCTGTCGGTTATCAAAGTTTTCCATGCTGTGAATCGATTGCTCTTGACGTTATCTATGATGATTTGGCCAACTTGGAAGCTTCGTCTGCCACTACGTAGGCAATTTTTGGTATTTTCTAATTGAGCTAATAACTCTTATATTTAAATAGATGAAAATTAAAAAATAATCAATTTTTACCAAAAATTCTACATTTTAAAATATTAAATCTGTATACTAAGTCATACATGGGATTTTTTCATTGCCATTAAAATTTAATTAATCTAATTAATTACTGCCCTGTATGATAAACTATATACATAATTAAAAGGCAAGACGACATTCTACAATCGATTTTGATGATATTATATTTTTGCAGATGTACATAACATTTATATCGTACAGTATTTTCTCTGCAAGCATTTTTTATCGAAACAGTCACTACTTCGTTATTTCAAGACGTTGAAATGTATTGCAAATAATGTCGAATTCTGAACTAAATCTAAGTCTGCAGTCGGGAAGGAACGTGCAACTACAGTAATAAAACTAATGGAAAACTATTTAGCCTTTCTAAAAGGGATTAACATTTCGTATTCTGGTGGTGCTTAATATGTGTTTGTTAGAAATGTAAAGACCCAACTATAATGTGCATATACAAGCTTATGCCAACTTATACAACTGTGCAAATACATATAAATCAAAAGTGGTAAACTATAATGTACTTGAGAGAACTTTTCGTCAAGTTTCGTCAAATGTCATTTGCTTAAGCAAATGTACGAAGATTGCGCTTGGTGTATACATACATTAATCAATAAAGAATTGCAGTAGAGAGCGACATTGAAAAAGATTTTTTTTTTTATTTAATAGAAAATGTAAGAAAAAGAAGGGTTTATATGAGAGAAAATGATGCGTTTTTATTATAACAATTCGCTGTAATTTTTTTAAATTGCTTGAAATTAAATCAGTGACACCGTTGCATCTTTTGGTACTTTTGACCAAAAATACATAAAAAACATGCCATTTTTTATCGAATTTAATTGAAAACTAGTAACCCTGAAGCCAGACGATCAAGTTTTCCTTTCAAGTTTTTCACACATACTGCTTGTCAAAATTTATTAAAATTGACAGCTGTGACGTAGGCTGCACGCAACTTGAAAGCAAGTTGAAATCAATATTATTTTCAAGATGGCATCGTCATATATATTTGTAGAAATAACAACAAAAAATACTTCAAAAGAATTGTAACAGCTGTTTTCTTGAACGTAAATTGAAACACTCAACTTGAACGAAAACTTGAAAGCAAGTTCTCAGCAAGTTCTTAAAGTGTGAGTGTATTGGTTAAAAAATGAGAGAAATTCTAAAACTTGAATGAAACTTGAATGAAAACTTGATCGTCTGGCACCCTAGTAAAAGAAAGTACATTTATTTAAATAAATGTTATTAAATATATATAAAATATTTTTTCGATGCCTTTTTCTTTACAAGTTTTATTTATTTAAAAATATATTTATTTTTAGGAAAGTACGATTTAAACATGAATGTGCAACTGTGGCAAATTATTTTTTTAATTTATGTAAGTACATTGTAGCCACATAAAAATCTTTAAAGAATTTTCTAAGCATTTGACAGGCTTTTCGTTGGGTTTTTGACATAAGCTCAAGCTAGCTTATGCACATTATAGTTGGGCCTTAAGAGTGTCTCTTTAACAGTATAAAATATTTAACTTCTAAAAGTAACGGAGTCTGCTTTATCAAAACGGAAAATTTAAATTTTAACATTTCTAAAAATAGAATTCGAAATACGATATGGAGATATTTTAATATAAATTTATAAATCACTAATTTGCTAACATAAATCTACGTACAGCTACATATATATTTTTATTTTATTTTTTAAACAATTTTTTTGTAATATTTCTTAACATTTTTCAAGTGCATTTAACAAAACCGAACACTGCACAAGTCAAACAAAGTGACATTAGTATTTTTGTTTATCTGTTACATTAATTAATTTACTCTTAGTAGACTCGAAATTGTGACCTATAAGAGATTAATATGTGATGCCTAGGCAATTTGTTTTTGTAAATTTTTAGCAATCAACTTAATATTATCTGGTAGTTGAAAAAAAGTTCTTCTTAATTTAACAACTTAACTTTTATTAATATAAAAGCTTAATTTGTATTAATATAATATTAATATTCATTCCACAATAATGGATTTTGTTAATGTAAAACTGCGTTTTTAATCTAAAAAAGTAACATAGAAGAAACTTCTATCGAAAAATGCTTTGTAAAACGCTGGCAGGGATAACGGACTTAAAGTTGTCACTTATACATTGGCAAATAATACACTACGCAAGTACATACTTACCCAGAACACATTTAATTTAAGATGTTTTTATCATTATTGATCCGGCTTATGTTTGCGTATACAGTGGCACAAAAAACCCTACATACCCCCCATTTTAGTTAATAATTGCAAAGCTTTGCAACCAGTCATTCTTAATTTTGGCAGCCATGTGTGCAAAAAATAAAGAAATAATCTAAGATATTACAAATCTCATTGTTCAGCATCAAGAAAAATCGTTGGGCTAAATTACTGAAATTGTTGGGAACTCAAAGCCTAGTGTGCAAACATTTATAAGGAATTGTAAAAAGAATAGCAGTATTAATTGTAGACCAAGAAGTGGCCGTCCGCCAAAAACTACTCAACGTGTAGAACGACACATACTGAAAGAAATTAACAAAAACCCGAGGACAACGGCTGTTGATATAGCAAAAGACGTGGAAACAATGTCGATTGCCACTGTGCATCTAGAAACAATACATTATTGAGAAGTGGAGGTTTTCTCGGAGAAAACCAATCATAAGTGATATTAATAAAACCAAGCGAATGGAGTTTGCTAAAAACCATAAAATGACGATGAAAACTTTTGGAAAAACGTCGTCTTTAGTGAGGCAAGTAAATTAACCATTTTCGGATTTGATGGAAAACAAATAGTTTGGCACAAAAAGAATGAAGAGCTGAAACATAAAAACTTGATGCCCACAGTAAAACACGGAGGCGGTTCCATTATGCTTTGGGGATGTATATCGGCGGCTGGGGTTGGAAATTTAGTTCTTATTAAGACAGCAGTGGATCGATTTATGTATTTGAACCTTTTAAAAGATAATTTGAAGGAGTCAGCATCCAAAATGGGTTTGTCTGGAAGTTGGTACTTTCAACAAAATAACTACCCAAGGCACACTTCGGCCATTAGAAGGAATAGCTGTTGTACAATGTGCCTAAACAACTACAGTTTTCTCCCCAGTTACCTGACCTTAACCCCACTGAAAATTTATGGCATGAATTAGATCTCAGGATAATAAAAACTGCTATAAGGAATAAAAATGATCTTATCAAAGAATTGTACATAATTTCTTCGAAAACTACCGGTAAACTGGTTTATTATATGAAGAATCGCTTAAATGCCGTGTTAGAAACTAAAGGAGGTTTAACAAAATATTAAAATATCAATATTTCTTGTGAACACAAACAGTAAACTTCGAAAAATGTACACTTTTCTGTGCTTTAAAAAATGACTTTTTTAATAAATATTTCTATTTTTCCAAAATCATCTAGTTTGAAAAAAATTTATTTTTCATAACAAACGATAGGGTATATAAATATTGTTGATAAAAATTTCAAACTTTTCATAAAATGCAGTTTTTTGGTGTGTATGTAAAGTTTTCTGTGCCACTGTATGTACTTTAATTTAAAAGTTATTAAGAAATTATTATTATAAATGTTTGCGTTTGTTTTGAAGGAAAAAGCCTGGTACTCTGTTCGAATTTGTGAAAATTGCTGAGCAACATTGATCATTTCATGTGGAAAATTTGACATTTAAAATGTGGTGGCCATCTCGCGATTTGGGAAAATTTAACCTTTAATTGTTTTCGCGTATACAACATTGTTTTAGAAATGTAAACAAAATACATATGATCAGCTGTTTTTTGAAAAATTCTGCATAAAATAATGCATGAAAAACTGAACAGAGTACCAGGCTAAAGATATAAAATTAGACAGCATTTTATGAAAATATCCGTCAACAACGTTCCTTGGATATATCTAATTAACTAACTAATTAAAAAAATAATAGCACAAGGAATAATTCATAATTAAATTATGTTAATTTCTTTAGACAGAGATTACACACAGTCTTCTTTCGTTGTTCTTTTTGTTAATACATAATGTTTTTCTGATTTTCTAATTAATCAAGCATATTTTATATTTTATTATTTACTTACAACATTTTATATCTATATATGCTCATATAAATAGGAAAAAACAAATCTGTGGATTCCTTTTTGTCCTCCGTTTTTAACTGATTCGTGTATCTTTCATACATTTGCAGATATTGTCGAGCCTAAGTGCACCGTTTTTACCTCTATAAATCGGTTCAGTATTTAAGAAATAAATGAACATTAAAATTGCTACCACTACACATGCAAAAAATACAAATATATTTAAAGCGTAAATGTGTACATAAAATAAACAAAGAAATAAATGTTCAATAATAATTTTGGTTATATTTTGACCACAAGGCGAACTCCAGTAACATAAAAGTGTAAAAGAATATTTAGACTTTTTTTAAATAAATTTCTTCGCGCATTTTAGTTATTCTTTTACCAAGCAGCTATTTTGACTGCTTTTGGCATGTGTGTATATGCAGGTCTGCTTGTGTTAAATTTAAGTTTTTTTAGTATTAAACACCATATCGTTACCTTAATGTAGAGAGGCCCTAACTAATGTTTACCCTTCTTTACAGGAAAAGAAAAAATTTGATAAAAAGTACAGTTTTGTGGTTGAAATTTTTTTTAACGCATTGTTTTATTCCTCAAGCAATTTAAAACTCCCTAAGCAATTTAATATGTTACAAATTGTTTAATCTTTTAGTGGTGCATTAGAAAATCGTTTATCAAAATATGTATAAAACTTGAATTGAAAAAATAACGAGTTGGGGCCTTTCTATATTAAGGTAACGATATATATGAATCAACCTGTAAAAATGAGTAGAATCTGTTACACTGCAGTCACACGGTCAAGTTTTTGTTCAATTCTCTTTCAAGAAGTTTACACATACTGCTTGTCAAAATTCACAAAAATTGAAAGCTGTGACGTAGGCTACACACAATTTCAAAGCAAGTTTTTAAGCAACACACTGACAGCAGGATTTTTAATGCAAATTTGGAGGGAAAACTTTAATCAGCTGTTTTCTTTAATGTAATTTGAAAGACTCAATTGAACGAAAACTTGAAAGCAAATTATCAGCAAGTTTTTAAAGTGTGAGTGTATTGGTTAAAAAATAAGAGAAATTTTTAAACTTGAATGAAAATTTTATGGTTTGACACTGAGTACTACGTAAAACCATGGCCAAGGCGAATCAATTACCAGGTGGCAGCGCAGGCAAATTTACTATTTTGCTGCTTTATTTATAAAAAATAAACAGATTTTTAATGCTTTAAAAGTCGAACCTTATATACAAATTATTGATCCAGTTTTTTTATATACATTCAATGGCGAAATAATATTTGGTGGTCGCAATGGCGAATTCATTAATTTTCGTCGAAACGCTTAATGTTATACTCCATACGGCGAAAATCAATGAATTCGACATCGAGGCAACCTAGTACTATTTCGCCATGATACAATTCGAGCGATTGAGAATATAAATGAATTTGGTACTGGTGAGATAGTGTAAGGTGTTTGCAATGGTGTTATGCAGATGGATTGCCTGATATCTGTCATATTTAATGAAAGTATATAATTTTAATTTTTCAGTCTTTTATGTTGGGTAGGTAAGTGTGACCATCTGTGGGTGTTTTCCGTTTGTAAGATTGTTTTAATAATTTCAGTGGTGTAAAAATTGTATCAGTGGTTGGCACTGTTATATATGCTTTTGCCATGGGTTTAACTACATTGTAAAAGCCAGAAAAAACCTATTTACACAAACAAAACTCCATGAGACTACCTATTATTGAATTCGCCCTGCTGTAAGTATATTAGTATTTTTAATATTTTAAAAAACATTATGAAATTTAATTTTCAAAGGATCAAAAAGATGGTTTTCGGAATATCTTTTTTTATCTAATTTACTTTTCATAACCGTATTTCCTTTGTAAAATTATTTTATTACATTTCCCCTTGTTTTTCGGCACAACATGACTTTAAATCAACGGTTCTCAAATGGGGGACCATAGCAACCATCCAAGGGGTCCGCATGAAAAACCGAAAAAACAAATAAAATAATAAAAGTTTTATTTTGAATTTGGGCTTCAGAGGGGTCCGCGTAAAAATAATTAGTTAACAAGGGGTCCGTGAGCAAGTATTGGATAAGAACCCTTGCTTTAAATAGTTGTTAGATGTTGCAAATTTAAATCACTGTTTATCTTTTTTAACATTTTCCATGACTGTCTACTGCAGTTTTCTTTATTTTGTACGATGCTGTGCAACTATTTTTTTCCAATACAACTGACACCGCCGCTGACAGCCCGTAGATGGCGCAGTTTGTTATACCAATTTTCACAACCATTTCTCAGCAAGTAACGTGTATTTCGTCTGCGGCTCGATTTATATTTTGTTTCACATGTTTAAATAGAGGTGATTTGTCGGCGTAGAAAAATTTCTTGACACATTCTCAACGAATGAGGTTTGAACACACTGATCTTAGTGGTCAATTAACAACAAAATAATGACTTTCATTCATCAATTATTTTTACGAAAATCGATTATATCGCACGTATTCATTCTGCAGAAACTATGCCAGCCAATCAAGTTGAAAAAAAATTGTTATTATAACTGTAACTTTCTTTTATCTACGTATTTGAAAACATAACAATGAATTTTTCTGGATGTAAGAGTTTTTCCGTAACAGCTTGTTGATTATCTTCACACTGGACCAAGGATCCGCCCATGAAGAAATGCACCATGTAGCGATTTTCTCTGGATTTAGAGATTTTTAAGTGCGTTAATTTTTTTATTAACGTACCCAATTTTCATTACATTGGAACAATTAGCCGGTTGTAGAACAAAACAATGCTGCCAACTTGAAGATGTAAAGGTAAAAATCACTTTATATTTTTTCATTATTATTTAAATTTTCTTTTATAGTTTAGACACATTTTAAACACAGCTTTTCTCTCTATTTCCAAATAAAAATACGTTAATATTTATTATTTTCGAAAAATTATTTGTGATTGTTTTTTTATTTATTTTTTAAAGAAAATCGTTTCTAATTTTGCTTGTTGCTTATCAGTCACAATTTAGCTAAAAACTAGAATTACATGATTACTAAAAGATACATTTTTACAAAAATATTTTGATTGTTTAATAAAAAATCTAAAAAATTTCTATGAATGATAACAAATATTTAATTTATTTTTCAAAGAAATAATATATACAATGGGCTCTAATTAAAAAAAATTACAGTAACTAAATATTACATATATACAACTAATAAATTTAACTAAAAATAAAATATTTTTAAGTAATATAATAATTAATTAATATTCTACAAAAACAGGAAAAAAAAAATAAAATGAAAAGCCTATTGCATTGCCCCCAGCGTAGTTTCAAGAAAATTAGTTTCTTTTTCAAAAGTAAAACCTAAAAATAATTATTTGTTTAAAGAGTAATTTTTTTTGTTTGTTATTGTTTTGTACATTTAAAGGTGCATTATATGGTGCGTCAATTTTTTTTTTTTGTATTATTGTGTCAGTCTTATTAATTAAAAATAAAAAAATTTGCTTAAACATACAAAAATTTACTAAACAATGGAAAAAAATTTGTACATTTAAGCTGAAAAAACTTTTACCTAATTCCATCACTGCACTGCTTTTGCTGCAGAGTTGCCAGAAAAAGAAACTGGAAAAGAAGCTTAGACGTTTAAACATGCAAAAATGTTAAATCAATACAACAGTTTTTAACAAACAAATAAACAAACGCTAAGAAAAATTCTTTTTTTTATGTTAAATATTTTGTTATTTAATTATTAATTTGCTAATATCAAAAATTAAAGCAAAACTAAAATATTCCAATATTTCTTTTGAAATTTTAATCTACATACGTAAGTAAGTACATTAATTTTATGATATGCTAACGAAATAAAAGTTAAATTTTATTTAACTTTCAATGCCTTAACGCAAAAGGTAATATTAAAACCATCAACATAAAACTAATCTGGCAACACTAATGCGCTGCCTTATCCTAAAGTTATAGTTTTCTACTCTAAACGATCAGCGTTATTGCATGAAAACAATTAATTTGAAGACCTTTAGATATTAACAGCATTGCGAACTGTCTCAGGATGGAGCGCATGCAGTACAGTGTTGCAATTATAAAATGTTTTGTTTTAATTTTTGTAAAAGTTTCTTGAGGTAGTTGTTTTTATTGTTGTTTCATATATTTTATATTTAGACTAACTTAAAAAAAATGTAAAAATTAAGATTTTTAAAACAAATCACTGGCTTTTTTTTTAACAAAAAGGAAAAAAATATTGCTACTTATTAACTACGTAGTCCTTAATTTTATTTGTATTTATAACGAGTAAGTAGTTGAGTTCTAATATCTATTCAAAATTGAGCCTCTTTTTGTTTAGTGTATTTGTAGTTTTTATTTAAAAATTAAGCTTTTTCCCATTTGTTTTACCTAAATAGCTTTCAGTCTTTTATAAAATGTCTAGTAGGGTTGCATTTTCTTCCATATGGGCTAAGAGCTTTTAAAATTGTGAAATTATGGCATTTTTTACTACACTATCCTCCATTTTGTTTTATTAAACTAAACTAACCTAAAAATTTTTCTTCTTATTGATTTAGGCACATGGTGATATTCAATAACAACACATTTATATATATTTTAATTTTTTTTTTTTTTTGATTTAAATAAATTAAGTGCAGGTGTTTTAAAGTTTTCCTTTAGTTAAGCAAAAAAAAAAAAGGGAAAATTTCAAGATGCCAAACTTTTAAAATTAAATTCCTAATAGGAACGAAGTCCTTGCTTTTGCATAGGAAAGTTTACTATAAAGCTAATATACCGCCATTTCATTTACAAAAATGAAAGTGTTTTAGGAATTTTTTTTCTTGTGTCAACATAAATAATTTAAACAAAAGTCAAAAACCACGTTAAACGCTTTTAAGCCAAACTCTTAAGTATGTTTTTCTGAGTGTAAGAATAAAGAACAAACCTATTGCACTTAATATTCAAGAATTCGTACAATAATTACGTTTGAGCATTGGAATTTTTGCTAAGGGAAACTTGTAATTTATTTGTTTGTTGGGTGAATATTGTACATGGACCCCTCCCTCTATTTCTTAAGCAACTAATGTCAAATTTGTCAACTGTTCGTCTGTTTTAAAAGTACAAATGTAACTCTTTGTAATAAATTGAAAACGTGGTGGTGGATATCCTAAACATACTTTTCTAATGTACGAACTTCATATATTTACCTCTCGCTTTCGAGTACCCAACCCTGTTTCACCGACACATGCTCCATGACTTTTTTAATGGGAGGAAAATAAAGTATCGTAACAAGTGTCGGCTGCGTATTGCCAAGCCATAGTTAGCATCAATCAGTCGGCTCTGACATCATCAATTACCATTTTAGGTTTCATGTTCGTTTCATTGAGGAAGGCTTCATCACTGGGATTTGAGGGTAATTTAGTAGTCATTATAACAGATTTTTCATTATCGTTATTGGCTGGCACTTCCGGTAAGTAGGGGGTTTCAGGCCTGTCTCTAGTCTCTAAGATGGAATGATTAATGTCTTTGCGTGCTACCGATAAATCTTCGACGTGATCGTCTTCTTCATAACAATCACGTTCCATATCACGATCAGACTCTTTTTCCCTTTCAACATATTCACGTTCTCTTTCACATTCCCGTTCCAAATCGTGACGTTCCATAAGCTCTTGTTCAGCATGCCGTAAATTGCCATACTTTAAACTGAAATTGGTAGGACTAGGGGAACGCACAGCATTGCCATTTGGACCTGGACTTGTGGACATACGGTTGGCGGCTGCATGAGCAGCAGCTGCCAATGCCATGGCATGAAGAGCTTCACGTCCAGCAATATCACCGCCACCTCGATGTTCCAAAGCCTGTTGCAGGAAAGCATGATCTAATAAGGCAGCAGCTGGATGAGGAATGGTAGTTGGTAGAAGATGCTGATCATTATTGTGATGATGTTCTTTTAGTTCACGTTCTTCACGTGTAGCAGCTTCATGCATGGCAACAGCGGCAGCCGAAGCTTGACCGTAACCATGAGCATAAGGAAAGGCAGCCGATGATTCAACGTTGCTAGGACTACGTTTCATGGCACGATTCATAGGACGACCAGTTGTTATACCCAGCTTTTTGACTTTATCATATAGAGTACGTGAAGGCACACCAAACTTGCGTGACGCTTGCAAAGCACTCATTCCTTCACGTACACATTGTATAGCAGACATGATATCACTGCGGGTGTATTGCTTGTAACGTTTCCATTCGGGTTTTTGATTTGCATTGTTGCCGAAATTAGCTCCAAAACTAGTGCCCTTGGTATCAAAACTTTCATCGTCAAAGGAACGGTCCGTAAAGGGAGAATGCGGCTCATCTTGATATTTCTTAAATAGAAACAAAAAAAAAAATTAAAAATTATGAATTTTTATTTTTTAAAGTTTTATTGCTTTAAAAGTTTTGTTACTACTGACCTTGTCACTGTAATCTGAACCATTAAAGCTGTGGTTGTTGTTGTGACCACTTACATTCTTTTCGGAACTTGAAGCCTTGTCAACCTTGCTATTGCCACCTGCATTAGGTAATAGAAGAGATAACTGTTGCGATGAATCAGCAGGGTTGGCTTGGGCTAAAACGTTTCGCAATATTGGAGTGTCACGATTCATCAACATACTCGACATGGAGGAAAGCTTTTTACGTTTCAATGGGTTCATATCGGGAGCAGATTCATAAACAGAACTCAACATGGCAGCAGCGGCAGCAGCCGAAGGAGACAAAGGCCACTGAGCACAGCGTTCACTTTTAGGTGTTTGATTGTTAGGAGTTTGTTGACTGGTTTGAGGTGGAGCCGGTGTAATTTGGTTAGCATTCGGTCCTGGTGATTTAGTATACAAACTGGAATAGGGTGATTTGTAATTGCTGTAGGGTGGTGATGAACTGCTGGAGGGAGCAGCTGAAGGGGAAATGTTTGAGGAGGTAGGTGCCACATACGAGGAATTGTTGCGATAATTTTCAGATTCCTTGGAGCTGGGCTTTTGACTCGTAGTGGCGGAGGTAGGTGACTGTTGGGTGGTTGTGACCGAAGAATAGGGATTTGAGGGTGCTGAGGAACTAGCGAAAGGATTACTTGCGGATATTTCTGCATGATCTTCACTAAGTCTGTTGAATTTTTCTTTTAAATCGGCCATGTCGAACAGACCTTTCACCTCTAATTCTTCAGCGATGCGCATGATTTTAGGAATTTGGCTTTGGGTTACATTCACTTCTCCGGTATACATATATTCCAATAAAGCTCGCATCTCGAAGGCCTTCACTCCCGGAAATATAATACTACAATGATCCATAGGCAAGTCCTGCAAGATGGACTGAAAATATGGCGAATTGGCAGCTAAAACTACACGATGAGCCTTGAATTTGACTTGATCATCTACCACTATCGTACAGTCTACGTAGCTTTCAACTTTAATCAAAGTATCTAATATTTCTATCAAATTTGATTTATGATTATTCCAGCGCAAGCAATAGGTTTGACCCTCTGGAGGGCCGTTTGAGGGTGCAGAGGCTGGTACGCCACTCATATTCTGTTGTGTTGAAATAGGAGGACTTTGTGGCCGACTAACGGATGAGTGAAATTCTTCTGGTGCAAAATTACCAAATGTAAATTGTTTGCGTATTTTAAGAGCCATCATAAAATATCAACTGTAAAGAGAAAAAACAAGAGCCAACGATTTAATTATTTATAATTAATTAAAGGATGATGATTTTTTCTAATTTTTAATTGTACCTTTGATAATTTGTTTTTGAATGGAAGGCAATTTAAAGAAAAAATATTTTATGAAATTTATTTTTTTTTTATTTTTTTGCAAAAAAATTTGTTTCAAAATTTGATTGTTAAAGAAAATTCAATTGGATTTTTTAAATTTTTTGTGAGAGTAAACAACAAGTGCAAATTTAATATTTTTAAATATTTTGTTTGAATGAAAAAAAAAAAAATTTGCCTACTATTTATTGTTTCTATTTTTTGCATTAAACATCTTCCCAGATTTTCGTGTGTATTTGTTTAGTTGCTAAAATCATCCCCCATTCTTTTCTTACTAAAAGCACGCATAACTGCTTTGCGACATGTTGTGCGTGTGTTTGTTGTATTATCAATTTTTTTGTTTCTTTTTTCGGCAAAATTTATGCGTTTTTTAAGGAATTTCTAACGAGGGGGTAGTTTTTTGTAAGGACTGTATTTTTCTTTAAATTATGGGGGTGAGTTTGCAGCAGGTTTTGCGCTTTTATTTTTTAAAGAGCCCTAAAATGATTTGTGAATTTGCTAGGAAATTCTTGGTCACCCATCAGTCATGTATTTTTTCAATGCATGATTAACAGCTACTAAACATTGAGAGAAAAAATTTGAGTGGATTTGTTGTTTTATAAAGTGTTGTCATATTGTTGCCATATGTTAATTTGTAGCTGATCCTAAAAATGCAAACGTAATTAAAAAAAAAAAACAAACACATGTAAGACATTAGGGGCGTTAGTCAAGAAGCAAAAAATTAGGCAGCATTTTAGGCCCAAGCTGCACATTGGCATTTATTTTCTTTCAGAAATTGAGAAATTACAAAATAAAACACATGTTTTAGTTTTACATTTAGTATTTATGCATGTATATTTTAAACGAACCCTTAACACTTACAAATTTTTCGAAAGTGACCAAAAAAAATATTTGACGTTAAAATTGTTAAAAGAATTAACTTTTTTTAGTTTTAGTTCAAATTTTATTGTATTATTATTTTGTGATTATAAATATAAAAGACTATTTGTAAAATACACTAGCAGTGCCCACAACTTCGTCGGCGTATCATTTTTAATTTTCTTAAAATTAAAATTTAGAAAAATGTGTTTTTTAATATTTGTTGCAGAGTTCTGTAAATAGTGTTTAAAATTTTCATCTGCAAAAAAAAAATGAACTGACAACTGTTCTGGTACCAGTTTAACGGTAAAATTGGGTGCTTTCACAATTGTATCTCTAGTTTTTCTACAAAATTACATATTTTTATAAAAAAGAATATTCTATATTTGAACCAAGGTTCGAAGGGACATTGTCACAAAATTTTATTTAAATCCATCCAGCAGTTTTTACGTGATGCGAACACAAACGGGTTACTATCTACAACAACATCAAAACTTTCCAAAAACATTTCATGTACAGAAATGACCCTGTAACTGTTTTATTTAATGAATATATTTTACATTATTAATATCTATTTTAACATCCTTGGAATAGTGAAAAGCAAAAACCGAAAATAGCATTCCTGATTGGAAATTTTTTTTGTTACTTTTCCTTTCGGGGTTAAATAGCTAAATTTAATATCGGCATAAACTTCCATTTAAGTTCTATTGAAATACCATCACCGAATCAACTAAGTGTGTTTTTCCAAACGTAGCCGAAAGTGAGCGAGCCAAATTTTATTGCATGACAAAAATGACATTGTCTCAAGTCGTTTGATCTGTCAAAATAACATGAGTGTCCAAAAAGTAAAATACTTACGATTAATGGGTGTCCATGTATGAATGACTTTTTAATAACACTGTACTATTTTATGATCTTTAGAGTTGCATTTAAAATTGCATCATTCTTGTGTGTCAGTGTGGTAACTAAAAACACTGTTTCTGGCGATTTTTCTATAAGGACAGAATTCCACCAGATTTTCGTGAACGAATGTCTAGGATAGTCAGTCATGGCCTTAAGTTATTATAAAATTTTTACAGGGTTATACTTTGCTTAATAAATTTAATATATAAGATGGAAGTAACTTTTGCTAACAGTAAAAGTATGACAATAATTCCGAAATGATCCGCTCGATTTAAATACACTACGATAATGTAAACGGAGTATATACATACATACATATATTCTGAAATGTCAAAGTGTCAAAGAAAACTTTATTGTTTATTGACATTAAAAGCCTATCGAAAAACTGAATACTAACGAGTAGGGGTGTATCATAAACATTTCATATTTGTTTATTAATGACAAAATATTTTAATGATTTTTATGCGTTTCGAAGCTGTTGAAAATTATTGAAGAAGACTTGTTGAGTTCAAAGTAAATTATTAAGTTTTTTTTCTAATATTTTTATCAAGGCGAATAATTTACCAGGTGGCAGCGTGGGCGAATTCAGTATTTTTTGCTGGTATATACGACTGTCAAACTCGATATATAAAAAATATGGGTACATTTTTTATATATGGAGTTTGACAGTGGTGTATACCAGCTAAAAATACTGAATTCGCCTACGCTGCCACCTGCTAATTTATTCGCCTTGATTTTTATGTGTTTTCTTCCGCAGTCAGGCAATTTTTACTCTGCTTTCGTCAAAAGAGTTTTATATTTTCTTGCAAAATATCAGGTTTCTTAATAAATAACAAGAGTAGTTAGCGGTTATTTTTAGCAATTTAAAAATAAAACCCTTAAAAATTAACCAAATTTAAAAATCCTAAAACTGTTCGTTTTTCTGTTTTAGCGTGCGTTTTTGCAAAATATCCGATTTCCAACAAATGGTGGTTATAAAAGTAAACTCTAAACGAAATTTATACTAAACTCTCGCTTTGTTTGAAGAGAAGGGAAGCCAGACTTTTTTCAAATCATAATAAATAATAAAACAACAAAACTGATCGTTTTATAAAAATACAGAACCTATTATTTTCTTTTTAGATTGTGAAATTTCCTTTTAAGAAAAATTCAGGGGTGTATAACCATGATAAATGTTTTTTTTATTAAAATAGAAAAAATAAAAAAACTATAAAAATTGCAATAACTATTATTTATTGTTTAGCTTCTATATTTGACAAGGATATTAATGGCACTTTAGAAACCCCTAAAGGAAATCTATAGACAACCTGCCAAATTGAAAGAAAACGAAATTTAATTTTTTCTGTGCATTGTGCAATTTTTGAAAAGCATGAAAAGCAAAAAATTATGAAAAGCAAATACGTTTACTCTTGTTGTTGTTGTTGCTTTTAATGATATTTTCTTTTAATATAAGACGCCACAAACAAAAGATGCAACAAGGACCGCCTGTGTAGACCAAGATCCTGACAGGTTGTACAATTGGAAAAAGAAAAAAAAAATAGGAAAAGCAGGTAGAATTTGTGCACTCTGTTTAGAAATTGATGTAACAATTGATTAAATTGGTTTAGAGGGAGAAGAAACCAAATGAAACATGTGAGAAATATTGTGAACCTTAAAAGGAAAATGACAAAATTTAGACAAAAGTCAATGTTTTATGAAAAACAGGATTATAAGGGATTAATTTAGAAAAAAAGAAAGAAAGCATCTCATGTTAAAGTAGCCAAAGTAGAGAAATTAGGAATTAATGGTAAATGTTAACACCTTAAGATTATTAAAAAATTAAAAAAAATCAAGGCATTTAAAAGACAAAAAAAAAAACTAATGTTGTTTATATGTATGTGTACACATGTGTACTACAACATCAATATAATTATTAGAAAACAAGTTAGAAAGCTATATTCGGTTATGCTGAATCTTATACACCCTTTACCAAATATGTAATTCAAAAAGACAATTATTGGGGTGATAGAGATTAAAAAAATATGAAAAGCACTAAATACAATTTTAGATAAAAATCCCTCGGCTCTTAGTGGGTTACACATTAATAAAAAGTTTTAGTATTTTCTAAAAGATCTTTTCAAAAACTTTAAAATGATCCCAATATTGATATCTTAAAAAATCATGCACAATCGTACTTTTTTTTATAAGTTCAGAGGTCCATTGCACGGAAACTACGGGCGAGCACCAATTTTTTTTCTTATTTTTTTAAATGGATATTGTAGAAATTACAAATCCTTTTTTCACTTTTTGTGGTGAAGTTTATAATAAATTATTAAAACTAAAATTGCTGTTTCCTGTTTTTGTGAAAAATTTTCGCTGAAAAAAACAAATTTTCTTTATTTTTTGGTTAACAAAAAAAAAAAAAAAAAAAAAAAAAAACCTGCTGAGAATTTGCGTGTTTTTTTAAAACAGTTTTCTCGTTATGATGCTTCAGCTTAAGTGATCGATTTATAATTATAGCTAAATGTTTAAGCAAGAGAAAAGGCTGCTGTGTTTTTATGTGGAATTTGACAGCGCGAGTGAGGACATAATTAGCAAAGTGTTGGAAATAGAAGGAAAAGAATTTTAACTTTTTGATATGATTTTTAGATGCTTGAGTCACCAAGAAGCTGGGACTTGAAAACTTGTTTTCTAATTTCATTAAAAGCTTTTGTGTTGTCTTTATTTTATAGCAATTGGTTATAGCAGTGCATGAGAAAATGAGTTTTACTCATTATTAAAAACCAAGCGGATAACAGTGTTGCCAGAAAAGGCAACTGATGACTTTTATTTTAATAGAATAAATATGATACTGTTAACATAAATAAAATGAAATATTTACTAATTTCAGTTGACAAATAACTTTGCTTTTTAAGTAAAAATAAAAAATATAAGTTTAAAAAAATTTTTAACTGAAGTTTATAATTTTAAATTCTACTATTTTTGTGTTCATAAAATAACTACATCCTGTTCGCATTTAATTTTTAATTTAAAATAATTCGTATTGATAGTGCAAAATATTTAAGGCAAAAGAAATGGTTAGATTTACAAAATTTTGAATTCTAAGGAAAATCCTTAAGAAATATCCGAGAATTCTGAACAATGTTTCACAAAACAACACATAACATGCAGGTTTACAGTTAGTAAGAAAAAATGAAAAATATAACACAATCACAAAAATCCTATAAGATACTGTGCAGTAATGGCTGCTCAGAAACAGTGACGGCTATTCTTTTAAATGTCTTTCGAAACTTTTAACAGCTCTAATGATTATCAGATTATTTCCAATATCAAACATGTCGTCAAAGTATATTCAGTGATAAATTACTCTGCCAAATTTTAACACAAATACTATGAGTAATAATTCTAAAAAGACTCCACTTCGATATGGCGTTTTATTCAGAGACGGGAAATTGTTGTTTTTTAATAGTGTTTTTTATTACCCAAAAATATTAATTTTATGTAACATTTTTTTGGAAAATAAAATGAAAAATGTGAATAGTAAAAATACAAAGGGTTTTCAAGATTCATGGCAGTTACCGAAATTTAATAACCTGATTTTAATATTTTTGTACCCAATTTACGGAGTGGACCGTAATGATATCCTATCCATTTATTTAGTTTTAATATTAATTACTTTTATCTAAAAAAGTTTAGTTTTCCCTGTGATCCTTTAAATACCCGACGGTACACGTGTTTTTAATTTAAGTGTCCCAGGACTTTTGATTAAAAAGTATCGAAACAGGTTATAAAAAGACTCTTTACCTTAACGGCTTAAAAGTGTTAACCAATAAAAATCCATCTTTTCAAAAAAGTGTTTTTTTTATTAAAAACTATTTTATTTTAATTAAAAATGCTTTACCAATTAAAAAAAAAACTACGTTTACATTACGTGATAAACATATTGTGTTAAAAATGTTATATTTCTTACAACTTCTCTACTGGCAAATTAATAATTGGATGAGAAAAAATTTCTGGCCATGGATATTTGCTACTTGGAAAAATGGTAAAACTTTAACCGGTCCTTCTCATAAAAATGACTAGATTTGTGTAAGTTGACTTTAGTTTAACATTAAATTGAAAGTCACGTTTTATCGTATATTTTTTACATTTCTGGGTATTTTTAAAAATAATTTTTGCTTTTGCACTTAGAGTGGCAACTCTGTTACCGAAAATATAAAAGTGATCTCAACTTAAAAGCTTTTCCTGCAAAATTTTTATGAATACAGCTTTTTTAACGTTAGTTGAGAGAGCTTTCTTTATTATAAATTGCAATAACAGCTTTTTTATGAGAAGTTTATCACTAAAGCTTTTGCCATACATATTTATGTTTAATGCAAAACTTTGTAATTTAATTATGCTGAAGGGCGTTTTTTTTAACAAATTCAAATGTTTGACAGTACATATGTACATGTAAGAAAAATTGGTGTCAATTAAAAATTATTTTACATACGCTTCATGTAAAAACCGGTTTATGTTTTATCGTTAATGATGATAAATATATTTGTTTGAGTGTATATATGTTTATGGCGAAATTGTTAAACCGAAAAACTCAGTTGTAAGTTTTCAATGTAAAACACCAAAACAAATTTCAAGGCTTTCAAAGGAACGGCATTACAATGACAACAACCGAAATTTGAAGGTTGGATTGTTAATAATAAAAAAGAACTTTTAATAAATATTTAATAAAATAATAAAATATGCTAAATTTATTTATAACAAGTATGGGCACAAAAGTTATAAATAGAAATTAAAAGTTATTTAATTAAATTGTTTTTTTTTTCGTATTTAAAAATACATTTTTTTCAACATTTATAAAATTTTTTGCTAAAATTTTTATGTTTACTTACTCTGAATTTTTTAAAATATTATCTTATCTTGCCAAAATAAATTGGCAAGATTTTTCCTAAATTTTCCAATATTTTTTCCAGAATCTTAGATTTTTATAATTAAGTACTTAATTGTTTTTAATTATTAATGATTTTTAAATTAAGAGTACAACACACAGCTAACTGAAGGTCAATATATTATTTTTTTTCAAGTATCCAGATTGTAATTTTAAATTAAAAGCTGAGTGTGAAATGTTTTTCAATCACTTTGTCTTTAAAAAATTTTATAATTTACATTAGTAATTTTTATTGCACTTTCTTTTCTTAAAACACTTGTTTGCTGTTTGTTGATTAATATAATCCTTTGATTTATTTGCAGTGTAGTAAATCCATACAAATAGTGCTTTTTAATATCTGTTTTGTTTTTTTTTTAATTTTATTTAAACATTGATTTTTTCACATGTTTTTGTAATTTCCAAAAATAAATTTCTTTAAGTGTATTCTTAGTTTAAAATATATTTTTGTTAATATTGTTGGTTGTATTAGTTGTTTTTATATATATAGATATATTTGTGAAAAACTGCGACACGTTATGTTGTTGCAGATTCGAGAGCTTGAAGTTGAATAAATGCCAACTGCCAATGCATGCATAAAGTCATTCAAATACGCAACGCAGCCCTATCACAAACTTCATACAATAAAACACAGCAAAATATTATTTTTCATACGTCCACAACATTAGTTTAATATAGGAAAATTAGATTTCCCCTTAACACACTCACAAAGTGTACGCTCATTACAAATACAGAGAGATTTCAAACATGAACAGAAATTGTTTTCTTACAAGAACAGGGGAAACTTACAAATTTTATGCAAACACACTCTTCATAGAAAAAAAGAACAACACAAAAAAAAATAAACGCATGCTCATATTGTATAAACAAATCTCAGTGGTAGGAACTTTGGTTAACTGTTATAAATGCAATCAAGAGGAGAAAATGCAATAAAGTATGGCACCTTAAGTATAACACAAAAACATAACTGTTATAAATGCAATTTCAGGGAGAAACTGCAATTAACTATACAGCTGTCCTTGTTACTCTCTTTAGAATTACCGAAGCATTCTCTTGCTCTTTATTACAGGCATTTTTACAGTGATCTTGCTGTAACCAACAACAATGTGGTTGTTTCAAGGGTTTTTGTAAAAAAACTGCAATTTTTTAGGCAAACAATTTTTTCTGTTTTTTTAGACTTTTCTTTAAAACGAGACAGACTTATGTTTTTTATTTCAACAACTGTGCATTTTTTGTGGTAATTTTTTTATTTCCCTTGTTTTCGCCTCTAAGCGGAGCACCCACATTTGCGTATAGTGCGGCACTCATATTTATATGTGTGTATGCATGTAAATATACGCACGTAATTGTGCATTCATTATGTGAGTATGTGTTATAAGTTGCCTTTTTTTATCAGTTTTTTTTTATTTTTAATTTTTATTGTACAGTCATTTTTTCGTGTAAAATCTTTATTCTTCAGCTAGTTTATGCAGGTTATTTTTATAACGAAATATAAAAAAGGGTTTTTTATCCCTGAATAATTTTTCTTGTTTTTTTTTTTTTTTGGTAAATCGAAAACTAGTATTTTCTCTTTTTCCAATATTGGGCACACACACCACAACAATAGCACGGCTACTGTGCCTTTTATTATAATTGCAGCATTTGTTTTTTATTGTTATTTCATTAAGTTTACGTACGCATTTAATATTCATTTATATGTATGTAGGTACATATATGAACAATTTTCTAAATATTTTACATATTATAAAAGTAAAATTGTTAGAGATTTGTTTTGATAATTTTTTTCTGAACTTAGGCAAAACAATTTCAACACAACTTTTGATACATTTATTATTATTCAAAATAATTATTAAAATGATAATGGAATTAATAATAATAATAGTAAATAAATATTAATAATAGAGCATAATAAAATAGTAGCTTTCAGTTTTGCTTAAGTTATAAGTATAAAAAATAAATTTACATAACAGCAGAATATAATAAAATTTTTAATTCGCTACAGCCTTCGTCAGCGTTTTTGTTTGTTATAAAGGAAAGGACAAACCTAATGTCCGAATTTCTTGTTTTCCGACAAGTTCTGTCAAAAGCATCTTTGGGCTTTTTATTCCTTTTTAAAAACATATTTTTTTATTCTATTTTAATTTATAAAAAATAAAAGGTCTTTGCCATGATTTCCAAATTAAAAAAAATAATTAACATTAAAGTTATAAGAACGAAATAAGATAAATCTTTCGTTGTAGTTCACATTATTCAAGTTTCCTTTCATTCTAGCAAGCTTTAAAAGCAGATTGCTAGGATATAGAAAAAACATATTAAAAATAAAAAAAATTTCTTCTTCTTCAGCTAAAGATAAATAGAAAAAAATTTGCAAAATGACTTATTACTTCTTTTAGCAAAAAATGTAAATTTTTTAATTTTTTCTTGCTCAGACCACATGCATCTTTATCATATGTTGACCATAATTCTGAAGTAGATTATATTGTTTCCCAACATATGTTTGCCAAACTCGTTTTATTTTATTTTCTTTGTAACCACTGGAAATCCACTACTATAATTTTTCGTATTGTATTTTTTTATAATCAAAGAAGTTTTTGACCTTAATTTGTACGCATGATTAATTGTTGTTTTGTGCCACAACGATTGACGGACTACAACGACCATACTTTCAATACACTGCGTGATGCCGTTTCCAATACAAAAAAAAAAATGCAATTGAAAATACGTTTTGTTTTAATGAAATAAAAATTACAAAAAAAAAGAAAATTGTTAAGTCTTTGTTAATGTATCGAGTTTATTGCTGGTAAAAAGGTCTACTATTGATAGTAAAAAGGGTGGCATAAAATTCATAACTTTAGGTTTTTTCAGCATTAAAACTCATTTAAAACTTGTCTTGTTTTTTGTGAAGGTAGGCGTTGGTTTATATTTCACACAATAATTAAAACCACAATATACAGAATATGTACATAGAAACAAATTTATAGATTTGTACATACTACACATATGCATGCATACATTTTATAAATACGAAATATAATAAGTAGCATAAAAAACTATAATTGTTTGAAAGAAACCCTTTTACTTACTTTACGCATTTGTCTGATTTTTAAATTATATCAATAACCATCTATTAATGATTATTGTTTCTTTTATTTCTTTTTGGCGAAAAGAGAAAAAGGGTTGTTTTAAAACATCTGGCAACTCTGGCTTTGTAAAACGGATTTTTATCCGCAAAACTTCTTGTTACAGAAATATATTGATCATGGTTGCCGCTACTCTCTGATGTTCGTTCAAGAAAATAAGGACTTAACAAATGATAATCTACGTGAATTAAAATTGCTTAATATTAGCAAAGGCAAAGACGAGAACAAACTTGCTGACTTAAGAACAATGATCGCCTACAAGACGGCGCGGGCTAACGTACACAAAAAGAAAATTGATAGCAAAACTTATCACAAGCATATTTTGCATATTTAGAAATAATCATAAAACATACATTTGTTACTATTCATTTAACTTTAATAATCATAAAAAACATGCATTTAACTGCTCAATAACTCAATCATTATATATTTAATGTATTTGATGTAAAACAATTTAACAATTTAATCTTATAAATTTTTTTAATTGTAACGCAGATATTTTTTGTGCAAAAAAAAAAAAAAAAAACAATACAATCTTATTTAAAGCACACTCTCTGAATGGCGACCTCTTTTTAAGAAGAAATTATGTGTGAGAGCCCAAAAGGTAATTCGTAACCAATGTGAAACAGTGGGCTATTGTTCAAACTAAAATATTTTGCAAAAATTTATGACTAAATAAGATGTGGATAATCAATTATAATTGTAAACTTAAAACACTGCTTCGTAATAATTCTGCTTTTATAGCAAAACTGGAAAATATTTAGTCATTGATTTCTGCAAAATATTTTACATAATCCTAACGAGTTTTTTATACATTTTCTGGATTATACATTACATTAATAAAATATTTCATTTAAATTCAAACAACGCATTGTTACATTTAATTAGCGAAAAATATTTAAAATATAATGATACTAAATATTTAAAATATAATGATACTAAAATTAAGAAAATGTGTTCAATTCTCATATTAATTTTAAATTAAATAAAGGATGTAAAAAAATAACAAATATTATTGTTATCGTAAATCCAATTAATTATTAAAAAAAATATGAAACTTTCCTTTTTTATTTATATAGCGAAAAATTTAATTAATTTATAAAAAAAAGTAAATTAAATTTATAAAACAATTCTGTAACTCACAACCTTTTGCATTCCACGATAGTTGTAATTTCTATATAAATAATTCTTACAACATTTTAGGACTTGTATTGATCTATGGAATATATATGGAGTATATTGAAAAGCAGTTCCTGGTAATATTTAGATTCTAAGTCAAGGCTAAAACTCAACAATGAATTTCTAGTGCAAACAATCACTTAAGTTTTTTGTTTTCTATTTTATTTATTTTTATTTTTTTTTGCAGATACGTATGAATATTTTGACTGATTTTTTTATTTCATTTTGTTTTTGCTATAAAAATGATTTTTGTTTTATAAAAAAATATTTATGAGTTTTTGTATTTGATTTTCGTAATCCTGCTGTGTCAATATTTTTTTTTCTAATTTCGTTAGCGGATAGGTTAGAATTTTCTTTTCTTCATTGTCTGTTATTTTAATAAAGTCAGTGGGTATACAATTTTAATTGCAAAAAAAAAAAATAAAAAAAATGATTGTGAAAATCCGTATTTATAATTTATTCATATCTGTACCTGTTTTAAAGATTTAAAGAATATACAAAAACAATTGCCAATTTTAAATAAAATTAATGTACCTATGCAAATTTTGTTTAACCCTTGAAAAAAAGCACTACTCATTGTTTATAAAAACTGACCCTTTGAAAAGATTTGCAACACAGAACAGCTAAATTCTTTAGGGCGCCAAAAGGGGTTAAATTAATATCCATGGCCACAAATCTTTAATTAATGCAAATTCAAAGAAAACGTCAAGACTTTAGCTTTGTAATGCAAATTTTGCAAGAAATCGGTTAAATAACAAAACAAAATGAAAATCAATAAATAATAGAAATAAAAAATAATTTGCATTAAAATTTACAAACAAGCAAGCAGCTGACTGTAGTTTTACAAGGGTTTAAAGATAAAATTTTGACGGTTAAATTAATTTACATAATGTAGCAAAAAAAAAAAGGTTTTGACAAATTAAAGAAGTATGTAAGTATGTATGTATGTATGTATATAAGATTGTGTAAATGCAATTCCATTATTAAGAAAGCAATATGACCTTGATTTAAAATTAAAAATAATGCAAATTAGTTTGAAAATGTAACGTTTTTTTTTAACAACAATAACAATAAATTATAGGTACCTACTGTATTTTATAAAGTCCAATTTGAAAATTGAATAAAATGTTTATTAAATATTCTATTTGCTTTAAAAGTAAAAATAGTCCTTTCTCTTTTTTTCTTTAACCATAAACAATATCCTGCTGAAAAAAATCAATTTTCTATGTTTTTATCCAATCAAAAACTGATTTTTATCGATTTTACTCATTTATAACAGAAATTGCTTTTAGAACGAACCAGCCTTTGTGTGAGTATGTGTTTATTTTCTTTTTTGCAGCTATACGAATCTTGAGTTTATTTTACATCTTTGCCTTGTTTTTTTTTTTTTTTGCTGTGTGTTGTTAGTTTAACTGCAAAATCTGTGCATATTAAGACGCACACATACATATGTGCGTGCATATGGTTGGTTTTGGCTTTGTATTTTATTTTTAAGTACCTTTAAATGTGTGTGCATGTATTATTTACTGTTGATTAAAAGAATAACATTGTCTCTTTTACTCTTATTTGTAAATATAATAATAATCCGTAGTGTTAAAATATATATGGGGATGTTATGTTATTAATTGAAATTAAGCTTGTTTTTTTTTAATATTGAATCTTAAATTTAATTGATAATTTCATCTGTATCAAATGAATAATTTAAAACGATAATAAAAATTCAACTTAAAAAATTTTTTTAATTATTCGACATGTAAACAGAGTAATAACTTTACTTGGCGTGGATTTCCGATGCAAGTATGCTTTCGTTGGAGGCTCCTTTTGTTAAAATTTATATGTAGCTCTAAATTCACTTACTGTTTACAAAAAAGATTGCATGCAAATTTGGTTTAATCAACATTTCATTATTAATTAAAATATCTAAAATATTATGTCGAAGTGACTCAATATTGGATTCTCTACCCCATTACAGGAATTTAATTATTTTTTTTTTAATTTTGCCTTTAAATCTTTGTATACTTTCCAAAAAAATGCGAATTTATTTAGTCCTTTGAATATCAGAAAAGTACTTATTTGCTTGGTAAAATGTTTTATTTAAAAAAACATCAATTTCTTAAATCTGAACCCTAAATAAGAAATTCTAATTTTAATTTTTTTATTTTTATAGCCTTCGCTAAGTTTGTCATTCCGTTTGTAATCTCTACAGTATCCATTTCCGATCCTATCAAGTATATTAATTCTTAGCTGTTATAAATAGCGAAGTCAATTGAGCGATGTCCGTGTGTCCGTCCGCGTTAGTGTTGAAATTAACCTTGCAAAGGCATTAGATGAGCTGGAGAAAATGTAAATGCGCCAATCGTTTAGAGATAGATTCAAACATTTTATTATTGATAATTAGCAAGATCAGTTACGGCATTTGGGTAAACACCACGCCTGCCTCTAATTTTTAAAATGAAGTAACTCGAATAAAAAAATATCAAATGAAAAAATTGGCGCTCGCTCATATTTTCCGTGTTATGGGCCTCTGTACTTTTCATAAAGAAGTACGATCTTTTAAAAGCTTTAAAGAAGATCTTTCAGGAAATGATAAAATTAAAAAAAAGCTTAACCCATGAACAGCTAGTGACATTTTTATTTAAAATTATATATAATTCGTATTTTTAATTTTTTTGTCACCCATATATATTTTTTTTTTTTTGATCGATTGAAGTTACTTCACTAAACTAGATTTACTTACATGGTGAAGGGTTTATTAGATTCGACATAGCCGAATAAAGCATAGCCCCTATTGCACGTTTCGAAATATTCCACTTATGGCACGAGTCTTTTATAAATTTGCTTTATTTCAAAAGTTGATTGACCCAGTCTAAACACAACGAAAATAAACTGCAATTTATTTTACAAAAATATTTACCAATTGAAAGTCAAAGAAAATCATAAGAATTGCATTCGTATTAAAACAAAATACATTAAACATAAATTTCTTTTATATTCAAACTTCAATCACAATAGAAAGAGAAATGACAAACGTATGAGGGTCAGGAAATTAAAACAATTTGTGTCACACCAGTGTCATTTTTGCGTATTTAATGCATTTTATTACAGCATGTACTATATATGCTTAGATACATACACACATACATACATGTTTACAATTTACTACAGTATTTATGTTTGCGTATTTAATTTACAAACTGCTGGGTCATTGCTTTTAAATGAGATATTGAAGTATGGAAAAGTTTTTGTTTTCTTTGTTTTTGCAATAAACAAAAGAAACGAAAATTAGTTTTAGCAATATTCTAGACAACAACAAATTATGAGGGTCAAATCACAGTCTTAAAACTAACAGAAAGTTTTTATAGCAAAAAGTATTTTACTTATCAGTTTATGAAATATGTATGTATGTATGTGCATACGTACGTATTTTCAAAAATGCAACAAATAATTTCCAAGAATTTTATTAAATAAATTTTTAGTTTTCCACACATGTCCTTGTAAATAGTTTTATGATCGTAATTAGTGAACTGAGAATGAATTTTTATTTTTTGCTAAATAATTAGCTGTAAAATTATGAAACCCTTTTTTGCATATTTTCGCATTAAAATGCAAAATTTTTATTATTATTTAACCCTTCTGCCTGTTGTAACTACCTGCTTAACACTAAACATTCATAAAAAAGAATATTTCTAGAAAAGGTTCTTTCAAAATGAAGTTCGTACCTGATTGGTTAAAAGAAAAAGAGTTAAATTTGGTAATAAAACATTTCAGAGAATTAAATGAAATTAGAGAAGCAAAAATTCCAGAGTAATAAAATCCTTTACCAAAAATTTTAGATTTTTATGGTTGCGGGATATTTTTACTTTGTTTGTTTATATATTAAAAAAAAAACTGAATTCCTTAAAAAAGCTGCAATACTAAAAAGAGATATTTGCTCTTCCCTTAGACTACCTCCTAATTGAATTGTGACTGAACTAGAAGAGATCGAGATGGAACAAAAGGTGAAAGGAGCAGTGGTTCTGAACATTCAGTAAGGGAATTAAAATTACAGTGACGTTATTGCTTTGTTAAAAGAAATTCTTTTTCTTTTAATGCATTAAACGATTTTCGGGCCAATCGAGTTCAAATAGATGAAGGTGAAACACACAAAAATATGTGGAAATAAATTTCTTGATTTATTTCGATTTCATATCGTTGTAATAACGATTAAACATCCCAACCATAAAAGTATTGATCATTATAAGCGTAGATCAAAGTTTCAAACACTTTGTTTTAAATGAAGATGAAAAATTAGCGATAGTATTGTACACTTGTACATTATCCAGCAATCAGCGTTGCAACTAAAAAATTACCAAAATTCCCTAAGATGTTAAAAAAAAATTTACATATATGAAGTTAGATCTTTAGAATAGATTTAATTGAAAAAAAAAAAATTAAAGCTGCCAAAGTAAAAAAATTATATAAAACCAACTAGAAAGTGTTTAACCCAATTAACTACCAAAAGCGCAACATGAGCAACTCTGTTCAAAATAAAATTTACAAATTTTTTTAAGTTCATTTGAGTTGTAGAATTCTTTGCAGTGTTTTTACGCACACAAATCGCTAGAAAAACAACTTTAGTTATAGCCGGCATTTAAAGGGTCCATAGAACATTAAGAAAGAGAATAAAATATTTCAAAAATTTACTCTGGCCTCTATCTTAAAACCAGAGACGGAAAGTCAGTATAAATGTATTTTGATCAGTACTTTCGGAAGTAATTCTTTTCAGTTATCTTATTTCCAATAGTCACTCACTCTTGTTTTAGAAATTTTAAAAATCTTCTAGCAAAAATATTGCATTTTTTCTTTATTGCAAGATCGAATGTGGGCTTCCTGTCTAAGACGATTATATAAAAATCACACAAGATTTCGATTGTGGTACCACAATTTCGGATAAAGGTGGCGTTTGCTGACCAGTCTCAAGTGGGGTTTAGTGACGCCGCGAGATTAGACATTCATATCAAACAGTGACATGATCAAATATTTGGGTTTCCTGAACCCTTAACGCCGGGGGAACATAGAATCTGTCATACTTTTTCTTTTTTAATTGACAAGTAAGTGAAAATACAACGTGAAGTACGAAAGTTGGGCAACTTTTAAATTTTGACGTATATTAAATACTTTGACTGCTATTATTTGCTTTTTCTTCTTCTTGTTTTGTTTTCGCTCTTGCTGTGTTTAAATGATTTTTTCTCCATCAACAAAGTACTCATTGTTTCGACCAATTTCGCATTTACTTTGCTTTCTGTTGAATGCTTTAATGACGGTTTCTAAGTGCCCCGGCCTTTATTGTGACAATTTGAATTACTATCCAGCTTCAGCTTAAGATTTAAAAGTCACTCTCCGAACTAAGATAAGAAATGACGTAACTTTTGAGCTCACAGACTCAAAATATAAAGTGAGGATTAATGTAAATTCTCAAAATTTAAACGTTGTCTTATACTTCTTTATATTTATTCAATAACAACTCAAGCCTGCCGAAGATTTGGTCAAAAGGTTTTAACCTAAGCGATACCCGATCTTGTAACTATTTCTAACGTACGTTAACCTTGTAAGACTCAGGCCTGTTATTATAAGTTAGTGGACCAGCACTCAGGGGGTGACCCCTACCTGTGCAGGGACATTTGAATTGAATCTTTAAACACTGAAAGCGACAGGAAAGACCTTCGTAGGGATTTTATTTTACATAAGAAGATTTTGGTTAAAAACCGTATTTTATCGATCACAAAGGAATGCGCTCTTCATAAAGAACGTGTTGCGCGAACAAAGTTACAGGAACAAGCGGTCGAGTAACTACAAAACAGTCTCTGAATGAATTATTTATTTCACCGTTTCAGAAAACCTAAGCACTTTAATGCTTCTTTGGCGGCTTTAAAAATATGCTTATTCGACATCGGAGATCGCAATGAGTCTTCATGCCAAAAACATCGAGAGCTTCTGATTCCTTAATATTAAAATCGCCGGTAATTGTAGATAAGATAGCGCATTTAGCCGTACTTCTGTGTGAAAGCATACATCACTGGGTTTTACGAGCGTTTAATTAAAACGAGATTGACAAAAGATCACGTTTAAGGGTACCATCTATGTGCCCTAATTTAGGATTTTGTAAAACAGAAAAACTAAACTTTAAACATGGGAAGATGGATCATTATTAGAAAGAAAAATTATTTACAAATGTATGCGGACGTTTTCCAAAAAAAAAAAAAAAAAAAAACAATTAGAAGAGGGTTAAAATATTTTAACTTAAACTATTTTTAACTTACAACTCAGGGCCTAAATGCATATTTACACAGAATCTTCTAAACTTCTAAAAACATTTTGTAATTCCATAAAAAAAAACTCGAGTGTCGAGGATTTTTTAAGTGGTGTAAGGACACTTCATTTTAAAATATAAAACAATTCTTATAAAAGAGCCAACGATTCTAAGTCGATTTTTGTAAGGTCGAGGAATTAATTTTCGTTAGAAGGATGTTAACTTTTAAATGAATCTTTTATTTAACGTGGATGTGCCTTAATTTTTATTGTCTTTTTTTAACAGTCCAATAGTTCGTATTTGAAATAATATTCCTTTCCTTTTTATACTCCTCACAACAAAAGTGAAAAAAGATATAATAAAGTTTGTCATTCCGCTTGTAATTTCTACAATATTCATTTTCGATCCCAATAAGTCTATATATTCTGACTTCTTATGTATAGCGAAGTCGATTGTCCCTCTCTTCGTCCGTTGAAATCAATTTTGCCAAAGCACTAGATGAGAAAGAAAAAAAATTAAATACATAAATCGATCAGATATAGTTTTGAAAGAGTTGCTATTGAAAATCAGCAAGATCGGTCCATGTACCTCGAGACAGTAGATTAAATAACACGCCTGACTTTAATTTTTCCATATCGATTGGAACAAGTAGCTCTTATTAAAAGAAAAACAAATAAATGGAGCGATGGAGAATTAAAATATAAGAAAAAACATCAAGTAAAAAAATTGCCACTCGCCCATATTTTTTGAATTATGGGCCTCTAAAATTTTCATTAAAAGTTCAATTTTCAAAAATGTCAATATGGGTATCATTTAAAAGGTTTTGAGGAGATCTGTCAGGAAGTGCTTTTTTTAAATGCTTAACCCATTAAGAGCACTCGCTTTATATATTTTTCCTAATCAATTATTCTAATTCGATCAGAATCCATTGTATGATAAGTTATTTCCTGTTTCAAAGTTTATTCCTTGGAACTCGTAAGCGTTGGTTGTATTGTAACCTTAAACTATAATAAAATTTTTTTCTTTAATGCTTTCTAATTAATTTGCTGCTTTTAATTTCTTTAAATTAAAAATCATTTACTTTATTAATTATATTTTATTTTAAACGCATTAAAAAATTTAAATTTTAAGTTAATAAATTTACTTTTCGTTCGAGCGCATATACGAATAATATCATCATTCTAAACATTAATTTCTGCATTGCAGTGGCCTACGTGCTAGATGAATTATTGTAAATACTACAACTTATCTGTTATTTCTTAGTAATTAGTTCGTTCATTCACCTCTTCAACAGTGCCAACCTACATAATGTCTTCACTTAAAAAAACATTGCACTCGCAACTAATGAAAAGTTCCAAAATTTCACTTAAAAGCAAGTTTTTGAAAAATATCTTAAGTAAATATTTTATTTGCTTATCATTTGTTTCGTGTCGAAAAATTCTTTTTTGAAAAACATTGCAAGATTTTATACAGCGAAAGATAAGAATGAAAATTTTGGGGTGACCAGGTGTAATGCAATCGGAAAAACTTAAAATGATAAATTTTTTTGCTAAATTAATATCTTGTAGAAAATTTGCTCAAAGAAAAAATCATACTTTGAATCAATAGAAAAAAAATTTGAAAATTTTTCTCTTAACAGCTTTAAGTTACAAAACATTTTTCGTATTAAAATTTTCCAGTTTGGTACACGATTCTCACATTAATTTTTTATGAGCTTTGAAATGATTTTATAGTGACTTGTAAGTTGACTTAGAATCATTAGACATTTGAATAACTTAAATATTTAAATACTTAAAAAAAACTAAAACGCTTATAATGTCAAGCAGGTAATTGGTGAATGTCTTCCAGACGTGTAATAGGTACACGCATAATATAGAGATGGAGTAAGGGAAGCATTCAGTCACTCAGTAAAAGGTATGTTAACGATCCAGACCCTTGCCGTTTAGATTTTCCGCGTAGATTTTAAAAAGAGAATAGGGATCGACTTAATTTACTAAATACTAAGATCACAGGCAGAAAAATTTTCATAGCAGATACGGTCATTAATTTGTATCAGATCTTTAACCAGAAAGCCGCGTCTTGTTTTGTAATCATGTGCGATCTAGTGTAAGTGCGACTGTATTCGGTGCACGATAATCATCCAATGTTAAAAAACCATGATCCAAAACATCGATTACTACTCGAGTAAAACAATAATTTGGAGGAGTTTTTTTTTTACTGTTATTATAGAAATAGAAAAATTTCAATGACAAAAGTTTCATATCAAAAAAAGAGTTGTCATTTAATTGAACAGCTGGTCACCTTAAAACATCATGCACTGTATAGAGTCAGAAAATGCACATTTCTTTCAAACCCAACTGAATTAAATCTAAAATATTGACTACCAAATGGGACAAGCATTTTTATTTAAATCTCAAAATAAATGTTATAATTCATTTAATCTTATCAGTTTGAAATGTCAATGAAGTAAAAAAAGTATTTAATTAAACTTCAAATATTATTTAGAATTTAAGTATTATTTTATAAAATTTTAAAGAAAAATGTTGAAATGTAAAAATTAATTGTCATAATTTTGTTAAAGTGTAAAAAATATAAGATGAAGAAAAAAAAATTTTATTGCTTTAAAAATGCATTGATAAGAGTCTCTTAATATTAAAAAAGTTTTAGATAAGAAATAATTAAAATAGAAATTTTTATATTTCTAATAAAAATTGTCTGGGCTTATGATTAGATTTAACCACTTAAAGACCAGCGATTGGAAGGAGGGCCTACAGGGAGGATTTTTCATACCGGGCTCAATGTTTTCTGAGCGAAAAATGCTACCAGGGTTGAGGAGACAAAAGGGCATATTTTAGAGTCGATGTTGATTTTATTTGAAACCGTTATTCTGATTAAAGCAAAATCTGGTTTAGAGGACAATATACCTCACGAGAGGTTTATGCAGACATAAAAGACGAAGCTGGTATAGAAACACTCATGTAGGTCCTTGAATCAAAAATACAAAAATTCTTTGAAGTCAACCAAAAAATTAAAGTTAAAAAAATTAGAACTTTAAATAACCGGTAAATATTCAAATATTCGAACAGTAAGATAACTGATTTGTAAATAACTCTTGCAAAAAACTGACTTCAAAACAGACAAACTAAAAATTATATTTATTTAGGACGGTAATTATACATTATTTTTATTTTATTATATTCGAGAAAGATTGCGTCAGGATTTTTTATACGTCGTAGAACAAGATATGAATGCAGATTTAACAAAAAAATTCAGCAATTATGTGGTAACCCTGTATTTTTTACACCTTTTATTGCTGACACAGTAAAACAAAGTTTGTTTAAATTCCAAGTATATTAAATTACAACCATTAGGGCACCCTTTAACTTCTAATTTTAAATACTTATACTTGTTATTATACTTGATATAGTAATAGTTATAGGGACACCCTTTAATTTCCAAATTCAAGTTCGCTACTTCCTTTAGCGAACTTAGCAATAAATATTCTATGTAAATTTCAATTAACTGCAAATTTCAATCAAAAGTTCGCTCATATACATCAAATAACATCAACTATTGTAAGACCCTAAAATTTATATTTTTGAATATTTATACTTTTCAGACAAAGTAGTGGACATTCTGGTTAATTTTCAAGTGTTTATATATAACGGTTCAAACGATAGACCCATATGCATAGGCCAATTAATTCAAAATATTGAAACACCCTTTAATTTCTAAATTCAAATTTTATACTTGTTGTGTTAGCGGATTTAGCAATAAATGTTCTTTGTAAATTTCAAGTATTTGGCTATAACAGTTCAAAAGGTTGGCCACATACATAAAATTACCATTAACTATTGGGACACTCTTTAATTTATAATTTTGAGTGTCATAGTAATCGACATCCTGTTCAATTTTCAAGCGTTTGTCTATAACGGTTTAAAAGATACGTGCATATAAGTCAATTTTTGTTTTACTTTTTGCTATTAGGAGCTATAGTAATACGCCTTTTTTAATTTTAAAGTGCGCTTTATGGTTAATTATATAATAAAAAAATTTATGTTGTATGGGTACACCCTTTAATTTTTAAGATTATGAACTGTTTTTAAAACGGGAGCAATCTGTAAGCATAATCTATTAAATTACAGAGAATTTTCAAAATCGGTTCAGAAATGGCTGAGATCTGCAGGCACAACTATAAAAAAAGACACATTCAGTCGAATTAATAACCTCTTTATTTTTTTGAAGTCGGTTTAAAATATGAATAATCACGTTACGTTATATTATATCTGTTAAAAGTTTATGCCGAATGAAGAAAATTAAATAGCGTACGAATAAATTAAACTGTCTTGTACAGCAGTCTTCTGTCAAATTTAATTTCTTTATTCTTTGATTTTACTAACACTAATACTCTAAGGACCTAAGCAATGCTCGCCAAAAAGGCCGCACGGGTTCACGTACATAACACAATCACAAAAAAACTATCAACAAAGATAGTAAAGCACATCACACGCATATGTTTGCTCCTAACAAAAATGTAGTTTTTAAAGAAATAAATATAATTTGAATATTGTAAAACAATCACAAAACATACATTTGTTACTAATTATTGTTGTTTTTTAATGCGTTCAACTATTGAATAACTCAATAATTAAATATTAAACTTCTTGTAATTCTTAAAAAAAAATAATGGCATCTTAATCCTTAAAACAATTATAATTGTAATGCAGAATTTTTTGCAGTGCAAAATAACCAATAGAATGTCATCTAAAACACACTCTCTGGATGGCGACCACCGTTCACAAGGGCCAGATAAACACTTTTTGGTTATTGCAAGTACATGTTAGATTTAAAGTGTTTAATGGGCTATTGTACAGGTAAACTTGCCTTTAATTAAAAGCCCATACAAAATAAATCAGTGTAAGGGGGACTCACTAACGAAGGGTTTCATATTATACGTCGGGATTTCAATGGCTTTTTACTTCTGAATCTGTTTTACTATTTTCACGATGTGTGTGTCGTTATGTTTGTGAACGTCTTTTAGGTTTTGTATGTGCCTTTGGTATATAAAGTTGAAGAGCTGCTTTTGACATAATCAGAAAGGAAATCACCAAAAATATCTGTTTCCATGAGATATGGAAAAGTTGAGTCTAGGCCACTCCAGATTTTTCATACTTGTTATTATACAAGGGACAGACTCTGTGTAAACTTTAAATGTAGGTCTATAACAGTTTAAAACATTAAACCATATATATGGAAATCAAGTCGCTACGAAAACAAGCTGCCATTTTTTTATACTTTCAGGCATAGTGCTACAGTCTCTGTATGAAATTTAAATGTCTGTTCTTAATTTTTTAAAAGATTGGACACTATGTGAAATCAACTCTCTAAGGAGCAGCCTTGTAATTACAAAACTCTCTGTGTAAATATCAAATGTGAAGCTAAAGCCTCTTATGTAAAAATGCATGTCTGTACATCCTTTCTACATACTCTGTGTAAATGTTGTCCTTGAAATTAACGCCTCATATGTAAGAAACAGGTCCATCCTAATTTGTAATTATATTTTCTTAACTTTCCTTTAAAAAGGATATAATTCTACACACTCTACACAAATGTCAACTGCGAAGTTAACGACACATAAGTAAAAAGTAAACCTCTTTGGGCTTAATCTTTAAGTTTTAATTCAATTCTTCATACACTACATAAATATTAGGTCTGAAGGCAACGCTAAGCATAGCACTCTGTTCATAATTTCGTGCGAAATATTGAAAAAGTTCATATAAAAAAATTACAGCGAAATAAATAAGAAATAATGTTGCTGTAGAAGTACTCTGTTAATTTGTGAAATAACGCCGGGGCACATAGAATCCGTTATACGTTAAACTTTGACAAATTCAACTGACAAGTCAGTTAAAATACATGTTTTCTTATGAGCGTTGTCACAATCAATACGTGTCCGTCAACTTTCGTACTGGTCAACTTTTAACTTTTGACGTATGTTAAATACTTTGACAACTACCAACTGCTTCTTCTTCTTTATTTTATTTTAATTCTTGCTGTGTTTCAATTGTGTTTTGTGATTTTAATAAAACAATTTTGGTGACAAACAATAAAATACAAATTTAATTAAATTAACAAGTGAATAAAATACAAATTAAATTTAAAAGTGAAGAAAAATAGAGAGCAAACTTTTATTTAATATCCGTCAGCAAAGTACCCAACCTCATCCGTCAATACTTTGACTTTAGTTGAAGATGTCAAAGTTTGACGTATGACGGATTCTATGTGCTACGGCCTATAGTCACGAAATGTTTCTCGCAGCATGTTTTTCAACTGAAAGATGTTCTTGGCAACATTTTTTTTCAACTACGAAATAACATAAGCAGCACTTTTTTCGTACGGATTTTTTTTTAAAAACAATTTTTTCAGACCTTTTGTTTTGATTTATTTTTTGTGTTCAAAAAATATATAAAAGAAAAATGAAAAAGCGTAGATTTAAAAAGAGAAAAAGACAAAAATTAATTTATTGACGCTGAAAAGCGTTTGCAGTTAAAAAACAAAAACATATACATATGTGCATATGTATGGGATAAGTTCCATAAGTTTGGATGAGGTGAATGAGTATTTATTTCTCTTCGGTTTCAATAAATTTTTGATTTTTTCCAAACAATGTAGAATTCTTGAAAGCGAAAAAAAAACGATAATAATTTTCTAAAATGTTGTTGTTTGCCAACATATTGATAGAATATGCATAGGAGCAAAAGTTGCAAAGGTTGATTTTTCAGTTTATGTTATTTTTAATAGGTGTTTAGTATAAAGTGAAGTTACGCAAAAGTAACTATACTGAAAGAAATATTAATTTCTTTCTATTTTGAATCTAACCTTAATCGACAATATATTCATTATTATTTGAAGTTTCCTCAGTTGTTTGCAACATTTGTCTTATGCCTGGTACTCTGTTGCAATTTGTGAGAATTGTTAAGCAGCATTGATTATTTCATATGAAAAACTTGACATTTAAAACGTAGTGCCTATTACGCGATTTGGAAAAATTTAACGTTTTATTGTTTTCACGCTTATAAAATGTAAGCAAAAGACATATAACCAATTGTTGTTTGAAAAATTCCGCATAAAATAATGCCTCTTTGCTTTATTTCACAGCTTTGATAAAATGTTGCCAATAACATTTCATATGTTTTTCTACAGAAAAAACAGAGAACGACTTCTGCAACATTTTTTCATGACTTTTTCATACAAATTTTTTATGTTTGCAGTTTAACAACATTCCGCATGAAAAACTAAAGTACCAGGCTTTACACTTAAAATAAACAAAATATTTATAATCCTGACTTTTTGACTTCAACATCATTTTAACTAAAGACTTCCGCAAAAGAAAAAAAATAGTTTTTTTAAGTAACAAATGAAGTTATAACTTTCAAGACCAAATGTTTTACAATCAAAAAAGTGTCCATAACTTCATTAACAATGAATGGAATTTTAATGATAATCTCTAAGGAAATCCCATTTAAACCATCATTAAGTATTGAGATTTAAATCTTTTGCAAAAATAATCAACCGTCCTCTTGTATTGTGTTAGAGATTTTAACATTCATGAAGTCATAATCGTTTGAAGACAGAGACAAAGTAAATCCGGGGGATTAACTTAAGAGATAAGTAGCCACAAGATTCAAAAAATACAAATAATTAGAAAATAAAAACCTAAATTGGACTTAAGAGGCAGGTAAAGAGGAAAAATTGCTAAAATAAAACCAACCGCAAATAATTTAAGGGAAATTTAATGCAAAAAGATTTGATAATGATAGCAACAAATTTGGCTTTTTTTCGTTATATTTATAATTTCGGTAATAAGATTTTAATAGGTTTATTTGACTTTAATTCATTGAATTTAATTTTGTATAGGCAATAGAAGGATGTAATTGTAGGGCAATTTCTCTAATTTACTTTGAGTTTAAGCGATTTTATAATTTTTGAATATTGGCAACGTTGCCGATAAAAGAATTTTATATTTAACAAACTTAAGAAATATATTTCGATATGAAATATAAAACTCTTACATATTTGTGGAATTTTGTCTGTCTGTTTGTGTTCGCATCACGTAAAAACTACTAGATGGATTTGAATAAAATTTTATGTGAAGGTCCCTTAGATCCTTAGTTCAAACATAAGGGGTCCGCCATCTTCAACTAGTGCTTATTTCGTGAATGGTAAAACTTATCTCTTGTCTGATTTGACAGATAAATAGTTTTATCCTTCCGCGACTATGGTTGTGTATACGCTTGAACTACACTGGAAAATATTGCGACATTACTTTGAAAATCATAGTAATGTTGCAGAATGTGTGCGAAGGTTGCGTACGGAAGAGAAGCACCGTCAGCTCCGTATGTCCGTTATCTTGTGAAAAAAGTGAAAGAAACTGGCACCCTAATCGATAAACCAGAGCGTAAAAAGCTTAAGACAGTGCGTACATTCGAGAATATTGCTGCTTTGGCAGAAAGTGTATGTGAAGCGATATCAACATCAATTCACCGTCGTTTTTAACAATTGAACATTTCGGAGACATCATTAAGACGAATTTTGCATAAAGGCCTTGGTATGACGCCATACAAAACCCAATTGGTTTAGGAGTTGAAGCCAACTGACCATTCAATGCGTTTTTGCTTCGCTAAGTGGGCCTGCGATTGACTTGCAGAAGATGCCGATTTTACAAAAAAAAAAATATGTTTTTAGAAGCTCATTTTGATATTGGCGGGTATGTAAACAAGCAAAATTGTCGCATTTGGGGCACAGAAAACCCGCACGCATACATTGAAAAGCCAGTGCACCCAAAACGGTGCATAATAGGGAAAATAGCAAGGAGTTGCGGTTATAATCAATGGCGATCATTATCAGGCCATGATCACGAATTTTCGTTCACAAAAATTAAAGAGGAGGATATTGACGGCGCAACGTGCAACACAGCCTAAGCTACACTCGATGTTTTGCACCCTGTTTTGAAGATCGCATTATTAGCCGCAGATTTGATGTCGTTTGTCCAACTCGGAGCTGCGATTTGACACCGTTGGACTATTATTTGTAGGGTGCCGTCAAAGATAAGTGTTACGCCGAAAAGCCAGAGACAATTGACGTTTTAAAGGACAATATTCGCCAATGGCTTCGGTGAAATACAGCTGCACACAATCGATAATGTGCTTAAAAATTAGATCGATCGTGTAGGCCAGCCGAGGCAGAGTCATTATTAACAGGAACGATTGTACTTTCAAATAAAAAAAATATTTGAGAAAATATTCAGTAGTTTTTTTTATAGCATTTTCACAAAAAAAAAAAAAAAAAAAAAAAAAAAAATCGGCGGACCCTTTAGAATACTTTTTGTTTCGTATAAATAAGTTATTTCGTAGAGAAAATATGGATACAAATGTGAAGTCACGCAAACGGTACTAAAACAGTTGTCAGCACATTTTATTTTGTATTTAGTCTATAAAATAAAATCATCACAATAATTGTCATTAAAAGCAATGCTTTTTAATAAAAAGGTTTCATTAGTAATTAATTGAAAAACAAAATGATCATCACGGACTAGTGATTAAATAGTTTCAAAGCATTATCATTAATAAACGTCATGCCTTACCTTTCTACACCGAAAAAGCACTATAAAGTGTAATAGAACATTCTTATAACAAAAATTTGGTAAAACATATTTGTTTTAACGCTTTCAGGGAAAATGAGACATAATAAGAAAATAATTTTGCTTTCCTGTAAGTAATAAGAACTGATATTAGATCACAGGTACCAAGTTTTATGCCTTTATTACTTTAAAGTGATAACTATTAAAATGTTCAAATTAGGTCTATCAAAAGATTGTTAAAATTTCTCTATTTAATGAATATTATATTTTATATTTCATAAAAACAATAATTTTTTTCCACTTGCAATTAGTAATTTAAGTTTCATTAAAATCTAATTACCGTTAGTTAAAGTAATTATAATTAAAAAAATATCATTAGCAATAAATGATAGTTAAATTTTTTTAATTAATGGTAATAAAATAATCGATAATTTATATTTTATGAAGTTTTATGTCACGTAAGTTTATTGGTAATAAATATTAGGAGGAATTTATTTTAAAATTTAGAACCAAGAAAATTTACAAGTTTAAGTCATGATTGTTTTAGAAAGTAACTTTTTTTCAAAAGAAGTGTATTTTTTTTTCTTTAAGAAAATAGCAAAAATTCAAACATGAGCAACATTTAATGAATTTAATGAACTGCCACATCTGTCATTTACATAGCTCGTATAAACTTATCAATTAAAATGAAAAGAATTTGAGAAAAGGCACAATTTTCAGCCATTAGTTAGAACAAACTTTATTATTGGAAATAACAGAAATTGTTACAACACTCTGTCTGTAGCAGAGATAACAACAAAAAGGTTTTGCTATTGAAAAATGTGTTAAGTTAAAAATTAAAAACAGAACTTTAGTAAACAAGTAATTTAAGGCCCGATGTTTTTTTTTAATTTAATTATAAGATCATTTACTAAAAAATCGTAAAACATTATTTCTAGTAAATAAAAAACATAAACTGTAGCGTTGTAATGTTGAGCATTTTAGCCAAATTGTAATAAAATAATAAAAAAAAATTATACCTTAATTTCTTGTTATCGTATTGTAAATTGTGATAAAAAACAAAGTATATTTTTTATTTAATAACAAGTTTATAGCATAAATTTAACCAAAAATGTTAATAAAAAAAAATAAATGAATACAAAACAAAACCATTCATTTGTAAGCAAAGTTGCCAGATGAAATTGGTTGAAGTTTTAAAAGAACTTAATTTTTAAATAAATCATATTGTAGAAACTTAAAATTTTGACTAGGAAATAAATCCATATAAGAAGATTACATGTTATGAAACTTTTTTTATTTATAAAACTATAATAATATAATTTAACTTTTATTTTTATTGTTTTGTCAATATTATTATTATTTTGTAAAATACATAAAAACAAAATTAAACTCACAACATCAATTCTTATTAATATTCAAAAGTAAAATAAACTAAAAAAAAATTTATTTACCCGGGATGGAAAAGTGTTTCCCGACAGCAAACATAAAATCAAATTTGAACATTATTTCAACAATCTAATTTCCATGCAAATGAACGTTGTTTGGCTGACAATACCTTTTATGATAATGCTGCTGAAATAATCAGGCATGTCACAGAACTCAATTCCGATCGAAATGGTTTCAATTCCGTATATTGCTTCTTCGAAAAACTAAAAACGAATAATTTCTTCGGAATGAAACCACATTCAAATTTTGAAGTTGAATTTAGTTTCTTTGAAATTTTGTTATTTGTGTTTAAATCGACCGGAATCTGAAGAAGGTAAAACAAAATCGATTGAAATTGTCAATACGGAATTAAAACAATTCCAATCGGAATGTGTGACATACCTCATTAATTTATACCCTCTTTAATTTATTCCCTTTTCTCTAACATTTGGAACAATGAAGTAACTCAAATAAAAAAAAGCAAATATATTTGGCAATAGAGATTGAAAAAATACGAAAAAAACATCAAGTGTAAAAGTTCGCGCTCGCCTATATTTTCCGAGTTACGGGACTCTAAAATTTTCGAAATTTTTAAAGTATCAATATCGGTATCATTTTAAGGCTTTTGAAGAGATCTTGTTAAGAAAATACCATTTTTTTTAAATGCTTAACTCATTAAGAAAGATAGCCTTTTAATTAATTTTTTTTTAAGTTTTTAATTCTCTGTCACCTCTATATTTCTTTTTTTTTTAATTGGAGTTACTTCACTAAACTAGATTTAGATAAATGGTGAAGGGTATATAGATATGACATAGCCGTATATAGCATTCTTACTTGTTCTATTGTAATCTCATCATTGTTCAGTGTTATTTAATGTATTGAAGGGATAGTCAAGTGAGCGTTGCAGTAAAAGCATTCCAGAACCTTTATGAAAAATCGAACCCTCAGCTGCCAGAATAATTTGGGGGACGCTACTCTTCGAAATACCGTGACACCACTTTATTTACCCAGTAAACATAGTTTATATAAGAATTTAAATATTTCAGCTTAGTGTCTTTTATTTAATTTTATTTCTCCGCTAATTCGTTGTGTTACATCGTGACGAAACAAAAGTTAAAAGACCACAATAAAACGTATTTTTTGTTACATTCCTATACACGAAAGTTCTGTAAACATTGCCTCTTAAATCAGCAAACGCAACATAACTCTAATTAAAATTAATTAAAAATCAGTTATAAATAATGATTTCAAAGCAAGCCTGCAAGGCCTCTAGTATACAATACAACCGCTCAACAACTAACTCTTAACAAAGAGAGTAAACTTTGAATATTTTAAAACAGTCACAAAACTCTAATAATTATAAAAACATACGTTTAATTAAACAATAACTCAATCATTAAATATTCATTTTTTCTTTGTTTGTAAATGTAAAAATATACGACAATTTAATCTCATAAATTAAAAAAAGAAATTTTTACGGTACAAAATCAAAAATTCATTTTCAGTTAAGTACCAAACATTCTGGTTGATAATCACTGGTTATAAGCTTCTATCAAAATGTACAGTTTAAAAAATATTTTAAAGAATAGGTCCAAGGGGTTTAAAGAGCTCATAGCTTATTTCCACAAAACAATTTCTTTTTAAGTTATGACTTTTTTGCGGCAGTTCCCCTTATTACATTTTTAGTACTTTTAAAATTAAATAAAACAACATTATTTTAAGTGAGGTTCTTAATTACTATTTGAACTTCAACTTTTCTTTTCACAGAGTAAGAAGTATTTGGTTTCAAATCTATTATAGATTAAATATTTTTCCATGTGTTGGCTGTTTAATTAAAAACAAAAGTTATAAATTATTTCTGCACAAATTTTACCTCAAAAAAAAAAAAAAAAAAAAACGTCGGGAAACTCACCTTTTTATTTTTTCGTTTAATTAAAACAAAGAAGTACTTTAAGATAAATTATAACATTAAGGTCGGAAATTTACCATGTCAAGATGTGATTAGAAACAGCAGTTGACTGGGAATTTACCATTGAAAATGTGAACAAAAAAGCAGCATACTGGCAATTCTAGGCGGAAGTAAAAACATGTGACACGACTCAATTTGCTCAGAGGATCCTAACTAACTTTTTGACATTCTTTTTGCGTTGTCATTATGTCTACCTATAAAAATCTCTGATAGAAATTAATTTTTTAACTACAGGAATGTGTCGCATAGTACTGCTTTAATTAGTACGGCTATGAAGATAAAAAAATATATGTAGTTCTTGGAAAATTTGTTAAAAACAAAATAATAAAATTTAATTTTTTAAATAAATTTTTATTTCATTATGTATATTAAACATACATAGAAATGTAACAAAATTATCAGCCATAAAACCATTTCGATCGGAATAGTAAATTCAGAATCATTCCAATTCCGAACGGAATTTGTGACATGCCTGTATAAGTAACAAATTGTCGTTTTTTGACTCGATTATTATTATACCGTTCCTTTATCTGCTTCAGGGGTGTAGGGCCTTTAAATAGACGATAGAAACCGATTAACCGTACTGTGCGAGACATTAATAAGTTTTGTAACACATTATGTTGTCGTCAAAATGTTAAAATTTTATTTTCGGCTAAAATCGTTTAAATAAGCTAAAAGAATAAAGGTGGCAACTGTGCACACATCATCGTTAATAAAAGCACACACATGGATGTTTGCATACATTACATACACACATACACGTTTATATGTTTTTAGTATTTTTTATTGTTAAAGTTTTAGGCTAATAAAGCAACCAATGCTGCAGGTTTATTTACAACAACAACAGCTTATATACATACCTAAAATAATAATAATACAACTCTGCATGAAAAACTTATTGCGCCGGGTCATTGCACTTTTGCACAAGCGAATGCACGAAAAAACATCAACAGCACATACTAATAAGCATGATTAGATTTTTCTAATGATTAGATAGTACAATTTTTAAATTAAAGAAATAAAACTTAGTATGACTGAAAGAGATAGCGTGTACTCTTTGCTGCACATGCAATTTAAACTGAAGAGCGAAGAGTACAGAACGAAGTTTAATTGTTTGATTTTGTAAATATAGTTGTGTTTCTTGTTTTTTATTTAATTCGATTTCCTACCAGTTTTTTACACCATACATTTTACATACATCTGTATATATATCGTGCACAAACATAATTTTCATAGAACATTTAAAATAAATTTATGCGTTTTTATTTTTCATTTTGCTTGTTGGTAAATATTGTTGTTTTAGTCATTACAACCCGATACTAAGTTGTTAAACTTAAAAACTAGAGTATACGTACATTCATATTCACATGTAGGTATCCATTTATATACTTATGAAGGTAAGAGGTGCGCTTCTAAGTAATAAAATCCATTAATTTTTGATCTGTTTTTTAAATATGTAGAAAGTATTGAATTAAATTAAAATTTTTAAACATCCGACTTTGTCTCCACGACTCAAAATCTGGTAAACGTACTGCTATTCCATAACATGCCATCTGAATTCTTCCCAACAATGTTCGCCGTCATATTCCAGTAATTTCGCTTTTGCGAAATATTTTTTTTTACCGATTGTCCGAAATTTACATAAAACCGGATTTCGAATAGGTTATCTATTTGATAAATTTTAACAATTTGCTTAGAGTTTTAAATTATAGACAAAACAGACTTACAGATCGCTGCTTTATTTATAAAAACCATTAAAAAAATATTTTCCAACAGATATAAATTGATTAAATTAAACAAATCTTAAAAAATTTAAATAAACCGAAGGCTTTAGGTCAAATACCCGTCTTAAGAACCAAGCCGATTAACCTAAACCTTACACAACAATTACTTTTTTTTTACCAAAACTCGCTTGTTTAGCAATTTTACTTATTACCAAGGCGAATTAATACTAGATGGTCGTGATGGGGAATTCGTTGATTTTCGCCAGTAGCCTAACTGTCAAACTCCATGTGTAAAAAATCTGTGTACTATTTTTTTATATGCAGTTTGACTAACGGCGAAAATGAACGAATTCGCCATTGCTCCCACCGTAAATTTATTCGCCTTGCTTACGTTAAAAAATTTTACAATTAGCCGTAAATTTATTATTTATTAGGTAGTGTCGTCTGCCCAGCTGGTTTGTTGTTGGTCATGTCAAAAGTTTTTTTATATTTTTGCAATGTTGTATTTGTTGTAGAGCCGCTAGTACCTTAACCAAGATTAACAACAAAATTGTCATTTTAATGCCTTTGAGTGTGCAACAATGTTGTTGTTGGTTCTAATTTCGTACGATTTAGTGCAGCCTGAATGGAAAAGCCAGAAATATTTGGTGGAACTGAGTACAACTTCAGTTATTTTATTTTTTATTTCGTACTTTTGACATAATTGCGCATGAAATGGTAAGCGTAATAAGCCTTGAAAAATAATTTCTTACACTTTAGCCAGGACTGCCATATTTGCCGATTTTTAGCCTCAAAATTATTAAAGTGCCGATTTGCCGTTTTTTGCTATAAAAATTTCAATTTTTTTTTGGTAAACTCTTAAACGTGTTAACTTTGTACACATTACTTTTGGGCATCCCTTGTTAGACTAAGAAACGACCGTTAATTAGTTCGTTGTTCCCTGAAAAATTGTATCCTTAAATAATGTAAGTCAAAATAAATATAAAAATACGCTAATCAATTTTTTAAACTTAATTATTTTAATGCGATTTTCATTATATTAACAAAAATGAACCATTTATGTTAATAATAAATAAATAAAAAATAAAAATTAAATAATATTAAATGATGATAGATCACAAATTTCTGGTCATTTCTTTCTACCAAATGAGCGTGATTTTGAATTGACAGAAATGAGATAAGTAGAATGAATGGATTGATCAGTGCAGCGAAAGCAACATTTTTTCATTCAACGAATGTATCAGCAGTATTTTATTCTAACGAAAGAATAAAAAGAAAAGCGAAGAAACCACTGGTAAATTTGGCCGAGTTTCTAAATACAGTAATGCATAGCATCACAGTAGTTTATAGTGCTCCAAAACGCAATAGCCTAATTTAGGAAATTGCCATGAGTTCATGATTGCAGGGCAACAACTTTCAATGGGCAATAGTGTCAAAATTGTATTTTAAGACACATATTTTTGCACGGATTCCAAAAAAATGAATCTTTTTAGATGTTTTATAAAACTAACTTAAGTTGCTCTAGAGATAAAAAATATAAGAAAATATTGGATTATTTCCAATATTTACGATCAAAAGCTACGACAATTTATTTGTAAACAGTTATTTTTTGATTAATACTGAATTGCTTTGTTTTGTTTTTATTTAATAAAAATAATTTTTATTGTATTTAGGTGTTTTTAATCTGCCGATTTTACAGCACTAAATTGCCGATAATGCTTATTTTTAGTGCAAATATTCCGATTTCTTATCAAAATCATCACCCTTACTATAGTTCATCTTTAAGCCTGGTACTCTGCTCGGTTTTTCATGAGGAATGCTGTTGTTTGAAGAATTTCGCATGAATTATGCCTCTTTGCTTTATTTCACAGCTTTGATAAAATGTTGCCAGAAACATTTCATGTGTTTTTTTACAGTAAAAACAGAGACTTCTGCAACATTTCTTCAAGATTTTTTCATTCAAAATTTGTATGTATGTAGTTTGAAAGCATGAAAAACTGAACAGAGTACCAGGCTTAAATGTTCAATCGATTACTCTATTGTGTAAATGCGAGAAATGGTCTTTATATATTTACAAGCTTCGGGAAAATTCCGAACTCTAACTTGGCACCAATAAGTCGCTGTAAATAGGTATGACCAAAGAATTCATATCAGCGAATCAATAGTTCTGTACTAAATCTAAAATTAATTTAATTGTAATAGCACAACTGTTTAACTATTGAAACGTTTCTATTAAAAAATAACCAACCAACAAGAATTTGCAGCTAAAGGTATAATTCCAAAAATTAGGTATACATACATATTTTTAAATACGCAAAATAAAAAATTAAAGTATCATTATCACTATGTCGCGCACCTTCTGCATAAATGCTTCTCTTAAAATTAAACAAAAAAAACAAAAAAAAATTTGAGAAAATGGCGCATATGTTACTTAAATGCAACATTTATTAAAAAAAACAAGGGCAACTGCAGTTACAACGCTTAGTTAGCACAAACATATGCCAAATGTGCAATGTGCAAGAACTAAATATTTATCTATGTGTGCATATGTACATATGTATGTATATTAACTCCTAGTTAAACTATAAATATCTCAAGTGTTTTTGTAATTAAATAAAAAAAAAAAAAAAAAAAAAAAAAAAAAACATACACAAAAGATGGGGAAATGCTACACATGCGCATAATTATTTATGCGTTTTTAAACTAAACAACAACAGCAAAGTTATTTTTATCACATTCATACGAACATATGTATGCATGTTTTGCTGATAAATTTAATATTTTTACAAATTTTAGTTTAAACAGCAAAATTTATAGTTTATGAAGATACTGGCTGATATCTTTTTTTCAACTAAAAATTTTTAGAAACATTTAGTTTTATTTACATATGAATTGATGTTTTTATGTGTTTCTTTGAAAATAAATTTTTCTTCACGTAGGCCAGCTGTATGTATGCACATATCCATACATACATACACACATACATAAAACATGCATATGTGGATTCTTTTAAATCGCTAAAAAGTTCAAGCACTTTGAAGGAAATCCTTTAACTAAGAGAAACGAAATTTAACTTAATATTTAAATTTAAAAAGCTTCAAGCTAAAAAATGCTCTTAAACCCAATTACGAAAAACAGTTTTAAATCTATTAATTTAGTTAAACCACCTAAAACTAAAAATAAAAAATTTTTTAATTCGCTAAAGCTGAAATCGCTAAAAGTTTTAATATCTGAAAATTTTGGAAAAAGCATTCCTGATCGAATGACTTTGATCGAAATTTTATATTTTGAGATAGCTGTACTCGATATCTAATAGCCAGTATCGAAGTTTGAGATCATGGCATTCGATAACGAGTAGTCGATCAAATACTTTTACTCGAAATGATATTCGATAGGCTAAGAGATATCGTAAACATAATTATATGTTTTTTATAAACAAAATAATAATTGCATTGTAACTAATCAATAGTTTTTCTTTAAATAAATAATAAGAAATGTAAGTATTTACATATTAAAAGAGCTCATGGCACAATTTATGGTGATCACCCGAGCTTGGCAAAAAATTTAATACTAAATTGTGGGCAAGGTAAAACAGTCGCTAGAGGGCTATGGGACGAACTTGTAAGCAAATTGAATGCGTACGGCCAACCTGTAAAACTGTTTCGGTTTAGCGAAAAATATATTTATGTTTATAAAACTTTGTGAACTCATTACTCAAACTTTCTTTTAACAAGGAATTTAAAAGAAAAACGAAGAATTATTTTTATCACCTGCAAAACAAATTATTCAAGCTGCAGGAATTGAAGCTGTTGTTAACCACTGTTTCGGATAATGATAGGCGATCGGTTTTGTTTTGTATTTGTCTTTGGGTGCGCATGACACTTTCATCTTCATCAGATGAAGACAAAATAAAAACAGGGAATCTATTTCTTCAAAATATAAGTAATTAAAAATGAAAAAATATTTAAGTATTTAGAGCAGGGGTTCTCATCCAATTCCTGCTCACGGACCCCTAGTACAATAATTGTTTTTTCGCGGACCCCTTTGAAGTCTAAGTTCAAAATAAAACTTTTATTATTTTTAAAAACACTTTTGGTTCTTCATGCGGACCCCTTGGATGGTTGCAACGGACCCCCAGTGGTTCACGGACCCCCAGTGGTCCACGGACCCCCATTTGAGAACCGTTGATTTAGAGTTTTACGTTTAATTTTATAAAAATCATTTTTTTTATTTTATAAAATAAAAATGTTTTACATTTTTAAACAAATTTCGATTCGAACGCTATCGAATGACGCAATCCGGTTTTTCGATATGTCACGCAATTTTACTCGATACGAAACCATACCCGATCACGAATGCGACGATTTCGACCCAGTTTTTTCACCAACTAACAGCCTTATTTGTTTTTAGATTGCACAGATTGAATTAAATTTTTAATTGACTCAATTAATTATTTATATGAAAAATTTTTCTCCTTTTTTGATTCAATTATTTATTTAATAAAAATATTTGTTTTTATTTATCAACTAAATGTATAATTATATCGATTATTTATATAATTAAGTCACTTCAAAACTTAATTATTTTTCAATACAAAAACAATTAAACTGTTAATTGGCAAAATATTTTTTTTTCTATGTAGCAAAATATTTTGAGCTGAAATTAGCAAAATCTTAATTTCATTAACGTTTAAAGCTTAGGATTTCCATTTTAATAACCTCCAGCAAAAAAATTCACAATTCAAATTCCAACCTCGTAAAAAATATATATTCTGACTTCTTACGTAAAGCGAAGTCGATTGAGCGATGTCCGTCTGTCCGTCCGTGTAAGTGTTAAAATCAAGTTTGCCGAGGCACAAGATCAGCTAGAAAAAATAAATACACCAATCGATCAGACAGAGTGTCAAATGAGGTGCTATTGGAAATCAGCAAGATCGGTCCATGGCCTTCGGCGCAGCGGGCAAAACACTAATTTTTTCACATCATTTGGAACAGTGAAGTAACTCCAATCAAAAACACAAATATATGGGGCGACAGAGAATAAAAATTAAGAAAAAAAATATCAAGTGAAAAAATTGGAGCTCGCTTATATTTTCCGACTTACGGGCCTCTAAAATTTTAAAATATTTTTGAAGAGATTTTTAAGGGAATAATATAATTTTTAAAAAATGCTTAACCCAATAAGCGCCGATATTTTAATTATCTGTCACCTCTATATTTATTTTTTTATTGGAATTACTTCACTTAACTAGGTTTAGATAAATGGTGAAGAGTATATGAGATTTGACAAAGCCGAATTCAGCATTCTTACTTGTTTGTTATGTTTTTCATTGTTTTTTAGTTTGCAAGCCTTTGAAAAACTAATCAACATTTGACTCATCGAGCATAAAGTATGAATCTTAAACAAATAACTTAATCGGGCATAAATGATAAAGCGACAGTTCAAAAGCATATTAAATGCAAAATTATTTGTTAATGTTTTTTTCTCAGCCAGGGGTTGAACCGGTGATTTCCATAAATCAATTAAAATTTACTTTTTCGGCTTTGGTTCATTTTTAATTTAGCTTTTACTCGTATAAAGAATTTATTAAATCAATTTATTAAACCAATTACATATATATTTACTAAACAAAAAACAATGAATTTCTTTTTCAATAAATAATTAAAAAATTAAATTTTAATAAAATAACAATCTAAAAATAAATAAAACCTTTAATTAATGCGAAGACCTTAAAGACAACTTCTTTGTAGTCAAACAATGATGTCGTTGCCGTCAAATTAGTCGGTATTTAATAAAAAAAGAACTAAACAAAAGATCATCATCTCAACAAAGTGCTGGCAAAATTAGAAACAATAAAACGAATGTAAATAAATTGTAAATTTGATCCTGTCCAAATAAAAACGAGTACGAATGTGATTTTCATTTTTATTAACACTCAAGTGTGATTTTAAGCAAAATTACTAAAAAAAAAAAAAAATAAATAAAAAATTGTAAAGAATTTTGAAACAATTTGTGAAAGTGAAGTTTATGTTTGAATATACGATATTATATTCGGAATTTTAAAAATAAGATAAAAGTGCATAGAAAAAAACCGTGTCAAAATAGCACGTAATTGACAATGGAAGCCGTAGCGACAGCATTAGCAAGCAGCAGGTAGAAAGAAGTCATTAGAAAACCATCAAAGACAAAACTACCGGTTAATGAAGATCCCAACCTTAAACATACTTAACACACATGTTTTTATTTTTGAGTTTATGCAAAAACTCATTCTATATTCTGACTTGCATGTACAGTGGGCGAGATGGCGGTAATTTTTTTAATTTTATAATTTTTAAATTTTTTAATGTTATTTTAAGATGCTGTAAATTTTAGACGCTTTTATTTTAATACTTCTTTTATTGTTTTTTATTTATAAAACAATTGTTTTTTAAATAAATTTTACCCCAATTGGACTTTTTTCGTTAGAAGACGCTGCTTTTTCTTGTTTAAAAATACGAGGCATAAAAGTTACATGAGCATTAACATCTTCTTTCAAAAAGCTTATGAAAATACCGTTAAAATTGTGATAAAAACAAAAGCTCTAGCCAGTCGAGTTATTTTTTTAACCGACTTCAAAATAAATTCTTGTGTATTTTTTTTTTTGTAAGTTTTTGTTACATCAAAACTCTATCTTTTGTAAACCTATTTTGTAAAATTGCTCTTCATAGCTCACATATTGGTCGCGTTGTAAAATATCTTAAAAAACTTTAGTAATTACAGGGTGTGGCCCATACAACGCACGTATTTTTGACGTATATTTTGGAACATAATTAGTAGACAGTGCAAATTTTTATAAAGTGTGTAAATAAAGGGTGTACCCGCTATAATATCGGCTATAACAAAATAAAAAATTAAAGGTTATGCCCATAGTGACAAGAATTTATATATTTGGCCTTATCTTTTTAACAGTAAAAGGCAAACACTTGAAACGGCCAATCGGAATTGATTTAAAAAAAATTAAAACTTTAAAAATCACAATTATAAAATCGTGGAAACTCGCAGGGCTTCGAGGCTTTTTGAAATTGCAGAATCTATATTTTTTCTTGTTTATAATAATTTTGCCTCCTGGAGAAATACAATAAATATGTAAATGATTACTATGCTAAAAGTCACATTTTAATTATAAAGATTGTAAAAGTTTTCTTAAAGTGACTTTAGTTTTCCCAATATTGTGCTCAAAGTTAATATTTGTTTTGTCTAATAAGTTAAAAATTATGAAGAAAATGGCCACCTGCGTAAAACTACATTATGTTTGTTGCCATTTTATTTTAAGAAAACATACAAAAAATTAAGAATGTTATTCTGAAAGTTTGAACAAAATTTCTCACTATGTTTTAAAAAATAAAGCAAAATTTCTTAGGATTAATTTTTAATTATGCAAAATGGCCACTTCTAAAAATAAAAAAACTCAAAACTTCCAAGAAACTGCAGATATTTAAAAAATAAAAAAAAACTTCAATTTTAAATAGGAAAAATTCACCAAATTATTTTATTACATTTTTGTTTATTGTCATATATCATTGTTAATTGAGATTGTAATTGTATTTTAGATCCCCTGAAAATGATCAACGATGTTGGTCGAAATATTGAAAAAAAAACAATAAAATAAATAAATTTAAAAATTTCTTTTTTTGTATTATTTTATCTACCAGAAGAAATTTTTTTTAATTATTTTAATTAAGAAAAATTTCACGGATTAGTTTGAAGTTTGCGATTTTTAATATATTAAGCCTCTCCTTCTATTTTCCATTCCACTGTGTTTGCTGTAATTTTTGCATCTTTTTTTTCATGTTGCATTGCAGGCGGCAAACATGAAATAAATTTCTTTTTATGATTTGTAAATATGGTCGAAATTTTGTAGAAACAAAAAAAAATGATTATTAGACATTTTTTCGCCCGCACACGTTTTATTTTTATTATTTAAAGGAACCAAATCAAACACACTTTTTCTAAGACTTTTTCAAGAGTTCTAAGATTTTTAATGTTGTCTGCAAAGCAACTCTTTTTCGTTTTTAGTTTATATTTGTTTTTGTAAAAGAAAACATTTTATAGCATCTTAATTAGAAAAAAAGTGTTAAATTTTCTAAAAACAGAAAAAGAAATATTTAAACATTTTTCAAAATAACAAATTAATCATACATTCAAGTGTTCGGGTTAATTGAAAATTTTTCTAAGTAAAACGGAATAGTTAAGAGTTTTAAATTTTATTAATGGCAATCATTAAATAAAACTCATTAATTTATGCAAAATGTGGAGTTGTTCAATTCTGGCAGACATGAAATAAATGTGTTTGGGTTTTAGTTTTAAGACGCATTGTTTGTTTGAGGAAATAAAAAGAAACGAAAATTACATTTCAGGTATTTTGTTGTTGTTGTTGTTGACATGGCTCATTTCCTTCTCTTTTACTTTAAATTATGCACATTATTTTCAAATTTAAATATTTCTTGCCAAAATTTTGAAAAATGCCTAAGAAATAAAATTTTTATTTATTTAAGTGTGTCCTGTGGCGGTGGTTTGAGTTTGTAATTGCATTTCCTATAAACAGTCCATAAATGTGTGCGTAAATTGGTGTCTGCACTTTAAGAAATAATAATTAAAAAAAGGGTTGCATGCAATTACCAGATATCACTTTTGTTTGCCGTTTCAAATCATTAATTTGATGTTTAAGTGATTGATTCTTGCATTTAAAAAATGTAACTTTCTTTATATTATTTTGAATTCTCAAAGACCTTTTATTTTAAATGCATTTTAATTAATTATTCAAAATTTTTCATATAACCAACATACAACCAACGTATATTTAGAAAAAAAAACTTTTGTAGTTCATTTATCAAAGAAATATTTTTAAAATAAATATTTTCATACTGGTAAAAGATTCGGTGGTTTTCCGAGATTAAATTAATTATCTTTTTTTTTATTTGAAAAGAATTCTTTAAATGTGTCTTATTCAAACATTTGAAAACAACACGTAATTTTATTGTATTTAAATATTTATCCTTTTTGGATACTAAAAACTCTCGAGAAAATGGTTGTTGTTAAGAGTTTCTCATTAATACCATCTGAAGTGTCCATAGCTCTATGAAACGTTTCAACAGGATAAAATATTTTATATTCTTTCCAAGAATGCCATATGAGTTTTCGATAGGCCAAAAGGATCTTTAGAGTGTCACATGACTACCAGTAGAACCATTGAATCGAGAAGTAGCCAATCAGGCATGTCACAGAACTCAATTCCGACCGAAAGTGGTTTTAATTCCGTAAATTGCTTCTTTAGAAAACTAAAAACGAAAAATTTCTTGGGAATAAAACCACTTTCAAATTTCAAAGTGGAATTAAATTTCTTTGAAATTTTGTTATTTGTGTTTCTTAAATTTATTATTATGATGTGTCCTACTTAGATTATCTCTGTTGTTTACTTGGGTGTGCAATTGCCACATTTAATTTAAATACTGGAGATTCAATAATTTTCAGGGATAAACAAAATCGATCGGAATCTGAAGAAGGTAAAACAAAATCGACCAGAATTGTTAATACGGAATTAAAATTATTGCGATCGGAATGTGTGACATGCCTGAATGAACTATAGAGTGCGGCTAATATTTTATAATTGTTAGATTTTTTTCAATATAACTGAAAGATCAGAAGTGGCAGTGGATCTTGGAGGAAGTTTATAGAACTACAGGGGATAGTCCAGGAGACTTCTTGTGTGTGGGCAACATGCAGAGACACTAAAAAATCTTTAAAGATTTTTAATTAATACATTGTGTGTAGAGCTTAAATGTAAATTTCGATCGGTATCGAATGCCATAATTTTTTATCATGTTCTATTTTCATAAAATAAATAAAATATTGTTTTTAATAAGACTTTCTTCCATGATTATAATTTTATAATATATTGTCGAATGATTTAGTTCTCGTTGTCTAATTGCCAACAATGTTTGGTATTCTTAATTGTAGTTTTCTTACCCTTCACCGCAAATAGTGGAAAAAGGGTATAATTAAGTTTGTCAATTCGTTTATATTTTCTACAATATCCATTTCCGGCCTTATAAAGAATATGTATTTTAACATCTTATGCATAGCGAAGTCGATTAGGCGATGTCCGTCTGCCCGTCTGTCCGTCCGTGTTAGTGTTGAAATCAAGTTTGCCGAGGCACTAGATAATAGAGCTGTAAATGTTTCTTTTTTGATTTTAATTCGTTATGAATTAACTAAATTTTGAATTAATTTTTTTTCGCAACAAAAAAGAATTGAATGAAATTCGAATCAATTTAAACGAATTGGGCAGACATGAGTTTCAATTCATGTCCAATACAAATGAATTTGTAAAAAGAATTGCAATTTCTTTCTAATTCAAATGGATTTTCAAAGTGAATTGCAATTTACTTCCAATTCAATTGAATTGAATTGATTTTGAATCCATTCAAATCAGTTAAAACAATGAATTGCAATTCAAATGAATAAATTCTAATATGAGTAGCAATCAATCGAATTCAAGAGCAGATAAAGGGGTAATGAAAAATGAAAATAACTCCCACTAAACTGAAAATATTCAATGATCAAAGGTCAAAATAAACATGGAAATACTTACTGCATATTAACTTACAAAATCAATACAAATTTCAATCAAGGAGTTAGAAATGAATTGCTTATTGCCTTTTATAATTTATTTGAATTTATTCAAATTTAAATCAATTCAATTGAATTGGAAATGAATTGCAGTTCACTTTAACAAATTCATTTAAATAAAAAACGAATTGCAATTCATTCTACAATTTCATTAGACTTGGAAATGAATTGCAATTCATTTTTTTACAAATTCAGTTAAAATTGATTCAATTTTCATCCAATTTATTTTTTGTGTGAAAAGAATTATTTAAAAAATTGCTAATTCAGTGCATGAGCGATTCGCAAATTAATTAAAAAATGAATGAGTCAGTTAAAGCTCTGCTAGGTGAGCTAGAGAAAATTAAAATAAGTCAATCGATCAGACATAGTTTCATAAGAATTTCTTTTCAAAAATCAGCAAGATCGGTCGACGTCTTTTAAGGAAGTGGGCTATATGTCACGCCTGCCTCTAATTTTTCCATATCATTTGGAACAATGAAGTTACTCCAACAAAAAAATAAAAAAACAAATATATAGAGCGAGAGAGAATTGAAAAATAAAAAAAAAAACATCAAATGAAAAAGTTTTGAGCTCGCCCATATTTTCCGATTTATAGGTCTCTGAAAGTTTCATAAAAAAGTTCAATTGTCAATATGATCAATATGGGTATCATTTAAAAGCTTTTGAAGAGATCTTTCAGAAAATACTAAAATGTCTTTAGAATGCCTAACCCATTAGAAGACGATGACATTTTTATGTAAAATTATATATCATACTAAGTTTTTTCTTCTTTTTAATTCTCTTTCACCGCAAAAATTGTTTTTTTTTTTTTTTTTGATAGGAGCGAAGATGCGGCATAGCCGAATTTACATACCACTCTCACTTGTTATTTATATTTTTACATATTCTATATATTAACTTTATTTTAAAATAACACGCTGTGTTATGAGGAGCTGTTCACAACAGAGTTAAATTTTTTGGTTTATCATATTAAGATATTAAGACTTTGTGACACGTTGTAAATCTCAGAAATATTTGAAGTGTAGTAATACGAGTACGAAAAACTCTAACTCTTAATCATAAGAGCAAATGAAATTTTCTTTGTCATTTACATAAATAGAATTTTTAATTTTCTTTAATATATTAAAACTAATTACATGCAGGTATGGAAAGATGAATTTTTTCTGTTTACAAATTTTGTTGGAATACGATTGTTTAAAATAATTTGAATATTTATAAGTTAATTTAAAAGAAAATTTAAAATTTTTTTGCTGTTAAAAAAATAATACTAAATTTAATAAATTTTTCGAAAATTGTGAACGTACTAGCTTTCCCATCTATGTCTTTAGAAAGCTACAGAGCAAAAATTTTTTTTGATGCTGAACAATTCTTTAAGGGAAATTAACAACAACATTTGTGCAATTAAATGATATAAAAAATTGTTTTAACTGGTTACTTACCTTTTTAAGTTCTGGCAATTATCAGTCGTTGGATTAAATATACAATTTAGTGTTTTTTATATATTTAAAAAATTTATTTTTAATTTATTAAGCGAAAATATTCTTATGTTTTAATTAAATAAAATATATAAATGTATATGTCTTTCCTTTTAAATTTGGGTAAATTTATTTATTAAGTTTAAGTTCTTAATTTAAATTTATCTTTCTTTTTTTTAATATTTTTGTGGTTTTTTACATTTTTCTTTAGTGTTAAATTTTCTTAAAATTTTTTTATATTAATTTGTACGTACAAGTGTCTGCTTACTTCTGTTGTTGTGTGGTTATTATTGAAATTCTAATTTAAATATTTTTTATAAATTTTTTTTTTTATAATTTATTTAACAACTTGTTAAATGGTTTTTTTAAGCCAATTAATTTTTATTTTTAAATAACTTTTTAAATGCAGATTTGAGGTTCTTGAACACGAAATGTATGTATATTTCACTTTTTTTATTTTTTTTTAATAATTTATTAGCAAGTTGTTTTTCTTTTTTATAGAGTGTTAGTTATTATTTGCAAATATTTTTTTTTTTAATTTTCCCTTTAATGTTTAATGTTAATTTTTTTACACTTTCGACAGTTTAAAAGGCGTGTGTACTCGCTCTATTGGCAAATTAGATTTTATGCAAAGAAAGATTAAGAACTTGGTCACAAATTCCATGCGGTTTACTACGAAACAAAAATAAACTTTTCGCCATGATCGCAAATTATGCCGAGAAAAAACGCGCGTTCTCTAGCGGATTTCGCTTCATTACTAATGCAAAAAATGTTAAACAAAAATAAAAAAATATTCTAGTTACAACAACAAGAATTTTTTTTACATATACAAAGAAATACACAAATACATGTACGTGCATTTATGTAGAATTTTATGTTGTAAGCTTTTTCCCTCTTTTCCCCCAAAGAAAAAAATAAAAACGCTCGAATATTTGTAATATACCCTTGTGCGGCTGGCTGGCTCTCTTCCCCCTTTCCGGGTAATGTCAAAAAATGATGAGAAGAACTTTACAACAAAAAGATTTTAGGTATTTATACACTCATATACAATTCTATATATACATACATACATACATAAAAAATATTTTTTAGTTCTCATGTTTTGTTTTTTCAGCCACGAGCAATGACCTTGAATAATCGTAATGGAAATGTAATATTACACTTGTCAAATTTTATTTTCTCTTTTATAAATATTTCTATGATTTAATTTTTGCAATAATAAAAAAATTATTCATTATTATAACTATAACTATGTATGTATGCATGTTGTTTACTTTCTTTAAAAGCTTTTTATTCTTTTCCTTCATTTCCTTCATTTTATTCTTTTTATTTATTTTTTTTTTCATTTCTTTTTTTTAACAATAAAAACTAACATACAGATATACATACATACATACATTAGTATTTATGTATGCTTGTAAGTATGTACATTTGTTCTTTTGGAGCCCTTTTTAAAAACAAATTCTCAATAAAGAATTTTTGTATAAATTTTAGTTAATTCTTTGAAATTTTGTTTCAGTTTTGATTTGAAGCAAATAAGATCATTTGGTGGCAAAAATAAATATATACAAATAATATATTTGTATGTATAATAGATTCATTAAAACTTAGTTGAATGTAAAAAGAGTAGAAAAAAACATGGTTTAGAAAAATAAGTAAAAAAAATTTTTTTCTTAGAATTGTTTTGTTTTTTTAACCGAAAGCATTAAATCTTGAATAATTACACACCTGTAATTAAAAAAGAATATTAAAGGTACTAAATTGCCAAAAAAAAAATAATAATTTATTGAATTTATTTTTTGTTTTACAAAATGAACACTATGAAAAAAAATCACTCATGGTCACTGTCTAAGATATTAAGAACGCCTGGAATCTTCAAAACTAGTGGTTATTAACGTGTGAAGAGTACAGCTTGAAAATCTGCTAAAAAAGTTTTTCGTTTTTTTTTTTTAAAGTTTTATTTGTTACCGGAGTCTCTTCTTTTTTTAATTAGTAAATCACAAAATTTTGTTTAAATTTTAATGATATTTTGATCTGAAAACTAATCAGATTAATAACAGGTGGAAAAAGTTTGTTGTGGATACCAGGATCACACACGTGTAAAGTTTTCTTTTACTCGAAAAAAATATTATAAAGAGTAAGAACAGAAGATACAAATTAAGGGATACTTCAAGGCGAATCAATTACTCAGTGGTCGCAATGGCGAATTTGTTAATTTTCGCCGTTGTAGAGCAACACATTGATGTCAAAAATAGCTGACTAAACTTAAGGAAGCCGAATTCTTTCTGTTGGTACTTTAAAAAAGTTGTCCCCAGTTGGTTTCTTTCTCCTGTATATGCAGCAATACCTCACATTTCATTTTTTGGTTTTAAATTTTAATTTTATAAAATAAACAATTTTTACATTTTTAAATTATTTGAAATTCTTTTATTTTTTAAAATATTTAAAAATAATGACAACAGCGTTGAACATAAACAACAATCAACTGGGCTATTAACGCCACCTGTAAATTACTTCGCCTTTGAATAATTTTTAATTCTAGTTTAATTTTTCTGTTTTATATTTATAAAGAATCCAGACACTAAAAATTTCGTTTTATTGCAAAACTTTATGTGGGTATCCATCTATTACATCTTAAAATTGAAACGAAACTAAAGATGCTGTTGTTGAAAGAGATTTTTTTATGCATGTTTTTTACCAGAAAAGAAAAAAATATAACAATAATGAATAATTCTAGTTTTACAAAAGTTTGTTTCAAGTTAATTTTTGTTATTGATTTAGTTGCTTTTAAATTAATTTATAGTAGGACTGAATTGTTTATAAAAATAATTAAGTTTTTTAATTGTTGTGCAGTATCGCACTCAGTATCCCGGGATCCCAATTTTACCAAAAGCTGTATCCGTACTGCAAGCTTGGATAAAAAAGAGAGCTATTGAGAGAATAATATTCTTCTTCTTATTCCATCAAATGCAGATTTTCCGATTTTAGGTAAAAAAAGTAAGAGTGCTATATTCTGCTACGCCGATTCTTATTACACATCACCGTATATGTTAATCCAGTTTAGTGAAGTAATTACAATAAAAAAAAAATTTTTTTTGGGGTGACAGAAATTAAGAAAAAAAAAAAGAAATAAGTTTCATATATTATTTTAAATAAAAATGTCATCGGCTCTTAATGGGTTAAGAATTTTTAAAAAATTTAATATTTTTCATATTGATATTTTACAAATTTAGAGGCCCGTACTCGGAAAATATAGGCGAGTGCAAATTTTTACACTTGAAGTTTTATCTTATTTTTTCAATCTCTGTTGCCCACATATATTTGTTTTGTTTATTCGAGTTACTTCATTGTTTCAAATGATATCGAAAAGTTAGAGGAAAGCGGGATGTTTTGTCTATTTCTGATCGATTGGCGCATTTAGTTTTTTTCAACTGATCTAGTGCCTCGGCAAACTTAATTTTAACACTTACACGGACGGACAGACGGACATCGCTATGCATAAGAAGTCAGAAAATATATACTTTATGGATATTGTAGCAATAACAAACGGAATGACAAACTTAGTTACACCCTTTTTCAATTTTGAGGTGAAGGGCACAAGGCTTGAGGGGCTTGTGGTGGCAGTGTCATTGAATGTAGGCTGTTTCGTCTTGGTGTATTTGACAATAACCGTTTCGCCTTCTATATCGTCATTTTATTGTGCGCATATTTATGATTTTTATATTCAAAGACATTGCCTGCAAAGACTTTCACACTGCTCTATTCTTTAAGAACTTTTATAGACCAACTCAAGGCTGTTTGATTATTTTCCAAAATTTTAGATTTTAACAGTATAAATTTATTTACAGATGATTCTAAGGACTCTTTAAAATAATTTCTAAAGTTTTAAAAATTTCTATTCATTTAAAACAAAATACACAATTTTCAGTAGAAATAGCTTTATAATTTTAGGATTAAACGGGATAAATCAGGCCAATTAATAAAAAAAGTTGCACAACCGGTTCGTACATTAATTTTTTTTTATAATAAAGTTCCTTTTACTTTTATGCTGTTTTTGATAATGAAGCTATTGCTTCTTTAAGCAAGAACTGTAGGACAGGCTGTAGATGGGTGGATAATTTAAGCAGGCTTAGGTCCTCTCACAGACATATAACCCCCAGATTTTTTGTTCTTGTAGTTATAACAAAATAATTTGTGCAATTTTTTTCTTCTTTGAAGGGTTAAAGCCTCTGCACAAAGTTCTTTAGATACGCTCATGGTAATGGAAACCTGTTTGTCGGAGCAGATGTGCAGAATAATTCAGATGTTCAGGATGATTCTTCACTATGCCAGTCCACTTAAATTTGTTTAGCTGCCTTCATTATTTTTATTTAAATTCATTTTTAATGTCTGAAAAGAAACATCAAAAAAATTACGATTTATTTACATTTTATTTTTGGATTCTTAATTTCATTTGCATCGAACTACATATATTTTAGAGATAGGTATATCATTTTCAAGTTAGTATTAAGTTCGTTATTAAATAGGTATAATCAATTTCAAAGAGAAAAGTACAAATTAGATTGTATCAAAATGAAACCTATGGATCTTAAAAACTTACCTTAAAAAGCTAATCTCTAGCCAATTATTAGAAAGTTACAGGTATAAAAAAACAATAATACCAATCATATTTAGAACTACCGGTTCCAAATAATAGCTTAAATGACACGTTGACACGGTAGAATACGACCGAAAAAACGTGCTTCTTTTAGAATTTTTATCTTTATCTCTTTTAAATATACACATACAGTCAAGGACTAAAGTTTGAATACACCCCAATAATTGTATGTTTAGAGAAAAGTAAACGTTTCAGAAAAACTTAAACTATGCAGTCTTATTTAGTTTCATAAATAAAAAAACAAAATATATAGACTTCTTTAAAAACATAACTGTAATCCTTAAAAATATGATAAAATGTACTGGAGAAAAGTTAAAATACATCTTGGAATGTTAGCACAATTTTTAAATAAATTCAAAAAGGGAAAACATTTCAATACTTTGTTGGAGCGCCATGGCTATCAATAACTGCCTGCAAGCGTCGTGGCATAGAAAGTACCAAACTTTCTGTTTCAGAGGCCAATTTCCGATCATATTTTTTAAGAGCTTCTTTAAGCGAATCTTTGCTCGTTACTGAAGTTCATGTTAATTTCCGCTTCATTAAATTCCAAACGTGTTCAATTGGGCTTAAATTTGATGACTGCGGTGGACTATGGGAATGTCTGGGAGCTTAATACAGCAACCACTCTTTCACAGAAAGTGCAGCGTGCCTTAGATCGTTATCCTGTTGGAAGATCCAATGAGGTCTAAGGCCTAAGATGTCGACGGATGCTGGCAAATTTCTTTCCAATATACTCTTGTATGTATGTTGGTTCATTCTGCCATCAATAAACTCCAAATTTCCAATCCCCGCTGCTCCAATAGCTCCCTAAACCATTACATTGTCACCTCCATGTTTTACTGTAGGAACCAAATGTTGCTTTTGAAGAGCAGTGTTTGACTTGCGATAAACAAATTAAATTTGCACTCGTCTGTAAATGGAACTGTTCTCCAAAAGTTAGCGTCTTTGGTTTTATACTCATGTGCAAACTTTAGTTTTACTTTTCTGTTTTTCTCACTTATCAGTAGCTTTTTTCGGGGAACTCGGCTTTTGTATCCATTTTTTTGTAATGCTCTTTGAACAGTTCTTGGGTGCTCATGTTTGTTATAGTTTTTAGCGATATCACCTGCAGATTTTGAGGCGCTTATTCGTGGATTTTTCTTCACTTCTTTTACGATGTGGTTAACATCACGATTGCTTAGTTTTTCGGACGACCGCTTCTGGGCATATTTGCAACTGAACCATTTTCTTTATATTTTCTAATTATATTTTGATAACTGGAAAATTATATAAATTTCCTATTTCTCTATATGATTTTCCTTCGTTAAAATGTGCTATTAGCAAATAATTGATGCTGGACTCAATTTCTTTACCTTTTGCTCATAATTTTCCAATACTAATAACATCTGCTGGCTTGTAGTAAGAGAATTTCATCAAAACACATATAAAATATAACTGGTCTTTGTTTTTAAGAAATGAAACAGAGTTCTTCGTTTTGAAAGATGTACCTATTTAAACTTTTGTCTGCTGCATTTTGTAGTTATTGTGAGATTTACCGTTATGTTTTTAATGAAGTTAATTTTTTGTTATTGTTTTTTGTTATTTATGAAACTAAATAAAAATGCATTCTTTAGGTTTTTCCTAAACGTTTACTTTTCTCTAAACATACACTAATTGAGGTGTATTTAAATTTAGTTCCTGACTGTACTTACAACTACAATCCACTAAAAGATTTTAAATCACTCATCCCACTTTGCTTAGTTGGCAATTCTGCAAATTTTTATTTACGTATATAAACCAAAGTTAACAAAAAGAAAAAAAAAAAACAAAAAATAGTTGAAAAACTTCAAGCACTTATTAGAAATGTTTAAAAACATCAAGAAAAAATAAAGAATTTCATAAAAAGAAACCAATTTTGCAGTTTAAAAAAAAAAAAAAAACTATTCAACCACATAATTTTAGCGAAAGAATATGTAAAAGTCAACGAAAAATTTATCAAATTCACGTAAACAAATTACGCATAACTAGAAAAACATGTGCGTGCGATTATAAAATATGCCCACAAATAAAAAAGCTTTAATAAAAACAAAAAAAAAAAAAACGAATACCGCCGTACATACAAATTTATTTAATAATAAAAACAAAAAAAAAAACAGTACTAAACTTGAACTTGAAATTCCCAGCAAAAAGCAGACGTAAACAACAAAACAAAATCATTGTCAAGAGCAAAGCACACAAACAAACAAACCTTCTCATAGCCATACAGATAAATGTAGGAGCAAAATGGCGAAAATAAAAAGTTAATTGCTAAAAATAAATGAACAAATGAGAGGAGAAGCCCTAAAAAGTAAAGCACACACGCACACAAACGTTTATTTTCGCCTTCAGAGGCACTAATCATCAAGCAGTGAAAAAAGAAACACTTCGATAACAGTAAAAACTATAGTCGCATTTGGTTCCTCTTAAAACTTAAAAAAGCCAAAATGAAAATGAACCCCTCCACAAACTAGCGAGCACTTTACTAAGGCATCACTAACCTACATCTCGTTATATATTCGTGCAAAATTCAACGAAGCTGTTAGCATAGTCGTATACGCACGAACTTGCAAAACGATTTTGCACGAATTAATCTGCAAACTTTCAATTTGCCAGTTGTTGATACGATTCATACCGAACGAAGCTTTATTTCGCACTAACAACCAATCAAATTTAGAAATTTGCACAAACAAGTTTTTTGCTTTTGCCGAAGCCGGTATATATAACAGAGACGGGAGTTTATTTATTTTTTCTGTGTAATTTTGTAGGAAATAAAAAAATTGCATATAGAATCAATAATTGTATTGTAAACTAAAAAAAAGTAATAAAAACATATCAATATTGTGAAAAATTTTACTATTGCGGTCACGTAAAAAAATACTTAAATCAATGACAACAAAATTTCTAAACTTTTGGCAAAATTTGCTGCAAAAAATTAACCCTTACCTATCGATTTTCATGGCATATAAATAATAAAAACTAAACAAAATTTATACTCACTGGTTCAATGCATCAGCCATTTTTATGATTAGTTTTTTGCGCCTAATATATATGTATATACTTTAAGGATGCATTTACGAACAGGTGACATTTGCAGTGCTACCACTTTTTGCTTTTTCGAACGTACTGCGCACCATATGCAGTGCAGTGATGCATTTACGAACAGACCCATCGTTCGACTAAGTATGGTAATATATAGTAGCTTTAAGATACATATAAGATTGTGTCTACAAAAAAAAAAAAAAAAAAAAAAATCAAAAAATAAAAAAATATAAAAAAAATTAAAAAAAAACGGAAACTTTAGTGAACAATTTTTACGCCCCACTTGAACACATAGGAAAGATTTATATGTTTATCGTTATTTTTATTAACTCTACAGCATACCTTTGCAATGTCGTAATGTATATATGTATGGGTAAGTATGGGTAAGTAACCCCAACGAAAGCTTTGTAAATTTACCACAACCAACAGCTGATATCAACTTTTATAATGAAAACTCCAATATTCCTGACTGCCTCATGCTATTTCATTTTCAAACTGTTCAAGTTTTTGACGTAATTGAAGCCTTTTACAAAATAAAATCTAACTCGATTGGTTTTGATCGCATAGATCCACGATTTGTCAAGATTATCCTACCGTAGATAATTCAATACATAACGCACACAATAATACAATCTTTAATTGTCTTATTGTGACCGGTATATTCCCAAAAGTGTAAAAACATGCTAAAATTATCCCCTGGAAGCGAATTCCGTCTAGTAGCCATATTTCCTTACTTTGCCAAGGCATTCAAACGTCTAATTTATAATAATATTTACACCTTTGTAAACAAAAATAATCTTTTAACAAGTCGACAATCTGGCTTCAGACCTCTGCATAGCTGTATTACAGCACTTTCAGATGTAGTCGAAAATTTTAGAGAAAATTTAGATGATGGCAAACTCTCGTTTTTGGCGTTTGACACTGTTCACCACCCGATTCTTCTCACCAAATTACTTAATCAATTCGGGTTCTCTCCACAAGCTGTAAGGCTAATTCGGTCTTATCTTGAAGGCAGAACTTAATCTGTCGTTAGCAATGATGAAATCTCTCGTTCATTGCCTGTAACTACAGGAGTACCTCAAGGCTCTATCCTTGGACCTTTATTGTACTCACTATACGCGAATGATCTCCCACAACAACTCAGCTTTTTAAATATACAAATGATTGCCGATGATATCCAGTGATATATCAGTAGTAAAAAAAAGAAAATATTTTTATCTGGGCTTCTGTAGATGGCTTGAAAATTAACCCTAAAAAGTCTTCTTATCATTTGTAAAAACTGTATTAGACCAGAAAATGATATTAATATTTCTATTGGTGGTACGAAAATTGAGCAAGTGAGCCAGAAACTTAGGTGTGATATTTAACAGGACCGTAACCTGGTCAAACCATATATGTCAGGCTACGAAGTTTATGGCCCACACAACATTTCACACCTCTTGGTATAAGAACTCTTTTGGCTAAAACATATCTACTTCCAACATTATCATATGGGTCCGAAATTTTTTCAGGCTGCTCTTCCCGCAATATGAATGAATTAAATACAACTTATAATAATATCACCATTTTCAAGTCATTTTATGCGATTATCCTTTAACAACTTTTTAAAGTCTTCATTTTCCTTCACAAAATCTTTGTAACAAAAGAGCCAGAATACCTATATGATCGCTTAAAACTTGCTAGATCCCAAAGGAGCAGTTACATTACACAAATACGCCATCGAAACCATGCGTCCGAATGCCAAATTTTCATCCTGAGCATATGCGTCTGGAATCAACTTCCTAATTATATTCAACGCACCGACAACGTAATAAAATTTGGAAAATTACTTAACGATCATTTTATTATTTTATTTTAATTTAATTTTTGTTTTTTTGATTAATATTATCAAGATTTATTTCTGTCTTAATTAAATTTGACTAATCTGATTCTAATACTTTAATTTATAAAATATATGTTTTGTTGTATTAGATAATCAATCATAATAAATAAATAAATAAGCGACCCAGAATATAAATTATATTTTATAAAATCCGTGTGTTTAGGTTCGTAAATTTTTTTAATATCATTGAGAAGTTCCGTAAATATTTTGGTAAAAATTTCTGTAAGATTTTGGAATTTTGTAATTAAAAATCTGCAAAATTAGACCTAAAAACGTAGATAATAACGACCAATATTTTCCCCTTTCCTTTAATAAATAAAATTTTAGTAAAATAGTAAATTTTTAATAAAATTTTCTAATTTCAATTTAGCAATTCCAAGGTAAACATCAGTATTCAGCAAATAGCCGTAAATAAACAAAAAAGAATATTCAAATTTTAATTAAAATTAAAAAAAAAAATCATTTTTTATTAAACCCAAAACTTTTCTTCAACTAAATTTCGATATATTTGTATATTAATTAAAAAAGAGTGACTAAAAACTTACACAAAATGAAGATGTGACATTAAAAACTGTTGTTTTTTGGTATTTTGACATATTTCCTAACAAATTCAGTACAATCTTTCTTAAGCTGCCTTTAGACGAAAAATTTTTTACATATGACTTGTCAGATTTTCCATAACAAAATGAATAAAATATGCATGGTGTAAACGGTTTAAAACATTTCTTATGTTAAATACATATGCAAAAGTCATATTACAAATTTAGCCTATTCTATTTTTAAACAAAAAGCATCTGACTTTAAGTGGTGCAACTTAATATTTCTTCAGCTTAAGCGTTTTTAAAACACCAAAAAATGTGAAAAGCACTTAAATAGATGAAAACAGAACCAAGTTGTCATCTTTGTTAGCATCAGCTGTGGCATTAACAACAAAAAAAAGGCAATAAAAGTTCAACAGAAAAGTGAAAAAATAGTTAAATAAAATAAATTGCAGCTATTAGTGACACAATGCTAGATAATACTTAAGGAATAATTATGTTTATTAAAATTGTTCCTGGAAAAACAGCTGTTAACAAGGATTTACTTCATAGGTTATGTCAGAAGTAATTTACATATACGTTTAAACGCAAAAATTATAAGTCATATCTAAAAATTGTAACTTTGACATACATATGAAATTTCAAAGTGGATGTCAAAGTGACATGTCATATGTAAAAAAACATTTAGTTTAAAGGCAGCTTTAAGTTGTAAGGTACGTAGGTATTCATCTTGAAAATAAATGATACTTCTAGGTTTCATATTTTTATTGCTATGATTTATTATTACTTCTTTATAATTCATAGATGCAGAATTTGTTGATTATAACCTTCATATATTATTTTTTCGTTTCTATAAAAAATTAAAATCGACTGCTTTTGTTTCTAATTTTTAAACACAAAAATTATTGATAATTTTAATAAAAATGTTAATCAGTTAATTTTTGTTTATTATTGTTAACTTGTTCAAAAAATTTAAAGGAGAAATCATTTCCAGCCTCGACAATTTTAAAAATATTCTTAACAGAAAACAAGCCTTATATCTCTTACACCACACAATACAAAGAGAGAATCGGCAAAGTTCTTGAAAGCCCCAACAACAAAATATAAATAAATTTGTTTTGTTATAAATATTTAAATATGTACATATGTTATAAGATTGTAATTTGTGTGTAAAGTTTTGTGAACAGTCTGCTTTTTCGTACACAAAGAGTTGCCAGATAAATAATGTTGTGGATTTAGAATAATCTATACATACTATAAAACTGTAAGGGGATCATTTTTATACATGAATTATTTTTTGACAATGTTAATGTTGGAAATAAAACAAGTATTTTTTGGATTTTTGTTTGTCGGCCCGTCTGACCGTGCTTCCATTACGCTACTAGATGGATTTGAACAAAATTTTGTTAGGAGGTCCTACAGAACCTTGGTTCAAATAATGTATACCTTTTTTTTGGGTGAAATATGTCGCCAAAAAATAGAGACACAAAAGTGAAGCCATCCAATTTTACAGGTATAATGTTCCTAAAGCAGTTGTTAGCATGTGCTATTTTTGTAGATGGAAAATTTTTAACACTATACAGAATTCTACAGCAACTACATACTCGTATTAAAAAACACATTTTTCTAAATGTGCGTTTTAAGAAAATTAGATATGATACGCGGACGAAGTCGTGGGCACTACTTGTTAACTAAAATATTGTAAATCAATTAAGCCCGATGTGGAGCCATTAATACGTACTCTCGTTTTAGATATTGCAAAAATAATTATTGTGTTCCTATGTCAATGCAGCATTACATTTTTCAACTTTGTAACGGGGGCAAAAAGGAAACCCAAAATTTTTTATAGTGCATTTTCAAATATGTTCTAGGTTAAAGTTTCGTTGCGCGCGAGAATTGTTGTTCTAAGGTGCAAACCGGCCAGCCTTTTGTATTTACGTAAATGTTAAACATTTTTTTAAAAATGTTTTATAGATTTATTTGGCTGTAACGCTTAGGGCCATTATTACAACTTATCGTTAGTTAAAGGCATGATTTTGTTGGATCGATAAATGGCTTTCACTTATTTTCTTACTTTTTTTTTCGCGTTGCTGTGTTATTTTTGTTTCTTGAATGTAAAACAGAAAAATTTGATAAAAGCAAAAAATTTTATTTCGAAATATCACATTTCCGACCAAGTTGCAATAAAATATTAAAATTTACCAAAAACTAGAATATCCAAAAAAGAAATTATATAAAATGAAACGTGTTAAGGCAAATCTTATCTAAATATAAATTATCATTTCTATATTCATTGAAATTGTGATGTCTATTTTTTCTCAATACAACACACTTTTTTTATTTACCCATTATTTTATTTATTTATTTGCAAAACTAAAATTTTACATAATCGCTACTACATGCTACAAGATCATCAAAAGAGTCATATGGCAGCACTGATTTTATATGCTAAATATTCGCCATTTTTTGTAAACATTTTCGGCAAATTTAAAAAAAGCTTTTTTTGTACGTGCGTTTTCAACAGAATTTTGGAGTAAACAAAATAATTTACAAAATAGAATTAGCGATAGATAAAATCTTTAATTTGGCAAAAAAATGTGAATTTTTCGTTTAGCATATAAGTGGCAAAGCTTTTTTTCAGATTGCGTCATTATGTTTGTTTGTCAAATTTGTTTGTTTTTAAATGCATGTACATACATACATATGTATAGGTACATATATATATATATATGTATGTATATAGCTTTTTTAGAGTGCTTGTACTTTAGTTACATATTTATTAATTCAGAGTATTCAGACAAGTTGTAAATATGTATGTATGTATGTATGTATGTATGTATGTATGTATGTATGTATGTATGTATGTATGTAAGTAAATATTTGTAATTATATCTAGATATGTATGCATGTATTATATATTATGTCTACTAACATTTTTTATTGTTTTATAGTTGTTTTTATTTTTTTCTTTTTTCTTTACGTTTCTAAAAAGTTTTTTTCAGGGGATTTAAAGCTTTTTAAGTTGTGGCATTTGCTAAAAATATCGCTAATTCTGTGGTGTTTTGCAAATATGCTGATTTTGTTTCTTAATTTTTTGCTAATTGGTTGTGTGCAAAATTAATTTAAAGCTTGGCAATGCTTGCAAAATTTTCGCGCAAACCATTCTGTCAGTAGTTATGTATGAAGGCATTGCCAAATTAGCACTTTTTGCAAACAGAAAGCTTTTTGCGATCAGACACAAATTATGTTTTAATAAAGTTTTCAAACGAACCAATGTAAACTAGATTTCCCTCTATTATAATTTATTCTGTAATTCACCAGACTATTTTTTTATACCCTTCACCACAAAAAGTGAAAAAAGGGTATAACAAGTTTGTCATTCCGTTTGTAATTTTTACAATATCCATTCCGACCCCATTAAGTATTTATATTCTAACTTCTTAAGCATAGCGAATTCGATTGAGCGATGTTCGTCAGTGTTAGTGTCGCCATCAAGTTTGGTAGAAAGAATTTAAATACACCAATCGATCAGACATAGAGTTGAATGAGGTGCAATTGAAAATCAGCAAGATCGATCCATATCTCTTGACACAGCGGGCAAAACACCTCGCCTTTCTTTGATTTTTAAATATCATTTGGAACAATAAAGTAACTTTCATAAAAAAAACAAATGTATGAGGCGATAGCGAATTAAAAAATAAAAAAAAAAACATCAAGTGAAAAAATTGGCGCTCGCCAATATTTCCCGAGCTACGGGCCTCGGAATTTTTCTAATTTTTTAAAGTATCAATTTGGGTATCGTTTAAAAGCTTTTGAAGAGATCTTAAAGGAAATAATTTTCTTTTAAATTCTTAACGCCGTAAGAGCCGATGACATTTTTATGTTTTTAAATTTTTAATTATTTAATTCTCTGTCACCTCAATATATGTTTTTTTATTGTAGTTACTTCACTAAACTAGATTTACATATGCTAAATGTACATGGTGAGGGGTATATAAGATTTGGCATAGCACTCTTATATTTTTAATGTAGTTTCCTTCTGATTTTATTATTCTTTGTTGTCCTATTTTAACACCAAAATTTCCGAAAAGAATCTAAACTATAATTTCGTAAAGTTGAACATTTACAATATATGACTGACAACTTACTAAAACTAAAAATTAAGCAAAAAACTGAAATTCCGCTAAAAATAAAAAGTTTTCAAATAATTTGAAAACGTAAAAAATTTTAAATTTTATGTAATCAAATTTCAACACCAAAAACCTGCATATAAAGAAAAGAATTCGACTGGTACAACTTCATTTAAAGTACAAAATGATAAGAGAATGATAAGTTAATTGAACTCGGTTTCCTTTTGTTTAGTCAAATATTTTTGACATCAACGTGTTACTCTGCAACAACAAAATTATATTGACCTTAAAATTTAGTTAAAAAATAAAGTTATTTGTTTCCCTGATTTTAATTGAAGTTAAATTTCATAAAGTTATTTTTTATATCAGATTATGCAAAGAAGAAATTCGGGACGGTCAAATACAGCACTTTCAATTTTATTTTATTTGTAAAACACTAACAAATCATAAACGCTTCAACATAAATAGCTGTGGGCCATTTAAAACAAAGCAAATGTTGTCCCAAATTTAATTTTTTGTAAGGAGATAGGAATTATCTCTTTATTGAAATTGTAACAGGTTTTAATATTTTAATTTTTCTTCTTTTTTGTTGAAAATATATTTAAGAATGTTCTTACAAGTTTAGTGTTATAAATAGTTTCGATATCAAATAGAGTGGCCTTACAACAGAACTTTAGGCTTTAGCTACGACATGACTTGCGAATTTTTACACTTGAGTTATTGCATATGGGCAATTCAACGAACATATCAATTAAAATAGAAATCATTGATTATCTAGTGACTAAAATCGGATATTTTTAGCGTTTCAAGTGCACGCTACAACAAATTCCTAAAACTCAATAAATTAGAAATAAATTTTATGTCAAGTTATTAAAAGAAAGTATATTAAAATAAAATAAAAAAGCTAAAGCTGCCGATACCAGTGAACAGATCTTTTAGGAATTTTCACAGCTTGTTATCAGACATGCTGCAGTTAGTGAAATAATTTACTTATTTTTTTATTCTTTTAAGTGGGCGTGGAACTTCCCATACAAAGTCAATATGTATTTATCATCATGTTACTTGGTAACTGTAATGGACCTTGCAATTTTGTTCTAATAACTGTCTTATTAATATCCATTATGTTGCAAAAAACTGGCTGGATGGGCGTGGTACCCTAGACAAAATGAAAAATTATTACTGTGTAGTTAGCGAACTATAAAAGGTAGTGTCTAGAAATTTTTGACAAATAACTCCTTCCGGTTAATAATGGAAAATAATTTCATTCAAATGGCTGTCTCGGCTGGCCATGCAGAAGCCTACACGATCGGTCTAATTTTTTAAGCACATTATCGATTGTGCAGCTGTATTTCACCAATGGCTTCACGAATATTGTCCTTTAAAGCGTCAATTGTCTCTGGCTTGTCGGCGTAACACTTATCTTTGACGGTACCCCACAAATAATAGTCCAACGGTGTCAAATTGCAGTTCCGAGGTGACCAAACGTTATCAGCTCTACGGCTGATAATTAGATCTTCAAGAACAGGGTGCAAAACATCGAGTGTAGCTTCGGCTGTGTGGCACGTTGCGCCGTCCTGTTGAAAGCAAATGTTGCCAATATCCTCCTCTTTAATTTTTGTGAACAAAAATTCGTTCATCATGGCCCAATAATGATCGCCATTAACTATAACTTCCACTCCTTGCTCATTTTTCCAATTATGCACCGTTTTGGGTGCACCAGCTTCTCAATGTATGCGTGCGGGTTTTCTGTGCCCCAAATGCGACAATTTTGCTTGTTTACATACCCGCCAAGATCAAAATGAGCTTCATTTAAAAAAATTATTTATTTTTTTTTTTTGGCAAAATCGGCATCTTCTGTAAGTCGATCGCAGGCCCACTTAGCGAAGCGAAAACGCATTAGATGGTCAGTTGGCTTCAACTCTTGAACCAATTGGACTTTGTATGGCGTCATACCAAGGTCTTCATGCAAAATTCGTCAAAATAATGTCTCCGAAATGTTCAATTATTGGGAACGACGGTGATTGATGTTGCGGCGCTTCACAAACACTTTCTGCCGCCACAGCAGCAATATTTTCGGATGTACGCACTGTTTTTAGTTTTTTACACGCTTTGGTTTACCGATGAGGATGGCAGTTCCTTTTACTTTTTTCACAAGATAACGAACATACGATGGTGCTTCTCCTACGTACGCAACTTTCGCACACATTCTGCAACATTACTATGATTTTCAAAGTAATGTCGCAATATTTCCCAACGTTGTTCAAGCGTCAAATCAGACATGAGCTAAGTGTTACCATTCACGAAAAAGGCACTAGTTGAAAAAAACGTTAGATGGCGGACTCTTTAATTACTATATCAAGCAATAACATTATTTGCATGCAGGGTATTTCGATACTCTCCTAATATCTCCAGCCTTTGGAATAAAAAACAACTACTTGGTTTTTTCTTAAAAAGTTTTTATTCTCAGAGATTTCAACATCAAATTCAAACAAATAATCCTTCAAATATTAGATAGTTCAGAATTACTTTAAAGGGGAAGTTAACCAATTTTCCCCATTTATTCCACCACGTGGTGGGAGATTTGGTAAAAGAAATGTAGATAATTTTGTGGTTTCTAAGCGGATAGTCATTATACGCTTAAAGCGCTGACGACATGATGCTTTTAAATAGCACACCTTGAATTTATACAAATTTACCTCTGTTGCCAATTTTAGATTTTTCAACAGTTTTGGAAAAAATGGTTATGTTATATTCACAGTAGCCATATTATGTTCTCTGTAACAATGTGTAGTTGCGGCGAACAAATTATAGCTTTTTTCAATAATACTTTCATCACGCTAAAAATTTTGTTTAACAATTTTTTATCATTTTATATTGATACTGTGCACAAAAAATAAAACACAGTCGATTTTAACTAAAGGAAAAATTACGAGTCACAACCAATAATTTTTAACTTATTAAAAATAATATAACATGTTTAATCATAATATATTATTATTATTATTCAATATATGGTTAAAAGCAAACAAATAATATATTCTATATATTTTTCTAAAACTTTACAGACGGATTTTCTTTCATTTAAGTGATTTGTTTAAAGTAGTTACGTGTTGTAGAAGAAGATGAAAATATAGCATAGAAAATATTAAAAGAAATATTAATTAAAAAAATAAAACACTAACTGTCATACGAGTATTCATAAAATATAAAAATAGGTTTAAAATTTAATTTATGATAAATTTGTATAGAAAATTTGTCATAAAACACTTTTCGAAATTGTTTTATTTTTAATGAATATGGCGGTAGTGTAAAAGTAGGTAGTGCAATAGTGTTTACACTTGCAAGACCATATTATGATTTAATTAAATTATACGGTATTTTCAAAAATATTATGATATTTTAATTTAACTATTTTTTGAACTTAATATTATTGCATTTAATTATTTAATGTTACCTTTTGAACATAATTATGTATTCTTTACCATGTAATTGTTATGATAGACAACCATATGGTTTCAAGACCAACTATTTTATTATTTAATATAACGATGTAATGTTTTGTTACAATTGTAAAATACAACTATAGTATATTGCTGTTAGATTATGGTTTTCTCAACCAGGTTGTCTGTTTCCGTTTGGGCAGGAAAAGATTTTAATAGGAGAATCTCTCTGGAGAGTCTGATGTTAAAAAATAATTGTTAGAAAACTGTGAAATATATTTCAAACTTTTTTAACATTATCTCAAAGTATATCATTGATGTTATATCAATCATAATCAATAAATGCTTAGAAAATTTTTTCTTCTTTTAGGTAATTTAAAAAATTTTAAAACACTTTTAGAAAAAAACGGGGAAGAAATATTTTTATTAAATTTTTGAAGAAATCAAAATTATTTTATTACAATAAAATTGTTTATTATCAATCATATATAGCGAGATTTTGCATTGTTATAAAAATCTATACAGAAAATGGATAAGTTGAAATAAATATTGCGATTCTAAAAAAAAAAAATCTAAAAATGGGATTTTTTACGGTCTTGACTTAAAGTGGATTTTTTTACAACAAAAAAAAAAAAAAAAAAAAAAAAAAATTATTCGGAAGGTGGATAATTAATAAAAATTTAAAATTTATTTTCCTTTTCATAACTTGTAACTGTATAAAAAAATTCAATTATACGGCATTTACACTATGCAATTTTCATAAAACTAGCATAAAATTTTTGTTAGGTGAAGAAGCGAGAGGAGTAAGAAATTGCTTAAATTTTAAGGGGATATTACTGCCGCTTATATTCATTTTTTAAATAACACATGTTGCTGCAACTTAGGTAGAGATTTGAAAAAAAAAATTGTCTCAAAAAGCTATAGTGTAAATCTGAGCATAATAAAAAAAATAAAATTTTGATTTTAACTTTTTGAAAAACTAACAAAGAACAGATGCAACTTTTTCGATTAAAAAAAAATAAAAAATACAAAAAGCAACGTTTTTAATTGTTAAATTTATCTTCGTGGAACAATAAATAAATTAATAAATAAATAAAATTTTAACTTTAAAAGCCGAATATCTCCTAAATAATAAAAAAATGTGTATATGTTTTTTTAAAAGCTTAATAAGGGTTTTCGTTAAGTTATCGTTAAAATTTAAAATCAGGTATAGAAATTTTAAAGTACTGCAGCGCCGGCCCCCTAAGTACTTTAATGACTGCACCCTTACTATAGCCGTTTAAAGTTTTAATGAAACATAAGTAGCTGTTTAGAATCTAAAGAATGATTTCCATGTTTTTTATAATAAAACCCCCACTGTGCATTATACTTCAATTAGAAAATGAAGTTATTTAAAAAAAAAAAAAAATGGCAAAGAAATTATTTTATAATCTTATGTTGTCGATTAATATAATCTAGTAAATAAAAATGCTAGAGACTTTGCCAAATTAGCTGTTTTGCCAGCTTAAAGAAATCAAAAATTCCTAATCCTTCTTAAAAACAATTCATTTTAATTTATAATCTTTTATTAATATTTACTGAAGTGCTTAAACACATGTAAGACAGTCATGAAGAAAATGTTATTATTGCAATTAGAAAATAAAAAGAAAAATTCCCACACTCTAAAGAAAAAGAAAATTAAAAACCACAATTGGAGACAAAAGAGATTTATGTAATAATCACCGGCTCAAACAATCTGTACTTGGATTATTACGTATGAAAACTTAAACAAAAACCACAAAAAGTTGAAGGGAAAGGAAAATAAAAAGTAAGTGAAATAACCTGACAAAAATCCAATAAAACCACAAAAGGATCAAAACTAAAAAAAAACAACATAAATTACCAAAAAGAAAAGAAAATAATAAACAAAACTAGCAGAATTTAAAATAAACACCAACACAAGGAGGTGGAAATATAAACAGAAGCCAAATTTTAAACAAAGTAAAAAGCAACAGTGACATAAAAAAACAAAATACATAAAAAGAGAAACATGTAAAAGATGAAGGTGTCATTAAGATGATGGTGTCGATTTGTCTGCTTTTTTTGAGTTTTCTTTAAAGGAAAAATGCATTTCCAAACAAAAAAGTCATGGGAAAAGTCACTTAAGATTTTCTTGTTTTTTTTTTAATCCAAAATTAAAAAACAACTGTTGCATTAAGGAATTCAAACATTCGCCTTTTTTGCCTCTAGCAATTACAGCAAGAGGGGGGAAGCCTTTCTCACGTAATAACGAAACGTAACATTTAAGAACCAAAAAAAAAAAACCCACGCAAAATCAATACAACCATCAGTTATCATCAGCTGTTGCATTGTTTGTATCCTTTCTGCTTTTTTTCCCCTCTATTTTTTATTTCTGTTAAAAAGTCACCAGTAATTGAAAAAAATGTATTTTTTGCTTTCTATAATGAAAAACAAAGAAAGAAAAATGTATTAAACAACAACAAAAAACTGCTGGTGTTTTTTAACACAATTGTTGCTTGATGCACAACACCATCCTGTTTTTATTTTCTAAGGATTCAGTGTCTTTTTTTGTTTTCATTTGGTGTTTATAAACCTTTTTTTGATTTTTATTTCAGAACAATCGTGTGACTTTTTGTTGATTGTCTAATCAAAAAGTTATGTGCAACTAAGCGTTACAAAGGAAAATACGTACTTTGTTTTTCCTTCATTAAGATTCCCACACATCGTTTCTTTTCGTCTCTTTATTATAGAGTTTGTGAGGAAAGCAGCAAAGTATTTCTGCGTGTTGCACGCATGCCTGGCGTATACAAGTTGTACGCCGAACGCATTTTACCAGCAGCGTCTAACATTTGAAAGAGTGTTAAGAATTCTTCTTTTCGCTTGTTAGCGATCTATATATTTGAAAGGATTTTTGTTTTTGAGGTGACCAGGGCAATTTTAAGCGAAATATTGAGAAACATATTTTTACTTAAACTAATTTAAACCATGATTTATTAATTTTTATTATTTTTAGTTAGGCCTAAGATCGTTTTAGTATGTTATTAACTCTTAGAAGAACAGAAAAATTGAGGAACCATGAGAACGTAATACAGGGCAGTTATAAAGAACAAATTTATTATTTAAAGTGGGCGTGGCAGTTCCTATACAAAGTAAATATTTGATTTCGTATGACTTGGAAACTGTAGTGGTTAGAGCTTAGGAATTTTATAGAAGAAATTCCCTTATAAATGCACATAGTTAAACAAATAAGTGGTTGAATCGGAATAGTGGATGTGCTACGTGAAAAGTGCAGAGCTATTATCGTGTTCTTAGAAATTTATAACACGTAACTTCTGTACAAAGAAACTCTCTTATTATTGTAAGTAATCAAGCGAAATACGCTCAAAGAGGAATTACAAGAAATATTGTATTTTCTAAGAAAGCTTCTCACAAATTTTGAAGTTACCTAAACACACAAGTTGACTAAATTAGTAAAATGAAATCGAAAAGTGAAGACAACAAAATTATTAAGGGGAATGGAATAAGAAAAATTAATAATTTTTTTGAACCCGTGCACAAAGTGTAAAAAAAGTAGTCCTATTGTTTTTGCTACATTGTCCGTCCGTCTAGAACTGTAATTGGTAGACTTTTAAAATTTCTACAAAATATTTAGGTTGTTACGAAAGTGACGTGATATTGATAAAGGATCTATTTAGTAAATTTAGTAGTCAAAACTAGCAACGGGAGAATAAAACGGAAATTTTCAAAATTTATCTGCCAAATGTAAAAACGCAATTAAACACTCTACTAGAAAATATTGGCAAAGAAAATTCTTGTGGCTTTTGGATATTCATGTAAGACTTAAAAATTTAAGATATGACTAAATAATACCATTCTGTTGAAACAAAAGATACTAGAGTGAAAAAATATATAAAACAATTGAAAACGACCAACATAAACCAGCAAACTGATGTCAACCATCAGGAATGCAATGTTCCGTGGAACAAACATATTTTTCATGACGCAAAAAAAGCATTCAAGTGCCCAAGTTTTCTGAAACGGTGTTTTAAAAACTTCACTCTATCTGACTGAATACAAGTTTAATGTATGGGCCTGAAAATCATAATATCGTACTCGCAACGCGCTCTGCATCAAGAGCGCATTCCTTTGTGGTCGATTTGCAAGTAAAACGCACTACTAATGCAATACAAAGAAAATTCGTATTTTAGCCAAACAGTTCCTACGTAGAACAAACTCCTTGCAGAGGTCTTTCCTGTCGCTTTCACTGTGCTAAAGTTCAAATGAAATGTCCACAAGCTACTCCCTCTAATTTCTTAAGGCTCATTCTCTGAGTGCTGGTCCTAATACAAAATCATAGAAACCAACTAAAGTCGGTTTCTTTTAGAAAGGACTTTAATTTCGAACGTGCTATAAACTTTTTTGATACAATAATCAAAAATAACGTGTATTTTAAGTTGAACCGTCTTTAACTGTGTGATACATCAAATAAAAAAAATGTTTACCCATAATTTGTAACAAAATACATTTAAATAGACTATCCATCTCTGATCAGCTGATAGTATTTTTTGTTCATTTGTAAAATACAAAAGTAAATTAAATTTGTGCAAATTGTTATAAAAATTTTAAAATGAAATAAATTCAACACACAAAATTAAAATGTAAGTTTTGATAAAGTTGGTGCTAAGTCATTTAAAAACAACTTCGGTTGGTTTTAAGTTTAAAATCGATTTTTAGCTATAAAATATACTTTTACGTGTTCATAGTACATAAAAAATGCACTTCAAAGAAAATTGTACTTTAGAAGTCGAAAAGTACACTTTATTTGGAACTACGAATATGATTTGTTAAGTAGTAGGTAATTTTCAAAAGCTCTTCTGGTAACAATTAGCAACAATTAGCAATATTTAGTAACAATTTTTATTTATTGAACAGACTTTAAAATATTGTTATTTTTTCAACTGTGATCAGCTTACACGTAAAACTTTAAACGGTGTCGTTAAAAGTATGTGCGCTATAGGAACAAGTCAAAACAGTAAGTAGTGATGTGATTTTCATGTTCGCGGCCAAAAAGTTGGTAATAAAGCAAAAGTATAAAGGGTTTTCTTTTAGTGAAGTGATTTAAGTTATTTAACCGGGCGAACAGATATTTGACTTTACATAGAATAACCTCAAATATGTCTGTTTTAAAAATTAATTTAAAAATTATAAAGTGTCTCCACACAGGCCGTGATTTTAAGGAATATGTCCTTGTTTTTCAAACCGCTGTAAGCAGACGCTTGAAATTTTAACAGAGTATGTATTGCTGTGTCTTCTGGAAGGAAAATTAGATAGACATATAGAACTTTAAGGAGGGTGTCAACACTTTTTAACTGACTGATTATTTTGTCAGCTTTCAATTAAATTATGTTTGGTTTGTCATTTCAACAATTTAATTGAACGGTCAACATAATCGTCCATCAAGTAAATTAATTCGATTAACTATGTAACGTTTTCGCATCACATTTACTATAATAGATAATAGGCATCTACAGTGATGTCATACAGTGCGTATAGAAGAAGTCATTGTTAATGTAGCGTAAAGAAAGACCCGAATCAATCTTTCAGCCATTGTGCACAGAAATTGAAAGATCTTAGTTTGCGTGCAACAATTAAAGCCATGCGATCTACTTGCGAGGTATGGATTCAATGAATAAGACCAAAACAAGATTACCCTTGATCCTTTCATAAGCGAATTTTGCTTAGCGATGAAGCTCACTTTTGGTTGGATGGATTCGAGACGGCGCAACATGTCACACAGCTCGATCAACATTTAATTTATTAAAGAAAACATTTGCTAACCGCATAGTTTTACGTTCCGGAGCCGTGAATTGGCTCAACGATCGTGCGACTTTATGCCGCTAAACTATTTTCTCTAGGGATATGTAAAATTGCTAGTCTACGCTAATAAGCTTGAAACAATTGAACACTTGGAGGATAACATTCGCCGCGTTATTGAAAATTGGACATCCAAATTAGAACAAAGGCAAGAAGACATATTTAAATTATTTTATATTTATCCAACATATTAGTAAGTTCGATCTAAAAAGTTTAAATAAAATATATAACAAAAGAGTGGTGCAGAATCCTTCCTTGGGTCATATATCATCTATTTTTAATCGGAAGTAATATTCAGGTTGAAAAACGCGCTTTTTAGTTGCGTTCTCTTCTTTGGGGAAAGATTACACGGGCAAGAGAACATAGGGGGTAAAAAATGGTAATAGATAGAAATCTTAATTTTTCTAAAGCTGCGCTTGTACATTTCTTAAAATCGTAAGCCACGACGGAAAAAAAGACGCTAGGAATGCAAGACGAGTACGTAATTTCGATTTGCAGTTTAAATAAACATTTAATTATGTTACGCTTGCACTGTGCTGGTTTCATATTTTCTTGTCTGATGTAGATAGAAAATACTATTGATGTCAAGGGTGCATTCGAAAGGATATGATCAACAATGGCCCATAAGAGGTGAAGAAGTTAATCATAGAAGTCGTCAATAAAAATACTAGGGGAATGAGGGTTTTGCCTAATTTGGTAGGAAAGTCTAACAGCTTACGTGTCAATTAGTATCCACGACGCTCAATTACGGAGCTGAGAGCGTGTAATGTAAGAGAAACATAAAGAAAGAAAGATTGGGTGGGGAAGGACCAGTAAATGAATGGGTGACTATGCTGCCAAGGAAGTAAACAAACAGGCGAAGAAATTCAAGGGTACTTACCCTGGCTTTTCTTACCAAGAAAAATTATGAAAGAGGCAGTGTTGTCGTATAACTGCCAGGTAGTCTGGCAGCCATACCTAGAAATAGCTGAGATAGATATTTGTGCCACATTTTAGCAAAAACAAAAAAATAATAATAAAATTCAACTCATGATCTTATAAACGAGCGAGTCTACTATTGTCAGTGGTTGGCTAGAAGTCTCTTGTTTATGGATATTTTTGATTGAGAAGCGCCAGAGCCACAAATACAATTTAGACAGTAGAAATTATTGTTTATTACTAAGGAGTATAAAGACCTAGATTTTGCTTGATATTATGCATATAGAGTTCGTCGTTTTCTTTTTATATCTCAAACATTGGCAGGTCGATTTGGAATAATTTCAACATCAAAAGACTATTTCTAATAAATCATTCCGTTAATGGGAACAGCAAATAAATAAATAATATACAATATTTTATGTGTAATCATCCTTTTCCATTAGACTCATTAAAAAAGTGATAAATTTTTTCAGTGTCTAGACACGGTCAAAATGCTAATCAGGCATTATGGTGGTATTTGTGAAAGTTCATTTAGAGTTTTGACACTTATAATGGCAAATTTTGATGTATTTATAGTGTTTGCTCTGCAAGCACATACGAATATTTTATATTAAAATTGAAATATGTCGGAGGAAGAATATATGAAAATTTTAAAATTTTATTAGAATGCTATAAAATCCAAATTTAAAATACGAGGGCTGCTCTATATATTTCTGGCCTAATAGTGAAAATGCGAATATTTATAGTCAAAAATGGTTTTATTGTTTTTCAAAGTATTCTCCAGCATGATTTATACACTTTTCCATGCGCTCAAACCAGTTGTCGAAGCAGTTTTTCCACTCCGATTGAGACACCTCTAAAACATGATTTTTGAACACTTCAACAGTTTCTTCTGGCGACAAAAATCGTTGACCACGCATTTTTTTCTTGATGTGCGGAAACAAGAAGAAGTCATTAGGTGCCAAGTCAGGGCTGTACGGCGGATCACCAATTAATTCGACGTTTTGGCCGGTCAAAAACGCTCTGGTTTGAGCCGATGTGTGAGAGCTCGCATTGTCATGGTGAACAATGATTCGTTTTCTCTTGTTGGTTTTTTCGAATTTCTCCGATGACTTTAGGTAAACAAATTGTATTGTACCACTCAGAAGTGGCCGTTCTACATTGCTCAAGCGGAACAGTCGCTTCTAAAATCTTTAAAACATTGTAGAGGTACTGAAAACATTGTTGAGAGCACAGAATCAAGCGGAAAATAATGCTTGACAGTTTTTCCAGAACGTGTGTATCAGCACACGTTAACGAGTATGACACCATCGTTTTGATCATGTTTAAGCCGTTTCAGGGTGGTAACACTTTATGTTTTTAAACAACATGTAATACAGAGCAGTAAATTTTACTTCTAATTTTTATATTTCTTTATTGTTTTATAAGCTGTTTATTCAAAGTAAAATTTTTCTAATTGCAATTGTTAAATACTTCAAGTTATAAAACACAATACTTACGTAATTATTAGTTTTTCTTATATAATTGTTTTCTTTCATTTTATTACATTTCACTTTTTTTATTTGTCATCTTTTTGTAAAACTTCAACTTTAAAAAATGTAAATTGATGGTTTTTATGACTTTTTTTAAACAACTCGTAATTTCAGAATTTACCTTGAATTTTATGTTTTGTAAATTTACCTCGCCCAAATTTTTATTTGTTTCATAATATCATTCTCAACGCAGTTTTAATTTCTGAACACGCATGTGCATGTTGCATGTTGCACATGCGTTCGTTCGTTTGCGTGGCCATTGAAATTTACACCAATAACTTGGAAATGATTTTAATACACGTGATTGTTGTTATAATTAGATCGAAGGGTCTTATGGTAATTAAGTAAATAGAAATACTTGAGTTGCTTGCTAATGCTAAGTGTTAAAATATTTGAATAATTTATTTTGAAAAAAAAAATACTTCTTTTAAATTTAAAATGACTAAAATCAATCACGCTCGAGTATTTAAAAAATTTAAAAATTTACACATTTTACAAAAGTTTTACATCATCTCACTCTTGAAACTATTAACGAAATTTTAACGGTTTCATGAATGCCGGCGAGACAGGATATAATATTATTGCAGTACCAGAACTTCCGAATGAGATTTTTTTGTACCAAAGCGGAAGATTGACCAGCTCGTTGGAGCCAAACAAAATAATTTACATAACACTAAATAATGAGAAAAGTGTGGCCTAAAAACATTCGCTGCTGTTACTATTTTTTTATATGGATTAAATCAAGCAACATTTTATTATTGCTTAAATAATTATATTGAAAAGCTCCCTGTGCCTCGTTTCTGTAACTTGACTGAAAAATTTTTCACATGAATATTTTTCATTGATCTTGCTTTACACAGGGTGAGATAAAGCACAAAATGAATTTCATTATAAAATCTCAAAAAAATTTCATGCTTAATTCTAGCTCATTCTAAATAAAACAAAATGACTATAATGTTTTTGTGCGAAAAATTTCTCACATAATTAATAGAACCGAGGTACTTAATATTGAAACAAAATCACAGCTTTGTTTGCTGCGTTTATAGCGGATAAACCCTTTTCAAGTTTGACGACTAGCAGTAGTTAAAATTTTTGTTAATGACTAATAGTACCTTCAGTAATTTCAAAAAGTTCTGTTTAACAGATTTGTCACTCCGTCAAAGCTTTTTTTACCATATTTTCTTCGTTTGAATTACATTTGGTTTGTCCTCTAAAATCAGCACCCTTTCTGGAAGCCTGTTTTCTTTTTATAACCTTCACCACAAAAAGTAAAAAAGGGTATAACTAATTTTGTCAATTCGTTTGTAATTTCTACATTACCGACCCCATAAAGTATTTATATTCTGACTATTTATGCAAAGCGAAGTCGATTGAGTGATGTCCGTCTGTCAGTTCGTGTTAGTGTTGAAATCAAGTTTGACGAGGCACTAGATCAGCTAGAAAAAATTTAAAAACGCCAATCGATCAGACGTAGTTTCGAAAGAGCAGCTATTGGAAATCAGCCAGATCTGCTATTGGAAATCAGCCAGCAGCGGGCAAAACATCACGCCTACCTCTAATTTTTTCACATCATTTGGAACAATGGAGTAACTACAATCAAAAAACAAATACATAGATGGGGCGATATAAAGTTAAAAAGTAAGAAAAAAAACATCACGTGAAAAAGTTGGCACTCGCCCGTACTTTCTGAGTTACGTGCCTATGAAATTTTTTAAAATATTTTTTGGGTATCATTTTAAAGCTTTTGAAGACATCTTTAAGGAAATACTAAAATTTAAAAAAATGCTTAACCAATTAAGAGCCGATGGCATTTTTAATCACAATTATATGAATGTAGTACTTAACATTTTTTTTCTTTAAATCTTTGTCACCCCAATATTTCCCTTCGTGATTGGAGTTACTTCACTAAACTAAATTTACATAGATGGTGAAGGGTATCTAAGATTCGGCATAGCCGAATATAGTACTCTTATTTGTTTAATTAACAAGTATCAAAAACACTTTTTGTATTGCAACTGTTTGACAAAAATAACTGAGTTTTTTTTAAAGCAATGCGTTTTTGAAGTTAATTTGCTATAGAAATTCAATTAGTAATGCCAATTTAGTTGCTTTCAGTTCAATCCAGCGATTTTGTCTCTACTTTTTTATTTCTATTCAATTTTATGTTGTTTTACCATAGCAAACATTTCAAAGCTTCATCTAAATATATAAAATATACTTGTGTTTATTGTAATGCACTGTATAAATATAAATGTTTCTAAGTTGGCGATTTAAACGGTTTTTAAAATATCTTTAGAAATTCAAAAAATATTTCAAGATAAAAATTAACAAAATAAATAATAGTTTTTGCTCCTAAAGAACAACAGCAAAAAGAAATTAAAATTCAAGAAACACAAAATTTTCACAAACAAGAAATATGTAGTCAAGAAAATATAAAAAATTAAAAAAATGTATAATTTTTTTTGTTGGTGTAGGGCCAATACAAACAAGTTCAACAAGTTAAAAAAAAAACAAAGCGAAGAGAAAAAGTGAAGAAAAACAAAAAAAAAAAAAATCATGGATCGTGATTATTGCAGCGCAAAGTAAAAACAACAACAACAAATAAAATAAACATAAACCGGCAACCGGTTGACCCTTTTCCTATCAAGCGTTTGCATTGAACAAACAGACACTGTAATTAAGTGAGAAAATATGCAGCCATTTAACTTCAAGAACCAGCCAGCCATATTGTTTATGTAATTTTGCGTTTGGTTGTATGTATGTATGTGCGCCTTTGTTGGATCATTTTAGCCCTTTATTTTATGGTGGATCATTCTTTAACTTTTTTCTTCTCATGTTGTGAGTTTTATAAAGCAACGACTTTTCGGTTGATTTAATTGTGTGCATTTTAAATGATGATGGCGGCCAAAATCATTTTGGCGTCATTCTGCATAAGAGTCTAGAAAAAATGAAAAACACGTTTAGAAATAATGAAAAGAAGCAGAGAACAACAATCGGTAGCAATATGATTGTTGAGTGTGTGTGTGTATGTGACTGGGTTTTTAAATATTTACGAACGGTAGAGTTTATTGCATTTCTAATTTAGAAATTAAAAAAAAAAATAATCGTGGTCAAAAGAAAACGCACAAATGTATGCGATGCTGACACAGAGATGGAAATTAGCTAAATCGTCATTTAATACAAAAATTACGTTTTTATACCCTTCACCATAGATGAAAAGGGAAAGACTTTGACTTACAAACCTGAAGCAGGTTAAAACATAACACAGACTGTAATTATGAAAACGAAATATTTAAAATATAAGTGCTTTTCATACTAGTGCATTGAACTTTTGTTCAAGGTGTATGGGTGTGAAATGTATTCGAATCGCGAAAAAATTTAATTTCCTAAAAATTCAAGTCAGGGCCTTTCTACATGAGACCAGTTTTTTTTTCATTACTCTAATACACTTTGTATAAAACGGAAGGACTGTGATATGTTCATGTGACAAATTTTTCACTTAAGTTACAGAAACGAGGCACTTGATCGCAATCTGTTGGTAAATGGTTTGAAACCAATTTTTCCAAGGCCCTTGAAGAGATAAAGAAAATAAAAGCTCATCAGTCTGTCAGGCATATCAAGTCAGGTCCATGCTATTTGAAAAACAAAACAAAAACTACTTCTATCTTTTCCTTTTCCAACATAATTTCAAGTTATTTTTGATTTTTTTCTCGGTTGTTATGCTTTTCTTTTGCCTCTGTTAGTACTGAATTTTAGAGGGAGGCAAATTGAGCGGAAGGTGCTCCAACATATTTATGGAATGCCATAGGTCTTTTGGGTTAAACAATATTTTGTTTGTTCTTCTTTGTGTTCCTTTTTTAAGGTTTTTGAACCTTCTTGCTGTCCATTCGAACAGTAATAAATGCAGGGCTGGGCAATGGACACTAGGGAGGCGGTCAGTGCAGTTTTTTATGTTTTTCAAACTCTTGCTGCAAAGAGAAAAATTCAAATACGTGTTTTTTTTTGGCTTTCAGCCTTTTCTACCTTGGGATACTTTTTATTGACCTACGAGAACGCTGTCATTAGTAAGAAGAGGTCGGCAAGAAGACAGTTAGGAAGATCGATGAATCGAAAGTTTGTTAAATTTATGAAAAGTTTAAGAAAAAATTAGGTCTTTTAAAAATAATTAAAATATGAAAAGGCTTTTAAACTTTAACTTTTAACTTTCTAAAATCGAATTTATTATTGTTGAAAAAAAGAAAACACTCTAAAAGTTATTTCTTTAGTGAAGGGTAAATAAGGTGTGGCGCAGTCGAATGTAGCACTAATTCATGTTCAAATAAGTGCAGTTTGTTAGTATTTCACATGGGCGTGACACTTCCTATACCAAGTAAGCGTTAAGTATCGTGTTACTTGGTAACTGCAACTGGTAGCATCTTAAATTCTTCGAGTTTCAAATAAATCTGTTATTTGTATGAATAATGTAGGGAACCAATTAACTGTATTCGAGTAGTGGGTGTGGTATCTCCTATACTAAATGGAAAATTATTATCAAATACCTAGGGAACTTTTAACACGTAGATTTTTAAAATTCTTTTTAGGATGAATAACCAATCATGAGGCTGTCTAGGTTACAAGGTTAAATGTAGTGAAGGGCATTGGAAATAAATAGTATAATAAAATGTCATATTAGTAGAGTCCTTAAATTTAGTCATTAATCATTGACACATTATTACAAAACATTAGACTGTTGCATCCGAAGCTTCGTTTTTTATACTGCCTGTTTGACATATTACTTTACTGATGCAGCAGCGTAATGCATTTTATGACCCTGTTCTATACCCTTCACCACAAAAAGTGGAAAAAGGGTGTAACAAATTAATAATTGTAACACTTTCGACCCCATAAAGTATATAAATTCTGACTTCCTATGCATAGCGAAGTCGATTGAGCGAAGTGAGAAAACTGGCGTTCGCCCATATTTTCCGAGTTACGGGCCTCTGAAATTTTCAAAATTTTAAAACATCAATATGGGAATCATTTGAAAGCTTTTAAAAAGATCTTTAGGGAAATACTAAAGTGTTTTCAAAATACTTAACTCAGGAGGAGCCGATGGCCTTTTTAAGTAAAATTTCATATATTTAGTATTTAAATTTTTTTTCTTATTTTTTATAATTGGAAAACAAATCAAATGTTAAGAAAAATTGTGACTGCAATATCCAATGTCCAATGTTGATCATTTTGTGCTTAAATACTATAAAAATTAAACAAATTTTAACTTTAATTTGGAACAAATCTTCGAAGGGAATGATATGTTAACATTTTACTGCTGGTTATATTTCCTTTGTTGATGAAGAAAAATATTTCGAATGAATGAATTGTTTAAAATTCTGTTTATTTTTTTTTTCTTGTGATGTTTAAGCGTTTTTTTTAAGTGTTTGTCTATAATGTGTTTTTTTTTTCATAAAAAAGGAAAATAAAAGAGTGATTACGGCTTAAACTGCCTGAACTGGCTGCAAATGTAAAAAACAGACAAAAAAATATATTGAATATTTTTGTTGTTGGGTTACTTTTACCGCTTGATTGGCATTAAATGCGTTTTATTCGATTGTTGTTGTTTTTTTTGGTATTAGATTTTCTAGCATTTTCTTATAGTTAAAAAAAACGTTTTTTAGCTCCGAGATTTTTTTTGATAACGTACGTATGTATGTATGTATTTATCAATATTTGAGTGAGCTTGTAAGTGAGTTTAGATAACAAATAAATAAAAAAATGCGTTTTATTTTTAAGAAAAATGCAAGTAATATTTTTGGGTGAGGTAATTTACAAAAAAAATTTATTTATTTTATTTTAAGTCAAGTCACGCACTTTCTTTTAAAACACTGCGATTTTGTAGCACCATGATTTCCGGTTGCCCAGTGGTTTGAAATAATCTAATGACTTCAACTATAGAATTTCTTCACTACTTCGTTTTTTGTCATAAGGGAGATCTATATTGGCAGAAATTAACTGAAATGTTTCAAGAAATTTAAAACATGAGACAGGGCTTTATTCGGACTTGTCGAAGTTTATATAAACAGCCTTCACAAGATTGCCCGAATAAAGAAATAAAAAAATTTTATACCTGACAAAAAAAAAAAAAAAAACAAAAACCGACTTTGAAAAAGATTGCGTCAGGATTTTTTATATGTCGTAGAACAAAATATGAAAGAAGATTAAAAAAGAAAATTCTGCAATTATGAGGTCGCTCTTTATTTTCTAAATTTTTTTTTGCTGACACAGTAAAACAAAATTTCTTTAAACTCTAAGCGTTTGTCTATAACTGTAAAAAAAATACAACCATTAGGGCACCCTTTAATTTCTTATTTTAAACATTTATACTTGTTGTTATACTTGATATAGTAATGGACATTCTGTCTTATCTTCAAAAGTTTGTTTGTAACGGTTTCATAAAGCCATATGGGTCAAATTACATCAGTTTTAGGGACACCCTTTAATTTCTAATTTCAAGTTTGCTACTTGTTATAGCAGTCTTAGCAATACAGGTTCTTTGTAAATTTCAGCCGTCCGTCTATAACGGTTCAAAGGTTTGGGCACACACATGAACTTGCATCAAATATTGGGCTACCCTTTAATTTCCAAATACAAATTTTATACTTTTTATTATAGTAGACTTAGCAATAAAGTTTCTTTGTAAATTTTAACTATCTGGCTACAACAGTTCAAACTACATTAACTATTAGGAAACCCTTTAAATTATAGTTTTGAATGTTTACATTTTTTATTATAACGATCATAGTAATCGACATCCTGTCCAATTTTCAAGCGTTTGTCTATAATGGTTAAAAAGATAGGCATCTATGGGGACACCCTTTAATTTTTAGATTTATTTTCGTACTACTTTTTGCTATTGGTAGCTATAATAATCACATTTTTTTGAATTTTAAAGAAGTGCGCTGTACAGTTCATAATAGGCTTAAAAAACATGTATGTTGTGTGGGGACACCCTTTTATTTTTAAGATTATGCAGGAACAAACATAAAAAGAGACATTCAGTCGAATTGATAACTTCCTTCGTTTTTTTGAAGTCGGTTAAAAAAGAAAGCTTTGTTAACTTTTTTTTCATTTTATTTTTAGAATTCATACAATTAATTTGGGATTGAGAAAAAAATACATCTGGAAAGTGCCACCGTTCTAAAAAATTTTTTAACTGCAGACACGATTGTTTTTTTTTTCTTGGAAACTGGCACTAAGTTAAAAAAAAAACAGTTACTTCTGTTCGATATCGTAACTTTTTTAATTTTGAGTCGCTTCTTTAGCATAAAAGTACTTTTTTTCTATAAAATTTAGATTTTGTTTAAAAAAAGAAAAGCTGTATTTAAAATTTTAACAAATTATTAGATAGACTGCTGTCTGTTCTTAAATTGTTGATGTTTCTTTTGATACACTTGGGAGAAACTGCCAACAAAGGCCCTCTAGTCTTGAAACGCATTTAACAAAAGGCAGAGTCGGTGCGTTCGCGTGTGGGCTAGAGAACTATCCACAAGGCTTTAAAAATACCCTTGGTTTAAGTTTCTCAGTCGTTAGTAGGCCGAAGAGTTGTTCGATCGTCTTCTTTTCCTTGTTTCGACAGCTTCTGAATAATAAAAAATTTTAATGGAGACCCGTCTTTATGGCATGGATTCCAAATAAATATTACCCAGCTGTTGCAGCTACCAAGTCACGCAATTGTACTCTAGACAACCGCAAATAGGGCTAGATTGTCCTTGCAGTCAAATAAATCAACTAGTTCGATCATCTGACTTGTGCCAGATTATAAGACGCAGCTATAATACGCTGCCAGCTACAGAAAACTAAAATGACATCATCATGAAGCTGGCATTCTTTGTCAGTTCATCCGCAGCACAGTTGTCAACTGTAGTCCTGTATCTGATCACCGATTTAAGGATGACTACCGAATTTTCCGCCAATGCATTCAAGAATGTCCGGTTTTTGGTAAAATGATATAGAAAAAGTAGCGGTAGGCGTGGTGTTTTCCCCGCTACGTCGAAGGACATAGACCGATCTTGCTGATTTCCAATAGAACTTTTTTCGACTCTATTTCTGATCGATTGGCGTATTTACATTTTTTTTTTAGCTGATCTAGTGCATCGGCAAACTTGATTTCAACACTAAAACGGGCAGACGGACATTAGGGCAGCAAATGCTGGCAAATGCAGTAGAAGAATCATATTGTCGAAGATTGGAAGGAAATGATGTGCCTTTTTTAAACATTTTTCCCGCTTAGAAGAGCCATCGCTAAATCTTTTTAGGGTATGCAGTTTGGTTGTTTTTATTTCCTTTTCCCCTTTTGCCTTGTCTAAGCTAAAATAAATAAAAAAACGATTCATTTTATTGCAAAATAATTTTAAACGAAGTTTTTTTTATTGAAAATGATTATTAATAGAGTTTTCAAACTTGGACGTGGTATTTTTGAACAAAGGAATTTTAGTAAAAAAATAAAGTACGAAAAAGCAGAATAAGAATACGACGATATAGACGTCTTTGAGAATAAAATAATCTTCTTTTGTCAATAATTAGCTGGCTCCCTAAATTTTTATTAGATAAGAAAATTATAATTCTTAGCTTTCAATAAAATATTCATTGTGTTTCCCATTTAGTATTCAGTCATATTTTATACTGTCTTCTTTAAAGTAGAAATTTGCATTAAAACAACATAAAAATGTAACTTTTAATATGGAGAAATTTATTTACAATTTAGTTATTTATGCTTAATTTTAATTCATTTTTTTATTTCTTTTAATTATTTTTATTGTTTTTGTAACATTTTTGAATTGTCTTTTTTCAAATGACATTCGAAAAAAAAAACAAAACTAAACAACCGAATAGTTGCCAACTTAATGTTTATATAAAATGCTTGTGTTGTTGTTGTAATGATCGTCGATTTAATAGGGCCGCTAATGACATTATTGTTGTAGCTGATGCTGTTGACTTCTGCTTGCACATTGTTATTTTATTGCCACTTGATGCTGTGCCATTGTTATTCGTCGACTGTATTGTGTGCTGTGCTGTGCTTAGTTGTCTTGTTGTGCATTTAATTATTCTAGTTTTGAAAAACTTTATCTGCTGACAGTCAGGTTATTGAACTTGAATGGGGAAAATGTTCTCATTTCTCAGCCAATCTAAATTAAAAAATAAATAGGAACAACAAACAAAGCAACAGATCTATGCACATCTCTGTTGAGCGTAAACGAATGAATATCCAAATGGGTGTGTAAGTTGTTTCGATCTCTTCGGTATTTTTGTTTTTCAGTTTTATTCTTCGTCGCATTTCAGCATATGAGAATAGCATTTGCGTTTCTGGTTTGATCACCAAAAACCATGATCACCTTTGAACTGAAAAATAAAAAAGAATTCAGTTTGTTTAAATAAACAATATTTTTTTGGAAAAAATTAATGTTCGAAATTTGAAAGTTAATAAAGTTCAATTTAACAGCAAAGGCCTCTTTACAATATCAGATGAAGCTAATAATTATTATTTTATTTTGGGGGGATGTACTTTTCGCCACTTTAAAGTGGTAACCAGTGGACTGATTGGCCAAGACGATGTCACTGGCGGTAGTAGTTGAGCTGAATATCAGAGGCGCTCGGAACCACAGATTGTAAAATTATGCTAGTGAATGTTATAATTCATTATTGCTACCCTGGGTTGCTTAAGACTTGACGGAGGGACGAAAATGGGAATATTTTATTAAGAATGCATTCCGAATTCCCGATTTTCTGAAACCTTTGACAGACAAAAATATTTGCTATAAGAAAAGCAAAAAGGTGATTAAGGTACTGAGGAAAATCGAATCGAGATATTCGTTGTTAACCACATCCTGGTCCTAGAACACCGGGCATTTTTGAATGCAGTAGCGAAAAATTCGAACTGTAGACAGAACATCTGCAGTGATTTTTATGATTAAATTAAGTGTGTGGACTTGTTTGAGTGCTAAAACTATCTAGCGTTTATTATTGGGTCTGCAGGTCTACTAACGGTGCTAAAAGAACAATTACTCAACTTAGTTACTACGATCACTGAATATTTCGTTTCGCTCAAAACCATGCGAAAAGAATCGGTTTCCCGTGCAATGAATGCGCCAGAAACTGCCATGACCAGCAAGAGTTGAAAACGATCGAACACCTACACTGCCTATATCCCACATTGGAATATTGGTGTTTTCAGTGCCTAGGTCACCGAGGTCTCTCCGGTGAAAGATTAAAATTAGTTTCTTTTAACTTAGCTGTGGTTGGTTCGCTGACCCATTCCCCTTTATAAAGGCTAAGTTACGGATCAAGGCGATCGTCCTAGCCGAAGAATCTCTCATTGTAGTTGGCTTTCTCTTCTTTTTATATTTGGCCTTTTGAACTTCTCTTACACTTCTACAATCTTCCCTTCTTTTGATCGTCTTTCCTATTTTGTACGTAACGCACACAAGTAAACGTTATAGACCTGTAGTTGCATCTACGGCTGCATATCTAGGCTACTTTTACCTTGGAGGATACTGCAGAAGACTACTAATCTTTAGTGGTTTTTTTCACAATGAATTTCTTTTGGCAAATGCTGTTTTTTATCTTTTTGCCCTAGTCAGAATTCGATTATCAATAGCAATCAGCTTGACCCTTAGTAATTTCCGGATATCGATCTCTTTTCTTGTCTATAGACCTAGGATTCCCATGACATCTTCATCTTTTTTGTGCCTGATATATATTTGTTCTAGTCAGTGAGCAATTTTCACAATAATTTTAGTATTTTCTCACAATTCATTCGCTTTCACAGGAAGATTTTTCTTGCCACCTTGCCTGACCATTACAAAATTTCAGTTCGCATATGAGCTACACGTGTATTTTCTATGATTGAATTTGATTACAGTTTCTAGACTTGTCACACCTTTTCAGGCTCATTTTTGTAAGAAAATCTCTCATTTTAGTTTTTAACAATCTGCTGGTTGAGAAAACTTTTATTTATGTTGAAAAATGGTGACCGTGTTGTCATAATATTTTAAATCCTAACGACTAAACGTTGGCTTTGAAATAGGGAATGTTGAATTGAAATCGTGTTCCAATACAACCGATTGTTGAGAAATGATGCCCGGAAACTTGAATTATGTTGTAGAATTATCTTATGTTTAAAATTTAACTTCTAGGAACGTTTCCGAACTTGTATATTCGCTTGGGGGAAAAAAGATAAAAGTAGAATCGGTGGTATTGCCTCCAATAAAAACTTCTTTAAGGGTGTTAAAAATTTCTGTTAGCAGAGAATTTTAAGAGAAGAAGAAAAACAAAGAAAAATTATAATTGATTTATATGAAAGAGAAAGCAATATGACGGCCAGCTGTGTTTTGCGCCAGTGTCTGGATAGGATAACCCTAGTCTGGCTGGTGAATATAATGCGTCAACTAGCACAATTTCTTTACATATTGACGGGATCTAGGTCTTGCCTCTTGTTGAGAAGTTAGAGCTCTTTAAACTAAGACCGCACCGTTACCAGCTTTCTGTTGCAAATGCACCGGCACATAAGGAGCCAGCGATCACAACAGATACTACTCTGATCATCAAAGGGACCTAAAAATAACTGAGACAGAAATTGTAGTCCCCGCCGTCTTCCGTGGTATCAGAAGTAAGCAAATGTTCAGACTTCTTCCATTTTCGAGCCCCTGTAAGATCAAGAAGCAGGCGGCTTTTTATAGTTTAGAGGCAAAACCGGCAAGGATTCTATTACAAACATACCGCGGGAGGAAATCTGATGGACAATTCGGCCAAATTACTTTACCGTAGTCGTTTTCAGGAGAAAAAGGCTTTTAACGCAAAATTAAAATGAAGTTCGAATCGATAACAAGCCAAGTACTCGCCCTCAAGTGACAAAAATTAAGAAAACATTAAGTGGAGTAGAGTAAAATCTTCTCTCTAGCTCTGAAACCCCATTGTGCACAAATGGAGAGTTTTAGCAAAAATAAAGGCAAAGCATGAAATACAATGCAAACCCAATCTAAAACAGGTGCTTCTAGACGAACGGAGCAATTCAATCGTTTAACCAACATAAACTTGGATTAAGTCCATAAATAAACGATAGAAATTAAACAAGTTATAATTCGCAATAAATACTGTTAAAAAAACTAAAGCGATGACTTTTTTAAAACTATCGCGTTGTTGTATTCTAGCGTGAGTTCGTTTTTTTTAAATTCAAGTATAAACAAAACCTTAAAACAAGTTGATGTGTCTGTAGTTTTGCGTGCTACTGTATTATGGTAATAGGGGCCTAGAAAATACGTGTGCAGGTATCGAAGGGCATATTGGAGAACGTTTCTGAACATAAGTAAACATTAATAAGAAAAATAAAAACAAAAATTAAAACGAATGCAACAAAGTCGTCAACACAAGTGTTTAAAGTTTATTTAAGCCAAATTAATTTTTATAACAGAACACAGTTGCTCTTAAAAATGCGACGAATAATAGAATAAAATTTACAATAGACTTTTCATTCAAAAAAAATTATAAAGAAACGAGCAAAGAAACGTTGTCGTTTTTTGTTGTTCGGTTTTTACTCTTGCGAGGGTATTTGCCAAAGTCAAAATATGACAAAAGACATGCATGCAATAGAATTTTAAATGTGTTAGAAATGATGTCATCTTGACAGGTATGTAAGATACTATTAAACACACACACACTCACACAAACTGTTAATTTTATAGGATTTTTGTTTTTTATTTTTGGGAAGAAGTAGAAAAACAATAAGTAGAAGAACTTTTATTTTGACAAGTGTTTATGAAAAAAATAAGAAAATAAAAATAAAAAAATAAAAATAAAAACAAGAAATGTGTGAAATTATTTTTGTTTCATCTCAAAGCAAAAGGTTTCATTTTCATGATTAATATTTGACAGTTGTCAATAAGAAATATCTGTTTGTGTGGAAAAGGAAACATTAAGAAAAAATACATGGAGGGTTAAATTGAGTATCTTTTACTGTTTACTTTAATGACTGTCATTAATTTCAAACATTTTGTTTAATTATTTTAATTGTTTTGCAATTATTTACAATTCTTGTATGACATTCAAAGTAAAGAGTTTGCCACAACCTGAATTTATCAATATCTTTTTGTTGTTTTAGATATTCCATGTTGATGTTTTACGATATTTTAAAGAATTTATTCGTAGTTTTTGTTTTTTCCCAAAAACAGTTTTTCGTTTTTTGTTTTAATATTGTTGATTAGCAAGTTTTTATTTTTAATTTACAAACCGAAACTCTTTAACCGAATTCTCTTTGCTTTTATTTTGTATTTATTTAATGCTTCATATTATTATTTTTTGGGTCGTTAACCTGTTAAAGATGCAGATACAAATAAAACAAACTCTAAAAGTATCTGTGAAACAAGAAATTCATGGTCACATAAGTGAAAAGCATGTGGAAATTACAAGAAAATATCTCTGTTTTTCTTTACATATTTTTTTATGTCACAGGACTTAAAAGAATTCATTGGTTTGTAAAAATTAACCAACAGGTGGAGATATTACAAATTTCGAATTTAATTATGAAAAATACAATTCAATATAAAGAAAAAAGTAATTACTTAAAAAGATGGCAATGAATATCCTCGGTTAATAACTTTTTACGTATAAGTTTTTAGAAGGATAGACGTTCAAGTTTTTATGTTCAAGCAGAGAGTGCTTGAAGAACATCAAAACAATTTTATATTCATCAAATATATGCTTACAATTTTCTTTTGAATAACGAAGGGACAGAAGCAAATGTTTAAAGCAATAATTTGAACGTATAGCAGTCTGAAATATTTACCATTTTATAAAGCGGTCTATTCACGATCCAAAATACTCGCTGTCAAATTCGTGTACGTGTGCTGCGTGCTTTGATGTACACATGTGGAATGACCAGTCAAAAACTTATTTTTAGTTTGATTTTGTGCTGTCAACATCGCGCTTTCTCTATTGCGAGAAAAACATTCGTACATACATACAAACGAATACAGCTTTTATTTAGGAAACAATAAAATAAAAAGTAGTAATATTAGTTTATGAATAAAAGATTGCTAAAAAGTTTAAATATTTTTTTAAACTCCTTGGTAAAATTTGTGCGCATCACATTTATTTTTTACATTAAATAAAAAAGATGTATTTTTCTTCCGACAGTTAAGACAACCGCATAACTTAAAATCTACTTTTAAATGAACAATTTGTACGTGCTTGAAGAACAAACACCATACACACATCAATGTGTGACATTCAGCATGCCAAAAATCTAAATTTTTTGATTTTTCATCCATCATCGTCTGTGTAACATATACTAATACATTTTTACAAATACTACCATAATGATGGACGAATATTTTGATCGTCGGCTCTTTATGGGTTACGCATTTAAAAAAAAAGTATTTTTTTAAAGATCTCTTCACAATCGAACTTTTTAATGAAAATTTTAGAGGCCCATAAGTAGGAAAATATGGGTGAGGGCAAATTTTTTCACTTGATTTGTTCTTCTTATTATTGAATTCTGTATTATCCCATATGTTTGTTTTTTTATTGCAGTAACTTTATTTTTCCACTGATATGGAAAAATTTGAAGCAGGCTTGATGTTGTGCTTACTGGCTCGAGTGATGTGGACCGATCTTGCTGATTTTCAATAGCAAAAATTTTCCAAACTATGTCTGAACGATTGGCATATTGGTGAAGATGATCTCAATCCGAACACGGACGGATAGACGGACATCACTCAATCGACTTCTCTATGCATAAGAAGTCAAAATATATACATTTTATGGGTTCGGAAATGGATATTGTGGAAACTACAAACGGAATGAAAAATTAATTATAGCCTTTTTCCAGTTTTTGTACAGAAGGGTATAATAAACCACAGCAATATTGAATTAAATAAATTAATTTTTAAAAAATATCGTGCTATTTTTTATACCGATTAAATTATTAAATCACCGATATTGATTATTGAGGGGAAAGCACTGCTCGATGGCCATTTCGCTAACGCTTACTTAGCCCTTCAGGAGACTTTTTGGTCATTGAAAATTTTTTTAAACAAGTCTGTCATGTCTATAAATCTGAACTACATTATCTGTGCCTGCTTAAAAATTAATTCTCAATGTTGTTAATTGTAGCATTTCTAACATATCGTCGCAAGAATTAAAGAACGCTGTAACTGACAAAACATGAAATGTTGACCAGAGTAAAAAAAACCTGTATGAAAGTAAAACAAATTTCGTATCACAAAAACTATACAACTTAGGAAAATGATTTTAAAAACGTATTTTCACTTTTTCTCGCTTTATATATTGGCTGTAAACATTTTCTCTCAGGTTTATTATTCCCGGTGATTCTGCGGCTTACAGCAAACGATTTTCTTCCACAGACCTATAAAATGCTGTAACTACAATGTTTTTTTTAATGGAAACAAAATTGTAGAATTCTAAAACGCTTTAAGTAACACCTTATTTTTAAGTGAAACTTAATAGATGTAAGTTAAAGTGAATAAATAAAATGGGAAAAATATTTTTTGAACAAAATGCAAAGAAGGCCGTAAGTGTTAGTTTGAAAACAACTGGTTCTTTTCAAAACGCAGACGGCTAAAAGAATTTTTTTTATCATAATAATATGGGGCAGACATCAATCGACGCAGTATTTTCTTCTGATAAAAATGATGAAGAAACCGTGTTTTCAATTTTTTTTGACAGTTACAGCGTTCTTTAATTCTTGCGACGATATTACGAGCACGCCGTTTATAATTGTTTTCTATTTTTATTACTGACACATTTTTAAAATTGGGATAGTGATGTAATCCATCACAATGAGATGATAACGCAGTTTTTTGTGAATTAATATTTTTATATCTTTGATCGGATTTATGACCAGCAATTTTAGTTCTTATTTTATTAATATTTTATTACAAGTTTTATTATCGTTTTCGTTACAAGGAATTTTATATACTAAATTTAATAATTCTAGATTTGGTATTTTATTTCAATGTATAGTTTGTTTTGTACGAGGGCTGCTCTATATATTTCTGGCCTAATAGTGATAATGCGAGTATTTATAACAAAAATGGTTTTATTGTTTTTCAAAGTATTCTTCAGCATGATTTATACACTTTTGCATGCGCTCAAACCAATTGTCGAAGCACTTTTTCCACTCCGATTGAGACACCTCTAAAACATGGTTTTTGAACACTTCAACAGCTTCTTCTGGCGACGAAAATCGTTGACCACGCATTTTTTTCTTGATGAACGGAAACAAGAAGAAGTCATTAGGTGCCAAGTCAGGGCTGTACGGCGGATGACCCATTAATTCGACGTTTTGAGCCGATGTGTGAGAGCTCGCATTGTCATGGTGAACAATGATTCGTCTTCTCTTGTTGGTTTTTCGAATTTCTCCGATGACTTCAGGCAAACAAATTGTAGTGTACCACTCAGAAGTGACCGTCCTACGTTGCTCAAGCGGAACAGTCGCCACATGACCAGTTTTGCCGAAGAAACAGGCGACCATTTGCTTCGAAGTGCTTCTTCCACGAGAAACTTTCGTTGGATTTTACTCGTCTTTGAAGACCCACACGGTCGATTGTTGTTTCGTTTCGGGCTCATACGCATAAATCCATGATTCGTCACCTGTGACGATCTTATAAACGTCTTTTGAAGCACCGCAATCGTATTTTTACAACATTTCTTTGCACCAATCGACACGAGCCTTTTTTTGAGCGACTTTCAAATTGTGCGAGATCTAACGAGAACAAACTTGAACAAACAGTATCGAATGTATGCTGGTGGAAGAAATGTCCAAGGATGTCTCTATCTCTCTGTATGTCGCATGTCGATCTTGCATTATGAGTTCACGCACGGCATCAACGTTCTCTGGCACAACAGCCGTTTTTGGACGACCTTCACGGAATTCGTCTTTGAGCGAGCTTCGGCTACAATTAAATTCATTATAATAATTTTTCACAGTGCTATAGGATGGTGCTTCATCGCCATACAAAGATTTAAGTTCATCAATGCACTCTTGTCGTGATAATCCACGTCGAAAGTTGTGAAAAATGATGGCACGAAAATGTTCACGAGTTAATTCCATTTTTTTTATATTAATTTTTTCAAGTCACTGTAAACAACACAAATAATGGTCGTACGTCAAAACGTTTTGAGTACGATTATGCTTAAAAATGACAAACTTTCTAATGGAAATGTCAGATTGCACTTGGCAGCATTCAGTGTTGCCAGGCCAGAAATATATATAGCAGCCCTCGTATGCCATTTTATATTTATTATAGTCAAATTTTAGACTTATAAATCTTTGGTTCAATAATTCTTTTTGAATTTACGTTATTCTTGTTTATATATTGTCTTTTTTATTCATTTTTTAATTGAATAAGAAAATTATTATCATTCAATACAATTCTAATTCTTTTTGTGGAATTTAATGCCACTAGTCGTAAGTACCCTTTCTAACAATTTTTTAGCTGCATTTATAACATTTGATTACGTATTAAGAACAGCATTTAATGATTCTTCCAGAAACCGCTCGTTCTTGCTATCAGTCATTTAATAAATTATTTCTACTCCTAATAAGTAAAATATCTAAATATGAAGGTTTTGTATCAGATTCAATTTTATTGTAAAACTTACATAAGGATTCAATTCATTAAATAATTAATGCCATTTTCGGATCTATTGCAAAACAAATTATCAACGTATTTGGCGAATATTATGGGTTTAATACTGAGATTTTCATTGCAAGTGTTAAATAATTTTTCCTTAATAATATTAGCCACATTTGAAGAGGCGGAAGATCCCATTGAGGATTACTGGTTTGTTATTAAATTAAAAACTAGCAGTGCCTACAATTTAGTCTGCGTGTCATTTCTAATTTTCTTAAAATTCAAATTTAGAAAAATATGTTTTAAAATATTTATTGAGGAGTTGTGAGAAGTGTGTTAAAAATTTTTCATTTACAAAAATAAGATGTGCTGAAACCTCTTTTAGTACCATTATAACAGTAAAATTTGGTGCTTTCACACTTGTGTTTCTATTTTCTCTATGTAGTAACTTAAAAAATAAAAAAAATGTCATTGGCTCTTAAAAGGTTAAGCATTATTTTTAGTATTTGCTGAAAGCTTTTGCACTTATCCTTTTTGCAGACATAGCAGTAGATATTCTGTGTAGATATCAGGTTCTTCCCTTCAACGGCTTAAAAGATAACGTCATATTTGACAAAATCACGACCTCTATAGAAATTCTTTTTAATTATTAAATTCCTTTTTAACACGTAGTTTTATAGCAAACATATTTTAACAAATTCTATATAAACTCTAAATATGTACGAACTACGGTAGAAAAACTAAAGCTTTATACGTTAGAATTATATCACTATAGGAACACCCGTTACATTTTAGTTTAATTTTTAATTTTTTGTACTTGTTCTCATGAAGGACATAAAATTAACTGAATTTACAGAGTCTGCCTAAATTTTAAAGGCAAGGCCGCATGCGTAAAATCCATGTTACTATTAGGACACCCTTTAATTTAAAGTTTTTTTATTTGTCGCTATAGCGTATACAGTTTAACCGACGCAGTTCACTTTCGGAACGCTCTTTAATTTGTTGTTATAGCGAATAGAGCATTTAACCTTCTGTGAAAATAATATGAGTCGAACAGATGGATGGGTAGATGGTAGAAAAGCAATAGTGTCAAGCTAAATTTTCACATTTGGTGTAGGAAATCCTAAATATTTTCTATTCTGTAGATAACACTCTTTTCAATATCTGGCGTATAAAGATTTCTAAAATTTACACATTTTTGGATTTATTTAAATAGTGCAATCAAACGATACAAAAATGGCGTTGTTTAAATAAAAATAAAAAATTAGAGGAGAATAAATTTAAAAGAACGTTGTGCTTACAAATATTGTGAGTGTTTAAAATTGATACTTGTAAATTTACTATGCGGAGCACTTGCTGTTTAACTGATAACAGAGTCTGAATGGCTGCAATTTTAACTTCATAAAATTTCAGCAAAAGACAACACAGACATTAGACTTGTGTCATATAGTTCAATTTAGTGATCGCTCTCGTTAGTTCAAAGTTTAAAAATGAACTAGTTCAAATTTTAGTTTATAGGCTCTCTTTAGTTCAAAAACTCTCTTGGTTCAAATGTTCTCTTGACGTATTGTTCGTTCTTTTCAACTTTTATTTCAAACGATTTCTTTAGTTCAAAAATGCTTTTAGTTCAAATGTTCTTATTAAAATATGATGGCAACAACACCGTATCATTGCCAAAAACAAATGTTTAATAAAATGCGTGGCAGCACTCATTTCATGTCCGAAATAGTCAACAAGGAAATACAGACATTGATTCTAGTTTATGTTGTCTGGTAGTTCAAATACAAAGTATAGTTGAAAAATGAACTAGGTATACTGAAAGGTATGAACTAGTTCGCTTATGAACTACACAAGTCTAACACACATCCACTTGAGTTTCATTTTAAAAAATGGTAAATTTTTTTTGTTTTTAATTTTTTTAAATTTTTTCGTTTTAACAAGAGATTTGTAATTTTATGCCGCTTGATAAAACAAACATATGAAATCGTATCCAAGCTAATTGTTTTTTGTTTTTCTTGTGACCAACTTAGACAACAAATGTTGTCGTTCGTATTACGACAGATATGTCGTATCGTAGTAAAGGAAATTAGAAAAAAATTAAAAAAAAAAACAAAGATGCTGTTGAGTTATTGCTACATGATGTTGTTGTTGTTATTGTTGTTATTATATCTACAAACACGTTTGCGCAAATGTAAGACTCCATCAAGCGCATCCTGTGCCATACATTTTCCTTTAGCTGTCACTGCATCTCATTCGCTTATTCCTTTATTTAGTTCATCTTGCAGCCATTCAGCCATTAAATGAGTAAAAATGCAACACGAAGATTAGATAGTTAATGCATTTAGTTGATTTCTGTTTTTATATTCCCAACATTTAATGAATGCCATTCATTGCAGTTGTTAATTTTAAACAGATGCTTAAATGTGGTATTTTTCTACAATTGCGAGTATTTCTTTTTCTGTCTATTTTTTTTTTTTTAATTAAATTCGATGTCAGTGTTTTATTGGTACTGGTACAGTTTTGATCCTTTTTGTTCATTTTTTTAAGTTGTTTCAATTTTGTAGGTGTTGCTGTTATATTTATTTAAGGGAAAAGAGGGCTGGTTTCCCATAACGAGCCTTGTAACAGTTGCTGAAATGTGTTGGAAATTGAAGAATAATAAAAAAAACCTAAAAAAATCTAGAAAATAATTTTGATTAACTTTGTTGTAAAGTAAATCTTTTTAGTAATTTAAAATTAAAGCGGTGATTTTTTAAAACACAGAAATAATACGAACGGGTTGCAGAAATTATTATGATTAATTGTAAAGGGAATGCACACCTGCGTCTAAAAACTATGTAAATTGCTTTTGTTTATTATTTAAAACGATCCACATAAATAAGCGCAGCTTAAGATTTATTTAGTCTACAGAAATGCACATTTCACGCCATACTGATATCATCCAGAAGCCTTCAAAATTATTAATATATTTTTTATAATTTAAAATATAATTCGCCGCATTTTTTTTTAATTTTCTTATATCTCCTTAATGTTCCGGTAAATAGTTTTCCCAAAGTGGAAGCGTGAGTCTTAAGAATGGAGGAAAAGTTAATAGGAAGCATTAATAGCGTTGGCACCAACAACGCTGCAACAAAGTAAGCGTGATCTGCATGAATTTTGTTTCTTTATTCTGATTCCAGAACTTTTTTTAAGCTTTAACTTTTCATGCTAAAGTTATTAGTCAAATATTTGATCAAAAAGACGTAACCACTAAATTATGAAACAAATCTTGTCCATTCTTAATAATTTAAAAAAAAATAATTTGTCCTCTTCAATATAAAAAAGGTTAAATATCACTTAGGGGTTACGTTTTTTGAACAAATATCTGTTTAGTCTTACCGTACCTTAAGAGCTCTTTACAATGACGTTAACACTTCACTTGTTTCAATTTATTAAACGATACTGTGGCTCAATAAAAAAGTTTTTTATCCAAAGTCTCTACTGGATTAGAAGCGGGGAATGAAAATGATTTGAAAAATTTTTGTATAAAAACGGAATTGCTTTAAGAGGCTTAAATGATTTAGCAGCCCTCGTAAAATGAGAGTCTATTGCTCATAGCCCAACTCCTAAAATAGAGAGTGGGGTACTTAACCAATTTCACTTTTTCCTCGTTCCAAATAGTCGCTTCCTCTGCGCCTGACTTCTTATCAGACAGGATGCTGCTACAAAGGTTTCAATAAGAGAGTCATCTACTTTAGGAAATGCTATATCTTCCCCAGCTAAGACGCGACTAAGGGAGCAAAGTCTTCAAGAAGTGGCTAACGAAAATCAAGTTTCCTTTTTATGTAGGAGGAACATCCCGAATTGGAGTATGTAGATGGAGACAAGCCCACATACACTAAACCAGCTAAACGTGTGCGATAATCCCCGTTCTTACAAGTTCGTCCATTATACTATGGCCAGGAACCCAAAAGAGGTGAATATTAAATTGTCTGATTTCTAGAAATTTCATGTGGATTTGGCTGTCAATGAATACGTAATCTCCAACCTTAATTCGAACGTTATAACTTACCTACTACCCAAAATTACCACTTTAAAAAGTTGCAGTGTTCAGTTAATCTTCTTAAAATTGATCCACACAGAGAACCAAGAAGCCCACTCCATTATCCAGTCTAGAAACACTAGTGCTCAGATTATCATATGTATCTTTTCTTACCAGGTACTCATCAGCTCATTTCAAATCTATTAGCTTTAAAAGTGACGAAGTTTCTATCAAACAATGGTTGTAGTAAAGTGCAATCTATTGTGCCTGGCAAATCATGATCAGCATTACACTGGCCCGCTAACATTTTCTGGCAACAAGCCTTAGAGCAGTGGACCACAGCATTTTGTCTAGCCATCATTACCGAAAGATTTAAATGTAAAATTACGTTCAATGCATCTGATGGTGTTCTCTTCATTTCAAGTGTTGCGGAGACCTGCTATTTTCTGGAAATTGTTCAACTAATAGCCCTCTAAGCTAGCGAAAATTACCCTCTTAGTGGGAGATTTGTAAATAAATCTGACTCTTGAATTGACTTCAAGTGTCCTTAGAGTCTCTGCAATCGTGGCCGGTTTCAGTAAAATAAAAGACAGTTTTGTCGGACGCTACTGCATTGATCAGTTAACCTTCTTTAATTAATGTCGTTATAACTAAAACAATAAGTGAGATTAGACTATTTAACTCTGACAATTGGACTTAAAAAACTCAAATTTAATACAACTAAAATCAAAAGATCAAATGCTTTACAAAAACTCCATTATAATTTCTATAGAAACATAAATGTTTTTCACATTGGAAGGAATAAAAAGAAAAGTGATCAACAATGGAAAAATAAAAATTAAAAAGCAAAATTGGTAAATTCTAAAGATCTTTAAAAAATTTACCTTAAAAATGTGTCACAGTTTATTTTTATATTTTTTTTTTTTAGTTAAACAAAAGGATCCTTCTTTGCTATAAAAATTCGTATGCATGACATGACTGGTAGACGTGCCCAACAGAAACAATTAAAGTACTTTAGCGTGCTAGTTCTAACAAATAAAAATCCTAAGAACAATAGAAATTTGAAATGTTTGGGCAGGAAAGAAGAGAGTTGTGCGCACTTGGATAAACACTGAAATAGAAGGCATGAAGTTTAACGCAAGTTGAAAGTGTGAGTCGGGTATTGAATATCAATTTAAGAAAAACAAAAAAAAAAAAAAAAAAAAAGACAACAACAAATCAATATTTTTTTTTTTTAAGAAATACATACCACAGTCAAAATAATTTGTATATCTTTTTACGATATAAATTTATAAAAAAAATTTATTGGCATAGAACTCAAAATCTTTGGTAATTTGAGATTTTTGTTTCTTTGTTTTTAAGAGTAAAATTAAATATTTAATGAAAAAGTATTGAAATTTTTTATAATATATTTTTGAGACATAAAAACAAGTTCAATAAAAACCCTTATAATGTGTTATTTTCATCCTGCTTTTTTTAAGGTTAAAAATTTGTACAAAGAAGTCGTTTCTGAACTGATTTTGAATTTTTTTCTTCATTTGAAAGGCTAAGCTTACAGATTGATCCGGTTTAAAAACAATTCATAATTTTAAAAACTTTTGAACCGTGTTAGACAGACTAAACTGAAATTTACAAGGAATCTGCATTCCTAAGTGCGTTACAACAACAAGTATAGACCTTGAATTTAGAAATTAAAGGGTATTCCCATAATCAATGAAATTTGAAAAATATGGCCTTATTTGTTGAAGAATTATATACAAACACTTGAAAATAAAACAGAATGTTAATTACTTTGACAGTTAAAATAACGGGTGTCCTTCTACTTGATATAATTTGATTAAAATCGCCAATCACTAAAGTCGATTTTTTGCAAGAATTATTTAACTGAGAGTTGATGTTTACATTTTGATCTTATTTCAATGGTTAAAAGTATTAAACATTAAAGGGTGACCTTTACAGTATATAAATAATTTGTTCATGTCTGTTGAACCGTAACGAACATCTATAAACATTTAAAAAAAGCTGAAATCACTTTAGCTCACAAAAATAGCAGAAAGTAATAAAAAAAAAATTAACATAAATATTAAAGGGTGTCCCAAGAGGTCACATGATTTGATATATGGCTTTATATTTTCAACTGTTGTAGTAAAACGCTTGAAAATTACACAGAATTTGTACTTCTATATCTGTTATATTAAAAATTATATAATTATGATTTAAAGGGTGCGCTACAAGTGATATTATTTAATGTATATGGTCTTTTGAACCTTTATTAATAAAACGAGTATTGTTAAGGCCTCTAAAGAAGCTAAAGGATGTCCCCTCCATTGAAGTTATTTTTGTAGATTTCTTAAGCTTCTTGAGCCGTTAAAAACAAATAGTTAATATTAAAACAGAACGTATTAGAGAGTATTGTTCTCCATAGCAAGGAGATTATAAATCAAAGAGTGTCCCTATAGGTGATGTTGTTTAATGTATACATTGACACATCCTTTGAACTATGGAAATTTAAGCAAAATGTTTAATACAATTTTTACATCATACTCCATGACCAGCCAGTTATACAGTCAGTTTTTTTTCAAGAATTATATTGCTAGTTGTTTTAACCATAAATATTTAATGAGGACATAAAAAACAATCAAACCAAACGAAAAGTTTTTAGTCACGTCAATTTTTCAAGTTCCATTTTTACATTTCGAGATTTATAAAGGTCGAAAATAAAACAGGAAAATTGTAGACGATGAAAAAATGTAACACATGCTTCTCGTTTGGAATCAAAGCAGTGACAATAAAAATCCGAAAATGATAAATGTAGAGCTACAAAAAAAAAAAAAAAAACAAAAGAGATTTGTTGTCTCTTAAGAACTCTCTTACGTAGAAGACCTTGAAATTGTCATGTTTTATTCAAAATCATTTATTTCTAAGTTAAATAAATAAAATAAAAATATAAAATACAGACGTATTGAAAACTTAATAAGTTGTTTTTGAAAATAATTTTTTAATAACGAAAATAATACAAATATTATCACTTTTTAAAAAATACACAGTTGTTAATATCAAAATTCTTACGGTTTTATTTTACGAGTTTTATTTTTTGCTGAGAAAATAAAAGTTAATTGTTTTACTTTTTTCCGGCTAAATTTGAACTCATACGATCAACTGTTTACTAAGCATTCACTTTCGCAATTATCTATACCTTTATTCTTAGTGACTCAGGGGAGACTCGATGATATCTTATTTTGAAGACTTGGCTGTTATTTCTACCAAAATACTTTATGGCTTCGCTAGAATTTAAGAACTGCTTTTTATAATCCCCCACCCTCCCCGGGGTCCTCAAAGTCTGGCTGAGCTATCCTAGGTTCAGACGAAGTGATATCAAAGCATATGCGGAACTAGTCCCCCAGTATGCAGGCGCTAAATCTAGATAGACAAGTAGGGTAGTTGTCGAAGGACTGATCAGTGCCCTTAGTTTTACTGGTGCCACGGGAACCGGTAGCTCATACAGATACGGGTACACATGATGGCTGTGAAATAAAGTTTATATCTGCAGGGAAGGTGCGGAATATATAGAAGTATGCTGTTGCACCCTCAACGGATAGTCTTCAACCCTCAAGCAAGTGGAAGTTCATGGCCCTGACAGCCATGTTCCTGAAATGGCAACTCTGTTACCTACGCCGATGGAGGATGCTAGTCAACACTTTATATTTCAATCAGTGATAAGACCACCGTCAGACCAGGTACTGACGCAAATCTATACCACGTCACTGCTTTTTATTAACCAGGATGCGTTAATATTAAGACCACAATAACTTGATTTTGATATGCAGGCGCCCTAACTTTCTACCGTGGATTCACAATAAATTAAATTTTTTTGTTGCCAGTCGAAACTCGGGTAGAGTTAAATTGATGTTAATCACTTTTAGATAACTCATATGCTGGGCTACTGCACAATAATTCTTTTTCTTGTAATCAAAGACTCTGTTGAGATTTAAACTCATAGCATGTCTGTTTAATAAGTAAGAGTGCTACATTCGGCTATGCCAAATCCTTCACCATTTATCTAAATCTAGTGTAGTGAAGTAAATCAAATAAAAAAAAGCATATATTGAGGAGACAGAGAATTAAAAAATTTAAAAACAATTTGTTTACATAAAAATGTTATCGGCTCTTATGGATTAAGCATTTGAAAAAACATTATTATATTTCCTTAAAGATCTCTTTAAAAGCTTTAAAATGATATCCATATTGATATTTAAAAAAGTTTTAAAAGTTCAGAGGCCCGTAACTCGGGAAATATGGGCAAGCGCTAATTTTTTCATTCTCTGTCGCCCCATACATGTTTTTTTATTGGAGTTACTTTATTCTTTCAAATAATATAGACAAATTAAAGGTAGACGTGGTGTTTTGCTGCTACGTAGATTTCCAATAGCTCCTCTTTCGACACTATATCAGATAGATTGGCGTATTTACATTTTTTCCAACTGATCTAGTGCCTCAGCAAACTTGATTTTAACACTAACATAGGCGGACAGAGGAACATCGCTCAATCGACTTCACTATGCATAAGATGTCAGAATATAAATACTTTATGGGGTCGGTAATAGATATTGTAGAAATTACAAATGGAATGACAAACTTAACTATACCCTTTTCCCACTTTTTGTAGTGAAGGGTATAAAAAGTAAGAAGACACCTCTGCCAAAGTATCAAACATTTTTTTTTTACTACGTACCATAATTTTTAGTAATGGAGTTTAACAACTTTCTTAGTTTTCATCTAAGATAAAAAAAAACTGAAAATGCTTTAAAAAATGCCAAATTCTTAACAAAAATTTACAATTGAATAATAATTTATAAAATCTTAATGTAAATGAAAAATCATCCAAATAGTCACACGGACTTTTTAGAATTTCATAATAATAAACTTCGTAGTTTTTGATGCATGTATGGATGTATATCGGCCACTGTTCACATTAGTTTTATTACTGTACATTACGGTTGAGTAAAAATTGCCAAAAAATCTTTTTTTTTTTATTTTTTAAATCTCATGTATTGTTAATCGATGACCCTATAGAAAAGCTAATGTGATGCAAAATATTAAAGGGTGAAGTTTAAAAAAATTACAAGGCACTCGCATTATTACTACAACTGAAGTTAAAGTTAAGTACTATTTAAAAATCGTTTTTTTCGTTACTAAAGAAAGTGTAAGCAACACTGTTTAGTAAAACGAAAGTGGGGAATCCCCTTGCGCTTATGTTATTTTTCTGTTTTACTGTTGTTGTCTTAAGAGTCTTTGTGAAAGTTGTAACTGTTAAAAAACAAAACAAAGGTTAAATATTAATAATTAAAACAATAATAGTTAAAAAGTGACAAAGTTTAAAATGCATAAAACTCGAAAAGATTTGCGTTGTCCTATATTTGGTGAACCTATTAAATTAAATGCCAATGTGCTATCGACGTACTGTGATGTAATAAAATACTACCTGTGGTTAGAAAATAATTTGTTTAAATTAAATAATGCAGAAGATCTTCAATAAAGTATATTTGTGCAATAATTGCTACTGATATCGCACAAATATGGAAAACGGCATTGATTCCAAATATAAGTCATCGGCAAGTTGTTCCAAGATTGGTTTCGTATTACAGCCAGTACAGAAGAATTCCAAAAAAAGGTTATTTGACATCGCAACATGTAAGTGTGCATCCAGAAAAATGTGTAAATATATTATTAAGGTACCTGCTGCTGAAGAAAACATTTTAAAGGACCAACGAAACGAGCGTAAAATGTAAATTAGTTGTGTGGATAGGGTTACAACGAAATCTTTAAGACGCAATGAAGTTTGAAATCGAAAGTATGATAAGTTTGTGGATAAAACCATTGCCGCAAATGCTTCATCTTTGCCAGTAGTACATTGGTCTGGTAGTAGTTCTTCAGCGGATTATCATCGTAAAAAATGATATTAACTTTTGTGAATGGGCAAAAAAAAAAAAATAAAAATTCAAAAAGAAAGACAAAAAAGACAAAACTTTAGTGATGACTACTCATAAAAATATATCACGTCGAAAGACTATTACTGAAAGACATATTTCAATGATATCTGAGCCGAATTCCGAATATATAGGTCATCTCTCGATAGAATCTGGAAAAGCCGTTAATATTCAGAAGAACATTGTTGAATTTGAGGGAAAAAAATATAAATATCATTCGTCTTTGGTGGCAATCGGATATGATGAAACGACGGCTGTCAATACGGGACATAGAAATGGAGTTATTGCTTTGTTAGAGAAACATCTGAAATGACATTTACCACTGCGCCATTTGCCTTTAAGTATTGATGGAACCACTACAGAACCTAATAGTTTTTTCAGTTGTATAGGAAGAAAGCTTGTCAAGTGTCTTGATTTTAAGCCAGAAGTCTTCGAAGCGATTCCCATAGAAGTTAATATAAAATTGTTAAGCACTGATCAGAAATGCCTATATGAAATATGTTCCGCCATTTCGACTGGCTTAGTTTCACCAAGTTTAGCTAGTAGAGACCCAGAAAAATCAGCACACTCTCGATGGTTAACTTGCGCCAATAGGATTCTTTGTTTGTATATTGGTACTGCTAAGCCATCAGATAACCTAAAGCAACTAGCGATTTTCATTATAAAAGTATACGCACCAACATGGTTTGACATAAAGTCAAGGCCATCATATAAACAATTAAGAGATGACCTAAAAAGTATTGTTTTAAGAACTATATAAAGAAATTCATATTTTGCACACCCTGAAAATATTTTGTTGGCTATACTACAAGACGATGCTTCAGAAATTAAAGAATCAGCTCTTCAAAGATTGTTAGAAGTCAGAAAAGGAACTATCACAGATAAAGTTCGGGAGTTCTGTCTTCCAGATCTTTAAGTAAATGCGACAAATTACTATGATTTGATAGATTGGGTGAATGAGAAAGTAACAGAACCTCCAATCATAATAAAATATACCGATACCGAAATTTTACAGATGTTCAATTCAGAAAATAGCTTCCTTGAATTTGAAAAGTTTCCTTGCCATACTCAAGCAGTAGAAAGATGTATTTAGCCCGTCATTGAAGCTTCAATTTCTTTTTGTGGATCGGAAGCAAGAGATGGTTTCATTCGGTCCAAAATAAAAGCAATCCAAGGCATACCATTATTTGAGTCCAAATCCCAATTTTGCCAAAAATAGCACTCTTGATTAAAGGCAACAAAAAGTTATTTTATGTTTAATAGTACTTATTCTTATTAAAAGTATTCTAAAAGACTAAATAAAAGACAAAATCAATTTGAATAAAATTCATTTAAAACAATTTTAACCCAAATACTTTTATTTCAATAAATTATCTAATTAAAAAATGTAAGTCCCCTGCGTCATCTAAGGAAGCTAATTTTTTTTTTCAGTATTTTTAAGACTATGGAGCATCAACTTATAATACAGCAGAGAGCATATTCGAAAAAAAATTTCACTCCACCCTACTGTACTACCTACTAAATGTGAGATTTTCATAGTTTTTTTTCTTTGATTTTCTATGACAACAATAGATTTTTTTCTATTTTTTTATTTCTATAAAAAAATTATTTTCGTAAACTCAAGTAAACGGTTTTGTATGGCAGAAAACTAGCATAAATATTTATCTTTTACGTTTGTTAATTTGGAATCAATAAAAAAATATCATCGTCATCGACAACATAAACAAATGTTACATTTAAACTCACACCTATCACGATTTTTAGTTTTGTTTGGGAAATTAAAGAAAAACAAACCTGTTCCTTTGCTAATCGAATGGATTCTTTTGTAATTTGATTCCTTTATTGCAAGAAGACAAAATAGTATTTTTTCATGATATTTGTTTTTTATTTTTTGCTTTAGAGAGGAGGACATGTTTATGACTGTTTTTTTTTCTTCTTCTATTGTTTTTAAATGTTTAAATGATTATGAAATCGAAAAATTGAAATCCTCACAAGTGCATTAGAAATTTAAAAGTCATACTTTATAAAAGGATTTCTTTATTTTGTTTCATTTTCTACATTTTGAAAGGAAATCATTAATTGTTGTTGTTTAAAAAATTGTTTCCCAAATACAAAGGAGGGAGGGAGTCATATCTTTTCTTTAATAATTTTAAGATTATATTCAATTCTATTGAATTTGAGTACAAAAGTCGGAGGAGTTTATTATTAAAAATTGTGTATTTGTTAAGACGTGTTTGTATTTATATTATTTTTGTTATAAACAGATTTTTTTCAAAAACAAGTCACTAAGTTGTAAATACGTCCGTATTTTATATTTACATTTTAGTTTCTTTTAAAATTTAACAATAAAAAAATAAAACTTGACAATATATTTTAAGTTGTTCTATGTGAGACAGTTCTTGAAAAACAATAAATTTCGCTTATTTTCGTAGCACAATATTTGTTAATTTTTTATCGTATTTGCTTCGATTCCAAACGAGAAGAATTTGTTACATTTTTCTAACGTTTAAATATTCCCTGTTTATTTTCTGTCTTTATAAAACTAGAAATGTTAAAATGGGATTTGAAAAATTAGTCTGACTAAGAAAATTTCATTTATGATGTTCTAATTAAATATTTAATTTTAAAAAAGTAGCAATACAACTCTTGCAAAAAACCAGATTTCACAAAAAAAAAAAACAAATAAGAATGCCATATTCGGCTATGCCAAATCTTATATACCTTTCAACATTTATCTAAATTTAGTTTTGTGAAGTAACTCCAATCAAAAACAAAAAAAAAAAAAAACAAATATAAAGGTGACAGAGAATTAAAAAATTGGAAAAAAGTACATAAAAGTGCCAACGGCTCTTAATGAGTTAAGCATTTTTTAATAATTGTATTACTTGCTTGAAGATCTTTTCAAATGCTTAAAAATGTTATCCATATTGATATTTTACAAATTTTGAAAATGTCAGAGGCCCGTAACTCGGAAAATATGGGCGAGCGCGAATTGTTTCGCTTATTTTTTTTCTTATTTTTTTATTCTCTTTTGTTTTATACATTTGTTTTTTGATTAGAGTTACTTCATTGTTCCAAATTATACAGAAATATTAGAGGTAGGCGTGGTGGTTTGCTCGCTGTGTCGAAGGACATGGACCGATAATGCTGATTTCCAACAGCACTTCTTTTGATCGATTGGCGTATTTAAATTTTTTCTAACTGATCTAGTGTCTTGGCAAACTTGATTTCAATACTAACACAGACGGATAGACGGACATCGCTTAATCGAATTCGCTATGCATAAGAAGTCGGAATATATAGACTTTATGGAGTCGGAAATGGATATTGTAGAAATTAAAAACGGAATGACGAACTCAATTTTACCCTTTTTTTATTTTTTGTGGTGAAGAGTATAAAAAAAGACTATCATCAAATATTAACTGAAAATTTTTCTACACAATTTGACTAAAATGAAAATTTCCATTTGCAACAGTACAGAAGATTTGATCATACATAGTTGGTCGTAAAACCGTATAAGTAAATTAACCTCAGCTATGAGAGCACCCTTTTGTTTTTTTTTATGTATATAGTATTACATCCCAGTAAAAAAAGTGAGGAAAAAAAATGTAATGAAAACACGGCATCAACTACTAGCGAAGTGGTGCAAATTCGGGTGAATTTTACATAGGCATGTCATTGAAGGCATGTCGTTGGTTTTTAATAGTATTGAACTACTTCTTATCCGCTTTCTAAATACTGAAAAAAAACTTAAGTTTTATTCAAAAATGTTGTCGTTATCCTAGGAAAAATGTAAATATAGGAAGTAGATCAACAGGTTATTTAAAAAAACATTTAAAACTAACTTACAAAACCTTCAAACTGTATATTAGCTTTTTTGACTGTAAATAAGATGCCCTTCTTTAAGAATGACATCCATTACTTTTTACTGGGATTCTTTGCATAAATTTCAAGTGTATGTCTTCAAGGGTTCAAAATATAATGCCAAATACATATAACAACATTACCAATAGACACACCCTTTAATTTCCAGTTTTGTAGTTTTAACAAACATAATTATATAATTCAAATTTTGTAACCTGTGGGAAAACCCTTTAATATTTATTTCTTGTCGCTTTCTGCTATTATTGTAATATGAAGTGATACCGACTTTTTTTAATTGTTATATGGGTGACCGATAAGGATCAATAGATAAGCAAAAGAAAGGTAAAGAAAGGACACAAACATTAAATAATTCTTGCAAAAAACCGACTGCAAAGCAGACAAACTAAAATCATATTTCTTTTTAGGATGGTAATTATACATTATTTATATTATATTCAAGAGAGAGAGAGAGAGAGAGAGATTGCGTTAGGATTTTTTATATGTCGTAGAACAAAACACTGAACAAGAAAACTGAGCAGTTATGTGGTCACCCTTTACTTTTTACACTTTTTATTGCTGATATAGTAAAACAAAATTTGTTTAAATTTTAAGCGTTTGTCTATAACTATTCAAAAAATTGGCCATGTACTTCAAATTACAACCATAAGGGGACCATTTAATTTCTAATTTTAAATATTTATACTTGTTCTTATATTAAATATAGTAATAGACATTCTGTCTAATTTTCAGTTTGTCTGTAACGCTTTCAAAGATAGGGCCATATGGTAGTGGACATTCTGTTCAATTTTCAAGCGTTTGTTTTTAACGATTTAAAAGATATGCGCATATAAGTCAATTTGCGTCTTCTATGGGTACACCCTCTAATTTTAGGATTTGTTTTTGTATCAGTTTTTGCTATTGGGAGCTATAGAAATACGGATTTGATTAATTTTAGAGAAGTGCACTTAACGGTTCGTAAAACATTTAAAAACCTTGTATGTTGTATGGCGACACCCTTTAATTTAATTATTATTAGTTTTTAAAACGGGACTAATCTGTAAATATAATCTATCAAATTACAAAAGATTTTCAAAATCGGTTCAGAAATGACTGAGTTCTGCAGGCACCAAAAAAAGCAACATTTAGTCGAATTGATAACCTCCTTCTTTTTTTTTAAGTCGGTTAAAAACAAAATTATTATGAATATAAAATTACTTTTGGAACATCCTTTAACTTATTTTAGTCTCAAGAGTCTACCTGTTACGGTTCTAGAGGTGGAGAGCTGTGAAAGACATTGTAGCAAAAAAAAAAATATAGTGACGTTTTTACACTTTGTGTACGGAACTCTTAAAAGCTATAGAAAAGTTAAGTTTTTAATTTTTTATTAATTTTGGTCTTTTGGCGTCGATTTTTGCTTTTAAATAACCGGATACAAAAAAAAAATCCAATTGACGACTTGGAAATGTCACAAGGAATAATTGACAGGGGTCCCAGAAAAACCTGTTCCCAATAGCAACGATTTATATATTATGAGCACTTAAACAGGTTCTTTTACTTAAGAGAGTGTTTAAGAAATTATGTTAATTTAGACTTCCAACGATTATTTAGCAATACAAACATTTAACTACACTGAAAATCCAGCAGGAAAAGCACAATCTTTGTTTGATCACGTAAAGAAATTCTTTGTTAGATTTTCCAAATTCATTTAAAATATTCGCTTATGAAACCCGCATTTACTTTATTTGAAAATAAATATTATGCATAAAATATTAACAAGCAAACGAAACAAAAATTTTCTCACGATCTAACAAAATTTTGCAGCAACGAAGAAATGCGGAAAAACTGCATAAATGATTAAACATAAAGGATATTGCAGACACATCATGTGATGGAATGCAAATTAAAATTAAAATAGAAGATGATTATAAATATCTATTAAAATGTAAAAATATAATAGATTTGCATAATTTTCAAAAAAAAAAAACAGCGAACAAAAAATGAAAAGGGTTGTTTAGCTGGCTGGTGATGAAAAACTAAAAAAGAAAATTCTCACACTTTCAACTCATTTGCATAAAAAGCAACAGAAAAACTGCTCAGTCGATGATCATTCGCACACATACATCATCATTACGATGATATTCAAGTTAAAGAAAATTATGTTAATTTTCTTTTTATTTGCCATAAAAGTGAAAGTAAAGACATTGCAAAGAAAACATAATCAAGAAAAATGAGAACAACAAAAATTTGCTGTTGTTTTTAATGCTGTCTTTCAAATGGACCTGACGAAAATGCATTCCTGCCACGAAGAGGCACGTTTTTTTCTTTTGTGTGTGTGTTTTTTTTTTGTCACATGAAGAACATAGAGAAAATTTTTATTCACTACAGGGGTTAATTATGTACATTGAGAAGTATTTTGCTCATGAGTATGACGTTTAACACACACACACACGCAAAATTTATAACAAGCCAAAAGTAACACTGGCGTTAGGTGAGCCGTAGGGGTGCAGTGACCTTAAGCCATAAAAGAAAAACATACTAGATCGGTCACCCTACTGAGTCAGTCAGGGTCATAATACACAACAGTTGTGAGTGTCATTATTTATGGGGAGGTAAATGACATACTCTTCATATACAGGGACAATTTCCTTTTCCTCAAGAGGTTAAAGTTGAAATTTTTTGCATACGAGTAAGTAAAAGATTCCTGTCTCTTGCAAGACATTAAAAAAAATTTGCATTTATTTTCTTTATTTTAATTTCTTTTAAAAAAAATTATGCAAATTATATGCAAATTTTTAATAGCTCTTAACCCAATTTAATCATTCCTTAACTCTTTTGCATTTGAACATTTGTGCGCATTTGTAAAAATGTTCTCACGCTTTTCCTGCTGTCTTTTCTTTTTAGTTTTTTAATCAATTTTCAATCGATTCATATGGAGTTTTCTATTGATTTTACATTGTCGGTCGTAAATAGTTTATAAATTGCTCTTATTTCGTTGCCCTTAGAGAACAGTGGGCTGGCTTGATTAAAGTGTTTGTTGAACATTTAGGCAATGTTTTTAATATTTTTTTTTTGTTGTTATAATTTATGCAAATTAATTTGGATGTTGCTGCATTTTCTTTAAGAAAAGTTTTGTAACGTACTTTTCTAGAAATGAATAATTTGAAAAGAAATAACATTGAAAAGTTGTATAATGAGTATGGCAGCACGCATATGTAAATAAATTATTGTGTCAGCTCTCTAACAAAAATAAATTAATATGAGGAAGTCGTTGCAAAAACACATTGAATCATTTGAACCACTGATTTACTGTTTTCTTAATTCTTTCAATTAAAAGGAAATATTGGTTTTTAACCACTTTCTGTTATTCACATACGCTACTTTATGTTTGTCAAAACTTTTATTCTATCACTCCTTAAAACGATTGAAAAAAAAACCTTTCGGTGACCAACTACAACAACAACAACAACAACATTTTTTAAAAATTACATCAAATTATTGCAAAATATATTTGTTACTACTTCAGTTACTTATAATTAAATTCGAATTTTTTTATTGTAGAACTTTCCAAAATTTACGAAACAGAAAAACTTTCAAAAATATTATGAAATTTTTAAGAGGTTTTGCAAACTGAAAATATATTAAAAAAGAAGTAAGTGTGCTATATTCATGTATGCCAAATCTTATATACCCTTTACCATGTATGTAAATCCAGTTTAGTAAAATAACTCCAGACAAATTATGCAGTGACAGAGAATTAAAAATTTAAAAAAAAAAATACATTAAAATGTCATTGGCTCCTAATTTGCATTGAAAATAAAAATCAGCACATATTTCTTTAAAAATCTCTTTAAAAGCTTTAAAATGATACCCATATTGAAATATAAAAAAAAAGTTTGAAAAATTTAGAGGACCATAACTCGGAAAATAATGGGCGAGCGCTAATTTTTTCATTTGATATTTTTTATCTTATTATTTAATTTTTCCGAGTTGTAGGGAAAAAAGCAGGCAGGCGTGGTGTTTAGCCCGCTGCATTAAAGGACATGGACCGATCTTGCTGATTTCCAATAGTCCTCGTCCACAATTTAGGCCTTCATTGTTTAAATTTTATTTTTGCTTAAACTGCGAATGATGAAACAAAAGAGAATTGCAAATTCATGAAGCAGTGTACCCATTTCTATTTGTATTTTCTCTTTTACCTATAAACTCAAGTTGCAAAGTGTGGACAGGAACGAACTAACATCAAATAATTCAAAGTTCTACGGCTTCGTATTTGCATTCAAGATGAAATTTTAAGACTGCATCTACGAAATGGAGTCGCGGCTGGAAACTAGCATTCTATTCATATTTCACCTGCTTCAATTTTGATTTAATAAAAGTTCTTTTTGATTTAAAATTTTCCGTAAATATTACGATGAGTGCAAAAAAAAACTATGTAAAAAAATTATATGTTGTTTGTCAACTATTTAAAACGGACTGCAAAAGGAGAAGGTTAACAGTTCATTAGATCACTTTTTGTTTTTGTGTCCGCAGAACTTAGTCATTTCTAAGGAGATCTTTTCAATTTAAAGATACAAATTGGTCTTAACAAAAAACTTTAGCACACATAAATGTTAAATGAACCGTAATGGATATTCATTTAAAGTTAGAACTAAATAAATTATTAAAGGGTTTGCCATAGGTGATGCAATTTTACTTATGTAGCTATAACTGTTATGGTCATACAGTTGATAATTACACAAAATGTGTACTTTAACGTCTATCATAACAACAAATTTTAAATTACAAATTAAAGGGTGTCCCCATATGTGATAATATTTAATTTATATGACATTTTCTTTCATTAGAAAGAATTTGAAATTCACGCAGACCTGTATTGTTTAATCGTCGATAATAACAAGTATCAGAGTTATGATTAGAAATTAAAGGGTGACCGTAATGATGATGATTTTTGAATTATATGACCTGATATTTTAAACTGTTTTAAGCTGACACTTGCAATTTAAATAAAGTGCAACAAGAAGTACAATTTGTGAAATTATCATTTAATGATGAATCTATTGATGACGTTATTTAAAGTATATGACCTTATCTTTTGAACCGTTATACACAGATAATTTTAATTTTTACAAATTGTGAACTTTGATGTCCGGTATAACAGAAGGCATAAAACTTTGTTTAATTATAAAGCCCTGTCTTTTGAACGCTATTAAATAGATACTTTAAATTTTCACAGTATTTGTATTGATTTTTACGCTATAAAACAAAAAGCATAAAATTAGAAGTTAAAGTGTGTTTCAGTAGGTGATAGTAGTTTGAAGAGTCTTTTGAAGCTTCAGAAAACTGAAACTCATACAAAGTTACTGTAACAATTATTACAATTTAATTTTATAAAAAAATAGATGTATATATGTAATATTTGCATCATTGAACGTTATATTTTATTAAATTAAATAGAAATTTCTTTAATATTTAAGGATCACCAATAATTAAAAATCCTTTATTGTAAATTTCTTCCTAAGCATGCGTCCGAACTTAAATTAACTTTATTATTAATTCTAAAATTTTTTTAATCAAATCATTTTGCTTTTGTAATAAAAAATATGTAGGCAATTTAGGATTTCCTTGTTTTTTCTGTCAGCATTTCGCAAATATAAACAGACACATCCATGTCTTCTATACGAGTTGTATGAATGCTGACTACAACCAATAAAATCTGTAGCCATTTTTCACATCTATTCTTGCGAAAATGAACCCTCAAACTATAATTTTGCAAAACTTTGCAAAAAAGAAACTCCTCCTATTTTAACCCCGATAAGTAAAAACCCTTAAAAACTATTGAGCCAAATGTAAAGTAAGACCCACATGCATGTGTGTGTGTGTCATGTAATTGTATATAATATATTTGCAAAATCGCCAATCAATTGACAAAAAGTGCAACAGAATCGACGTCACATATTGTTTGACAAACTTTAATTCAAACATTTTGTTGTTTGGTTGCTTTGCAGCTTCCCCTCAGTGTTTAACGAGCAACATAATTTATTCGCACACAAACCACCCTATTACAGTTACAGGAAAAACAAGAACAACATCAAGGAACACCTATAATAAGGAAATATAACAACAACAAAAAAAAAAACGAAAGGAAAACGTAAGTACAGGAATGAGTACGGAAGTGAGTGTGTTAATGTCGTTAAGGTTTGTTTGTTTGCCGTTGTTATTTATTTCAATTTTGTTTTTTCTCATTTTTCTTATATCTGACCGCTTTTTTGCGTATGTCAAGTATTTAAATATTTTACATTTTTGTACTTTTTGTTTTGGGGATAAATAAAAAAATTCTGCACGCAAACACACACACACATACACACACACACACACATTTTGAGGGTTGTTAAAGCTGGTATTGTGAAAATAAACTTTGAAAAAGCAAAAATAAAATGAAAATACCAAGCACCCCTGTTTATAAAATTATGTTTTTCCAATTTTTAAAGCTGCCTTGTCTCGTCAGCAAAATAATGCAAATTTTTTTTTTCTAAATGTTTTTATTTTTCTTTAGGGGTGGAATTTACTGAATAATAAAAAATACTTTAAAATCTATAGAAATGGCTTTTCAATATTGGGTGGTGCAAAATATTTATTTCAGAAGACAGTTTTAAATTTGAATTGGAAGTCGTCATGTAAAATGTGTATTTTATTCAACTTGTTTTTTTGCTTAATCCGAGCATTATAATTCAAGAAAATTCGAGAAAGCCAGATATTGTGATGTGTGTAACAATTTCACTTAAACTTACTGCCAGTTAAATAGCTTTGTAGAAACATATAGAAGTTTTTCGTTAATTTTTACGTTAATTTTAATAAGATTTTATGTCAAGTGCTTAAGAAATTTTGCAGAAATTTTTGAGAGCAAAAACCTGAATGTGATTTTGCTAATAATTTAGACGCGTTTGATAAAAGGCTAAAATATTTATCTTTTTCTGGCTTCAGTATAATCATGTTAATCAATGTAGTCTTCATTTAGCAGAGTAAAACTTAGAGCACGCGACGATATTGTGCATCCTATTGATGTTTTTGTAAATACAAAAAGTTAACTCAGTTGATACTTTTAGGGTAAAAATATTTTTTAATTGTTAAAAAAAAATTATATTTTCCCTGACATTTCTTAGTCTACACAAGATTTGATAGAGAGTCTTACAGCGACTGTTTTTGTACGCACGTTCTTAGTGAATAATCCGATATTGGAGTTCTATTAAGGTCTTCAATGTTTTTTTTTTTTTTTTTTTTTTTTTTTTTTTTTTTTTTGAGAGATATTTTTGTTTATTTAATCTATTAATGTTCAAAGCTACTTTTTTGAACTCATCATTATTAATTAAGAGATATTTAACATGTGCAAAATATATTTAACATTGTCCAGCGAATTACAGAATTCTATCAAAATTAGCAAAAGCACAACGTCTGTACGGTTCGTAGCAGTAGATATTTTTTTATATTCAGTTAATTTAAGGAAAAGCCAGTCGTCAGTGCCATATATATATTCTTTGAAGTAACATAAAGTCACATAAGTGGGTAAATAGACTCAAGATTATAATTCAATTTATAATGCTTTTGTGAAAATACCCTTTAGATCATTTGCTATTTTTTTCGATAAGTTAAGCAATAATTTGGTTGATAATAAACTGTGTAAGGCATCGCTTTCAGAAGAATTAGCAACCTCCTTCCTTATCTGGAGTCTGTTAAGAAGATCATTTTTTTACCAAAATTTAACCAAGAGAATCAAAATTTCTTTGAAAGTTCACTAATCCAAAAATTATCTAAATACAACAATTTTTAAAAGGAATAAGAAGTAGAAAACTTTTCCAAAAAAAATTTAATTTCGTTAAAACATCGTTAAAAGTTAAAAAAAAAAATCAGTTTCTTTAAATGTGGAAATATCATAAAAACAGTGAAAAAAGTTCACCAAAACAATAACGTTAAATTAGAAAAAAAACATAATTTTGAATAAAAATTATTCAAATTTAAAAAAAGCAAAAGTACCAAAAGTGGTACTTTTTTAAATTATTTTGATTAAGTAACCCAAACAATAAAACAAAAAATTAAAAAAAAACTTATATTAAAATTTTTAGCTTGAAGATGTGTAGATCTAAGAATAATTATAGATATAAAAATCAAAAATCTTTTTTAATCAAAATTACCAAAAGAAAAAGTACTAATTCTTGCAAAAAACCGACTTTAAATCAGTCAAACTTAGAATCATATTTCTTCAGGATGGTAATTATACATTATTTTTATTTAATTTTTTCGAGAAAGATTGCGTCAGGATTTTTTATATGTCGTAGAACAAAATATGAATGAAGATTAAACAAGAAAATTCTGCAGTTATATGGTCACCCTTTATTTTTTACACTTTTTTTGCTGACACAGTAAAACAAAATTTCTTTAAATTCTAAGCCTTGGTCTATAACTGAAAAAAATGCCATATATATCAAATTACAACCATTAGGGCACCCTTTAATTTCTAGTTTTAAATATTTATACTTGTTATTATACTTGATATAGTAATAAAGAGTTTGTAACGGTTTTAAAAATAAAGCCATATAGATCAAAAAACATCAGTTATAGGGACACCCTTTAATTTCTAACTTCAAATTTATTATAGCGGACTTAGCAACAAAGTTTTTGTGCAAATTTCAATCATCTGTCTACAACTGTTCAACAGTTTAGTCATATATATAAAATAACAGCAACTATTGTAACACCCTTTAATTTATGATTTTAAATATTTATACTTCTTAATATAACAAATGGAGTGGTAGACATTCTGTTAATTTTAAAGTGTTTGTATATAACGATTCAAACGATAGCGATATGTAAGTCATTTTGCTTCAAATATGGTAACACCCTTTAATTTCTAAATTAAAATTTTATAATTGTTGTTAAAGAGGACTTTGCAATACAGGTTCTTTGTAAATTTCAGCTGTCTGTCTATACCGGTTTAAAAGTTTGGCCAAATATATCAACTTACATCAACTATTGGGACACCCTTTAATTACCAAATACAAATTTTATACTTGATATTAAAGTGGACTTAGCAATAAAGTTTCTTTGTAATTTTCAACTATCTGGCTGTAACAGTTTAAAAGTTTAGCCACATAATTTAAATTAAATTAACTATGGGGACACCCTTTTATTTATAATTTTGAATGTTTTTTCTTGTTATTACAACGGTCACAGTAATTGACATCCTGCTCAACTTTGAAGCGTGTGTCTATTGCGGATCAAAAGAAATTCAATTAACGTCACCTATGGGGATACCCTTTAATTATTAGATTTATTTTTGTATCAGTTTTTGCTATTGGGAGCTAAAGTAATACACATTTTTTTAAATTTTAAAGAAGTGCCCTTTACGGTTCATAAAGCACCTAAGAACCTTGTATGTTGTATGGGACACCCTTTAATTTAATTATTATTAGTTTTTTAAAACGGAACCAATTTGTAAGCATGATCTATCGAATTACAAAATTTTTTTAAATCGGCTAAGAAATGACGTTCAGTCGAATTGATAACCTTCTTCTTGTTTTGAAGTCGGTTAAAAACGTAAACGAATTTTTAACTTACCTAATAAATAAGTAGAAAGATATTGGCAAAATAAAAAGTCCTGTTACAAAGAATAAATAATAAATGGAGAAAAAAATCCCAAAAAAGTAATTTTTGTGGCTTCTTGGGGGAAATTTTACTTACATTTTCCGTAATGTATTAAAAATTTTACGTGCCCTGCTTAAATTTCCTTATACTTCATTTGCCTATTAAACATACACACACTCATATCCGAACGCATAATTTGAAATATATAAAAGAGTATATTTCTGTCTTTGACATGGTTTTATGCTAAATTTTTTTTTTTGTTTTGTAGAACGCTGGGAGTTTATTTCATGTCTATTTTCCGCTTCGCTTTGATAAGAAATAAATAAAAAAAATCTATTAAACAACAGAAAGAAAAAAAAAACCCAAGAGAGTAAACTTGTTTTTTTTCTTTTAATTTTCCACAATTTTCTACAATTTTGCATATTTTTTTTATTTTACTCCTGTTATAGAAAATTTCATTAGTTTTGTTTTTTACAGCCTCAGCAGGAACAAAAGCATTTCAGATTTTTTTCCAACTTTGAAATTAACGTTAGAAGTTTCAGCGACAGAAAAAAACAGCATTATTGCTAAACGATATAAAAGACATGTGCTTCGTCGCAAGGATGATAGGAAAATTTAAAAAGTCGTGTGCTTTTCCTATTGTTTGTGTGTTTTACATTTTTTGCGTATTTTGTTGTCATAAGTACGAATTTGCTTATGTATGTGAGTGGTTGTTGCTGAGCGTGTTTTTTCGGTGCGATATAAATGATGCGTATGCAAAATACACAAAAAAATTTGAAAATATAAATTTATGCCAAAATGGTTGCTGTTTTGAAATATGTATATTTGAAAAAACAAAACCATCAACCCTCTTCTAAGAACGATAGGAAAAACAGAAAATAAAATTTTGTATTATTTTAAAGATTTAGAATTTTTCACGTCGTGACAATAAAAAACATTTTTGTTTTGTAACATATTTGGTTGAGAATGTCTTTTTTAAAAGCCAAACACCAAAAAGATCAAATTCTCACTTTAATTTAAGTGAAAACTTTAAAATTTATCCAAATTTTCAAATTTATTAAAAAGTCTTAGTTCCACCAAAAAAAGAATTTCATTTTTAACAAAATTTCACTTATAAATCTAAATATTAATTGAGAAATTGTGTTTCCCTAAAATTTTTTATTTTTTGCAAAGTTTTAATTTTAGCATCCAAAATTAAATTTCATCCAAAATATGCAAAATATTGAAAAAAAATAAATACATTTTTTGTCACAGAATTATTTTAGTGGAGAAAATTGATAAACATAACTGCCAGATCTGGGCGATTCAAGCAATTACGAATTGCATGTTAACGATTTAACAATTGGAGGATTTTTGAGGAATTATAATTTTGTTTTAGACATTAAAAGGAAAAAGATGGCTACGTGATGCAAGAGAAATTATGTGAAAAGTAAAATGCAATGACTTATTTATTTGCAAAATGAATTCTTTCAATGTGGAAATACCAAGCAATGTTTTTTATTTTGCTTTAAACAATGCTGGTATTTGATGTTGAATTTCTGTTGACGATTTAAATAATCCTCTGGGGTTTTGAAAATGTCGGTCTAAATTTTTAAACCAGTTCTTCTTTTCTAATCAGACAAAAAAATATTTTTCCACAGCTAAAAAGTATTATAAAAAGCTGATAGAAATCGTCTTTATAAGGAGAAAAAGGTAATGATGCCGCTTACAATGTGAAATGGTGTTGCTTCACAGCAAAGCAAAGTGGTGAGTGTAGATTTATAACTTTCGAGAAATATCTAAATAAAAGTAATTCAAAAACAAGTAAGAGTGTTACAACCGGCTATATCGAATCATATATACCCTTCACCATCTATGTAAATCTAGTTTAGTGAAGCAACTCCAATCAAAAAAGCAAATTTGGGATAAAAGAGAAAAAAATTTTTTTTTTAAATACTACATTTATATAATTTTACATAAAATTGCTATCGGCTCTTAATGGGTAAGGCATTTATAAAAAAAATTATTATTTACTTAAAGATCTTTTCAAAAGCTTTAAAATGATACCCATATTGATTTTTAAAAAATTTTTGAAAATATCAGAGGCCCATAACTCGAAAAATATGGGCGAGCGCCAATTTTTTTACCTTGCTGTTTTTTTCCTATTTTTTAATTCTCATATATATGTTTTTTTATTGGAGTTACTGCATTGTTTCAAGTGACGTGAAAAAATTTGAGATAGGCGTGGTGTTTTGCCCACTGCCTCGAAGGATAAGGACCGATCATGCTGATTTCCAATAGCACCTCTTTCGACACTATGTCTGATCGATTGGCGTATTTAAATTTTTCTAGTGACTCGGCAAACTTGATTTCAACACTAACATGAACGGACAGACGGACATCAGAATTTATATACTTTATGGAATCGGTAATGGATATTGTAGAAATTACAAAATTAATTATACACTTTTTCACTTTTGTGGTGAAGGGTATAATAACAAAATCGATAATAAAGAGTATCCTAAGCGGTACAAGCATCAATACAAAGCGAATTTAAAAGCTTTTTTCACTTATGGCTGCGAAACGTGGACTAAATAAAAGCAATAATTGCAGAGCAGGTAGAGCTTTACAACCCGCTGTGTTTCTGGCAACCTGGTGATTTTTCTAGTTAGCCACGATTTTTGAATACGTTCTATGTAATTTGACAAAAAAAAGTCCTCTAGAGAATTAAATAACATTGTGCGAATTTAACGAAATGACAAATTCAATTAGCGATATAAATAAATATTTGGTGGAGTACGGTTATCAGGTCTGGCAGATTTACAAGCACAAGTATTTGCCAAGTACAGAAAGATGTAGGATGCAGGAATGAAGCGACTCCATTATCATAAAAGTAAAGTAAAACAAAAATACTTCTTATAAATTTATACAATGGAAAACTTCTGATCAAAGCCTTTATGTTTGCAGATAACATACATAAAAACATCCAAAAAATAATGCAGTCAGTTTATTTTAGTTATTGTTGCAAATTTTAACTAAAGCAAAGCTGCCAGATCATTACACATTACACAAATTTAGACGTTTATACTCGCTTTTAAATAGTCAGCGCAGGCGATGTAGCCGTGTTGAGTAATAAATCAAATAGAGAATCCATTGATTTTAAATTCTATTAAACTTTCTTTTAAAATTAATCAACTTGTGTCTTTATAAAATGTTTAAAACAACCCGGGGTTTGATAATTCAAAATACGAAGGACCGATCATCTTCTTTTGTTGCACAACATTCGTTGCGGGAATAAATTTTTAACAACATTGTGAATTTATTTAAGCTTCCATTGTTTTTTAAAATAAAATTAACCAAATTATCTTCTAACTTTAAATAAATAAACAGGAATCCCCTTATTTCCATCAAAATGGTTGCTAATATTTCCACGAAACTATAATAATTTTAGAAATGGATACGAGGGCTGCTCTATATATTTCTGGCCTAATAGTGAAAATGCGAATATTTGTAATCAAAAATGGTTTTATTGTTTTTCAAATTATTCTCCAGCATGACTTATGCACTTTTTCATGCGCTCAAACAATTTGTCCAAGCACTTTTTCCACTCCGATTGAGACACCTCTAAAACATGGTTTTTGAACACTTCAACAGCTTCTTCTGGCGACGAAAATCGTTGACCACGCATTTTTTTCTTGACGTGCGGAAACAAGAAGAAGTCATTAGGTGCCAAGTCAGGGCTGTACGGCGGATGACCCATTAGTTCGACGTTTTGGCCAGTCAAAAACGCTCTGGTTTGAGCCGATGTGTGAGAGCTCGCGTTGCCACGGTGAACAATGATTCGTCTTCCCTTGTTGGTTTTTCGAATTTCTTCGATGACTTCAGGCAAACAAATTGTAGTGTACCACTCAGAAGTGACCGTCCTACGTTGCTCAAGCGGAACAGTCGCCACATGACCAGTTTTGCCGAAGAAACAGGCGACCATTTGCTTCGAAGTGCTTCTTTCACGGACAACTTTCGTTAGATTTTGCAAGTCTTTGAAGACCCACACGGTCGATTGTTGTTCCGTTTCGGGCTCATACGCATAGATCCATGATTCGTCACCTGTGACGATCTTATAAACGTCTTTTGAAGCACCGCAATCGTATTTTTGCAACATTTCTTTGCACCAATCGCCACGAGCCTTTTTTTGAGCGACTTTCAAATTGTGCGGGATCCAACGAGAACATGCAGTATCGAATGTATGCTAGTGGAAGAAATGTCCAAGGATGTCTCTATCTCTCGGTATCTTGCATGTCGATCTTGCATTATGAGTTCACGCACGGCATCAATGTTCTCTGGCACAACAGCCGTTTTTGGACGACCTTCACGGAGTTCGTCTTTGAACGAGCTTCGGCCACGATTAAACTCATTATACCAATTTTTCACAGTGCTATAGGATGGTGCTTCATCGCCATACAAAGATTTAAGTTCATCAATGCACTCTTGTCGTGCTAATCCACGTCGAAAGTTGTGAAAAATGATGGCACGAAAATGTTCACGAGTTAATTCCATTTTTTTCTATATTAATTTTTTCAAGTCACTGTAAACAACAAACAAAAATGACATACTTTCCAATGCACTTGGCAGCACTCAGTGTTGCCAGGCCAGAAATATTTATAGCAGCCCTCGTACAACAACGAACATTTGGTGGAGAAGTACATAAATCGTAAGTTAAAATTGGCTTTAATTCATTAAGGTGAAAAATTTGTTACATCGATTTTTTAGCGTTTAAAATATTTTTGAATGGACAATTATCTCACACTAATAAAATAACGGGTGGTTAGGTAAAGAGGGTAAATTGATTGTGATTGAATGAATGTTATGATAATAACAATGAGCAATTCAAAACTTGAAAAAGTTTGTTTTCAATTTAAGCCAGTAAGTGTGTGTGTGTGTGTGTGCTGATTACTGTAACAAAGCCTATTACAAACATAGATAAATTTTATACAGTGGCGTCATTATTGTTTTCACTTCAATATTTACGTCTGTTACAGTTCTAATAGATAGGCTCTTGACATTTTCACAGAAGTTAAATTACTATCGCCGCTATAGCAATAATCTCTGAGAATTAAAGGGTGTCCCAAAAGTGACTTGATATTTAAGACAATATTATTATATTTTAAAGTGTACGATATGCAGACACGTCAAATATACACACTGTGGGTAGAAATTTATTTTAAAGGACGTCACAATAGTGACGTATTATTCACGTTCTGTATCGTAATAGTGGACACTTTTAGTTTATTTTTACATCCGCTAGAAAAAAAATATTTAAAATACACATAAAATATACAGGGTGTTTCAATAGTGGCATTTTTTTTTGCAAATGGCTTAAGTTTTCCAACCCCAGCAACCAGACATTTAAAAGTAACATTCAGCGTGTAAAATAAAATTAAAACTTAAAGGGTGTTTCAATAGAGGATATGATTTTTGAAAATATAGTCTTACAATGAAGTCTGCGCAGAATATACACTGTTATGTCTGTCGTAAGGGGAATTTAAAAAAAAGAAAAAATATGAAATAAAGAGACTTCGCACAGAGGCCGTGATGTTTAATCGTTATAGGCAGGCGTCGTAAATTTTCATTTCAACGGAATCCTTAACAATTAACGAGTGTTGTTAACTTGCAAAAAAAGATTCCAAAAGTTATTTAAATGCACAGAAAGGAGAGTAAAAAAAAACAATTTAAAATGCATTCAAACTAAGGCAAGCTCCCTAACATGTTGCGCTTATCGCTAGAATTATAAAAGAAACGCTAAAAAGGTAATACGTAAAAATCTAAAATTACGGAAATAATCAAATAAAATAAAAAATAAAAATTATTCATATCACTTTTTTGACCGTTAGCTTCACTGTGTTTGAATCGTATTATTCATAAATTGATTTAACGCTTAATCGAAGCTAAATATATTTTGGAAAAAAGAAAATCCACAGATATTCAATAAATCTTAAAGATTGGTTAAGTTTCTGCGTAAATGTATCTTTAAGTACGCACGGATTTGCTCATACCACTACCACTGCATATATGTTACTACGTGTAAGGAAGGATAAAAATGGGCTTCTGCCTTTTTAAAAAGACAAGTCAATACACTTACACAGACACAGATATAGAAAACCTACCCACTCATACTTCTTCTACTCCCACTATTATTGCAAAGAAAATTGAAAATAAAAAAAAAATAAAAATGGCTTATTCCTTTATGGATATAAAATATAATGTGTGTGTTTATGTTATGATACCATGGGGTCCCATACTTAGATATAACTGTTCTTGCTATTGAGAAAAAAAATTCAAGTTGGCAAAAAAGAAGGAGAGAGAGAAAAAGCTAAAAAGGTAGAAATGGAACAGAGCGCTGGTGGAAGGAAATTAAACAAAATGTGGCATAAAATCATTTTGATGTCGTGCAGTGTTTTGTAAATTTAGCTTTTTTTATTTTATTTATTCTCTAAAGTCTTTGGTGGGGGTTGGCAAAAAAATCTCTTAGACTTTTATGCGTGAATGGTCATGAATGTATGCGTGTGCTTGTTTATGTGAAAAAACTGCAAACAAACAGGACTTAGTATGAATGTTAAAATGGTTATAAATATACGAGGATAGTTTGAAAATAACAGGAAATTAAATTTAATAATAGATTTTTAAATTTTATTTCTTTTGAGTCAGCAAGATTTTATGGCGAATATTTTCGGTAACAATACTATAATTGAAAAAAAAATATTCGCCAAGTGAGAGTGTGCACTTACTTAAGGCTCCACGGCCTTTAGGAAATACCCTTTAATTTTTTAGTTATTGTTCATAATTTTTATAGCGAATGTAGTTGTGCTGCCAACTCTGTGTAAACTCTGCATGTCTGCTTACTACGGCTGAAAACAAAAGCAATATGCTTCCTAATTAAGTCACTGTGTGACCATCCTTTTTCTTTTAGTTTTATTGTTTTTAATAGCGGGCATAAAACTACATAACTTACAGTATCTGCTTATTGCGATAAAAATAAGGTCGCTATTGGGATACCCTTTATTTAAATTGTTTTTTGTTATTGTTGTTATAGTGGAAATGGTTTTACCTTCACTGTTTATATATGACATGTCTGTCTATCGCAGTTCAAAAAATAACAATATTTTTTTTATGAATATCATAGCACATTCGGAACACCCTTTATTTTTAAGTATGTGTTAATATAGCGGCTTTACTAAGATACCATTCGTGAAAATATCAAGTGCGTAGGGTTGCAGAGATAGAGAGCTGTGAAAAACCTTTTATCCTTTAAATTATTTTTTTTAATTTTTTTCTCTAAGAAGAATATCTCCGTTAAAGAAAATGTAAAACGAAATTCGAAATAATTAAAATAAATTGAATAATAAAAAATTTTATAATTAGGATTTTATTTATTTCTTTGAAGATTAAGCCGGTATCTATTAGCATTTCACTGGAATTTTTTGCAATATATTGCGAAGTTCCAAAATTTTTCTGTGTTATTTAAAGCCCCTTAAATAGAGTTAGAATTCTTGTAAAGGCCCAGTACAAAATAACAAAAGTTCAATGCACAGACATATGAAACAAAGTAAATGCCGTTTGCTTTTTCAAGAGTATTAAAAATTATAGATTCTTTTTTATTTTCTAATTATTCCTAAAATCACGACAAAACAACCTATTTTTACTTTTTGTGCTGTTAAGAGTGTTAACTGCTCAGTCTCAGTCTCTAGTAAATGGTTTCATTTTTCTATGACTTAAGAACTTCATGGCGTTTATATTTAATATGATTTGCAGGAGGTCCTAAGCCACGCTAAACTTCTACTGTATTAGCCTCTTTTCTATATTTTTATATTTAATACCTTCGAACTTAAACATGTGTTATTTAACAAACATGCATCTCAAATCGATGCAGCTGCTCCGGAGAGACTTAGACTAACGACTTCCTCTTGTAACAATCATGTCCTTTTAGCCACTTCAGCTCTCAGTGGCAAATATTTTTGTTATGTTGTTACTTTTTTTCTAATAAGGCTCCCTTGTGATTAGGAAGGCGATTTTCTTCTTTTACAGACGTCTTCACCACCTACACATTTGTAGCGGTTCCACGATTTTTTTTTTTCGTTTTTATGTCGAGACTTCGGTTTGATTCAACTGCATTCACTCTTTAAGCAGCTCGCTTACAACAGCTAATCAATATCAATATTATTTTTTTTTACTATTCAAGACCTTGTTGGTACTTGAACTTATGACTCGTATGTTTAACAAACAAGTAGACCCCTCTAATGCTCAACATGTGCTGATTACTTTACTGTTTTGCAGCTTGTAGCATTTTCGTTTTTTGCTAATTGTTAGCAACTTGTAAATCTAGATAATTTACTCGGTGCCTTATTAAAATTTTGAAAAGTCAAGTTTAAATGGTTTCTTATATATTCTTGAATTTTATTTTTAAAATATGAATTAATATACAAATTTTTTAATTTTAAAATTAAGAAATTATTATTTAGGACTCTGTAGTAGAACTAACGAGCGATAATGAGTGTGACTGCGATAATTTTACATAGTCATTATAGCTGATATAGACTTCGAAAAAAAAAATATTTATAAGTTTTATCTGTTATTCTCCCATAGAAACCAATACCAAGATTTAAAAGGGTTTTCGTAAACTGTAAACTGAACGACAAAAGTTAATATACTTTCAAAAGTGGTAAAAAGTCTGATTAATATTCACAAATCTGTTATTATGTTTAAAACATCGCAAGAATAACATCAGTATGCCGAATCTCATTTACCCTTTACCATCTATGTAGGGAAATAGCTCCTATTAAACAAAAAAAAAAATAAATCAATAAATTTTACGGTGACAGATGATTAAAAAAAATAAGTACGATGTATAATCTTACCTAAAAATTTCATTGGCTTTTAATGGGTTAAGCATTTTAAAAATTTTTTTTTTATTTTCTGAAAGATCTTTTGAAAAGCTTTTAAATGGATAACATTGACAATCGAACCTTCTTAGAAAATTTTAGAGTAAATATGGGAGAGCGCTTATTTTTTACTTAATGTTTTTTCTTATTTTTTAATTCTCTATCGCTTCATATATATATTTTTTTTTTATTGGCATTACTTTATTGATCCAAATGACATGAAAAATTAAAGGCAAGTGTTAAGCCTACTGCCTCGAGTAACATGGACCGATTTTCCTGATTTCCAATAGCACCTCTTTCGACACTATATCTGATTGATTGGCTTATTTAAATTTATTCTAGCTCACCTAGCGCTCTAGAAAAGTTGATTTCAATACTAAGACGACTTCGTTATGCACAAGGACTCAGAATATTTATACTTAATGGGGTCGGAAATGGATATTGAAGAAATTACAAAAGGAATGACAAATTTAGTTGCACCCTTTTTCCGCTTATTGTGGTGAAGGGTATAAAAAAATAATATAAAAAAATAATCGCAGCTATTTTTAAACACACCTCGCATTTTGCTTTTAAGTATAAAATAAAAATGTGTCTTCGCTATGAATTAAATTGAAACAAATATTATATTATCAAATAAGACATAAGAAAATTATAATGTGTCAACTCAGAATCCTGCTGCCTACAGTAAACATGCAAGAAGACAAGTCTCTTACTTGTTTATATATCCCGTTTGAAATAGATTAACAGAAATACATTTTGTTTAACATTACTGAGGCATTTATACTCGTATGTATGTATGTATGCATGTAGATGGGAAGGGAATTTTCTTCTTATGAATGTATATCCCTGATGTAAAAAAAACATATCAAAAAATATTTACGCAGCAAAAATATTAGATTAATTTTAAAGGTGAAAATAATGTGACTCTTTTAAAATAAATGAAGTTTGAAACTGTTTAAAACAAAACTCAATTAAAATCTAACTCAGCTTTAAAGAAAAGCTAGAAAATACAAAATTAATGTAAATATTTGTGCTTCTCCGCTGAATATTTTAGACAGACGCTTAAGCTCTATTTGTAAAAAATTGATGCTTCAAATTCTATTATGAAGATATTTTTAATGAAAACATTTTGGAAAGAAAATTTACAGATTTACATTAAATCTCTAGTTTTTTCTTTATACAATTTTTTAGAAATGTTTTGTTAAATTTCTGGATTTTGCAAAAAAACAAAATAGGCTGTGTGTAAATAAAGAATTGTGTATTTATATTTTTTGCCTTAATTGGATATACTTGATATAGTAAAATTGTGATTAATAATAATGGTGGTCTTTACTACTTAGTATTCCTGCAGATGGTTGTCTTCACTACTTAGTAAAGAATAGTTATACCAGCTGGCAGCACCCTAACCAAAACTAACAATTTTAAGTATTAAACAAAATCAACTACAGGAACACATAGGAAAGCTTAATATAGAAATATGGAAAAATTAGAGGCAGGCGTGGGGTTTTGCCCCCGCTGCATGGAAGGATGTAGACCGATCTTGCTAATTTTCAACAGTAAAGGTTTCGAAAATCTTTGTTAGAATCTATTTACTTTATGGCGTCGGAAATAAATATTGTTGAAATTACAAACGGAAAGATAAGCTTAGACCCACCTTTTATTCTACCTGTGGTAAAGAGTAAACGTGTTTTTGAAGCATGGGAGTTTTTAGAAAACTTTTATATTCTTGACATTTCTGGTTCATTTTCTTCACTTTCGCTTTTAAATGAATTAAAACTTTTAGTGAAATTTTCGTGAAATTTTTCGTGTATGAAAGTTTAGATTTTTTTCTAAAATTTTAATTTTCAATACAGCAAAGCAAAAAAAAAAAAAAAAACAATAACCAAAAACAAGTCTATGTCGAATCTTATATACCCTTCGCCATCTATGTAAATCTAGGTTAGTGAAGTAACTCCAATCATAAAAGCAAACAGTGGGGGGTGACAGAGAATTAAAAAAATATGAACAAAAATTTCGTACACAAAAATATAATTGGCTCTTAATAGGTTAAACGTCTTAATAATATTATTATTATTATTTTTTGTATTTCCTTAAAGATCTCTTCAAAAGCCTTTAAATGATACCCATATTGATATTTAAAAAAATTTTAAAAGTAACTCGGGAAAGCGGAAATTTTTTCACTTGATATTTTTTTCTTATTTTTTATATTTTTATCGCCCCGTATATTTCTATTTTGACTGAAGTTACTTCACTGCTTCAAATGATCTAGAAAAATTAGAGGTAAGGGTGGTGTTTTGCCCGCTACATCGAAGGACAATGACCAATCTTGATGATTTCCAATAGCTGATCTAGTGCCTTGGCAAGCTTGATTTCCACACTAACACGGACGGACAGACGGACATCGCTCAATCGACTTCGCTATGCATATGAAGTTAAAATATAAATACTTTATGGGGTCGGAAATAGATATTGTAGAAATTACAAACGGAATGTAAAAATTAGTGATACGCTTTTTCCCCTTTTTCTGATGAATGGTATAAAAAAGAAAAATAGAGGTACTCGCGTTTTTAAAAACATATATCCAGAATTTAGGGCCCGATGTTGCTAACTTTCAATTACATGCCCTTAGTTAATAGCGTCGTTCTAGAAATTGCAAACGAAGTGATAGACTTACATATACGTTTTATATCTTAAGTGTGCGTAAGAGAAAAACCAATGAAAACCGTTGTGCTTTTTTTTTATCTTATAGTACCCCAACTGCAAGAACAGTAGAAATACAACATTAAAAGAACATTTTTTTTGTGTAAAATTTGCGATTTTTGAAGAGTCGGATCCACAGATTTTATTATAAGCAGTGAACGAATTTTTCAATATTTTTTTTATAAAATATACCAAAATCTTAAAGGTAAATTAATTGAGGTAAATTAACATTATTTTTTTATTGTAACCCAGAGTTCATGAGTTATATAGTCAGAAATGATACGACAAATATTATTTCGGGAACAATTTTACAAATTCTGTTTTCTATAAGTTAAAAAAATACATTGTCGTAGAAAAGTATCTTGTTTATTATTATTGGATAAGCGGTTATATTAAATATACGTACAAGTTTTTAAGTTTTGGATGAGAATATGGATCACGAAAATAAACATTTAAAATAAAAAAGTGAAAACTTATGAATGTGTGAAGAAAAAAGATTTTTTGTGAGAATGAGTCTGAGTGACTAAAATTTTTTTTGCGTAAGCGAGCGTGATTTAAAATTTTATTTACCTAAAAAGAAAGACCCACATACACCGAATCCAAGAAACTATATAAATGAGTTCATGTTTGTAATTAAAATTGTTTTTTTTTTGGCAGGAAAATTGCCCGTGAGAATCATACACAAGAAAACTTCATGGAATTCTGTCCTACTTAGAAAAAAGTCAAGAGAAACTCTAAATGCAACTCTTATCGTAAGAAAGATTAGCAAGTCGGACAGACATGTCAAAAATCTGTCAATTCACATTATACTACTTTTTGAATACACAAGCAAAAATTGGCAGATCTATCGACTAAGTCTTATAGTGTGTGTGCATACACGATTAATCGAGTATAATATCTGTTATAAACTGTTATTGATCGAAATTTTGAATATTTTTCTTTGGGCAGCATTCTAAAAACAACCGTTTTTATAAGTCCTCACTAATCATTATATTCAAGAAATGGTAAAAAAAAATTTCGCCTTGGATTCGTTGATTCAATGAGGGTTTCAAATTTTTAGGTTGCCATATCTTTTTATATTAAAACAATCCAGACGTTTTAACTCGACTATAAGAACAATCGCAGCTGCGAGCGATGCGGCAGTGTTAAGCAGAACTATGAGAAGAGAAGTTTTTTTTTTTAATTTGTAGTAATTTGTGTTATTTACTGTGTTGCAAACAAAAAAAAAAAAAAAAAAGAATTCTTGGCATGATTTTTTCGTGTAATTTTTGTAAATTAAAACACACGTCAAGTTCACTCTATTTGATCTCCTTACTATTTATATCACCTTTATTAGACCGAAAGTGGAATACAACTCTCATGTATGGGCCGGTGCTTCAAAGTCTATTTTGGAGTTACTCGACCGCGTACAGGAGAGAACGAAGAAGCTCATCTGTGACAGTAGGGTATCCAGCTCTATTGACTCACTGGAGCATCGACGCAATGTGGAGTGTGTTTTATGGTTTTATCGTTACTACAACGGAATGTGCTCTTATGAAAACAGGGAATTCGTAAGTAATGTGAAATCATTCAACGCTCTAGATTTATTTTGCAGTTGGTTTTGTTTGTTTTGAATTTATAAGAAATGTCTCGGAAGTCAACTCTACAAAAATTTTTAGTTTGCTGTTCTTGCGAAAACTTTCTGTGTGGGAGGATAAATAAAATTTAAAAATGGATGGGTAAAGTAGAATGGAGAGTGATGAAATATAAAAAAAAGAACTACGAAAAGTAATATATATACATACATATCTACTTCTGAAATACAAATAAAGAAAAAATTATCAAAATAATAATAAGTTTTCAACCCTGAATGCGTGACATACGAGTATGCCACATGATAATTTCCTTAGCGAAACATATTTTTAAGCCTTTTCCATGTTTGCATGTGTGGCTAATTACACACATACAGATACAAGCGTTCACACATTTAAAATAATTTCTGCTGTTAAACTCGAGTTACAAGCGAAATTTCCATTTTCCTATTCAAATCATTTGATGAGAGAAACATTAGATGCATTCACCGTGAACGAATTATAGTGAACTTCTATAAAACATATTTTTTTTTTTCTAAAAATTAGAAGAAAAAACTATAATTTAAAAATCACCGGAAGTTTGCACTATTTTTATAAAATGAAACTTTAACGATTCTTTCCCAACTAAAACACAATAAACTGCACCATTTTTTGCTATTTCTTTTACTTCTTATTTTTTTTTTGTTTGTTATTTTTGATCAGAGTCGAATCAACTATTTAAATTTTTGTTTTTGTTTTGAAAACACCCCCTTCATGTTCTATTTTTGTGCGTGCAATTGTATTGCGCTTTATAAGGCTTCTCACACTCATTCAAAGGGGCATAAATACTTTCAAACTTCTGTGTGCATTTCTTTACATGCGGAATTAATATTTTTGTGCGTGTTTTTTATTAATAAAAATTCTTTGATGCGTAACTAGAGGCCAATGGCTTTTTTCTCGGCGTTGTTTGTTTTTTCAACATAAAATTGTTCCACTTTTTGCGTTTATTTTCATTGTCATGTATTTTCGGGTGTTTATTTTTTCGTTGATTCTATAACAAAAAAGAAAGAAAAAATTATAAAGAAGAATTATGTTATGCAATGCAAATGTCATTAAAAGTAAAATTGAATGCCGGAAGTTTGCATATGCGTAATATTTATAAAGTTTATTCAACGTGCGTAGCAGGGATGGAAAAGTTCGTACTGTTCGAGATCATTGGTTCAATAAGAACTCGCTTGACTAAATTTGAACATTTTTCCAGATTTATGCTGAATCACTCAATTAGTTTTACTATTACTTTTGCAGGTGTCGCCATTAATAAAAACTCTTATTAACTATTGCTTACAACACATTTCTGAATTTTCTCGAAAAAATGCCTCAAGTGACTCTTTCTTCTGAAATTTAAGTGTCTACAAGAATGGCCAGACGCGAATGATTTTAAACTTTCCACAAACAGCAACGATAGTGAAGGAGCCTTAATTCAAAAACAACTACTTATGATTCATAACGTTATTAGAAGCTGTTCAAACGGGTTGAGCAGGACTTTTTGCGCCAATCTTGACAGTGTATTAAACAAGGACGCAATTTTACACTCTTTAATTCAAATGAAATAAAATGAATAGCTCATAGCAACAAAATTGGGAAAATTTTACTTTTGCAATGTTTAAGATCGAAAGAATTAAGGTTTTAAAGGGACATGCATATTTTTGAAAGAATAATATTTTAAATGTGTATAAAAATGTTGTAGAATTAAAAAATTGATTATCGAGCCCTAGACTAACAGTTGTCAGTAAAGATGTTCTTTGCTGTCTCCATTAAATTAAATAACAATATAATTTATTGTATTGTTATTGTATTGTTGTGTAACATTAACAACAAAAAGAAATATAAAATTATTACAATAAAAATTAAGAGAGAAAAAACAAAAAAGAAATAATTAACACTAATTATTTACATAAAAGTAAACAAAGAACACGTTGCTCTAGACAATTTGCTAGATATAATTTTAACTTAATTAAATGAACAATGAAAGTTCAAAATAAAGAAAATAGCAAAGAGTATTCTCTGTAACAAAAATATTTTAAAATAAAAAAGACACACATTTACATTTGTAAACATTTGGTAAAAACAATAAAAACGAGGGGAATGTGTACTGTAAAATTATAACAGTTTAATTATAACAGTTTAAAGAATGCAGTTTTGTTGTATAACATTGAGTATTATTATTCAGGGTTACAAAACTTGTTGTTATGATAATCGAATAATTTGCTTTTCCCCATCAAACTTTATTTAATTTATAACAGTTTATTAGTTATTGAATGATGATCTCTCTTTCTCTCTTAAAACTATTTTTTTATAATATTAAGGGAGAGATATTTAAAGAGTACAAAAAATACGCTGTTTTTGGTGATCAATGGTTTGGTTGCCACACTTGGTGGCTTATAGAGTTTATAGAACACATTAAATAGTTTTTTTTTCATATTTTTTTCTGTATAAATTTAAGAAAATTTTTGTGTTTGGCATTTTAAATATTTAATTGAGAAAATAATTTTTTTTATTATCAGCAAAATTTAGCGTAACATCCGATGAATTCAGAGTTTAAACGATTTGTTTAATATTTGCATAAAAATTATTATAAATACTTTTGAAAAGTTTTCTTAATGATTCAGAAATTTTTTACTTATTAACCAAAGTTTTAAGGAACTTATGTTACAACGAGCTTTTTTTTTTAGAGTCTAGCTATAGTTAATTAATATCTGTTACAAATTTTAATTTTGAAAATAATCTCTGGATATATTAATCTTAGTTTTAAGAAGACTTACCGCGGCATGTAAAGTGAACCCTAGAAGTAGGTACTTTTTGACATTTATAAGGTAGGCGTGTCACCGTCCATAAAAAGGAACATCTGGTTAAAACTTCTTAGTCCAGTACAAGTGACTTAAAATAAAGACACAAATTTTGTTGTCTTCAGAGGGAAAGAAAAAGTATAAAGAGGAAAACATTAATTCGGACAAAACTATAAGGCCACTTTTTTAAATATTATTTTGAATGCAGCTTTCTTAAATTTTTCTGACATAAAATAACTTAAAATAAATGCTTGAAAGATTGTTTAGGGTGGATATTCAAGTGAACTTCGGAGCCTCTTTAAACATAACTTAATTAGTTATATTATTTAAAAAAAAAAACATTAAATATTAAATGTTTATACATACAGTGCTGTCTGGGTTGAGTGAACTCCCGATGCTATGAATATCTCGTTACAGTGAACACTAGAATGTGTACATTGCCTACTCTGTAGAGTGAACACTCATAGAGTGAACATACTTTATAGTGAGTTTTTAGGTTTGGCGAAGGAGAAAAAGAAGAAAGAAAAAGGAGAAGGGGAAGAGAGCCAAATTCTGGGCACATTTGAAATATCAGGCGAAATACAAGCAAACACAAATCCGATATCAGCTGCTAAAGCCATTAAGGTTTTTGGTAAGGGTATCAAATAGGCTGAGTTAGCCTTTCGCGAATATACAAGCTCTACATTGCCTTCGCGATCAAGCAGTGCAAACATCGGTAAACAAACCAAATAAACAAGAAATTACTACTGATTTTTTCCAATCATAAATTTAAGCTTTAGTATTACATGGACTTAAATAAAATTTATAACTTACACATGCATTTAAAATAAATAAATTAGTTTTTTTTAAAAAGTTCAACCTTGATTTAATGAAAAACCTGGGTAGAGTAAAATCGATCTGCAAAAGTTTGTTCACTCTACCCAGACAGTACTGTAAATTATATATTTTAAGTGAAACAAGACCTATTAAACCAGATAAAGTAAATCTAAGGCAATTGAAAATCATTAAAGGTTTATCTTTTTTTTTCAGTGTCACTTACTGCTTTGGGCTAATGAACATTCTTCATAGAAAACAAAAATTCTGCAAAATAATAAAACGAAAAGCGGGCAAAGTCGTAACTGCAGCCAGCATTAAAAGCAATTTTTTGATCATGATTTATATATCATAATATTGGCGATTTTGTTCTCTACATTGTACGATTTTTATTTATCTGGCTTCTTTGAACACAGTGTTATGCACATGAGTTGTTGGAATAAATGCATAAAACACGATCTCTCCCAGTGTGGGGCTTCAAGTGGCTGTTTTGGTTGTTTTTGACTTTAAAAATATTAGTGAATGCATGTATGTGTGAATACATAACACGTAGGCGTGTTTGTGTGCGTGCGTGTACTGCACATATTTGAAATATGAATTTTTTTCTCATCAAGCGCCATTTTAGATTTTAATTGCTATTCTGTTTTGTTGGCATAAATTATCATCTCTTATGCTGCTCTATACTCACAAACAATGTTACACATTATGGCAACTGTTGCGCTTGTACATGCAGTGCCAGCCGCAACATTTTGGAGTTCAGAGTAGGAAAAAAAGTCAATGAACTTTTTCGGCAAGCACTTTTTTTTCAAAATTTGTTATATGCATAAGCATTTGTATGGGTTTGTAAAAGTGTTTGTGATAACGTGAATAAGTTTAAAATAACATAATGTTTTTATTATATTTTTTCCATTTAATTCTGTTTTTTTTTTTTTGCTTAGAAACTTGTTATTTTATTAGTGTATGTGTGAATGTGTATGGAAGTGATAATATGTTGTTGTTTTTGCTTGACTGCAAGTTGCGATAAGTATGAATTTAGAAACTATAAAAATGTTTTAATGCTGCAGTATTTCTTGTCTTACTCTGTCCTATTGCCTCTGCTCATTAGGTCTTTTTTTATAAAAAAAAATGTACATTAGAAAAACAATAATGTTTGCGTTTGTGAATTTGAAATATGTTTTTGTTTAGGGGAATCATTGGCGCTCTTTGATGAAGGGGGAAGAGAATAAGTGGGGTTTTATTTTTAAGCACAAAATGTATTTTTAAGATGGCGAAATATGTTTTTGTGTAAATATTTCAATAATTTTTTTAGTCTAGAAATCATTGTTATTAAATACAGTAGCTGAAAAAAGTATTCTTTTAATATAAAATTTTTGATTTTTTTAAATCTGTTTTAATGTTTGATTTTAGAAATTTCCATTAATGTGCTTATTTCTGAGAATGTATCTTTAGTGCTTGCAGTAGAAAACCATTTAATATAATTTTCTGTTTCTCAAGGGAAAGCAGAATGCAAAAACAGTATTTTACAGTAAATGACTTAAATAAGTGTAAATAAAAATTTTGTAAAATTGTAACCTATTTCACAAAGTAGAGCACAAAAAAAACAACAACAACAACAGAGAATTAAAAAAAAAATTAAGTACGATATATAATTTAACATTTCATCGGCTATTAATTGGTTAGAATTTATAAAAAAATTTTGTATTTCCTGAAAGATCTCCTTAAAAGCTGTTAAATGAATCCCATATTGACTATACTGACAATCGAACTTTTTTATGAAAATTTCAGAGGTCCATAACTCGGAAAATATGGCCTGTGCCAATTTTTTTACTGGATGTTTTTTTTTATTTCTTATTTTCTAATTCGCTATCGCTGCATATATATTTTTTTTTTTATTGGAGTTAATTGATTGTTCCAAATGATATGGAAAAATTAGAGGCAGGCGTGGCGTTTAGCCTACTGCCTCGTGGGTCATGGACCGATCATGCTGATTTTCAATAGCAATTCCTTTGACACTACGTCTGATCGATTGCCGTATTTAAATATTTCTGTTGCTCATCTAGTGCCTTGGCAAAGTTTATTTCAAAACTAACACGATCGGCAGACGGACATCAATCAATCGACTTCGCTATGCATAAGTACTCAGAATATACTTATTACTTGATGGGGTCGGAAATGGATATTGTAGAATCACACAGCTTACAAATACGTGTTACGTATACAAATACTTCAGGGTGGGTCACATTAATAAAAAATGTGATGTTTTCGCACACAATAATGTTCATTTTTAAAATCATGCTGTGTTTTAAATATTTTTAAATATGAAATTTGACATCTTTTGACGAAAGCAACAGTTTCTTACGGAAGTTTTCTTACATAACAGATTAATTTTTTGCATGCGTCTACTGACAAATATAATTGTAACATACCTACATAACTAAAGCCCGTTTGTAGACTTTCGTTTTCCACTGTATATAATTTTTTGTGAGTTTATAGATGTTTTTCTTGTATCTGCGTGAGTATGTGCATAAATATGTATGTATGTTTATGCTGCATTTTTTTACAGTATTTGTTATTTTCTACTGTACATATTTCTTATCAATTTTATTTTTTTTTATTAATCATATAAAATAAAAACTTGTTTAATAGTTTTATTTAGAAAAAATGTAAGTATTTATGTATGTATGTGAATATGTATGCCGTGGCAAAGGGCTTAAGTTAACGCCATTAATATTTCGCTTAATGAACACGTACGCCATGTATCCATTTGAAAAAAAAAAAAACAAATCAAAAACTACAATAATAAAACCGGAAAAGCTTTTGCATACTTTTGCATGTACAGGGTTGCATTAAGTGGTACACAAACACTTAAAGTTGTACCAGAACAACAAAATGTTGATCACCTTCACAGAGATCATGATCCAGCCATGTAAAATGTTTGTTTCAAACACGATTGAAATTCAATGCAAATTCAATGTTTAACAAACAAAAAAAAAAAAAAAAAAAGGTTAAAAGTGTTTGGCATCAATAAATCATTATTTCTATAGAAATACTTATCCTTGAGCTTATTTAGTGATCAATTAATTTTAAAATATTTATATGCCCTTCATCTGAAGTTGTTGTATTATAAATTTTAAAATTATGGAAATTTTTGTTGAAAAAAAGCAAATATCTATTAAAAATTATTTAATTAAATGTAATTTAAATCAAAATTGGCCATAGCTTAATGTTTTAAATATTATGTTTGAAATACAAATCAAGCAAAGAAAAATTGATTTCATATTTATTCTGACTACTCGACATTAAAGATCCGTCTTAATATAATGGAAATTTATAAGCGGCTGATTCGATTGAAAAAGGTAGTACCAGATTATAAGACAGTAGATATTTAATCTCTAGTAAACGAATTTTAAAAGTATTTTTTTTATGTAACACTGAATTAAATTCTGGCACTTAAATAAGGAATAAATGAATAAGAAATTATCTAAACTTAAGATCAGAAAAAAAAATATTTTTTGCACAACCAAATTAAGAAAAGAAAATATACAAATTTTTATTATACTAAAATTATGCATTTTTTTTCATGGTGTAACACTTTAATTAATAATAATAGCTATATTTGTCTACGTATTTTGTATTTGTTAGCAATTGTTCTTAAATTAAAGCCAAAAGCAAGTTATGCCATAAGAGAAAAAATTGTGAAGCAACGATATTAAATATATTTGATTATAAAATTTAATATAGCACCCTCAAAAGGGGACTCAGGATGTTTAATATTTTTCGGATACAATTGTCACATACGGTGGCATGAAAATGTACCCAAAATCGCTGGTAGTGTGACAAATACCTTAAAATATCGCAATAAAAATATCAAATAATGTTAACGTACTCGAAAAATTGATTTAAGCAGTGATTTTTATAAAAGAAATTCCAATTTGCGATTGCCGATTTTTAGCACTAAAATGGTTTTTGCCGACAAAAAGAATTGAAGTCAACTATATCCGAACAATAAAATTGATTAAAAACTGGATACTAGAAAATATCCTTTCGTATCATTTTTTTTTTATTAAAGAATTGTTATTTTCAGTTATGCTTTAGTCGCATATGATAGTTGTGTAAATAAATAATTTTAAATCAGATTTGAAAAAAAATAAACATCAAAGAAACTGGTAACGAACTAAACCTTGGCTTGAAAAAAATTTATTATAATTATAATTTTTTTTGCAAAATATAACACATTAAAATATTAGATTTAACATACTGTATAATCTTAAGTATTATGCCAATTAATTACTTAATAAAAATAAACTTATGTATCCGAGAACCGAGTTATTTGAGCGACAATACAACATTAATAAATTAGAGAAAAATTTTTTTCTTAATAATAAAAACATACTAATCCAAATGCTTGCTGGGTTTTTAAGTACTAGGGTCAACTTTAAATGCTTTACAACATTCAAAATACTCAACCGACTTAAATAAAATTTGATTATGCACATCTGCAAATAATTTTTTAAAATAGTCAATTGTTCATGGAAATCGATTGCATAATGTGAACTTAAATGGTAAAACAAAATTTTGTCTTGCCTTTTATTTATATGAATAATACATAGAATATAAAAAGTAATTTGCAAGAAAGCAAAAAAATTTATTTTGTAAAATTTTTTAATATTTTTGTTTTTTCTATAAAAAATTGCACAATGTTCAATATTTTATTTTAATCCATCTAAAAAGTGAGTTTTTTTATACCCTTCACTACAGGTAGTATATATAAGTTTGTCATTACGTTAATAATCTGTACAATATCCATTACCGACTCCAAAATCAACAAAATCAGTCCTCGGCAACGGGTAAAACACTACGTCTGCCTTTCATTTTTCCATATCATTTGAAACTAATCTATTAAAGTGAAGTATCCCCAATCACAAAAAAAAAAAAAAAAACAATATATGGGGCGATAGAGAATTAAACAAGTAAGAGTGCTATATTCGCCTATGCCGAATTTGTTTTTATTGGATTTCCTTCATTGTTTCAAACGATATAGAAAAATTAGAGGTAGGCGTGTTGTCTGCGTTGAAGGACATGGAACGATCTTGCTGATTTCCAATAGCACCTCGTTCGAAACTATGTCTGATCGACTGGCGTATTTAAACATTGAACATGTGAAGTGTTGTACATTTTTTCTTGTTAAATTGTTACTCAATTCAATTATATCCGATGGATATCGAAATATTGGAAAAAATAAAATAATAAAAATATTTTATAACTTGCGAAAATTTTCCATCCTTACAATTGCCGATTTTTTTATTATACTTTTGTCTATCATTTCGTGGTATGTGTCTATATTCCTTTGCCCTCCTCATGCACTAGGAATGCGTTTATCTAAATCGTGAGCTCAAATAAGGTTTCAATGACTGTTGTAGAACAAGTCATAATACCTTTACTGCCATAAATCACATTCAAGCGTTCGTTAATTTTTTAGCCGATAAGAATTTCGGGAGCATGTTGTAAAATTTTCTTGCAACATTTATGTACATCACAAGTGGCCCTCGAGGCCATATTAAAAGCCATCTCTTTATACTGTTTCCATAACAGCTTGGAATCTTTTATATTCAACCTCTTATTCCTGATCTTTTACCACGCCATTCACGTACTTAGCCTGCTTGCTTAGGAGTGTGCTTTTTAGTTAGTTAAAGTACGATGGTCTCTGCAGGGTTAATAGTTAGTAGTAGTGCTAAATAATTCCAAAATTCTTATATTTATTAAATATTCACTTTTTCTTTTCTAAATTTTAAACAAATATCTGCTTACATCGTTGCATGTTGAAAATTAATAATAAAACCATTTTTAAAAGTTGCTGTGTATTCTTGGAACATCCTTTGTATTTGTACAATAAAAGCTCTCCTTTCATTTCATCGTCTTTTTTGTGAAAAGTGTGCACCCATATGAAAAAGGAAAAATAAATAAGTGGCCCACATATTATTAATTCATTTAGATTTCGCACACACATTCCCCGTCATGACTTAATAAAGAGCTCAATTTTGCAAAATAAGAAAAATCTATTAAAGAACAAAGATATTTTCCGGAAACTACATTGACAGCTTCCGTTGTAAAAAAAATTGTGCTGAAATTTTATGATCATGAATTTCCCACACATTGTTTTCGTAAATAAAATTCGAATTTGAAAATTACCCGTCACTTAAACTGCTTGTTGAAACATAAAATATGTTTTAGAGTGTGCGAATGTTTTGTTGCTGTTTTTTTTTTAAGGGAAATACATTTTTTTAAGGAAAAACCTGCGGGTCAAAGGTTTTTAAATACAAATAATCAATTTACTTAAACACACTTATCAATAATTAAAAAAAAAAAAAACTGCAATAAAAAACAGTGACACTTTTTACCACTACGAATTTTCGCTGTTGGTGGTGTCAATGTTGAGGTTTAAAACCAAAGTTAAATGCCGTACTGTTGTTGTGTGTTAATGTTTTTTGTCAAATTATCTTTATGATCTTTGGATTTAAACAAAAATGAATCATGAGAATTTTTTTAATTGTGCGGTTTTTGTGAAAAACTAACAGATTTACAACAAGATAAAAATAATATTTATGTTTAGAAAAAAAAGAAAGAGTTGTTAATGAAATGCTGGTTGTTTCAAACAAAAAGAATTTTTTTTTACTATTAAAATTTTTTTTTTATATATCAAATTTCTCAAGTGCCTTTTAAAAGCAGCGTACATCATCTTGTGTTTTTTATCTAATGATTAATGTTTTATTTTAATGACATTTTTGAAAAAATGCATTAAACATTTTTAAACATTTTTAAGAATGTTTTAAGGATTTTTTAATGAGTTAAAACATCCTGTTTATTGCATGGGAGGTTTTTATAAACACTGTGAGAAATTTTTGTAAAAAATTTAAATTTTAAAGTATTGAAATAGAGTGTTGTTAATACTATTAATTCAAATAAGACCTTTAAAATGTCATTTTGGGGATTTTGATATTTATTAAATATTTATAGAAGACTTTCGTTACAAGTGATAAGTGCTCTAAGCTTGTCATGACCATTGTAATTTATACAGTATTCATTTCCGACCCCATAAAGTATATATATTCTGAGTTCTTATGCAAAGCGAAGTCGATGAAGCTATCTCCGTCTATCCGTCCGTGTTCGGGTTAAAATTAACATTACCAAGACACTAGATGAGCTAGAAAATATTTGAATACGCCAGTTGATCAGACATGGTTTTGAAAATTATGCTACTGAAAATGAGCAAGATCGGTTCATGGCCTTCGAGGCTGCGGGCAAAACACCACGTCTGCCTCTAGCTTTTCCATATTTTTTGTAATAAAACTTGTTTAGTGAAGCTTCTCCAATAAGAAAAAAATATGCGACGATTAAGAATTAAAATTTAAGAAAAAAAAAACAACAATTAAAAAAATTTGCACTCGTCCATATTTTCCGAGTTACAGGCCTCTAAATTTTCAAAATTTTTAATAAATCAATATGGGTATAATTTAAAAGCTTTTAAAGAGATCTTACAGGAAATACAAAATTAAAAAAAAAATGTTTAACTTATTTAGAGCCGGTGTCATTTTTATGTTAATTTATTTATTATTATTTACTTATTTTTTAATTTGTTTGTAGTGTATCACTTCCATATTTGTTCTTTTGATTGAAGTTATTTTACAGAACTGGATTAACATATATGGTGAAGGGTATATAATATTCGGCTTAGCTGAATATAGCACTCTTGTTTTTAATTTAAATCGATTAGTGAAGTAAGTATTTAATCAGTGTGAATGTTTGAATTATTTGATAAAAGAAAGAAATTATAAAAATACAATTACTTTTTTTCAATTAATAAAATATTAAAAATAATAAAAATGTTCACTATTTGTAAAAAACGTTTTTATTCACAAGATTGCTTCGAGTCTTTTGACAGTTATTTTCTGTGTGGCCAATTCGCAAATATTTTCCAACACGTCAAGTGTTCTGCTCTTATATAACGAATGGTTTGACCTCTATTAGCCCTAAAAGTAGTGATTGTTGCCACTTACTCGAATAGCGTCAATATTTGAGGCACATCGTAGAAGATCAAATACGGTATCCGACCAGAGCTTTTGTAAAATCCAAAACTGACAAGACGTAACAAAGTGAGTGGTCGTATGTTTTTAATTGCTGTGTCAATAAGACCTTTTAAGCGAATAATCCGAGATCTTTGTGTTAAGTTGTCGTAATGCTAGTGTTCTTGGATCGAGTTGCAGATTTTTTTGCTACAGCCACATTCTCATTAGCGCTCACCGTACAATAACGGGCATTATGAAAGTTGTCCACTAGCAAGGCGATCTAACGAATTTTTTTCGAAAAACAAAACTTCTTCTTAACAAGAAAACAGTTTAGTTAATAAAGCTCCTACTTTGTAAATAAGTTTAAAATTTTTCCAATGTTGCTCAAGTACAAGCCGAGGCATTTTTTTCCGCGAAGGCAAAATACTGACTGAGAGTTAAGATATATCAGTGCCAAAGTACCCTACGGCTTGAGTTATATTTATATGCCAGATATCTCTGTAGAACAATCAGTTATGGCGATGATTCTATACCGTTATTATGAACATAATTAGTAAATCCCGAACTACATTCCAATATCTCGACCAACACAAAACTAAGAGCCTTAAACTGTGGCCTATACGTCTGTATGGTTGAACCATCTGGAGCTTCACCTAAACCTTTAAAAGGAGATGACAAAAGTTTTACAACAAATGTTTAAAGAAAATTCGTTAATTTTTCTGGTCGAATTGGGTCAAAACGCTCTTGATAGCCAATTACAATCAAATTGAGTATAAAATCTACCGGCACAAGCAGATCTGGATTGGCAATAAATTGTAAAGAGCTCCGAATGAGCACCCGATTGGAACCCACAAGGCCATAGAAATCTAGATAAGTCTTAAAACGACTTGGATACAAGTAAAGATCCTAGCTAACGATCGAATAAAGTTGAGAGAATTTGTTGATGCCCTTTGTTCTCCATAAATATTTATTTAAAATTTTAATATTATTTTTTTATAAATAAGTTTTAAAAAATTAAATTTTTAGTATTATTTTTTTATAAATAAGTTTTACAAAATTACAAAAAAAAAACACAAAAATAAAGCTAGTAAAGCATCAATACTCCTCATAAGTTCCATTCCGTCTTTTTGCTTGCAAATATTTTAATATTTACCTTGTTTACTTTTCAGTTAGAAAAGAAAACATTTCGGAAATTCCATACGCTAGAAGCAGAGGAGCATGAAACCTTCGAGCATTCCACAGTTTGTAAGGGTGACGCATTAGGGGTCTAAAAGAAGTCATCTCGGATGTATATATTTTTGTAAGATGTGTATTTTTTGTGTTATTAAGCAGATAAAAAAAAAAAATAAAACAGGTTCAAAGCCCTTAAGAAGGCCGTCAAAAAGTTTTAATAATCACGTTCTGACAGAATTTCAAAACTCTTGAAAAAGAAAATTTTAAATATGAGATTTTTATGTTAAGCTATGTAAAACTGTCAAAATATTTTGTTCCTCAATTAAAAAAAAAAATATTATTAAATATTTCAACATTTTTTTTATGATTAAGACATTTGCTAAATGTGCTATTATTTCATCGATATATTTTGGTTAATGTTGAAGATAGACTTAAAATTCTAAAGTTTTAATTCCAAAAACTGAAACTCGTTTTAAAAATCCTAATATTTCTTTAGTTATTCTGAAAAGTGTTTTATGCTGCTACGGACTTTTAAAAGTCCAATTTTGAGTTATTTTGAAAACAATTTTGGACTAAATAAATATGAAAAGTGGTTAAAACATTTACTTATTTACTCTAAATGATCAAAATTTAATTGAACAAAATTTTATTAGAATACCCTAACCAAAAAATTTATCAACTCCTTTGAATGTAAGAAAGGAAAATTTTCTTGCACGTAACGAAAACGATCTTAAATTTACGTAGAAATCAACAATTTAAAGCCAATTGTCAGAAGAAACAACAATTGAAAATGTCAAATAATATCAAAACTGATGGCTGCTAATTTTTTTTTTTCATTATTTTCTTGATATCATTTGTTTCAAAAATTAAAATAAACTTTTAGTGAAAGTAATTCACTATATGACATCACTTTTGCATCACCTCAAATATTTCTCTTGTTTACTGTCATTAGAAAATTAAAGTGTAAAATGTTTTTAATTTTAAATAAAATACTTTATTATCAGGGCTGAATACATGTTTTTCATTAATATTTGAAAACTTATCATCTTTAAAATTCTATTGGATATAAAAAAAAAAAAATAATTGTTTTTGATACCGAAATTCTCTTAAGAAAAAAGTTGAGAAAAGAGTTTTGTTAATATGACGCTAAGGCTTGCAAAAAAAATGTAACAATACTTTTTAAACCTTAAGAATCCTTAAAAATATTATAGTGCTAATATGCCTTTGTTAAAATTTGTTATCAATTAAATGAGATCTTTAAACTAATTGCACTTTGGTCTCCAGACTTTTCAAAAAATACAGAAGAAAAACAATCTTAAATGAAATGAATTAAAAAAAAAATTAAATGCATTGAAAGACACATATTTACGTGTGACAAATGCAACAGATAAACAATAAAATTGAAAAACAAAAACAAAAGAAAGTATACAACAAGTCAAGGAATGGACAGACCAAGATAAATCTCTTTAGAGAACAAAAAGTTAGAAAAGAATAAATAAATGTTAAATAAAACAAGTAATCGGAGCTGTTAAAATTTATCACTTAAGATGATATAAAATCAGACAGACATTTATCTCATAACAAAATAAAATACAATGCAGAGCACCGAATGCAGAATGCATTCCTAACCATCCCTTTTTTAAACTGGCTAATAAGTTGAAGAAAAACAAAAACTGACTGGCTGACTAAGTGACTGTCCCAAAGACATCATAGTCGTCACTTTGTAATGAAATACATTTCTATACGCACACAAACACACACCTTAATTCGTTTTTCTTTTTTTGACTTTAAATGTCAACCAAATATCCATTTTTGGTTACAAATCTTTTGTTTTTTTTTGTCTTTAATTCTTTTTTTTTTTTGTTTTTTATACTTTTCAAAAACTGAATGTTGGCTTATTTGCTGATGCTAATCTATGAGGCGAGTTAGGCCTTTTTCAAAATTTTTCTTGTTTTTTTCTTTATATCTAAAATACCAAAATGGAGCAGAATATTTATGAACAGCATTTGATTTCTTTTTTTTTTTTTTTGTTCTTCTAAATTTTCTTTTGTGCGCAGTTTGTTGCACTTTGTTATAAAATGCATGCAAGTGTCGAATTTTTCTTTGTGTTTTTGTTTGTTCGTCTGTAGTTTTGTCTGAAAAGGGTCAACGATTTGTTACCTGTTGCGTTTTTATTTGGTCTTTATAATTATTCGATTAAAACAGGTTTAAAATCTGCCATAAATTTCTTTATAAACATAAATTTATTTTTTAAAGGTTTAATGCGCGGTGCATTGCTATTTCAAAGAAATTTATGAGAATTTATTGATAAAAAACTATTTTTTTTTTTAGAAAATTTCTAATGATCAAAAATAATCCAGTTTGAAATGTCTTAAAACTTTAAGTTAGGATTTTTTTAAATATTAAATATTTAGAAAACAGTTTTCTCTTAGAGACATGGAATGTTTGAGTAAATAGTTCATAATGGTTGCGATAACTTCATTTGTCAAATAGAGACATGTTCAATGTAATAATTCTAATAATTTGATTTCAAAATGAGCAGCTCTACTCATTTTTTACATGAGAAATAATTATTTCAAACGACTGTTTGACTTTTTACGAATCAATTAAAGAACCCCAGTCCTTGAACGAAACATAAAAATTTTTAAAAATCATTGCTGCTGCACAGTCAGCTATTTAATTTTTTGCTACCACTTTCCTACTGCCACCTTTTTCGAACCCCTTCCGCCCTTAATGCTTATAGGCAACCGATTATGGCATCTTAACCCTTATTGAAACATGTCTTTCCATCAGCCTCTACTCTAGAATTTTTTATTACAGATTGTTGGCAGCTATCTGAAGGCCTTCTTTCTCATCATGGAGTCCTAAGTTATTGCGTGTATTTATTAAAGTCTCAGATCCCTCCATAGCATCCACGTTTAACAAGTTTTTGCCTGTGGTGCTAAGTGTTAAGCCATCTAGTGTTGGACAGTCACACATTATATGATCTACCGTCTCAGCCTGTTCCAATCATAGTCTTCAAGTATCATCTTTTTCGATCCTCATCCTGGCCAGATGAATCTTGAAATTTTCATAACCTCTCACTCCATTTTTATATCTGCCAAGGAGCTCTTTGAGCACTATTCGAGCCTTCACTGTTCGGGTTGAGTTAGTTCTACCACTAAAGGACTATCGCTCGCATTAGGTTTTTTTTTTACAATGCTACTCTGGGTTCTAGTCTACAGAGATTCATAGCAGCAGATTATCTTTTTGCTAGCTTGTCTGCTGCTTCACTTTCATTTTTTAGCCTTTAACCTAAATCAGTGTTACCTCGTTAGCCGAGGTACATCTGTAAAGTTTGAAGACACAACGCATGCGTTTTATAACCAAGTGGTTTTGAAGTGCAATTAGAACTTTTTCCGACGATAAATGGAGATCTACTCCCCCAAACGCAGACTACAGGTTTAGCTCAGCTGATAATACACCTGCTCCTGCTCTACCGTCCATAAAAGAACCATCAGTAAAAATCCTGATAATATCTATTAAAATGACAACAAAAATAATTTAATAGCAGGCTCAATTTAAAATTTAGCGTGTATTTAAATCTAAATGTAATTCGATCATTAAAAGAATTGGGTTCTTCACAGCATTTTTTATGGATAGAAATTTTAATAAAATTTAAATGAAAATTTGGCCCACTTTTGAACATGGTTATCCATTTTCCTCCATAGTTATCCATTGCATATTGGGGCAGAAATGAAATATTTTGGAAATCAATCAGCAATTAAGATAAAATTTCACAAATTTTTATAATAGGAAAATCTCAGTCTGCATTAAGAGCTCGAAGTTTCTAGACGTGTTTGAGGCGTGGAAACAGGGCCAGAAAAAAAAAAACAAAACAGGAATATTTTGAGGACTTTGTTCGATGTGGTTTTTACTTGCTTCCTTGCTATATTGTGAAACTTAAAACAAGCTGCCCCATATTTTCCTAAATAAGAAAATATGTGATTTTTAAATTAAATATTTTAAAAAGTGTAAAATTTTACAAAATTTTGATCATCATTCGCCTACAAAAACAAATTTTCTAAATGAACCTTGCTGTTGTTTTTTTAAAGCATCATTATGGTAAGAAAAATTGAACAAATTGCTTAATGTTACACTTGTTGACCTCCCCCGAAAACGAACTTTTTTTTAAAGAAATTTAAATTTTAGACCACTTTTCCTAAGGTCCGGTTTTTAAAAGTCTTCATTAAAAGTTTTTCATGACTCTAGAGGAATATGAGGATTTTATAGGCAAAGTGTAAAATAATTGCAATTTTGGGATTTTTTGATGCGTATTTTGGGAATTTTAGGACTTTTAGTTCGTCTTAATAATCTACAAATGGTTAACACTTGTTTATTCTGATTGATAAAAGAGAAGCAGGAAATCGAAATCAGGAAAGTTTTTAATAAAATTCTTTATTTGCTTGTTATCTTATTTAAGCAGGGTCATCTTTAGAATGATTCACTGCTGGTAAGTGATAGTAAGTAACAATCCATTCAGTCATGTAGAACTCGTTTATGTGTTTTTAAAACTTGTTTTTTATGTCCCTTAATGCTTTGTGTCTGTTCTTAGAAAATTAATACTCTAGAAGAATTTGTACGACTCGAAAATAATTTAAAAAATTTATGGAACTAAGTTAAGAACATTTTAGTTGATTTTTCTTTTGTAGTAGATTTCAATTTTTCAGCAAAACTCGATCTTAGATGTTCAAATTCTTTTGCAGTTAAAATTTATTTATTTTTTCTTAATTAATACTTTTGCCACCAACTACCACTAATCGTGTTATTTAATCCGTTGCCCTTATGAAGTTTACAAAAAACAGCAACACATTTAGTTTTTCCATTTTCACAAATTAATGTCAAATTATTAATTGAATAAAAATACAAAAAAAATGAAATTTGTTGATTTGCTACAACTTTCGTACTAAATATTTATGAGAATTTACGAACTTTCCATTCACAAACAAACAAAGAAGTTCAAATTCAGCGAAAGAATTAAGTGTGCAATCATGGAAAATGCGGGCTTTCATTTCCCCGTATATTTGAAGATGAATTTTATCATTTAATGTTTTTTGGGTAGCAAATAATTGCATGTGATGTTTATTAGAGTCAATTTATTAAATTGAGTTTTCAATAATAAATTTTTTAGATTTTTATTGAAGACGAGATCAATGAACTTTTGAAAGAAGAAAATTTATTAAAGTTAAACATTATTTTTTCTTTTAATTTTTAATAGAAAGCATTTGACTTATTGACGAATTCTTGCTCTGCCTGAAGACCGCTTTTTTGATGTTTGAATTATATTAATAAATAGCAAACCTGCCTTAAATGCTGACCCAAGAAATGATAGATACTTCTGTCTTAATACTACTAGACTATTTATAAAAGCATTTCATCCATTTGATTCTGCAAATCTCTTAAATTTTAGTCCAATTGTATTCCTTGTTTTTTTTTTATAAGGACCAGTACTACTTATGCATGGCACTGTGCCAGAACTAGGAATTTAAGTTGTGGGAATGGTGATAGAGGGAGTAGCGCTTGTGGACATTTGATTTAAATTTTTGTACATTGAAAGTGACAGGAAAGAACTCTGCAGGGAGTTTATTCCATATACGAACTGTTCGGCTAAAAAAACGAATTTTCACTGTAACGCGTAGTGCGATTTACTAGCCAATCGACTCAAAAGGAATGCTCTCTTAATGCAGAGTTTGTTGCGCGTACGAAATTACGATATTCAGGAACAAGTTTCCTGATTTCATAAGAGCTTATTTCACTTCACATTGCGTTGATGCTCCTATGAATCAATAGAGCTGAATACCCTACAGTCACTGATGATCTTCTTCTCTTTCTCCTGCACGGGGTCAAGTAACTCTTAAATAGACTTTGGGGCACCGGTCTATATATAAGAGTTGTATTCCATAATTTTTTTACAATTAAGTGGACTTAGAACCAGCTACCTTTAAGTCAATGAAACTTCTAGTTGAAACTTTTTCTAAATAATATTTTATCTTGACTTGACTTTATCAAGAGCCCTGAAAACTAAAGACTTGAGTTCGTAGAGAAGGGTTCACAAATATGTTTTCCTAATTTTCCTTGACATGTGAAACTTCTTTCAAATAAAATTTAGAGGGCCGTACGACTTTTAAGCATATTTAAAGCCAAAATGAACTCGTAGATCAAGACTCTTTCTTCTTACTAAAATAATTGCTTAATTCACAAAATCCTGTATCGTGTATTTTGTATTGAATACACTTTCTGTTTATATGCTTATGAACACGCAGTGTATTATTGTATCAATTTATTTTGTATATTAAACGTCAAAAAGCAAATAAGAAGAAGAAAATCAGTATTCAGAAAAAAGTTTTCAGGAAGTAAAATGGACAATAGGACTAAAAAGAGCAAAATTTTAAATTTTGTATGCGAAAAGTATACTTTTAATATGCTAAACAGTACAAATGTCTTTTGTTTATTTTTTTCTTCTTAATGTGATATGAAATTCACATGTAGTTGATAACACGGTTACCAATACAACTTTTTAAAAACATGCAAAATAAAAGTGTATTGGTGTATTGAAATTTTATATGAAAAATTTCCAACAACAAGCATACACTATTGTATTTTAATTGAACAATACACAGTATACACGGACACAAGGGGTTTTGTGAGTTAAGCAAATGTTTAAAGTTGTACTGAAGTTAGCGTCTATTGTATTTTTGAAATCATATAAAACCTTTTAAGTTCTCAGCCATACCTTGTTGAAATCATATATTCAGGCCTACAGAAAGTCACAGCAGATCACAACGCGGCCGCTTTGCCCCAATTAGTAAAGACTTTGCTCTCTTAAGATTAAAATGTCTTGTGTCATCACTCGCTTACTGGAGTTGCCTCAATGATCAACTTTTACGCTAATTGTGAGCCTTTATTTCACCTGCACAGACCTGCCAATTATTAAGTTTAGACACTGCTGACATAGAAAAATTCTTGCCCCGTGGTTTTTCTTTGCAGAAGTAGAGAAAAAGCTAAGGACTTTGATTTTAGAACTTCTAGTGAGTGTATTATGATCATCATTGCCACTAAAGAAAAAAGGGTCTTGAAAACCTCTGTTTACATTCTGCATAATTTTTATGTCGTATTTTTGAGATCAAGTTGTGGCCGCAATCTAGCGCCTCTTTCATTTCCAGCTTAACATATTTGTATCTGAATACTGAATATACTTTTTTCCTTTAATTGAAAGCCATCATTACTAAAGAAACGAACCGCGGGATTAGAGAAAATATTATCGCAAATCTATATGATATCTTTTGTATCATTTGCAGAAACCCTCTAGGTTCTCTAAATATAAATTCAATAGACATAGCAGATGTGCTTTACAATATTTTAAGTTTAAATTTCGATCATGATTTTTAATGTAAGCAACATTAAATTATTCTTATAGTTTTTGCCTTAATAACTCAAAAATATCATCACATAAGTTTCTACATAAAAATAAGACCTGCATTAAATATTCGAAGATTTTTAATGCTTGACTAGCGAAATATTAATTCCTTTTTCTAAAATTTCCATTAAAAACCATTTGTAATTAAATCCCATACAGGTATTGCTATCAAAGACATTCATTTTCGTATTTTACATACGCAATTTCCTCATCATAAAATTGATCGATTTTTTTCCTGCAACATCCTGGGAACACATTGAAAAAAAATGTTTATTTTCTTTTCAAATTGTTTAGAAATCATCAACATTGCGTTATTCTCAGATGTTAATTCATGGTTTGATTTCGCTGCTCATTATCATTTCTATGATGCTCATTAACCCTTTTTGCGTTATAGCGACTTGTTAAGCGATTTTATTTCCACCCCTGCAACAATAGTGCATTTGATTTAATCATGATGCGAATCACTATGATTTTGTTGTATTTTAGATTTATATAATCGTTTGCAACAACTTTTGACTTAGATTAAGATTGAAAATTATTATCCTTCTGGTTGATGATGACTTAACAGCTTGTGGTGGCAATACAGTTTTTAATTTTCTTTGACCATTGTTTTAAAAAACTTTTTTATTTTTTAATACTGAATTGTTGGCCGTCCGTCGACTTAAGTAATAAAAATAAATCTATTGTGGAGTTCTTTGCTTACGACGTCTTGATTGTGTTCATTTCCCAAACAAAAATTCGTAGTTCGTCCCAATTGTGTTCCTTATTATTAACGAAGAAAGGGAGTATATGTGACTTAAAAGGACAGACAAATATCTCTTGTTATGTCACATCGTCGAGCAGCAGCTACAATCTGTTTTTCGATTATAACGTAACAGTTCTCAGTTCTCAGAGAAATAAGTATCCGCCTGTCTATACTCAATATCACCTGCAATGCTCCTAGACTGCGTTGTATCAGCTCTAATAATTTGTTAAAACTGTTAAACCAAAAAAATAAAATTCTACAGGGTAACGCAAATGTAATGTCGCAACAAAAATATGCCTCGTTTTTAAAAATGGCGTTAAATGTTAATGTGCTTTTTTTAAACTAATGAAGCGATACACACATCTGAATAAAGACGTTCGTTGTTTTACTCGTCGTTAAGCCAGATTTTTTATTTTTCGGTAATTTTTGAAGCCTCTTGTTTACCACAATAAACCAAAAACCTTGCAAATCTCAAAAGCAATACAACATTGCAGAAAAACTTAAGTTGGAATTAGATATCTTGCATACAAATGTTGCTCTACGCAGGAGATGGCCACTGGATCGATATAATGTTTTTACCTTCTGTTTTTCCGTTTTACATTTTAAAATACTTTTCACAAAAAGAGAGCTACGTTTTTCATAACTAACGAAATAATAGTCAATTTAAATTTAATTTTGAATCTTTTTACAGATTAAGATAAGGATCTCCCTATAACATTCTTTATTTAATTATTAAAATCTTTTTAACATTTTAGCCACGATTGATGCATAAACAAACAAACAAAAAAAAAACTAACTAATAGAAATAGGGTGTCTATTAATTCGTTAATACTGAACATTTAAAAGATGCCTTTGCTGCTTACTTTTGCATCAATATCCTGGCCTAACCCTTTACTTTCTCAAAAACCATTGTTTTCTTTATTGTGTATTTGTTGATTGACAATCGTTTGTTTGCATTTATTTTTTGTTTTTAAATTCATTTTCAAATAAAATCGGCATTATTTTGAATTTTCTCAAATGTTTGCATATGAATATTTGATGAATTGAATTTCATTGAATAACGAAAAAATTTACAATCAAAAGACTTTCCATTAAAGGGTTATTATTGAAAACATAGCAAAAAAAAAAGAAAAGATAATAAAGGTAAATTTCATAATATTGAGGGAGGGTGTGTTAACAAGTCAAAATTGTAAGAAAAAAGAAAATTAAGTGGAACGTGAGAAAATTTTGAATTGAAGAAATTGCGCAGAATTAGAAACTTAGAAAGAATAAATTTAAAAAATATTAGTTGCTTCGTTAAGTATTTGAAAATAATTTCATTTATAAAATACAATTCCTTGTAATGAAGTTGAGATGTTTTGATTTTTTTTAACATTTTTGTAAAGAGAAAACCAAGTTAACATGCAATCTTGCATTTGAAAAAATTTTTAAAGCCATTTTTATACCAAAAAAAAAAAAATACTATAAAGTTTGGGAGCAAAACAAAACCAGATTCAAAAGGTCAATAAAACCTTAATCCAATGATGTTGATGTTGATATTGTGAATGTTGTTTTCACTACATTTTGACTACCTGAGTAAGCGTAACTGACACAAAATAGCTTTGCATTATTTTAAATACAAATATTTTTTTCCCTAAAATTTAACAAATTAAAAAAAAAACTATAACAAAGTTTAAAGAGTGTGATAATTAATCTCTTATTGAATAATAAGAGAGAAATGTCTTTTCATCAGAATACGATGACTGTCAGTATAAGCTTCCGCATTAATATCTGCTGCCGTTTAGAAAAGTGAAGTGCAGAATTAGATAGTCCTTTCGATAGTTTTACATGATTCTATCGCCTTCAAAAAAAAAAAAAAAAATTGCACATAATTTTGGGCAACAATTGAAAAAATAAAAGAAAATATGCAGATTCAAATAATCGTAAATTTGTCATTAGCTAGTGCCCAGTAAAAAATTAGAAATTACCTTAAAAAGTACTTTCTATATAATGACTTTGCCAAATTCTGTTACTCGCTTACAAAACGCATTAAATTAGTTCGCAAATAAAAGAAGTAGTAATTGAACTAGTTCTTCAAGTTAAAAAAGAATGCCTTAAAATACGTACTAATGATTATCATGATTTTCTGTAAAAATTAATGTAATCAATTCTTAGTACTCCTAATCGATTATAAAAGTCTCATGCCTTCTTAAAATCATTAGATTGGTAATCCAGTTGGGAAGTCCTTTTGCCAAAAATGCTTAATTCCACACTCGATTAACTTTTCTGAAATTTTTTGCTGGGTGTCTACAAATTACTGTTCAAAAACAGTAATGAATATTCTACTTAATGTCTAATGGAATTTTCTAACAAAGAACTAGATTATTTTCAGACATGTAGTCAAAGAATTTTCTGTGGATGGGTAATTATATTTTACGTTGTACAAAGACGCAATAGATTTTTGAATTTCTAAATATTTTAGTTCCAAATAAGTTTTCTTAACGATACTAAATCTTGGAGCGGGTACTAAATCTTCGCAATGAAAATAACGTTAATTAAATTTAATTATAAAAAATAATGCTAAGAATACAAAATATATTTTTTACTCATTTTCAACTAATTTCAAATGGAGTTAACCCATTTGGCAAGTAAAGCATCCAAATACGAATTTTACATGTCTACTTTACATGAGCGTAGTTGTTTTTTAAATTTTTTTATATATTTTTAAAATGTGAAGGCTTGGGATTATAAACATTCTCCTCGTAAGAATGCATGATTTTGAGAATTGTAAACTTCGTGAATTATTGAAAGCATTTTTGTTAAAAACGTGAAAATTCAATATAATTTTAAAATTCATTTAAAAATTAAGAAGAAAATTTATTGTCAAATTTTAATTTATTTCAAAATAGAAAAAGGTCTTTGCACTTATAAAAGTTTTTATTTGAGTTAATATAATAAATTTATTTATTTTTTAATTAATTTAATTATTTACTTCATTAAAAAATTTTTTTCTTGTTTTTCATTGAAGATTTAATTCATAAAATTATTTATTTAATTACAAATTATTTGTTATTTTTTAATTTGAATCCATTACATATTTATTTTAAATTTAAAATGTAGACAAATAAAGCCTTTAAATTTTGCAACCATATTTTTTATCAGATTTTTATTCTGCAAAACACCTTTTGAATATCATTTCAATAAATTCTTGCCGTTAAAGCATCGAAAATTGACAACTAAAAATACGACTAATATGACACTTCCTAGAAATTTAGTTATAACAACCTTAATGAATTTGAAAAACTCAAATTTGGCGCGAAACACTGTATTTTTGCGGTTTCTTCCTTTAGTCGGGATGCGTTCCTTATTTATATAATTTTTTTAAGTTTTCTTATATATTCGTCTGCATCTATTTAAATTTTATTTCTGCATTTTGAGTCTTGATTGCTTAGACTTTGTTTTTGCCTAAAACTGCGAATGACAATAAAAGAGAATTTCGCAAGCACATGACACAGTGCATCCTATTCGTCTTTCTTCTCTTATTTAAAAACTCAATTATTTGAGAAAGTTTTAAGATGTGGACAGGGACTTATAAAGTTTGCGTATGCTGCTACTGCACTGTAAAGCAGAACAAAATATTTAAAAACAAGTAAAAGTGTTTTATTCGGCTATGCCGAATCTTATATACCTTACACCATTTGTGGTTAATAAAGTAGCTCCTGCCCAAAAAAATAAAACAAATTTTGCAGTAACAGAGAATTAAAAAATAAGAAAAAAATTATGAACGATATATAGATGTAAATTAGAGGGTGTCCCAATAATTCATGTAATTTAATATATGTAGCCAGAAAGGTTAAATTTACAAAGAACCTTTATTGCTAAGTCCGCTATAATAACAAGTCTAAAATTTGTATTTGCAAATTAAAAGGTGTCCCAATAGTTGATGTAAGGTGATGTATGTGGTCAAACTTTTAAGCCGTTATAAACAGACAGCTAAAATTTACAAAGAATCTGTATTGCTAAGTCCTCTATAACAACAAGTATAAAATTTGAATTTAGAAATTAAAGGGTGTTACCATATTTGAAGTAAACTGACTTACATATCGCTATCGTTTGAATCGTTATATACAAACACTTGAAAAATAACAGAATGTCTACCACTCCATCTGGTATATGAAGAAGTATAAATATTTAAAATTATAAATTATAGGGTGTTACAATAGTTGCTGTTTTTTTATGTATATGACTAAACTGTTGAGCAGTTGTAGACAAATGATTGAAATTTGCACAGCACCTTTATTGCTAAGTCGGCTATAATAAGTAGCAACATAAGATAATAACAAATTAAAGGGTGTCCCTATAACTGATGTAATTTCACCTATATGACCCTATCTTTGAAACCGTTACAAACAATCTCTTGAAAATAAAACAGAATGTCCATTACTATACGAGGGCTGCTATATATATTTCTGGCCTGGCAACACTGAGTGCTGCCAAGTGCAATCTGATATTTCCATTGGAAAGTTTTTCATTTTTAAGCATAATCGTACTCAAAACGTTTTGACGTACGACCATTATTTGTGTTGTTTACAGTGACTTGAAAAAATTAATATAGAAAAAAAATGGAATTAATTTGTGAACATTTTCGTGCCATCATTTTTCACAACTTTCGACGTGGATTATCACAACAAGAATGCATTGATGAACTTAAATCTTTGTATGGCGATGAAGCACCATCCTATAGCACTGTGAAAAATTGGTATAATGAATTTAATCGTGGCCGAAGCTCGCTCAAAGGTGAATGTCGTCTAAAAACGGCTGTTGTGCCAGAGAACATTGATGCCGTGCGTGAACTCATAATGCAAGATTGACATGCGACATACCGAGAGAAAGAGACATCCTTGGACATTTCTTCCACCAGCATACATTCGATACTGCATGAACACCTGGCCGTAGAAAAGGTTTGTTCTCGTTGGATCCCGCACAATTTGAAAGTCGCTCAAAAAAAGCTCGTGTCGATTGGTGCAAAGAAATGTTGCAAAAATACGATTGCGGTGCTTCAAAAGACGTTTATAAGATCGTTACAGGTGACGAATCATGGATCTATGCGTATGAGCCCGAAACGAAACAACAATCGACCGTGTGGGTCTTCAAAGACGAGCAAAATCCAACAAAAGTTGTTCGTGGATGAAGCACTTCGAAGCAAATGGTCGCCTGTTTCTTAGGCGAAACTGGTCATGTGGCGACTGTTCCGCTTGAGCAACGTAGGACGGTCACTTCTGAGTGGTACACTACAATTTGTTTGCCTGAAGTCATCGGAGAAATTTGAACAACAAACAACAGAAGACGAATCATTGTTCATCTTAACAATGCGAGCTTTCACACATCGGCTCAAACCAGAGCGTTTTTGACCGGCCAAAACGTCGAGTTAATGGGTCATCCGCTGTACAGCCCTGACTTGGCACCTAATGACTTCTTCTTGTTTCCGCACATCAAGAAAAAAAAAAATGCGTGGTGAACGATTTTCGTCGCCAGAAGAAGCTGTTGAAGTGTTCAAAAACCATGTTTTAGAGGTGTCTCAATCGGAGTAGAAAAAGTGCTTCGACAACTGGTTTGAGCTCATGCAAAAGTGTATAAATCATGCTGGAGAATACTTTGAAAAACAATTAAACAATTTTTGATTATAAATATTCGCATTTTCACTATTAGGCCAGAAATATATACAGCAGCCCTCGTATGAAATCTAATAAAAATAATAAATATTTAAAATTAGATATTAAAGGGTGCCCTAATGATTGTAATTTAATGTAATGAATTGTCCATAATTCTTTGAAATGTTACAGACAAACGCTTGGAATTTAATTTAATTTTGTTTTACTGTGTCAGCAATAAAAAGTGTAAAAAATAAAGGGTGACCACATAACTGCTAAATTTTCTTGTATAATTTGCATTTTATTCTACGCCACATAAACAAACCTGACGCAATCTTTCTCTGATAAAATATAATTAATGTATAGTTACCGTTTTAAGGAAATATGATATTAAGTTTTTCTGTTTTGAGTCAGTTTTTTTTGCAAGAATTATTAAATTAATATTTAATTTATTCCATAAAATACAAAGAAATAAAAAGTTTTTGCACCTGTTATTTGTTTTCAGATTGAAAATCCATTAATTTTTCCTCTTCGTTTTTAATTAAATATACAAATTATTCAAATTATTATTTAATATACTTTTTAATTAATTTTATAATCAATTTAATTGAAAATTTAATTAAACTTTAATCTGAAAACAAATAAATCTACCTTAAGGCCAAAAACTTTTTTCTGTATACTAACATTCCGTAAGCAAAATAAATGTCATAATTTTTTAAATAAATTATATTAAACTTTGTCTGAACCTGGTAAAACAAATATGTTGAATTAAGTCTCCAATATTATTAAATACCTCGATGAGACCTAGAGACAGGACAGTTGCAAGAAATTCTATCAATTATTTTTTTAAATATAAATTTCCTAACAACAAAATTGCTTAATTTATAAAAAAAGAAGAAAAGAAACAAAAACATTTTATATTTTAAAATGATTATGACTTTTAATCAAGATAAATAAACCTTTTAGAAGAGATACTGTCTCTTCTACCAAACACTAAAACTGCATGCTGGCATTTTAATCATTATGCAGCTCACCTGTCTCGAGCACATGAAGTGCAATATTATTTTTATGCATTTTTAAACAACTTTATAATGAGCATGAATTTTTAAGGCTGCAGCACAAATAATGCAACATTAGCATGTTTCTAACAATTGTTTTCGAATCATAAATTTTATTTGAGCTGCAGGATGCTTGTCCTGTCGAGTTCAAAATGAACGAAGAACAATAATTAGCAGCTGCTACTGGCTGTTAATAATTTCTTCTTTCTGTTTTTTTGTCTTTTTTTCAACAATTTCTTTTTGTTTTCTGCAGTTTTGCTGAAACAAGTGCAATTGTGTTTAACGAAAATCGTATAAGGGATTAGAAAGAAAATTGGTCCGTTTGACCACAAGTAATAAAAACAAAGAAAAACAAAGTTTGGGAAAAAGGTGTTAAAACTAGATCGTTAAATAAACAAAAGATTTAAAATAAAACTCCTTTTGTGCATAAGAAATACTTTTTTGAACTGTTTTTTATTTTGATTTTATTATTTGGCTGCAAATTAAAAAAAAAATAAGTGGAATAGATATGATTTTCTTAGATAAAAAATGAATCAATTTTTTTACTTTTTGTATTTCTGTCAGCTCTGCTATAAGGTCCAGGGCAAATGAGCTGTTATTTTTATAAACGGTTTTAAAATATTATTACCACAACTTTCACAGTTTATTCTTTGAATTTTAGCTTCAGTGTCAGTTATTCAATATCCCACGCAATAACTCTGCGATAATGAGGTCGAATTAGAGCATTTTGTTCAAAATTTGCATATTTTTAAATTTGAAGTCACGTTCGATATATAAAACGCAATAATTTGTCCTCTGATTTTCAAATGTCTAATGTTAAGACATTAAGATGTCAAATATTATTTTCGAGGGCTAAGACCAGATGTAGGGCAGCGCTGCTCTGGGCATTATAAGGTTTTTGGACAATCAATCAAAGATAGCAAAAAATATTGGGAAATCAAAAGAAAAGGAATTTTTTTACCACCAAAATAACTTCAGCTTGAACTTTTATATAAACGACGCTAGACACTCTCAATTGACGTCTTGTAGAAGTGGTCACATTGCAAATTATCTTCCTCACGAAATTATTTCAAATTAAAAAAACCAACTTTTTTTGTGACCAAGTAAGTAGCTTCATTTAAGCTTTGCGATTCTAATAAAATCAATAACTGCTAGAAATTATATAACAATCACAATGATGAAAATAATTAACTGAGTTCGAACTATAGAAATAATAGTTTGCGAAATCTGTCGGCCTTAATTTTAGGGATTTTTATTTAATATCTGCATTAAATGCTTGCAAGAAGGGAAAAAAATAAATGAAAAATATTACCCATCATTATTGCTGCCACTTCTAGATGCATTTATCATGTGGTTGTAAAATTAAAAAAATTGCAAACGCGACACATTCAAATAGTTTCCCAAATCTAAGTTATGGAAACATTTTTTGTTTCTCAGTTTAAATTGAGTCAGCGCGAAAAACATTTGATTTCAAGTTAGAACACTCGCTGTGTATTTAGCTAAATTAAAACTAATTATTATAGCGGCTTGACTTATTGAACTCGAGTCGTATTTTTAAGTTTTCATTACTCTTAATAACTCAAACGTTAATTTCGTTAATATTAAAATAAATACGTAAGTGTAAGCTTTGCAAGCTTTTTAAAAAAACAAACGTTTTACATAATTTTTCCTCTTTCCTTTTTATACTTCTTAGGAAAGAAATGGCTTGATCAAGTTTACAAAAACGTTTATATGTGTGAGCAGAAATGGACGAATTTTGTGGCAGGAAACATAAATTTTTTTTAAACTTTGATTTCTTGAATTTCTAATGCCTCTGATATGATGATTTACAAAGGCATTAATACAATAACCCACATAACCAGGGGTGCCAGATGATTTTGATAAGAAATTGGCATATTTGCACACAGAAATCGGCATTATTAGAAATTTAGTTTTATAAAATCGACAAAAAAATCAACAAATTAAAAATTCTCTATTTAAAATGCAATTTTTTTAACAAAAAAAACAACAAAACAAAGCATTTCATTAAAAAAAATGTTAAAAACATAAAATATAATACAAAATCTTTAAAAATAACCGTTTATAAATAAATTGTTTTAACTTCTGATCGTATATAGTGAGAACAATCCAATATTTTCATATATTTTTGGTCTCTAGAGTCACTTAAAGCGGTTTTATAAAACATCTAAAAAGTTTCAATTGGGCTAGGAAACAAATTTACCAGCGGTTTTTTTCTTTTTATTGACTCTTTTTTTGGAATAAATTAATGCTGAGACATTCGTTAAGTGAAAAAATATTTATTTTGCTGAGTTGTTCAATCCATTCATTACATAAGTAATTCTATATTTCATTTTCAGTTCTAGCAATTAAAAATCACGTTGACTGTAGTCGAAGTGGTAAGCACGTTGGCTACAAATCTGGTTGACCAAATTCAACCCCTGCGGCAACCAAAAATAAAAAGTGTTTTTTTCTGTTTAATGGTATAAATACATTTTCAGAATTAACATAAAAACTTGCAGTCTCCTTCGTCGGTACTTCTTCATAGCATATTCGCCGGCGAAGTAAAATAACTAATAAAATGGCTATATCTATCTTTCTCTTTTCACCACCTGTTTTATCTCTCATCCATCCCTTTCCTAAAAGAATAACTAAATAGACATTATTGCCTGAAGTGCTACTTCTCTTAAAAAAAAAATTGTGATCAATCATTTTAATATTATTAAATTTATTTGAATATAATTTTTATTTTATTTATTTTTTTATTATTCACATAAAATTTAAATTTTATTAATATATTGAAAATTATATTAAAGTAATTTAGTTTAAAGAAATTGATTAGCTCATTTTTTTTTTTTTTACTTACATCACTTTTTTATTACAATATCATCGGCATTTTTGGAGTAAAAATTAGCAAATCGGCACTTTGATAATTTTAAGGCTAAAAATCGGCCAAATGACGATAAATCGAAAAATATGGCAGGCCTGCACATAAGTTGAGGTGACTGTTCCTAACAATGGAAACTCGTTTGTTTGTGTTATGCTTTATTTACCCTAAATCCAACTCTAATTATGGTTTGTGTTAGGTCAAGAAAGTTTATTTGGATGCCATAGAACCATTATAATACTTTAATGACCAAATCCTTTCTTGAACACTACTATGCCCAGTCTTTAGAAATCGCATGGAGCTGCTCTTATTTAGTGTCGCATCTCTTAGACAGTCCAGTTTCTGTAACAATCTTTGATCCAAATATTTGAGCTTGCTTTTCCTTGACTGAGGTTCCAAGAATTCTAATTAACCTCCAAGTGGTTTGGTAGATCACTTGCGTACGGTTTTCTCTAATATCCATTCGCGAATGCTCTCATGCTCTGGAACCCGAACTGTCCTTGCTCAGTTCCATCAAAATAGGATCAAAGATTAAATACAAATCAGATCACATCTTGATTTAATTACTTCTGATTCAAAGGCGGTAAACTTCATTAAAATGGCGATGAAATATTTAAAAATTATAAGCTTGATAAGAAAGTTTAATAATTTTTTATTTTTTTCCCAACCAGGATTTGAACCGTGGATGTTACAATTTAATTAAAATTTACTTAAATTAAAATTTTTCTGCAAGTGTGTAATTTTTCTTGTTTTTTTTTTAAACGTCTGCATACATTTGTAAAAAATATTTCTTTGTAAAAATTTCTAAAAATTAAATTAAAAAATGAATTCTAAGACGAAAAACTAAATTATTAATTAATTGTTAATAATGTTTTTGGCACCAATTTTTTTTTAAATAAACACGTACCTCTGACACCTGAATACGTAAGCAACTCTTGTCTCTACGACAAAAACTTTTTTCAAAATTAGCAATCCTGCTCCAAAAAAATTGACTACTCCATTTAGAACTGTACATATTTATGTTTTAAAAAAAATGAGTTCCTCAACATCGATTTAGAAAAGCATTAGAATGATTTTTAAGACATTTATAAATTAAAAAAAAGATCTTTAGTATTTTGAACAGATTTGAATTTTTTCATTTTTTCGACTTTGTTTAAGAGAACAATAAACAGTCATCTTACATTCTCACGATTTGCTTATTTTATCTTACGAAAGATTCAAATCCACTGATAAAACCTGCATTTGCTTCAACATGCAATTTATGGGACACCTTTGTTAGTTGTTGGTAAGAACACACAAAATAAAGAGAACAACAAAGAAGATCACAAAAGCATCACAATAAAGACGCATTTACGAGTAACATACTCATATATGATTTTCATTGTCTTTTCTATAAAATTTATATCAAAAGTCATAAAATTAATTTTTTTTAAGAAACCCTTACAAATCTTAAAATTAGAAAAAAAAGGAAGAAAAATGCTTTAAAACAAAATTCTACCCCAAAGGCCACTCATGAACAAGTCTTAAACAAATAGACAGAAAAACAGCTATTATTTTCAATTTTCTTTTACCACAAAAAACTCGATCTTTAAAAAAAATGATTTTCTTTGAAAGTTGTTGTTGTTGCAGTTGTCGTTAAAAAGGTTTAATGTGAAAATTGACTTTTTGGCTAAAACACCACAACCGTCATTAACTGTCTAACTAAATGACTGACTGACTGACTCAGTGACTGCATTCGTATTATTATCACTATAGAAATGATCTCTCATGATCAAAATGTTACAATCTGTAATAAAAATGCACACTTGCCTTTTGATACAGGTGAAAAAAGTATCTTTTTTTTCTTCTATTCCTGATTTGGGATATGAACGATTTTCATTTAGGTAGAAAAATCTTTTTGTTGTTGTTGTTGTATTTCTTATTTGGGGTATGTTTGCTTTGTTGCATCAATTGTGCGATTAGAGAGGAGGAACGATGAGAAAATTATTTTTTGATCCTGCAAATGTTTAAATTTTCATTGTTGTTGCTTTTGTTGTTGTTTATATATTTTTTCATCCCCATTGTTTTCTTATGCAGCGTGATTACGCGTTTTTATTCCTTGTGATTTCTTTATAAAAAAAATTTTTTGATTGCATTTCACGTTTTTCATAAGAAATTATGTGCAACTGTGCGTTTGTGCACTTTGTTCCTTTATTATTTTAAACAAAAGTTGACTACACATACACATACACACTTATTCTTTAGATGTTTATGCATGGGTATGCAACAACCTGTCTCATATTTGAAATTATAATTATAATTGATGGTTTGTTTGTCTTTATTAGAAAATGACTTTGAGATTTTATTTATTTTCTAAATTTCTAATAAAAGTATCGAAAATGTTTGATAAAGGTCTGACACAATGGGAATCATTTGAAATTATGTTTTGTTTTTGCAAATGCTTTCTTTATAATTAAATACTTGTTTTTAGTTCATTTAGTAACTCTTCAGCTCTGAGCTGCTTGTAATTTAAAAAACTTTTCGTCGTTAATTTAATCATTAAAAAATAAACGTTTTAATTCATTCGACAAAAGGGGAGCTGTTTTAAATACAGCTGCCTGCTAATCAGCACAAAGCGAATGAATTCCTATTGGTCGAAGAATAGAAAGTAAAGCGTTTTTAAACTTTCGCTTTAAGACTGAAAATTTTTTGTCACGTTAATTAACCAAAATCGACAAGTGTTTTATCTTCATTAACAATGCAGCGTTTAAATTTTGTTACGATAATTTTTGCAGTTGGAATACTGTAACAGAACATTGATTATGGTCCTTTTTCCATCTCCCTAATTTGTACTTTACCTTGAGTTTTTTGCAAACTTTGCATTCTGTTTCGGTTTTCCTAATTTATAATCAAAATTAGAAAGTAATCAACCTCATTTATTTTTGGCCTGAGATTTATCACAGCATTTAGAGTACCTTTAGCTTTTTAACACTTATACAAGCCAATTCTGGGTAACCATATAATCAGCGTTCTTGCCGAATCACCCTAAGAGCAACAGTCAACAATTATAAATCTTCAATAAACTTCGTCTTAGTCGGAGAATATTTTAAGAAGCCGTATTTTCTCGCCTATCTATAGGTAACATTAAGGAACTTAAACCATTTTTCAGTAACGTATTGATTTTTTATTTAAAAAAAAAAAAACTTCTTGAGCGCATTTGAAGCTTGCCCAGAAATTTCTTTGTCTGTGCTTCCTACACAAGTTTAAGGTACAATACGTAACAAAATTATGCTTTTGTTATACCATTCTTCAGCATAAGTGCTGGGTGAAGTCTTCAAAAGATAATAGCAAAATATCCTTTCACTGCCTCGACCTTTAAAAGCGAGAGTTATTTTTTTTAAGCAATGAGTTCCCAAATTTGTCGGCTTCAAACTTTTACCTTCTCCTTTAATTTTTGTAGACGTCACCTCCATCTGGGGTTACCTAAGAAATTGATTTATCCACCCTTTCTATAGTTTCGTTAAGTATCTCGTGCCATTTTTCTTAGTTACAACGATTGTTTATTATTATTCGTGGTTGAAGTAAGTTAGTTAGTTAGTTAGTAAGTAAGTTAGTGTTTACCCTTAAAAGTCTTACCCTTGTCCTAGTCGCACATCTTTATATTAGAGTTACCTTAGAAAATAGCTTTTGCACTCTTTGATAGATTCATTGCAGTCCTTTACTCATGAGAAAACAAATCAACGTGTATAGAGTATTCAATTTTATTATAATTTATTAATCCAAATGTTAATCGTAAGCCAGAGTCAGTACACTAACGATCAAGTCCTCTTGGCCGTGTCCCTTTTGTAGTTTCATCATAAATCTGGGAACTTTTTTTAAAAGATTAACTATTCTCCGGTTGACTTATTTGGTCGGGATCAAAGCTGAAATTTTGTTTCCGAAAGGTAGAAGGATCGGTTACTTAAGCTAGACATTATCAAAGGAGGCGGATAATTAATACTATTTTGGGGTTCATCAACAACAGGTACTGAAGATTTGGAATTTAAAAAAGCAAAACATTTGAAAGTCAAAATCCTAAGGTTCCGTAAGATTAGTAAAATATTTTACCAAAAATGAGTAACCGCTATTTTAACACATGTTTTTTCAATCTTTGCAGACACGTAAAACTAATTTTGTCATTCCGTTTGTAATTTCAACAATATCCATTTCCAACCCCATAAAGTATATTCTGATTTCTTATGCATAGCGATGTCGTTCTATCCGTCCGTGTTAGTGTTGAAATCAAGTTTGCGGAGGCACTAGATCATCTAGAAAAAATACACCAATCGATCAGACATAGTGTCGAAACGGGTGCTATTGAAACTCAGAAAGATCGGTCCATGTCCTTCGACGCAGCGGGCAAAACACCACGCCTACCTCTAATTTGCCTATATCACTTGAAACAATGAAATAAATGCAATTAAAAAAACGGACATGTAGAATAAAGAATTAAAAAATAAGAAGAAAAAAACAACATAAACCAAAAGAATTGTTGCTCGCCCATATTTTCGGGCCTCTTGAAATTTTCAAAATTTTTAAAATATCATATGGATAACATTTTAAAGCTTTTAAAAAGTTCTTTGGGAAAACTAAAGTTTTTTAAAAATTCTTAAACCTTTAAAGTCCGATGGCATTTTATGTAATATTTTTTTTTTCGCCTTTGCCAGGATCCACATACCGACCTTCTATAAATTCGTTAAGAAAATCAGAATTCCTTAATGCAGTATTGTTGCAGGTTATTGATTAAAGTATCGTTAATTTTTTATTCCATTATTCTTATTTTCCAATTTGTTAAACGATGAGCATTGAAAAATGCCCGCCAGAAAGAACTTTTATTGTGAGGAATGAAATAATTCAGTTTTCAGTTTTGTTTTTGCTTTAAGTTAAGACCCAAACTCTTAATTTTAACGGATAACATTAACTTTTTGTTCTTACAAATATGTAAAGGGTTGCCAAATTTTATTAAAAAAAAATTTTTTTTTCGAAGTTTCGAATTTGGAAAAAAAATTTTTGGTGTTTTTATTAGAGTGATTCTTTTATAAAATTAGATTTTCTGGCAAATTTTTAATGTAAATTTATTTATATTTAGATACTTATCGACTTAAAGTTGATGCGATCAGAGTTTCATCTGAAGTTGCATCTTCTGTAATTGACTTTTTCTTGCGATTTTTCTAAGCAATGCAAAATTTTATAAGATTTTCTCATGAATATATGGTACAATTGCAAAGTATAATCAGTTGTGGTGTTTAAAATTTCATTCAACAATAATAATACAGTAATACAATAAATTAGAAATTAAATTTCATAAAAATAGCAACTGTACTTTGCTTTCCAGCAGATTATAAAAATTATTGGCAAATAGCGCCAGTTGCCTATGATAAAGCAAAAAACACAACTCAGAAAGGAAAACCCTAAAGAAAATCTACATATATTTCACATAAGCATGACAATTGACAGCAATAAAATACAAGTTGCAACAAAACATAGAAAATTAACAAAAATGTTAATGTGTAAGAACTGCAGTTCAGCATGCGCACATGCAATTTTTGTTTATTTCGTTTTTTATTTCTTTTTTTTTACCTTTTTTGTAAAAAAAAAACTCCTATAGAATAATAGAAACATATTTTCTAATACTTATAGGCCAGGTTGTTTTATTTTAAAAGTTAAAATTCTACCTGCTGACGACAATGACCGTTGCATAAAATTGAAAAAGATAACGAGGGTTTGCTACAAAACCCACCAACACTAACAACTATAAATTAAATGCTGATAAAAAACTTGGCATTAGGAAATGAAAATTATTTTGATTGCAACATTTGATATCAAAAGGGATTGAAAATATGTGAGTGAACAAAATACGCTGCATTATTAATTGCAGTTTTTCCATTTACAACAAAAATAAAAGAAAAATGTGCGACGAAGTTAAAATATGAAGTCAGAAATTTTTTACCTGCAAAGAAAACAATTTCTTTCTGGTATTAAAAATATCTGCCCAAAATTTGTATTAATTTGTTTGGAAAGTCGTAATCTTTTTTAAGTTTGTAAAAATATTTATAGTCTGTTTCTAGGAGTAAAAATTTTCAAAATGTTTATTTTGCGCGCCATCTATCGGTTGGTAGGTTACATAGAATTGGAACAAAGTTCTTTAAATGCAAAATTTGCATACTTTAGGGAGCGAAAAAATTTACCTTATACATCCAATTGGATTTCATTATTTTTGAACCAGTTTTGCCAGATCGCACGATAAGTAAAGCCAGCCATTGTGATTTAATTATATGACGACCTTTTTTCGAAAATTTGTGATTTTTAGTTAAAATTGTATATTCATGCGCATTCAAATTGTGATTTTATATGTAAGTGAGATTAAATTATTTTTAGAGTTCCGCACACGGCCGTTTGTCAAGCCGCCAAGGGTGTCGCTTTACGCGCTAATTAAGTTTGCCTGTAAGGTGCAATCTATCTGTTAAAATTTCTTATGTACATACAAAATGTGTGAAGCAAACTCTAATAGCGCGGCGTCAAAGCTTAGTAATTGAAAAATTTAATTTTGACAGTGCGTTAGGGAGTGAAGTTGGCTGCTTCTTAGTTTATTTTTTTGTTTTTTCATTGTTAAAAAGTGATGACAATTTTGTTTTTTTCGGGGCAGTTTTAGTTAGTTAGAGTTAAATTACTGTTTTGGACACAAAGTTGACGCTCGTATTTAGGCATGGCGTTTTAGCGTAAAAGCTGTGGATCAGATTGTTGTGCGTTTTATGCGTTAATAACATTTGGCTCATAATTAAAATTTATGTAAATAACAGCATTTTATGCTAAATCCTAAGCGTTTGTTAACAGTTTTCAGCAGTTGTACAATATAAAAAGCTCTTATTCATGGTATTGTTATTTTTTTTTTAAAGTTGATATTTAAAATTGAAAATAAAAAAACTTTTATTTTCTTTGATTTTAAATTTAAATAATAAAACAATAAAGTGTGAGAAAAAATCAATGTTCATGCATGATTATAAAGAAATTGTTTTATTTATTTTAAAACAGCATTTAAAAATAGACAAGAAATACAATTAAAGAGTATAAAAATAGATCAGAAAAAAATATTTAACAGGTGGCTTCAGACTATAATTGAATGTGAAATTTTTGATAAATTTATACAAGTAAAACGTTTATAAATAAATACCAAAAAACTCAGGCACACAATTGATTAAAAATTAATAAATAAATTAATATCATTAATTGGAATTTCAGAGATGTTGTCTAGGGTTAGAAACTACAGAAGAAAATGCATAAAAGAAATTGTTTGGAATATATAAAAAATGTGTACAAAAACCTAAATATAAACTAAAACAGAAACACTAAAAAATATAATGAAATATTTATATTTAAAGCAATCAAGCAGAACTAAGGTATATTGATATAAAAAAATGCAAATTAATAAATTTTCAAAGTTATAAAGTCTGTTCAGCAACGAGAGAGTAAAACAGAAATTTTCAAAATTATTCTCCCAAATTTAAAAAAGTAAATAAACGGCTTTAGAAATGATATGTAAGACTTAAAAACTGTACGTTATGACCACTTAATAGTACCATTTTTAAAGAAAATGTACTAGAGTGCAAAAATATATTAAACAAAGACCACTAAAAGCCAGCAAAATGGTAACTACACGAAAAAACTGAAAATAGTACTCCAATTAACCAAATAGAAAAAAAAAAATGTACATAAAATGTTTTAAATTTTCTTTTAATTTTAAGGTAATTTTCAAAATCGTTCTATGATTTTATGAATGTATTTTTTTTTAGTTAGTTCTAATAAGCATTCTAATTGTGAATTAGATGTAAAAAATATTTATATTTAAAATAATTTCAACTTCATACATGTGTATAACTTATTAATAATTATACATAATAACTGTACTAATCTTTTTTAAATTGCACCGAAAAAAGTACATTGCATTGAATGTGCCATCACTGGCTTGTTTACTTTTAATTCTAAAAACAACACAAACTTCTGCAAAGCTTGAAGATTCTAAACCAAATTTCTGTTGTTTTACACTTTTTTGCGGCGCACTTTCATAGCTAAATTAAAGAAAAATAACAAAATAATATTACTTTTTATTCTTTTAATTCCAAATCCTTGCATTATCTTTAATGGTACAAAGATTTCTTTTATCAAACATTTTTTGAGCAAATTGTTTTTAACAAACAGCTGTTTCGCTAATTCTTGCAAGTAAAAATTTTACTATCCAAAACTTGCAACAAACTTTTTCTCTCTCACATTTTTACGCTTTTTTTCACTCTCTACTTGCAAGTCTTTCGAGTACGTGAACACGTTCTAGTAACAATTAGCAACAATTAGTAAAAAATTTTTAGTTACTGAACAGACCTATAACTCTTTCAACTTATTAAAACAACTCATTTTAAATTGCTATAAACCCGCCTTTCTGCCCACTGCTTATATTAAATACTAAATACTTCATTAAGATATCATATTAAAGGCAGAATTAGTTTTTACTTTCCGTTCCGTGACAAATCAGCTGATCAATTTCTGTTAAATGGAAAATATGTATTTGTGGTTTGTTATTACTTTGACGTTCTGTTCTGTTCCGTTCGAATCAGTAGAAAATAAGGCAGAATTAGTTTTTACTTTCCGTTCCGTAACGAATCAGCTGATCAATTTCTGTTAAATGGAAAATATGTATTTGTGGTTTGTTATTACTTTGACGTATTGTTTTGTTCCGTTCGAATCAGTAGAAAATAGAATTCAACGTTAAGTTACTTGAAAGTTGTTTGGTAGTGTGAGTGCAAAATTGTAAACAAACCATTTTTGCCATTGTAGTTGTTTTTGTTGTGTTGTGTATTGTGTGTTCTTTGTGTATTATAAACGGCTGGTTTGTTGTTACAGAAAAACTAATTACAATAATTTAAAAAGCAGAACGGCACGGCACAGAACAGCAACAGAAAGTAAAGACTAATGAGGCCTATAGAATTCAACGTTAAGTTACTTGAAAGTTGTTTGGTAGTGTGAGTGCAAAATTGTAAACAAACCATTTTTGTCATTGTAATTGTAGTTGTTTTTGTTGTGTTGTATATTGTGTTTTCTTTGTTTATTATAAACAGCTGGTTTGTTGTTACAGAAAAACTAATAACAATAATTTGAAAAGCAGAACGGCACGGCACAGAACAGCAACAGAATGTAAAGACTAATGAAGCCTTAAGTGAGAATGTAATTTCTATTTATATATTTTTTTTAGCGAGTTTCGGTTCGATAAAAGAATATTTTAATAATTTTGGTCTTACAATATAAAATGTTTAAAACAGTTTATAAAAAAATTTTACGTACAACCTTTTATTTTGATTTTCTAAAGAATTTGTAAGAAAAAATTAATTAAACATAAATCAATCTTTGTAATTTAATAAAAAATAAATTTACAAAACATAAAAAATTTTAATCATTAAAAATTAAAAATCAATAAATAATAAATATACAAAATTCAATTTATTTTTAAGTAAATATAACAAATAAATATAACAAACATATCTTAGTTTCCTTGCATATTTTTAATGTTTTTTCAAGCAAGAAATTTAATGTTGCTTGTGGCGGTAAATTGTTTATTTGTTTTATATTAAAAAATTAATTAAAAAAAATCACATAATAAAAATGTTATGATTGAAACAGCATAAATATTTATTTAGAAAGTTAAAAAGCATTTAAAGTTCTTGAAAATCCTTTCAAATTGCAAAATAAATTACTATTTTGTCAAAATGTCGTCTAGAAAATGCAAAAATAATATTATTTCTTTAAGATTGACAGTTTGTTAGCGCAACCCGTAGTACACTGTGTTGGTTGCAAAACCTAAATTTTACTTAAAAAAAACTACATTAATTAAAAATTTCAGACATCAACATTTTTTTGCAGACGGCAACCGTTTTTATTTCAAAAAATTCTTTGCAATTTAAAGTTATAATCTGTCCTATTCAAAAATGTTAAGTAGATATTGTGGATATATTCAGCTATGACGAATCTTATATACCCTTCACCATGTTTGTAAAACTAGTTTAGTGAAGTAGCTGGTATCAACCACAAAAAAAAAAAAAACAAACATTGTGTTGACAGAGAATTAAAAAATATGAAAAAAACTAAATTAAGTAAAATGTATAGCTTTACATAAAAATGTCATCGGCTTTTAATGGGTTAAACGTTCTTTAAAAATTTTAGTTTTTTATCTAAAAGATCTCTTTAAAAATGTCAGAGGCCCATAACACAAAAAATACAGGCAAGAAAACCCCTTTTTTACTGTTTTAATTCTCTTTCACTTCATATATTTGCTTTTTCTTCATTGTTCCAAATGATATGGAAAAATTAGAGGTTGGTGTGGTGTTTATCCTACTGCTTCGAGGGACATGGACCGATCTTGCTGATTTTCAATAACAACTTTTTCGAAACTATCAGGCATGTCACTGAACACAATTCCGATCGAAAGTGGTTTCAATTCAGTAAATTGATTTTTCAGAAAACTAAACACGAAAAATTTCTTCGTAATCAAACCACTTTCAAATTTTAAAGTGGAATTTAGTTTCTTTAGAATTTTGTTATTAGCGTTTCTTAAATTTACTTTTATGATGCGTTCCACTTAGATTAGCCCTGTTGTTTACTTTGGTTTGCAAAATATTGCCACATTTAAGTTAAATCGATCGGAATTGTTAATACGGAATTAAAACCATTCCGATCGGAATGTGTGACATGCCCGTATGTCTGATCGATTCTCGTATTTGAATTTTCTCTAGCTCATTTTGTGTTTTAGCAAAGTTGATTTTAACATTAACGCGGACGGATAGCTGGACAACGCTCAATCGACTTAGGTATTCAAAAGAAGTCAGAATATATATATACTTTATGGGGTCGGAAATAGATGTTGTAGAAATTACAAACGGAATGACAAAATGAAGGGTATGAAAATAAATGCCATTTTTTACTTTGAGGAGTTTTTCAACAGCAAAAAGCCTTTGATTTTAAGAAAAGTGTGAAGAAGGTGGTAGAACAAAACCATAACAGATGTCAAGAAATATTAGTGCAGTATAAGTTAAATTTTTTTATATTGTATGACATTGTATGTATGTATATTAAAAAATAAATATTAATTATATTAAGAAATAAATAATTTAGTTGTTTTTATTATATCAATCAATTGTGATCGGTATATGTATTAAGTGAAGTGAAGTTGAAATTTTTATCATCGTTAAATTTTTGTCTTATAAATTAAAAAATTCATAACATCGAGGTAGAGGTATAACTACATGTTTACAAAGGTTTCTCTCACTTTGCCTTTAAAAATGTTTTATCATTATCGATGGTTAAATGATCCATCAAATGTTCTGGTAGAGATTAGACCATCTGGCAACTTATTTACAAGGGCTCTACAAAACTTTAAAACTTAAAATGATATAAAAGCATTTAAATAAGCATTTTTATTTACAAAAAGGATTTAACAGCTGAAATGTCAATTCTTCCCATTTTCTGTTATTTATTGAAATTAAGAGAGGAAATGCCAAGAAAAGTATTTCCTTATATTCAAGTCACTTTTCGGAATAACAAATACTGAGTGAACTGACTATTATTGCGGCAAACAACATAAACGTTACCGTACTTAACAAAACTATTTTTTGCAGCTCTAGCGGTTGTGTATAAATGCTACGTTTGCTTGCACTTTATAAATCATTAACGTAATAGAATTACTGATTCATATTATCCTCGCGATTAAAATAAAATTTTTACAATTTTGATAAAATATGAATTTTCTACAATATAATGAAATTATGTCGAGTGATCATAAAGACATTAAAATCTGCTGATAAGCATGTTACTGTGGTTTTTTAATGTTCCTTATGCTGCCTTTAGACGAAATGTTTTTTATATCTGACTTGTCAGATTTTCTATAACAAAATACTTATGTGTCGTGTAAACGGTTTAACACATTTCTTATATTAAATACATACATAAAAGTCATAGGACAAATTTTCATTTAGAGCGAGAAAACATCTGACTTTAAGTGGTTCAACTTATTCTTTTTCAGTTTTAGCGTTTTTAAATCACCAAAAAATGTGAAAAGCACTAAAATGGGTGAAAACAGAACCAAGTTGTCCTCTTTGTTAGCATCAGCTGTGGCATTATCAACAAACAAAAAAGTGCAAGAAGAATTCATAGGTTATGTCAGAAGTAATTTACATATACGTTTAAAAGCAAAAATTATAATAATAAATATTATTAAAGGCCACATTAGTCTTTACTTTCTGTTGCTGATGCTGTTCTGTGCCGTTTTGCTTTTTAAATTATTTGAATATGTTTTTCAGTAACTAAAAAGAAATTACATAAAAATGCCATTGGCTGTTAACGGGTTAAGCATTTATTAAAAATTTAGTATATCCTTAAAGATCCTTTCAAAAGCTTTAAAATGATACCTATATTGATATTTTAATAATTTTGAAAATTTCAGAGGACCGTAACTCGGAAAATATTGGCAAGCGCTGATTTCCAATAGCACCTCTTTCGACACTATGTCTGATCGATTGTCGTATTTAAGTTTTTCTAGCTGATCTAGGGCCTTGGTAAACTTGATTTCTACACCAACACATCGCTCAATCGACTTCGCTATGCATAAAAAGTCAGAATATATATAGAAATTATGGGGTCGGAAATGTAGAAATTACAAACGGAATGAGAAACTTAGATACACCCTTTTTCATTTTGTGGTGAAGGTTATAAAAATAGGCTTGTATACAAATTTTGCACTCACACTATCAAACAACTTTCAAGTAACAGAACAAAACGGCAATGTAATAACAAAAAAAATTCAAATTTTCCATTTAACAGCTGATTCGTCACGGAACGGAAAGTAAAGACCAAGGCATATTGATACCAGGTGAATGCGGAAGTTTTTGCGTGTATTTTGTTTTTGTAAAAATATTTGAGCTATCAAAAACGTCTGGCAATATGTGTGTATGTATTTCTTATTTTTCACAAATACACGTTAAAGCTAAAACGCATGTTGGCCGCATAATCTGATGCAGTCACCTGTTTAATGTGCCTTGGTAAAGACTAATTCTGCCTTAAAATTTTACCAAAACCATTTTGTCAAACAAAGTATGTTTATTTCATATTTAAATGGCAGTTGTTTTAGTATATTTATTCAATATATTAATTTTTGGATTAAACAAAAAAAAAAAAAAAAAAAAAAAAATCATGCGAGAAAAACGTTTTTCTTTATGGAAAAAATTCATTGATTAAAAATTTTTCAGTGTAGAATTAAAGTTCGGAGAACAACAAAAAACTGTACACTCTCTTAAAAGTTTTTTTTAATTTCAAATTAAATAAAAGATTTAAATTCTTTACAAGCAACAGCAAAAGGTATTTAATTGGCAAGTCCCTGTAATCATGCCATTAGGGGTTTTACATTTGTTGTTAGAAATTTGTATTGGAAAATTTGTTATAATTATAAAATTTTATTTCATTTGTTTTGAAACCATATCTGGGAGTTACTTATTTAACTATATTCAAAAGCAATACAAACAAACATTTTTATTTTATTTGTAAATATGTATTATTTTCGTGTGATTATTTAATAAATTTATTTAGATTTAAATAAAATTTTATTGATGAGAACTATTTTACACAGCTGTCAATTTCAAGTTCCCATGCCTGATTCGATTTCATATAATGTTTTGGCAACTGATAAATAATTTGATTGTTCACAACTAAATACATGAGAATTTTATTTAATTAAACGATACCATACAAAGGGAACTTGTGAGAGAGCATGAGAGTTTTATTATTTTTCAAGAAAAAAAAAAATAATTTCCTATACAAGAATTATTTGTTGCGAAAATTTATAATTTAAATGTATTTAATTTAAAAACTTCTTTTTATTAATACAAATTTAGACAACAACAGGTCGTATTACAACAATTTTTAGAGAAAATGTGAAAAACGTAGAGCAAATCTTGCAATCTAAAATTTTTGTAAAATGATAATTTTCTTTAACTAAAAAAAGTTAACAAAACTCTTTCACAAACTTATTTTTTTCTAAAAAGTAAATTAACAAAATTTTATTTTATTTTATTACAATTTGTCTCTTTTTACAATTCTTCTTTGGTTAATTTGTTTACACGAAATGATTCTAAAATATTTAACTTAATTTTTAGTTCAGCCTTTTTAGCCTCCGACACTTTACCGGCCTTTAAACGTAATAAACGTTTTGTTTCATCTTCTACAAATTTATAACCATTTTCCATGATCTTTTCCATAAACGTCAGATATATTTTAGAGTTCATCTTCTCCTGTTCGTTTGTTAAACTTTCTCTCAATTTTTTGGTTTCTTCTAAACGTTCCTTTTGCTGAGAATCTTCTAAATTGGCAAAGTTTTTAGCCAAATCATTGAAGTCCTTAAGGCAACCTTCACGGCCAATATACAAAGCGGTATTGGAGCTAACAAAAGTCTTTAAATTATCCAACGTTATATCCAGATGAGAGGGTAGTGGCAAAGGTTCATCGTAACCATTGCGAAAAAGAAATATTGCGGGAAAATTTTTGTCATCCACATTAAAACGTTTACCCAGCTGTTTGTTTTCATTGTCGCCATAATCCTTTATGCCCACAGTGCCAATTAAAATGTCGTCGGTTGCAGAGTGGGCCGCTTTAGAGAAGGCAGCAAATGCTTCGTGCTTTTCTCCATAAGGAAATGCAATATCAAATTTAATTAAAGCATAAGGAAAACGTTTAAGAGTTTTGTCAAAATTAATTTCATCCAAATCCAAACAACCCGGACAGGTGCTGGCCAAAGCAATTGAAAATAAAAGGGCCAGAATAATTAATACAAATAAATTGAATTGAGTTATTAATTTCCACATGATTGTAACACTTTTTTTTTGAACTTGTTTTTTTTGTTTTTGTTTTTATTTAACACCAAAAACCACCACACTTAAGTACCCTTCTATCAACCGGTAATAATAAAACTGAAGTATCGTTAAACGAACTCAATTTTTAAAACGAATTTAAAAGCAACACAAAAGTTAGAAGTTGTAGTTTAATGACCAACATGCAAACACTAACAGTCAGCATTAAACTAACACATGCACACATATGAAACTAAAGTGAGAAACACAGTTTTATACTTTTTTATTTTGAAAACAAGTAAGAGTGCAATATTCGGTCGTGTCGAGTCTTATATACCCTTCACCATATTAAATTTTAATATGCTTTTTATTTTTTTTTTCTATGGTGTAGACACTAGTCAAACTCGTTTCAAAACAGAAATTTGAATGGCTTTCAACTTAATTTGTAGAGTAATAATTTGAAAACTGACTATAACTAAAAATTTAATCAGCTAGACAAAATAAAAAAAAAAAAAATAAATAAGAGTGTTTTATTCGGCTATGCCAAATCATATAAACCCTTCACCAATTATCTAAGTGTAGTTTAGTGAAGTAGCTCCAATAAAAAAGACAAATACAGGGGTGACAGAGAATAAAAAAAAAAAAAAAAAAATAAACGTTTACATAAAAGTGCCATCGGTTGTTAATGGGTTAAGCAATTTACAAAATTTTAGTATTTCCCTAAAGAACTCTGTAAATGTTTTCAAACGATACCTATATTGATATTTTAAAAACGTTGAAAAGTTTAGAGGCCCGTAACTCGGTAAATATGGACGAGATCCAATTTTTTCACTTGATGTTTTTTTCATTTTTTAATTCTCTATTGGCGTGTTTTGTCCGCTACGTCGAGGGATATGGACCGATCTTGCTGATTTCCAATAGCACCTCTTTTGACACTATGTCTGATCGATTGGCGTATTCAAAATTTATTAGCTGATTTAGTGCCTCGGCAAACTTGATTTCAACACTAACACGGACAGACAGACGTACATCGCTCAAACGAAGTCAGAATATATATATAGAATTTATGGGGTCGGAATTAGATATTGTAGAAATTACAAACGGAATGACAAAATTAGTTATACCCTTTTTCCTCCCTTTGTGTTGAAGGGTATAAAAAAAAATAATAATAAATCTGCTTTGCATCAGCCAGGGATTAAACCCGGGTGAAATAAAAAAAATCATGTGTTTGTAAAGAGATGTTTTGACGTCTATTCATAGCAAAATTTTCATGTCTAAAGTCACATACATTTTTATGCTCTTTCTCTATGTGCACTAACAAAACTCAAAGATTGATATACGAAATGTTTTGGATTATTGAAAATCTTTTGGTATTTTCGAATGCCTCGTATATATTTCTCCAGTAGTTCTATAATAAATATGAATAAATGAATATAAAAAATAGTTTAAAATTATTACGTTTACGAGTATAAATGAACAAAGTGTATTTTTTCACAAAAATCAAAAGGATGGTTTTTGAAGTAGAAAACACTGAAGAGAATTAAGAATAAAACCGCTTAATGTGAGTTTGACTCCAGTAGCATGTGTCGGTCTACTTTTATTTTAAATTTTATTATTTCAAATTATCAACGTGGACATAGTAAAACATACTTTGGTTAAATTTAAAATAAGGCCCTGTGAAAATCTCGTAAATATTGGAGAGACAAAAACAAAAACAAACGTGAAAAATTTTCAAATTCAAATTTAAAAAAATGTGTTTTTAAATATTTATTGTAGAGATATGTAAAGAGTGTAAAAAAACTTTAATCTATAAAAATAAAATGTGTGTGTGTTTTTAGTACCATTCACCTATTCTATATTTTATCTAGGAAAAAACTTATTTTTACTAAAAAAACAGTATTATTTATTTGAACCAAGGTTTTAAGAGACATCTTCACAAGATTTTATTTAATTCCATCCAGCTTTTTTAAAGTGTTGCAAACACAGACAGACAAAAATTCCATAAATAGGTGTATTGTATTCTGTTTTGAATACTATAAAAAAATATTTTATGGTCAGAAATGACCCGGTACTAATTTATTATATGTATAGATGTAGTAGAATTCTTACAAAACAAGATAGGTATTTGAAAATTTTTTGTTGTTACAACAGAAATATTTAAAAAACGATCAGTGTATTTCTTAGCGATGTTATGATTTTAAGCTTCCCGTTTCCTAGGAATCTAGCTAAAATTGTGGATAGCTTTTCCTGGGAATTCGCGTTTCCCAAACCCCAGTCCAAACCTTCAGTTGCAGTTCGAAAAATTAAAGATCAATAATGTGAAAATTACGTTACTATCGTGATACCCTTTATTTCATTTTAATTTGTTATACTTATTCCTATAGTAGATATAGCAGCACATCTTCTGTGCAAATTTTTATCTTCTGCCATAAGCGATTAAAACGGAAACGCCATACTCGTTAAATTTATTGCCTTTATAGCGGACATATTTGAACATTCCAAATGTCTGGCTACTAAGAATAAAAAAACTTAAGCTATACATATTAATAAGTCAAATCAATATTGGAACACCCTTTGATTTAAAGTTGTATTTTTTCAATTGATGCTATAGCAAACTAATAACGCTTTGCAATTTTGACCTGTCTACCTATTCAAATAAAAAATAGTATTTTTATAAATATCTTGTCACTTTCGGAACATCCCTAAATTTTGAGTATTTCCTGTTACAACAATAGGCTAACGTTCTTACACTGAGATTATCAAGATATTATTTTTACTATTATTATTATTATTATTGTTTTTATTATTATTTTTTTTTCAATTCCATTGAAACATCTTAAACATTTTTCCTGGAGCATAAATAAGTTACCTTAGAAGTGTTTCATAAACATTTCTCTCTTTTCTTTGTACTTTCATTTTAATATTCTGTATATCGTTTCTTTTGTTATTGTTCTCTCTCTCTCTCTTATTAGAGGAATGAATTAGCCATTTAATATTTAAAAAATATTATTTACCAAAAACATTTGTTTTGCTTTCCCGCCAAAGTTATTCACATCGTCATACAGAAATTTTGAAATTTAGTTTTATCTACAGTTTTTTTTTTTTGTAATTTTGATTTATTACGACATTATAAACTAAACTTTTCTCTTAATGGAATTTTGTTTTTCTCCTGAATACAACAACAGTTTTATTTTTGGAGCTTCCTACTTTATATTCAAAATTTATGGTAATTTTTGGAAGCAAATGAGAGTATGTTTTTTTTGTACAAAACTTTAATTTTTAATTATTTATTGTGGTTTAGAATTTTTCGATCATTTTTTTTTAAGTTTAACAACTTTCCTTAGGAAAAATGAAGTGTAAAAAAGAAAAACATAAATAATGAAACCTTGTTCTATTAGAACGGTATCGAGCATTAGCCCAAAAAAGCTACTTGTTTGAATAGACATTTTTTGTTTAAAATTTAATTTTTGTTCATTTTTTGCAAAAATGCAGTTTCTTGAAAAATCTTGTGTTTTTAATTATTAATAACTTTTAGCTTTTTTATAAACATTCAGTTTTAAATAAAATTTGTTTTTTCAAAAATTTTGCTGACATATGATATTTTGGTGAAACTTCGAAACTTTACGATTTTTTGACACAACACAGCGTAGCATAACCTACCAATAAAACAAAAAAAAAAAAATAATAAAAAACAATATGGCAATACCGTAAGGAAAATAGGGACACTTGCCTTTTTGGGCAATATTTCCACTAATTATAAACTGATGTTGTTAAATATTAATAGCAAACATTACAAATGTATTTGTAGGATTTATGGACTTAAAATTTCTGTAGAGTGTCTTTGCAACTCCCTTTTCAACATTAAAAAAGACTAACATCGCTTATTCCGTTTTCGTATGTATAAGGATACAGAAAATAATAACTTTATGGGGTCAGAAATTAATATTGAAGAAGTTACAAACAGAATAATAAATGCATTATATTTATTATTAAATAGTTTATTGAATAATTTACTTATTCTCTCATAGTTGTATACCCTACACTTGCGAGAGACGGCAATTGCATAATTTTACGTTCGAAAAAACTCCAGAATATTTTTAGTACTTTCAATTAAAATCCTTCTCTGGATCTGTAGTTTTAGAATAAAGTAAAAAAGAGCAGTTAGTTAAAATATCTAAAGTGGCCATGTGGGCTGAGTTGGTAGAAAACTCTACTTGTTTATTAAATAGGAGATAATGAGTTCAAATCCGAACGGAGCCATAACAACTTGAAAATAATTATTGTTTAAAAGCTTTGGTGGATGAATTGTATAAAGGCGAATGGAATGCATCAGTTTAAACTTTTCGCAGTCTTTAGCAGGTTAAGATTTCTCTTAATATAATTAAAACAAAAGATGAGATGGTAAAGATAACTGTATGGTAAAAAAAAAAATAAAATCAAAGTCGCGAAAAGATAAAATGCGATGGACACCATTTTGTGAGGAAAGGAATTGTGTGGGGCAGACGAGCCTGAAATGGTTAAAAGTGGCCTCATTGGTAGCACAGAATTGTGAGTTCAGCTTTCACCGTGACCACAGCGTATTGTGTTTGTTAGATAAGACATCGAAAAGTCGAATCTTGCCGCAGTCATAGACTATTTTGGCATGAATAGTGATTGTGTGGGCGTGTTTAGCGCATGTTTACTAAACAAGAGTTCGGTCAAACAAATCTAACTATAGCAACAGAGTAAGAAAAAGAGAACAAATAAAGTTCCACAAAAGAGTAAAATTTTACGTGAAGTTTTCGACTGCAAAGATTTTCTTTGAAATTATTTTCATTTGCTAATATCTGACTTCATTCTGCCCCTTGTTATTGTTGCTCTTTTTATAAAGCATTTTCTGTTCGAGGTCTCACACGATATTTAAGAAACAATAAAACAAGAGAATATTAAAAATGTCTAGAAAAAGTTTTTTTTAACCTGTGTCCTTGCTTCAAGCAGTAGATACATACGTAACTCACACATATTTCATATCTTACATATTTTAAATGACTCTAATCTCACACAATGCTTTTTCTTAAAAGTTGTAGAGAAATCACAAGTCGATCTTGTTAGAACATTTAGAAATTCTCACATGTTTTCATTTTTCAATACAAACAAAAACAACAACTTTCCTACAACCTGTTTTAGGCGCGTTAATACTGTGAAATCAGCGAAAGTCTAGTGTTTACAGAACCAAACTTTTTGTGTATGAGTGTATCTGCCTTTGATCCATGTTTATTTTAATTCGCTCTTTTTCTCTTGTACTTCACATTTGAAAAGAATTTAATGACTTTTTATTTTTTGTTTGTTTGTGTTAAGCTTGTGTGTGTAGACCACGTTTGAATGTTGGGTTTGTTTTTTAAATTAATTTTCAAAGCACTCACTATTTTAAACGCTTGTAGTTCTAGAAAAATACTCAAATGATAGAAAACCACCATCGTGTTGTTTCAGTTGCAATTTTAAAGATTTCTTTATTTGATATCAGACCCGAAGAGAGAGAGAGAGAGAGAGAAAGAGAGAGATTGAAACTCCTAATAAATTTTTGTGGCTTTATTCCTAATTAATTATTAGTTAATATCTCGTATCGTTTTTGCATTTTCAAAAGCTTCATTTCTTTTCATTGAAAATACCAGTAAATCTAATTTTTCTGTACTGTGACACTATATTTCTTCTACTTATTAATCTATGATTCTGGTCACAATTGGACCCTCTATTGTCTCACAAGTTTACACAGCCATCATCCGTACTACATCACAGTGTTACTTGAATGATTTAAATCGCAATCTACTCTGGTTTTAGCGAGACTCAAACACTCACACTATCTGGTTGTCCTAACCAGTCTCTTTTAATTACATAAGCTTCGATTCCAAAAACCGTTGTTTTATTGTTGCTTTCCTCACTCCAATAAGGCTCCAATAAGCTTTGAATCACATTTTCTTTTGCATGTGAGAACGGTTTGAAGAGAAAGAGAGAGTTTAAATATCAAAAAAATTTAAAATCCATTAAAGGCCGTGTCAGATAGAACTTTTTCGCTTTGCGTGACATTTCAAACTTTGAAAAAAAAGTGTAAAACGCAAGAGGTATGTCACAATAAAAACTTTGACAGCGCTTAATTATTGTTTGTTTACGTTAAAAGTGCATAGTAGTTTTTATATTTTCATTAAAATAATATTAAAAAATGTTATTGGAGGACATATTGGAATTGGTTCTAATCCTAATCTTAATGAATGAAGCATTTTTATATAACTACATGTATACATAAGAATATTAAAATAAACTATTTCCTATAGTTAAAATAATTTGTTACAAATTAATACTAGAAGCCTTTTTCAAAAATAATAAAGGAATAATATTTAATAAAAAAATTACATTTTAAAATACTTACCTCTTTTACTTTAGATTTTGCAAAAAAATTATATACAAATGTATAGCAGCTAATTGTCAAAGCGCGCCAAAAGATGAGTGTTGACCAACTTTGCGCTTTGCTTTGCGTTAAAAGTGCTTTATGTGACATGTTTCATATAAGTTCATACATTTTATCTTAAATGTCAAAGCGAATTTGCAACGCAACGCAAAGCAAAAGTTTTATCTGACACGGCCTTAAGTTCTGCTGCCTATTATACGAGTGTGATGGCATATTATCAAGCCGTTCTCACATGACAGGTTTGATCGTCTAATAGCCGCTCTAAATATTTCATCTTCCGCTTATTACAAAATTCATATCACAAAAAACCAGATAAAAAAATGATATTTAAAAAAACGATTTTTTTATATTTTTCACAAAAAAATGTTGCAATGAGGACCAAAGGTTATACAAAAATAAATGTAAAAAATAAAGGGTGTTGCCAAGGACCTATTTTAAATTGTTTTAGACAAGCATTTGAAAATTAGACAGAATTTAGATTACAAGGACCGATATAACTACAAATAACCAACTAAATGGTGCCCAATAGTTCACTTGATTTGATGCATATGGCCACACTATTAAACAGTTGTAGACAGACGGTTGAATTTTATAATGAACCTATATTGCTGAGTCCGCTATGACAACAAGTTTAGAAATAAAAGGGTGTTTCCATAATTGATGTAATTTGTTTTACAAAATTATGATTCTATTGTTTTGAAGTCCATTTATTTTTCCAAAAATTATTTGAACACTAGACTAAAATTTTTACTAGAAAACAGGCACTGAAAATTAAAAAAAAATTAAAAGCAGGTAAGCCGAAGTTTATAACACCATCTTTTCTGTGGCATTAGACAAATTAAAAGTATTTTCTTATACAGAACTTTCCCTTCTTATGAAATTTCTAATACATGTTAAGGGTTTAGAGTCTCCTCTAGAAAATTCTTACGCTGATGTTGCATTTATAAATGAACTTGACGCCAAAAACAAAACTCACTCACTCACTGTCCACATAACCTTGTAGAAGTTACTAAATCCCGACAAGAGCGGTATCAAAATTTGTACGGACTATTTAACTTAACAATTTTGTTCAATTTGTGAGAAATTCTCGTGAAAAAAAAAATTGATAACTTTTATGTGATTTTAATCTAATGATTTTGTTTTATGCGAAGCTTGAATCTTTTCCAATCTGCCTAATGTCCGAACAATACTTCTCCTTAGTCGTAGTAGATGGAACTTCTTTGCATTTTTTATACAAAAATTACTTTCAATATTCACGAGAATTTAACTTTCTTTGAATGTAAATAATAATATTTAATCATTGAATTTTGTAGAAATTATCACATATGTTCACATTTGAATATCCAAACACTGACCCAATTTCTGATTGGAAAAAGAACAAATAGAAAATTGGCCAATTTTTATTAAATACCTGTTTTTTTTCCTTTATTCTATTAACCCCTGTGCTTTGAAGGATAACAGGATAGAAAAGTCATTTACCTATTAAAGTAAACCAAACAAACACACACATGTGTCAGTTAATTGCCCACACACATATGTACATTTCATTTGAAAAATTATAATCATTATTGCGCCGAATATTTTTTTTGGACACAAAAAAAAAAAAAGAAAAACAAAACTTACTAACAAATTGCGTGCAATGTTTGTCCACCAACTAAAAAATTCATAATTTGTTTTTAAGGGAATGAAAGGAAAGAGGCAACTAACCGCAAATAGAACACTCGCGTTATTGTTGTTGTTACTTTTGAACAGAAAACAAACACATGTGTGTTAATGCATGAATAATTTATTATCAAATTTTCTATTTGGTCACAAAAGCTAAAACAATGTAATATTTGGTAGAAAAAAAAACCTGGACAAAAAATCCTCATTACATTGAAAATGTTGCACGGTGGGATGGAAGCGAAATATTTTTTTTGGAAATCATTATTAATTTTTTTTAAATGTAAAATACTGTTAAGATCTGGCAACGGTTTCATATCCGAAAAACAACAGTGTTGTGGTTGTACGTATGTGTGTTTGTGGTAAAAATAAACAGGGAAAATAAAGATGCTTCCCTTAGTGGTAAATGTATGAAGTTTAACCCTTTTGTCACACTTGGCCATATGACTTTCACCATCCTTTGCGGGGTTTTTGTATTTAAGATCATTTGGGCTAAAGCCCATATTTTATAAAAAAAAATAGATCGTTTTTAAGGCTTTCATAACACTGTAATGGTGCCCTTCAGAAAAATTAAAAAACTTATCTGTTCTTTAGAATATTTTATTCCTTTTTAGGTGGAACGTATTGTAGTGCTTAATTTTCAAAAATTTTATTTTAAAAATTGCATAGTATTTTCAAATCTAGTGGAGATGTTACTTATTTTTAGAAGTTTCACAAGATTGTTTACTACTTTGACATTCAAATAAAAACACAAATGAGAATGTCTATCAGATATATGGCTTGGGATTTCCCGGAATTTTTTTAAGCGGGAGAAACGGGAGAAAAATTACCGCATTCCCAGGATTTCCCTGTATTCCCGGGAAAGAAGCCATTCTTGAAGAAAATAAGTTCATTTAATGAAATAATATTAAAAATTTCATAGTTTTATTAAAACAACAAACAATAGAAATAATGTAAACAGTTTATAAAATTTAAAAACAACTCAGGTGACAAAAAATACGTCTGTTTGTACATTTGTAAAACATAACGGGGAATAACAAAGATAAAAATTCTGAAAATAATTTTATTTATAATTTTTTTAAATATATGATTTTAGAACTGCATTTAGCAATTCACTAGGCATACTGTTGCTTGTTTTCGTTGCAAAATTTCCAACAATAGAAAAACCCTTTCACTTTCTACTAACGAAGGTTTTGTTGCCAACAATGCGTTAGTGGCTTCGAATAAGTCAAAATTGTTTTTCAACAAATTACGATGGCTGCTCTATATTTCTGGCTTAATAGTGAAAATGCGAATATTTATAATCAAAAATGGTTTTATTGTTTTTCAAAGTATTCTCCAGCATGATTTATACACTTTTGCATGCGCTTAAACCAGTTGTCGAAGCACTTTTTCCACTCCGATTGAGACACCTCTAAAACATGGTTTTTGAACACTTCAACAGCTTCTTCTGGTCAACGGACCACGCATTTTTTTCTTGATGTGCGGAAACAAGAAGAAGTCATTAGGTGCCAAGTCAGGGCTGTACGGCGGATGACCCATTAATTCGACGTTTTGGCCGGTCAAAAACGCTCTGGTTTGAGCCGATGTTAGAGAAAGCTCGCATTGTCATGGTGACTTCAGGCAAACAAATTGTAGTGTACCACTCAGAAGTGACCGTCCTACGTTGCTCAAGCGGAACTGTTGCCGAAGAAACGGGCGACCATTTGCTTCGAAGTGCTTCTTCCACGAACAACTTTCGTGGGATTTTGCTCGTCTTTGAAGACCCACACGGTCGATTGTTGTTTCGTTTCGGGCTTATACACATAGATCCATGATTCGTCACCTATGACGATCTTATAAACGTCTTTTGAAGCACCGCAATCGTATTTTTGCAACATTTCTTTGCACCAATCGACACGAGCCTTTTTTTGAGCAACTTTCAAATTGAGCGGGAACCAACGAGAAAAAACCTTTTTTACGGCCAGGTGTTCATGCAGTATCGAATGTATGCTGGTGGAAGAAATGTCCAAGGATGTCTTTATCTCTCGGTATGTCGCATGTCGATCGTGCATTATGAGTTCACGCACGGCATCAATGTTCTCTGGCACAACAGCCGTTTTTGGACGACCTTCACGGAATTCGCCTTTGAGCGAGCTTCGGCCACGATTAAATTAATTATACCAATTTTTCACAGTGCTATAGGGTGGTGTTTCGTCGCCATACAAAGATTTAAGTTCATCAATGCACTCTTGTCGTGCTAATCCACGTCGAAAGTTGTGAAAAATGATGGCACGAAAATGTTCAATTCACTGTAAACAACACAAATAATGGTCGTACGTCAAAACGTTTTGAGAACGATTATACTTAAAAATGACAAACTTTCCAATGGAAATGTCAGATTGTACTTTGCAGCGCTCAGTGTTGCCAGGCCAGAAATATATATAGCAGCCCTCGTAGTAACCTTTTGTTCTGTTTTATGTCTTACTAGCAGTGCCCACGACTTCGTCCACAAATCATTTCTAATTAAACGTAGAGTTTTGTTAACAGTGTTAAAATATTTTCATCTCCAAAAATAAAATGTACTGTTATCTGTTCTAGTACCATTAATAATTCTAGTACCAGATATAATTGGGTGACTTCACATTGGTATCTCTAGTTTCTCTACGAAATAGCATATTTTTACAAAAAAAAAAAGAATTCTATATTTGAACCAAGTTTCTAAGGGACCTTCTGACAAAATTTTATTCTAATCCATCAAGCAATTTTTACGTGATGCGAACACAGACAGACAAAAATTCTTAAAATAGGTGTTTTTTATTCCATATCGATTACTATCTCTACCAACATCAAAATTTTCAAAAAATATTTCATGTACAGATGAATAGCTGTAGTAGAATTCACACAAAACGCGATATTTGAAAATTGTTGTGATATTGAAATGATTTTTGTATAAAAATATGCCATGACATCCAATAGCCCGCGACTAAGGGGAAGTACCGTGTATCCATAACTCTGATTGGAATTTAATTTAATTTACGAGTAAAACTAATTATTTAATTAAATATTTTGTAAGAATCGTCCAAATCCCATTGTGAAATATCGTTTTACGAGAACTTCTAACAAAGAAACAAAAACCAAAGCATCCAGTTAAATGACCCATGTAAATTCTAATACCTCTCTTATCGAGATTTAGTAACTTCTACAAATTTATCCGATACACACTTCACTTACATATATGAGCAGTGAGTGAGTGATAGAATTCTGCAACTATTAAATAATTTTTCTATTATTAAAAAAAAACAGACTAAGATTTTAAACAATTTAGAGTTTTTAAATACAAAAAACTTTTTAATTTCTGACGATTTATATTTCGTTGAAGCTCTTATGAAAAATAAAAAAATAGTAAGCAAAAATTAACGTATTCAAGAAGTTCTAAATTTAGGCTTAAATGTTTTTCTGCTAGAAGCATGTGAAAGTTTGTGTCAATAGCTACAGTTTTTTTCTGAACTCTTTTCACAAAATATTTCAGTTTTTGTCCCACTGTGTTATGTATTAAATGCCAAATTTCATAAAAATCCATTAACTATTAAAATACAACTTAATAGATGGAAGAAAAGGATGAACAAATACATAAATATATAAACAACTACATGTATTTCAATATCCCTCTGTGAGCACATGTGAGCACATGTAAGTTCATGAATGTTCTTATTGTAAACATGACAAATAGTTCATTTAACTGTCTTTTTTTTTTTGACAGTCAGATGCATTAAATAGATGAGAAACAAGTGTTTTCCGATACAATTGGCTCTTTGGTAGAATAGCAGTCATTGGTCAAGACAATGGCAATATTTGTTCTTTATTACGTAAGCAATGGAAATAATTTTACTTTCTATCTAATTATGGAACTAATGTTCTTAAATGATTTGATCAAGGGAATAATAATAATAATTGTTTTGAAACCACTTCTATTTCTATTGCTACGCATGTTAAAGTGAGATGGTCACATACAAAGTGCAAATAAACATCGAGCATTTAATGGCTTTTACTTTTACTTTCTAGAAAGTGAAAAGACAGGATATAAATAAGAATTGATAGAAAAACTTTACTTTTTAACAACGTGGGAATTATTATTTTTATACCCTTCACCACAATAAGTGGAAAAAGGTTGCAACTAATTTTATCATTCCGTTTGTAATTTCTGCAATATCCATTTCCGACCCCATAAAGTGTATAAATTCTGACTTCTTATGGATAGCGAAGTGGATTGAGCGATGACCGTTTGTCCGTCCGTGTTTGTTTTAGTGTTAAAATCAAGTTTGCCGAAGCACTAGATCAGCTTAAAAATTTAAATACGCCAATCGATCAGACATAGTGTCGAAAGAGCAGCTATTGCAAATCAGCATAATAGGGCCGTGTCCTTCAACGCTGCGGCAAAACACCACGCCTACTTTTATTTTTTACATCATTTGAAACAATGATGAAACTCCAAGCAAAGAAACAATTATATGAGGCGAGAGAGAATTAAAAGTAAGAAAAAAAGTATCTCGTGAAAAAATTGGCGCTCGCCCATATTTTCCGAGCTACAGGCCTCCGAAACTTTTATAATGTTTAAAATATCAATATGGGTATCTTTAAAAAGCTTTTGAAGAGATCTTTAAGGAAATACAAAAATTTATTAAAAATGATCAACCCATTAAGAACCGATAGCATTTTTATGTATTTTTGTTTTTAATTCTCTTTCACCTCTATAATTGTTTTTTGAATGGAGTTACTTCACTTAACTAGATTTAGATAAATAGTGTAGGGTATATAAGATTTGGCATAGCCGAATATAGCATTTTTACTGGTTTTTATATATTGTTTCTGCTATAGCGCACCTAGTGTTACGTAGCTTCATTAATTTTACGCGTGTTATGAAGGCATTAGATTGGGGACTTTTTTTGCTTATTTTCGTAAAATATATAGAAACACACATGCTGTACAAGTGTTTCAAGTGTATATCTATAACGGTTTGAGGAATAAGATCAGATATGTTAAATAGCGCTACCTATGGGTACACTCTTTTCTTTTTGAGTTTATTTTCATATACAATTTTATTATCGGAAGCTATAGTGTTACACACTTTGTAAAAATGTGAAATTTCCGTCCTTTACCATACAAAAAATACTTTAAAATCACGTATGTCATGTCTGTAAGCGTAGCCTCTAAAAAAATTTTAAAATCGGTTAAGAAGTTATGACAGTTATAAAATAACAAATATTAAAAAAAAAAACAAAAGAAGGGGAAGGTCTGTGTGCCAAATTTACTGGTAGAGCAAAAACAAGCCATCAAAATTTTAAAGTACTTTGTAACTGTCTTTGTAACTGTGTTTAGACCTGGAACATAAAAAAATTCCGACTCCATGTTGGAAAGTTTAAACGGACTCAAAAACTGAAACCTCATAGAATTTGTTTAATTGGTTATTGAACATCAACAAGGCTTTAAGCGGTCATCGAAATTGGCTAAATATTCAAAAACAAAGAAACAAATCACCGAAGAGTATATTTTAAGAACAGTCACATGCAAGAAACAAAAGAACTTCAAGTATTTTGAATCAACATTACTCATCAACCAATTTACAACGATGTTGGTTATTTTGTTGGGAGTTAGAAATAAAAAAGAAATTTTTCCAAACTTTGTAACTTTACGATTGTTTCAAAGCAGGTTTGTGTTATTTTTAAACTGAACAATCTATTAGGTGAAGATGTACCGTGACCAGGGGTGCCAGATGATTTTTATAAGAATTCCCATATTTACACCCAAAAATGGGCATTATCGGCATTTAAGTTTAGGTAAATTGGCCAAAAATCGGCAAATTAAAAATACCGATTTTAAATATATTGAAAATTATTTTTATTTACAAAATACAACAAAACAGAGTTATTCAGTATTAAATGATGTTAACAACATATAAAATAACATACAAAATCAATCAAAGTAACCATTATAAAAATAAATTGTTACCATTAGAGGTTTTTTAACATCTCATAAGGTTAATATTTCGGGATCTCTTCCAGTGGATTTGAAGCCAAAAAACAGATTCACCATTGGTATTTTTCACAGTCTTCTGGTTATGGACTCTTTTGTGGAAATAAAATACTGCTGGGACATGTTGCTTACGAAAAAATATTTTTATCGCTGCACTTTTCTCATTTTTATTTCTATCAATTCAAAATCACGTTCATTTGGTAGAAAGGAGTTACTAGATACCAACAATTTGTGATCTACAATTTTAATATTATTTAACGATTTTTAACTATTTATAACTTAAATATGATAAATTTTACCAAACCAAAGGTACCACGTTTAAGAGTTTATCGAAAAAATCGTCGTTTTTTTCGGCAAAAATCGGCAGATCGGCACTTTGAAAATTTTGAGACTTAAAATCGGCAAAATGTCGATAAATCGGCAAATATGGCAGACATGACCGTGGGGTCAATGTAAACAAATATTTCTACAAAAATTTAAGGATGTTTAGGTCAAAAACAATATGTCAATAAAAACTAACGGCAAATTTAACGACTACCCTTGACCATCTTAATGTTTACATACATCTATACGTTTAATAAAACATTAACGGGATCATTTCAGTGCATGAAACATTTTAAGAAAATTTGATGTTAGTAAAGATAGTAATCGATATGGAATGTTGTCTGTCTGTGTTCGCATCACGTAAAAATTGCTGAGTGGATTTCAATAAAATGTTGTGAGGAGGTCCCTTCGAATCTTCGTTCAAAGAATACTTTTTTTCGTAATAATATGTCATTTCGTAGAGATAATAGAGATATAAATGTGAAGTCACCCAATTTTGTCGTTATAATGATAGTAAAACAGTTGTCAGTACATTTTATTTTTGAAGATGGAAAATTTTTAACACTGTTAACAGAAGTCTACAACAAATGTTTAGAAAAATATTATTCTAAATTTTAAATTAAGAAAATTAGAAATGATACGCTAACGAAGTTATGGGCACTGCTAGTTACGAATAAATTAAGATATATTTTATTATGCATGGGATTATTTCTAGCTCAATAAATATAGGAACATATGAAGTTAAGCGAAGCAGAATTAAGATTTTGGTCAACTTTTGTGAAGTGTGTCACAATTAAAAGAAAAATCTGATAACTGCAAAAAAATAATCAAACACCTGTTTCTGCTTATTAAGCTGTGCCTTAAGCATTATCATCCCTTAAAATCTTAATGCAGTATCAGATAAGTATGATCAATAATTTTAACAAGACTTATTAGAAACTGTCGAGCAGGTGAAAAAAAAGATGTTAAAACAACTAGAAGGTAAATTTATCCCACATCTTCCGGCAATAATTTTTTCCAAGACGGATAAGCTGTGACCGCTTAAATAAGGGGTCATAAGAACTGAGTGAAGAAAAAAATGTTGTTTTAATTTGCAGAACAGCATTATTTAAACCTTGTTATTCCCCAATAACATCAGATTTTTAGATGTGCGCATATATAAGTACAATAGCGATAAATGTAAAAATTGCAGTAATTTTTCCCTTGATTTTTTCTACAAAAACCTTAAAAATGGTGTCCTTTCAACGAACTTTTCCGCTTATGGTTATTTGCCGAGGTACGTTTAATTTATAATATTAATATTTCAAAATTAAAATTGTTCCATAATTAATATTTTATAAGAATATGCCATTATGGACACTTTTCATAACCTCAATTTTTTTAACCGAAATTAAATTACGATGGGCGCTATCACATTCAACCCATTCCAATAAGAATACAAATACAATTTTAGTTATTATCTATTAAATACTAATGGTATCTATTCTCTATTCTCTATTAGTGTCTTGTTTTTTTAATATGCAATAACGTGCGTGTTATGTTTTTTTGACAATGTCCCTTTGAATTTCACAAACCCTCTCAAACACATATAAAAAATATTTAAATGCCACTGTCAAATTATTATTAGTTTTGTTTGATTTAGTTAAGAGAAGGGGTAAAGGCATAGACAAAATCAAACTTAGTTAAAAGGTTTTTTAATACGGACAGGTTAATGTTGAAAACGATCACTGTGGTGTAAGCTGTGAGTTTCTTAATGTCATGTTGTTTTGGGTGCATCAATCAATTTTAATAACTACAAAAGGACAAAATCTTAAATGATGCGCCTAAAATATTTGGTTTATAGGAATAGGTTTAAAAAAAAGGATTTTAAAAGTAAGATGTTGGTTTTAGAAGGTGTCCTTATGGTCTCTTGGTATGTCTTGCTGTATGGTCTCTTGGCAAATAAAAATTATTAAAAAATTCTTAAATTAATATAAAATGAGATTTCTTGCCATAATTTTCACATCTACGGTCTGACATGGATCCAGACATTAGTGTTTATTGTAGATGCCTGCGAACCCCTAAGAGTTGGAAATATAATAAACTATCACAGCTTTAATCATTCTCCTGAAATTTTCGCATAAGTAGGCGTTCATTTACAACAAATACATTTAGTAAGTATAAAAAATTTAGCGACCACCACTAACTTGCACTATCGTAAAAACTAAACAGTCCTAAAAATTTTGTGAAGAGGTCCCTTAGAACCTTGATTCGAATATAGAATGCTTTTTATTTCATAAAAATATTTCATTTTGTAGAGAAACTAGAAATACAAATGTGTGACACTGAAATAGTTGTCAGTACATTAGATAGATCGAAAATTTGTAACACTCTTAACAGAACTCTACAACAAATGTCTAAAAACACATTTTCATAAATTTTAATTTAAAGATATTTAGAACTGATATGCGGACGAAGTTGTGGGCACTGCTAGTAAAACATAAAATAGAACAAAAGGTTACTAATTTGTTGAAAGGATTTGGACTTATTCGAAGCCACTAACATTTGAAACAAGAACATGGATAATCTTTATAACGCATTGTTGGCAACAAAACCTACGTCAGTAGAAAGTGAAAGGGTTTTTTCTATTGTTGGAAATTTTGCAACAAAAACAAGCAACAGTATGTCTAGTGAATTGTTGAATGCAGTTCTAAAATCATATATTTCAAAAAATTATTAATAAAATACTTTTCCAATATTTTAATCTTTGTTATCTCTCGTTATGTTGTACAAATGTACAAGCAGACGTATGTCTTGTCACCTGAATTTATTAATATTGTTTCATTAAATAAACTTGTTTTCTTCAAGAATTGCTTTTTTTCGGGAATACCGAAATATGCGACAATTTTTCCGCGTTTCCCAAGAAATTTTAAGTTTCGAGAAATCTGTAGCCCTACCAGGGATGTTACATAGGTTTCAAATTAATAAATAAAATACTTTTAGTTTTTTATATTACGTTCTTTTTACAAAAAAAAAAAGTTGCAACTGGTTTATCATAGCTTTCGCTATGCCCAGTTTCAACACGTTGAATTTCATGCTCTTCTTTCAACAGTTTTGCGCTAACGTAAATCAGATTTTCTTTATGTTTATTGCGTGGAAGAGGAATAGCAAATATATAATATTTTGCAAATTACCTTGAAACACTCTTATTTGTTTTAACACTTCAGCAACTGCAAGTCTTAATGGTCATTGATAAAAACTACCAAAAACACACTTCGCGTAAATAATTTGAACTACGCTATTAATAGGTCTGTTTAGTAAACTTACAGCAAAAACTAGCAACGAGAGAGTAAAATAGAAATTTTTAAAATTAAAGCCCAACTATAATGTGCATAAGATAAATTAAGCAAAATTAAACAACTGTGCAAAGTACAAAACTGATCGCATTTTCCGTACGGAAACAGCTGATTGTGCTTTGTGTTTTACATTCATTTATTTATTAAGAAAAATTGCAATGAAGATCTACAGTAAAAAAATTTTTAGTTTTTATTCAATACAAAATGTAGAAAAAAAGAAATTTTTTTTAATTTCTTCACACGATGAAATTTAATTTTTAATTGTTTATGATTTAAGTGATGTAGGCCATTGCATTTTTTAACATGGTTGGTAACATTACAGAAAAAGAAAAAAACTTGTAATTTTTATACCCTTCACCACAAAAAGTGGAAAAGGGTATAAATCTTTGTTTGTCATTCCGTTTGTAATTTCTACAATATTCATTTCTGACCCCATAAAGTACATATATTTCTATACATAGCGATATCCGTCTGCCCGTCCTTGTTAGTGTTGAAATCAAGTTTGCCAAGACACAAGATGAGCCAGAGAAAATTTGAATACACCAATCGAACAGATATCTTATTTGGAATAATGAAGTAACTCCAATTAAAAAAAAAATTGGGCGAAAAAGAATATAAGAATAAGAAAAAAAAACATCAAGTGAAAAAAGTTGAGCTCACCCATATTTACCGAGTTATGGGCTTCTAAAATTTTACAAAAAAGTTCGATTGTCAATATGCTCAATCAAAATATGCTTAACCCTTTAAGAGCTAGTGACATTTTATTTAATTTTTTTTAACTCTCTGTTACTTAAATGTTTGTTCTCTTGATTGGAGTAACTTCACTAAATCGGATTTACATAGATGGTGAAGGGTATATAAGACTTGGCATAGCCGTCGTATAACGTCCCTTTAATAGACCTTATACGTTATTGGGTTGGCTTGACGTTTCTTATACACTACTTTAGCAGCGATGCTTTAAATAGATTTTTTTTACTCGTTTAAAATAGTGATAATGTTCGATTGAGATGTACGACAGTTAAATCAGTATCGTCATACACAGTGGAATAGTTATTAATTGTTATAATAAAATTTTATACTTTGCATATCTTGCCTAACGTGCAATTTAGCATGTTAATTTGTGTTTATTGTGTGAAAATTATAAAAAGATAAAATAGCACAACTGCTATAAACGGTTGGTTTATTCGTCTCTAATGCAGAACCTTCAAAATTGAATTGGTAGGAGTTAACAAAAGGAAGAAAATAAAACAAGGAAAAGTGGTTTTTGGTGGCACGCAGAATATTAAATGAAGCTACCTTGACCGTTTGGCCGACAAAAATCAACAATTTTTTTGTTCGTTTTTGTTTTTTTTTTTCTTTTAAATAAAAATTACCTGTTATATATTATTTAAATGTTTTGCCAGCAATTTGATAGCAACCTAAAAGTCCATGTTATAAATAAATCGAATTTAATTTAGTTTTAATAATATTGTTTTTAAGTAGTTGGAAAAATTTGAGTTTTTCAGCTATTGAAATTTACAATTTCAAGTTGTTGCTGTATAAATAAATGTGCTGTTTATACTGTTAAGAAATTTACAGTAGTGATCAAAACATTTAGAACTTAGATAAATATAAATAGCATCGTAATTATTTATTAAAATGACTTTTTATTTTATTCAAACTTATTAAAATATTTGTGATTACGTTTTTTAGTGTTATGGAAAATTAAGTAACTGAAAGTTTTACTATCTTATGTGACTTACCATTTTTTTTCCATTCGGAACATCCCAAAATAATTTGAGTGTTTTTCCCCCATTTTTTATTTAGACAGGTTTCGAAAAGAGTCTCATGAACTTAGTGTAGTATCGGCTTTGACTTTTTCCGAAACTATTGCCTTAGAACAGGAACTCTTAGCCAATTCACCTTGAAGTCCCCAGAACTATAAACGAATGGCTACACAACATTCAGGGAGAACAAATTGTTCAACTTGGAACTTTAGCCCGCCCTCTTTAAATCCATCCACCAAACAAGAAGTACCTGTAAAATTCAATACGATATCAATTTATATTGAGAGCAAAATATATCAATTCAAAATAAAAAAATTGTAAAACCAAGTAAAAGTTCTATATTCGGCAACGCCAAAGCTTATATACCCTTCACCACATATGTACATCTAGTTTAGACAAGTAACTCCAATTAAAAAAAAAAAATTAGGGTGACAGTGAATTAAAAAAATAAAAAAGAAAAAGTTTTGCGCGTTATATAATTTTACATAAAAGTGTAATCGGCTCTTAAGGGGTTAAATATTTTTAAATGTTCAATTTTCCACTTGATGTTTTTTCTTCATTTTTATTCTCTATCGCTCCATGTTTTTGTTCTTTTAAATGGAGTTATTTCATTGTTCCAAATGATATGAAAAATAAGAAGCAGACGTGATGTTAAGCCTACTGCCTTGAAGTACATGGACCAATCTTGCTGAATTGCAACAGCAACTTTTTCGACACTATGTCTGATTGATTGGCGCAGTTAAATTTTCTCTAGCTCATCTAGTGCCTTGGCAAAGTTGATTTTAACACTAACACGGACAGACACACGGACATTGCGCAATCGACTTCGCTATGCATAAGAAGTCAGAATGTATATGTCTTACGGGGTCGTAAATGGATATTGTAAAATTTACAAACGAAATGACAAACTTATATATAACCCTTTTTTTGTGTGGTGAAGAATATAAAAAGACGCACTATCACTTCAGTAGCGAGTATTAACACGACTGTATAAAAAAAATCTACCAACCGGAAGTTTTATTTGTGATGGTTGGTCAACTATTGGTTGTCATGCTTTGTTTAACATGTGTTTATTTTTCTTCAACAATTTTCGAAATTTAGGTTGTCTTGTTAGCACGCACTAACTTGCGCTTCGCTTGCGGTTGCAACTACTACGCATTAAGTAAAAAGTAAAAATGCCCAAATGTTTAGTACAATTTTCTTTTCCATTTGTTAATTTCACACATAATTGTCTTTATTTGTTGTCACCTTCTTTAATGTCGTTTTCTTTTAATTTATTAAAAATATTTGTTTTGTTTTTAATGATTTTTATACGTTTCAAGAACGACATAGAGTAGCTCTTAACGATTTGCATTTGTTGAAGTCTGTAGGATGTGCTAAGATTATAATTTTTACTAGAAAAACTGTCATGATGAAAATGAGAAAGAGATAGGCTTTCACAATGACTGTCTTTGACTTTAAAAACGCCTTTGATTTTAAGACTAGCGGTTCTTTAACAATAATAAACATTTTGGTAACTAAATAAAAATACAAACCGGGAAACTCAAACAGATTAAGTTACAGTTTTAACGAGTTTTTGTATAGAGGACCGATATTCAAATTTAATTATAGTGAACGAATATTATCTCACTTGTTTTGAACTGAAAGTATGCGGGTATAGCAGCCTTAAGATGGGTGGGTATCCCATTAATAAAATTATTTTTAATTGTTCCCGAAAGAACTTCAATAGACTGTTTTAATAGCATTTCAAATCCTGGAGGTATAGATGGCGGAACCGCGACATCCCTTATGCAAAATAATTATTTAAAAATTTCAATCTTTAAATTTTGTCATAGTGACTTCAAATACATAGGGCTTTGCCGTACAGAAAAATTATCGAAATAGGAGCGGTAGAAAGGATACTTCGTTAAAAAAAAACTTATTTATTTTTTCATATGTGGAAAATACAAAAGTAGAGTTAAGACAGCGACGTTGGCCATCGAATGGGAGGTACTTACAAATTCGAAGAACACTTTCTTGCGGTAGCAGCTGGTAACACGCTGTTGTGTAATTAAATCGAGCGAACCGATGTATGTTTGGGCATCATGAGAATTTTATAAAACAAATGAATTAGAAATTATTTTTGGCTTAAGTTCATTTTTTAATTTCTTAAAATTTCTTTTAGAAAGAAAAATTATTTTTCACATGTATACCGACATTTTTCATAGAAAACAAGGAAAATTAGGAACCAGCAGAATGTATTATTGCATTTTCTAGGCCTCTACATTCTGAAAAACGTCCGCTTACATTTGTAAAATAAACTTTATTTCTAAAAAAAGTTTTTAGCAACTAAAAATAAACTTAAAACAAAAATAAATTTTAATTCTTTTATATTCACGAGTTCAACTCCTAATTTCATAAAAATAAAATTTTATAAATCCTTATTTGAGAATTAGGTCGGATTCGACATTTTATTTGCTACTGAAGGAAACCGAAAGAAATCTGTAAGGCAGAAAGTCCAAAATTTTCCGTAAAAACAACTGTATGAAAATACTTGAACATAATTTCAACTATCATCTTGTCATGATGGGAATCGTAGAAGAAGAAACTTGTAACTTGTGCATGGAAAGTCCAAAAAAGGTCGACAGTTACCAGTTGACTTCACTCGAGAGCTGGTAAAATAACGAGACTCAATAAATGTAGGATTGTCGTTAATTATTAAGAGGGCACAAAATATGATATCGCAAGAAAAGTAGTCGAAATCGGACTCAAAGTTTTAAAAGTCTGCTTTCACCCCACATACCGTCCGCTCTGGCTGTTGTTTTTTTTTTTTTTTTTTTTTTTTTTTTTTTTTTTGTATGAAGATTGTTTAAAGAAATTATTTGTTTCGAACTATTTCATGGAAATTATTAAACTGACTTCACTGCATTAAATTTCATTTAAGTGTGATCACAGTTTTTTTTTTGTATTTAAGCTCTGGGACTTATAGTTTCCGAGATAATTGAGTTTTAAAGTTTTTAAAAAATCGTTATAACGCAATTTAATTATATTTACAACTGGATAATCACTTATTTAGTGATAAGAAACCTTTATATTATAAATGGTCATCCAAATGTGATGCCTAGATGTCAGCACTATATAATTTTTACACGTGACATCTTTTCAAATGACATAAGCCATTTTGTTTTATTAGAAGGTAGTACAGTTTTAACCATGGACAGGTACACATTGCAACAACGCGTTTACATCATTCAAAGTTTTTATGAAAATGGGCGTTCTTTGAAAAATACCCATCGCAAAATTCGTGATTTTTTTGGTGTAAATAATCGGCCAAATTAATCTTCAATTCAAAGATTATTGAACAAATTCGACGAAACTGGTTGTGTTACTGATAAACACCAAGACCAAAAACTGTACGCACAAATGAAAATATTGCTGCTGTTGGTGAAAGTGTTGAAAATGAACCGACAACATTAATTTCGCGTCGTTCGCAAGAATTGGGCATATCTTATGGCTTCTTATGGAGGATTTTGCATACAGATTTGCATTTACATGCTTATAAAATTCAATTAACCCAGGAATTGAAAGAAAAAGACCATTTACAACGTCGTAATTTCGCTAGTTGGATTATTGAGCAACGAACAACAGATTCATTGTTTTCAAGCAAAATTTTGTTTAGTGACGAAGCTCATTTCAGAATGGATGGATTCGTCAATAAGCAAAATGGGGTGATGAAAATCCTCGTGTTTTTCATGAAAAATCTCTACACCCACAAAAAGTTACTGTTTGGTGTGCATTTTGGGCAAATGGAATCATTGGGCCATTTTTCTTCGAAGATGATGCTGGAAATGCTGTTACTGTGAATGCTGAGCGATACCAATCAATGTTGAGACACTTTTTATGGACACAGTTGAATCATATTGATGTGTCTGACGTCTATTTCTAGCAAGACGGTGCTACATGTCACACAAATCGAGAAAACATTACGCTTTTGCGATCAAAATTTTCTCAACGTGTAATTTTACGAAATGCAGATTTCAATTGGCCTCCAAGGTCATGTGATCTAACACCATTAGATTTTTTCGTGGGGTTTTTTGAAAAGTCGGGTGTATGCTAACAAGCCACAAACAATTAGTGATCTAAAGAACAACATTCAACTTGCAATTCGTGTAATAACACCAGCAACATGTCGGAAAGTCATTGAAAATTTCGATATTCGGATTGATGTCTGCAGACGCAGTCATGGTGGACATTTGTATGATATTCTATTCCACTTATAACTGTAATAGATCATACTTTTAATAAAAAAACAGCTTGAAAAATTGCAAATAGTTTGTGTTTTGTTTCAAAGAAACATGTAGGCGCGTTTTTTGGATGACTCTTTAACCTTCATTAGGTATTTGGGTCAATTTTGACCCATTTTACGAAAAAAATCAAATTTTTTTCTGAAATCAAGTGAGTTTTGTTTTTGAAAATTTTTTAGTTTTATTTATTCGAGATATCAAATATAATATCGTTTTTTTTAAAGAATTATATTTGTAAATATATCATTTACAAAATATTTTACACATAAGGTCTTCGGGTCAAATATCACCCCGAATTAAAACTTGAGTATTTATGATGGGGACATCAAAAAGTGCCAAATTGGTAACACTAACTTTATCTTATTTGCTTTTATAGCAACTACTATATCTGTATTTTTCGTCTTATAATACCTGTTGAGCGTTATATTTGTAGAAAAATAGGGACTACACTTACCTTTCATATTGATATGTAAAACAATGTTTTTCTTATTTGCTTAGTGCAATAGGCAGTTGTAGAATAAACACGCATCGAATTACATCATAAAAATTTTACAGTGGTTCGTATTATTTGTTCTAAAATATGAATGATAGTAAAATAAAGTTTAGGATCAAATTTGTTCTGAAATTGAGGATAATTTGGAATATGCTGAGCAATCGAACAGTTCAGATGAATATAAGGTTGCACCATCGCAAACGATAATATCAAAAAGTGATAAGATAGTATATTCGAAAGAAGCTTTTGTAAACTGACATGAAAAAGTCCGATTGGAGAATATTATATGTATGATACCAGGTTTTACTCGCTATTCCTGTTCAAAAATTACACAAGAAGAAATTTCAAGTTTTCAATTTTATATTTTCCACCTCCTGTAATGAGCATATAATTGAATTGTACAAATAATGAAACGTGAACGTGAAATAATGAAACGTGTTTTTGGCAATGAATGGACTCGTATTGACCTAACCGAAATGTTCGCATATATTGGTTTACTTTTGTTGGCTGGAGTATATAGATCGAATGATGAAAGTACGGAAAGCTTGTGGGATGCTGAGAAAGGTCGACTAATATTTAGAGCAATCATGCCATTGAAAAAATTCAAAATTCTTTCAAGAGTAATACGATTTGACAATAGAAATACTTGTAGTGAACGACGAGCTTTGGACAAATTTGCGACAATTCGTGAATTGTGGAATAAATGGGTTGACTTATTACCTAAACTGTATAATCCATCACAAGATGTTACAGTCGAGGAGCAGCTAGTAGCTTTCAGACGAAAATGTCCATTTAGGCAGTACATTCCGTCAAAACCAGCTAAATATGGTTTAAAGTTTTTTGTGCTTTGCGATTCTGCTACTAGCTATGTTTGGAATATTCAACCATATACTGGCAAAGAAAATGGAGCTATGCCTGAAAAAGCCGAGGTATGCGGATAGTCCTAGATTTGACAGTTGGTCTAAAAGGTCATAATGTGACTGCAGACAACTTTTTTATATCATACGAATTGGGAAAAAAATTATTAGAAACACAAATAGCTTTAGTAGGAAATATACGTACTAAGAACAGACCTGTATTTTCATCCTTTTTTTATCACAACATTCAAATTAGTAATCGTGAAGACAATGCTTTTATATTATTTACAACGGCTAACCATGGTTGGAAAGAAAAGTGTTTTGCTAAGCGTCGACACTTTTTAGAAAACTTAGGTATGCAGTTTACCATACCTTATATAAAGCAACGCAAAACATTACCCAGAGCACCATTTTCCCGAGAAATTGTACAGAAGTTACGCGATTCAACTGAAAAAGATGAGCAGCCGTCAACTTCAACTAAAGCGCAAGTCAAAAAATTAACCAAAAGAAGTCGTTGCCAATTATATCCTAAAACAGATAAAAAACACCACTAATATGTACAAGTTGCAAAAAATTTGTTTGCAAAGAGCATTCTAACAGAATCATTTTATGTGTTCAATGCAACAAATAATAACTTAATTAACATCAACTTAATATTTTTAGATTTTTTTATTATAATAGAGTTACAAATCTAAACTTTTTATATCTTTATAAATCGACGTACTTGTATATTTATAATAAAATTAAACTAAAAATATACCGTACTTATAATTCATTTAAATAAAAGCGATAAATGAACTTTAATAAAACTGTTAAATTAGGTAAATTTGTCTTTTTATATTACGTTTTACCCTTGGGTCAAATTTGACCCGAAGAACGAAAGCGTCAATGATTTTAAGGACCTTATGAAGGTTAAAAAGATTATTTACTTTCCTATCCCTGCACCGAATAATAAAAAATCCTATCTATTTATTCTAATCTGTTTTTGGAAAGTTTAACATTTTTATTTATTAAATTCAACAGCATTTTTTATTTTTTTTTATTTTATGACGTTCAAACGTTTATTCGCTAAATGTTCGTTTAGTTTTCTCTAAATATAAATTTATATTTATTGTAAATTATTTACAAACTATAATCATAACAATAACTGACCAAAAACAAAATTCCACAACGAATTGAATGGCATTTGGTAGTTATAAAAATCTTCATTCGTACACCTTACATTTTACATTTATTGTTGGGCCTTAAACACTTTTTTCATTTTCATTCATTTAAATTTTGATATTGTTCGTATTTTTATGATGATTAGAATTTATTGAAATTTAATCTAAACTGCGTATAAAACGAACAAATAAAAGCCTTATCAATTCATATTTTGCCATTTAGTTTGATTGTAAAATAGACCATGAAGAATCGTTCACAATTTCAAAAGTCAATTGTGTATTGTGTGCGTTTTTGTACATTTTTTTTCTTGGAGTCATAAAAAAGGGTTAAAATGATTTCGATTGACCATTTATTTGATTTGGATATTATTGTTGCCATTTAAAGATTGTTTGTTCTTAAACAAATTGAGGTGGTGCTTTTTTCACTGTGTGCAAATGGAAATTTTATTTACATTTTCATTTATTTTTATGGCCATATTTTTATGAGATTTTTGGACAATTGAAGGCATTTAGTGCAAAATAACTTTTCAATAATGTGTTTTGTTTTTTATTTTGTACATTCTACGTTATTTTACTTTAAACTGGGACTAAAGGAATATCAAATTATTTTTTTATACCCTTCACCACAGGTGAAAAAAGGGGTATAACATAGTTTGTCATTCCGTTTGTAATTCCTACAATACCCGTTTTCGACTCCATATTTTTTATTTCTCGGGAAACGGGAAAAAATTGTCCCATTCCCGGGATTTCCCGGTCTTCCCGGGAAAGAAGCAATTCTAGAAGAAAAAAAAAGTTTATTTAAAGAAATAACATTAAAAATTCAGAGTTTTATTAAAACACAAACAAACAATAAAAATAATTGTTAAATAATAGTTTTAACAATAAATAAAACTTAAAAACAATTTAGATGACAAGACAACAATAGAAAAAACATTTTCACTTTCTACTGACGTAGATTTTGTTGTTAATAATGCGCTACAAAGATTATCCATGTTCATGTTTCAAATGTTAGTGGCTTCGAATAAGTCAAAATTCTTTTTCAACAAATTAGTAACCTTCAGTTCTGTTTTATATCCTTCTAGCAGTACCCACGACTCCACCTATAATTTCTAATTTTTTTTTTAATTAAAATTTAGAAAAATGGTTTTTAAAACATTTGTTGTAGAGCTCTGTAAACTTTCCATCCACAAAAGTAAAATGTGCTGACAAATGTTCTAGTAACATTAAACCAATAAAATTTGGTGACTTCGCATTGGTATCTCTAGTTTCTCTACGAAATGATATATTCTTACAACAAAAAAAAAAAAAAATAGTCTATATTTGAATCAAGGTTCTAAGAGACCTCCTCACAAAATTTTATTTAAATCCGTCCAGTAGTTTTTACGTGATGCGAACACAGACAGACATTTGGATTGCTATCTACACCAACATCAAAATTTTCAAAAAATATATCACGTACAAATGAATAGCTGTAGTAGAATTCACACGAAACGAGATATTTGAAACTTTTTAAATGTCACAACCAAAGTATTTGAAAAACGATCAGTGTATTTTTTGAAAGTGCTAATGATTTTAAACTTCCCATTTCCCGGACTTTTCCCAAACCCTAGTCCTTATGCATAGCGAAGTCGGTTGAGTGATGTCCGTCCGTATTCGGGTTGAAACCAAATTTGCCAAGGCACTAGATAAAAGTAGAGAAATTTTAAATACGTCAATCGATCAGATATAGTTCCCAAAAATTTCGCTATTGAAAATTACCAAGCTAAACATCACACCAGTCTCTAATTTTTCCATATCATATGGAAAAATGAAGTAATTCCAATAAAAAAAAAAAAACAAATATATAAAACGATAGAGAATTAAAAGCTATGAAAAAACATCAAATGAAAGCATTGGCTCTCTTCTATATCTTCCAAGTTAAAGGCCTCTTAAAATTTCATAAAAAAGTTCGATTGTCAACATGGATATCATTTAAAAGCTTTTGCAGAGATTTTTCAGGAAATGTTTACATTTTTTTTTAAATGTTTAACCCATTAGGAGCCAATGTCATTTTTATGTAAATTAAATAAAGTTCTAATTTTTTCTTTAATTCTCAGTTGTTCTAATATTTGTTTTTTTATATTGGAGTTACTTCTTTTGACATATTTGGCGAAGGGTATGTATATCACTCTTATTTTTATTTTTTTATTTTTTTTTTTTTTTTTGTCAAATCATATGTAAACTTGAAACAGTGTTTTCTATTTATTTTAAACGAAAAACGTTCTTGTAATGCAAAGGAGCTCAAAAACCGGTAAAATGCCGAGTTCACACACGTCAATTTTCCTTGCAGTAATTCTGATATTTGTGGGTGAGAAAACGGAAAATTAAATGATTCTGCACTCCTTTCTCTTACACAAAATTCAGGATTGCTCAAATGATTTCTTTAAAAGGTTCAAAAATTAACTTATTTTTTAGCGTATAAAAATCGGTAATAGATGTTATTTTATAGAAGAGCTTTCAAAGATAACGTCGCAAGTGCCCACAAAATGTAAAAAATATTAAGTTCCCTTTTTCTTAGTAAAAGTCTAATTTTTAAGCTAAAAACAAAAAACACAAATTAATTTAATATGGATGTGCTTTAGTTTATTTAATTCCAATCTTTGTAAAAAAACTACTTTTTTAAAAAGATCATAAGAGTCGACTTTCACCACAGTTTCTTTTGCCACACATTTGTTATCCTGCCTAAAAGCAACTAGTGCGGAGTTTAGGGCTACTGGAAATTGGGCAAAAGATAAGTGTAAATTTTTATAGCAAACGAATTTAAGCAAATTGCAACAATAAATGTGCGTTTAGCTCGAATGTGCATGGAATTTCTAAATAACAATAATACTTGAGTTGAAAATTTTTGCTTTACAAACGGTGTATCCTTTTGCAAACAATATTTTCATAAATTGGACAATGAGGGTAGAAATAGAATGAAAATAAATAAATTTGTAAGCAATTTTTATACACTAAAACTTCATTCCCATGGTTATTAATAGAATGGAAAATTTAAATATGAAATTATTATTATATGAATTAGATTTTTAATATATTTTTTTTGCTAAACGCTGTAGCAGTAGCTGGGCAAAAAATTTCAATTACATGGTAGTTGCAAAAAAATATTGACAAAGATATTGACAACGATAAAACAAGGTTAAGCTCTTTGAGTCCAGCGTTTCAATTAAAAAAATCTATTTCGCAAGATGTTGGTTCAGAGGTAATGAAATCATTTTCATTTATTTTTTATACCCTTCACCACCAAAAGTGGAAAATGGGTATATATCATTTAATTGCAAGAGCGACATAAAGCTTTTTTCACACAACTTAACAAAAAGTCGTCATCAAAAGTGTTTGTTAAATATCCTTTTTTATTCAGTGTTTTTTATAACCGCACTCTCTCATCAAGAAATTACATGGTTTTGTTTTATTACAGTAAGAAAAAGTAAGACTGCTATATTCGGCTATGCCGAATCTTATATACCCCTCATTATGTATGTAAATCTAGTTTAGTGAAGTAGCTGCTATCAAAAAACAAATTTTGCGGTGACAGAGAATAAAACTAAATAAGCAACAACAAAAAATTAAGAACGATATCGGCTCTTAAAAGGTGGAGCATATTTAAAAACTTTATAATTTTCCTGAAAGACCTCTTCAAAAGCTTTTAAGTGATATCCATATTAACCATATTGACAATCCAAATTTTTATAAAAATTTCAGAGTCCAATAACTCGGAAAATATGGGCGAGCACCAATTTTTTCACTTGATGTTTTTTCCTATTTTTTAATCATCTATTGCTCCAAATATATATATTTTTTATTGGAATTACTTTATTGTTTCAAATGATATAAAAAATTAGAGGCCGGCGTAGTGTTTAGCCCACTGCTTTGAGGGACATGGACTCATCTTGCTGATTTTCAATAGCACCTCCTTCGAAACTATGTCTGTTCGTGTGGTGTATTTAAATTTTCTCTGGCTCATCTAGTGCCCTGGAAAAACTTATTTCAACTCTAACTCAGACGGACTTCGATCAATTGACTTCGCTATGCATAAGAAGTAAGAATCTAAATACTTTATTGGGTCGGAAATGAATATTGTAGAAATTACAAGCGGAATGGCGAAAGTAGATATATCCTTTTTTTCACTTTTTGTGGTGTAGAATATAAAAAACAAAAGTGTTTGAGTTTCTCACGTCGAATATTTCCAAAACTGCAAGAGATAATGTTTTTTTTTATTTTTTTTATTTAAAAGAGGCTAAAAATAAGCAACTTTAGTTCTAGGACACTTTATCAATAGCTCCACAAAAATTAAGCAGGCTGCGTAGAAAACAGAATTATTTTCTTTTTTTTCAGACACCCCAATGTGTTTTGGTTTTATAAAATAGAAAACATATTTTGCTTAAATGAAAAAAATTGTTAAATAATCAAAAGTGTTTTGGATTAGTAATATTCAAAAACTGGAAAGATCCACTAAGACAACCACTTCACACTATAATGTTGAGTATAAAAATTTCCATAATTTTCATTCTACTTGAAGTGTGATTGTCTAGGAACAAAATTTAATGTTACGCGGTTTTTTTTTTTGAAAATCGCAACAGTTCTTAAATTATAGTGTGAAAAGAGCTTAAACAATATCTGAAAATTCTGCCGAACCAATTTCAAAGCTGAAATTAAAGTTTCCTAAAAAATTAAATGATGCTGGCTACGGAATGGCACAGAGACGCCATAGATTTCGGACAGCATTTAAACGAGGAGTAAAATAAAAAATTAACTCTTAAAAAAATTTCCTATGGTCAATGCAGATGGCCATCTACATATTTATGTGCACGTTAGGTATTGGAAACCAACCTCAGTATCATAACTAACAGATTAGCTATGAAAGGGAAACCAGGTGCTGGCATATTATCGCCAGAATAAGGAGAGGAGAGCATGCATCGGCTTACAAAATGAATACTTTTGCTCTGACCTTAATCACCTAACCAGACGAAAGGAGAAAAATCCCCTTGTACTGTGTATGGAAAACGAACATGATCTTGACGCCAAAATGTCCCTTAAAATGCCAAAAGACGGGCCCCTGAAAATTAAAATTTTAGACGAAGAGAAGCAAAAGTTGTCCATAAAACATGGTAAGAAGCTACAGCCTATTGTGGGCTACGAGGCATAGTATCGTTGAGGAATGGCTTAGTGCAGATCTACATAAGCCTTGTAACGGTTAAATTCTATAATTCTAAAGTGATAACGGAAGACAACAATAAACGGGCTGGTTTCAATGGTGGTTAAAAAGACCGTTGACAGAAAAAGGATGACGTTGCATGGCTAAAATGGAAATCAACAAAGATAATATTTGTAGGTTGTTCCTAAAAGGCCTTGCAGTATCTTCACTTTACTAAAGAGAATTAGTAGGTCACTAGTTATTTGTTGAAATTTTAAAGGGAGAGGTTAAGATTTTGAAAACAATCCCATATATGTTGGCCACACATTTAAAAAGTTGCGTTTCTTTTTGCTATTGATATTTACATAGAAATTTCCGGAGCACTCTGGAAGATATTTTCTTTGACAAAATTATTATTTCCAATATCATATAGACTTCTTTGTAACAAAATGTAAGATATTCAATTAGTTGATAGGTGTTTCTTTATTAGTTAATCGACTAGCTAATTATTAATTTTTTCTCTATTAATCGAATAAAAAAATATTCGAATAAACTAATAATCGAATAAAAAATAAAAAATAAAATTCGATTAATCGATTAATTTTGATCAATTTAAAAAAAAGAAAAACTTTAAATAATTAGTATATACTTATGTTTAATATAATGTTATTCTTTTTTAGCCCTTTTTATTTATTTTTTCATTCATTTTGTTCAAATATGATTGGTTTTCACTAATTACTCTACTTATCAACAAACAAATTTGCTGTAAAGCTTTCATTTAATTACTTTGGTCACATAGAAATTATTAAGAAGAAGAAGACAAATAAAAACCCAAAGTTTGCCCACCCAACCTGCCAAACTGACAAAATAAAATTTCAGCCAAAAACATTAAAAGGTTTCTAATGTTTGATATGAAAGTAAAAACTATTTCTAAATCATTATCTTATATATTATGCACTCGTCATTTGTTGTGTCCTACATACAAATTTAGTCACTTTTTTTTTATTATTTCCTAATGGTTTTTAGATGATTTTTTGGTTTTGTCAAAATGCTCCATCACCAGCAAAATTATAATCCAAACAATTAAGCTGTCAATCATGCGAGTACTCGTATGTTACCTTTAGCTTCATTACTCCTCGTTAAGCGAATGAAACGAAATTCCAAACACGTGGTTATAATGACACATTTTCATATTTAAACTAAATAAATTCAGAATTGAATAATTTTTAACCTGTCAGTGTACCTTAAAAAAACTTTAAATTATATTTATAAATTTTTGCGGTTTGTGACCCTTCTTCTGAAAATTTTGCTTTATTTAAGGGCAATTTTTCTGAGTAAAAAAGGTTATAAGAGTTTTTAAAAATAAAAGTTACTAAAATTTTGAAAAAGGAAACTATTTTAGATAAAACAAAAACAATTTTCGACAGAGGCAGTGCTTCATTCCCGGTTAAATAATTTTATTTCATCTATAACAATTTGTTTGTGTCCAAGCAATTTTATAAAATCAGAATAATAACAAAGGAAAACGAAGCAAAATATCATGGAAGTAAATTATAAACTCAATTTTATAAGCTGACATGGGAAGAGAATTTAATCTTAAGTTTATAGTTTAAATTTTCCAGGCCTTGTAGGCTAAATAGGGATCCAAGGTTGGCCACCTCAAATTAGTGAGTTTTTGCTGCTCTGTCCATTTTTAAGTATTTTTGTAGAATTAAAAATTTTTTACGTTTTCAAAGCACTGGAGAGGGTTTTAGTACTCAGTTTTAGGTTATAGAATTAGCATTAATAATTAACGAGTTGCAAATCACTTCTTTATATTTTAGATAATTTGTTCATCAAAGAAACTATATATCTCAGCGAACATTTGACGGAAATATTACACCTTTATATTTACTAGAATTGAAATTTGCAAAATTTTTACAGTAACATTACTTCCGAACGGCATAACGAGAAGTATTTGTTTTCTTTTAGGCAGCAGTAGTAAGTTTTAGATATTAAAGGTCAATTAATGACAGGGATAGACTTTTAAGGAAAGTAAAAATATTGAGGTCGAAAGGAGAAGAAACGGAAAAAGGATGCAATAAATAGCAATCTTTCATTAGAGGCTGTTCAGCTAACAACTCTGCCTAGTAAGATGACAAGGTCAGGCCAACTGGAACTCATTCTGTTTAACTACGCTAGGAACTCTTTTATCAGTATCAGAAAGGAGGCTTATGGACTTGTAGTTGCTGGCAGAACGATCTAGACGTCCATGATAGCATCGGCTTAAAATAATGCAATGTCTAGTGACCGTAACCACTAAAGAAACATTTGTTATAAATTATTGGGACCATAAAAAGTTGACTGTTACAATAGAGTAGAGTTCCTTATAAACGAGTGTTATTTTACTGACTACATATATTTATATAATAAACTTTTTACATAATTTCTGTAGCATTTTGACAAAACATCTTAAGTCGAGATAAGAAAGTAAAAAAGTTCTTAAAAAATTCGGAAAAAAATAATTTTCATTAAATAAAATAAAATAAACCAAAATTATAAAAAATAACGTTCATAATCAGAGAAACAAGTCGTGATAAAAACTCGGCGGCGGCGGCTGAGCAAAAAATTTTCGGCGGCGGCTGTAAGTCGACTATCAAAGAGTTCTTGTGTATTGTGTTAGGAAGAAGAACAACAACAAAAATAAACAAACTTTATATGAAGTTAATGTTACATATAAAAACGCAAGATTTTAAAAATTAATTAAAATATTTTATTTTTAATAACTTATGCATTGTTTTCTATAGAAATGTATTTCTATTAACAATCAATTTATAATAACAGCTTCAAATTTTAATATACAAAATATAAAGTATAAAAATTGCCGGCTAACATTTTTGAGTCGTGACAAGCCGCACCACTCGGCGGCGGCTCGACTATTAAGAAAAAATCGGCGGCGGCGGCTTTCAGCCGGCTGTGAGCCGCACGACTTGTTTCTCTATTTATAATACCAAATTTTATTTACGTAAACAAAAATGTTTTTTGAATGATAATTCGTATGATTAACAACATTTGTCAAAATGCCAGAGATATATTTATAACACAAAATACTAAAGTTCTCAAATACCATCATTAGAATGCTACCGTTTCACACTTCTTTGATTACAAATAGTTTTAAATTTCATTGCATTAATAACGGAAATAAATGATATCCCTTAGGCGGAAGTAAAAATTTTGTGAGTTTGTTAGTAGTTAATTTGCTGGAGTGGAGAACTTTTTGAAGGAGAAATATTTTGTTTCTTTGGTATAACAGTTATGCTTCTTTAGCTCTTCAAAAAATTGAGAAAAATTTTTGGAAATTTCAAACATGCGCTTTGATATTTTAAAAAGAGATTAGAGTTTTATAACACATACGTTCATATGTATGTTTGTTTGTATTTAGAATCTAAAATATTTATTTAAAAAAAACTGATTTCATAAATACGCAATTTTTATTTTGGAGAGGGTTTGTTTACAAACAAATTTTTGCAAAAAGTTTTCATCTCACACTCAGTTCAATAAAAACGCTCTTTAAAGTTTTTGAAATTCAACACTTGTTGATGCAAGGAAAAGATAAGATTTTTTATTTCTATAGTGTGAATATATAAAATGAATGAAGAAACATGAGAATTTTAGTCTTTTAATTTTTTAAACAATTTATTTGCTTACGCAAAGAAAATGGAAATAAAACTTCTGTTATTATAGTCCTTAGAAGGACAGCAGCGTGTGTTTAGGTAAAATATCTTTTTTGGACACATTTTAAAAGCTTTATATATGGCTTTTGCTATTTTCTTCCAACTTAAAGGCGGAACAATTACGAATTTATTAATTTTTGCCATTGCTAGGGATATCGAGCTGCATATAAAAAAGTGTGACACAGAGTTTTTAAAGGAAGTTTTACGTTTTGGACAAAGACTTAAATGACTGCATTTATTCATGGCGAAATCTCGTACCAGAACAGAGTTTTTAAAGGAAGTTTTACATTTTTGACAAAGACTTAAATGACTGCATTTATTCATGGCGAAATCTCGTACCAGCAGTGGCGAATATATTCATTTTTGCCAAGCTTCATATAAAAAAAATTTAAGTCAAATTATAAATTTATCATTGCTCTCACCTGGAAATTGATTCGTTTTAAACGTTTTTTGTTTTATCACAATTAATATTTGAAATTTTGTTAAAACTTGGCCTTCAAGCTATCAATTATAAACCTTAATTTTGCGAGCGATAATTTTTTTTTTCATAAGTATGAGCAAAAAAACTTTAAACCAATTTCATACACAATAACACTGTCCTTGAAATTTATTATGGAATCATTATAATTGTTTATTTTATTTAATTCAGTTTTAAATAAATTTATTATCGTATTGTAAAAAAAAAAAGAATAACATACGGGCTGGAAATTTATGACTTTGTAGACATGTAAAATGTGTCTTTAATTGAATGCCAAAGTAAAAATTTAATAAAAGTTTGCATGTCGCCGTAAATTGATGTAATAAAATAATAAGTGCAACAATGTCAAATAGAATTACAACAACAGTTTAGTAATAAATCTGCAAAAGGAGAAAGTAAAATAAAAGTATTTTAAAATAATAAAAGACAATTGTTATCAGGGGTTATTATGTGCAATAAAAATTGTAGCAAATATTAAATTTTTATAGCGTTGACATTTATAAATTTTTTTTAATAAAAAACAAACGCAGCTATTGCTAAAATATTGTTTATTTCCTTCTTATTATTGGTCAATACAAAAATTTAAAGGGAAAATTTGCGTTTCTAGAATTAATCGAAAATTTATTATTAAAAAAAAATAATATTTCCAATCTTGAAATTACTTCAGGAATTATGGGTGAAGTTAAGATTTCCATCTGTACAGCGATTTATTTTTAAGCAGGACCGTTTTGGTTAAAATTAATTTGTGACTTTAAAAAATCCATCCGAAACAGCTGTTGTTTAAAGCAAAATCAAAAAATTAAGTTTTCGAATTCAAATTTATTTTTGCGTTAAGTCAATTTTTTTTTCAATTCTAAAAATCTTTTTTAAAATAAAATTTATTTTACAAATGTATGTGGACGTTTTTCTAAAACAAAAACGGAACGTTTTCTTCCACACAGCTTTTACGCTGAAATGCCATACCTAAACAAAAGCGCCAACGCTATGTCAAAAGGATAAAGATTTGCTAACTCCAAATGATGGGTTTCATAAGAAGCTGAAAGTATCCTACTGGAAAAGTGTATCAGGTTAACAGATGACATTTTGGAAAACTCGAGAACCTGTTTGTATTTTTCTTGGTGGTTCTCGGGTTCTCAATTATTTTTATCGCCCTTAAAAAAAGAAGACAAATTATATATTCCAAATAAAAAATAGAGATAACAGCAATTTTTAAGATTTTTTTCAAACCAATAATGAATATTAAAGAATAAACTAACTTTCTCCTGTTTAAGATTGTAGAGTGTAATAAAACTATTTGTTTTTATTTTTGCAATTACAACTCAAACAAAGTACAAGCAAAAAAATACCACAAAATGTTTTCCTCAAAAAAAAAAACACACTCACATCATGTCAGCGATACAATTTTGTTGCCAACATTATTATTTAAAACGCTATTAACTGCTGCTACAACTAAATTATTTTAAACAAAATAATAAAACAATAAATGGAATTCATAGAAAAGAGGACTTGCAAAATGCATTATGTCCTTCTGCAATTTAGTGTTACATTAACATTAAATAGGGATATTCACAGGTTCTTCGGTTATTTTAGTTTGTATTTTTCATACTAAAACAAAAACAAAATTGCACAAACTATAGTGAGCGGCATGACATTTCACTACAGGCGCCAAAAGAACGACTCTAACCCCGGCTATGGAGTCTGTTAGTAGACTGCCTCTGTTCATTATAAAGAATTAACATACAAAGATAGGTTTTTGTGAAAAATATATTACGACTAGAGAAGCTTGTCAGATGGGTGTCCAAAGGTAGAACCTAGAAGCCTAAATTTATAAATTTGAATCTAGGGAAAAATAATTATGTTTTACGTTGAGCTCAATCTTTCTAAGAATTATATATTTTATTTTATTTTGTTCTATTATTGGAGGATTCCATTGAAAAAGGGAGTCTGTCTCACACGTGGCGGAATTTGTTTAATTTTTTCCTTCAGTATTTCATAAATTATTTAAAAAGTTTCTATGTATGATTAAAGATTCATATGCATTCTATTATATAATAGCAAAAACGTTAGATATCTTTTTTGTCAATTAAGAATTATACTTATGTAATATTAGCTCTAGAAATAGCTGAATTTGTCCTTAACCGACTTAAAAAAAAGAAGCTTTTATCAATTCGACAATGTTGCTTTTTGTGTTTGCACCTGCAGAACTCAGTCATTTACAAACTGGATTTAAATTTTTTTTGTAATTTGATAGAGTATGATTGCAGATTGGTCCCGTTAAAAACCAGTTCATAATATAAAAAATTAAAGGGTGTCTCCATACAACATATATATTTTTAAATGTTTTTGTGAACCGTAAAGCCCACAAAATTAAAGGCAGCCCCATAGGTAACGTAAATTGTATTATATGCGCCTTTCGATGTCGATAAGTATGACTGTTATAGTTATAAGTATAAACATTCAAAATTATAAATTAAAGGGTGTCCCAATAGTCAATGTAATTTAATGGATATGGCCGAACTTTAGAACCTTATAGACTGAGAGCTAAAATTTAAAAAGAACCTGTAATGCTAAATACGCTAGCGCAACAAGTATAAAATTTAAATTTAAAAACTAAAGGGTGTTCTCATATTTGAATTGACTTATATGTCCCTATCGTTAAACCGTTATATACAAACACCTGAAAATTAAACAGAATGGCCACTAGTTTGTCTGGCATATTAAAAAATATAAATATTTCAAATCACAAATTAAAGGGTCTTACAATAGTTGCTATTATTCAATTTATATGACCAAACTGTTGAACAGTTGTAGACGGTTGATTAAAAGTTTTACAGAATCTTTATTGCTAAGTCTGTTATAATAAGCAAACTTGAAATTAAAAAATAAAGGGTGTCCCTATAGCTGATGTAATTTGACCTATATGGCCCTATCTTTGAAACCGTTACAGACAAACTCGTGAAATTTAGACAGAAAAAAATTTAGAAAAAGTAAAAATATTTAAAATTATAAATTAAAGGGTGCCCTAATAGTTGTAATTTGATGTATATAGACAATCTTTTAAACAGTTATAGATAAACGATTAGAATTTAAATAAATTGTGTTTTACTGTGTCAGCAATAAAAAGTGTAAAAAATAGAGGGTGACCACATAACTGCTGAATTTTCTTGTTTAATCTGCATTCATATTTTGTTCTACGACATATAAAAAATCCTGACGCAATCTTTTTCAATGCATAAGAACCGTGCTAAAGAAATATAATATTAAGTTTGTTAAAAAAGTTGGTTTTTTTGCAAGAATTATTTCCGTAAACGGTTCTTTTGATTGGAAATAATAGCGCGTCATGACTTCAAAACAATTGTTTGCTTTTCCTGATATCTGTGCATCTTTCACTTTCCCAGCTTCAGTTTTCTAATTGCAGGCTTGTTCACCGTCTTGTTCTGCTATTTGTCAGTTATTCCCCTTTTCAAACAAAATATTTAATCACAATATTTTTTTCTTATATTCAACCTCCAATAGGCGTTGAACTTGGTTATTTAATTTAAGAAATGTGTTCTACTTGCTTGTTTTTAAAGGTCTTTAGCGTGGATTGCATCTACATTTTGAAGTAAGATTTCGATACAAATTAGAACTTTCTTCTCTTCAGTATCTACATTTTTCAGTCGCCATGTTGTTTTATAATTCTTGTGTTCACAATCTTTTACAACTACAATAGCTCTAGAACGCTTCTTTTCTTTACGTGTGAGGAAATATGACCTTTTACTAAGTTCCGAGGGAATAAGAGGTTTGTTGGAAATGCGAAAGCATTAAAATTAGCCAAACTCGCTTCGACCCTCAACTGGCTTTTAATTATTTGCCGACCTCAGCATCTCAGTCTTCATGAACATTATTTTATTAGTTGATTTTAAACATAAAAATTGTTAAAAGCTCCTAAGGAAAGTGTCAATTAAGCCTGGAGAAAAATGAAACAATAGCACACAATTTTTGAGAAGGCATTGTACGCTAGCGCATGAATTCTTAGTTTCTAAGGAGTATAAAACGGTTCCTCCTGTTTTGTAGCGATAAAAAGCGTAAGCGTGGATGCCAAAACTTCATTTTTAACTGTTTGGTTTTCAATATAAATATGTGATATTAAAGTTCGGTGGCATGTAGAGAAACCGGCAGTAAAAGTTGCTGTGTCGTATAATGATCCATTTCTACCAACCATTAACTACCAGCAAACAACTTTTTCAAAGTAGACCAACAAATTAAAATTTTACTTCACTGTATGTCTTCTCATTATTTCCACAACCTGTGATTATCCTTAATGTTGTATTTAATATTTCAAATTTAAAATCAAAATAAAGTGCAAAAAAACTTCTCTCTAGAGTTTTGCATGTCTATGAGTAAAAAGTTGTCCGAATAAGTAAGTGAATGAATGACTAACTGACTGACTTTTATTGAATTAAATGCATTTTGATACGTCGCGTCATTGTTGAAGCGTAATTGCGATTAGATTTGCATTTCGATAGTGTGTTCATTTTGCGGTCAAATAAAAAAAAAACACGGGCATTTTTCTTGTAAATTGTTTTTTATCCAAATGCTGGACATAATTGCATGAAGAAAAAAAAAGTTTTCTGTTTTTTTGTGAAACTCTTAAGGGAGTATTTTAGCAATTTTATTTTTGCTTAAAATGTTATAAAAACACATTTTGCTTTGTGCAAATTGAAATGAATACAAAAGAAAAGAAAAAACAATCACTTGAAATGTTAAAGCGATTGCAAAATAAGAAATAGCATGAACTATTATTAAATGTCATGCGTCACAGGAGTCTAAGCTAAGCATGATAGGCACCAGGTTATTACTATAAAAGGAAAATGATTATTGATTAAAATTTATGGCATTTTTTAACGCAAAATTTAACCGTAAAATACTATTACCAGCACCAGTTTCAACCAAAATAATTCTTGCAAAAAAATACCTGCTTCAAAACAGACAAACCTAGGAAGGTAATTAAACATTAACTATATTATATTCGAGAAAGATTGCGTCAGGATTTTGTATATGTCGTAGAACAAAATATGACTGCAGATTAAATAAAAAAATTTAGCAGTTATGTAGTCACCCTTTATTTAGCTTTTACACATTTTATTGCTGACACAGTAAAGCAAAATTTGCTTAAATTCTAAGCGTTAGTCTATAACTGTTCCAAAGATTGGCCATATAGATCATATGACAACCATTAGGGCACCCTTTAATTTCTTATTTTAAATATTTTTATTTGTTCTTATATTGAATATAGTAATGGACATTCTGTCTAATTTTCAAGAGCTTGTCTGTAACGGTTTCAAGGATAAGGCCATATAGGTCAAATTACATCAGTTATAGGGAAGCCCTTTATTTTATAATTTCAAGGTTTCTACTTGTTATAGCTGACTTAGCAATAAATGTTCAGTGCAAATTTCAATCAACTGTCTACAACTGTTCAACAGTTTGGTCATATACTTAAAAAACAGTAACTATTGTAACACCCTATAATTTATAATTTTAAATATTTTCATTTTCTAATATACCGGAAAAAGTAGCAGACATTCTGTATTATTTTGTATATAACGGTTCAAGCGATAGGGGCATATTTTTTAATTTAAAATTTTAAAATATAAGACCACCCTTTAATTTCTAAATTCAAACTTTATACTTTTTATAGCGTACTTAGCGATAAAGGTTCTTTGTAAATTTCAGCTGTCTGTCTTTAACGGTTCAAAATTTAGCCACATACTATAAATTAAATTAACTATTGGGACTCCCTATGATTTAAATGTTTATACTTGTTATAATAACGGTCATAGTAATCGATATTCTATCTAATTTTCTAGCGTTTGTCTATAACGGTTCAAAAGATGGGCGCATATCATTCAATTTATCTAACCTAAGAATACACCCTTTAATTTTTATATTTATTTTTGTATTACTTTTTGCCATTGGGAGCTAAAGTTATACGAATTATTTAATTTTAAAGAAGTGCACTTTACGGTTCGTGATACACTTATAAAACATATATGTTGTATGGGGACACCCTTTAATTTTTAAGATTATGAACTGTTTTTAAAACGGGATTAATCAGTAAACATAATCCATCAAATGCAAACAATTTTCAAAATCGGTTCAGAAATAGCTGAGTTCTGCAGGCACAAACATTAACAAAAGCAATTGAATTGAATCGACTTGATAACCTTCTTTTTTCTGCTGAAGTCGGTTAAAAAGTTCATAATGTTTAAGGATATTATTAATTTTGTGAAGGGAAATGAAATAAAACGGGTAACGATGGCTAGCAGTTGAGGCAACTTTCGTCGAATGAATTGTGGATGTCAGAGAAATGGATGGTTACTTCCAGTGAAGCTTTTATGAAAGATACGATCAATCACAGGTCAAGAAAAAAAGTTTCTATTTGTTTTGATTTAATTATTTAAAATATGTTTTTTAAGACCGAATAATTTTAAATTGTAAAAAAGTAAAAAAGATTAATCATATTTCCATCCCAGATGAACGTCCAATTTTAGGATACTTTCTCGAGCATATATTCGAATGTGAAGTAGTTTTTAATATGTCGATTGTTGCGGTCGCCCTATAACACGAAGCGCCTGCTGAATCCACATCTATTTCGGATCAAGGTCATCTAAAGTTTCAAAAAAATATATTTGATATCAGTGTAGTAACATATTCCTTTGACAGTAACTTATCATTTTTCAAGATATAAGATCAAATGATGCTAAGATGTAAACAGCACTAAACGGTACATTTTTCAAAATGGAGTCTGTACTGTGTGTTGTCGACTGGTTTTATTAAACACAATTTAGCAATAAGACAGTTGACGAATAATTTTGAAAGCAACTCTGGATAACTTGTTAGTGTAATTTAAACGTAAATATATTCATAACTATTTGTCAAAAAGTTAGTGTAAAATAACGGTTCGTATAACAGCTAACTGTGAAAATTCAATACAATCGAACTAGCTATTAAGAAATCAGACAATTATTTTCTTTTTTTCAAAATTCCCCACTGTGTAGCCGTTGCAAATTATAAATTACAAATCAGGCATAGGCTTCGCAAATTCTCTGATGATGGAAATCTATATAAGAATAGTGTCTATGGGCTGAAAGTCGAAGTAGCTTGAATTTGATTTTTACCTAGATGACATAACTTGGCAACTTCCGATACAATCTTGCTACTAGAAGTAGATGATACTTATAGACTGTGCCTGAGAAATGCTCAGATAACTGTTCACATCGATTGAGAATATCCATCCAATATTGGCTACAATTCTAGTGGGGATATACGGCATAAGCATAGAGAATATGAATGTGGTCAAACCACCGAATCAATTCTCCTTGTTATACAAAAAGAGAAAAAGTGGGATATCTAAGTTTGTCATTCCGATTGTAATTTCTACAATATCCATTTCCGAACCCATAAATTAATCAGACATAGTGATATCATTTGGAACAATGAAGTAATTCCAATTGAAAAAAAAAACAAAAATATGAAGCGATTAAAAATTAAAAAATAAGAAAAAAACATCAAGTAAAAAAATTGGCGCTCGCCCATATTTACCGAATTATGAAACTCTGAAATTTTCATAAAAAAGTTCGATTATCAATGTAATCAATATAGATATCATTTAAGGGCTTTTGAAGGATCTTTCAGGAAATAACCATTAAGAGCCGATGACATTTTTGTGTAAAATTATATATCGTACTTAATTTTTTAATTTTCTGTCACCGCAACATTTTTTTGATGCTGTTTTGATAGGAGCTACTTCACTTAACTAGATTTACATTTTTTTATTTTGAGGGTCCTAAATTTTTTTTTTGTCGTGCTCCCACAAAAAAAAATTGGTCACACACAATTGCTCGAAAAATGTATATATTTTTGGTCATCAGGAAAAAAAATTGGTCTTGAACACGAACTTTACTGCCTGATTATTTGAAATACACTTCTTCAAAAGCTAACATTTTCTTACAAGAAAGACATTTTTGCAGAAATGCAATACGTATAAAAAAAAAAATTGATTGGGCTAGCGAGCCGTTAAAATTTAATAGGTACAAATTGCAATCATTTTTATTAGTGGCAGTTTCAATTTATAATTCTTCTGGTTCTTTTTAAGGTCCCTCAATTTTTTCCAATTTATTCGAATTATGCAATATATGAATTCACAGATATTTTACTAATTATTTACTTTCGACATTATTTTTTATTTATTTATAAATAAAATAAATATTATAAATAAAATTATCAATAATAACTTTGCACGAATAATGAAATACTCGATGTTCCTTATAGACCCTAAATAACTTCAATGCTTCATTCCTCAGGAAAAAAAACATTACTGCTAATTTAAGAACAGTGTTGCAAAACGTTGATGCATTAATTTAAGCCCAGTACAGACATTTTGCTAATTATTTTAAGTCATCAGATTAAACTAGACAGCCAATCATTGTGTGAATGTGGACATGGCAGATGCATAAGGGGACATTAGATGGACTTTGTGGACCAATTGAAGATCGCCAAAAAAACCCACTTTTAGGAAAAATTAAATATCGCTTTTAATGGGAATCATATTACGCAGTGGTTTGAAGACGATTTATTTGGATCCACAAAACTGAAAAACATAAATTGCTAACAAAATATGTTCCTAAATATTTTTAATTTTTCATAGAAAATAAGGATAAAAAAACATGAGGATTACCAATTCGTTTTAAAATGGTCGAGCAATGTTCGATCTGTAAAAGGAGTTTTTGGTATAAACTAAAATAAAACTAGAATTTGCAGATTCGTTGCGGTTTTGTTTTACTGTCTTTTTGGGCCTTAGGCAGCGTGTGGCAAAATTCGTATTTCTAACGCCTAAATTTAGTTTCAACCTATTTTATTCCCCTTCGGATTCAAGGTGTCAATAAATTTATTCTATATATAAATTTCTGTATTTCAAATTGAATCTCAATCGGGTTGACCATTTAGGCGTGATTGCGTAACAAACATCCAAACATACAATCTTTTATATTTCTGATATAGGTGTATAATTTGCAATCGTAGGATCGCGATTTCGCCTTCAGTGACCATGATTTTGTAAAAATGGTTCAATAACATAAAGTTCTATTATTGAAAAGTTCTTTACATAATAAAAGGTTTCTAATGTTAATTTAATCGGTATTTTTATTATTTTACTAGCAGTCCCACGCCTTCGTTAGCGTATCATTTCTAATTTTCTTAAAATTCAAATTTAGAAAAATATTTTTTAAATACATTTGTAAAAAATTGTTCTTTCTAAAAAATGTTTAGAATTCAAACTAAAAATTAATCTTAAGCCGAAAAAATAATATTCTATTTCATTTTTATGGAAAAAAATTATATAATTAAAATTTAAAATTATGGGAATATTTATTAATTTAATTTTAAACTTTAAAAATTCGTGCTGACTATCCCGACCGTATTATTAAAATCACTGATATTGACGTTTCGATGGCCATTTCGCTACCGTTGACTTAGCTCTTCAGGAAACTTTTCACTTACATTTTAAATAAACTAAAGATTTTTGCCCAAACAATTAAGTTAAGACAAAACTAAAATCAATGTTGATTATTGTTGCTTAAACTTTGATTTTTGTCTTTACCTTATTGTTTGGACAAAAATCTTTAGTTTATTTAAAATGTAAGTGAGAAGTTTCCTAAAGACGTCTTTGTGGTCGAATATTTGAATAATCTGAATGTACTTTTATTTTTTAAGTTTTTCATTTATTGGACTGCTAAAACAAGACTTACCTTTGTGAATTTTAATTTCAATAAAACTAGAAAAATTACAATTACAAAGAGTGCTCCAAAATTTATGCAATATTTGATTTCAGCGCCATTAGTGCAATAAACAATTTCGTCATACTCTAACAGTGCTATTTATAATTTTATTGGATGGTATTAATGTTGACGACATGTTGTTTTATATATGTTGTTTGATACAAATTTTCGCATATGTTTCAGTTCTGATGGTTAGAGTTGGTCTTTTTAGTAAACTGATTTTAAAGACACTATTGGGTTATTGGAAGTCAAAAGTCTATGCCAACGAACTCTTAAGCACCCGAACACTGATGGAGGATATTAATCGCTGCATAAAAGATAAAGCGGCAAAATATTCAAACTAAAACGAGAGCACATGTACCAGTCATTATTTTCTTTCTAATTCAAATCTTGCATAAATTTTGATTCGCCCTTTATATTGTTTGTTTTAATATAATTATGTTTAAATTTATTTTCAGCTTGAATTTATAAAAAAGTTTTTATTTTTAACCAATTCTTTAAAGATTTTGCTAAAGGCATTCAGAAGTTATGAAATATTGTCTGTTACAATGAAATTAAGAAAAATTATTAATTCTTTTTGTTATGCCATCGATATTTAATAGAAAACATTTTTATTACAAAAAATGTACATCAAACTGATTGATCGTTTGTTCGTTAAAAAATGAGAGTTTGTGTATCCTTAAAGAGGTTCTTTATTGTTTAATTACAAAGAATAAAAGGATGTTGTTTTTTCAATTTTTATTTCAAATATTTTGAGAAATTTTGAATGCCCTTTTATTGTTAGTACAAAAGTAAAATTAAATAAGTTATTTTAAATCTATTTAAATAAAAAAATAATCAAATATTTTTTATTTTTTATTCTTATATGTACGAAGGTAGTCTCAGAATTATTCCACCTTTTAAACGGTTTCTAGTCCTTTAAAAACAATTTCAACTCAAAAGAATTTTTTAAAGCAGGGAATAAATTTTGTTGGATATAATTCGTTTTAAATTTTAAATATTAACAAAAATATTTTAAAGTAGCGTTAACTCAAAATATTTATTCTAATATAACTTGGCTACAGACAGCTTTCACGCTTGACGATATCTATACATATAAAAAAACAGTGACGGGGTCATTTCTGTACAGGAATAATTTTTTTTAATTTAGGTGTTGGTGTAGATTATAATCGATATGGAATACAAAACATTTGTTTTTATAATTTTTGTCTGTTTGTGTTCGCATCACGTAAAGACTGCTGGATGGATTTGAATAAAATTTTGTGAGAAGGTCCCTTAGAACCTTAGTTCAAATATAGAATACTTTTTTCATAAAAATATGTCATTTCGTAAAGAACATAAAGATACAAATGTGAGATCACCCAATTTTACCGGTATATTGATACTAAAAAAGTTGTCAGCACATTTTATATTTGAAGATGGAAAATTTTTCACATTGTTTACAGAACTCTACAACAAATGTTTAAAAAACACAATTCTTCTTCATTTTAAGAAATTATACGCGGATGATGTCCTGGGCACTACAATAAAACAATAAAATTCAAGATACACTTAATAGCATTTAATGGGATATAACTAAGTTTGTCATTCTGTTTGTTGTTTCTACAACTTCCATTTCCGATGCCATAAAGTATATAAATTCTGACTTCTTATGCATAGCGATGTCCGTCTGTCCGTTCATGTTAGTGTTAAAATCAAGTTTGCCGAGGCACTAGATCAGCTAGAAAAAATTTAAATACGTCAATCGATCGAAAGAGATGCTATTGGAAATCAGCCAAATCGGTCCATGTTCTTCGACTCAGCAGGCAAAACACCACGCCTACCTCTAATTTTCCTATATCATTTGAAACAATAAAGTAACTCCAATCAAAAAAAAAAAAAAAAAAAAAAAGTGTGGCGATAGAGAATTAAAAAATAAGAAAAAAAAACATCAAGTGAAAAAATTAGCGCTCGCCCATACTTCCCGAGTCACGGGCCTCTGAACTTTTCAAATTTTCGGTATCATTTAAAAGCTTTTGAAGAGATCTTTAAGGAAATACAAAAATTTTTTAAAAATTCTCTGCCACCTGAACATGTGTTTTTTGATTGGACTTACTTCCCTAAACTAGATTTACAGACATGGTGAAGTGTATATAAGATTTGGCTTAGCCGAATGTAGCACGCGCTTTTACTTGTTAATTATTGTATTCGCCCTTTGACACAATAATAAAGTAGCCAATATAAAACGGACTAATTTGGCAAACAAAAGAGTAATTTCATTAAACTTTTACTCAAAATTTACTCATTGGTTTAAAATGTTGCATGAAAATGAATTTTTTTTCAGAGCTCTGGAATTAATTAATTAATAATAATACAGTTTTTCAATTATCAAGGAGACAACTAAATTAATACAAAAAATTGATTAGAGTTTCTTTTAATGAGTCGTGTAATTCTGATCCTGCCTTCGTAATTTATTCAAATAAGAATTGAAATTTTAATTTTAAATGTTTTTATATTAAATACCAAATGTTAGTCATTTTGTTTTTGTAAATGGGAGTTATTTTATTTCTACTCTTTCTTCAAGTCCACCAAATGAACACAATTTAAATTTAAGTTCACATGCATTTTTGTTAGTTTTTTTTTTTTTTAATTTTTTTCTTTACAAAATATTTGATTTTAGCTTTGTTAAAGATTAATTAGTTTTAAAGTTAATAAATATGAATGTATAAATATTTGTATTTGTTATTAAATAATGTGTAAATATTAAAATGTTAATTTAGTTTTTTTTAATAATTTCATTATAAGGAGAATATGGATTTGTTGTTTTTTTTTTAATTATTAATTAAGATTGAACATCAAATATAAGGCTGGAATGGATTTTATGTTTTAAGTTATTCATTTATTTATTTAATTGTTTGTATTTGTTTTAGCAAAAAAGCTAGAAATTAGTTAAGATTGGATTTTAAGTTTTAAAAATTAAATTTATAGTTTTGTATACTTCTGGTCTTGGATCTTTGTTATTCTTTTTACCTTTTCTTTTTGTAGTTCATTTTTACTGTTCAGGATATTTTTTTTTTTTTGGTGGGAGGATCTTAATTTAATTTTAAATATTTTTTTTTTTTTTTTTTGTTTTTTAATTATTTTAATTGCTGTAACTATTTCACTACTAAAAATAGTTGATTTTGTTTGTTGTTTATAACCTGAGTCCTCCCTTATATATTTTTGTAAAGATTAAAATACATTTTTTATACAGCTAAAGACAATTAAATTATTTGTTTAAAAATAAAAGAAAAAAAATTTATAAATTAAAAAAAAGGGAAACTAAACTCATTTTAAAAAGTATAATTTTAAATGCAAACATATGCAGCTTTTTAAATAAAAAGAAATATTTCTTCAAAAATAATGTATTTTGTTTTTGATAGTGTTGCTTAAAGCGGACGATTTGAGAATTTTGATTTTCACCGTCCCACTTGTTGTTCCGGTAACACTTCAAATTCGAAAAACTGGAAAAAAAATGTTAAAGAATCTTTTGTGTGAGTAAAACTCACACTTGGCAGATTTTAATTGTTCCCAAACGTAAGCTATTTAAAGTAAAATAACAATTGCAACTAGAAACCTTTTGATTAGAGCTAAGCAAAAATATGTAGTTTTTTTCAGATTTAATTTTTAATGAAAAAAGGAGCTGAACTGTGGGCATAAATGAGTTAAAATTTTACTTTTGGCTTAATGGCATTTTGTAATTTCTTAAAGCCTTTTGTTAAAAATAAAAATTTATTTACGAATGTTTGCGGATGTTTTTTAAAGGAAACATAAAAAATTACACACCAGCAGAATGTAATGCTGCATTTTTTATACCGCTACATCCTCCATCAGCATTCTTCGCATCTATCTACCTTAGGTTGTGTACATTGTAAACATCATCTATTTAAGCAACTAATTTTATAAATTAGAATACGAGGAATATTCATATCAACATTAGTTTTAGTTAGACGAAGTCGACACACAAACCAAAGTATTTCTTCACTCTTCTCTTTGTAGCTTTTCTTGTACATTTGTTTTTGCTTTGTAGCAATCATCGGTTGACTACCAACGAAATTTTTATTTTTTGTCATTCTTACTTCTTAACTCAAAACATTATAGATGCTGTTTCAGTATCATATTGATTGTGATGAATTAAGTCTAATTTTTTTTCTTTTCTTTAAAAAACGCCCCCATACATTTGTGAATTAATTTTTCTTTTTAAAAAAGGTTTTTAAAGATTAAAAAATGAACTTTAGCCAAATATAAATTTTAATTCAATTTTACTTCTGTTTTACACAATCTTTTCTTTTTATAACCTTTTTTTTATTTAATTGCCCCTAACTGTAAAATTTTTTAATACATTTGCATGCATACATTCATGTTTTTTTTTATTTATTTAAAAATATTTATTTATTTTGTTGTTGTTTTAAATTGCAATATACAAAAAAGTATAAAAAAAGAGAATATAAACATTTAAAAAATAAGATAATAAAAATAAATTGATGCAAAAAGTTAAATTTATAATTTCTGCTTGATTTGACAAAATACAATAAACTTTTTAATACCTTTAAAAATATTTATTTTTTTTTTTTTATTGTAGTTTATTTAAATATTTATGTAAATAGTATTGTGAATGTATATTTTCTTTTTATTTATATTTATAAATATTTCTCAAACATATTCGCTTGTTTTGTATTTGTATTATTTTTTTTTTTTTTTGTTGCTTTAAAGATATTTTTAACATTAAAAAAAAGTATATAAATAAACATTAAAAAAGAATATTAATATTATTTGTATTTTATTAAATAACTGTAAAATGTATGATTTTATATTGATTTTTACTTTAATTTATTTTTTTTTTTATAAAAAACAAAATTGTTTAAATAAAAAAATAATAATATTTGTTTTTATTACTTTCAACATTTATAAGCTTAAATTTAATTATAATTATAAAAAAGTTTCATTAAAAAAAATTAAATTTAATTACATAAAAAACATTAATTGTCATAATTTATTTATTCAAGTATTTTTATTTTGGACTTCGGTGTTAAATAGAGTATAGAAGGAAAACAGAGAGGCGGGAAGAGAGGAGCGTAATTGGTTTTTTATTTCTATATTTGTATTTTATATTTACTTAGAGAAAATTTTTATTTTATTTTTCTGTGCATTCTGTGCTTTCCGCAACAAAAAAAAACTTTTATTCGATATTCATACATTATATTTATTGGGTTTGTTGTTGAATTTCTATCTTTTCCACTGTCATGTCTGGATTCATAGCTGTTGCCTCCTGTTGATTTTAAATTAAAATTATTTCAATTTAAACTTTTTTTCAAGAGTAATTACAAATAAAATTTACCTGTATTGCCTCAGCCAAGGCTCTGTCATGATCAATTGGATCTCCATCTGATTGTATGGTTATCTTTTGTTCTACACGGGTTTCAACAATGCCATCTCGTTCAGTTTTATACTAAAATTTAAAATTTAAGTAAAAAGAGATAATTGATTTTTTTCAGTGTTTTTGTTAAGGTTAATTTACTGAAGGTGATCGTTTATTGATTGCTAAATGTAGCTGTACTTTAAAGTGATTTAGGAATACAACGTATTTAAAATTTCTTTGACCAAACGAGAATTAAAGATAACAAATTTTAAAACTTTAATAAAACGTTATGTTTACATATTCTTCAGGAATTATTACACACTAATAACCAAAAGAGAGGGCAGATAACTCATACATCGCTTACTTAAACGCTATCAAGCATTTAAGCAGGACCAGTATCCTAACGAACAGACCTATTAAGTGACGGGAGATTTTTGGATACAACATAATTGCAACTTTTAAGTAAATCGCTCGTAAACAACAGAGCATATTTAAAATTATTTTTTCAATGATTTCAACGAAGAGAAGATAAAACACATCTTGTAGTTTCAGGCGGCTGCAAGATCTTAAATTTATTGGGCATCGTTTAGCAATAAGCCGACATTACCTCGCCAGTTTGTTATGGTGGCAAGTTTGCCTTTGATACCTCGACATTGCTTCCCGATAAAGGGCAGCACTAGTTGCCTAGGCTTACAGAAACCTGAAATTGGCAGATAATGGCTTTTAAAGCTATACCAACATCATGATACCACCAGCAGCGGTAGCACTCAAATGTTCCTTTTAGATCTTCTAAGAAGTAACGTGTTGCTAACCACAAGCAATCAAAATTGCAGGCAGTTAATATGGTCTCCAGATCTTCAGAAGGGAATATAATTTTGGTAGAGCCAACTATGATGCCAAAAGTTGCTACTCAGTGTAAATTATTCAGCAGTTGAAACCAAGAAAATGATAAAATTTTATGCCAGACTGCTTAAAAAATGCCATAAAGGAGCTGAGACCCTTTATTGTTGTTGCTGTTCGTTCTCACAACTAATTTTAAACAATATCCTGTGATTCAAACCGTATGACCTGCTTTTGTGTAAAAACTTTAATTTTTATCAATATCATATATGTATACGGGCTTTTTATCATTTTTTAAAACAATTTTGATATTTGAATGATAACAACTTTTGACTAAACTAAAGGATTCGGTACAAGTTTACTTAAGGACACCCCTTTTTCAGATATGACTACAATTTCGTGTTATACGCAAGCCATCTGCCACAGACACAACATTTTCTATTTAATTACTTTAAGTCCGGCCATACACTCACTGTTATACGTTCCAGACACTACAATAATATCCATTCAGATCTGAATTACGTAACAATGATACTAAAATTTTAAATCTATTTACTTATTAAAACAGTAACGGGGTCATTTCTGTACATGAAAATTTTGGTATTGATGTAGATAGTAATTAAAATGGAATGCAAAAGACCTATTTTTTGGAAATTTAGTCTGTCTGTTTGTGTTCCCATCACGTAAAAACTGCTAGATGGATATGAATAAAATTTTGTGTGGAGGTCCCTTAGAACCTTGGTTCGAATATAGAACACTTTTTGTTTTGTAAAATTTAGTCATTTTGTAGAGAAACTAGGGATTCAAATGTGAAAGAACCCAATTTTATCGGTTTAATGTTACTGAAACAGTTGTCATCACATTTTGTATTTTTAGATTGAACATTTTCAATACTGTTTACAGAACTCTACGACAAATGCTTTAAAGCAAATATTTCTAAATTTAAATTTTATGAAAATTATAATGACACGCGAACGAAATAAATTTTTTTTTTCATTTTCGCCGATTTGGATAATTTTTTGGTATTTTGTTGTCAGATATCTAAATATTATGATTCCGTTATATTAGGCTTATTTATTTATTATTTTGGACAGACACACTTGAAGTTCATATACATATGTTCGGTTGTTTAAAATGGCGTTCAAATTTTTATATATTCAACTTTGTTGTGTACTTTCGTAAATGACAATTGTCATAGATGAGACTTGCATTAAAAAAAGTTGGAAAAAGTGTTATATAAAAAATTTCGTTGAACAAACTATAAACAACATCAAAATTTAAATGTTCATCAACTTCAGTGGACTTAATCTTTTTGGTGCTGTGAAGCGCTAATTCGTAAGCGATAATTCCAAAATTCCGCAGGACAATAAAGACCGCCTCTTCAAACTTAGACCTATGATTGATGAATTGAATTATAAGTTCCAACAGTTTTACCATGGTACAAGGCAACTTTCCGTTGATGAATCGATGATAGTGTTCAAAGGTCGTAGTGCAATAAAGCAGTATTGTCCTATGAAGCCAATAAAAAGAGGCTATAGAGTGTGATGTCTAGCTGACCAGAAAGGTTATGGAAAAAAGTTTGCAGTATATCAAGGCAAGGACTAAGCTTTAGAGACAAAATATTCTGACTTTGGTCTTGGAGAACGAGTCGTACTGTCAATGACTGAAAATGAGTGGGGAAAAAACAAAATTGTATTTTTTGTATATTACTTTACGTCTGTCCGGTTACTAGAGAAATTAAAAACAGAAGGAACTTTAGCATGTGGAATAATACGCCACAATAGAAAAGGAAATTCTAAAAATTTTGACATTGACAAAAAAATGAAAAGAGAGCGTCATGTACCGGCATAAGCTTTTTCAAGTGGATAGATAACAAACCAATATTCTTGGTATCAAACTTTCATGGAACTGAGCAAACAACTGTCTCTAGAAGAGACCGCAGTGGCAAGTTGAACGAAATAAACTGTCCTACGATTGTCAGGGCTACAACTCGTTTATGGACGGCATTGACCACGCTGATCAGTGACGAAGTGCCTACGGTGTTGTCCGTAAATCGAAAAAATGGTGGCAAAGAATTTTTCGGGGTCTTTTAGAGATGGCATTTATTAACTCTTATATATATAATATATATGTTGACGCTAAAAAATCCAACCATAAGCCGTAAAAGTTTCAAAGCGACATCTACGGATGGACAATATGTTCCAAGTTGTAAGAAACGCCGAAGAAAAACGGAATCAGTTTCGAAGGATGTACGTTTAGGAAATCTAGAAACACATTGGCCAACTTTTGTTGAAAAACGAAGAAGGTGTGAACTGTCTATCATTAATAAAATCCAATCGAAGCTCTATTCTAAATGTTCTCATTGTGGTGTTTATTTATGTTGTGATGAAAAAAAATTGTTTCGTCAAATATCATAGAATAAGTTTATAAAAAGTTACAAAAGTTACTTAACTAATCACTGAAGTATTGAAAAACATTAAAAAAATTTAAAAAAAAAATTCTGCTTGTTTTATTTAACTTTTGGCTCATGCTGGCCCGACGGTACTTAAAAATTTTAAATTTTGCAAATAGTTTTTTAAAGCCTTTAATTTCAATACTTCATAAAAAAATACGACAGAGTCGGTTGCGGAATCTTCTCCAATAATCTTGGCCTAAGACTTTCCCTTAGACTCCCTGACTACTGCAGTGTCTTTCAAGCCGAGGTAATGGCCATTCTGAAAACATCCGAAATAGCGCTCAGGGACGATCTTTCTGGTCATGCTATTCGGATATTTTCGGACAGTCAGGCGGCAATCAGAGCGCTTGCTGGTGCATATAGTACATCTAAGCTAGTCTTGAGTTGTCGCTCATTACTGAACACTTTATCGGAGCGATCACAGATTGACCTGTTTTGGGTCCCTGGTCACAGGGATATCCAGGGTAACTGTGAGGCCGATGATCTCGCTAAACGGGGCACATTGCTTCCTAATGTCTCCCCGCTACCAGACGTTGGAATTCCTCTGGCAACGGTGAAAATGGCCATAAAGAACCACTACCTAAATTTGGCTCGCAAATTATGGGTAGATGAAAGTTCCTGCTGTGTCTCCAGACAACTGTGGACTACACTGGACCTCAAGCGGACCAAGCAGCTGCTCAGACTGGACAGAAAATCCATAAGTATCACGGTCTCGGTACTTACTGGACACTGTCTAATCGGTAGGCATGCTGAAAGACTTGGTCTGCCTTTTAATGATTTCTGCCGCAGCTGTGGCCCGGAGGATGAGGAAGAGACCGTACTGCACCTCCTGTGCCACTGCCCATCCCTGGATCAAAGAAGACTAAAAATTCTGGGCTCTCCTTTTTTTTGGAACTCTTACGGAGCTATCATCTCGCTCTATAAGGGACATAGCGAAGTTCATCCGTGAATCCTCATGGTTCTCGGCTGGGTAATGGGAGTAATGCCGCCTTCTTTGTGGTATCACAACGGGCCATTCGTTTGTGCTCAAGTGAGCTTCGTCGCGAGAGGCTGCCACTCATAACTAACTAACTAACTAACAATTTCAAGCCTTGGTCCACAAGGGATTAACGAAAGATTTAAAATTACAGCTTGAAGTCTCAGCTAAAAGTTAAAATAAAAGTCAGCTGCTCCTACCTGCTCCTTTCCAAAAAAATAACTGTAAAAACTTTAAGTGATAAAGAAACAACACATGAATTTTCGTTCATGCATGTTGTTGTTGCCATAATTCTTTACTGTTTAAAATTATTACATAATGTAATATACAAACTAGTCAATAGCTGAAATTTAGAAGAGTTTGAAGTAGATACTGGGCATAAACGTGGACGCAGTGAAGCAAGGCATGGGTACAACAAACGATGGCAATACGGCAAGAAGGTTTTTCGAAAATCCAGCCAAAACTGCAAACGTAATGGACATTAAAGAAGAGTTAATACATAAAATTGAAATTATTTTGGCCAAAATAAATTGTAATGCAGCGATCGACACAAACAACTTTCATATACAGAGCCGGACAAAAATATTCACACAGCAGTCAACTTTCTTTTTAATCTTCTTTATTTTTTTAATAAAGGAGTAAAATGGTATAGTTTTCAACAAACCTATTTGTTTATTTCTTCCCTATTTATACGTAGAAAAAAAGGGGTTGCTTACCATGTAAATTAAAAAAAATAAATTAATTTTTAATTAAAGTGTTTTTTTAGGTGGACTAAAGTATTAACACAGTTGCATATCTTGGTGTTTAATCTACTAACATAGCAAATTTTTTTTGTGCTGGCAATACTTTTTGCAATGGAATATGTAAAAGTACCGTTACAAAATATTTGCTGTTAAAATATTTGCTTGTTGGTTTTTATTTAAGAATTTTTTGTCTATAATGGCCCGTAAGCAAAAGGAAACAACAGAATCTGAAAGGAAAAATATATTAGAGCTACATAAGGATAACAAATCGTATGCAGAAATCGGCCAAATAGTAAAAAGAAGCCGATTTACTGTAGCCAGCATAGTAAAAAGGTTAAAGGAATCTTCTAACTTCAAGAATATGCATCGTATTGGCCGGCCACGGAAGCTTACAGCAAGAGAAGAAATGAAAATGGTTAGAAAAATTAAAAAAAATCCTGAACTTACATTAACTGAATTGGCTGCGGAATGTTTAGAAAAAACAGGAAAACAAATTCATTCAAAAACTGTGCGACGAACCCTGCACCGTGCCGGTTACAGCTCTAGAGTCGCCAGAAAAAAACCAGCGATTAGTACAGTGAATAAAAGAAAACGTTTAAACTTCGCGAAGGAGTACGAAAACAAAAATGAAAGCTTCTGGTATAGCGTGGTTTTTTCTGACGAAAGCAAACTTAACATTTTTCAATCCGACGGAAGAACACGAGTTTGGAGGAAGCCGAATACCGAATTGGAAAAAAACAACCTTGTTTCTACTGTAAAATACGGCGGTGGAGGGGTTATGGTGTGGGGTTGTATGTCTGCAAATGGGATCGGAAACCTATTTTTTATCGACGGTACAATGGACAAGACCGTTTATTTAAATATATTAAAAGAAAATTTGCTGCAAAGCGCCGAAAAGCTTGGCATAAGGGAAAATTTCTATTTTCAACAGGACAATGATCCGAAACATACTGCGTTTGATGTTCGTATGTGGATTGCTTATAATGTTCACCATATCCTAGCCACTCCACCGCAATCTCCGAACATGAATCCTATTGAGCATCTTTGGGATGAATTGGGCAGACGGGTAGAAAAGCGCAACATAACGAGCAAAAGCCAACTTAAGGATATCCTAATGGAAGAATGGAGTAATATTGGTAGCGACGTCACGAAAAAACTTGTGCATTCCATGCCAAAACGTTTAAAAGAAGTTATCAAAAATAAAGGATACTCTACAAAGCATTAAATTAATTTCAATTTGAATATTTATGCAAGCTTCACATAATGTGTGAATACTTTTGTCCGCCTCTATTAGTGCCTTAGTATGAAATACTTATGTTTTTTATTTACACGTTAACTAACAAGTGAATAAATAATTTTGTATGAAACCAGATTATTACATCTATTTATTTCAATCATATAGAAGGTTTAAAACAGAATAAGTTACTGTGTGAATATTTTTGTCCGGCTCTGTATACTGCATGGATACTGTCAAGTTCTTTGTTGATCTCCATGGCTGATACTCTACATGATTCTGATGAACGGTAGCAAAAATATAGCAGAAGCTATTCTGCCAAAAGGTGTGTTTTTATCAATTAATTAATTTTTATTTTTAAAATTTTAATTGATTATTTGTATCAGGTATGCTGTCCGAGGAATCTCAGGAAGCGAAGAATAAAAGATATAGGAACTATAGATTGCATCATTCGCCACGAATTGGACGTGTAGCCACTAAAGAAGACGTAATGCATAATCTTTTATTGTCTTCAGACCCATTTATAAATAGATTTCGCTCAAAGCTGCAAATCAAAAAAAGACTATGCTTAAATTACTTATTCATGTTCTTGCTATGGAGATGGGCGTTAAAAAGGGCGGATCAGGTATATATTTTCAGGAGCCCATTCTGCAATTAAAATATTTATTTGTTGTTAAAAATTGATTTGATGCATTAAAAATCAAGTGAGTTATGCCACTTTTTCCATACAAGTTCAAGCAAATGATTCTGAGTGTATTAAGTTAATTGGATTTATTCCGCCAGTAAATATAATACTGTTGTCGTGCCTTTACGATTGACAAGCGCTTTCTCGCTACACTCGCCCATCGTACCAAATAAACAGCCAATGACGACGGTCTTCACCGAAAGGTATGACAACAGAATTCTGAGTTTTTTAAAATTCTACGTGCTGATAAACAATGCCGTAGGTAAAAATTAAAATTTCACTTTGTATGGGAGGTGGGCGTAAAAGTATTCGTATCATTCTGAGTTTTCCAGTTTTATCTTAATTCAAACGAAAAATTCCTATGTGCTAATTTTCATTTTTCTTCGGCAACTTCTTCTATTTTGGCCGCTCGTTCTATGAACTTCAACCAATGTGAGTCGTGGGTACTGCTAGTTAGGGTACTTGGATTGAAAGGAAATTGGTGCAGAGCATTTATTTTCTCTTTAGGAATTCATTTTTTTACGATTGTTTTTTTTTTTCTAAATGAAGTTTCAAAATATTAAAAATATGCTATTTAAAAAAAGAAATCAGCTTTTATCACGGCTGGCATTAAAATATATTTAACTCTGGTGTTTTAACAAGGAATTTTGTACCAGTTCGGCTTTATAGCAGCAGTTTCATTTTTTTACAAACTAATTTACAAAGTACTTTTTACATAAATAATTTATTTTTAAAGTATTTTTTTAGTACATTAATTTTCTGTACTCTTGACGACAAAGACACGACATAATTGGACAACAACATTTAAGGACACACGTCACATGGACACAAAAGTCACAATATATTAATTTTATAATTGAAAATATAAATGAGAATTATATACAAACGATTTGAATTAAAATCGCTATAAAGTCATTTTTTTTTAACTTACACACAACTTATATTCCTTGAGAAGAGAGAACATTTTCTAGAACTAAATAATACTTACGGTAATGGTTTCGACGGTACGTGTTTTACTACTGACAGTTTGGGTTGATACAATTTCGCCTTCGGCCGTATAGCCAGGAGAATTTTCACCTAAAATTACGCGGGTTTGTTCAATACGAGGGCCGGCAGTTGTAGCTGATGTAGAGGCAGATGTTTGATACATAGGAGATTCCTAAAGAAACAAATAAAAATAAAAAACCAGAGATTTTTATATATTCTAATATTTAAATTACTCAAATTTTTAAGGTTAGAATTTTTTTTTTTCTCTTTTTTTTTAAATAGAAAAGTAAAAAACTGCTTTAGCATTTTATGATTTAGTTTAAATGTTATTTGAACAAACCTTATGTGAGGTGGTATTATAAATACCAGTGGATCCATCATAAGGACCATCGATGGGTGTACCAGAATCTCCAGAACTTGTGGAGGATATACTGTCACGTCTTTGGAACTATTATTTCATTCCGATTATCACAATTCACAAACAATTACAATAAATTAATTTATTTTTACAACACAACAACATTAAACGCAGGCGATCAAGGATTAAGAAAAAAACAAAAATAAATAAAAATAAATGAAAATAAAATGGGAAAATTTATTTGTTAAAATCATGCTTTTTTATATCATGCCTTAATTGAAGTTGGTTTAAAATAAACCAACTTCAATAAACTTACCTGATCTCCACTGGTTACGGTTGCTGTGGTCTTAACTTCTTGTGTCACAACACGTTGCTCTTGTTTATTGGGATCATGAGTTCGTGTTGTGGCCACTGTTTTCTCTTCCAACTGTTCAGTTTTGGCCTTCTTACTCAAATCTTCATGAGTGGTGGCTGTACGTGTTGTTACCGCAGTGGCAGTAACATAAGCACCACTGCTCAAATCGACGGCTGGAGCATCAGCCTTTTTTTATATTACGAAATTAATTTTTTTTTTGTTGACGCATCAGTTAGAAATGTTCGTTAGTTTGGAAAAGTATTTTTAGATATTTTGAGGGTGAGATACAAGCATTATTTAATAAAAAATTAAAAAAGAATGAATATATTGTTATTTAATAAAATAATAAAAACTTTAGAATATTTACAAAATAACTTTAGCTTACAAAGCATTTTATGACTAAACAGCAGGGGTTTGAATTTAAAAAACCGAAAGGATATAAAAATTTTCTTATAATTAGATGGAAACCTAAACCCCAGATACATATAACAAATCAAAGTTTTATCCTTTGTGAACAAGCCTGAAAGTAAAAGTCTTGGTTTTCTTTTGAAAATCTTTAACTTTAAAGAGTTCTTTCTCTCAAGGTTACATTTTGTGCTTAAAAGAGCTTTTTAGTGTCTACCTTTTTTCATGCAAATTTAAGAAGTCCTATAGTGTGGAAATAAAGGCATTTGCTGCAATAAAGTTATGCTTCAAAAATTTAAACCCTGTTCCTTATAAAAAATCTGTCTATAGATTCCAACAACTTCATTTTGCATTTTCTTCAGTGGATTTTCGTTATTATTTTTTATTTGGAGATATGACTCTCTTTCCCTAAAGAATCCATATTTTCTCAAAAAACGGTAGAAATTAGACTTGTGTAGTTCATAAACGAACTAGTTCATTTAAACGGTTCCATCGATTGAACTAAGTGAACTAGTTCATACCTCTTAGTATACATATGTAGTTCATTTTTGAGCTATACTTTGTATTTGAACTACTGGACAAGATGAAGTAGTATCCATGTCTGTGTTTCTTTGTTAACTATTTCGAACATAAAATTAATGCTGCCACGCATTTTATTAAACCTTCGTTTTGGCAATGAAGAACATTTGAAGTAAAGAAAGCGTTTGAACTAAAAGTTGAAAAGTACGAACAAGTCGTCAACAGAACATTTGAACTAAGAGAGATTTTAAACTAAAATTTGAACTTGTTAATTTTTAAACTTTGAACTTTTTAGTTCGATCACTTAATTGAACTATATGGCACAATTGTAGTAGAAATGTTGATGCAGCTTTTCTATCCCAAAATAAGGAAAATGTAGACATTTAAGGAAATTAGATCAGTACGATAGTTTCGAATCAGTGCGTTGTAAGTTCTTTAAAAGGCGAAGAATGTCGATTTGTCCCTTTGGAAGGAATGTCGTCGAGCTCTCTAGGGCATGTATGAAAACTAATACTGTTATTGGTACTGAATGCTAAATAATGCATCAAATAATTTTTTGTTGTTTAAAAAAAGCACGAAGAAAAGGAGCGTTGGGCTTTTCCTCATTCCTCCAATAACAAGTTTTTTGGTCTTATAGGAATATTAATTTTGACATCAGTTACTGTCCAAAGACATATGTATAAGACATCGTTAAGTCAACTACTAATAAGGATCCAGCATAAATTAAAACATATATACAGGCCAACTTTATAATGTATTAAATAAATATTGTAAAATTAATAAACGGAGCGAGAAACTCTTTAAAAACTCCACTTGCAATGCAAACAATATCTTGTTTCAAAAGATAATATGCTTTTTGCCAGCTCGACATGACTTAGGCTGGTGCTAAGAGAAGCATACTTTACTATTATCACGACTGCTTTAAGATTCAACGTAAGAAATAGCTTTCTACTGTAGTATTTTATCGCTTATAGCGCGCCAGCTGACATTTTAAAACCATATGAGTACGTATAACAATACATATTTACCCCCTCCAAGTCCTAGAGGGTTCTTTAAACTGATAACAATAAATCATGCTTTAAATGATCAACTCAAAAAAAGGCTAGCGTTATACTTACATTAAATATTTCTTAGTTGGAAATTTTTCAAAACTTTAGTTAAAAAAAACTCTAACAGAAATTAAATTTAAGTTTAAAACTAAATCAGGGATAAATTATCTCAACAAATAAAAAAAAAACTAAAATTATAAAAAAAAATTAATTAGTTTTGCAAAAACAATAAACTAAAGTTAAAAATGCACAATAGCAGCTAAATTCTATTTGATACAAATTAATAAACTTTTATCATTTTGAAATGCAAACCTTGTGTTCCTGTGTTGAATACGTCACCTCACCGGTACCCAAATTGCGTACTTCTTCTTCAACGTTGTGTGTTACACCATCATCATTTTTGGTCAATACTTGTTTGGTTGTTGTCTTCACTACTGTTGGGGTGCTCACATATTTACCCAAATTTTGTGTAGTACTCTTTTTAGGGCTGCCCATAACCATTTCCTTAATATTTTCGGTTTCGTATTCCTTTGTCATGTCATCTTCCGAACTAGCCTCAGAGTCACGTCGTAAAGCATTTTTGCCCATATGCTTAACGCCATCAAAGAATTGTTGTCTAGTAATAGGTACAGTTTCGGTAGTAGTGCTAACTTGGGCCTGTTTGCCAAAGTGTGATGGATCGATTTGGGCGTAATTTAAGATCAATTTACCGGTAACTGGATCTTTAATTGCAGTTGCTGGATCAATATCGCCTGTGTTGGGATCAATATCACCATATTCGCTCTTTATTCGTCCAGTTACGGGATCTATTTCGCCTGTTAGGGTCATGGTGTGAGTAACAGTAGTGCGGGCACCAGCAAACCGAGGATCATTGGGATCCACCTGTACAATTTCACCGGTAATAGGATCAATCATATTATAAACATAAACGGTTTTATTAAAGAATTTTAAGACGCGTCCCGATACGGGATCAATTTCGCATGTCTGTGGATCAATTTCTTCGGGACGACCTCTTTCGTCGACCTTAGAAATAAGCAGTATTCTGACAATGATCAGTTTGCCTGTCTGAGGATCTACCCGAGCCAATTTCGTGTAAACGTCACCTGATTCGGGATCAACTTGCGTGGTAGCATAAAGTGGTTCACCAGTGGCAGCATCTACATCACCAGTAGCTGTGTAGATTTTGCCAGAAGAGGGTTCTATCTTTGTGATATTAGGATCAAGTTTTGTCTGTTTTTTAATTTCGTTAGTCTTAGGATTGAGGTAACCGTAAATGGTGATAACATAGCCGGTCTTAGGATCAACAGCGCTAGAAACAAATTGATGTTCCTTGGTGGAGGGATCAACAGCACCAGTAGGCATCCAAATTTGGTTTGACTTGGGATCGATAATGATTTCCTTATCCTTGGCCGTACTGACGTGGCTAATCGGTGCCTTTGTCTTGGGGTCTACACGTTGTTGTACAATTCGCAGCGATATAATACGAGCGTAGTCTTTATCGGGTTTATTGTTTTTCGGATTAATTTGGTTCTTGAGTACAATTTGTCCAGTAGCGGGATCAATTTTGATATCGCGCGTAACAGACTTGCCTGATTTAGGATCGGTAAAAGTGATTGTATGTTTAACTAAATCAATTTGGCCGTACTTGGTATCAATCTTGCCAGCTCTAGGATCAAACTGACCACCTGAAGTTTCCACATGAGCTGTCTTGGGATCAATAATATTCTTTTTCGAATCGTATTTACCAGCCAACGAGGTAACTTCCACAATAGGATCGATCTGTTGGCCGACTTCAATAAGGCGCCCTTGTGTAGAGTCTAATTTGCCTGTCTTGGGATCAACTATACCCAAGATACTGAGTTGTCCAGTGGCAGGATCAACCTTCACATTTTTAGAGGTACCGATTTTTCCAGTTTTTAGATCAATAGCCTTTAATTCTCCAGTTCTAGTATTGATTTCGCCATATTTGGTATCCAGTAAGCCAGAATCTATGTTTAAAACTCCTAGTGATCTTTCAACTTCACCGTTAACAGTGTCTATTTTACCGGTAGTAGGATCAATGCGACTTGTTATTACGGTTAATTCTACAACAGGATCGTCCTGAGGAGTTATAGCCATGATAAGACCCAAAGATTCATCCAAACGTCCGGTTGTGGGATCAACAACTCCAGTTATCAGCTGCAAATGACCAGTTTTAGGATCAACTTCACCTTGATAGGTTTCATTTTTACCAGTTCTTGTATTTAAAGCAACTAATGTACCCTTCTTAGGATCAATCAAACCATATTTTGTGTCAATAAGACCGGTTATTGGATCCGAAATGCCAGTGGAATGTTCGACTTGTCCATTTTCAGTGTCGACTCTTTTAGTAGCGGGATCAAACTTAGAAGTGATAACCATGATCTTAACACGTTTCTTTTTAGGCTTAGCAGCAGCCGTGGTGCCGCCAACTCCAGAAGCTGCAGTTCTAGTAGGTGTAGGTGGAGGAATTGAAGATTTTCCAACAGATTGAGGGGAGGCTGTTGATGAGCGGTTTTCTTTTGTTGGACTGGAATCAGTGGAAGAAGGTTCCTTAGCAGCAATCATTTCTAAAATATCTTCGTCTTGTGGAACAACGGTAATTATTTGACCTAGTGAACCATCGTTGCGACCTGTCTTGGGATCGACTACACCACTTACTAAATGAATGTGGCCAGTTTTGGGATCTACATTTCCAGTTATGGTTTCATGTTTAGCAGTGTTTGGATTCAAAGTCATTAAGGTGCCCTTCTTAGGATCTATCAAACCGTATTTAGTATCTACTAGACCGGTGGCAGGATCTAGAATACCGGTGGTAATGTCCAAAATACCATTATCGGCATCAATTTTCTTAGTCTTTGGATCAACTTTGGAGGTGATTATGGTAATCTTAACACGCTTTTTCTTAGGATCGTCTTGCGTTGAAATGGTCATAACCTGCCCTAGTGAGCTATCAAATCGTCCACTTTTAGGATCAGTTGCGCCATGGAAGAAGCTAATATTACCAGTCTTGGGATCTACTTCACCGTGATGTACCTCTTTTTTGCCTGTCAGGGGATTTAAAGCCACTAAAGTACCATCTTTGGGATCAATCATTCCGTATTTTGTATCAACAAAGCCTGTGGCAGGATCAAAAGTACCAGTGGATTGATCAACATTGCCTTTATCGGTATTAATTTTCTTAGTTTTGGGGTCAAATCTGGCGGTAACAACAGTTAATTTAACTAGTTCCTCTTGTGGGCCAACAGCAATTACTTGTCCGAGTGAATTATCCAAACGACCCGTTCTGGGATCTGTTACACAATTTAGCAGATGAATGTGACCAGTCTTAGGATCGATATTACCATGAATAGTTTCCGTTTTACCAGTCTTCGGATTAACAACTACAAACGTGCCCTTCTTGGGATCAATTAATCCATAACTCGTCTCTACTAGACCCGTGGTGGGGTTCAGGCTGCCTGTTGTTTGATCTACTGACCCATTTTCAATATTAATACGCTTTGTCTTTGGATCTACTTTAGATGTCACAATTGTTACTTTAACAACCTTTTTTCTGAGTCCAGCCAATCCCAAATCAGAGTCATCCAGAGGAGTGACTGAAATTATCTGTCCCAAAGTATTGTCGAAACGTCCAGTTGCTGGATCAGTAACGCCATTTACTAAGTGAATGTTTCCACTAATCGGATCAATGTCACCTTGATATAATTCCATCTTATTCGTTTTGGGATTAACAGCTACCAATGTGCCTTTTGTAGGGTCAATCTGTCCATATTTACAGTCTACGAGGCCAGTAGCGGGATCATAAATTCCGGTTGTAAGATCCATTGAACCGTTTTCGACATCGATTTTTTTGGTAATAGGATCAAACTTTGAAGTGATGATAGAAATCTTTACACGTTTTTTGTTTTGGTCATCCAAAGGAGCAAAAGCGAATATTTGGCCTAAAGAATTATCGACGCGTCCAGTCGCTGAATCGGTGGTAGCATTTAACAAATTTATGTTGCCCGTTCCAGGGTCCAGGACTCCTTGATAGGTTTCCTGTTTTCCGGTCACTGGATTTATGGTTGATACGGTACCACTCTTAAAATCTAGCAAACCATATTTCGAATCAACAACTCCGGTTGTTGGGTCATATGTACCTGTTGAATGGTCAACTGAGCCATGTTCGGCATAAATAATGTTAGTTCTAGGATCAACGCGAGAAGTGATAACGGTAACCTTAACAGGTTCACCATGAGGTGCAATAGATATGATTTGTCCTAAGGAATTGTCCAAACGGCCAGTCTTAGGATCTGCTACACCATTAATTAAATGTATATCGCCAGTTAATGGATCAATCTCTCCTTGATACGTTTCCTTTTTACCATTTTTAGGATTTAAAGCGGCCAAAGTTGCCCTCTTAGGATCAATTATGCCATATTTGGAGTCAATAAGACCTGTTGCTGGGTCTAAACTACCAGTAGAATGGTCCACTTTACCATGGGCAGCATTTATTTTCTTAGTTTTAGGGTCAAACTTAGCAGTATTTACTGCTATCTTTACATTTATCTTTTTAGGGGAATCTTGTAGAGGAGTGATGGTTAAGACTTGACCCAAAGAACTATCAGGTTGACCATTCCTGGGATCCACAACGCCACTGAATAAGTGAATATTTCCGGTCTGTGAATCAACTTCACCTTGATGTGTTTCTTTTTTGCCAGTGTTCGGGTTAACAGCAACTAAAGTGCCCTTTTTGGGATCAATTAAACCATACTTGGACTCAATTAGCCCGGTAGCAGGATCCAAGGTACCCGTGGAATGATCGACAAAACCATTTTCAACATCAATTCTTTTACTCTGGGGATCGATTTTAGAGATAATTGCAGTTATATTAACCACCTGAGGAGCAAATGCAATAATTTGACCCAAAGAACTATCAGGAAGTCCAGTTCTGGGATCAGTAACGCCATTTAACAAATGAATGTTGCCAGTTTGAGGATCAATGTCACCTTTGTGAGTTTCTTTTTTGCCCGTACTGGTATTGATTGTTGCTAGGGTGCCCTTTTTGGGATCGATTAAACCGTATTTGGTGTCAATATGACCGGTTGCTGTATCCAAAATTCCCACAGAATGTTCAACATGACCATTTTCGGCGTCAATTTTCTTTGTTTTAGGATCATATTTACCAGTTATAACCATTACTTTTACTTGATTTTTAGGCTTTACAAGGCCAACATACGCTGGCTCTCTGTTGTACCTTTCTGAATTCAAAAGTGCTAAAGTGGGATCCACCAAAGGTTTATAGCTACCAGGAGCACCAGAAGCATAACCTTGAGTTGGACTCTTTGAGGGAGAATATGATCTCTTTTGAGCATCACTCAGAGGTACAGCGGCAGCATCTACAGCACTGCCTTGCAACTTAGCTTTAGTTGCAGGCGACAGATTAGCTTCCTTTAATAATTTCGCTTTTGTTTTTGGTGACAATTGTCCTTTATTTAATTTGTCTCTTGTGCGTGGAGATAGTTGGCCAGATTTTAGCTTTTCTGCTTGTCTTCTAAGATCCTCTTCATTGCCAGGTGCATAATTAAATGCCAAGCCAATTTTTTTTTGCTGAGAGCCAGGTGACAATTGCTCTTGACCATCTTGGCCACGTTTAGTGCCATCCGGATCCTGATCGTAACGAAAACCACCAGGAATATAAGATTTACGTGTAGGACTGGTATCACCATCAGCATCGGTGTATTCGTAAGACTTTGTATAACCTGGAGATGTTGAACCACGGTTCTTATCACCGTTAGACTGATCCACAGGTGAAGCTGCTACCAATTCCAATTCACCAGGTCTACCTGACTTATTTTTATCCTTACCCTCTTTAGACGGTGAACCACTCTTGCTCTTGCGACCCGAAGAGAATAAACCAACACCCTATTGATCGTTATGTTTTTATGTACCAGTAATTTAAATGAAATGAAAATAAAATTAAAAAAAGAGAAGGGAAAACAAACAAAAATTAATAAAATAAAAATGATAAATCTACAAAATATAACATTCATAATAAAACTAGATTAAACGAATATAAAAATTAAAAAAAAAATATTTTAAACTTAAAACACTATTTACAACATTTCAAACAAAATTAATACAAAACGAATTGTTTGTGTTGTATGGATGTGGTTGAATTTTTTAAGGTGTTGTACGGCTTGAGGTCTTGATATATTTCAAACCAAGCTGGTTCGGTTTAATTACATAAAATCTTCTTTATTAAGAAATTCTGGTATTTAAACTTTCTTGAAACCAACCCCAAAGTGTGATGGGACTTATTTAAGAAATCAAACGATGATTCTACATATATAATTTTTGTGGGTTATAATTTTAATATAAAAATTGTTCTATGAAAGAAGTATTATTTAACTACAATTTCAGTTTGTCTCTCTAAAATCTAAGCCTCAAGCCAAACTTTAAATTCCAGTTAAACTTATTTTTTTATATTTTAATTCATTCATAAGAAACCGTTGCGAAATATAAACTTTTACATTGAAATTATTTTATTAAAATTTATTTAATACTTACGCGTCTTCCAGATTTATCAGATTTTTGAGAATCATTCAAATCATCGGTACCTTAAATTGCAATAAATTTTAAAATTAATTGTAAAATCAAGAAATTTATTTTTTATTTACATACCATTCATGCCGCTGGCTGCTGCCTTATCTTTAGCAGCCTTTTCTTTAGCCTCTTTTTCTTTCTTTTCCTTTTCTTTTTTCTCCTTTTCTTTGCGTTCTTTTTCTTCTTTTTCCTTTTGTTTTTTCTCCTTTAATTTCGCCTCTTCGGCAGCCTTTATTTTCAAATGTAAAAGTGTTTAAAGTTTAAGAAAATTATAAATATTTGTCATTGTTAAAAGTAAAAATTGCTAAAAAAAAAAAAAATTTTTTTTATGGCATAAAGAAGACATGAAGCTTTTGAAGCATGCTTTCATACATACACATGAAGGAAATAAAACAAAAATAAAAACATAATTGAAAAGCTTGACCGAAAAAAAGAGCTTAAAAGCGAGATTAAAATAATCGAGCCTACAAATGGCAACCAAAATAAATTTAATTTAAATAGCAAATATAATTAGCTGGTTTTATAGGAGATTTTGTTTAAAAGTTAAATTATTTTCTTTTATTGTATTTAGATAGAAAACGTATAGAATGTTGTAGTCGTATCGCACAATTTATTTTAAGAAACGCAAAATTATAAGAAATTTGAAAAAAATAGATAACTCTAAGGGTAATTTTAGAAATGTAAATAGTATTTCGTATACTGTAACAATGTGTTGTTCTATAACAATATTATAATGGACCATGTAATAAATGGGTGTAGCACCTTCCATACGAAGTAAATATTTATAATCATTTATTAAAGGAACCCAAATTGTCAAAAAGTTTAATCTTTATAACAGACCAATAAAAAATACAAAACAGAAGAAAAGGACACAGATAAAATCACAAGATTGATATAAAAACAAGTAAGAGTTATGCCGAATCTTATATACCCTTCACCATCTATGTAAATCTAGTTTAGTGAAGTAACTCCAATCAAAAACAAATATTAAGATGACAGAAATTTAAAAATTAAAAAAAAAATTATCAGGTTAAGCAATTAAAAAAACTTTTGGTATTTCCTTAAAGACCTCTGCAAAAGCCTTAAAATGATATCTATACTGAATTTTAAAAATTTTCACCGGTGCGTTCTTCGGGGAATATGGGCGAGCGCCACCACTTAAATTTTTTTTTAATTCTCTTTCGCCTCATATGTTTGTTTTTTTTTTTTTAACTGGGGTTACTTCATTGTTCCAAATGATGTAAAAAAATTAGAGGTAGGCGTGGTATTTTACCCACTGCGTCGAAGGACATGGACCGATCTTGTTGATTTTCAATAGCACCTCTTTTGACACTATTTATGATCGAATGGCGAATTTAATTTTTTTCTAGCTGATCTAGTGCCTCGGCAAACTTGATTTCAAGACTAGCACGGACCGACTGACTGATTGACAGGCATCGCTCAATCGACTTCACTATGCACAAGAAGTGGAAAATGGATATTGTAGAAATTACAAACGGAATGACAAACTTAATCATAACCTTTTACCACTTTTTGTGATAAAGGGTATAATAATTTTGGAAAAAAAAACACAAATAATAGAGAAAAGAATCAAAGCCAGGTTGTCTTATTTTAATACAGCATGCAATAAATTTTTCCTCGCCCATATGGATATGCGATACAAACTGTAAAGATACAAAACCCTTCGATCTCGAGCAATCAGACCTATTAGAAAATCAAGGTTACATATGGTGCTAGTAAGCTGCAAAGCCAGTGTGTTCAAATAAAATTTTAGAGTTTTTTCATGTTGCGAGGATAACAGGGGTTTGGTTACCGTGACCACAGCCTTCGATCTGGAAAAATTGAACCCATTGCGAAATTAAGGTTAAAGAAAGTAATTTTAAACTGTGAAGACGCTTTATTAAAATTGATTTTAGGAAATTTTTATATGATTTAATCTAGAAGTCTAAATAGACAATTCAATTTCTCCAGTATTTCCCTATAAAATTATTACGAGGTAAAGACTTCCTGACAGTTTAAAACTAATGTTAATTATTCTTCCTTTACGTTTTTATCATTTTTTATACAAATAGTAAAAATGTAACCTTTAATTAAAATCGAAATAATACAATTAAAATCTAATTTACAAATTAAAAAATTTCCCATAGAGACTTAAATTTAATGTGTGTTTATGACCTTATTTTTTAAGCCGTTGTAGGCAGGTATTTAATTTAAAATGTCCGGTAGAGGAAAACATTTCTACGGTTTTTCTGTATATGAGCTTAACCAGTAAACTGACGTGATTTATACGTTTATAGCCTATACACTGTGTGGATTCCTTCGTGACTGAGTTCGACAATAACTTTTCTGATTTATAAATTTCTAAATTTTTTAACATAAGAAGAACTTTTAGCAGTAACGTCAACGTTTTCAATCGTTTTTTACATTAGCAAAACGTAAACATGAGAATTTTTAATAAAATAATTGTTATTTTGCTTATCTACCTGCGATCATATACTAATAGAATCGTACTAATGATTTTTATCATTCACTAAGAAAATATATTGGTTTTTTTTAGGCCCTGGCAAACGTTTGCGAAACGTTTTGCGCACGTTTTACTTCTTGCTGCGTACGTTAAATAAAATAAATAGATTGGGCTCACAAGCAAAAACCATATAAAGCCAAGAAAACAACTCTTCCAATTGTTTCTGTTTTGTTTTTCTTGCTCTTGTTAAAAGCAAACGTTTCGTTTTGTTTATTTTCGTACCCTGAATCTTTTAGAGAAACTTTTTATTATTTTATAGAGAAACTTTTTATTATTTTATATTTTATTTATATTGCATTAAATGATGCTTTTTAAGTTAAAAACTTTTTTCTCGCTTTTAAACTTCTTTTTTTTTTATTTTTTAAACAGAAATTAAAAAAAAAAATGTTTTTATTAAAAACTTGGATTTGTGTGTGTTTGTGTTGAGGTAAATGTTAGTAGGTACTTTACAATTAAAAAAGGTATAAAGAGTGGTGTTTGGTGGACAATTTTGTAACATTTATATTTTTACAGTTATATTTATATGCTTGTATAATATGCATGTAGTACACATAGATGCCAATTATGGTAACTTGAATTCACACAAATCCTTTTTTGTGGTGTTTATTAATTATTTTAAAAATACAAGTTTGATTTAAGAAAATTTATATTAAAATAGATAAATATTTAGGAAATTCCAGGGCATTTTAAAAGACATAATATATATATATTTTTTTAAAAGGGTTTAAATAAATAGAAACATTAAGGAATATCAATTTAATTAAGTATTTAAGCAAATTGTTAAACAAATAAATTAAAGCATTTATACAGACATAAAAAAGGAGATTTCAATGTTTTTAGTAGACAATTACATAAATGAATATTTTTAAGTTAATACGAATTTATAAATTTATGGTAGTTGAAGACACAATAATTATAATTAAATTAATTAATTTATACTATTATATTAAAATAATCGAAAAAATTATTATTTAAAAACCCAATTTTCGAATATTGTTCACAGGACTTAAGCTTTGTTCTGAATAAAATAAATTTAAAAAATATAGAAATAACAAATATAGAAATTTCTACAGAGCATTAAAAAAAAATCTCAACTCAAAGGAACTAAAAAATCAAAACTAAAAGAAGAGAAAGAAATAAAATACTAAATACCACGTTATTTGAAAAAAAAAAAAATTATAGTGATTGAAAAAGAAAACAAAAATTTAAATGTATTTATGTCATATAAGCAGAAAAGTTAGAAGATTTTAACCTGATCATCAGGGCCCAGAAAAGCGGCTGCTGCTGAAGCAGCATCGGCCGCAGCACCGGTATTTGTCTCGTAATCACCTTCGAGGGAGCTCTGCGAAGAAGCCGAAGCAGTACCAGTGCTAGATTCACGTATCAACTAAGAGTAACCATAATTGCAATGTATTGTGGAGAGACACATAAATATGTACAACAAACGTTTAAGTACCAGAGCAATATTTTGTTTTAATACCGTAAATATTTTGCGTTTTTTTTTTTTTTTTTTTTTTTTTTTTTGTTTGAAAAAGGAAGACAAGTAAAAACGCGTTTTAAAGCATGTTATAAGTATTTTGTGTAAAAGTGCATAAAAAAAAACATTTTAGTTTGTGTTTAATTGATTGTGTAGCAGTTATAGAAATTAAATTTTAAAATAAAAAACAAAAATGTAAAATTAGTGTTGCCAACAGTAGAATAATTCAAGTATCAAAACAATCAAACCATTTTAAAGGATGAACATTTTTAAAGAAAATGAAACAAAATAGGGAATAAAAATCAAAAATATTTAGATCAATTTAAATTCAATGTGTTTTTTCTTCATATAAAACAACAAAATCAGAAAATGTTTCAATTTTTTTTAATTTTTGTTTTAGTGAATTTTTTATTCGATTATTAAACAAATTAATGCTTAACTTACCTTATCCTTTTTGTCTTTTTTCAAGGGACTACGACTGCGTGGTGAATCCAAATCGGGTATATGTTCCGGTGGATGACCCATGGTATGACGTTTTTGAGAATCCTTTTCTTTTTCAGCCAAAGCCAAAGCTAAAATAAAAGAAGAAATTAAAATAAATAGAAAATTCCCTTCAAACAACAATTAACATTTGTTTTACCATCCATTGATCTTGAGGTTAAACGTCTGCCCGATAAACTTCTATCGAATTTAGGTGCCACACGATCTACCGGATTCTTGCGGCTCTCATACATGGTACGTCCCGAATAACGATATTTCGAACCGAAACGTGGAAATAGTGTCGATTTGTTTGGCGGTTCCGGTGTCATCAAACGGAAAAAGGTATGATGCTCTACACATGACTTCCAAAGTTTTTTTGCTGCTCTATGATTGGCCAACTTGAAACCGATAGTCACCTCATGCTGTTCAAATTCACCTGGACGTATTTTGATATAGAAATGATGACGCTTGTAGGAGATTTTCAAAATTTTTGGCCAGGCAAAACGATTAATGCGTAATCTAAGTAAAAAACAAAATAAACAATGTCAATATATATTTGTAACTTAAAAAAATAATAAATGGCACCTTAAATGCAAACCGTTTGAAATAAAATAAACGAACATGGACCCCACACAAGAGAATCTATAAAAGGATCTCAGAAAGTATTTTGCTTTCGAAAACTTCTTCATAAAAAAGGTTTCTCTTTTATTGCGAACACTGTTTTCTTAAACTGTGAGGAAGGACTTTCAAGTACCTTAAGCATTTTTCCAGCAGAAGGTATTCGATATGAAAGGCAAGTTCTAGCGACACTATCGGTCTGTAAATAGCGCATCCCTAATTTTTGTCTTCACATTGCGTTAACGCTTTAATTCTTTTTATTCAACTCACACATAGCAACACAAAAACTTTGACACTTTGCCAAGGAAACAAGACGCAAAGGAATCGAGTGTTAAAATTAAGAAGGTAAAAATCAATCAGCTGTGTAATTACCCAGCTGGTAAAAATAATTCGTCTTGGAACTAGCTGTTCCACCTCTTAGACTTTTGTTTCTCTTTTCATCTCGAAAAAACGGTACATTTTCATTTGGTTTTCTAATTTATTTTAAAGACATCAATCGATGCTGCTAGACACATTTCAGAGACATTAAAAAATTCTTAATTTCCTTTACAACATTAACCGATTGGTAATATAAAATTCTAACGCACCTGTGGCAGCCTACAGCCTTCGCCAAAATAAGATCAGCAGGTTATAGCAGCGCACAGAATACACAGATTGTGGCTACAAAGATTGTGGTTCTGGCTACACTTGAATCCTATAGTTTCTTGCTTATTAAGCTGCGTTTAGCCATCGACGCTACTCGAACTACTCGATGCCATATTTAGTAAACTAAGCTATTATAGACCACTTAACTGTAAATCCAAGCAAATCATCGCTTTTTACTTAATAGACACAAGATACACTTCTGTTATTTCCTAAGATTACAGCTAAAACTCTTTCCCTTTATTATAAAGAGCGCGTTCAAATTATTTGCGGTCCTTCGCCAGCTTAATTGCCACGACTTCATACAATAATTCTCTTACTATTATTATTGAGACTACGGAAGATTTGTACTTCTCTGTCTCATTTTGTTTCCTTTTTCACGCATGTCCGGGCTTGAACTCACGAACTTTGCGATTTTCTCTATTACAGCAAGAACATACCGTTACCAACGCAAAGCAGTGGTGGAAGTAACATATTCTGCTATGTTTTTTTTTACAACAACGATTTGTGGTTTTCAAGATCTGTGGGAGTTGCCAGATCTTGCTTTCGTAACAATATGTTATGGTAGATGGTAACGATTCAAAGTAGTTCTTTTTTCTTCTTGTTTTGATGCTTTTAATGTAGTTGACAAGAAACTTCTTAAAAAAATACCTTTGATTCCTAGTTTTTGATCGTATAGTTCAAGCGAAACTTGAAAAGTCAAAGCTAAATTTAATTATTTGGATCATTTCTTCCACAAGAAATGTATATGCTCCAGCAGCACCTTCCGCAAATGATTATAAAAGATTTTGTGCAATATGCACTTCTAATGACTATAAAAGCCTTCCAGTATTGGACAGGAACTGTTTTGTAATAGTTTCAGTGTCTAGAAACTCCAGAGCACCATAATTTATTTGGAGCATTTTTACGCTCTCGCAAGCTTTCAAAACGTTTAAGTGCGTTTCTTTGTGTCACAGTATCAGAGCCATCTATTGAAAATGGGTCAACTAAAATAGTACTCCAATTATATGGTCTAAGAGTCCACTTGCTTAAGCCTACTCTCACCTTGGTTAGATCGAAAGAAAGCAGCCAGAACTATCAGACACCCAAGAACGGTGCTATGTCATTTAGAAATTTTTTCCAATATATCGACCCTGATCTTCTGAATCTGGATATCTGTGCATTAAGAGCCTATTTATAAACAAAAAATGTTTTGTAGTTGAATAGATTTAGATCCCTCCTTAATATTCCCGTGTGCTTCTTTTTGTCCTAAATTAGATAAAATATTTCCTCAAACTCTTAAAGAACTGGCCCTATCTTACTATTGTAACTTTCCTTAAATATTTTTTAATCTGTTTTAATTTTCTTTTAGCGCTTTGTTGCGTTCCTTTCCAAAGTCTATCTGCCTTAAGCAAAGAAATTGTGAAAGTCATAATGCAAAGGAACACTTGGTTTATCGAAGAAAGAGATTTTTTATTAAATTAAGAACTGTTCACTTAAGAAGTAAAAGCTTCAATGCAAAAGTAAGTCCATATTATATATTTACAAACTCTTTACTTTAAAACTATTTAAATGCTGTGGGGTAACAGCAACGGTAACAACAGTATTGTATTTTTGTGCTTTTTAATTCTACCCAAAATTTATTGAACAATTTGCATTTTAGATGACTTTATACTTACTTGTCTCTGTACACCAATAATCCTGAGGCACAAACGCCTAACATGATGTCCACGCCTTCCGAATCCTTGGCAGGATGTAAATCGACACCATACATGGCCAATTTTTTGGCATTTTCTAAATAATGTAATTCCGCTTCGGCTGGTGACTGTCCTCTGAAAGAAGAATGTGAAAAGTTTTTAAAATATTTCTTAAAGATTGCAAAAAAATTTTGACTTTAATTTTAATATAAGAGCAAGGTTTTTCGTTTTATATGCCAACATGGAAACATTTACTAAATGGCAGAAGTCGATTTCGTACATTAACGCTTAAACGGAAACGTGAATGTACGGGATTAAATTAAAAATTTTTATTTTTTAGTCTGAATCTGTAGAGAGCTGTCAATTATTTTTTTATTAGGGCAGTGAATTTATTACGTTTCTGCATGAACCCAGCAACAAAAAGAATAATTGAAATATTGATAATCTTCATCAGCATTCGTCTGTGATGTAGTCCAGAAGACTCTAAAGTCTTTTTTATGTATGCAGCGATGTTATAACAACAGTCTTTGGATTAAGTCACTCTTGGCGTGATTGTTTTTTGCATTCGCTTTTACACAAAAAAGATTCGTAATGTTAACATTAATACCAATTCTACAAACAATAATTTTACATCAGCATTGCACAGATACAACAAGTTCTCTACGAGCCCCAGTCTCAGAGAACTATCTTTAATTCGCAAAAAAAAGATTTCGCATGTCTGGAGCAGTTCAAATCTTAAAAGAACGTTTTATTCCTTAAGAATCCTACTCGTTTGACATAAGGGCAAGAATGCATTACGTCGTAATGATGAAGCGATATCGAATTATTCTTCAAGATTAGGGAAGCCTGTCAGCTAACAGCCATGAGATTCTAGGAAAACATGTAGCTGTAAATTGAAGACATCCGTTTGTTTTAGCGGATCATATTCAGCAATTCGACGAATGACCAAAAACAGTCATTTAAGTGAAAATGTGGCGAAAGATAAAATCGTTGAAAAATGAATCGCTTAAAGAAATGGCTTTGTTGATCATTAACTTAACGTAAATAGTAAATGGAACCATGGAGTTGTCCGCTGAGAGAAGTTTGACTAATACCCCCACGCAATGACGGCTAGCCTCTGCTAGGAGTCTGGCTTAACTAAGTCTAGCAAACTGTTGAAATCTCTCGCCCACCAGTATAGACTTTCCTTCTCTTTGGAGCTTGTTGTTGGTGGATATCTTTTATTTACTTTGGAAATTTTATCGATTTTATTTTTGTAGCAGCGAAAATCCAAAAGGGTTGGGAACCCGGCTATAATTTGAGGGGTTAGTCTGTCTGAAGGAAACCGGAAGAGGTAAGTAGAAATACTTTTCAACAGATATATAAGAGCGAGGAATGCGTTAATCGCTTTCGGCTACCCTTGAGTTGTAAAAAAAAGTCCACAAAGTTTTTTTAGATGTAATCGAGGTATTTTAAGGTGTTTAAGTGAGTAGCTGACACGTTATTGAAACAAAATCATTTAGGCATGATGATAATTAAAAAAGAAAGTGCCTCAGAAAGACTTCGGCAGTAATATAATGTGGACTATCCAGCTCTGACTACTTGGCTTAGTATTACAGGCAGTCATACAATAAATGTATTTGGGGATTTTAGCCTCAAACAAATGTAAGCATTTACTAGAAGCTCTGTGACGAAAAAAATATGCTGCTGACAACACTCAATGTATTTAAGGTGATCGTATCCAGCGGGTACCAGAAATAAAAAAGAAGCGACAGGATATCAAAAAGGAACCCATAATTTTAATAATTCACTTCGGTTTACTTCTTCTCTACAATAAAGAATAAAAAGTAAAAACTTAAGCCACTACATCCAATACAAAAAAAGGCCTTTAAGACCTAATTTTGAGGAAGGCTATATCAAGTTCATATTAAGGTCGTTTTAACCTTAAGTCAACTATAATTCGCCCATACCACGTTTTGGCATTGATGTCAGGGGATTTCTTTGAGAATCAGGTCTAGATGAAATTTTCTTATAGCTAATAAAGGAGACAATAGATCGCTAAATGGCAGTGACTTATAATGATTTCTTCTACAAATAAAAATTAAATAAATTTATAAAATATCGTTTGAATTTAAATTTATAACGAAATAATATTTGCTAACTGTTAGACCGCTTATAATAAAGACTAATTACTAAATAAACACTTAAACTTCATCTTATAACTGGCGCAAATAATTGTTTCCTAATTTTTGTAAGAATATACGAATTTGGCCAAAGAGTGATTTTACTTACTTGTGTGTCTTATGTAAGTCCATGACTTTATCCTCCAATTCGGGAATTTGATTTGGCGCTATTTTGAAATCTTTTAAATAACTACGATTCGGCATTTCCTTGGGATCATAATCACCCATTTCCGATTGCACCAGATAAGAACCCAACAAAGCATGAGTAACAAATGTACAGGGCAAACGGCCCTCTAAAATATCATTGCGTACTTGTAGGCACAAATGATAACGTGTAATGTCCTCTTGCAATTGTGATGGCTCTGGGGGATAAAATTTTACAGCAAATTGCAAAGCCCAAGGATCAGTGCGAAAGAATTTTGAAACTGGCTTTTCCAAATCGAGCCAATTTCTGGGATCTGTAGGCGTTTCATAGGTCAGACCAAAATAGTCTTTTTCCAAAATGTTAAGGCCAGCACAAATGGAGTTTAATAAATCACGTCCCTTTGCTTTGCGCTAAAATTTTAACAAAGAAACAAAAATATTATGCAAAGAAAAAAAAATCATGTTGCCATAAGAAAAACTTACATCAATTGTAACATCTAAAATGGAACCATCCAATAGGGTGATACGAGCCAAAGCCGCTTTAGAATTATTCGCCGGCGTCTTTTTACCCTTTGTAGGCGTTTCCGTTTCTGCGGCGGTTGCTGTATTAGTTTCCGCCGGCATGTTGTTGTTTTTTTATGCCTTCTTACCTAATTTTCTATTGAGTTGTTGTTGTTCAAAGTTGTTGCAATTTGCCTTATTGTAATATTTTAGCTGTAAGTAAAATGAGAAATGCATTAATTTAAGAGATGACATTAATCAAATCATATGACTATTTAACTTTAATAAATTTTTTAATCTGCTTTGTCAGCAGCAAATCAGATAAAATATTTTTTTTTACTAATTTAACAGTGAATAGATTTTATTATTTTTAATTGACTGCCTGCAAGCAGATGTGTCATTTGCACTTTAGTCAGTTTATCGGTCATGACAGCTCAACCAAATGCGAGTGCATTTGTTAAGTTAAATTTTATTAACCGTCCTATTCATCAGTACCGCCATCACCACAAATGACACACACACTAAATTACAAGTACAGTGGGTTAAAAAAAAAAAACATTTTATATAAGTAGAAGATATAATAAAAAAACAGTTAAATACATAATTTAGACGTACCACACGAGCCGTATTATTTTACTTTTTGAATTGTTAATTAATCATTTTCATAATTAGGTGACTATTTCATCACATGTTAATAGATAAATTAAATTTAAAATGTTTTGCCGCTCTTTAATTTATTTAAATAAACCGAAACCAGTTTCAATTAATGGCACAATCATTTTGGAAATTTTTGAGACAATGGCGGAGTGAAAAGCATCTTGGATGCTTGTAACATTATAAATATATGATTTTAAAAATGTCTTTAGTCGAGAGAAAGTTTATGGTAAGCAAAACACGCACTTCGATGTTGAACAAATTTTTAGAAAAAAAGTAATGAATGTTTTGTGGAAAATATTAGGGGGAAACCGGATAAATTGAAACTGTACAATATTTTGGTTACCCTTGCAGAATATTGCATTAATATGTTTTCAAAGGTCGACCTTGAGCCGGAATAAAAATATATATTTGCTGATTGAACATGCTTTTAAGCTTAAATATTTTTTCAACATTTGGAATCTGAGAACTTGTGCATTGTCGTAGATTATCCTATCTGACGAAGGCTTAACCATCTCCAAAACAAATTTAATACATGACAATCCGTTAAGGGGCTGTAACCCTTTACTAACCATCAGATAAACTATTGAATTTTTACAAGATCTATTTGGAAGTGAATTACATACATGCATTCATATTTATGTTTGATATAATTTAAGTTAACGCTGTGACATGTCACAGAACCCAATTCTGATCGAAAGTGGTTTCAATTTTTCAAATTAATTCTTTAGAAATAAAAAACAAAAATTTCTTCAGAATGAAACCACTTGAAATTTTAAAGTAAATTTTTTTTTCTTTTAAATTCTATCTTTTTTTGCAGTTTTAAAATTTACTTTTATTTTGTATTTATCCTTAGATTGTTGTTGTTTTATGCTGTAGTGCGTGCAACGTTGCCACATTAAAATTAAAATATAAAGGTTCAGGGCTTTAGCAATAAAAACAAGTAAAAGTGCTATATTCGGCATAGTCACCCTTCACTATCCATTTAAATCTAGTTTAGTAAAGTAGCTCCTATCAAAAAACAAACATTGCGGTGACAGATAATTAAAAAATAAGAAAACAAAAAATAAGTACGATATATTATTTTACATAAAAATTACATCGGGTCTTAATGGGTTAAGGATTTTTTTAAATTAGTATTTCCTGAAAGATCTTTTCAAAGCTTTTAAGTGATACCCATATTGGTAATCAAACTTTTTATGAAAACTTCAGAAGCCTATAACTCGGAAAATATGAGCAAGCGCTAATTTTCTCACGTAATGTTTTTACTTATTTTTAATACTTTATCGCTCCATATATTTGTTTCTTTTTTTTAATGGAGTTACTTCATTTTTTTAAATGATATGGAAAAATTAGGGGCAGGCGTGGTATTTAGTCCACTGCCTCAAGGGACATGGACCGATCTTGATGTTTTTCAACCGATTGGCGTATTAAAATTTTCTCTAGCACATCTAGGGCCGTGGCAAAGTTGATTACAACACTAACACGGACGGTCAGACGAACATCGCTCAATTGACTTCGCTCTGCATAAGGACTCAGAATATACGAGGGCTGCTATATATATTTCTGGCCTGGCAACACTGAGTGCTGCCAAGTGCAATCTGACATTTCCATTGGAAAGTTTGTTATTTTTAAGCATAATCGTACTCAAAACGTTTTGACGTACGACCATTATTTGTGTAGTTTACAGTGACTTGAATAAATTAATATAGAAAAAAATGGAATTAACTCGTGAACATTTTCGTGCCTTCATTTTTCACAACTTTCGACGTGGATTATCACGACAAGAGTGCATTGATGAACTTAAATCTTTGTATGGCGATGAAGCACCATCCTATAGCACTGTGAAAAATTGGTATAATGAATTTAATCGTGGCCGAAGCTCGCTCAAAGACGAATTCTGTGAAGATCGTCCAAAAACGGCTGTCGTGCCAGAGAACATTGATGCCGTGCGTGAACTCATAATGCAAGATCGACATGCGACATACCGAGAGATAGAGACATAATTGGACATTTCTTCCACCAGCATACATTCGACACTGCATGAACACCTGGCCGTAAAAAAGGTTTGTTCTCGTTGGATCCCGCACAATTTGAAAGTCGCTCATTGGTGCAAAGAAATGTTGCAAAAATACGATTGCGGTGCTTCAAAAGACGTTTATGAGATCGTCACAGGTGATGAATCATGGATCTATGCGTATGAGCCCGAAACGAAATAACAATCGACCGTGTGGGTCTTCAAAGACGAGCAAAATCCAACGAAAGTTGTCCGTGGAAGAAGCACTTCGAAGCAAATGGTCGCCTGTTTCTTCGGCAAAACTGGTCATGTGGCGACTGTTCCGTTTGAGCAACGTAGGACGGTCACTTCTGAGTGGTACACTACAATTTGTTTGCCTGAAGTCATCGGAGAAATTCGAAAAACCAACAAGAGAAGACGAATCATTGTTCACCATGACAATGCGAGCTCTCACACATCGGCTCAAACCGGAGCGTTTTTGACCGGCCAAAACGTCGAATTAATGGGTCATCTGCCCCGTACAGCCCTGACTTGGCACCTAATGACTTCTTCTTGTTTCCGCACATCAAGAAAAAAATGCGTGGTCAATGATTTTCGTCGCTAGAAGAAGCTGTTGAAGTGTTCAAAAACCATGTTTTAGACCCTGTCTCAATAGGAGTGGAAAAAGTGCTTCGACAACTGGTTTGAGCGCATGCAAAAGTGTATAAATCATGCTGGAGAGTACTTTGAAAAACAATAAAACCATTTTTGATTATAATATTCGCATTTTCACTATTAGGCCAGAAATATATAGAGCAGCCCTCGTATATACTGAATGGGGTCAGGAATGGATATTCTACGAACGGGATGATAAACTTAGCTATAACCTTTTTCCACTTGTTGTGGTGAAGGGTACAAAAAGTACCAAAAACGGGTAGAATTTTTAGACTTAACGTGTGAGTATTTCTAAAAATTAAATGAAAATTTAAAAAAACAGAATACTACGATTTAAATTTCAATTCTTTGTTTTATATTTGGAAAACTAATGGGACACAAGAAAGTACTAAATACTTTTAGCCAATTTCCAAAATAAATCACAAAAGTACTATTCGGCTTAATTTTTTAACAGGAAGAATATAAAGAGATTGTAATACAAATGCAAGCTTTAGTGCCTCATTTCTGTAACTAAAGTAAGAAAATTTTTACATCAGAATCTTATTAATAATTTTGTATAAAAAATTATAATTAAACATTTTGACTTTATGTAAAATATTTCTTACTTAAATTTGAAAAACGAGGCAGTAGAAGAAATGAAGATAAAAATATATTTATTTTTTAATTTTTTATCCCTTGAAACATTCATTTGGCAAAGATTTTTGTTAGATACTGTAATAATAGTGACAATGATAAAAAGCATCTAAAGTTGATGACCACAAAATAATTAATCAAATGAAAAATGGTTCGTTCTTTTTAAGTCCCAATAAACGTTAATATTTTAATAAAATATAACAATCGAAAATGAGAATTTAATAGTCGCTACTTTGCGCTGATGTGTTGTAACAAATAATAAGAAAAAAATAATTAAAGTGAAGAAAATTAAAACACACTTCTTCGATCTGTTTAAAAAGTCAAAAAAGTCAAACGAAAGGCGTAGGCGTTGACAGTGGAATAGTCTCATTCCTACTTTGAATTGTTGGTTTTGTTTTTTCTATTCGAACAATTTTTCTGATCATGATATATTTATTATCGCCCACACTTTTCATTAACATTTTTTTTTAATTTGAAAACATGAAAATAATAAAAATACTTCAGTTTTACAAAATACGAGTATGTAAAAAGTCCAAAAATTATTTTTAAACTTTAAGAAGAAGTATTAATTTATTTCCAATTAAAATAATCCAAAACATAATAATTATATTTATGTCAAAAAGGTAGAAAATATTTTTTTTAAGTTTGAAAATTTAAAATTCCAAATTTTTGCCTTTCAGTAAAAGATGAGTGAATTTTTTTATTTTTGAAGCTTCAGACATTGTTTTCGGTTTTTAAATTTAAATCGAATTGATTCCAATTCTAACTTCTTATGCATAGCAAAGTTGGTTGAACAATGTCCGTCCATCCGTGTCAGTGTTGAAATCAGTGATCATCAAGAAAAAATTTTAATACGCCAGTCGATCAGACAAGGTTTATGTTGTTCGAGGGAGCGGGCAAAATACCACGTTGGCGTCTAATTTTTCCATATCATTCGAAACAATTCTAGTTTAGTGAAGTTACTCCAATCAAAAAAGAAAGGAAAAACAATATATGGGGCAATAGAGTCTTAAAAACTAAGAAAAAACATCAAGTGAAAAAATTGGCGCCCGCCCATATTTTCTGAGCTACTGCCCTCTAAAATTTTTAAAGCTTTTAAAAGCTTTTGAAGAAATCTTTCAAGAAACACTAAAATTTTTTTAAAATGCTTAACCCATTTACAGCTGATGATTGTTTTTTACTCTCTTTGTTGAGAGTTTTTTTTGTCGATTTCTCGCCAAACGTGGCGATAAAAATTCCTCTTTAGTGATAAACATTTTCGGATGAGCTTTACCTGGCGATATTTAAAAACTTGGCGATATTTTTGGTTATTTTTTATTATTTTCTTTATTATAAAATTGCAATTAAGAAAAAATTAAAAATATACTCTGGAGCGTGTTTAACTATTTGTTTTTATTCGGCTGAAAGTGTGCAATTTCAGAAATTAAAAGTTTCAAATATTAAACTATTTGCTTATTTTCTACATTATTTTCATCAAAACCTTTTTCTATTTCCAAATTCAAAAATAGGGCCCAGTGAGAAAATATGCATGAGAACATGGAGGTCATATTTTCAACATTGTAAAAAATCTTAAACTGAGATAAACTTGAAAAGGTTGGTAACTCATTTAATTAAGAGAAAAAAGTAAAGAGCATCACTATAAACATTTAAGTTGTTTAATGTATTCTCAAGGACTTATTGATTTTGTGCACATTAAAGCAACTAATGAAGTGACTCGTGTCTAAGCAAAAAATATTAAACTACAACAAGAATAAAATAACAAATAACAAATAACTCTACTTACGCAAGTTCATGTTGCTAACCCCAATTAAACTGTCACATATTAAAGCTCTTTTAATTCATCAAGTCAAATTTAATTGCTAAAAACAATTAATTTCCTTTAAAGTTCTTAAGTAACACTTAACACCAACAACATGTGTTTAAATAATTAACACAAGTTATTGTTGTTGCAATTACTAACTGCAAATTGGATTAAGTTCTTAACTAATTTAAAATAATGAATGAATGATAGAAACATCATTTTCATCATCATCGACAGTGTTGCGCATAAGAAATAAGAAGTAAAGGGTGTTTTTTTGCGTATGCGGCCTTAAGTTAGTAACGCTATTTTAAAGGCGTTTGGTGCCATAACATACAAGTAAAAATATTTTAAGGTATAAGCGCTTTAAGAGAACTTCAATTTATTTAAGGGATCAAACAACTTTTATTAATTTTACAAAGTTTTTAATTAAATTTTTGTTTGTAATTTTCAATCACGCTTCGATTCGTCTTTCAATCTTTTTTTCATCTCACAAGATACAAAAATTGTCGAGTATTCGTTGAAATTATGTCGTAATGAACTAATAAATGGAATAAGAAAAGTTTTGAATTATTTAGTGAAATTCACATTTTTTTAAGAGAAAAAGTTTTTTTTTTTTTGGTTTTGTCGAAACTAAAATTTTTTAACTAAAGCTCATAAGAGACAATGTGGTATTTTGAAAAAAATCGTCTTTTGGTGAACTCTCTAATTATTTCTTTTTGGTTATTTATTTTTAAACCCTTCACCAAAAAAAGTGGAAAAAGGGTATTTTGTCATTCCATTTGTAATTTCTACAATATCCATTTCCGACCTCATATAGTATTATAAATACTTTCTGACTTCTTATGCATAGCAAAGTCGATTGAGCGATGTCCATCTGTCTGTCCATGTTTGTGTTAAAATCAAGTTTGCCGAGGTACTAGATCAGCTTGAACAAAATTAAATACGCCAATCGATCATTCATAGAAAGAGGTGCTATTGGAAATCAGCAAGATCGGTCCATGTCCTTCGACGCGGCGTATCATTTCCATATCATTTAGAACAATGAAGTAACTCCAATCAAAAAACATATATATGGAGCGATAAAGAATAAAAAAAAAAAAGTTCAGTAAGAAATTTGGCGCTCGCCCATATTTTACGAAGCACGGGCCTCTGAAATTTTAAAATTTTTTAAATGATTAGTATGGGTATCATTTTAAAGCTATGGAAGAGATCTTTAAGGAAATAATAAAACTTTTTAAAAATGCTTAATCCATTAAAAGCCGATGGCATTTTTATGTAATTTTATTTTTCAATTTTTAAATTTTCTGTCACCTCTACATTATTTTTGATTGCAGTTACTTCACTTAACTAGATTTAGATAAACAGTGAAGGGTATATACGATTTGAGGTAGCCGAATATAGCACTGTTACTTGTTATTATTCAAATATAATAAAAATTGGTTTAATCACACATATGTGACTGTTTTCCGGCTTGCGGGTGCCGCAAATGTAATGTCATGATGTAATTATGTCTTAACTTACATTTACTTTACGTAGTGTGATTTTCGCCATCGTTCTACTTGTCGTTGCCCCATACTTCTTGCTATAAGACTTCTGAAAATTTCTTATTTTTAAAAAAATAACAACCTCTTAAGTCTTGGCAGAAGGACCCTCTAATTCGAAACCATTTATTCAAAATGTTATAAAGCGAGAACAAATGAACATCAACTCGGTAGGAGCTACTCAATTTTATTTCTTTAAATAAAAATTTTATTTCTAAAAAAAATACCAACTATTTAAATTATGACATGGAATTACTTCTGCGCCATTTTTCATATTTGACAGAGCGCTAAAATAAAAATTTCCAAATGTTACCTCGGGTCTTTGGGCATTGTAATTTAAAAATTAAAAAAAATATATTGTACACGGAATCATAGTGGATCCAGTAAAATTACGAATTTCATTACACATTTGTCGTTTTCAAAAAACTTCGAAGAAAAAAAGCATCTCCGACAGTATCAGAGTAAAGAACATCAAACAAGTTATCAAAGAATGTCAAAAAAATGTGTCTAAATCTTGAAATCTAAACAAAGCCACACAACCTTCCGGCTTTAGTTTGTTACCTCGGGTCCTTGGACATTGTAATTAAAAAAACTATTTCATAATTTTAACTGGCCATTAAAGTGTTCATCTTAAGCGTATAATTAAAAAGTAACTTTTTCTAATTCTTAAATCTTTTAATGACATTTCTTTGAGTGCAATTTTTTTATTTTATTACTTTATACTTTTTTGCTTTTTTTCTTTTTATTTCGCCTTTAAATTGAAATGACCCATATGGTTGGCTCTTTAATTAATACAAAAATATGTCTTGCAACATTTTGTTACTTCTAAAAGCAATAAAACTTGTATGCAACATCTACAAAATAAACAGCAGAATTTTCTCGCATACAAGCGCTACACTCGCTAATTTGTATGAGTTTTACTACACATGAATAGTTTTAATGCAGGCACAACTAAAACAAAAAATAAAAAAAATTATGTCTGCATTCTCATATCCATAAAATAAAGAGAAAAAATTATTTGAAAATGAGGAAGTTATGCCATCTTCGGTGATTGTTAATGAATGGAAGTTATTTTTAGAAACACAAATAATTCTTGCAAGATCAATCGACTTTAAAACGACAGGCAGCCACGCAATCATCGAAGCTAAAACTAAAATGTAAATAAGAATAATCTATCGAATCTATCACAATACGAGGGCTGCTATATATATTTCTGGCCTGGCAACACTGAGTGCTGCCAAGTGCAATCTGACATTTTCATTGGGAAGTTTGTCATTTTTAAGCATAATCGTACTCAATCGTTTTGACGTACGACCATTATTTGTGTTGTTTACAGTGACTTGAAAAAATTAATATAGAAAAAAATGGAATTAATTCATGAACATTATCGTGCCATCATTTTTCACAACTTTCGGCGTGGATTATCACGACAAGAGTTCATTGATGAACTTAAATCTTTGTATGGCGATGAAGCACCATCCTATAACACTGTGAAAAAATTGGTGTAATGAATTTAATCGTGGCTCAAAGACGAATTCCATGAAGGTCGTCCAAAAACGGCTGTTGTGCCAGAGAACATTGATGCAGTGCGTGAACTCATAATGCAAGATCGACATGCGACATAGCGAGAGATAGAGACATCCTTGGACATTTTTTCCACCAGCACACATTCGATACTGCATGAACACCTGGCCGTAAAAAAGGTTTGTTCTCGTTAGATCCCGCACAATTTGAAAGTCGCTCAAAAAAAGGCTCGTGTGGATCGGTGCAAAGAAATGTTGGTGCAAAGAAATGTGCTTCAAAAGACGTTTATAAGATTGTCACAGGTGACGAATCATGGATCTATGCGTATGAGCCCGAAACGAAACAACAATCGACCGTGTGGGGGTTCAAAGACGAGCAAAATCCAACGAAAGTTGATTGTGGAAGAAGCACTTCGAAGCAAATGGTCGCCTGTTTCTTTGGCAAAACTGGTCATGTGGCGACTGTTCCGCTTGAGCAACGTAGGACGGTCACTGGTAAACTACAATTTGTTTGGCTGAATTCATCGGAGAAATTCGAAAAACCAACAAGAGAAGACGAATCATTGTTCACCATGCAATGCGAGCTCTCACACATCGGCTCAATCCAGAGCGTTTTTGACCGGCCAAAACGTCGAATTAATGGGTCATCCGCCGTACAGCCCTGACTTGGCACCTAATAACTTCTTCTTGTTTCCGCACATCAAGAAAAAAATGAGTGGTCAACGATTTTCGTCGCCAGAAGAAGCTGTTGAAGTGTTCGAAAACCATGTTTTAGAGGTGTCTCAATCGGAGTGGAAAAAGTGCTTCGACAACTGGTTTGAGCGCATGCAAAAGTGTATAAATCATGCTGGAGAATACTTTGAAAAACATGAAAACCATTTTTGATTATAAATATTCGCATTTTCACTATTAGGCCAGAAATATATAGAGCAGCCCTCGTACGACTTCATTCTTTAATTTATTGCTCTTTTACTTGTTGCTTTATGGGCCATAGTTCAATACACTCTGTGTACACATCTTGGTTTGGCTTATTCCTGAGCAAAATGTGATCTTATATGAAATTTTGTATGGAGACACCCTCTAATTTTTAAATAAATTATTTACTTCAAACTTCAATTCAAGACTCTACCTATTGCGATACAAACAGTAAGACAATACAAGTCAAGACCACATCTTGTATGGAGACACCCACTAATTTATATATTGTTATACCCTTCACCTGAAATTGAAAAAGGGTAAATCGATGATCGACGTCCGTCTGTTCGTCCGTGTAAGTGTTAAAATCAACTCTGCCAAGGCACTAGATGAGCTAGAGAAAATCTAAATATGCGAATTTTGATCAGAGATAGTTTCGAACATTTTGTAATTGAAATTAACAAGATCGGTACGTGTGCCTCGAGACAGTGGGCTAAACACCACGCCTGCCCCTAATTTTTTTCATATCATTTAGAACAGTAAAGAAACTTCAATCAACAAAAAAGAACAAATGTATAGGGCGATAGAGAATTAAAAAAAGGAAAAAAAACATCAAGTGAAAATATGGCGCTCGCCCATATTTTCCGAGTTATTGGCCTCTGTAATTTTCATAAAAATGTTCGATTGCCAATATGGGTACCATTTAAAAGCTTTTGAAGAGAAATACTAAATTTTTTAAAAATGCTTAATCCATGATTTTTTTTTTCGTATTTCTTAATTCTATGTCACCTCAATATTTGTATTTTTGACAGGAGCTACTTCACTAAACTAGATTTTCTTACATTGTAAAGGGTATATATGATTCGGCATAGCCAATTATAGCACTCTTACTTGTTTTCATATTTCCTTCTGTTACAGCGGCAAATGGTAAAGTCTAACAGGATATCAAATTCAAGTGCTGTAGGGAACACTTTAGAAAGTCTGTAAAAAATAAATGTAAATTGCATATGCTTAATAGGATGGATACCTTCCCTTATTCTCTTAACACAAACATGTTAAAAACTAATTTTAAAAAAATAGTAACAAACAAAAAAAACACCAGAAAATGATTAAATTATATTTTGCAGTTATTTTTTTTTTTTTTTTTTGCTATTATTGTTCTGCAGTATGTTTAGCATGTTTGCAATGTAGGTAAATGAGTTTACGGCAAAATTGCACAAATGTTTTGCTTTAAAAAAATTATATATTTAAGAAGCACTGTGACTGACTGACTGATAACAATACAAAAAACTACTTAAAACCCCAGGAAGCAAAACAAAGCATAAAGTATAAAACTACGACTTAAAGAAAAAATAAGAAGACAAAGCAGAGCTTATAAGGGAAATATATATTTAACGGAAGTAAGTATCATTTTTGTTGCTTTTTTTTTTTTTTTTTTGCTGTTAACAAGATGAAGGGTTCTCAAAATATGTTCTTTTTTATTTTTTTGTCCTGTATTTTCTGTTGTGTTGATTTTTATACTCGTAGATATTAAAACCTGATGTTTTATTCTCACTTTACGGCAAAAGAATCTAACAGGTTGCATTAACTTAAATAAGACGTGGCAAATATTTGACAAAGAAAAGCAACCACTGGACAACGTCTTCTTTTTTTTTAAAGCAAATATTCATTAAGATCCGTTATTATAAGTTTTAAAGAGTTCAAGTAAAATTAGGATACATAATTTGCTTCTAAGGAAAATATCAATGCCTGTGACTTGTCGCTAAATTATAGTTTAAATTATCTTTAGTTTTTTGTCTAGCAATTTCTAACCTTACTTATTAGTAACTTATTATAACGAAACCAAGTCAGACAATTACCTCTTAATTATTGCACACCGCATTCAATAAATATAAAAACACTTAATTTTTTATATATATTTTTTAAAGCACTCATGGCACGACTCCCTGATGCTCAATGCAATTTGCAGTAATTTGAATATTGTAATAAAGGAAAGAGACATTATATTAAAATATTTACTCCCTAAAATTGACAGAGTTGTAATTCATTTCAAATATGAATTGCTGGGCTTAAAACCGAATTTTTTTGTAGTATGTAGCGCAATTCACAATCGAACACAAATCAATGAATTCTTAATAAAAAACATGTTGTACAAAGAATCATGGGGACTCCAGTTAAATTATGGATTTGATTACAATTTTATCGTTTACACAAAATTTTGCAAAAAAAAAAAAAAAAAAAAACACCTCCGCCAGTAGCAGAGTAAAGAATATCATACAAGTCATCAAAGAATTTCCAATAAAGGTGTCTAAATCTGGAAATCTAATCAAAGCTTATATCAATAGCCACACAACGTTTCGGCTTAATTTTGCCATAATAATCAGCTTTTTTCCTTTAGGTGGTTAAATTCGATAAAAGCAAAACAAGTAAGAGTGCTATATTCGGCTATGCCGAATCTTAAAAACCCTTCACCATCTATGTAAATCTAGTTTAGCGAAGTAATTCCAAATAAAAAAAGCAAATACTGGGGTGAGAGAGTTTTTATTATTTATATTATTTTATTATTTATAGAAAAAAAATTTTTAGTATTTCCTTAGAGATCTCTTCAAAAGCTTTAAAATTATCAATTTTTAAAGTTTTAATAAAAATTACCGTTATATTTTACGGCTGTATTTAAACTTAAGTATTTGACCGCACATGTCAATTGTCGTTCCATTTGCAATTTCTAAAATACTTATTACGGACCCCACAAATTATATATATTCTCAGTTCTTATGCATAGCGAAGTCGACTGAATGGTGTCCGTCTTTCCGACTGTCCGACTGTCAACTCTGCCAAGGCACTAGATGAGCTAGAGAAAATTTTAATACTCCAATCGATCAGATGTAGCGTCATAAGAGGTGCTATTGAAAGTTAGCAAGATCGGACCATGTCCCTCAAGGCAGTGGGCTAACACCACGCCTGCCTCTAATTTTTTCAATAAAAAAACGAAAATATGGAGTGATAGAAAATAAAAAAATAAGAAAAAAAACATCAAGAGAAAAAATTGGAGCTTGCCCATATTTTCCGAGTTATGGGCCTTTTCATAGAAAAGTAGGATTGTGCATCGTATTTTTAAAAATATCAATATGCGTTTCATTTAAAAGTTTTAAAAAAGATCCTTCAGGAAAAACTAAAATTTTTAAAAAAATGCTTAACCCACATAAATCAATGACGGACGAAAACAAACATTATTATTATCTTCACTTTAACTCAATAGCTCATTTTTGTAGTGGATTTTCAATTTATTGTTAAAACAAAACTTAAAAATTAAATAAAATTGTAATCACCTAAAGAACAAAAACGCAGCCACAAATCGAACCCAAACAACAACAAAATTCATTCCTTGCATGAATAGAGATATTTTGTTTTTCTTTGTAACTTGGAAGTGTTGTCCAAACGTCAACATATTTATAAAAATACTCGTACTGCTAATATAAGTCACAAAATGAGCGCAGTATACAGTCCATTTGACAAGTTTAATTGGGCTTAAAAAACACCCTTTATAAGTCACTTGGACCTTATGAAAACAAAAAGCAATTATTAATAATAAAAATAAAAATTAATTGCTAAAATAACAAAAATATATTTTTTGTAAACAGTTTTGGAAGTCACTGTATTTCATAATTTCTTAATCATCCATTTAATCAGCTGTCTTCGTATTACGCATTTCTTTTAAATGAAAACAAATTATTGTGTTTAGATTTTTTTTACAATTCCGTTTTTTATTTCCCTTAAACATGTCGCTCCTTTTAATTGTTGGCAGTTTGAGGTCATAAGTCTTATTAAAAAAATAATAAAAGTAAAAACTCCTGTAGAACGTTTAAACATTTTAATTATACCTTGAGGCATAATAATTGAACTCCCCAAAGTCTAGACTGGCGGGTAAAATAAAATGCTTATGAATGTGTGTTCAAATCATGTTTAGTGTTTTATTAATTCAATTTAAATGTCTTAAAAAAAAGGGGAACAACTGAAATTATTATGCCAAATGATTGTTGATTGCTTTGGCAAGAAAAATTGCTTAAGTTGTAATAATCAAAATAAGAGAAGATCTTAGTTTTTTTAATGGAAACGGGATAAAAATGGGAGGATATAAAATAAGTTTGAGTGTTAATCATTATTCAAAGAAACTAATGATTCTTAGGCGAAAAAACAATTCCTCTTAGTCCTAAGAGAAAGAATATGGTGTCCGAAGGTTTCTACAAATTCGCGCAAGAAAAAAAAACTTTTCGAAATACAGCATTTTTTCTTCAAGGGACACAGTCTCCCCCATTTTTAAAGGAGGTTATGCAGAACCGTGTTTCTTAATAGCAAACATTCTTAATTTTTTTTTCAGTGGGAAATATTAAGGCAACCTAAAGTTTTGTAATGAAAGTTTAATCAAATAACTTCGAAATAGAATTACATGGTTTTGAATGGAATCGAAATTCTGTTTGGTTTCAAATATCTAATTTTCCTTGCTTCTGGGTGCTGGATGGAAACTTTACTGCAACAATAATCTTTAAACAAAAATTCATCAAGATATGAGTTTAAGTTGATTACAATAAAGTATTTAATTAAAAAAAATGGCAAAATTAAAAACAAAACCAAAATCTCGAAATTCCCAAATAAGGCAACAGAAATGCCAAAATTTTGTGTTTTTATTCTTTTACGCACAAAATCCAGTAGCATCATAAAATTCTTTCAAGAATAACTAAAGCGTGTAGGGATTTTTGACATCTAATTCATTTTTCAAATATCAAATTTTCGACTTCACAAATGTTTATCACAATTTTAAAGATGAGAGGTTTTCAGCTTTTCGCCGTTTAATGCTAAAAGACACTCTCGGGTTGGGTTGTATAATTTTTTTATAGTGGCAAAGCTTAATGTGCATAATGACTGATTTTTATTGTTCTTGTATAAAGAACGTTTCTGTTGTTACATCGTGCTTGAACTGCTTTCCCAGATTGGATATCAGGTATTTTTTGTTGCTGCATCATATGGAGAAACATGTCATAAAATTTTATCCATCCCATCAAGTTTAGAGGTTAACATCTTTGGCACTGACAATAATTTTTCCGTGACTCTTTGTGGATCTGCGGAATTAGTGTTTGATGGTTGATTTGACATCACTTGAAACTTTATTGAATTATCAATAACCATGTCTCTTAGATTTTCATAGGCCAAATGATTCAGGAGTTTAAACATTGTTTTCATAATTTGTTAATTGTCTGAATAGGACTGTTAATATTCACCGCTATTCCATCCAATTATTCCAGTTAATAAACTCTGTAATGCTGACATTCGAGCGGTATATTTGCGTTTGTGCAATCCCCGTCGATGCCTGTTTAATGTGCTCATTTTGAGTTGTTTCATGGTTCTTGAGCTCTTCCTTTTTTAATCGTACTAATAATTGAACTAAGTCAATGTATTCTTGAGCCAATGACAGGCCTTGTTCAAAGTATTTAGTTTTAAATAAGTCTACCTCAGATTGATCTTCAACAATAACAGGCAATTTTCTGTCGGCATAATTAAGCTCGTTCCATTTGTCTGAGAGCTTCGTAGGCGTTCCTCTTAGCAGTCCTTTGCAAGTTGCCTATAATTTTCTTAATGTCTTCGTCTAAGGTACGGTGACAGACAAATTTATAATAAAGTAAAAATGTGTTTCTTTGTTTGTTTATTTGTGGGAATGCTATAGCTGCCTACACCAGTAGACATAACAGGTAGCACCTTAAAATTTTGTTCAAATATTTTTTAAAACAACAGGCTGGATTGAAAATGTTGGCGTGGTATTTTCCATACAAGACAAAAAGTTATTATCGTGTAGGTAGAAAATTACTATAGGAAGACTCTGCACCAGTAACCTCCAGCTTAGTTTAGTTTTTCAAACTAAATTCGAATAGTGAGCGTGGTACCCTCCATACAAAACGAATAATTTTGATTATATAAATAGAGAACTATAATAGATACAACACTCACGCATTAGTTGGTGCTCCAAAGTATAATTTGGAGTTCCTCGACCGCGTGCAGGAGAAAGCGAGAAAGCTTTTCAGTGACAGTAGGGTATCCAGCTCTATTGATTTATGGAGCATCGACGCAATGTGGGGTGTGTTTCACTTTTTTATCATTACTACAACGGAATTTGCTCTATGAAATCAGAGAATTTGTGCCTTAAAACCGTAATTTCGTACGCGCAACACGCTCTGCATAAAGAGCGCTTTTCTTCGGGGTCGATTGGCCAGTGAATCGCACTACGCATTGCAGAGAAAATTCGTTTTTTAAAAGAACAGTTCGTATGTCGAATAAACTCCCTAAAAAGGTCTTTCCTGTTACTTTCAAAGTGGAAAAATTCAAATCAAATGTCCACAAGCACTGCTCTCTCCATCCCCCTTTCCATAACCTAATTTCCTAGTTCTGGCACAATGCATTGCATAAGCAGGGGTCATTCCCTGAGTGCTGGTCCTAATAAAAAAAATCGTCTTAAAATTTTGCAAAAGCAAATCTGCTGTTAATGTTGGAGAATAAATTGTCTAGTTTGAACAGTAGGCGTTGTACCTCCTATACAAGGTAATAATTTATTCTTGTGTATCTAGAGAATAATAAGACGTGGAGCCCTGAATTTTTGTGCTACAAATTTCCTATACAAAGTGATAAATTTTTGTCATTTATGAAGTGAAAGGGTATTAGGGTTTTTCACAAGTAACTTTCTTATAGCTGTGCAACACCAAATTAGAAAGCGGCTGGATTGGAAGAGTAGTCGTGGTACCATTATTTTCATTAGGGGAATAGTACTTTTTTGCGCCAAACACTGGTATTAAAATTGACATTTTTCAATCTAGTAAAGCCTTTTCACAAGTTTGTTGGGAAGCTAACTTAACAAAGAATTTTTAAAATGATTAGAAAAATATTAGAATATAAAAAAAAATGGGTCAAGATCGTGTAAAATTCAGAATCTTCAAATGCAAATAACTTATTAACTACAGATGAGAACTTAACGGTTTATACTGTCTTTTAAAGAAAAAAATTTCTATCAAGCCATTATGCAACTTCTGGAAGCTCTAGAAAGCTCAAAATCAAATCTTAAATTCCAATATCCTTATGTTATGGTCATTTGAAATTTTACTTAAAAATATTTCGTTTTTGCTACACTGCACAGTGGGGCAGAATCAAAATATTTTGGAAATAATTCAGCCATTTCAAAACGGCTAGGCCGCTTGATTCAAAATTTGGCACGAGCATAGTAGAGGAGTACTTGAGCTTAAGTTTTGAAGGTGGTTAACCTCCACTTTCCAGAGATGGCGCTATGTGGTCTCAAAGTTGGACACCTCGCTCCTGAAAATTTTTCTAACGCGTGGCATTTCTTCAATTTTTGTTTGATTTTTAAATATTTTACATAGTCTTAAAGCTCTCGTAAATACCTACAAAACGGTGCTTTAAACTGCATGTTTATGTTTAAAAATGATCGAGTTATAAGCATATTAAAATTAAAATTTTTGATTTTTTCCATACCCTTGTCCAGTTTTTTCGAAATATTGGGTACAATTTGCAGCAAATTTGTTTGAGTTTTTTACCGTAGATAGCAAACAAAATTTAAGATTTTCCGAAAAAAATTTGAAAGTAATATCTTTTCTGGCTTAAATATTATACGATTTTCAATTTAAAAAATCCAAAATTATTGCATTTTTGTGTATTTTAGCCTAAAATGGGACACTAATCTAATTTTTTAGATAGAAAAAAATTTTCTTAAGGAATATATAAAAATTTTTTATATTTATTAAAGCTAACTATATGTGTGTACGTTTAAACCAAATTTCGTATAAAACTGATCATTCTTGTAGAAGATGTAAGTCTTTCAACTTGACCTATTTTACATCGAAATTTTGACTTTACCCCATATTTTCTAAAATCCCAAAGCTGGGATCGGAAAAAGAAGAATACCATAAAAAAGCTATATGTACTCCAAATTGTTTCAAAAAGTATTTCGTGAGCCCTAGTCCATATGTGGACTTTATGGGCAAAAGAGTAAAAAATTCCAATTTTGGGATTTTTCGTCTTTATTTTGGGAATTATGGGATTTCCTTTAGCTTAATGTTGCAGATTTTTTTACCGTTTGATTTTAGTTAACAAACTACATATGCACAGAAAATTTTATCTGATTTGCTTAATTAATAAAAGTTTTATAGCATATTTAATATTTTTACTTTTCTCAAATTGGACCGTTTTTACCATAATTTTTCGAAATTTTCTAAGCTCAGCAACGAATATCAAAATTTTGTTCCATTTTTTTATTTTTTTTATGCATGTGAATAAAGATGACGCAATTTCCTATTAAATAAAAAAAGATTCACCTCAATATCATTCTTACGTGCAAAACTATGCGTTCTTAAATAAGAGTGTTTCAATATGTATCTCACTTTTATACATTTATGTTACGGAAGTAAAAATTTTCATGCCTGTGTAAAAAATTGTGTAAAAAAACAATTATACCTGAAAAAAGGGTTAAAAATGTAGGGGTTAAAAATAATGTTGCAGGTGTTCGTTTTAGGATGACCTATGACTAATTATGTCTTACCTAAGTGCCTTTTTTGATTTTTAGCTAGCTGCTTTGCTTCTTTAGGTACCCAACTGTTCGATGACCTGAACACGCATATAAATATTTGCATAAATACAATAGATATCATATTTAAAAAAAAAAACATCATGCCGATCACATTGAAGTTTGAGACATTGTGTTCTTTTTTGTGGACTGATGCTACAAAAGGACTTGATAGAATTAAGGCCATGAAAAAATTTATTAAGGCTACATACAACTGCAGAGTTGATGTCATTGGTACTGCAAAACTGGAAATTTTTTTTTAAATTATTTGATCAAAAAATGAAATCAGTTCGCGGAAACAAAAATTAGGTTAAAGTAAAGTATCTTACTTGGATGGATACTGTTGCGAAATTCTCAACCTACATCGCATTATGTGAAGCTCCCTGCAAATCTTATGATGACTTATGTTCGAAGTCTAAGAAAAAAGGTTAACCGAAAAACTTTCTTCAGTTTCAAAAGATGAAGTTTCCGATACGTTCAAAGAATTGCTAAAAAAAGAAAATCAGCCTTCCGAGGCAGTGCACATCGCCAATATTCTTCCCAGCGCATCTCCAAAACGGTTGAAACGAATTGTTAACAGCATACCTACTCCGACATCGCAGTCAAATTTTACGGAGGAAGAAGCTATTGCTCTGATGTTGGAAATGAAAATAAGCCGAAATAAGTACCAAATTTTGAGAAAAGCTTTACTTGAGAAAGGACATGCAATATTACCATCATATAAGTCTATTCAAGAAAAAAAGAAAGCGATTATGCTATCTCCAATAACAGTTGATGAAACGAAAGCTTCTATTGGAATATCTTCTTTGCTAGAAAATACGGCGTCACGGATTATTTCAGATTTTTCTACTGACCAACTAGAAAAGGTTAAAAACTGCGATGTAGTACTAATGTGTAAGTGGGGATGTACAAACAAAAACATACAATAGATTTTAAGAGCATATTCATGGCATCCTTAGTACCACTAAGAATTCGTTCATACTCACTGGTTGCATCTTCATCAGTACGTGCAAACACTTTTGAAGATATATGGAAAAACACAACCCCAGGATCCAAAAATTTTTGTAGGCCTATTTGTTTTGAGTATGTAAAGGAATCAAATACTACGACAAAAAAATTAGTCGAGCATATCAAAGGCGAAATAAGATCATTGGAACCAATATCTATAAAAATAAAAGAATACTGTGTTAACATATCCTTTCAACTTAGTTTAACAATGATTGATGGAAAAGTTAGTAACGCTATAACTAACACATCTTCTTATTGGAAATGTTCCATATGTGATCAGAAGAAGTCAGAATTCTCAGATAAAAAAAAAACCAACGTAGTCAACGAAGAAGTTCTATCTTTCGGAATATCCCCCCTTCATGCTAGAATAAGATTTTTGGAGCATTTTCTGCATATTGCATACGACTTAAAATACAGAAGTTCGACAGAAAATTTAATAACAAAAAAAAAAAAAAAAACAAAAAACAATGATGAACTAAAAGCTCTAAGAGCTTCTGAGAAAAGTAGAATCCAAGAAGAGTTTAGAGTACAAACGGGGTTAATAATTGATAAGCCTCTTCGTAGTGGAGGAAACACTAACGACGGAAATACTGCAAGAAAATTTTTTGGGGATTTTGAAACTACTTCAAACATAACTGGAATTGACAAGTAGTTTTAATGGCAATTAATAGCAAAACTCAAATTAATTCTTTTCGCTTTGGAGAATATACAGCAAATATATCTCAGCAACTCGTTTCCCTATATTCATGGAGGGATATGACGCCCACAGTACAAAAAATATTATGTCATGGTAAAACAATTATAGAGTCGAATATTCTTCCTCTTTGGGAATTAACAGAAGAAGCCCAAGAAGCAAGAAACTGCGATTTCAAGTTCATTCAAATATTCAGTTCTCGAAAATGTTCTAGGCAGTCACAAAACGAAGACATTTTCTATAGCCTATTGTTATCTTCTGATCCTGTACTCTCATCAATGAGAAAACGTTGGATTAATTATGAGGCTTCTTCACCTTCTAACAAAACAGAATTAAAGGATTTACTTTATCTTTTAGACATGCATAATGATATGACAGATTTTATAGAAAATAAATAATAATTTTAAGGAAATAAAAAATACTTTTAACGACTTTTCGTAAATAAAAATTAACAGAAAATTTTATTTTTTATCTGATGTTTTTTATAATGTTTATTAATTTAAGATATGCCTCTTGGTTAGCCTCTATTCAGGTATAATTGTTTTTTTACACAATTTTTTACACAGGCATGAAAATTTTTACTTCCGTAACATGAATGTATAAAAGTGAGATACATATTGAAACACTCATATTTAAGAACGCATAGTTTTGCACGTAAGAATGATATTGAGGTGAATCTTTTTTTATTTAATAGGAAATTGCGTCATCTTTATTCACATGCATCAAAAAATAAAAAAATGGAACAAAATTTTAATATTCGTTGCTGAGCTTAGAAAATTTCGAAAAATTATGGTAAAAACGGTCCAATTTGAGAAAAGTAAAAATATTAAATATGCTATAAAACTTTTATTAATTAAGCAAATCAGATAAAATTTTCTGTGCATATGTAGTTTGTTAACTAAAATCAAACGGTAAAAAAATCTGCAACATTAAGCTAAAGGAAATCCCATAATTCCCAAAATAAAGACGAAAAATCCCAAAATTGGAATTTTTTACTCTTTTGCCCATAAAGTCCACATATGGACTAGGGCTCACGAAATACTTTTTGAAACAATTTGGAGTACATATAGCTTTTTTATGGTATTCTTCTTTTTCCGATCCCAGCTTTGGGATTTTAGAAAATATGGGGTAAAGTCAAAATTTCGATGTAAAATAGGTCAAGTTGAAAGACTTACATCTTCTACAAGAATGATCAGTTTTATACGAAATTTGGTTTAAACGTACACACATATAGTTAGCTTTAATAAATATAAAAAATTTTTATATATTCCTTAAGAAAATTTTTTTCTATCTAAAAAATTAGATTAGTGTCCCATTTTAGGCTAAAATACACAAAAATGCAATAATTTTGGATTTTTTAAATTGAAAATCGTATAATATTTAAGCCAGAAAAGATATTACTTTCAAATTTTTTTCGGAAAATCTTAAATTTTGTTTGCTATCTACGGTAAAAAACTCAAACAAATTTGCTGCAAATTGTACCCAATATTTCGAAAAAACTGGACCAGGGTATGGAAAAAAACAAAAATTTTAATTTTAAAATGCTTATAACTCGATCATTTTTAAACATAAACATGCAGTTTAAAGCACCGTTTTGTAGATAATTACGAGAGCTTTAAGACCATGTAAAATATTTAAAAATTAGACTAAAATTAAAGAAATGCCAAGCGTTAGAAAAATTTTCAGGAGCGAGGTGTCCAACTTTGAGACCACATAGCGCCATCCCTGGAAAGTGGAGGGTAACCACCTTCAAAAGTTAAGCTCAGGTACTCCTCTACTATACTCGTGCCAAGTTTTGAATCAATCGGCCTAGCCGTTTTCAAATGGCTGAATTATTTCCAAAATATTTTGATTCTGCCCCACTGTGCACTGTGCGGAAAAGGCTAAATTAAAAGGCTAGTGTAAATTAACCCTGTGTAAAGCAAGATTTCCATTATTATCTCATGTAAAAAGCATCTAATTTTAATTGCGAAAAAGTATTACAAGTACAATGATATTTCCTTTTTCTTCTAGAAATATTATGACATTTAAAATTTAATGAAAGTTCCACCAATTCACTTTATAATGTGAACACTGGAATATTTTCTATATTCAAAGATATAAAACTTTTAATTAAATTTTATTCATTTAATTTAATATTACATTATTGAAATCGGCTCTTTTGTATTCGTTAGTAACCATCTCTGTCTGTTCTTTTAGTTAATGTTTCTCAATTATATTTGTCACAACATTTTTGCATGTCCTTATTCTTTATTTTCTTCATTTTCATTTATATTTGACGCCACAAATAAATCCTTTACACTTTATTCGTCTACTGCTCTGAAGTTACAAATTGTATGTCGACAGTTGACGTCATACAATGTTCCTTTGCTCTTTTTAATTTTTGTTTGTTTTGTTTCCTCATTTTTATTTACAAATCCTTTTAGCTGAAGTTAAAGCGGAAGTTTCGGAAGATTAATTTTGTTGTTTGTTTGTATATATTGCATAGGAAATTAAATTTAAATTGCTTTTATGCAGCCACCCCTGTCATGCTTCTTTAATAACAAATAGCATTTCTTAGATATACGAATTTTAAAGATAAATATTAACAAATTTCAATCATGTTATTTATCGCTTGTGTCCTTGTATCAATATTTAGGAAATTTTTAAAATATTTATTAAGACATTTTGTATCCTTCCAGTAAAACAAGGTGACTCAAAATACATATTTTCGCTTTAAAGAGACGTTTTTTTTTTTTTTTTTTTTTGCCAGAAATTCCCCAAAAACCCCATCTGTGATTTCTTCCACCAATAAAAATCATCGTGGTAATAAAAAATTAATTATAAATATTCTTTTAAATACTTTAAAGAGTTTTTTTATTTTAACAAAATTCTTTTGGGGAGAGTTTAAAAAAAATTATCGAAACTTTTAGAACAAAGACTTCTCTTCGTAGAGTTTTCCACGCATCCGAAAAATTTTAAGAAAAAAAACTGATTTGATATAAAACAAAGTCACGAATAGTTTTTATGCTAAAAAGCTTACGAGTTTTGAAAACTCATCGAAGAGTTTTTTATGTTAAAAAACTCACGAACTTTCATACCAAAAAAAAACTTTTTTTATAAAAAAAAACTTTCCTAGCTTTTTGTAAAAAAGAACTTGGGAGATTTAATGTTAAGATTTAATGTTTTGAGATGTTATGTAAAAAAACTCACAGCAATTATGTGAAAAAAACTCACAAGTTTTCATGTAAAAAAAACTCACGAGTTTTCATGTAAAAAACTCACGAGTTTTCATGTAAAAAAATCACGACTTTTATTGCGAAAATAACTTCACGATTTTTTATTTGAAAAAAATCACGATTTTTTATACAAAAGTAAAACTCATTAAATAGTTTTTTTTATTTAATTTTAAGGGGAGTCTTTTATGAACAAAATCTCCCAATAGTTTTTCATGAAAGTTATTTGGGGAACCTATGAATATTAAAAATGACCCACAGAGGCAGAGGTCAGCTTCAGTTTTATAATTAAAAAAAAATCTTTTTTAGGCTTTTTTCTGAAGGAAAAATAAGCAAACAATTTTTGAAAAGAGAAATCCAGTTATATTTTATTTAAAAAAAACTAAAAGAATATATTTTAAAGTTCCATTATTTATTATCAGTGTACAGATACAATTGCTTTCATTTGTTTAAGTGTAAAACCATGACTATGTAATATTCGTTTTGTGTCCTGACAGGATATTTAGTTTTAATTTGCCTTTTATGTAACATAAACATGCAATTACCCTTGGAGCCATCGAAACCCTTAAATTTTGGCGTCAAATTTTATGACACTTTTAGCAGAATGTCTGTCTTTGTTTTTAGTCTACCATTTTTCATTTACTACTTTTTAATGTCTGGTTGTCTACGGTCAAATTGAATTTACTCACTTTTTCTTTCGTTAGAGCATTAAGTTGAATACAAAAATGTTCATTCGCTTTGTTTTTTAGCAAGGACTAAGTTGCATTTTAACAACAGTAAATATAAAACATAGTAAAATTGATTTAAAAATTTGAAAACTTTGTTTAAAAACAGATTTTTGTAGAGATGGCGTTTTCATGTAGGAGGAGTTTTAAAGTGTTGAGTGATAAAAATATATTTTATAAAAGCAACGTTGAATGGACTAAAGTTTAATATTTTTTACCTTGTAATAATTTTTTTTAGTTTTGGATCAGCGCAAGGAAATTTTTTCCTTTTTTAAAAAAACAAAAAAAGTAAATAAATAATTAAATAAATCTTGCAAACAAACCGACTTCAAAACAGATTTCATCTGCTTGTCCTTAACGGTTGAAAGGTATGGCCACATACACCAAATTTTATTAATTATTAAGAAACCCTTCATATTTAGTTTCCAAACTTTATACTTGTTACAGCGGACAAAGTCTACAGTTCCTTGATAATTTAAACCGCCTGCCTACAGCTTCAGCAGTTTGGCAATATATTTCAAATTACATCATCTACAGGGGCACCCATAAACTTCTAAATTCAAATTGTATAATTGTTGTTGTAGCGGCCTAGCTATACACGTCCTTTGTTAGTTTCAGCTTTTTTAGTATAACGTTTAAATTTTGGACACACACATCAAATTACATCAACTATTGTGACACCTTTTAATTTCCAAATTAAAATTTATACTTGTTTTCAATGCGGAGTTATCATTTTCAAGCGACTGTCTACAACTGTTCAAAAGTATGGCCCTATATATCAAATTAAATGAACTATCGAGACACCCTTTAATCAACATTATAAATAATTATACTTGTTACTATAACGGTCATAACGATCGACATTCTGTACAATTTGCAAGCGTTCAGAAAAGCGGTCAATTTACAATTTACACTATGCAACTTTTTGAGGCATTTTTTTCAATTCTCTACTCAAGTTGCAGCAATATGCGTTATTTAAAAATAAACTTAAGTAACAGTAACATCCCCTCAAAATTCAAGCAGCTTTACCAACAAACAAGAATCTAATGCTATTTTCATGAAAAATTGCATAGCGTAAATGTCGTATAACTCATTTTATTTTTTTTTTTTCTTTTTTCTCCAACTATCCAACTCTGATAGCTGTGCAAAAAAAAAACATTCCCAACTATTTTCCTTAATAAAATGATAAAGTGACAATTACTTTTTATGCCTACTGACAGAGAACTTGTTAAAATAGTTTAGTTGTCATTCATTAAAAATGTTGAAGCATGACTATATGTATGTGTGCGTGTGTGTGTGTGTGTGTGTATGATAAAATTGGTCTTGTATTGCTGTCTGCCACATTATGAGGCGTTAAATCTAGCAGACATTATCATTGTTCATCAAACAATTGTCACAATATGACTTGAAAGAGGGAAAACTTACTTGCATTAATCACACAAAACTTTAATTGAATTAATTAAATTATATTTATGACAACGAAATCAAATGCTATAAATTATTTATGAAAAAAAAATCATAATTTAAATGAAAAATAAAAAATCTTGTAGGAAACAGCTTAAAAGTTATTAACATATTTTATGAGACGTGTCAAATAATGAACTTGAAATTAAAGATTTTAGAATATTTAAATGTAAAGTTAAAGTATAATTTTAGTAAAAATACATAAAACAATACGGAGAAAATTACCAACACTAACCTGTTGTTAAACAACAGTTTGCGAAAAAATAGGAAATTGAAATTTGCAGTGTCTTCAAATCCCACTTTTTAAAGGCAAAAACCATTCAGAAATCGAAAGTAATTAAAGCAAAATGACGACAATTATTTTATTAACCCTTTGAGTACTGAATTATTTGGAGACTTTTATGTATATAAAACGGATTTAATTTATTGCTATATGGATTAATATGTAAGAGAAATACATTTTATTTCGGTAAATGTAAAGCTACCTGGCACAGTTTGCATTGCCAAATTGTTTCTTTTCTTATTTTGTGTTTATAATATACGCGGCAATTTTTTGCGATCAACGCCAACTAGCGGAAGTGTCGCAAAAATCAACGCCAACTTATCAAATTCAGATGACGAGTCAGACTCGTCTACCGTAACTTCGCCCAAGTAAACACATGATGAGTCTCACTCGTCAAATGTACTCAAGAGGTTTAAGAAATATTATTTATTCGATTAATCGAATATTTTTGATTCGAATAATCGAAAAAAATTTATTCGAATAATCGAAAAATTTTTATTCGAATAATTGAATATTATTTGTTTAAACTTTTTTTCTCTAGCATTCGGTTTAAAATTGGCAAAATTTCGTTTTTGTTGCTTACGTGAAATGTAAGTCTGGCACCGCCTAAGCCAACGTTCATAACAAACATTTAAGTCTAAAAACCGGGTAAGCATTCGTTTAAATTCTGTCTAGAAAGCTAATCAGTTTCCTGCTAACTGAAAAAAAACAATACTAGATTTTGTGTAACAGAACATGGACATAATTTACATTCTTTTTCGGTCAACAAGTACGAGTACCGCTACGTCACCCGTTTGCACTTTGTATAGAAATGCTTTCAAGTATTTTACTAAAATTATTAGCTACGAATTTATACTGTTGCCAAATTGTGTGCGAGGCTGGGCACTTCATACGACATCTTTAAAAGGTACAGTTTACACGAGTTCCTCACATTATGACATTAGTTTCGCACCATCTGGCATTATTGCTTAAAGAATTTGAAACATGGCTGCTCATCGACAACTAAAGAAGCATTCTACTTTAAAAAATCGGTTCATGTTAAAGGATGTAACAAATTTCTCGACAAAAACACAACGAATGATGAAACATGTTGTCAGCGCCATGTAAAAACATTAAATGACATGAATATTACCACATTACGTTAACCCGACAAAAGTAAGGAAAAAAAAATCATCAACGAAAATCATATACAACGATTGCGTTTCAAGCAAATAACACGAAAGGATTTAGGACAGGCCTTAAAAAGCCTGATGACACATATTGCAACTGCGTCTAGATATTGCTTGTGCATATGTCCAGCACTGACATTAAAATCGGCAACACGGAATGCAGCCATGAGTGTAAAACAAGTAACAGCAGTCACTTAGCACTCTGTGATGAAGTGGACATTTCTAAATTGACTACCTCACTGATCTAGACTAGATATTTATTGGGTTGTGCAGAACTTGATAAGCACGATGGCCGATGTTCTAATTTCAAATATATGCTTTTTACAAAAAATACACAAAGAAAAGACAAATACTCGTAATGTTATTGTTATACAACATTACTATTGTATCGTTGTTATTGACATCTGTGCCCCGTTTCTGTAACTTAAGTGAGAAATTTCACACATGAAAATATTATAGTCACCTTGTTTCACGCAGTGTAAACTAGAGTTGATGTGAAACTTTTTCTTTACTTTATATTTCTAAAATAATAAATAAATGAATAACCACCTCCTCCCAATTAAAAGAAGTACCGCTAACCATATGATCTTTTGAACAGTCTTTTAATTCATCAGGCTACAAATTAAGCCTATAATCATATGCTGTGTAAGACCTCTTAAGTCCACTGAGATAACAGAGGGCCCTCAAGAAATTTTGCCTCGCGAAACTTAAAAATAGAACTCGAACTCTTATTGAGCGATAGTAGCCTCTTGAATATCTAAGGCCTGGTTTCTAGTGACGAGAGAATTTCATATTAGTTTCTTTAGCATAGTTGATATGCCAAACTAGAGTTCTAGCCCTTTAAACCGACGTCGGGCCCCTAGCCTGGCCAAACGATCATGACTCTAAATCAAACAAAAGGTCACTGTACATTGAGGATTTTGGAGAGGCTCAAGAATTATAAATTGATATTCTAAGTTGCTTATTCTGACTGACGTATAACATTTTCATGTGAGAGTTTTCTCATTTAAGTTTAATTCACAAACATATTATAATAAAATATAACCATAATCTGATAAAATATTATTATATTATGATAAACTATAAACAAAAACTTGTTTAAAGTGACTGAATTATTACTTAAAAGAAATTTTATTTGTTTACCGCAATCACAGACTGTCGCAGTGAACATAATACTGGTCTTGTGACCAACCTCAACCATATTTTTTCTTTACGTAAAGAAGTATTTTTCCAGTATTGAAATGTGACCTTAAGAAATTGGTGATTTATGGTCGTCAACTGGAAATTGTTACCCACCAACACCATCATTGAGTTCCACATCATCACTTAGCTCCACTTTAGGTGAATGATAATTTTAACATTCAACATTTGCCTGGAGAATTACATAGTGGCAAAAGTGGGCACTTATCGTAAATTGCAATATTAATTAGAACACCTACTAGCATTGTACATGCGTTCTGCAACTTGTTGCTAAATTAAGAATACAAAAACATTTGTCTGGCAAAAATTTTAAAAGGAAATAAAAATTAATATTTTAAGCCTGGTACTCTGTTCAGCTTTTCATGCGGAATGCTGTCAAACATAAAAAGTTTGATTGAAAAAGTCACGAAAAAAAGTTGCAGAAGTAGTACTCTGTTTTACTGTGGAAAAACATATGAAATGTTGCTGGCAACATTTTATCAAAGCTGTGAAATAAAGCCAATTGGTATTATTTTATGCGAAATTTTTACGTCATCAGCTGATCATATGCCTTTCGCTTACATTTCTAAAACAATGTAGTATATGTAGAGAAATACGCGAGATAGACACTACATTTTAAATATCAAATTTTCCACATAAAATAATCAATGTTGCTCAACAATTTTCACAAATTCAAACAGAGTACTAGGCTTTACTTGAAAACAGGACCATTTTGTTGTTTTTTTAACAAAAAACTAAATCAACAAATAAAATAAAATATTAAAGATTTGAAAACTTACGGTAGATATAAATGTCTATTCTGGTATTTTTTGATTGTTCATGTAGTAAATTTTTCTTTTATCTCAGCAGAGTCTGGTCGTCGTAGAAATTATGTTGCCTGAATATGTTTGTTGAATTCGTAGATGCTGAATTGTTGTTGTTTATTAAATAAATGCTTTAAAGAAAAAAAAAAACAGCAAAAAAATATTATTAGAAAAAAAAAAGAATCAAAAAATATTGTGTAAAAAAAACTAAATAATATTTTTAGAAAAATTATTTCAAGGTTGTTGTATGTTTTTGTTTTTGCATTTTATGTTTAGTTCGTGATAACCTTTACAAATGAAAGGGAAAACGATGCCATCATAAAAATAAACTTGGATACAAACCGGTTTTATATTTGTGTTTAATTCACAGCAGGGCTGGAAAACTTAATGTAATGTCACTTTTTAAAAATTTAAAGTAACTGGGGGTTATGTGATATCTATGAAAGAGGAGGGGAGGAATGCAATAATTAATTGCAAAATCAATCAAAAACACGCTACTTTGTGTTGTGTAATTTTTAGTCTTTAGCATTATTTTCTTTTAGCGGAAAATACTTGGAGATGCTCAACAACATAAGAGAAAGAGCGATTTTGGGTTTTCATTTTTTTAGTCAAATCATAAAAACGATACAAATAGTTCAACAAAGTGCTTGGTGCTTAAATAAAGTAAATAAAATCATAAAGTAGCTGGGAAACATAAGCGCAGTAAATTATTTTTCAGGTAGTTTCTAAAGCCTCCAAAAAAAAAGAAATATTGAATCATGTTTTAAAAATTCCATATGAGGCAAAATATACCGTGGAAAAGGATGCTCTACAGACCTGCCTGTTGACGCCATTATTGAAAAACCTCTGATTTGTACCCTTTAATGAGTTCTGTGCTTTATTTTACTACAACAATGGCATATGGCAACTGCGGCTTTTCTTTACAAAACTCATTCTGGACGTTCAATTTTGAGCCACTATTACAAGCATTACTAGCGGAATGTTGCATATAACATGAACAATGTTGGCCTCTAGGGACTTCACGAGGCCATACTGGAAATAATAGAAAAGTGTCAAATCGCGAACCGTTGGAAGACAATTAATAGACAGTTTAATTCTCCAAAATCAACTTGTCGATGGTTGCTTTCGCTGTATGACACGTAGGTCATTCATATTTTCAAACAAAAAATCATTCTTTGGCTTCATTGCTAATGAAATAAAGCTCAACGGTGCCACCAGCATATAAACGCGCCAAGCTTGTATTTTTTCCTGATGTTATGCAAACTGTAGAATCCGTTTTTGATTATTTCATTTCATAAGCGGCAATTTGGTTTATTAACAAACCCGTTAAGCCTAAAAATGAGTCAGATCGCTGAACACAATTTTGGATACATAATCTGTGCAAATTAATCACTAATTTTCAAAGTAATTCTGGTTAACTTAACACCGTTGTTAAAGACTTAATCTATTAATGATCATTTTTCAGAGTAAACTGAGTATAATAAATGTCAAAAAGTGAGCTCAGTATGACAGTTTAGCAAATTTTTTAGGACTTCAATTTTCCAACCCTGATTCAAATGCTTGAGATATTTGAATTTATTTAAATGTTATTGTTTTCTTTTTTTTTTGTAAATTAAGAATTATTTGCATAATGATGACGTATGATAAGAGTAAGCAGACATGCAGGATGAGGTCATTTTATTTAAACTGTGTTTTCAAACCAGTTTTAAAAATCAATAAAATTGAAATTTCAATATAAAGATAAAATGTTGCTGTAGTTAAGTACAAAGACTTTAATTAAATTTTCAATTGAAATTGGTATTACAAAGTTAAAAAGCTTGTTGTTGCTTAACGACTCATTAAAAAAAAAAAACTATGGAATCAGGGACCAAGGGATGTCATAAAGGATTTGAAATTTTAGGCTCATTCAAGTATTAAAGTAATTTAAGATAATTAAAGTCTTCTTTATTTAATGTCTCTCCTTAACGTTCACGTAAAAATACATTTTCAGAAATGGTTTTGATTTTGTGGAATTTGTTTTATAACGAATAACCGTTACGAAGTACGGTCTGTTTTCTATCCTGTTCATAAACCTTTTCCTCTCTTTGTTCGTATAACTACATTTGCAGCGCAAAAAGAAACTTCCTTAATGTAAACAGAGATATTGTTAAAGTTCGTTAAGAGAGCTAAAAATTCACTAAATTATTTAATTTTTCCTCTGCTGTTCTTTTATACAGAAGCCTTCTTAAAATTATTAACTACAGCTACAAGACATTTGTTTTATATTTCTAAACAAGACTCAGAAAGGTTTTAAGTTTTATTTTTTGTATATTCGAACAACTTTTATACCGCCGCTACTTAACAAAAATATTTTCTCTTTAAACTTAAGGCTATGTTGGGATTTGAACTCAAGATATCAAATGCAAACACTGCAGCAGCTCAACCTATGTTTTCTCACTCTCCCTTTATTCCGTTTTGCCACAAACACACACATAAGCACACCACACTTGTTAGTGGAGGGAAAAAACTTTGTAAGCTCAGTTTACCGCACACAATTTCACATTTCTAAGTGAAATATTAAACTGTATTTGTTAGACTTTTTGTTAAAAACTTTAAAAAAATGTTTTTTGTGCAAGAAAAAATTCGAGCAATGGATTTCTAGTAAATAAGACCTAATTTTCATTCTTGTTGGTCCTTTAATTTGTTTTTATATTTCTGTATTTCACAACATCAATTTGCTTTAATATCTTAATTTATTTTTCCTTAATATTTTATAATTACTTTGATTTTTTCAATAATAATTTGAAAAATGTCCGCAATAATATTTTTCTTATTTTTTATCTGCATAATTTCAATCGTAGCTGCCAGATATAATGAGCGTGAAAGTGTTTAATTTGGCGTGAAATCGTTAATGAAAATTGCAAATTTTTTTTTTACTCCGGATTTCTTTTTCTTGAATAAAATTTTCACTATTGAAACGAGAAACGAAGTGTTGACATTCCCAGTAACGAGAATAGAAGCGTTAATTGGGAAAATCTCGTAACGTAACCTTAATTATTAATTCTTGTTTTGACACGAGTGATGTAACTTCATTTACAAAAACAAAGTAATATAAGAAGTAAATTGAAGCTTTACGGTCACATGATAACTTCCTTTAGAAAAAATGGTATCAGCCGCATGCTGCGAACATGGGGGCGGTAGATGCGAATAATTTAAAACAGTTGGATGCACTTGTTTACTTCGTCGCCACTTATAGCTTCTAGTGTCATTTACAATCTGGTTCCGCAGAACTCTATATATTTCTTCACTAATGACACAATGTCGCATACGTATTCGCTTAGCCAGAAACCGAGCCTATAGAAGCCATGGGACAAAACGAGATCTTAACTAAGTACGCCTCTGTATGGAACTGATACTGAAAATATTTCTTCGGAATCCAAGGCTTTCAAATGCCTTTGGTTTTTGAAAGGGTTTAAGAGATATTTTACATCATATGATCTTGTTGCTTTGTGGTATAAAATTAAAACAACCTTAACGTTTTAATCGATGCTACGAATACTATTATGGAGTTACTTGTTCGCATGCAGAAGGGAAGAAGCTAATAAATGCAAGTGGAGTATTTTACTCTATTAAGCTAATCGAATATCGAACAGACACCATTACGAGCCCATACATTTGTGATCGATTGACCAGTCTTAATTTTCATACGGCGGCACATACTACTCCTTTCCAAAAAAATACAATCTGGCAGCCCTGCCTTTGACAAAAATGCCGCAGTATCTATTTGGTAAAAAGTAATAAGTCGATCTATATTAAATATTTGAAGAAGATTAATAAAACTACATTCTATTTTTGAATTTTTTTCTCGCTTGCTAGAAAATAAAAAAATCAATTATTGAATTAAATCACGTTAATTATTTAAAGGCTTTTTTCCTTTTTTAATTACAGTGTTCTTCTTTTTCGTTTCGTTTTGTTTTATTATGGTTGTTGTGGTTGATGATGATGTTAACGATGACATAATTCTTACAAATTTACTATTCTGTTTTAATTTTCATTTCTTACTGTATTTTAGTCTTCTATACAAAAACAAAAATAAAAACACGCCGGCTACGAAAATACGAAAAATAAAAAATAACTAACAAATTGAAAAAATTGTGTTTTTATGTCTGCTTATTTTAAAATTCAAATATGAGAAATACATTTTTTGGTGTTCGCAGTTAGGCGAAAAATAATATTTTTTTACTGTGTCGAAACACATTCAAAATAAACTTGAACTAAAAATGTAAAGTGTGACTCTTGAAGAGAATTTTTCTGTTTAATTTTTTTTTCTTATATTTTTTTTCTTATTTCTTTTCTTTTAATTAAAAAAACACACACTTATGACGTAAGATATCGTTTGATAAGTTTAAATTAAATGATCAATAGATTATATTCCATAAAAATTTGGAAAGAATAATATTCAAGTGGTTTGAAAAGCAAAATTTCTTTAATGTTTCTTAGGACAATTTATTGTGAGATGTAAACGATGCTGCATGTCAGCAATTACTAAATATTATAATGTTTCGCATCCTAAATGTTTAATGCGTTTAAAAGAAATGCGATTTCCTTTTTACAACATGTATTTAACATCTAAGATGACGGTGCCAGAGGACAAAAATTATTTTTACTCTTCTTTTCTGCTGTTTTTAGCGAGCCAATTTCATTTCCTGACCATGTTGTCTAACACTGTCAATGTCATATCACTGCAATGTCATGAAGTGGAATCCGCAACTAAAATCTAATACACTTAAAAGTTTCCTGCGGCTTGTTTCAAGAAATGTTGTTTCTATCGAAGATTGCACTGATTTCTTAAGCTAGGAATGCGTGGCCCGCAAGAATTCTGGTCTCTAGTATACGGAGTCGGACTTCCTGTCGACTCCCATTTTTAATATAAACTCATCATAGAAATGAAACAGAAACGATGTTACTCAATTAATTTTTCTTCAAAGGAAATTAAAATTAAATATACATTGATCAATATACGAGGGCAAATCAATATGTCTTTTGAAAATAAAAAAAATGCCAAGTTATAAAAATCAACCAACAATTTTCAGGAATATCTGTACCTCATACTTAATATCAGGCCGACAGATAACATTTTCTAGAGTTGCGAAAAGTACCTTTTGGTGCTGTTGGTTAGATCCGGACTTCGTGTAGATAAAAAACTCGTAGGGAATTAATGTAAAATAATATGGAAGTTTTAAAAGAAACGATTGTCGGAGGCTAAGTTAAGATGACAAACAATAAAAGGTCAATATTCGAAACCTGAAGGAAATGCAGACCTTTCCTATTCGGAATAGAAGAGTCTGTTCAAAGTCACTCATAAGAGCGAATAAAAACGTCTATAGAGAAAACGCTTGTAGTGCTAGAATATTATCAGAAATGTATTGAAGTGCCGATCTACGAGGGCTGCTATATATATTTCTGGCCTGGCAACACTGAGTGCTGCCAAGTGCAATCTGACATTTCCATTGGAAAGTTTGTCATTTTTAAGCATAATCGTACTCAAAACTATTTGACGTACGACCATTATTTGTGTTGTTTACAGTGACTTGAAAAAATTAATATAGAAAAAAATGGATTTAACTCGTGAACATTTTCGTGCCATCATTTTTCACAACTTTCGACGTGGATTATCACGACAAGAGTGCATTGATGAACTTAAATCGTTGTATGGCGATGAAGCACCATCCTATAGCACTGTGAAAAATTAGTATAATGAATTCAATCGTGGCCGAAGCTCGCTCAAAGACGAATTCCGTGAAAGTCGTCCAAAAACGGCTGTTGTGCCAGAGAACATTGATGCCGTGCGTGAACTCATAATGCAAGATCGACATACCGAGAGATAGAGACATCCTTGGACATTTTTTCCACCAGCATACATTCGATACTGCATGAACACCTGGCCGTAAAAAAGGTTTGTTCTCGTCGGATCTCGCACAATGTGAAAGTCGCTCAAAAAAGGCTCGTGTCGATTGGTGCAAAGAAGTGTTGCAAAAATACGATTGCGCTGCTTCAAAAGACGTTTATAAGATCGTCACAGGTGACAAATCATGGATCTATGCGTATGAGCCCGAAACGAAACAACAACCGACCGTGTGGGTCTTCAAAGACGAGCAAAATCCAACGAAAGTTGTTCGTGGAAGAAGCACTTCGAAGCAAATGGTCGCCTGTTTTTTCGGCAAAACTGGTCATGTGGCGACTGTTCCGCTTGAGCAACGTAAGACGGTCACTTCTGAGTGGTACACTACAATTTGTTTGCCTGAAGTCATCGGAGAAATTAGAAAAACCAACAAGAGAAGACGAATCTTTGTTTACCATGACAATGCGAGCTCTCACACATCGGCTCAAACCTGAGCGGTTTGGACCGGCAAAAACGTCGAATTAATGGGTCATCCGCCGTACAGCCCTGACTTGGCATCTAATGACTTCTTCTTGTTTCCGCACATCAAGAAAAAAATACGTGGTCAACGATTTTCGTCCCCAGAAGAAGCTGTTGAAGTGTTCAAAAACCATGTTTTAGAGGTGTCTCAATCGGAGTGGAAAAAGTGCTTCGACAACTGGCTTGAGCGCATGCTAAAGTGTATAAATCATGCTGGAGAATACTTTAAAAAACAATAAAACCATTTTTGATTATATATATTCGCATTTTCACTATTAGGCCAGAAATATATAGAGCAACCCTCGTACCCAATTCAGCGTAGAAAAAGTATTTCTGTCAAATTGTATGTAAAAGTTGCGAGAAATATCGACTCTGTCATGAAAAAGGTGGAGAACAATTTTTATTCGATGATAAAAAAAGTCAAAGTTTGATTTTAATGACAGTTGGGTGGCGTGTGACAACTTGATGGAGAGGACAAGAATTAGTATTCGTGACCGATTCTCATCTCATTACAGAAGAACGAAAAGGATTTGAAGAATGTGTACTTTAATTAACTACAACATCTTTATAACATCCAGCCCAAAGTACTCTTTCAGGACGGTCAGTGCTTGATGAGTTTCCAGCAGGCGAGTATGTTATGTTGTTTTATCTGGGGAATATCGTAATATCTACTCAGCAGTTATCCAACTTAAATGACGAAACCAAGATGAGCCATTACATTTCCTTCTTTTTGTTTCTGTTTTAAATAATTTGACTTTTAAATTTCTGTTTTCAAAATCAAAAGAAAAACTAAATAAATCACTTTAAACCACTTAAGCAAAAAATATTTGTGCGTATTTCTCTTATAGGGTTAAACAAAATTCACGAGAAATATAAATCAACTAGCAATGTCACTTCGGCTATATGGCAAACACATTATCACTTCTTTGTTGAAATCTCCTTTGAAAATTTTAGCGACAATGTGCCAGAAGTGGCTTGTTTCAGTTTAAACCTCCTCCATAAATGCAGTTTGTTTTTAGCTGCTGGCGTAGATATTTGACTTTCGACAGAGAAATGTCTCAGCCAGATATTGTACTGTTTCAAATACTGCACGGCAAGTGGGACCGCCCTTTAAACGATATTAATGCAGACAGCTTCTGGAGTCTACATCGAAAGTATTCGAACTGGAAAAGAACTCCGTTTTCATGGCGTGATATCGAGCATCAGCAATAAACAATGCTTGACCACCAGCCTTAATTGTGTAAAAGCATAGTCCTTCTTTAACTCTTAATTAAAATTTGGCCCACAGAGTGACACGTTGAATCATTTCTACTTCGACAATTAAAAATGGATTAAATAAAACTGAATTGAATAAAAACAATTGCGCTTGAAATAGTAGCAGACAAGTTTTTTATTTCTGCGTAAATTTTGGAACCCCCTTTAATATACCGTAATATTTCAATATTTTTCAAAATATTTATTTAAACTATTTAAATTTACTCGTGAACTAAGTCAATAATATCAATTTTGCCAATATTTAGATTCCTATCAATCGGCACTTAAAATTCTATACATTTTGGTGTTCAAGTGGTGTCATTCGTTTTTAAATGCCCCAGACACATTAATTAAAAGTAAAATAATGCTGGTTTGGAATTTGCTAAATTAATTTTATTGAAAAAAAAAAAATGGGCAACAATTGATAGCAGGCAGGCAGGCAGACTAATAAAATGAAAATTATTTGGTGGTTGAACGATGAGAAAATGTTCTTTTCATAAAAATTTCATAATTAATTGAACTATTTGTTGCGCATTCTGATGGTCAGGAAAGCAAGTGGCAGTGCGGATGATGATCATCATTAAAAAAGTATTTATGAAAATCTTTAGGCAAAAAGTATCGGTGTTGCTTAATGATTTTTTCAGAGGCAAATAAAATCAAATATGAATTCTTTAATAAACAAGGTTTTGGTCATCGTCCTAAAGTTGGTGGAAGGGCAGCTAATACCTCCTCATGGAAACAGTCATTACCATACCCATGGTTTATAATATGTGGTCTCGACCTTTTGTAAAAATATTTAATGAAGATACGCGCAGGAGGTCACTATTGAAGTCTCAAAAAAAGTAAGCGGGGGATCATTAAAAATGGAAAGCAATATAACGACACCTTGCAAGATCTAGAGAGGTTCATTTACATCATTGACGAGATGAAAAAATTTTTCTGCTAGATACTCCTCATTGCAAATAGAAAAAACTGTTTTAGCAGAAACTTGAAACCGAATTCAAACCCTGTAAATGAATAAGCGACGACACTTTTTCGGAACTGGCCAACTCCTAAAGAAGCAATAGTTTGGCAGGCACCCAGAACATAAGATCCATCATGCAACAACAGCACTACTCTGCTTTGTGATTGATAGATTTCATAAGTCTGACTAGAATTAGAATAAAAACTCTGGCAAGTCGCATATTTGCAACGACGAAGTGAAAAAGGAAATAAATCACTAGTGTGAGTAATTCAGGACATTCAAATGAGCCAGAAATACTCATCAACAAAAATAAAACTTAAACTTCAACTAATTTAACAACTCGTTTAGCATATTTCCATTGCGAGGCTGATAAATTTTTTCACCGCCAAATCAGTCAGCGCCGTAAAAATGTAAGCTCGTGGTGGCCTAGTCAATGTTACAGAGAGGAGGTAAATTCGCATCGCAGATGTTTCGATTGTACCTCTTTTTGTCTCCACAGCATTCACAAAAATTCTTTCCTTTTTGGTTGCCATCTAATAGACAGTAGCCTGTTAAAACGGCCATAAAAGCTTCTTTCCAAGTTCGAGCAACGCCATGTGAGTAGTGACATTCAAAAATTATATTCTGTAGGACCTGTCGTCACACAAGAAGAACTCTCAACTGGCTAAAATCATGCACACAGCGCTACACTTCCTCCATTAAACTACAGGAAAACTTCCTATGTCCCGCAACCTCTTTAAAAAATGTGAACTTGTGCTGTTTTGATATCAAAAATAACAATTAAGGTTTAAAATAATTGACGAGTTCAATTCCCAACGACCTTTTCCTTGCCAGGTGTAAAACTACTCGAGTCGCTTTCGAAACGAGATCCTTTTTGAGCACCTCCCAAAACTTTACTTGTGTCTTTAAGAACATCAAGTTAGAAATGGTTTTGGAGTTTTATGGATCTACCCTCGTAGATACTTAAAATATTTAAAAATTCTTAGTTTTTATACGTTTTTATTCATATGAATTTAAATAATAAATTTGCTTTTTCAGAAAAAAAAGACGAAAATAATAATGGGAAATTTTTTCATTAAAGTTTTAAACTAAAAGAAAGAAAAAAAAATATCAAGGCAATTGTCTTTTTTAAAATTAGCAATTCGTAATTATTGCTTGTAATTACAAATCTTATAAAAAACGTTACGCAAACGGAAGCAACAAAGTTTTTTTCTTTAATTTGTGTTATTTATTTAGTTTTTTATTATTATTATTTTAGATAATTATAATAAATTAAATAAAATTAAATTTTTGAAAATAATAGTAATTTCTGTTAACGATGTTTTGATACATAAACTTCAGACCGACCCTTGTTAGATGATGTGAGAAATTACTGCCATTAAAATTAAAAATTCGGATCGGGTTTTAAAAACTAATTAAAAAACTAATTTCATGAACTAAAAAATAAAGTCTGATTAAAACATAAAGATAAAAGAGGTCAAACGAATATATTTAAGTTCATCATTCCGTTTGTAATTTCACATTTTCGACTCTAAAAGTCATGATGCTTAAACATAAGTAGTCGATTTAAAGATGTCCGTCCGTCATTCTTCTGTAATCTGGTCGAAATCAGTTTTTCTAAGACTCCAGAAGAGCCCTCAAATATATCAGGAATAGTTTCAAAAAAAGTGCTGGTTGAGATACGGTCAAAAGAAGGCGATCGTCTGTTTTTTTTTTTTATTGTTTTTTGCTTTGTTGGATTTTAAACCGAAATTCCAGAAATTAAATTCTAGATTATTAAAAATTCGAAATTTTACAAGCGATCAGAATTTTACAAAAATTATCAAATTAAAAGCCTAATATTTCATTTTTAATTACAATGAAAGTAAAAGCCGGCAATGCTGGAGATTAGGATAATTTCTTACACTTTAATATGTAAAAAACTTTGGGGCTTGCCGATTGGTTACTGCTGGAGCTAACATGCAAAAAGTGGTATGTGGAACCCTGGTAGAATGAAATTAAATTCTTTTTTTTCAGATTTTTTGCTTCGAAATATGTATACGAGGGAACCTCAAACAGATATTTAATTTTTTTTATTTCTATTATAATAAAATATAATAGAGAATGTAAGGAATCTTAGAGTTTGGTAGACCTGCGTTTAGTGCACTACAGTTGAGGGCTATTGAGCCAAAGGTTGCGGGTCAATAGAATGAAAGGGAATGACGAAACAACCTCAAATGAGTGTAAGAGGTTAAAGGGGACCTTTTGATGGAAAATATTTTATTTAATGCTTTTATATTTAAACAAAACAATGGCAAGAGGCACGGGAACCCAGGCGGCTTTCAGAGGGCAGAGAGCAGATCGCAAGGCGACAAATAAATAACACCACTACCAAAATATCACCAAAAACATCTTCTTAAATAAAACATATATTCCGGCAAAAAAGTTATATTAAAAAAAAAAAATAATGACACAATTCCTTTGATGAAGGGTATATAAAATTCGTCATAGCCGAATGTGGCACTTCTATTTGTTTGTTTTTTTTTTTTTTTTTGATACTGATGGTTTTGGTTAAATTGTTTTTCTTCTGCTTGTATGAACCAGTAAGATCTAACATTTACTGTTCTCTTGATATTCAAACTCAATTAATGACGAACCTAAGCCTAAGTAAGAATAATATTAAAATAGAAATTTGCTAATGATTTGCTTATAAAGCAAGGAGCCAAATTCTCATTCGTATTTGTATTCGAAAAAATAAATTTTTTCTAAATTTGTAAATTATCAAATCAGTGATTCAAATGCACGCAGAAAATATTCACCACTTTAAAGAAGCAACAATTATAACAAATTGAGATGAGCCAGCAGCTAAATGAGCATATAAAAAAACAATATTCAATTGTAGTTAGTGCTGCTGTTGAAGCGTTTTTTATACACATATTTTTTTTTACTAATCTGCAAATGCGTGTGTTATTTTTAATGTTTTCGATGATGACGCCACGCCACGACATAATAACAGACGTGCTAACAAACCGCCAGTTCAAATTGACTAAAATTTCTTAATAAAAATTAATAATTTTATTTTTATCATTTTTAGTTGTACGAATGTGTAGATAATAAAAAACACGCTTTCATAATGTGCCCAATTCATCATGAAAATTCTCATTGTCTTTTTACATACTTTTTTTGGAACTGACAAAAGCAACAACAAAATTAAGACCTTCAAAATATTTTATATAGAAACGGAACAGAAGAATATTGTTTGATGACTTAATGAATCGAAATAATTATTGTATAAAACAAATTATTTCAATTAATTCATAAAAAGAAAGATGAAGACACAAGATGAAAATGTGAGACTAAATAAAAAAATATATATATTTTTAAATTGTTTACTTGGGTGGTTTGTTGTCTGCTATAAAACAGAAGCTAAAGTTAACAGTTAAGAGTGCTGTAGGTGGTCATTATGTGTTCTTTCTGACTTAATAATTTGGGCTGTGTGTTCAAGGTAAATGATTTTCTGAATAGAATTTTTATTGATTTTCTTCCGAGAACATCCTCACTCTTCATTTAAGCTCCGCAGCAGACAACAACATGTTGTATATAACGTTTATAACGTTTTTCCATTCTATATTATTAAAGTCATTTTTAAAAAAGCACTTTTGAGAAACAGCTTCAAAAGTACTTTTTACGTGGACAACTACAAAAAAAAAACTTTAAAAGCATTTTTTTTGGAGACAACTTTTACAAAACTTTAGAAAGTACATTTATTAATAAACGTATTGTTTAAGATTGTTTTATTTTTGAAAATTCGTTTTAATACAAAATTTATAACTGATAAAAAGTACTTTTAAAAAAATTACTTTTAAAAGAAACCTTTAAAAGAAGTGACTTATAAAAAGATTCTTTTTAATTAATTTCTTTAAGTCGTTTTTAAATGCACTTTTTTGAAAAAAGCACTTAATACAAGGTACTTTTTTATACGAACGGTTTAAAGTCACATAACTTTCAAAAACTTTTTTAAACTTGTCATTTTTAAAATTAGTTTTTTCAAAAGTATTTTATTTTTTTTTCAAAACTGTGTATTTAATGCTACATTTTGAAGAACACTTTGTTTAAAGGACTTTTCTAATGAATATGTTTTCCCTTAATTTTAGGAAGATCTTTTCAGAAAGTACCTTTTTTGTACAATTTTTTTTGAGCATTTTCTTTTATGAAGTTATTAATTATATAAGAATATTAATTTCAATTAAACAATTGCTTATAAAACTATTTTTGCAAATTGACTTTGTATAGAGACATTAACTTTAAAAGTACTTTTTTCAAAAAGCAATTAAGAACCAAAAGTATTCGTAGGTATCTTTTTAAGTTTCTGTAAAGGCTATTGAAAGTTCTTGTTTAACACATTTTTTATACTCTGATTATCTTATAAAAAAAAGTACTCTAAAATTTTTTTTGTTTAAAGAAGTACTTTTTGAAAGTAGCTTTTTATAAGAAAAGTTAATAAGAACTTTTTTAGTCAAACCTATTAAACACATTTTTGTAGATTTTTGCTTTTAATTATTTTTATAGGCACTTTTTAAGAACTCCATTTTAAAGGGTACATTTCAGGGGTCTCTTTTTAAAAAGTTTTTTTTTTTTTTTTTTTGAAAAATTTCAAGATTTATAATTTTTTAGTACTTTTAATATCTGTAACTTTTTAGCGAAGTCTTTAAAGGAAATTTTTATTTAAAAGTACTTTTTAATTATTATTTAATTTATTTTTTTTTACTTGGTACTTATTTAAAACATAATTTAAAATTATCGATAAGTATTTTTTAAACGTGTTTTTTTTTTGGCAACGTTTTATAAAGTACTTTTTTGAAGTGTGTTTTTTAAAAAGTAGCTTTAAAAAGTCATATATATTCAACTAATTTCGAAAGATACTTTTGATTTAGTACTTATTTAAAAAGGTTGTAAGTAAACTTTAAAGTGGAGGTCAAAAAGAAGGATTTTTTTTCAAATGTCCTTTTCAAAAGATAGATTTATGAAACGTGTATTCAAGATGTTCTTTTGATACCACACATCGAATACTTTTTTAGGATTTTTTGCTAATTTAAACGGCACGTTTGCAACAAGAACTAAAGGATATACATTTTTAAGGTGCATTTTTGATTTTGATGTAAGAAATTATTAATATTAATTATCCAAAGAAGATATTAAAAAAAATACTTTGTTTGTTTGTTTGCATATAGTACCTTTTTTAAAAGTACTTTTGAAAAAATAAAATTTAAAAAAGTACATTTAGAAAAAGTACATTTAAAAAATCAATTTTAAAATGGTACTTTTTCAGATGCCTCATTGAATTTCTTAACATTTTGTATTATTAAAGCTGAAGCAGAAACAATTGTCTAGATAATATTTTGTTTTAAGTATTTAAAACTATGAAACGCCTAAATGTTTTCTCTTTTTATTTAATAAAAAAGATTTCCTGTTGTAAAATTTATTTCAATCAATTGTTGCAAAACTTAATTACCAACCAATTGTAATTGTAAATTGCAGTCATACATACAAAAATACACTTTAAACTCGTCGCATTGTTACTTCAAGAGAGTTTCTTGGAAGGCAAAGAAAAAAAACACAAAATGCCTGCGAATTAATTATATTGTTGTTGTTTTTGTTGTTAGTTGCTGCAACATTTTAGAAAGTTAAATAAGGGTTCAATTGAAAATTGATGGACATCATACATGAACCAGCTATAAAAATTAATTGAATGGGTTGTTGCATGAAAAAACTTAAGGCATCAATTTTCCATTTAAAACTTTGTTTGTTAAAAAAAAATAAGAAAATTATTTAATGATGCTGACAGCAATTGAACATCCATCAGTCATTTAACAGGCACAAACATCAATCGTTTTTGTCGTAACTTTTCCTTCCCTGTAATAACAATCAACAGCAACAGCAACAGCAGCAATAAAAGCTGTTAGTATTTCATTTTTGTGAAATTTTATTTTAAATAATCTTCGAATTATTAGTTTTCCTTGGCTTTAATGAAAGAAAATATTTAAGTTCATCTGGAGAATTTTTTACAATAAAAATTGACCGGATAGATCCCTCTAACACTTTTTCATTGCTTTCTTTAACGATTGTTATTTACTTTTACTAAAAGCAACAGTTTCGTGTTGTAAAATGACGGTATATGAATGCATTTGGGTTTGTTTTATTATTTTTGCTTTCTGTTTCAACATTTTTAATTGTTTTTACAATTGACTTCATTATCATCATCATCATCATCACCGTCATCGTCAACCTACAAAAAATCATTAACAGCTTTAAATGCTTTGGAAGCAATGAAAACAAATTGAAACGTCAATCAATCATGAATGTTACAAAAGAAAATAATGCACTAACAAATATAACAACACACCATTTATATCGTTTGAAATGATTTATAACAGCGTAAGAAAAAAGAAGAAAAAATTCACTTAAAGAAAACTAAGGAACAAGTACTCGCTTGCAACATTAAGTGGCACAAATATTTTTTTATTTATTTGAAATGAAATCTTGAATAATACAAATACAGACAAAAAGACTTCATTAAAGTGTTATAAAAGATCAAATTGATTCGAAAGTGTCCTACTTAGTTTCAATTGTCGTTAAACTGCAAATGGGAAAATTGGAGAAGATTAAATTTCTAGTTTCAGTTTAAGTTTAAGTACGTGCGTAATTAATTTAAGTTAATTTTAGTTAAAAAATTAATTTTTTATTGCAAAAAGGTTTTAAAGTTTATTAATTTTATTATTATGATAAGTAGTTGTAATTTGAGTATAATGCACAGTGGGTCATAATGGAAAATATATTATACTTCCGAACTGCTGGTCAAATTTATCTCAAACTTGCAAAATCAACAGAACAGCAGATCGGAACCTTGAAAAGCTTAACAGCATCTATTTTAAGGGTTATATGAAATATATTAAATATCTTATTACTACATTTTGCCCTACAGTGTAAAATATATATTTGCATACAATTTAAAAATAAATGTTTTTTATTTCGTATGTCTTTCAAAAAGAAATGATACGACAAGCGCTTAAATTCTTCTATAACAAATGAAGTTCGAATAACGGAAAATATTTAAACAGAAGAGCACTTCTTTTCCTAATAAACCTTACCCCTTACTTTCCACACTGTTGAAGCAAAAATACTAAGACTTCCGAATCATTTATCTTTTTCTACTCTGGAGCAAAGTTTTCTGGCCCTCGATTGATAATTGCCAACGCCCGATTTTCTCACACATTCCCGCCAATATACTACAATTTGCTTTAGAACTAAGTCACTCAAGGCATTCGTATCTAATATGCTGCTATGCCTGGTCTTCACTTTAATGTCAGCTAGTGCTGAACATTCCCAAGGGATTAAGTGATCAAGATTTAAGTCAGTGCCTTTCGTGTTGGCCATAACCTGACGGTGGTCTTACCACTGAGCGAAATACAAGCGCCCCCTGCAGGCGTAGCTGACAAAGTTGCAAATTCAAGAACATGGCTTGCAGGACCATGTTCTTCCCCTTGCTTGAGGGTTAGAGACTATCCAACTCCGTCTGTTGAATGCAACTGCACATTTAGAACAGCACCGCATCTTCTTTAAGCGGACACCGACCTCAACCAACAGCTACCACGTGTAACCCGAAGGGACCTCACCAATAACCGGCTACAGAGATGGGCGGCTCTCTGTATGGCTACCGTTTCCCGTGGCTCCAGTCTCTTTAGAAGCACTAGTCAGCCCTTTGACAAATACCCAACTTGTCCATACAGATTTAGTGCCTGAACACCGGGGGAATGGTTTCCCCTATACACCGAGAGTACCTGTGTCAAGGCCTATAAAAGCTCGACCCGAAATGATTCCTAAAGGATATTTGATGCTGTCTTAGCCTTTTTTAAGCGTAGCCTAAGGGTGCATTAAACATCATTTGAGCCTGTCGGCATATATTTTTCTCCCGCCTTCGTAAGGTTTGTAGAACTAAGCGATTTTTATGTGACACCGGAACTGTTTATCCAAAACACCGTGGAGGCCTGCAGACAGAACGGCAGTTATGCAACAAAATTTTCCCCTCCCTGAACCGGATTTGATTGCTTAAATTTCTTTGCCGGTACACAAACTATACAAGAAGTATTGTTTCCTATATATCAACTTGTCCTGTTGACATTTCCCCCTTTCGTTCTTGTTTCTTGGACATTACAGCCGCTATTTTCCGGTCATCTCTACTCCAGCCGATGTACCAGCTGACTTTTTTGCTGCTAAAACAAACTTTTCTTGTCCTATTTCTTCAGCCTTTGATCTTGTCCGTTGCTGAATTTTAGCTTCTCTACCTCTTGTAAATTATCATTAGCCATCTTCTTTAATGCGAGCACATCAAAATTTTCTGTGACGTCTTTTGTTTGGAATTTTCATCATACGATTATTAAAGAAAATTATATTTTGGAATATAAACAGATACAGGCAAAGGTCTTTATTTCAAATGGAGGTCAACAGGTATCAAAAGTCCGCAAACCAGAGACCAAATTTGCCACAAAACCCTAGCGTATGCTGCACCACCATGGATATTAAAAAGCCTTCTGCCCTTCGCTCTACTTATTTAGCCAGCACCCCTAGAAGAGTTCATTTCTGATCGCCCATTACGAAGAGTTAGATGTTGCACCTTACAGCCTTTTAAACATTTGGTTGATCAAGGAATAGAAGAATAGAAGATCGATATTTTTTTATCTGCTCTCTGCAAAATTAGGTTTTGCTAAATTCGAAGTAACCTAGTTTTTACTCAGGCAGACTGATTTTATATTTTTTTAATAGTGAAAATAAAATTTATACGTATTTTCATTTAACACACTTTATGACTCTTAGCACGTATCACAACTAACTACTTACGGCTATTTGGGCGACAGACCTTCTTTAATCTAAAAGCGGTGATTTTCTAAAACCTTATTTAATAGGACTTCTAATAAACACCCATGACAATGTTCTATTACTTTGGATTATAGAGCGTAACTTAAGATTTGTTAATAAACACTTTGTTCTACTTAAAATGAGTGTGACATCATTGTTTTTCAACAATTCAATTTTATTTTTTTATCATTAAAAATAAATTTAATTTTTTACACTTGAATTCTCATCATCATGGTTTTCGATTTAAAACAAAATTAAAAAATAAATTAATAAGACTGCAATTGAAATTAATTTCTATAGACTTCAATTCATTTCAACTTACAATAAATCACGTTCAGTTTTATGGCCACTGAAAATAAATCATTCAGAATTTGCATTTGATTTTCCTTTTTTAAACAATAAAATTAATTTTTACTACAAATTTGATATCAAAAATAATTATATTTAACTTAATTAACATACATGCTGTAATAAAAGTTAATCATAATTAATTTAAATAAAGTTCTAATTTATGCAATAACGAAAAAAAAAAATTCCAATGACTATGAATCACCACAGTTTGATTTAGAAATTTAGCTCATGTTAATGATACTAGAAATTATTGCGAGTAGAAAGAAACGTGGTCAAACCCATAAATAAATAAATAAACAATTGTGTTTTTATTAATTTTGTAATAATTTTATTTTAATTATAATCAACACTGGGAGAACAATAATAACAAACAGGTTGTTTTTACATGTGAGAAAAATGATTCTCATCATAGCGAAATAATACTAGGTGGTCTCGATAGCGAATTCATTACTTTTCGCCGAAACGTTAAGTGTCAAACACCATATAAAAAAATTATACACATTTTTTATGTATAGAGTTTGAAATTTCAGGTTTTGGCGAAAATTATTGAATTCGCCATTGCGACCACCTAGTATTGATTGGCCTTGATTCTAATGATTCCTTTTTTATGTGCAGTGATGCCAAATCTACTTAAATTTAAAGAAGAGAAATGACGCATTTAACTTCGTCAACTATTCTTGCAGCAATTCTTATTTTTGTAAAGGAAAATATGCAGACTCATTTTATTTCTCTTCTTCAAAAATCAGACATGCTTTTAGAAAATTTGGCATAATGTGCAAGATAAACGCAATATTATTTCAACAAAATAAAATTTCAATAAGTGGCAGCGAATAAAACAACTTTAGAGACACTTAATATCACACATTCTTTTATTTTAAATAAAAATCAAAAAGAGATGTAAGATGAGAAATGAAGACCAGAGGACATAACAGAGAGAAAAAAGAGAAGGGAAAAAAATAAAGATGATAATGAACAAAACAGCAAAAAATATGAGAGAATATAAGTAAGAATAAAATGAACCAAAAATAAAACGAGTGAAGGTGGAAGAGAAAAGAGATAAAAAAGATTAAAAAATAATAGAATAAAAGACAAGAGAAAAGTTAAGGTAAGAAAAAAAGAAACCTAACCGTACAGAAAACAAGAAAATAACAAAAATGGCCAAAAATAGAAAAGGAACAAAAATAATAAAGAAAACCAAAAAGAAAGGGAAATAAAAATAATATAAATAAATATAAAATTAATGAAATACTGGTTAATAAAGAAAATATACGAAAAAGAGAGAAATAAAACATAAGAAGAAAACGAATAAAAGCAATAGACACAATACCGGAAAACCAAAGTTAGGAAAATCAACGGAGGTAACAGAATAAAATAGAAGATAAACAAACGAAAAGACAAAAGTAAAATGAGAAGCAATAAAGAAGAAAAAAACCATAAGAAAAAAAGATGAGAAAAAATTTTAAATTAAATGTAAAGAAAAGATAAGAAAGAATGTAATAGAAAAGATTTGAGAATAAAAAAGAAAATTAAAGAAAAGAGATTAAAGGAATGGAATGGAAAGCAAGGAAAGAAAAGGGAAAGAAAAAAAACAATAAAGGAAAAAGAAGATAGCAAAAGAGAAGAAGTAAAGAAGATGAGAAGATAAAAAATGGAATAAGGAGAAAAGAAAAAAGAAAGAAAATAAAAGAAGAAAAAGAGAAAAGAGAAGGAAAAAAGAAAAAACAGAAGAGAAGATAAGATAAGAGTAACGAAAAAAGAAAATAAAAGAAAACAAAACAAAAGAAAAAAAAGAAGTTAAGTGAAAAAGCAAGAAATGTATTTAACAGTGAAGAAAAATAAAACCAAAAGAGGTGAAACGAAACGAAAAAATATAAAAAGAAAAGAAATTAAACGAGAAGAATTCTAAGTTGATCTGATAGATTTCTTAACAGTCAGAATAACTTGTAAATTAAAATGCAACCAAATGACAACCACAAAAATAGAAAGAGAGGAACTGTTGCTTTTTTCATATTTTTCCTGCTGTACGAAGACTTATTTTCGTAGTGTTTCATCTATCATTAGCAGCAATCTTAAAAGTAGAAAACAAAAACGAATTCTCCTTTAACTAGTTGAATTAGTGTACGAATAATTGTCTGAATCAGTGTATAACTATTTTTTTACTTGATAGTTATTCAGTTCAAGTGCTAGATTTGTAGCTTAAATACAACGTATGTACTTCAATTTTATCGGGCGCCAGACTTTTTTTCCCTTAATATCCGGCGCTCTAAATTTTTTCATTTTCGATATTAAATGGCAGTAAAGAGAAGAATTGCTGGCTCATCTAAGTTTGTATGTCATGCATGCTTAACTTATATTTTTTATAAAAATTATTTATTATAAATTAAAAACAATAAAAAAACTAACAAATAGCATTTGTTTTATTTTTTCAAAGTTGTTGAGACGTCTGTTTGTTTTAATATTTTATTTTTTTAATTTTTCATATTTTAGTTTTGTATTTTCTATTGCCATCAAATAGTTTTAAAATGTAACATGAGTTAATAGATGCATATTTAAAATAAAATTTAATTACTTAAAGTGATGATACATTTACAGTGAATTTTGTTAAATTTGTGGTTGAAAGAAAAATACAAAGAAACACTTAATATTTTGAAACGATATTCGAAGGAAATATTGTGACTATTTTATGTGATGACATTTTTTGTGCAAACAAAAATAAACACGTCATTAGATAAAATCCAATAGATATAGCAACGCTTGTTCTAATTCATCTTAAGCAGAAAGAGTGAGTGATTATGTCATTTCGTTTGTATTTTGTACCTTCAGGATTTGGGTCGATTTACCAATTTACGTCTCACCATTGAAGAATTTAAAATGATTTTTAAAAAAAACACTGAAAGCAATTAATAAATGATTTAAGTAGACCACCCATCCAAAGAAACTCTACGACCGAATCCTTAGAGCAAAAATTCTATATATTGTAGAAAAAACTGTCCAGCTTTGAAAAACACGAATTCGTAAAAAAAAGTTACTTAAATTAATAAAAATAAAAAAATTCAGAAAAACAAAAACTCTCTGAAACAATATGATATAAAATAATTCTTGCAAAACAGACAAACGTAAAATCATGTTTCTTTAGGACGGTAATTATACATTAATTACATTTTATTATATTAGAGAAAGATTGCGTCAAGAATTTTTTTATATGTCGTAGAAAAAAATATGAATGCAGATTAAACAAAACAATTTAGCTGCCATGTAGCCACTCTTTATTTTTTACACTATTTGTTGCTGACACAGTAAAACAAAATTTGTTTAAATTCTAAGCGTTTGACTATAACTTTTCAAATTACAACTATTAGGGCACCCTTTAATTTCTGATTTCAAATATTTATACTTTTTCTTATATTGAATATAGTAATGGGCAATGTGTCTCAATTTCACGAGTTTGTCTGTAACGGTTATAAAGATAAGGCCATATGGGTCAAATTACATCAGTTATAGGGACACCCTCTGATTTTTAATTTCAAGTTTACTACTTGTTATAGCAGATTTTAGCAATAAAGGTTCTGTGCAAGTTACAACCAACTGTTCAACAGTTTGGTTTTATACATCAAATAACAGCAACTATTGTAACACCCTATAATGAGTATTTTAAATATTTATACTTCTTAAAATATCAGACAAAGTAGTGCAGATTCTGTTTAGTTTTCAAGTGTTTGTTTATAACGGGTCAAACGATAGGTCAATTTACTTCAAATATGGGAGCACCCTTTAATTTCTAAATTTAAATTTTATACTTGTTATTATTGCAGACTTAGCAATAAACGTTATTTGTAAATTTAAACTATTTGGCTTTAACAGTTCAAATTTTGGCTACATCCAACAAATGACATTAAATATTGGGACACCCTTTAATTTCCAAATTCAAATTTACAAATACTTGTTTTAAAGCGGACTTAGCAATAAAAGTTATTTGTAAATTTTAGTTCAAAATTTTGGCCACATACAACAAATATTGGGACACCCTTTAATTTCTTAATTCAAATTTTATACTTGCTGTTGGCTGTAACACCTCAAAAGTTTAGCCACATACATCAAATTATATAATTTTTGGGACACCCTTTAATTTATAATTTTAAATGTTTATACTTGCTATTGTAGCGGTCATAGCAATCAAAATTCTGTCCAATTCTCAAGCGTTTTTCTATAACGGTTCAAAAAATAGGCGCATAAAAGTCAATTTACGTCACCTATTGGGACACCCTTTAATTTTTAGATTTATTTTTGTATTACTTTTTGCTACAAGGAGCTATAGTAATACGCATTTAATAATACACTTAAAAAAACATGTGTATTGTATGGGGACACCCTTTAATTTTTCAGATTATGACCTGTTTTTAAGACGGAGCCAGTCTTTAAAATTAAAAAAAATTTTCAAAATCGGTTCATAATACACGTTTATAGCATGGGACACCCTTTAATTTTAAAAATAATGATGTGTATTTTTAACAAGATCAATCTGTGTAGCATAACCTTTCAAATAAAGAAACAACTTTTAAAATGAGTTAAGAAATAACTGAGTTCTGCCGTCACAAGCATTTGATTTCAAAATAATTATTCTTCGTTGAATGTTGCACAAACGTTATGTGAATGGGGGTAAATTTTCGCAATTGAATTCAAAAGTCAATTGGGTTCTGACATTTGGGAAGTTGACAATTATTTCACAATAGGCAATGTAGCGTTATACGCAATACAAGTTTGCTTTTGTGGTTGTTTACTTAAAAAATTGTCGGATCTATTGTTAAAACGCAGCATAAATTTTGTTTTCGTAGACCATTCATAAGCACAAGAGGACCCAATGCAAGCATTCAAGATAAGTGTTTGTAGTACAAAAGATTTTGAGAATAATTGTTCGAGGACGCCATTGACTAGAGGCCATAATTAGTTTTGTGCTGATTTGAAATACCGTCATTGTTTTTTAAGGTAGGAAAAAGCAACCAGTCACAGAGTTAAGGCAGTAATGGATATTTTTACTCATAAATTTCCGGACCGCAAGATCCTCCGTTTTGCAGACCAACAACAAACATTTAACAATTCAAAATATCGCTAAATTAACAGAAATAATTCTCAACCCAACTGGGTGATAATCATCTTCAACTAAACTTCATCGAAGAAATATATAAATCAAAACTAAAAAAAAATTAAAATTGATTCAATATTAGAATTGGTCCTGCTTTAGTAGAAATATTTAAAAAAATCTATTAAGTCTATTTACATTGAAACTTTTATTTACGTTTTATTAAGATTTATTCCAGCTTCAGCCGTTTCATTCAAATAAAACATTTTAACTACAAATGATTTATCATCAATTAAGTCGAATGATATTGAAAAACACATAATGTGACAAAAAAAAAATATTTTCTTCTAAGTTACACACTATGAGGTGACGAACAAGGTTAATAATTTTCAAGATTTTATGGGACAAAAATATATGAAAATAAAAATATTGAAATAGTGATTAAAGATATTTAAATAATATGTAAAGCAATTAATAATAAAGGCTACATTGAAGTAATTAAACAAGGCCATTGATAATCACCGCCATAACTTAAAACATCTTCGAGACTATTGATTAATACCGCCTGCACCATTAGAAATATGCTAGAGGTATGCAAGGGAAATAACGAGTGACAAAAGATGAGTGAAACAAAACATATTTAATAAATGTACACCATTTTTTTTCGCTTCCTCTCACAGTTATGCCTCATCATGGGAGAAATATATGGATTCAAATCTTGTCAATTTATACTTCAAGAAATCACACGTTTGATTTGATCACGAGTAATAAGAAGCAATGCTTTCTAACTTAGTTTGGAAGCCATGCAATGACATTTGCAACTATACAACAGGAGACTTCTTTGGTGCAGATGCGGTAGAGTACAGAGGGCAATGTTCATGACCTGCGACATTTTAAGCAACCTGGTTTAGAATATGTAAACTGTCCAAAGAGCCAACTTCTATGACAGGCTAACATTGGCATGATCAGATAAATTTGGTACAACTACTCGAGATGCAACTCATGTAAACGAATTGGGGGTCCAATATTATGATAAGAACAGAAGTCGGTTTGCAATACCGGCTTCCTCAGTTCATTTTGTTTTGCTGTCCCACTACCTTCGGGAACGGCTTTGACGGGGTTTTAATCAATCCTTAGCAGTAAAAGCAGATATCTGCAATATTTTAGAGCGACCTTTTTAATGGGAACTCTGATTGCTTGATACTTATGTAATTTCTTCTAGCAGAGACCAGTACTATCATTTTTTAATGGGACCAGCACTCAGGGGATGGCCCCTGCTTATGCAACGTCAGAACTAGGAAATTAAGTTATGGAAAGGAAAAGAGACTTGATAGCAGTAAAGTATCGGACCCCTATTATCAGAAATAAATTCTCCTAGGAAATTATTAAATCATCTTTTAGAAGGAGGATGTCCAACTATCTGGCAACGCTCAACAGACTTACAACAACATAAAATGAGGTGAGGGGTTTGTCAAAAAATAAGTGATATCTCTGATCGAACTTAGATCCCACAACAAATTTGACTCGAACTGAAAACTTTGTCATATTGATTACTTCGAAAACGAATGGGCTCAACAAGAAAAATAGACGAGTTTCATTAGGACGGAAATTCTGGAATCATTTTAATTTGAGTCGAAATTTGCTTACTACGAGTATTGGAGGAAGGCACGTAAAACGTATCATTTTCCTGGTTCTGAAAAAAAAATCTAAAATCTTTCTATTTCACGAAAAAAGGGAGACTCTTAAACTATTCACTGGATGATGTATCCGATACTGTGATGCTGATGATTCTCAAGTACAACTGCACTCAATATTATAGCGGGTACCAGCTATGATGACTGAATCTTGAAGTGCTTTTAACACTAGATAAAATCAATGCGATCAATAGAAACTTTTAGCATCATAGTTAGAACCACCTCGCTGAAGAGTATCTAAACTTACACTTTACTATTCGCTGCCTTTGTAGCAATGCAATAGCAAAAAGGACGAAGCGTCCTCTTTACGAATTAGGTCCAAACCTCTGCAAACACGTTACCTCCTAACCACACTCACCAATAAGCTAAACAGGGGTTAAGGTTCAAACGATTTAGCGGTTTCCATGTTACCGAAGCTGGTTACTGGTCAGACCTCTTCCACGCAACCCAAGTACTTTATACCCAGAAGCAAAAGCGTCTCAAAGGCGGAATCTACACTACAAATGTGACCCGGAGAGGACGGAATAGTGGCTAAACGTATTTTAATTTTAAGCAAAAGAGAAATATTTTTTTATTAAATCAAATGCTGGTATTTGACTGCGAAATAAAATAATTTTTGTTAGCAAAGAGATGCTAACAAAAATTATTTTATTTCCAACAAAATTAAGGCGTTTAAATGACATTGTAAGCCAATTACATTCAATTTTTTTTATTGTGATTTCTACATTGAAATTTCATTTGTTATGAAAAACTGTCTTCTCTATGAAGGCAAAAAAAATTCAATTAACATTGTGTTTATCAATTTATTTTTACTGTTATTATTAATTTAGTTTATTATAAACACATTGATATTAATTTTGCATATATTTCTCCACTTTATTTTTTCTTTCTTACACATTTATTCACCCATATTGAACTTTGATTACGTTATTTTTTCTGTTTTTTTTTTTTTTTTTTATTTTTTAATAAATATTTCACTATATTTTTTATCAATACATTTTTTACTCAATGAAATGACATCAGGAATATGTGTAACTCATGACATTTAATGTTTGCCATTTAGAAGTTGTTATAAGAATTAAATATTTTGATAAAAAACTTTTTTTATTAATTTAAATTAATATTTAAAAACCCTTTTTGAATTAAATAATGAACCATTGACGAAAAAGGTATTTACAATTAAAAACAAAATCGTTTAAATATTTGCAAAAGATGGTTTTACACTTAATTACTTTGCAAACAAAGTATGAATGAATGCATCACTAATACAGCTAAATACCTAAATTTACTCTAAGAGACAAGAAATAATCAACTGTAATTTCCCGGATATTTAAGGTTTTGTTTTACTGATTTAAAATAATTTTTTTTTGTTTTAATAAAATGACGCCATTTTTTCCTTTAATTACAATTTTATTGCTTAGATTTCGATTTTTTCTATCCCTCTTTTTTTTATTTATTTATTTTTTTTTTTTTTTTTTGCTATATAATTTATGCATTTATTTTTAATTGCGCCGAAATGACAACAGCTATTAAATTTTATGCTTCATTTAACAAATAATTGCAAATCAAAATATATTGAAGCTGATTTTAATGATTTAATGATTTGTTCGTATGTATGTTTGTTTGAAACCTAAAAGTAGTTTACAGCATTAGAACGGTCTTCCCTCAATTCGTACGGAGGCTTTAGGCGTGGCACCTCCGATATTAAATAATATAAAAGGTTAAACCTTTAAGCCAAGGCGAAAAAATGTACACATATTTTTTTTACATATGGAGTTTGACAGCCGTGTATACTAGCGAAAAATACTGAATTCGCCTACGTTGCCATCTGGTAAATTGATTTGCCTTGCTTTAAGCTTTAAAAAAAATCCCAATACAAAATTGCGTATTTAAGCCATTTAAAGGTTGTATTTGATATCACAGCGTTGCCAGACTCGTTCGAAATGCATCATAATCATTATATATCCCAAAAACTTCATTTGATGGGATCTTCAAGCTTTATAAATATAACAAAAGTACTTAGTTAAATCAAAATTAAAAGGATTACAAAATTAAACGTAAGATTTTCCACAGCTGACTAAAAAGGGAAAAATCTTCTCAGCAAAATCATACGAAATAACTAAGCAAAATTGCTACTCTTGGGGTGCCATGGGAAACCCACGTATAATTAGTTCACGACTCTTTAATCCCTCCTGCATTGACAAAAGAATGATCAAGTGCCATAAAATCCTTAGAAATCATTTGCTCGACCCTGTTTTCTTTATAATTCATTTAAAAGAAACAAAAATTTAAGAAAAATAACACTTTAAAATATTATGTATTTGCAACTTATCAAACTAATTGAGAGTTATAGAAGTCAACATATTAACAGTTTAACAAACAAAACAAAAAACATCAAGAAATAAGTTTGTTTTTAGTTTCCTATTTTTATACCTTTCACCACAAAAAGTTGAAATAGGGTGTATATAAGTTTGTCATTCCATTTGTAATTCCCACAATATCCATTTCCGACCCCAAAAAGTATATATATTCAGATATCTTATGTATAGCGAAATCGATTGAACGATGTCCGTCCATGTTAGTATTTAAATCAACTTTGACAAGGCACTAAATGAGCTAGAGAAAATTTAAAAACACCAAACGATCAGACATAGTGTTGGAAGAGGTGCTATTAAAAATCAGCAAGATCGGTCCATGTTCCTTGAAGCAGTGGGCTAAATACCACGTCTGCCTGTAATTTTTCTTTATCATTTGGAAAAATAAAGTAACTCTAATCCAAAAACAAATGTATGGAGCGATTGAGAATTAAAAAATAAGAAAAAACATAAAATGAGGAAATTGGCGTTGGCCCATATTATCCGAGTTATGAGCCTCTGAAATTTTTATCGAAAAGACCGATTGTTAATATCGTCAATATGATTAATATCGGCATCATTTAAAAGCTTCTGAAGAGATCTTTTAGGAAATATTAAAATTAGTTAAAAATGCTTAACCTATTAAGAGCCGATGACATTTTTATGAAAAATTATTTATTTAATTTTTTTTCTTAATTTTAATTCTTTGTCACCGCAAATTTTTTTTTTTTTTTTTTTTTTTTTTTTTTTTGATAGGAGCTACTAAGACGAGGTTTACATTGATGGTGAAGTACTCACACGCTTGTTTTTTTAATTAATTAATTTTTCTTACAGATTGTCTGGTGGATATCAAAATTAAACACAAATATCGACGTTGTTTACCTGCAAAGATAAAAATGAAAAAAATTGTAATTAATTTTTAGAAAAAATATCTCAATAAATATTTTAAGTTTTAGTTAAAGCACGAATTAAAAAATGAAAATAATTGTTCTATTAATATTATAAATTACTAATGTAATCATTTGTTAATATCTGTTAAACTGATTTTGCTGTGAAAATTGGAAATGGTAGTTTTACATGATGTGTTTTTCTTGACTTGTTCAAGTTTCCAGTGCCTTATAAACGCTTTAAAATATTTCATGGGTAAAACGTATATGAAAAAATTTCAATTAGAGCTCATAATGGCAGATTTAAAGTGCCAATTTTGACAAACATGCGAAATAACATTTGGGTCACAAAATTCACGTGATTGTGAATTTTGGGCTAGAGGCATCATTAAGAGTATTTCGTCAACACAAAAAAAAAAACAGGTCAAGTACGGATGCTACAGGTGCTACATATCGCAAAACATATATACAACAACCTTTCTAATTTCTCTTCTACACAGGTGGATATTTGTTCTCCAATACTCATGAGTAGTGCATAAAAAATACGAGTACCACAGACGTCAGAAATAAGTTTGGCGAATGCACAATTAAGGAAACAGATAACGGTAATAATGGGGACATAACCACATCGCAGTACAACTGTCTCTTGCAGCAGCAGACATATCAATTATCCAGCGCGTAATGCGTGTGAAGTAGAGACAAAGAAAAGACTGCCAGTAGGACCAGTAAATAAATAGGTGACGACACTACTTTCGAAGTGAGCAAAAATAAGAAATACAGAGTTACCAACACTGATAGTTCAAATCTAGTCTAATGTGTAGTGAATTTCTATAACTGTCATATGGTCAGACACAATAACTGTATAAATAGGCGCTCACATGATGGAAGACACCTACATGCAGCCAGGCAAAAGTATTGCTGGCACAGCACCGAGAAATATAAAGGGGTTGAAAAGTACCAAAAAGCCAACCCCACTAATTAAAAAACAAATAAAAACTTGTAGCTTCAAGTCAAGATTAATATTTTAATTATCTGATTTGAAAGTTTGCAGTCATTTTAACATAAAATTTTGTTAATAATTTAAAAACTTTACAGCGAAAAGTTTTTGTAATAAAAAATTTTTTTATTTATAGTTTAGTTAGTTGGTTAGTTAATCAGTTATGAACGATAATTAAAGAAAAGTATGCTTTCTCTTTTAATATATTTTTCTTTCTTTTAATTAAAAGCGAAACGAGCGGTAATAATTTTTAATATTTTACCACTTGCTATAAATTATTTCAAAATGTTTGTTTCAGTTCCTTTTGAAGTTTATTGACCATAATAATTTTCTTGAGTAACGGTTAAAATTAAAACCTTCCAAAATTGAAATATACTTTTACATACATTGAGGTTTTGTTATGAACAGCTTGTGGAAATTTACGCCAAATCATTTTTTCCAGTTGTTTAAAATTTTCTATTTAAATTAATGGAAATTTAAAGCATAAATCTAGTTATGTTTTGTGGTTTGATAACCTCCACCTCTTTTTGAATGTGTTTTCTCATTATACACGATGTTAAGTGTTGTGCTGGCTAAGGCTACAAAAAAAAACAAAAAGTCGTAATATTTAAACGGATTCTATATGGCGTTAACGAGGCATTACATTCACACACACACACAGACACACGCGCACATAAATATTAATAAACTTTAATAAAAAATAATTTTTTAAAAAAAGCTTTAATGAATTCTTATTTAATAAAATATTAACTAAATAACGCACAAGGAAAATTTAAAATTATGAAAAAATAAAAACAATTTTTTTTTATAGCATTAAAATAAAAATTTAAGTCAAAAGTTGAAAAATCTTTTTAAAACACATGCAGGTGGTAACAAAATATTTGCTTAATAAAAATAGTTTCTTAACAATTCATGCTTGCAAAATAAGAAAAAGTTTGAAGAACCAATTTTAAAGCAAAGAAAACGCTTAATTGATAACACTTCCTACATGAACTTGGTAACACTTTTATTTGAAGTAATATGATTAGATCTTAAATATGTATATTGGATTTAAAAAAAAGGAAACATTGTGCAGGTACAAGGTTCCTTACACTTAACTTAAAAAATTTTAAAATAATTTAAATATTAAAATTAAATAAATTACAAAATAATATGAACAATAAATATATTTGGTATCACCGAAAGATTAAATAATTAATCAATTAAATTAAATAATAAATCAGATAAGAAAACATGAGAAAAATAATGATAAAATACGGTGGCATGTCCTTGGACACTATGACATGCCACCATAAAATGCTACAGAACACCACTGTTTGGGTGACTTTCATGCCTCAACGACGAGTTAGCGCACCGACTAATACTAATCTAACTACATTTCCATGGCTATAGCGTTATATTGAAGATAAATATAGTGCAGACGAATAGCATCACCTTATTGACTTTTATTTTGGTCAGATGATATTTGATATATAAGACCGGTCTAATACATCTGCCAATTTATCGGCATTGTGTTTGTAAATTGATTCTAAGATCCTAATAGGCACGGTCAAACACTTACAAGACCTGACATTCCTTTAGTTAGGATCGAGTTAAGTGAGTACCGTATCTGCCTTAAATATCTTTAATGCGGTGTCAGTCGCAATTTTGCTAGGGACTATTAAAAAGCAAAGGTGGCATTATCTGGACAAATACAGAATCAAGATGAATGTTGCTGTCTTTTACCAAAAAACTTATTATGCAAATTATAAATCAAAGCGGAAAGGATATTTTAAGGTTGCTGCATGTTTTATCAACTCATTGGACTTCTTTCAGACTCTGGCTTTCTTTTAATGATAATTGTCGCTGTCGTAGGAAGTAGGAAAAGGGGAATACATTCATCCACCGTCTCTGCGAATGTCCAGCCCTATTTGTTACGATACACAGATTTCTGGGCTTTCTTACTGTTATGTGCCTACTGTGAAAAGTCGTAAAAAAGCAGTAAACCAGACAGCTCTTTGCATTTTGCTCGATTCTATTTGATCCAAAAATGTGGCCACAGTTTCAATTTAACAGAACTACGTAAACGCAATTGGCTTGTGTCTGAGATTTAAATTTCGAAATTTATCTTCACACATATAGTCAGGCAGTGACTTGTGTAGATAATCGCAAGTGACTTAAAAAACACAACTACCGAATGAGACATTTCTTCTTCGCATATTCCCTCGTAACGTGAATTACAACGTGTAAAATAACGTCATTGGACTTCTTTCCATGGGGTCATTAGAACTCGAGGGTCTATGCTAGCAAGCCTTTAATCAACTCCGTATTGCAGATAGTAACTCAAGGCTCCAAAAACGCAAGTTCGGCATATTAGTAAGAAATACTCATAAACCGAATACAGAAAAAGTCGTATGTGCGGCAAAGCCCTAGAGGTCATTTATCCGATACCTTACCATACCCTGTGTATCCTACTACTCCCAAGACACTATACATTTTGCCCACACTTAACTGCAGGAGTGGCGGTAAATTAACCTGTTGTACGAAATTCAGCAGAATGTTTATAATGCAATTCAAATAATTTTTTTTTGTAAATTTTAAGGAAACTAAAAAAAACGATTTGGCAACACACGCATAAAGAAAAATTTTGGAAAACCCATTTAATGATAAAATTTAAAACTGCTAACAATGTCACAAAATATAGTTTATATCCCATTCTCCCGTTAGTAAGTGTGATGAATGAACATGACATAATTCTTGTTATGACATAATTTTACAAATATGATCCCCCACTTGTTTTCTTTATGTTCAACACAAAACACATTTTTTTGATAGGGTCATTTTAATTTAATTTCATTTTATCATTATTTTATTGATGTTGGTATTTGTTATGGACAGTAAAAAACAAATAATTATTAATTTAATAAAAAAATATTAAAAAAAAATAGTTGTTTATGTCGCGTACTTGAACTTGAATTAAAATTTGTATTAAAAATAAATTATTTAACAAAAAAAAAATTGCTGTTAAATTTAAAATGCAATTGAAAGGGAGTGGCTTTTAAATGATCTTGTTTTCCTCAGACAAAATCACGCGATACTTAGTAATTGTTGTTTTCTTATCTGGAACATTTTTGTACCAAGAATGTTGCTGAAAACGTAATTTAAAAATTGTTCTCATTTAAGCAACTTTAAGAGAATGGAAAATAAAATTATTAATCAGTACCGCCAAACTTTTCCAATAAATCGACTTCTCCTTGTATCTCTTAGAGTCTTCCAATATTTATGTTTTTCCTTAGAACTCCCCTTGATGTTGGCTTATTCGGCTGTACGAAGGCTAGTATTTTTTTTCGGGAATGGGCAACAGTAATATCAGAAGCTTACATCTGGCATCAACATTAAGAAAATTGAAATTTTAAGAGAAGACTTTCGTTGGATTATTTTTTTACAACTTTCGACGTGGATTTTCTCAACCAGAATGTGTTAATGAACTCAATTTACACTCAAATTGCACTATATCTCTCGCAAAGTTAACTTAATCTTGGTTGCAGTTCCATCGCCGACTATAAAACTTTGACGCAGTGCGCAAACTGATAATACCACATCCTTATGCGACATATAGTGAGATAGAGAAATCTTTACGCATTAGTTCCACTTCAATACATTCAATACAATGAACACTTAGTTGAAAAAAAATGTTCTCGTTAGATTTCCCATAATTAATCAGTGGTCTTAAGTGGTGTAAGGAAATGATTAAAAAGGTCAACCGTGATGCTGCAAAAGGCGTGTATGAGATCGCAACAGTTGACGAATCATAAACATTTGCATATGAAAAAAAGCAGCAGTCGACCGTGTAGGTATTCCAAGACGAGCTAAATCCACAAAATGTTTTTTGTAGAAGAAGCTTGGCAAAGAAAATGACCGATGTTTTTCTTCGACCGAATTCGTCATGTAGCCACTGTTCCGCTTGTGCAATGAAGAACTATTGATTCTGAAGGGTATACAACCATTTGTTTGCCGAAAGTGTTTGGGGAATTTCGTGAAACTAAACCCCGCAACTGAATCATTCTCTGCTATGACAATGCGAGCTTTCACACATCTCGTCAAACAAGTAAATTTTTGAGCAGTTAAAACATCGATCGATGACTCAAGCAAAACGATTTAATACGATAACTGCTATACCAGACACGATAGTTTCAAAGGTCACTTTTCATGCAACGATAAAAAAGTAAAGCTGTTTTTGTGATATAGAGGATGAGATTACTAAGCAAAAGCTTTATTACTGACCCAAGTTCGTTAACAGGCTGGCAGCATCGGATGTGAAAAAAGAAGCATCACACCAGAGAACAAAACGTTTTAATTATTCATTAAACCTTTAAAACTAATAAAAACGGGTGAGAATTAAGGAAGACTACCTCAATTGGTAAAGCTAAAAATATAAGTTGTTTAAAAATAAACCTTTCAAATATAAAAATCAATAAGGCACGATAGAGTTTGGAAGTAGGTCCAACAACAATTGACGTCGTGGACAAAACTTGCCAATTTTGAAAAGCTCATCATCGTTTTTGTTTATTTTTTCTATTAAAAATATAATTTTTTTTTATTTGAGTGACCCACCGCCCTCTTTCTTTAAAAGAAGGCGGGCCACCAAGAGTTCCCATTTTTACGAGGTACTAGTAGATTCATCACATAAAAATTTCTTTGATTTTAATGGATAAACGTCAAGTCTGACAATTTTTTTAAAGAACTCACAAGTGAACAAATCTATTCAAAAAGGGTGACTTCTTGGTAACAATTTTGAGCTACATTCTTATATACACAGCGAGTATTCTTATTCATTAATTAAATGTGATGTGAAGGGCATGAAGAGGATACAACTTTCTATACAGAAGATTAAACAACTCAATTTACACATGAGCTGTTTACTTCTTCTGTTGTTGTGAGCTTAATCAACAAATCGGGTGATTTAATATCGTTGGGTCTGTTCCAACAAGTCGGCAACTAACCGTCATCAATGACATTGAGCCACAAAAATACAAAAATATTGGGAAAAAGAGTGCAGACTTGTCCGTAGAGAAGATTTAACCAACAGGTAACTCTGTTATGGATCTAAAAAATTACCAAAATTTTTTAATTTAATTTATGTACAAACTCTTGGATATCGTTTTTAAGGGAAGTAAATACAACACTGGGAAAAAAGGAGGTTTTAATAAATACAACCAACTAAAGAAAAATTATTTAAAAAATACTTTATTTAAATTTATGTCACATTTAAAAAGAAGCCACTCCTTTCTACGGCTTGAAGACATAACAACATAAAAACATTTTATCAAGTTGACCATAAAAACATAAACACATAAATTGCATCAACTTCTTTAAAATTGATCAAACGACCATAAAACATTTCTATCAAACGACAGGTTATTAGCTCCTTTTTTATTTGCAACTACTGTTAAAACACATTGAGTTTTTTTCTTTTTTTTTATTGAGTGAGTAAAAAAAACTCGTTTGTTTAGTTGTGGAACGTGAGAAAATTGACTTGTCAAGTACAAACACTTTGCATATGCAACACTGTATGACTAACGGCACAATTTATTTATTTATTTATTATTAATTTTTTGTAATTTTGCTCTTGTAAACTTAGCGCTTTGATAAGGCTGGTAACTTTTAATAGTTCCGTTCCAATTACTCTTAAATATTTTTTCTAGTTTTTTTTCTTATTTGCTGTTGTATTGGAAGTTCTATTCAAATGAACAAAAAAAAATTATCAATTGCGGTTGTTGGAGAGTTTTATTTATTGATCTGATTGTTTGAGCATAAAGATGGCAATAAAAAGGAAACTGCTGTTTAACAGCAGCGAGTTACAGAAATGAATTTCAGATTTACTAATTTTTTTTTTTTTCTTTTTGGTATTTTTATAAATTTGTATTTTTTAGGCATTTTTTGTGTATGAAATTTTTAATAATTTCGACTTTTTAGTAGTGAACTATCTTTTGATTGGTGATTTTTAAATTTTTTAAGAATATTTAGAACAAAAAGGAAATAAATGTGTTGGAAATAGAGTTATTCTCCACTTTTTGTCTATAAGACGGGTGGCTGTCATTATCCCGATTGGCTAATTCGTTTTAATAAAAATTAATTAATTAAAAATTATAAATTTTGTGGGATTCTCGGAAGATCTATTTTATACCAAAATAGTTACGTTGTTCCTTTAAAATATTGCAGAAATAACAAATGGTTTGAGCAAGTTTTTTTTTTGTGGTGTAGGGTATAAAAATAAGTAAAGATGCAACTAAAAACTCATACTTTTTGAAAGTCGTTAAAAAAAACTTACTAATTTTTAATATTATTTTTTATCAATTAACAAAATCGGGCGGGGGAGCTAATTTATCCCTCCTGCACTTTATAATTTTAAACTGGAAACTTGTTAAAGTTTTGTGATGTTTTCACGAAAAACTATTGCTCTATAGTTAATAAGAACTCAAGTGGTATCATAGGACGTTATCGTTAATCGATCATTTATACAGATTTTAACTTGTTTTTTAAGTAAAAGGGGTGTTTCCCCTTTAATATTTAGCTATTTATTTTAAAAATGATGCATACTAATTTGTTGTATTTTAAAATTAATTGTAAACACTTCATTTAATAGATTCAATTAAATATTTTATTGATCAATTAATTTTAATAAAGGCATACAAAAACACCTGTCATAGATCACTTGAATAACGTTTAAGCACACGATCATTAAGATAAATGTTTAAATACTTCAATATCAACTGATCATTAGTTTTCTTGTTTATAGTTTTAAGCGACTTGGAGGAAAAACCATCATTTTTAATCATTTACTTTTCACTACAAATCAACATAAAGAAAAAAAGAAACAATTTGTCTTAATCATACATTTGTTTTAATTTATCTTTTAATGATTTTTAGTTTTCTTTGACTTTGATCGACATTCTGATAGTATGACTCCATTAAACAAGCTGTCAACTTTTTTTTTATTTAGATGACGTTCCTCGAAGACATTAAACACAAAATTTTGCTTTTAAAGAGGAAGTCTTGCATTTTTAAAGAAAATTTTACTGAGTCTTGGCTGTATGAAAAAGTTTTAGTGTTTTATTGTTTGTTTGAAAATATGACTTCATTTCAATAAACAAGCTGCGCATCAAAAGAACTCATTTTCTTTTGAGGCTAAAAACAGTGTGGCCGATGTCGCTTAACAGGTTGACTACTAAGCTGTCACTGATTTGATAGCCTGTGTTCGTACCCCAGCTGATGCCAATTTAACAAGAATGGTCTACATCAGAGATGCTACAACTGCACTGTTCCAAAAAGTGCTAATTCAGACTGAAAAAGAAATCTCGCAATATTTGGCTTTGTGAAACGATATTATCGATGGGCAAGTGGATGTGCTTTTTTCATTTTTACGACAACAGTTAGTTCCAAAATAAATGCTTTTCATTTGTCACCAAGAGCAATCTAGCAGTGTTCTCAAGTCAGATTGCTCTTCATTGATTGATACAAATAGAAGTCAGGTGGGTCAAGATCTCAAAAGTATAATTTCTTTCAGAGTTCTAAATTTCTCTTCTTTAGTTCATGCGTTTTTAATACTGCTGAGTACATTGGCATGTTTTTCTGTAAAAGGAAATCGGACTCAAGTGTTAATGCCAACAATTTTTAGATTCTTTTTTGAGTTTAACATTGATCTGGATCTATTAATGCCTAACATTCTGCATCTTCCATCTTTCGAGGTCTTCCCTCAGCTTAAAAAAAAACAATCTCTCTTTCGACGTGGACAGACCTGTCTTGGGAAATTTTCCCCTTTTTTCTCTTCGTTAAAAATCAGTTCTATACCTCTTCGTTAAAGGGCTATAACCCCTATAGTTACGCTTGTGCAGCTCTCTAAAAACTTCAACAAATAATCGTTTGCAGCAATTTTCTTCACGAAAAAATAATAAAACTAAAAAATCCCTAAAACTTTTTACTAAAAAAGCAATTAAATCTTTCCAATGAAAAAAGAGATGGTGTCATGGTAAATAATAATTCATCTGTCGTCAAATGGCACAAGCTTTTTTGTACCACCAATATTAAAAAATCCGGTTTAATGGAATTTTGTTTTCTAAAATCATGCTCTTATACTGCCTTACAATTTTGTTTTTATTAATTTTCCTCATGAAATCTAGATTTTAAAAACCGCTATAAAACCTGTTAAAAGTCGCTAAATATAAAAAGAGTTAATGAATGTGTCACACTGTACTCAAGAAAAAAAAATGAAATGAAATACAAATTTGAAATAAATGTTTACAAGATAAAGATAATACTTAACCAGCCAGCCAGAGCAAAAAAAAATTTAGTGGTTATTGCTATAATTTAGGATTTATTTCTCTAGTATCCCACCAGAAAAAAAAACAATTTTCCAGTATTTTTATCTGATATACTTATCAAATATTCTTAATCGAATAATTGAATCGAATATTCGTGATCTAATATTTTTTTTTCTAATCAAATAGTCTTAATCGAATATTGTAATAGAATGTTCTTAATCGGATATTTTTAATCGAATATTTTTAATCGAATATATATAATCGAACAGTCTTAATTGAATTTTCTAATTGAATAGCCTTAATCGAATACTCCTAACCTAATCTTTAATCGAAGATTCTGGGTCGATTATTTCAATCGAATATTTTTAATCGAATACACCGATGAATATTTAGAGTCGTTCTTCAAATATACATATTTCCACTCCGGGATAAATCGAGTGAAGCTTAGTCAAAGATTGTCTATTCAGCCGCTGCTTAATAAATGGAAAGTTTTTCTTCAGGGACAAACTACCATCAACAGCATATCTGTTGCAACAACTACAAAAGTGATCCCTTAAAATGCCGCTGTGATCAGTCGTAAAATATTGCCGCTCTGAATTTGTTATACATTTAAAATAAATGAAGCAAATTAATTCAATGATTAAATAATAAACTAGAAGTTTGCTGAGCCGGATTTGTTTTACTACATTTTTTTGCAATAAACAATTAAACTAAGTTTTTTATAAATAAGTTTTATGTCTAAAAAAATAACGGCTAACCGGTTTCTATCTGAAGTTTGAAAACCGAAAACCGGTTTGTGAAAAAAAACGGTTTGCAATAATCGATCTAATGTTTATACTATAAGGCAACTCCATCTATGACAACTAAAACCAAGTTGAAAACAACCACTACGAAGCCAATAATCACTAAAGCAGAAAATGCATGTGAAATGTGAGAAATTGTACAGCTGACGATATAAATCAATAAACCATTTATCAGGTTGTTTGAAAAAGTCACATTAACTTTTAATTAATATTTCATTTTTGCACTTAAACAATTCTTCAACTTTATTTTCAGCTTAGTTTGTTAAGTTTATTATTTTCTTTTAAATTTTGTTTTATAAATCATGTGCAATTACACGATGATTTTATTAGTTGATTCAAATTAACATTCGCCACAATCGAACTGTTATCTTACATGGACTTTAAGAGTTATGAATAAATATTGAAGTCAAGTGCGCCAACGCCTCCAACCGTGTCTTTATTAAGGAAGGAAATATAATGCTGCCTCGGCAAAACCCAGTTTAATTTTTCAAATTTTTTAATTTGACCACTTGCCTAAGATGCTATTGCATACTTAACCCTGAAATTCACCCCTATGTACTTCAACAATTCATAAGTAACCACAGACCCAGATGTCTAACGGCGAAATTCTTGCCACGATATGTTTATTCCATCATTGTTTTTGTTTGTGGTGTCTAAAACAATATTTTTTTTTCATTGTACTTTGCATAATTAATACAAAAAAAAAACATTTTTCAACGTTACTGATGCATTACAATTCTGACCCATTTTCTACCCTAATGATTACAACAACAATAAACAACTATTTTGTACGAGAATTTTATTTCTTGTTGTTATTAAAATGAATTTTTTTGTTTAATGATCGTCATCATCATGATTTTACACAATAATGTCTGTTTTATAGATCATTCAACTTTTACACTCGTACTCATATTCATAGAATCTAATGGAATGGAATTTAGCTTGAAATCAAAACTGCAATAGAAATATTATGGCAAAAAAAAATCCATTTAATTTTATGCAAAAAAAAAGGCAGCCATGAAAGACTGAACTCAAATAAGAGCAAATTTGCTTTAAAAATAATTTTTAATCATAATTATACAAGAGCGTATAATTGTGCAAATTGTTAATCAACGTCTTATGACGGCTTTGGAATTTGAGAAATATTCACTCATAGTTTGATACAGATTTTATACAAAATAAAATTATTTTTATTTGGCTTTCACGCTTATTTTGTGCCTGTGTTAGTAGCAAAAGAGATTGCAGCTGCTGCTTTTTTTACAGCTCCTCAAAGTCCAGGTTCCAGTAATCCATGCTAATTGACATATTTTTCAGACACCGTTCTTGGCACTGATGGTTTGGAAAAAATAAAGTCAAACAACAATTTTCGTCTTAAAGATATCAGATCTTCTACAAACACGGGGAAAGTTTATTCGGGCATGTCAGCTGTTGATCTTCTAACCAACAAAAAAACATAAAGTACTTCAATATGACAAAAAAAATTGAGATTAGGAAGGATTGAGCCACTGTTACGCATCCACTAGGAATCGCAGTAGCCTAATACAACTAATCAGCTTCTTGATTACCATGATGAAGCCAAGGGCACTCTGTAGCTTGCCCTTTGAGATATCAGAACCTGGCGCTTAGCCTTCTGAGCCTGAAGCTTAACACAACCGGGAGTGACACCTAATGTGTACAATAGTTTCCAATAGTTTTAACTTCCTCGGTTGATGTACCACCCTGATGGTAAAATGGCCAGGGAACACATCATCATCATGTGCCCTAAAACCTTTCTGTGTAAACTCAATAGTAATCTGGTCCTTGCCATTAGCAACGCCATATTAAAATCCTAAAATACTGTAATCCACGCTACTCATCCACAAATAATCAACTCAATCCAAAACCCCACTATTCAGTGTCCTGTAATAATGGCTTATTAATAGTCTTACGGTCTAATGCCTCAACGCTTCCAGTTAAACCTCCCAAGTTCGTAGTAAGTTCATTGGCTTTTACATGAAAATGGCCATCACAGGTTCAAGTGCGACCTGGCTGTCAATATACATAGTGAACTTCAGTGCTTTTGTCAGGTGTTTCGATTTTAATTCTGTGGTTTTTGGTTCCGCTAATAAGTCTACCTGAAATACACTACATTTTTATAAAAGTCATTATGACATAATTATATCAGTTCAATAAATATAGACACAAGCACCTTTCTGAGCTAATTTCAGTGTGAAAATATACACGAGGATTAAATTGCTGTAAGCTTTGACCAATCTGAAGTTTTCTGCAGAGAGACAAACACGCCTGTCACGAGTTTGTAAATAGAACATTTTTGAAAAAAGTATAAGGACCCAATCAAACTAGAGTAGGAAAATAACAGTCACTTAAGGAAGCGATGCTGCAGAAGCCTTTCCTTTCGGAGTCTGAACTCAGAAATACACTTGGAAAAATTACATTAGGAAACGTAGTTCTCTCAATACTTGTCATGTACAAAGCGTTGTATGGAACTGCTTCTTAATAAGCAAGTTCGAACTGTGTTTAATTAGTTTCTTTAAGTGATCAACGATGTAAAGTGAGCAAATTTAATAGCAAACAACAGGAAGTTGGAAAGTTGTCACCAATTTAACCTTCAGTACTTAATAGTCAATATTATTGCTCACTATTTCTCATTCAGATAAGGCTCGTAGTTTCTATGGCAAACACTATATTTCTTAGGTTTCTCCAAATTCTGCTCTAAGCTAATTTAACTATTTTCAAAATTAAATGATTGTTACCGTAAAATAGATTTTAGCAAGAAATTCGATATTGCGATTTTTGCAAAAAAAAATTGTTAACGAAGTCTTCTGCTTCGGAACTAGAAAGCAGATTTTATAATATGAAAACCATTTATTCAAAAGAAAGTCAAATCAACACTTTCGTAAAACTCCTCGACACATGAAAGTAAAAAAAGTGTTAAACTGCAAGTAAATAAAAAAGAAACCCCTGAAAAATATCTTAACAACTAAAAATCAATGCAACTTTGCCAGGACAATGAGCTTAAACTGACAGAACAATCAAACAAAATAAAACTGGGGGGAAATTTAAAAAAATAAAGAGAATATACGACTTTCTTTCCTTGCAATCTTAAAACCTCAATGAGAGCTAAAGATAAATAATGGAAGTAGAAAATCATATGGTCAACAAATTTGTACCTGTGTAATTATTCTATAAATCAATAAGTCCATAGAAGTTCACAGTTGTTTTTGTACATTGAAACATTTGCTAACAATGTTGTCTAAACTGTTTAGTAGTTGTAAAACAAATATAACAGCAAAAAAAATACGATTTGTAGCTGTTTATATTACAAAAGCCATTAAATGCTGGTTAGAAATTGTTGTAAACGAAAACCCAGTCACGCACTTAAAGAAACTGTTTTTTTTTTACTTATTAAAAGACAGAATAAAAAAGCTGCAATGAATAGCAGAAAATGGAAAAACACAACTCGTCTATCGAAGAGTGTCCCAAAATTTAAGGAAGTTTTATATTTGCTTTCACTTTTAGGTTGACGGCCAGCCAAAAATCAATAACAGCTGCAAGTGTTTTTTTTTAGTTTACAGATCTGACTGTTTAAATTTATGCATTAAGTCCCCCGAATATGGTCGATTTTATTGGCCTAAGAGCCAATGTTACACGCAGACAAACACTCTAACAAGCCACTATTTCTAAAGTTATTCTTGATAAAAATTTAAATCTTGATCTTTTTGGCAAGGGAATTAAGTGTGATGTTCGAAGAACCAAATACATTTTTTAAATCTTAAAATAACCATAAAAATGCTTAGATCTTTTTTACAAAAAAATAGGATGCAACTCTATTTGTGAGCCAGTGTTTCAAAGGATAATATCAGTTATTCGACTGCATACAAGCAAAACTGAGGTATTCAATTCTTATTCATTGAATAATTGCTTCTTCAGTTGAGTATATTTTCTGAGGCCAACACCGAACTTGTTCTTTATACTTTTTCGATTGTAGCAGATCCTTCATCCACTTTCGGTTGGTGAAAAATTCACACATAGCTTTGTATAGTTGATAAAAAAAATAAGTCTGCTGAAGACTATGATGTTACTTTCAGTATAGAAAATTTTGAATCAAACCGGGACTCCGTGAAACCTAACTCTCCTGCTCTGTGCATTGAACAAGTAGAACCTTTTTTTTATGCTAAATTAAATAAATAAAACAATTGTCACATTAAATTTGATAAGATCTTGGTTTAAAAGTTTTTTATGTGTTTACTGAACGGCCAGTTTTTTATTTAACTCAGTTTTGCTCCCAAAGGTGGGGTTCCCTGCATAAAAATATTTTAATTTTTGAACACAGATACTTGAAAAAAAAGACTTCTTATACAATGTTTAAAATTAAATTTTTAACTCTTTAATTAACGGGGTAGTTTCAGTGCTGTGGGGAATTGTCAGAATGTTAAAAGACATCGTCGTGAAGCGCGAAGAAAAAAAAACACATAAGCAAAATTCCAGAATCCGTCCTTGTTAACAAAGACCTTGCAACACGAAATGCTATTGAAAAAAAAATGTACAAAGTAGACCATCGGAATCATGAATTCGCCAGATTGATTTTCTAGTAGATGAACATGGCATTCACATCCAATAAGTTGCTTCCTGTAAATCTTATTCCCTTCCATCCAATGCTGGACATTCGACACGATATTCTTAGGTTGTCATATTCTTTGCTTTAGCCACTTTATCTTCTTAAGGTGCTTTGATTATATCCAAAAAGTTTTTCTGTTACTGCCCGCCATTTTTTCATTTTTATTTATATAAAATTTACTAAAACCAAATGAGAATTATATTTTAGTAAAAATTAATGTAAATGTTATACTTTTCATTTTTTTTATAAACAAATGAGGTCATCCTAATGGGAAAAAACGATGTGGTTATCATTATTATTTTCATCAAAAACATCAAATACCGATACAAAACCTGATATAAAACCAACTCTTTATGTAACTTCTTAATTCTTTTTTATTGTTTACGAACAGTGTTTGTGACATGAATAGAAGAAAAATAATGAAAATTCCATGATAAATGTACTCTCGCATCTTGATTATACATACATACATACATACATGCATACATACATTTATACATACGTATATACATTTTATTTAGTTATTTTTAACAATAACGAACAAATGAATTACGTTCGTTTGAGTTTAACATCAAACGCAGTGTGAATAGTTTGTTCTTTGTCTACTTATGCTTTGTGGGCTGCACTTTTATGGTTACAACAACTAGCAAACATAGCTAGTTAATAAACTAAAAAAATTAAATAAATAAATACATTTACTACAAATCTTTAATTCATATATGATTTTGCAAAACGAGTTTGCGTAATGTATGACTTGGTGATTGCAAAATTATGTGGATTTAAAACTTTGTTTATGAGTTTAAGGCAGGCCTTTCACCACATGTAGAAAAGAGTATATCTAAGCTTGACATTCCGTTTTGAAATTCTACAATCTCGATTTCCGACCCCATAAAATATATATATTCCAAGTTCTTATGCATAGCAAAGTCAATTGAGCGATGTCTCTCGTGTTGATATCAACTTTGCCTGGGCACTAGAGAAAATTTAAATACGCTAATCGATCAGACATAAAATCTGCCTCTAATTTTTCCATATCTTCTTTTAACTTTCGTTTGTATTCCGGTAGGTGATTGTGTTTTCTACTTATTCGCCACAATTATATTAGCTGGGACAACAACCCTTAGCAAAACTCAAAATTTTCTACTATTTTATTGGACAGAAAAACTTGATGATAGAAAATAATTTCTTATGTCGATTTATCTGTTCATGTGGTTTTACATGAAGGGTATTTAAGATTCGACATTGCCGAATATAGCACTCTTACTTGTTATAATAAGAAAGAACTTGAAAAAATCTTTTGCAGAGAGATAATGTAAACAGAGAGAAGAAATTTCCTTAGTTTGTGACAAACTCAGTAACTAATTTTAAACACTGAGCCAAGAATGTTTAAAGTACCGACACTGGTTTTAGTGTAAGCTCACAGAAGAATCTCATAATCTTTGCAATCAGACATAAATATTTTAGGAGGGCTAAAGCAAAACAAACCACTAACATTTTGGTTATTCTTGGCGTTTTCTGGTAGCCGATAGAAAATTTACGTCTTTCTTATTTTCATTTAGACATTTGCTTTCACTAGCCATTCCTCTCGACTGTATTGATTTCGCTTCTCGACTAGCAATTTTTTTTTCTTGTAATTGTGATAAACCTACTGCTAGAGAGTTATGAACATTCGCACCCAATATTCACTTCCATGCACAGTGCGTATATTTCCTCTTCTTAGAATTTCGTCCTGACCGAAAGATACTTAGAGCTTCTAAGACCTGTCACTAATGCAGTTATCCAGCTTAAGGTACCCTGCTTATGTCCCAGCCAATGATGTTATATAATTAAGTTGTTTATCTTTTACGAGATATTCTTTTTCATCCTTCCATGGACTTTGCAAACTAAACTTTCTTTAGGAATTAACCCTATGGAATTCTCACAATTCTGTTTGGATTTATTAAAATTAGAATTAAAAGGTAGTAGAGATAACACATTACTAGGAACCAGTCACAACTACAAGGATGTACAAGTCGAACTTTTAACTTTGAACTCAGCTACTTCTAGCTAAACCATTCTTTTCGCCGGCTAACAGCAAATTATACTGCCTTCTTCACTTCTATTGCTTAAGGGAGAAGAACCTTGAGGTCTTTGCGTTTAACCCAAATCGACTGAGACCAAAGAAAAACACACAGAAAATCTAAATAATCAATGCCATAAAAGATAAAATACATTGATACAACCGAACATGTTGTTTAGTTTGCACAGGACATGCAAATATGTAGCGAAAGCATATCATATCGCTTCACTTTGAGAGAGCTAAACCGCTTTCAAATAAATTTGTTAAAACAGGGTGTCTCTGCACGAGTTAAAGAGAACTTTCACCCGGATCTAAAGAACAGCTACTTAGGGTCATGCTAAAGCACTTTAACCTATATTTTCAGTAGGATTTATTTTGATTATAGAAGATTAATTTTCTTGTTTTCTAGAATACTGTTATAAGAATCCCTCGCTAAGAACTTAGCAAAATTTACTGAAAGGATGCAAGATATCACTATTGTTAGAACGAAGAGCAAAAGATTGCAGCTGTGATTGTAGCTGTGCTTTCTCCTTTATGAGACAGCCTTTTCGTAGCAGTCTGATAAATCAATACCCTCTTGAGTTATCAGCCTGTTGCATTTGAAGGTACACTCATGGGTATCTAAAGGTAGCATGGATTTTTACACATCCTTAAGACTTCTTTTTGTGATCCAAATAAAAAAGCGTTCAAAGAAAAACTTTTTTAGGTTTAGCATTTTCTAAGCATTGTAATCTTAAGGTCGCCAGATTGCAAGGACATAGTCATAAAGAATTTACTGTGAGAGAAATGTTTTTTTTCTCATTGTAAAGGCTCTCCTGAAGTAGAATTCTAGTAGAGAAACTAACAAAATACTACAGTCTAAGAAAAAGTAAATTATTAAAAGCAGCATAAGCCAAAAGATACATAAAGATGGAAACAAATAGATCTTAAGTTTTTTTAGCAGAGCACAACTGGTTTATATTTTCTTCCTCCACTATTTTAATAGAAAGGGGACCTAACTTTATGCACAACGAAGCTTTTTATCGAACGGACAAGTTATTCGCCGAGAATGGATTGTGAAAGGTAACGAAATATGGGAATCTAGCTGAGAAGCTTTTTTTCCTCGCCGGGAGGTGTGGCATGTCAGCAACTTGGATTTTCAGCAGTTGCATTTTATAAACCTTGAGAATAAAGCTTGAGAAAGTCTAAACAATCCAGAGTGCGGTAATCGGAAAACCTTAAAATGGGAAAGGGAATCTAATCAGATGAACAATGAAACTTTGCCTAAAACCGGCAAATTATTTACCGAGAATAGATTGTAAGAGGTAGCGAAATATTGGAATCTGGAAAGGAAACTGCTACAATATTTAAAAGAAAACTTCTGCGATAGGAAAAAGATTTTATCGCTGATAGGTTTGAGCTTAGGATTTTCTTGACCAATGCACAGTGAGCTGGATTAAAATATTTTGAAAATTACTCAGCCATTTGCAAAGGGCTGGGCCGATTGATCCTAAATCTAGCACGAGCAAAGCAGAGATGTATTCGAGCTTGAGTTTTGAAGCTGGGTATTATACACTTTCCAGGCATGGCGCTATGTTGTCTCGAAGTTGGGTACCTCTAACCTTGAAAATTTTCTAACGCTTGGCTTTTCTCTACTTATTGTCTGATTTTTTAGGTCAATTGGCATAGCCCTTTACAATTGGCTGAGCTACTTTCAAAATATTTTGATTCTGCCCCACTGCGCAACGTTGAGAGCACAGGTTTTGCAATGTTTCAACTCTATAAATCTTAATCACGAGCCTTTGGAAAACTGTTTGTAAAAAAATCAAGTGGGATATCATAGCACTTTCTCCCTAAGCTGGAGACCGACATATGTAAACTATACTAACGATTAGCTAAAACCTGCAATCACTGATCAAAAATGATCGATAACTACTTCATAATATAAAAAACATTTATGGTTATCAAATAATAACAAAGTTATCTTTATTTATTTTTATTTCAATAACAACTCATTTAATTACAATTACGATTGATGAGTAATTTTTTTCTTTTTGCTATTTTTTGTTTAATTTTATTACAACCGAATAATTTTCCTTTTTTATTCTATTCAATTCTAAATATCCATTGACAAAAAGTATGTCAAAATGCGTAAACAATTCGCCTCAAATCAGTTCAATGCACTTTTACATTGAGCTAAAGCAAAATAGATTGAATTATTTGTGTTTGTTTGTTACATCCACAGACACACATGGAAGAAATTGACAACATCAAAGAAAATATTTTCAAAAATATGCATTAGGGCAGCCCCAAGTGTTGTGGAAAAAATTTTGTTAATGTTCTACACAAAATTTAAAAATTAATAAAATTTAAGCGGACATAACGGCAAATATTAAAAAAAAAAAGAAGAGAAAGATGCGATAAAAAATAATTCTTAAAAATTTCATTTTATTTAAAAAATAAATTTATTGATTACTAGCAGTATCCACGACTGGGTTCGGGTATCATTTATGTTTTTTTTTTATTTGGAATTTAAATTTAGAAAAAAGTATTTTAAAACATCTGTTGTAGAGATCTACAGCAGTGTTAAAAATTTTTTATTTATAAAAATAAAATATACTGAGAACCGTTCTAATGGGTGCATTCACATTTATATCTCTAGTTTTTCTACGAACATATTTCTATGAAGAATTAAGTATTCTATATTTAAGCCAAAGTTCTAAGGGACCTCCGGACCTCCCCACAAAATTTTATTCAAATCCATCCAGCAGCACCTGATGCGAACACAGACACAAAGGCAGACAAAAATTCAAAAAATAGCTGCGTTCCACATCGATTACTATCTACACCCACATTAAAATTTTCACAAAATTTGAAAAAAAGAAGAAAATGGTGACAATATCCTAAAAAAGAGTTTGGTCCTTTTTGCGAACCTTAAAAATACTTCTTTGTAATTAAAGCAAAAAAAAAACTATTAATTTTTGCATTTGAAAAAGAGTTTACAAAGAACTCATTTTCAATAACTCTTTAATTACTGCGAATAATGAAGGGCTTAGGATGAAAAAAGTTTTTCCCTCAAATTCTGCTAAACGTAGCCAATCGGCACATGTTGTACTTAAGAATGGTGCTGTTTGAAAAAAGCGTGTGAGAAAGCAAAACATAAGAAGTCGCGTAACATCGATTGTTAAGTTTTTACTTTTTAACTTTTTTCTTTTAATTGACCCATTTAAAACTTTCTTTTGATTATGGAACTTCGATGATTAGGAGTCATGCTAATAAAACGTACAATTGCACATTTATTCTTTTGTTATGTTTAATTTCGTATACAAGTGTTGCTGTTGAGAGGTGTGTTGTCATCTGTTTAATGTTCGTTTTATAATTTTAATTGTTTATTTAGTGTTTTGTATGTTAATTTTTCAATTTTTCTTTCGTGTACTTTTCACATTGTTTACATTTAAATTTATGTTGTTTATTGATATTCTGACTGTGTCCCACTTTAAAAACGCATTTAATAAAGCAGTGCTACCCAGCGGTTTTGACATCAGAGATGGTAAAAGGTAAAAAGTGATTAAGAGTGCTAAAACTAAATGTTTAATTATTACAGTGATTTTAAATTTTTTAGTGAGTTTTGAGAGTTGTATATTAAATTTAAACAAGATAAGATTTGTTACAGTCACGGATAAGATTATTTAAATGCTTCTTTGCTTGGAAAATTATTTGAATTTACTGCCGTCTACTTCGATTCATAAATTAGAGATGAATTTCATACTCACATTACTATCAAGTTGCCAGATCAAGCAAAAACTTTACTAGCTGTTGTCACAAAAATCGCTTTTCTTAACATAAATTTTTATCAATTTTCCAAGTAATTAAATTTGTTAATAAAAATGTCTTAAGTAAATTATTGAATTTAAATGTTTTTTTTTTTCAAATGAATTTATAATTTGTTTTTGAAAATACACAATTTAAATAATTTCCCTTTTCCTGAAGATGCCACCAATAAAAAACAATATTCTTTTTTTAAAACCTGACCTAGTGCTTAATAAATTAGAAAAAGAAAATTAAAATTAAAATTATTGAATTAAAATTTATTTTTGGCTTAGATTCATTTTTTTAATTTCTTAAAAACTTTTTTTTTAAAGAAAGAAAAATTATTTTACAAATGTATGCGAACGTTTTTCAAAGAAAATAAGAAAAATTAGGCACCATCAGAGTGTAATGCTGCATTTTCATCAGCATTCTTCCCATCTATCTACCTTAGGTTGCGTACATTGTAAACATCATCTGTTTAACCAACTAATTTTGTAAATAAAAATGCGAGGAATATTCATGTCAGTATTAATTTGGTTAGACGAAGCCGCTGTTCCCTTTGTAACTTGTCCTTGTCCATTTGTTTTTGCTTTTGTATCAACCATCGATGATCTCGAATGCAATTTTTATTACTCGTAATTCTTACTTGTTTACTCACAACATTATAGATAATCTCCTTATTTCATAAAAATTAAATTATAATTATTTTAATAAAAATTTGAATAATTTTTTTTATCACTGCAAAATGAGCAACTTTGCGAAATAAAAATTAGATTATAGGTTCTAAGCGAATGGTTAATTTCTTTACGTTTGCTATTGTCAATTAAGAAATTTAAGTTCTACAATATGGTTAGTCAAAGAGCTTATTTTCGACTCTTCTCGTTCTTTTTTTATTTCCATACTTATTAAATTTTAAATTGACAACATATTTGTCACTTTTCTAATTACTCGTTTGTTTCTCTTAGTTGCAAAATAAAACAAGCTAAGAATTGTTGTCGTTGTTATCTTTTTGTTTGCTTAACACTCGACCATTTGTTTTATACTGTTATACCACTCGCTGCTGCAATTTCTATCTATAGGCGATTTTAAACGTCTAGATTTTTTTAATATGTAAACATCTGTTATCTTTTATACAGGTATTTAGCAAATATGGATATGAACTAGAAAAAGCTTATTCCGATCCATGCTTAATGTGTTTTTCGTAAGCAATTTTAGTTAAATTTTTGTGTTGTTGTTAAATCTTAAGGAATATCTTTTGTTTTAGAAATGTAAAGATGATCAATCTACCTTAATAACAATATAGTAAACAATAGAAAAATATAATTTTTGAAATTATATAAAATTATTCTGGGAATCGTGAAATTTAAAATAAAATTTTATTTATTCTTTTTTTAATATCTCAAAATTAACTTTCTTTGTTTTGGACAGTTTAATAACAAAATGCTTCAGTGATAAAAAAATAATATTTGAATATTATTTCCACAGAACTAAAATCAAACAACTGCCATTTTTTGGAAAATTTTGAAAAAATAAAATAATTTTAATTCATTAAAAATTGAAAAAGTTTTTGAAAAACAGGCACAGTTTATGTTCCATAACAATAAATATAAGATAAACGACATTTCTTGTTTTACAGTTCGGTTAAGTTTAAAACAATAAAACTTCATGGCATAAATTTCCAAACACTATGAAGCGAAAAGTTAACAAAAACTTGCCCCATATAATTTTTTTATTTAGTCTTTTTTGTCTGGATTTTGTCACAAGTAAACAAAAGCTGCACGTGTGTTGCGTCAATTTGGCACACAGCCAAATCAAAACTTTTTTTCTATACCGAGATGGAAATTTAAAATTTCAAAAAAGAAGTTCCCCCAAAAAAAATTACTCGTTTAGCAAATGTTCCCATAAGGAAGAAAAATCGATTTCAATATTAAAACGATTTAAAATCGACAAAAGCTGTTGATGCTCTTTTTAAAGTTAAAAATGTTTGATCTTCAAAATACTTGAAATCATTTAGATTTTATTGTTTATTTAAAAAAAATCGAATAATAAAATTATTGATATTTGTCGATTGGATGGAATTTGTAAAACCATTTACTTTTCAAATCGATCAATTTTCCTCATATGAATTTGAATTTATTTAGAAACTACTTTTAAAATAGCTTTCAATAAAAAATAATTAAAATATTTTTTTACAAGTCTATAAATTGTAAGTAAGATGCAGTGAATTTTCCATCCCCGAAACGAACCTTATTTAGAATGAATAAGAAAGCACCATCATTTAACAGGGAATATTAAATAAACAAATTTTCTTGCAATAGAATATATAAATATTCAAAATAAAAACACCTGTAAAAAATATATATTTTTTTAATGGAAGAAAATTTATTAAAAATAAATATAAAAACATATTTAACAAAGTACGAAGAAAAATATAAAAATATAAGAGAACTTTTAAAATCAAATGTTTATTTTTTCATGTATAATTTTACTAAGAAAGAATAATTATTTTTAAATGATGTGTTAATCATTTAAGAAGTGTTTTTTTTTTTAAATTTATAATAAAAAAAATATTGGTTTTTAAATAAAAATTTATTTTATGTTAGAAACAACTCTTAACTGATATAAAAAAGCTTTGGTAGATTGGTCCTTGTGTGAAATTGTAGTTCTGTTTAGTATTAATTAATCCACTGGATATCAAAAGGTGTCACGGTTTCACTAAAAAAAGAAACAAAGTGCTTCTTTACCATATTTTGATCCACGCCTTGATTATCAAGTAACTAATTTAGCCGAAGCTGTTGCACAAAGAACAAAGTTTTGAACAAATTTGTGTCCATATTGCCATTCGCAAAATTTCTCTTCAAGACGAATATTAAAGAAACCATCCATGAATTGCTTTAACCAAAGGAGACATTTTTTTAAAATGATTTTCGAGAACACATGCTTAGAATTTTTGTAGAGGGGGTTTTAACGAAAAAGAAAATTAATAATTATTCCATAAGAAAAAAATAATATGGAGGTGGCAGGGTCAGGACTATCTCTAATTTAAATTGACAAAAGTCACTTTAACTTAATTGACGCCGTTGGAATAATATTGGCTTAAAGATGAAGATATTTTCCATGATACAAATTACGTTGGTGAAATATGATGCAGTTTCAAATGAGTCAGTGATTATGAGCTATTAATTCAGACTTACATCTTTTTGTATTTGAGTCGTCTATTGATTAAAAGGGAAAACGATATGAATGCTGGGGAGTGGCAACTTCTTTTGCATCCCACCTCCTATAAAATCGTTAGAATTATGTGTTTCGAAAAGTCTGTAAGATATTTTTTAATCTGGGTTACAATTAAATAGGACGAAGTATCTGTTAAAAATCATCACTAGAAAAATTATATAGCGGATAACAAATCGGCCATCTTATTTTATTTTAGTTTTTATTTTACATCAGTCATGACCAGCGTTGCCAGATAGTACATAAATAAAGAGTTGGGTAAAGCAGAATAACTGTCTTTATGCAAAAAAAAGGTCGATTAAACAACAATAGAACGCTTTTGTATTTTAATCAGTGGACCAACTCTACTTATGCATCCTGCACATAACCAACGTCCTTAACGTCATCATAAAGAGGGAAAATCTGTAAAAGTGCTATACGAATGGGAGATATTATCAACACGAATCTTTATCTCTTTGTGCACTACTTTATCACTAGGATACCTGGAGGTACAAAAACCCTCTAAACAGTGAAATGGCAATACTGGAGGCTGACATCTACGATCATTAATTTCAAAGATTAATCACAATCCTAAGGAAACTACCGAACCATCCTGCAGAGCAAAATCTACTCAAATTATTTGTTGCATCATTAAGAAGAAAGAAGAAGTAGAAAGGCTAAAAAAATCTTTGTGATGTCTAAAAGCCAGCTGGCTCTGAAAGCCTTAAAGTCGAGTGACATCTCTAAACTAAATTAGTGCCCATAACATTGATGTTTTCTGCCAAGTGCCTGGTCGTGAAGTGCGTGTTGACTGTTAAATGAGGTGTTCATCGCACTTTAGTAGGACCCTTCCTTAGCATTAAATTTGCTTATTCTGCCAAGAAAACGAGTTCCCTGAGTTGAGTTAGACTTTACTTACTCCTATAGAGCTAGATCTTATCTTAATTAAACGAAACTATGTATTTCGTTGCTTGGGAAAAAATTTCAGAGGTTTCTAGTGATCAATAAAAAGCTCAGGTTAATTAACGGATAGTTGCCCGAACACTATAATTTTAGATAGCAAATTCGAAAAGTAAATAATGCTATTTTTATAGTCTCCCGCAGACTATGGTTTAATTCACATTCACAGTTAATCTTGTCTCAGTCAAACAAAGACTCCTCAAGACAACCAAGGGGTCACCGTTGACATGGCCGATTTATAAACAATCTTTAATCACAATAAACTATTTATAACATTGAGCTCTTCTTAAGCAAAAGAGTACATACTTGTTATAGTGATTGATCTAGTTTGATAAAGATCATTCGAGATTTTTCGGTACTAAGAATTTAAAACAATTTCTTTTATATTTAAAGTTGTCAAAAATTTTATACATTTCTTTATTTATACTCACTTTTCAAATATTTTATTTCTTTTACATCAAAAAGTGCATTTTATGGGCCTTAATTACCTGGAAGTAAAAAAAAAATAAATAAAATTTAATACCATAAAGAAATTCATTTGCAATTAAAATTCAAACTTTTCACTCTTTTTTTTCTATTAAAATTTGTGACATTTTCCATTAAAATTTTTCTAATCGAATATCGCAGCAAATAATAAAGTGGCTGCTTTTATTTGATTCTTTATTTATTTTTAAACATCAAAAACAAAAAAAAGGAAAAGCCGCCCAAAACACTCTCCATTCATAATCAAAGAAAATAATTTTGTGTAGAGCAGACATAAAGAATGTGATTTAAGGAACAAGAAATTCCTAGCTGACTCATGGGTTAAACGCATTTTATTTTTGTTAATAATAAAATTATTTATTTATTTTCTTGGCCTTCGTCTCTTTAATTTTGTTTAGGCTTGGAAAAAATAAAATCTATATCTGTGAAATTATAGCAGGCCAACGTTTTATTTATAGTGACATTTGAATTAAAGACACAAAAGTCACAAAGTCGCTTTATACAAACTACTTGATAAATTTTAAATATACAGGGCTAAGATAATGTTGATATTTATTTTAATTTATAACAATGCCTTTAAATCCAAATTATTGTTTGAAATGACACTAGTGTATTACCCCTGGCATTTTGTGGGAAAACGTCAGTAATGTTTCTTAACACTGGTGAAATACATAAAACTCTCTATTTGTCATATTGTTGCATTTTATTTATTTATTGGGTTCTTTTTTGTTATAAATTAAAGCACAGCAATTAATTATTACTTTCTTTGAAGTTTATTTTTTTTAAATAAAGTGTTTAAAAACACTTACTTTACTAATATGCACACAGTTTCTGTGTTTAAAGTTTCGCTTAACGCTGCCATACAAATCACAATTGCGTTTTCTCTTTATAAGCGAGTTAAAACGCCTATATTCTTAAAATATGTAAAGATCTGACAGCTTTTTTTATTTAATTGTGTTAATGCATTACAGCTATTCCCGTAACAATACAATAATATAGCATGCGATAAATTTTATTTTCACACAGAAATAATAAAAACTAAATATTTAATTTTGGGCTTCATAACGGTGTTCAAACCATTACATTACACAGTATTAAAGATTTAAGAAAATAAAATATTCATGTTATATAAATATAGTTTTTATTTAGACCTTTTAATTAAATATATTTGATTTAATTTTGTTCTCCTGATGATGCTACACAATGGAGTAGCAAAGTATCGAAAATTTATATATAAATAATAAAGACCTGGTGCTTAAAAAATTAAAATAAATTAAATCATGTTATTTTATTCAAATATAATTTAAGCACTTTTTATCAACGCGGAGATTTAATTTAGAACAAATTTCTTTTATTACCCTGTGATTTTAAATTCTTTAAAAATAATTTTATATTCAAACCTATAAATTGATATAAAAACACTTACACTTACACAAGCGCTTTCCAAAAATTTTTTTCTATCTACTTTAATTTTGTTGGAATATCGCCTGGATATTGGTTATGTTAATTGATTAACATAGCTATGTTATCGTAACAGAATGTAACTGGGATTATAAATTCTAAAATTAAACTTCATACACATACATCACGCATGAATTTCCTCTCTTCCAGAGCCTTAATAAAAGCTATTTTTGCTATTTACCGAATAATATGAAAATAGTTTTGTTTAAGAAGCTTTTGTCTATAAAACCCTAGTTAACCTATTATTACTATTAAATTATTTCACTTGCATTTTGCTCAATTTTCTAAATTAAATATAAAATAATTAACTTTTAACAGTAACAATCAGACCTCTATTGCTTATAGAGAGTTTTGTCCCCAAACAAAAATTATTTTATTTTATTTTATTTTTGTTTTTAGCTCTGAACCCATCTTACTTGAAGCAGATTTATTGTTTAAATTAATAAAATTTGTAATAATCTTTAATACTTTAATAAATTCATGAAACATGGCAACTAAATTTTGAAAGTATTGAATTACATACGAATTGTGAAATATTTTTAATACGATTTAAAAACAAACAAAAAATTTATTTATAAGTAACAACCACAAAATAAAACTTGAAACTTTTAAAATCAACAAATCAAACTGATTTCATTGAACGAATAATGAAACCTTATATTTGTATAAACAAGAACTTTGCATAATATTCTGAATATAATATAATTAAATATAATATTTGTTAAAAGTATTAAAATATCATGAAATCATAAACTCTGAATATTTTAGCAATAAGCTTAAATAAAGCCGCTCTTTTCATGTTTTTTTTTTCGCATAAAATCAATTTAATTTTAATTTATTTATTTACACATACATATAACATAAAATCAATAAAGAAAATTTTTTATCTTATCAAAATTACAAAAACAACGAAAAAAAGCAAAAAAGAAATAAATATTCGTATTTTCTAACAGGTGTGAGTCATTAAAAAAATATTAAACATAAAATATTCCCTGCTGCTGAGATATTATTATAAATAATAATCGGATAACCGAATAAAAATTATTCGAATAAAAATTATTCGGTTATCCGATTATTCGTTTAATCGATTATTCGATTAAAATTAATATTTTTTTTCGAGGAATTAATCTTTTAATTTAAAAAAAAAAATTTTTGTAACGAATAATCGATTTTTTGTTTGATTGTGTTGATATAAGAACCTCATTTTCAAAAAATATATATAAAACTATAAGTTTTGGAATCTTTTTTTTAATTAGGGTAAAAGTTATGTCAAATCTTTAAACATCCACAAATTAACAAAAAAAAAAACTATTCGTATTTCTCGTAAAATTCGCTATACCCTCTAAATCAAGAAATATTTTTATAAATAAACAAATACTTACAATAACATTTTGTATTCATAGATAATATTTTTTTTTTTTGCCATTTTATTTTATTCTCAATACAAACAAGAAATAGTGTATCACATTACAACAAATCATTCTATAGAACATCTTTTCGCAATTTGGTTCAATAGTTTCAGATTACTCATTCCGATAGATATGAATACGAAATACATAAAAAATTAAATAAGCAAGCAAAGCAATAAAAAATTAATATTTTACACTCAAAAAAAAATGTCTTTTAACAAACTTTTTAAATCTAAACTAAATATTGAAACATTTTTAAAGAGCAACGGAAAAATTTCAAAATCAATTTTTATTAGACCGACCTGTTCCAATTTTGGCCTAGATAAGGTTTATTTATATTAATATGCTATAAGAGGAGCAAAGGGAAGGTGTCAGCTCACTTAGGTCAAGATTGGGTACCCGTCTGTTTCATCTAGAATGATTAGGGGAAAGAGGTGCCTGATGAATAGAAACGGATCCACCAACTCCATTGCAAACCAAAGACATATAAACTATTTTTCCCAGCTCATTATTATGTCTCCTGCAGCTGTCGCTTGTTGGTATGTTCATCATTTTGACGTGTCCAGCAATTGTGTATTTCGAAACCTAAGAATTTGTTAAGCTTGATCAGTATATTAATTGCATTTCTGATACGCTAAGCCAATTTCTCTTATCCAGATCATAGGAGGCAACCTTAAAGCGTTGTTTACAGGACTCAAGCGGGAAACCAAAGAATCCATTAGTATCTCTTTTCTATAGGAGTGCACATATTTTGACGACCCTGTCAACAGCTGCCAGTACTATGTCACTCAACCCAAACTAGTGCTAATATAGCGAATGTATCGTTATCCGTTTTAGGTAAGTCCAGCATTGTCAAAAAGGATTCGTAGACATGCCAACACCCATCAGGGACTTGTTTGCGGCTGTAATGCCGCTATTTGTATCGCAGACAAAGCAACCTTTGTTTGGGAGCCTGAAATAAACTTAAGCCTTCGCATTTTTACAGACATTTTTAGAGACAATCGTGAAAATACTTTGACATGTCTTTCGAAATTGTCCAAAAGGGAAGCATCAAACCTCCTATTAAAGATGGGTAGGGAGTGCTTTAATTCATTTGTTCCATGTGCTTCGTGAGCTAAAATTTCATTCAAGGGCATGGCAGCTGTGATCAAAGTCGCCACTTTTTACCTGACTATCTCAAGACGAAAGTAGTTCGATATCCTACCATGGTCCTCCACCAGATTGCATCACCATAATATAAAGGCGATTGATGGCCGCTACATTTAGCCAATAGACGTTACGAGGTCTTGTTTCCCAAGAGCCTTAGAATTTTTTTAAGGTCACTTTTAACTTATGTATGTAAAATTTATAAATGGAAAAGTTAAGAAAAGTGGGCGGGGATTCCAACATACAAAATGCACTATATAGTTCTCATTTTATATGCCGACTTTATAAGAAGGAGAATCTTGAAATTTTATGCATAATGTAACTGTTAATAATGCGCGTGATCAGACGAAAAACTCATGAAATTGTAACAGTGGGCGTGACATTTTCCAGTTCACTGTTATCATGTGCCTAAAAAATTATAAGGAGTAATATTTGGAGATTTTGTGCAAGTAACTCTGTTGCTAATACGAGTATCTACTTATTGTGTTTTCTATCAAAAATTTTACCCGTAGGCGTGGCACCTGTAATGCAAAATAAACAGACAAAATATAGCAGTGGTATTTTTTTAAAGAAGTAACTTTATTCACATGTTTGAAATGTTAAATCTCATACAAAAGCCAATTGCGTTAACATAGTTCTGTTAACAGGTTTACATAGCGCTGTAAGGCATATAATTCGAGGGATTATATATTTAAATTGGAACTGTGGCCACATTTTTGGATCAAATGGAACCGATCAAAATGCAAAATATACTTGGAGTCATAAAAGGGTGCAACTTCTTAAAAATCCATCAATTTCTATCCGCCCATCTTCTACCGTTTTCCTGCAGTTCATCGTCAAAAAAATTTCAAATTTTTAAATTTTTAAATCTTTAAAAATTTCTATAAAAATTCGATTTTTAATACCTATGAAGTACTATGATTCATAAAAGGGTATAATTTCTATACAATCCATCAATTTTTATCCGTCTATCTTTTACAGTGCTTCTTGTAAAAAAAAACGCTTTACATGTGGAAACCTGTAAAAATTTTATAACATATTCGCTGTTTTACAATGTTCGTAGAAAATTAGTAAACCAGGCAGCTCTTTGCATTTTGCTCGCCTCCATTTAATCAAAAAGTGTAGCCACAGTTCCAATTTGAAAATATACCCCCAGGATATATATGCCTTACAGCGCTATGTAAACCTGTTAACAGAACCATGTTAACGCAATTGCTTTGTGTCGAAATTTATCTTCACACACATCTTTTTTCACGATAAGTAATGTCCAGACATTAATGTGTTTTAACGCTAAAGCTCTCAAGGTACCTCCAATAAAAACTATTTAATTGTCATTGTGTATTTGTCATTGTGTATTTATAGCGAGATTATTAATGTAAGTTTTTTAATTATTTTTTTTTTTTTTAGTTTATGTAGAATAAGTGTTGTTCAATTTGGAAAGTAAAAAATAAATTTAATAAATTAAATATTTTTTACAATTTCTATGCAATTTTTATTTCAAAGGGCAGCGAGCAATGCCGGGTTGAAGCTAGAACAGCTTATTTTGGTTTTATAAACTTATAATAAAAAGGAAGTGTAAAGGTACGATCAGACTAGTCAAATATTTGACAAAAAAAGAGTGTAACCACAATGTTTATTATTTAATCTTTCGTGGCACTTATCATTATGAAAGACCATTAATAACATAAAAAATGCGATACTTTAGCTTTTGCATTGAGATGGATCTTTTATTTCTTCATAAGCAATAATTTAGGAATTTCGGAATTACGTCTTTTTGGTCAAATATTTGACTAATCTGACGGTACCTAAAGACTAAGTCACTTCAATTTCTCCCAGTGTACTTTTTTACTGACTTTTATTTGTTTTATAACTACGCAAAAAAAATTATTGAAAATGAAACAGAAGAAGCACTAAACGTGACGTAATGGAGTTAATTTATCTTATCTGTTTTTTTTTTCAAGTTCTCATTTTATTTACAAAATTTAATTCTTTTCCAATGACACATTTGTGAAATGGGGTAAATGGCATTTGATGTTTGTGTTTTTTTATTTTTTCTTAACATTGAGTTTACCATAATTTTATGTTTTTCTTTTCCTTGTTGTAGCAGATTTTTATTTTTATATTTTAGATAAGAGCCAACTAGCAAGACAAGTTCCTACAAAAAACAAATTCATTAATCTAAAAAATAAACAGAATATGTTTCCAACTTTAATTCAATGAAATGAATAAATAAAAAGAAAATATAAGATTTTTAGGAAAACAAGATCAAGGTTATTCTTAATGCGTGTTTTATAGGTTTTATCAATTCTATATAGATGTGCGTGAAAATAAAATAAAAAACAATTTTTTCAAATAAATAATTTTTTTGTTAAAACGTTTTTTAATATCTCATTCTCAAAAAAAGCTTCGTTTTATTATTAGAATGTAAATGAATGAATCATGGAAAATTTAATTCAAAGACAACTTAATTGACATGCGCTGCTTTATAAAAACAATATGTTTCTTTCGGCAACACCTTTACTTTCTGCAGGCATTTTACTAAAATTTATTTTTTCTTTTTTTCTGTGTAAAAAAAGAAAATTAAAAAATTTATTTTAAAAAGTTAAAATATGAAGATTCTTAATTTTTAATATTTAAAAAATATGTTTAAACTAATTTTACCATTTATGTAAAAAATAATATTACGAATTATCTGCTGCCTTAAAGCTCGGAGATTGGTCGGTCACCGCAAACACGTCTTTTCTTTGCGTGGTGCATGACAAATACTTCGAAATGTTATTTGTTTTGAGCAAGAAAAAATTTTCTACCTTTAAAGTATTTGCCTAAAGAAGGCAAATGTAATATAATGGAAAAACAAGTAATAATTAATAAAAAAATATTTAATTATATGAACGTTAACATGCTGGTCAGCATATGTCTTCATAATTAATCCATTTAAGTTGTGGTATGAAACTTTTTCACATTTATTTTCTCTTATCCAAAAGTATTTCGTTTTTTCTCTTTTTCTTTTCTTCTAAATTTCATACAGTTGAGAACAAAAAAACGTAACGCTAGATTATTTAAATGTTCCTTTGATAGAACATTTTTTATTCTTTATCCTCTACAATGATTAAATGGCAAAAATAGCATTTTTTACTGTTTAGCTAAATTCAAATCGATCGAAAAAAAAATTTTTTTGGAACCTTAACAAATCAAATGCATCTCTGTGCTGCATCTGAAGCGCATGTGTGGTTAGTCTGCGTTGCCGAAAAACAGCTGCAGACGCTCATTCAATGCGCAGACAAAAAAATTGATGCGGAGCTTTTTACGTCCGCAATTGAAAGAATCTTATTTAGTGAGCTAGCAATTGATGAGGACGTTTTTACAACCCCAATTGCTAATTGTATAAATCAGTTACTGTTTTAGTCTCTGTACTGGCTTCTGTGGGAGAGACGGGCAATTCCGACATGAAGTTATACCTCCAATTGATTTTCCGTACTCTCAGGCAATAGCTATCTACGATAAGAGAGCCGGATAATTCCGACACGAGGTTATACCTCCAACTGGTTTTCTCTTGATCTCTGTCAGGATCTGACTACTGTTAGAGAGACACGTCAATCCGACACGAGATTACACCTTCAACTGGTGCCCGTTCTCTCTGACAAGAATTAATTTTTTGAGTACACTCAACCCGAGGTAATACCTCCAACCGGTTGCTCGTGCTCTCTGTCAAGAGCTAGTTTTACACAACTATTGTGTGTGACAGCCGTCTTCCTGATCTCTCAACATTAGTTGAACGTGTGAGACAGTTGTCTTGATGATTTTTCAGCTCGTTACTATCAAGAGCCGCTAACCACCATCCCAAACTGTAGGCGTTACCACCAGCACCCTTTAACTAAATAAAGAGATACGATTTATAACGTAAGGAGAAAGAGAGGTCTTTTTTTATTCACCGCTGAGATTTAAGCAAATTTATTAACGACCCTGGACTCCGCTGAAGCTACCCTAGCGACCAGCGAAAACGTGTCGTTACAATATCAAAAAAGATAATTCTCATCTATCGCATCAGCCATTTTTGTGATGCGTGTTTGACGTTTGTTGCGCATCATAAATATCTGCCATGTATTTTGGAACACATGACATTTGCAATGATGTCAACTGATGCATTTTCAAACGTACTGCGCATCAGCTACGGCGCAGTAATGCATTTCCGAAAAAACCCAGGAAAACAAAAAGTTTTCCATTGATGAGTTAAGACGTCTGTCAGAAATCAACAGAACAAAGTTTCTTTTTAATCAAAAATTACAATATTCTGAACGTAATAAATAATTTGCGGAGCATAACATTTTTTTAATTTATTTTTAAGGAAAAGTGTTACGGAAAAGCACGCTATATCCCTCTTTCTCATTCTCTCGCTTCCGCTTTCTCTCTCACTCTTCCTTTTTTGCACTTCACCTCCCCTTTCTCTCTGTGACTCTCTCTCTCTCACTCTGATACTTCTTTTAACGAAGTTTAGGACAAATTGATTTTTAAAATCCTTGAGAGGTACTGTTCTTACGCTGCAAAAGAATTGCGTCACGCTCATGATAATAAAACAACAAATAAAACATTAAAAGAAATTAAGTTCTCTACATTTATGTGAAATCGAAAGAATACTTTGTATTTGTAAAAACCATAACAATTTTTTTCGCTTTAGTAAACAATTAAAAACGTTCCGAAACACGAACTTATACCAATGGAGACATTTTGGTAAGCAGCTGATGGAAGTTTACCTTAATCCCTTAATAGTGTAGAGTTTAATACGTCTGACTAAGCTGGACCGAATGATAATAAATCTAAGAGTAGGTTGTCAGCGCAACGTGTAAGCGCCAATCTGTTCTTTTACTCGAGACTTACGTCTCTTGATGGACGATCGCCATCTTATTTCGTTTCCACACTCCAACGACGTAATGCATATGAAACCTGGACTAATTAACAATTCAGTACAGTGTAAATTCTTGTACAAAAGAAAGACTCCTTAAAGACTCTCTCTTTGCAGCCTGCTTTATTTCGATTGTAGAAGAATTAACTGAAATATGACGAAGTTCCGTCAAAGGTATCTTTAATTAACTGAATTAACTATGGTCTGGTTTTCAATTAAACTGCAGCTTTAATCCTGGTAATGATTTGAAATATTTCTAAATTTATTTTTTATCCACGGCAATAGAGCTAAATACTATTCTTTTATCAGTGTACTTCGTTGACTAGCTCCAATATAGATTTTTAAGAACTTAAAGCCGATATATAAGAGGGGTGAATCATTTCTTACGCCATTTCAAAAACTGTGGCATTGCAATTTAGAGACTTGAAAATCTTTTCACGCCCTACACATTTGCCTTTCGAAAAGCTTTGGAATCGACCATGTTCGCAGTACATTAATTCTTATTTTGTATGTTTTATTTCTATTTACTTTAATTTGTATTACGACACAAATAAGAATTAGTATCGGAGAAAAGAGAAAGGCCCGCGGTAATTCTAAGTTTATCTTGACTTTGATATTGATCTTGAAGTCGATATTGATCGAGAAAAGTTTAGGCAAAAGTGCTCCGTGGCACACTCTTTTAAACGACTTCAAAATTTTGACAGTCTCTACTTAATTTCGTTAATATCTTATGGAACGGTACTATGTTTTCCAGAGGAAGGTCTTGAGTAAAACGTCTCTTACGGAAGCTACACTACCGGTTGTTAAGTTTACTGATAGACAAAATACTTTACGAGGGCTGCTCTATATATTTCTGGCCTAATAGTGAAAATGCGAATATTTATAATCAAAAATGGTTTTATTGTTTTTCAAAGTATTCTCCAGCATGATTTATACACTTTTGCATGCGCTCAAACCAGTTGTCGAAGCACTTTTTTCACTCCGATTGAGACACTTGAACACTTCAACAGCTTCTTCTGGCGACGAAAATCGTTGACCACGCATTTTTTTCTTGATGTGCGGAAACAAGAAGAAGTCATTAGGTGCCAAGTCAGGGCTGTACGGCGGATGACCCATTAATTCGACGTTTTGGCCGGTCAAAAACGCTCTGGTTTGAGCCGATGTGTGAGAGCTCGCATTGTCATGGTGAACAATGATTCGTCTTCTCTTGTTGGTTTTTCGAATTTCTCTGATGACTTCAGGCAAACAAATTGTAGTGTACCACTCACAAGTGACCGTTCTACGTTGCTCAAGCGGAACAGTCGCCACATGACCAGTTTTGCCGAAGAAACAGGCGACCATTTGCTTCGAAGTGCTTCTTCCACGAACAACTTTCGTTGGATTTTGCTCGTCTTTGAAGACTCACACGGCCGATTGTTGTTTCGTTTCGGGCTCATACGCATAGATTCATGATTCGTCACCTGTGACGATTTTATAAACGTCTTTTGAAGCACCGCAATCGTATTTTTGCAACATTTCTTTGCACCAATCGACACGAGCCTTTTTTTGAGCGACTTTCAAAATGTGCGGGATCCAATGAGAACAAACCTTTTTTACGGCCAGGTGTTCATGCAGTATCGAATGTATGCTGGTGGAAGAAATGTCCAAGGATGTCTCTATCTCTCGGTATGTCGCATGTCGATTTTACATTATGAGTTCACGCACGGCATCAATGTTCTCTGGCACAACAGCCGTTTTTGGACAACCTTCACGGAATTCTTCTTTGTGTGAGCTTCGGCCACGATTAAATTCATTATACCCTTTTTTCACAGTGCTATAGGATGGTGCTTCATCGCCATACAAAGACTTAAGTTCATCAATGCACTCTTGTCGTGATAATCCATGTCGAAAGTTGTGAAAAATTATGGCACGAAAATGTTCACGAGTTAATTCCATTTTTTTCTATATTAATTTTTTCAAGTCACTGTAAACAACACAAATAATGGTCGTACGTCAAAACGTTTTGAGTACGATTATGCTTAAAAATGACAAACTTTCCAATGGAAATGTCAGATTGCACTTGGCAGCACTCAGTGTTGCCAGGCCAGAAATATATATAGCAGCCCTCGTACAAGATGGACACTAGTTTGCTTTCCAACACTATCTAAAAATGCTTTAAAAAATCAATTGGTTGGTTATTATCGATGGCCACTAAAAGTTTTCGTTTCCCAACACTTTTTCGAGTTGCACGGTAATACAACTTTTTAATTTAACAATTTCTCATAAAAATCTTTCTTCTTCTAATTTAATACACGGCATTTTTTTCAAATTTAATTAATTGTTTATGGTTTTAACTCTGCCATGTCAAAACATGTGTGTGTATGTGTATTAAGTTTTTGTATTTGTGATAGAGGTGACACTCCCTGTAAAATTAATCTTTAATTTGAATATCTATTTTTTTTTTTGTTCTTTCTACACTTTGGTCAAAAAGTTGTTAAAATTATTGTTTTTTGTTTTTTGTATCGCGTGTTAACAAGTTTCTAAATAGATATTCATATTCAATAGGTTTTCTTTATTGTTGCAACATACCACTTGAAGTTGGTTGTAGCCAAACACTCCTACATTTGTTTTCTTTTTTTATTATTTGATTTAATGCAAATGCAGTAAAAAATATGATTTTAAATGTTAATAGGTTTGTTATTTTTTATTATCAACACTGGTTTTATAGGGTGATTTTTTAAGTATAAAAATTTTAATAATTTTTTTGTGTCCATCAACTCAAATATATTTTAATGAAATCATCATTTTATAAAGCGAATTCTAGTACTCGATTTATTTTTAGAATTATTTGAATTTTTCTATAGAACTCGTCTTCGATTTCTACGTAATCATTAACGATGGCAATCACATAAGGTATGTTTCTTTGTACTTTTGATCCTTAATCGTTCGCCAGCTATTCTGGAATTTTTTTTATTAGGACCAACACTCAGCGGATGACTCCTACTTATGCAATGCATTGTGCCAGAACTAGGAAATTAGGTTGTGGGTAGGGGGATAGAGGGATAGAGGGATAGAGGGAGTAGTGCTTGTAGACATTTGATTTAAATTTTTGCACATTGAATGTGACAGAAAGGACCTCTACAGAGAGTTTATCCTACATAGGAACTGTTTGGCTTAAAAAGGTATTTCCTTTGTAATGCGTAGTACGATTCACTGGCCAATCAACCACTGGTCAAGCACGCACTGCGCTCTTGATGCAGAGTGTGTTGCACATACGAAATTGCGGTTTGAAGGAATAACTTCTCTGATTTCGTAAGAGCACATTCCGTTGTAGTAACGATAAAACAGTTAAACACATCCCACATTGCGTCGATGCTCCAGGGAATCAACAGAGCTGGATACCCTCTGTCACCGTAAGCGGTCGTGTAACTCCAAAATAGACTCTTGAGCACCGGTCCATACATGAAAGTTGTATTCCATTTTAAGTCTGATAAAGGTGATATAGATAGCGAAGCGATCAGATGGAGAGAAGTATTTCTAACACCGTCACGTCTTTTGCGACATGAAAAATATGCTTGTTCCACTGAACATCGCATTGAACTTTCATGCCAAGAACATCGAGAGGTTCTGATTCTAAAGATTAGATAGCTCATTTAGCCGTACACTTGTGCCAAAGCAAAGAGCACTAGATTTTACGAGGGTCAAATTAAACTCTGTTTGCAAGGCCTTATTGGGGGATTACCAAAAAATCGCGATTGAGGGTACCGTCCATGTGCTTTCTCATAGCCTCAATTTCCGGAAGCCTTGGCCTATTCCGAAATGAATATGAATGGCATATGCCACTGTCATCTGCGAAATAATAGATACGGTTGGAAGTCTGACGTAGAAGGTTGTTAAGAAAAATAAGAAATAGGGTAGGAGAAAGGACGAAACCTTACGGTACCCCTGGATTTATCTCGAACTTGTTTGATGAGATGCCATCTAAAACGAATCGTATAGTGCGATCCCTCAGAAAGCTCAATATAAGTCGAGAGAAGCTATCACTGATACAAAAAGCAATAAGTCTTGATATGAGTGCACCATGCCACACTTTATCAAACGTCTTGGATATACCTAAAGTCACCACCTTACTCTTCCCGAAATTGGTTTAAAACGATTTTTCCAAAAGAAAGGACAGTTAATCAACCGTATAGCGTCCCCTACGGAAGCCGTACTGTCAGTCACTAAGTAATCTGTCGGACTCCAGATATTTCACAAGATGAGAATTAAGCATACTTTCCATAATATAAGTAAGTGCTGAGTAAAATGCGATTGAGCGATAATTTTCAGGGTTGCTAACCTCTCCATTTTTTAGGATTGGTGTTACATTAGCAACCTTCCAACATAATGGGAACTCAACAACATGGTACAAAATGCTGAAAAGTTTTAATTTTCAGTTAAGGTGGAAGGCATTTGCAGTTTTTAATAACGTTTCCTGTCATCAGTAGTGAAAATGAACCTATTTCGCCTTTATGTTTATGTATTATAACTGTGTAAAGACAATAAAAGTTTAGTCCACAAATAGCATTTTTTAACAATCTCTTTCGTTTTACAATGGCCCACCTTTCAAGGGTCGTATGTAGCTTCCTTTAAAGGCCCTCTTATTTCGAAGTGTTAAATTTTGAAATTGTTCACCTTAAAACCATATTTTTCAATCCTTCCAGAGGGTGAGGATCCCAATGATCCCTCAAGGTATTTAACCCCTTTCGTAGCTCGAAATTATAAAAATTATCAGTACCAACTCCATTTCCTAAATCTCACCCTGTTCGAATCATCTCATAACAGTTGAAAGATCTCATAACAGAAAAGATACGACTGTCATTCGGTTTTTGCAAAAAGTTTTACAATTATGTTACACGATTTGACGCTTATTTTGTAGCATAACACAAAATGATTTTCGTTAATCAATAAATTAATTTCAATATGGGAAAAATTTAAAAGAACACTCTGGTGAACTAACGGAGTTCCTGTTTCTAGTTTTTGATTCATACACAGGAGAGGCCGCATCAAACTTAATCACGAAACCATGAGCGTAAGACTTATTAAAAGGAAATTCTTTTTCCCCTTTAAAAACCGAACGCATAAAAGAGCACCCTATCAATATCAATACAATTTGATAGTACTTACAAAGCTCTTGTGTAAATGAATTGAAAAAGATGGTGGAAAACATAATAAATTAAGTTGTCCAAATAAAGTTACCATCGCAACTTGAAAACAATTTTTTAATACTTAAAACGTAACCTCAAAAACACTGAATTGATTAAACTTCCCTTGGTTTTTTATTTATAAAAGACGACTATAATTTATGATGTGGTGCTTTCATTTAACCCATGTGATTTTTTGGGACAATAGAATACGCTTTTCGATATTACCATTGTCATTATAAGAAAAAAGAAATGCTATCAGTTTTTTTTTGTTTGTTACTATTGAAAAAATACGAGGACAGTTAAAAAGGAATTTAAAATATCTTCTTTTTGCTCGATAAACATAATCTAATTATTCTGTAACTTTTTTAATTCTTGCGCAGTGTAAAATTTTGGAAGGTCCTTGAAAGCGACTTTTGTTGCGAAGGTGTGTTGGGCACAACAAAAATTCTTTCTTTACCAAGTGCGAAAAATGAAGTAAATGGACCATAACTTGTATACGTGCTTGCATTCTTTCTATTGAGACTGCAGTGACCAAATAATGAAAAATAAAATTGTTGCGTTTTTCGCTTTTCCACTCACGTTGCCTTTTTTAGTGAAACATGTGCAGCCAATCAAACCAAAAAACTCTTAAGTTCCGGCTAGATTCTTACTCACAATCTTCCATTTACATTCAGGTAATTCAACCAACTACTCCGAGATGGCCATTCGCTGAAATTTTGTTACTTTCCTCTCTATATTCCCCAAAGGCATATTTGTCTTGCAAGCCTCACGATTCTGGAGAATACGGCGGAATAATCACATGAGCTTTTAGAGACTTCTAACTGAAAAATAATAGCACTTACCATTAGCCAACTACCGGTATCACATGCCGGTAGTCCGCAATTATCACGATTTTTCTTCTGATTATTAGTGCGGCCATTTGGGGAGTAAATTTATATCTGTAATTTGGACGCAAACCTGGAGGAAAAACACTTAAGCCCAATGTACTTTTGCATTGTAACCGATACTATCAATAGTGTAGTGCGAGCCTGGATAGACTCCAGCCATGATGTTAGAAAAGCTATCGCTATGCGTTTTTTGGAAGTTGGTCATCGCATTATATCTATCCAATTCTCCTTGAGTGCTCTCGGGTTATAGGAGGAACCAGTCCCCCGGTGTGTAGGCACTAAATCTCGATAGACAAGTTCGGTACTTAACGAAGGTGTAGCAAGTGTCCTTAAATAGACTAGAACTGCTTATCTCTATAGCAGTTTATTGGGTGCCTTCGGGGTACTCTTGATGGCTGTTGGTTAAGGCCGGTGTCCGCAGGGAAGGTGCGGTACCGTTTCGAATGTGCTGTTGCATTCAATAGACGGGGTGGTATAGTCTCCAAGGGAAAAAACATGGTCCTGCAATCCATGTTCTTCTTGTTGCAACTATGTTGACTACGCCTGCAGGAGGCGCTAGTCGACGATTTGTATTTCACTCAGTGGTAAGACCACGGTCAATTTAATACCAACACGGGCCAACCGGTACTGACATTAATCTTGATCACAAATATCCATCCAATATTAAGACTAACAGTTGTCACCAACACGTCTCTAATCGAGACTTTGGAATGTTTAAACTGTTGTGTTCCACTTTTTCACCTTTTTTAAGCAACTCTTACAGAGCTTCTATTCAACAGCATTTACTTTCTTTATATTTAGTGATCTATTGGGATTTGAACTCATCGTCTTTGTTTTAACAAACCAATACAGATACCAGCGCTGCTTAACATGTACCGGCTAGTTTTCGTTTTATTTTCTTGTGCCACGCACTCACACACCACAGCTTTTAGTGGTGGAGGGCAACAATTTATTCAATACTTTTTATCAAAGACACAAGCTAAATTTTGTCACAGTTAACAACAACATTATCAAATCTTCTAATTGCGTCCTCTTCTTCAAGTAATTAATGTAAGTGATTCATTTCATTATTCTATTCTAAATGCAGATGATTTTACTGCTTTTGCTTTCATTGGATCGAATGCTTCTCGGAAGCAGTTTTTTAACTGTTGAATTTAATATCTGCTAAATAAGCCCATGTTTTATCAATAGCTCAGACGTTAAGATATTTCTTTATTTTAGTGCCTTTTTAAATTAGCCTCGTATAAGACATAAATTTTCCAATAATTCTTCTTAAAAGTAAAAATAAAACTTTAAACGGTTCGCTGGATCCAAAATCAAATACACATTTTCTCTAACATTGAAACATTGTTATATGTGTATATGTATACACACAAATACACACACACACACACACACACACACACACACGAATAAATATATATGGTGTTAACATTTTCATATTTGGGTCAAAGTGTCGTTTGGTTTTGTTTATATTTTTACGACTGAATTGTTTGTCTTACTCGACTGGTTGACTGTGTCTGTCTGTATCTATGTGTACAATTCGAATGATTTTATTTCTAGTTTTCCTTTTAAAGCATCCTTCTTCTTTTCATATTTATGTCTGCGGGTCTGTCTACCTCTGTTTTTTGTGTGTGTTTATTTTATTTGTTGTCACATTTGATTAACACTCTTCCTCAATATGGACTGTATGGCTTTTTTCAGACCTTTACGATGTCTGATTATTGGCCATTTTTGTTAACTCTTTATTGACTGTTTTGACTGCGCGTTTTTTTCAATTTACTCCTTTTCTTTTTGCTTAACTTCCATGAAGTCTTATAAGGTCATTGGCATAAATTCTTGTTACTTGTAGGAACCAAAGTAACTACAACCGTTTTAGCAGTTTTGGGTCAATTGGTTATTTCGCAAGTAGGAAAATTAAACAAAAAATTCAGACGCGTATTAACAGACATCAACAATTTAAGAGAGCTACACAATTTTCTTTCCTTTGGAAATCATAACATTATAAGAATCTACCAGATGGCTTTAAATGAATCACCCTAGTGGAAGTTGAAAATGTCGTCGAATACCACCAGTTCATTTATGAGATAAAAAAACTCAATAGAGCATAAACAGAAAATAAAACAAATTAACTGACAGTAGTTTTACTGTCACACAGAAAACACACATCCAGTTTCACGAGCAACACTTTGCACTTCCGGGTGACATCAGCAGTGGAAATCGCGAATAAGCGAACCAGCACAAGCAATCAGCAAGAGCATAGAGAAAAACTGCAACAAGTAACCAAAAAAGGCATTAAAAAAAGGGTGATATAGATATTAAGGAATCAGAAGCTCTCGATTTTCTTGGCATTAAAATTCAATACGATGTTCGTTAGAACAAGCATATTTTTCATGTCGCAAAGTGAATGCTTCCTTGCCTAGATTTTCTGAAACGGTGTAAGAAATACTTCACTCCATCTATCTACGTCACCCTTATAAAATTAAAAATTAAATACAATTCTCATGTATAGGCCGGTGCCCGAAATTCTGTTTTGTAGTTACACCACCGCGTGCAGGAGAGAGCGAAGAAGCTCATCGATGACAGAAGGGTATCCAGCTCTGTTTATTTTCTAAAGCATCGACGCAAAGTGAGGTGTGTTTTACTGTTGTATCGTTACTACAACGGAATGTGCTCTTATGAAATCAGGGAACTTGTAACTGAAAACCGTAATTTCGCATACGCAACGCGCTTTGCATCGAAAGCGTATTACTTTTTAGCCGATTGGCCACTAAATCGCACTACGCACTACAAAGAAAATTCGTTCTTTAACCGAATGGTTTCTATGTGGAATAACCTCTCTGCAGAGGACAGGTCACATTCAATGTACAAAAATTTAAATTAAATATACCCCGCAACCATATTTCCTAGTCCTGGCGCAATGCATTGCATAAGTAGGGATCATCCCCTGAGTGCTGGTCCTAATTAAAAAAAAGGATGAAAATTTAGCCTAGGACATTTAGGGAGGAGATTTAAGGCAAACATCAGCAAGAAACTGCTACACGAACCAATAACATGAGGTTGGAAGCAAGGATAACATAGAGCACACGCCAATTAACAACCGCTGCCAAAAAAATTAAAAGCAAGTAACACAGAGCCGGTAAATTATGGCCAATCCTGCGGACCTGTTTCCAGGTGAAATCGAAATCACAAAAAAATATTAAATCAGTAACCAGTCAGGTTGGAGATACCCGATAATATTATCTTTTAATTTTATTTCCAGCCAGGGGTTGAACCAGTGATCTTCATAAATCAATTAAAATTTACTTTTTCGGCTTTAGTTCATTTTTTAATTTAACTTTTATTAAGAAAAATTATTTTTCAAATGTACGCGGACATTTTCCAAAGAAAACAAGAAAAATTAGACGCTGGCAGAATGTAATGCCGTATTTTCAGGACCGCCAAATCCATCATCGGCATTCTTCGCATTTATCACCTTGATTTGCGTTTATTGTAAAATAATCGATTTAAATTTCGACTAATTGTCGAGACTAATTTCTTCTTCTACTTTAGCTTTCAAAATGAAACAAACGTCTCGATGGAGAGAAATTCCATACGAACGGTTAGGTCATCTCTGAAACAAATTCTTTCGAAATCTTATTTGGCAAGGCATCTAAAAAAGTAAGAGAATCACTGGATAACGTTTATTAAGATGAAAGGAGTTTGTTTTGAAAATATCAAACAATATTCCAAATGAAAAAATGTATCTATTTCCATATTTTTCTAAAGTTTTAAAGTTCATCTCTCGTATACGAGACGGTTAAATATTTTACTTTTTAAAATAAAAAATACATTTTTTTAAGTTTTCAAATCAATTTTAGTTTTATTTTTTTTTTAGCCTTTTTCAAACATAATTTTATATGCCAAGTTTATTATGCCAATTATTTTTAATTTAGTTTTTTATGTTAAAAAAAATTAATTTCCAAATTTATCTACGTCTGACTAACTGACAGCATAAAAATAAAAGTCGAAAAATTCTCCAAAAAAAATACATTTAAAAGCGACAAATACTTTAAATATTTGTGGCCCTGAATGTCTTAAACAACACACACAAATCTGACGTCATGCACCCCAACTACAACAAACATTAAATGAATATTTATTCACAAAAAGTAAAACAAAAAAAATTTTTGTTATTTTGTATTTTGGAAATGAAAAACCGGATTTTCAAGTCGAAAATTTCAACATCGTCAGTTTATTTGATATTAGAATTTATTCAGATATTAGAATGGAACACAAGGCGAATAAAAAGAAACAAAAAATTAGAAAAGTAAAATTAAATGTTGACGAACTTAATGAAAATTGAAAAATAACAATATTTTTTCATTTCGTTCTTTTTGTATTCGACTTATGCGTGAAAATTGAAAAAAAATTTTTGTTATTTTGTTAATGTTAGATTGAAAATAATACGCATTTTTTAAAAACACAAACATAAAACAATAACACTGTGCAACAAAAAAATTTCAATTAAAACACATTTTAAACATAAAATTTAATAAATTCTTGCAAAAAAACCCAAGTTCAAAAGAGATTTTAGCTTTTTTTTTATAATATGGTAATTGCCAAAAACATCAAATTATATCAACTTTAATTAATAATTTTTATAGTGATACGCAGTATTTTTTCTTAATTCCTTTACGGTTCATAATACACGTAAAAACTTGTTTGGGGACAATCTTTAATTTTTAAAACTTTGAACTGTTTTTAGAACAAGACCAATCTGTAAGTATAACCTTTCAAATAAAATAAAAAATTTCCAAATCGTACAAAAAATTTCTGTTTTGCTGGCTCAAACATAAAAACGCAACACTCAGACGAATTGATAACCTTCTTCTTCTTTTTAAAGTCGTTTGAAAAGGAAAACAATTGCGTACAATCAGTAGCTGTGGCTGAGAATGAATGTGCTTAACAATGAAACGAGGATAACAAATACAATATTTATCAGAATAAAAATATATTTTTTTTAGGACCAGCACTCAGTGATTGGTCCCTACTTATGGAATGCATTGTGCTATAACTAGGAAATTACATTTTGGGAAGAGGGATAGAAGGAGTAGTGCGTCGATGCTGTAGTAAATCAAAAGAGCTGAATACCTTCTGTCACCGATGAGCTTTTTGCTTTTTCCTGCATGCGGTCGAGTAACTTCAACAATAGTTTTTGGAGCACAGGCCCATATATGAGAATTGTATTCTATATTCGATCTGATAAAGGTCACATAGATAGCAAAGAGATCAAATGAAGTGAAGTATTTCTTACACCATTTCAGAAAACCCAGGTACTTGAATGCTTCTTTTGCAATATGAAAAATATGCTTCTTTGCATTGAATCTACTTGCCAAGAACTTCGAGAGCTTCTGATTATTTAATATCTATGAGGTAGCACATACACGGACATATCAAAATATTTTACTTATGAACGGGTGCGGTTCTATTACAGATCCGCGATCCGAGCTAAGAGTATGGCATAGTTCAGGACCAGGAAATGTCTTGTTTAGTAATACGGGTTTTCTTACTGTTGAAAATCATTTCTTAATTGCTCACTAAAATAAAAGGAAACATAAAGTTCTTAACATTTCTTTGCAATTGCTCTTAAAATTATGTACACAAGCGTTGGTCAACATCGGAGGACTTTTATGAATCGACATTTGAAACAAATTACAACGCAATGGATATAACCAAATGAAAAGAAATAGGGCCTCGTTTTATTTTAGGTAATTTTACTTCGGCTTAAGTTAGGAAAAGAGTGACGACAACTGCTGTTTGCATTTGTAAAGAACTTAGCGGAACGCTAATAAGTCGAGTGAGATCTCCTACATTGCTGAGGGTTTGAAAAAAATTGAGCTTAAAGGAAAATATAATTAAAAATAAAGTAAAAGTGCTATATTCGACAATGCCGAATCTTATATACCCTTCACCAGCAGCTCAGAAAACAAATATTGCGGTGACAAAGTCTTAAAAAATATTAAAAAAAATAAATACGATATATAATTATACATACAAATGTCGTCGGCTCTTAATTGGTTAAGCATTTTTAAAAATTTTAGTATTTACCGAAAGATTTCTTAAAAAGCTTTAAAATGATACCCATATTGAGCATATTGATAATCGAACTTTTTTATAAAAATTTCAGAGGCTCAAAACTCGGAAAATATAGGCGACTACTAATTTTTTCACCTGATGTTTTTTTCTTATTCTTTAATTCTCTATCGCATCATATTTTTGTTTTTTTAAATTAAAGTTACTTCAGCCCACTGCATCGAGGTCATTGGACCGATCTTGCTGACAATAGCACCTCCATAGACACTATGTCTGATCGATTGGCGTATTTAAATTTTCTCTAGCTCATCTAATGCCTTGGCAAAGTTGATTTCAACACTAACACAGACGGACGGACAGACATTGCTCAGTCAACTTCGCTATGCACAAAAAGTCAGAATATATATACTTTATGGGGTCGGAAACGGAATGACAAACTTAGTGCTACCCTTTTTCCACTTTTTGTGGTGAAGGGTAAAATAACTGTAAAAGTAAGCAGCAACTGAAAGAATACAAACCCATTTTTTTTAATTATTCGATAAATTTTAATTAAAATTTTATTTACCTACACTAGTTTAATAGTCCTAAAGTTTTTTTTAATAGGTATCTGCAGGGAAGTTTTATTAAATCTGGCCACATTACACTTTTTTTAAACTCAAACAATTTTTTAATTTTATTGAGGGTTTTCACATTAGACTAATTGTGCTGGCATAAAATCGCAGTTTGTTGGCTTTTTCGGTGAGGAGAGTGGTTTTTGGTTGGCACAATTTTTCAACCAGCTTCAACCCCGCACAAGCAGAACAAAACTAACACAAACACACTTATGAAAACACAGGTTCTGCGTTTTTTTTTTTTTTTTTTTTTTGCAGAGCGATTTTTAGTGTTTAGTCGTCCATCGACGCGTAAACATGAATACATCAATGATGAATTTTATTATGATTGAATTCAATTTTCTTATAAAATTTTATCAAGGGAAATTAAGTTTAAAGTTAATTTAAGTTAATTTTTATATGTATTTTACAGGAAAAAAATTGAAAACGAACTTTTTGTCAAATATGAATAAAATATTAATTGAAATCTTCTTCATCTTCTTTTTATGAATAAAATATTAATTGAAATCTTCAGCTTCTAGGAGTGATGATGCAGCTTGCAAGTTACAGCCACTAGAAATTCCTCCTAAAATTATTGTCAATTCATCATCAATTATTTCAGCCACATTTCCGCATTTTATGTATGTGTTTAACGAACGAAAGGCAAACATGAAATAAACAAAGAAATTACTAACACACACAAAGCTGTGTATACGTGCACAATTTTATGCCAGCATAATTAGTCTTGTGTGAATACGAAAGAACAAAAGTTGTGCGGATTAATAATTAGTCTAGTGTGAAAACCCTCATTTAGTTTAATATTTATTGATCCTTTTTTTATAAACAGTAAGACGAATAGGAACAAACAACAAAACAAAGGAATAACTTAAGACTATAATGTATATTAATATAGATATTCAAATTTTTCTCAGTGTTTTGTAAATAGTATACAAAATTTATATTTATGTTTGTGTGTATGTGCCTCTCAAGGAAAAAAAAGTAAACAAGAATATAAAAAATTGCGCGGTTTATTTTATTACTTCGTCCTCTATCATCAAAATCAAAGAAAAAGAAGAAATGAATTTTTAGCAAACAACCAAATAAAATAACGTTCAAAAAGCAAATACAACATAAAAACAAAACAAACTTGCTCTTTACAAGAAAAATGAAATCAAAAAGGAATAAGAAGAAAAACAACATTTTAGCTGACTTTACCAACACGTATTCACAAGTTTTACATACACACATTTATAAATAAAAAATACGCAACAAAAAAAGGGGCGACAATATTATATATTTATGTACGTATTTATGTACATATATATGTAGATAGATACATACTTATGTATCTTATTCATAAGAATAGATATTTGTGTTCAAGAAAAACGGCTAAATTGTTTTAATATCAGTATTTTCATTTTATTTATTGGGTTATTGTTGTTGCTGATATGTTGCTAATAGCAACAGCTAACTAAACAAAAAACATTTTATACAAAGAGTGAACAAACAAAAAACAAGTTAAGAAATAAGAAAGCAATAGTTGCCAGATGTATAAGAGGTAAAATCGTTAAGTTTTATGCAAAAAGAAACGCCAAAAAGACTTTTTACTTTTGTAAGGTGCAACAATAATTTTATTAAATTAAAGCGCTCTTGTAAAATTATAACGCATCCATTAAATTTAGGGAAATAAAAGGATTATGAAAACAAAATATGAAATTTTCAATTAATTGAAGCAGAAAATTATTTTTCACATCTCAATCTTTTAAATTATGCGAAGTTCTCAAAGTTTAAAAAAGATTTTTTTGTGTTGGAAACTTACAAAATTATCGCATGCTTATTGAGCATTCTTTCTATAAAATTGAAACAAACCCATTCTTTACCAGTATTCCTTTTCGCTCAGTTGGAAATGAAGTTCGTTAGGGTATAAAGATTTGTTGTTTTCTTTTTTAAGGAAAAGTTCCAGGCGACCTAAATTTGTCTTGCGGATGGTGCAGCCTTCTTTAATAGGCTTATTTAAACCGATAGTATGTGTAAGCATTAAACTCTTTAGCAATAGGAACTAATTTAAAATCTAATATAAAAGCATGTTATACAATTGGTACTAAACTTATTGTACCGCAGTAATGCAAACTAAGATCATACAGTTTAGGCGAATTACTTATAGTAACTCATAGGATAACAACATCTAACCACGGGAGAAGACAGGAGAAGAAGCCTTACAAATAAATTAAACTTAATGAATGAACGGAACGAACGGAATATATACTTATTGTTTGCCCTAAATGTATTGAGGTTTGTGCAAATTTTTTAAAATAATTAAATACTTTAACTGTCTAATCAATTATTCTACATTCTTATTGCTTTAAAATGTCAATGTGATTTAAAATAAGTTTGAAATTGAATTATATTATGGCATATATTTTGTCAACAACCAATAATATTTTAATAAAAAAAAATTTTTTTATTGGGCTTTAAAAAATTCTCATTCTGTCGATGAAATTTACTTACTCAAAAAAAAAATATTTTTGGCTTTTTTAAAAATATGGTAGAAGGCTCGTAGCCAAAAAAAAAAAAAAAGAAATTTCATAATTAGCATAATATTGTTAGTGGTGTATAATATTTCAATTTGAAAATTTATTATTTGGAATATTTTCTATGTTAATTTAATTTTAATTGTTTAGTGTGCTTGATCCCTTCATATATAAATATTTGTTGATATTCTTATAAAATATTTATTATTTAAAAGTACAAAATGAAAAGTCATTTTGCTTTGTTGATTCAATGTATTTCTCATTTAATTAATTTAGCTTTTTAGACAACTCTTAAATTTTCTATAAAAAATTTTGGTAGAATTTACTGAAGAACTATATAAGCAGCAGCGAAAAAGTCATATGGATATGTTTTCCCCGCAGTAATTAATTTCATTTCGTAGGCATAATTATATTTTATGAGAATATCATGAACTATTTATATATCAAGCAAAATTAAAGTTGGTATAAAATATTATTTTCAACTTATTTTTAATGAAAGATTTTGATCACGATAGAAAACCCACTCGGCAAAGTAAAAATTATGACTTGTGCTGTCTTCAGATAATTCAAAATAACCTAAAATTAGGCGAAAGGAAAATGGACTAAATGTATTAAAACAAAGATCATTTATGGCAGAGAACATTGATGCTTTGTTGTAAAGCTACGTTTTCGCGACTTTTAATATATTATCTGGAAGGATGGTAAAAAAATCATGTCAACTTACCAGGGACAATAGCTAACTGACTGATTGATAGGAAAATTTACAATTACGAACTTAAGATTTAACATAAAAACAGTGTCAAACAGTCAACAGTTTTAGAGACGCAAGTGGAATAGACAAAACGGCATGGCTTGATTTTGGAGGAGATTTTTTTACACTTCACTTGTGTACGTTCGCTACAAATGTTTTGCTGTTTGTGTATTATTTGAAATAACACAAACAACGACAGTAACGAATATTAAATTATTAGCGAAAAGTACAAATTTCGATGCCATGAAAAATTTAATAGTACCATTAGGAACGCGATGAAACTCGCTGAAACTTTAAAACAGAATTGGAAAAAATGGCATGAAATAATTACGCGTGTAAATCTGGACTTATTTATTGATGGAAAAGTGACTCAACAATTAAAAACTATTTATTTATTTATGTATTTATTTTCTTTTAATTTTTTATTGTAACAATTTCCCTGTAATGAACAATAATAAAACTTAAAAATACACAAATCGTTAGTAAGCCATTTTTAGCTGTAGTAATCTTCTAATCTGGCAACCGCATTTACAAGAAAGCAAGTGTTTGAGCAAACAACAATTTGTACATTCAACAACAACAGCAGAAAAATATATATAAAACGATTTGTAGAACGAACTTAACTTGGCTGATATATGGAAAATGACAAAAAGAAGAAGAAATGACAGCCAAACGTAGTTTGTTAGGAGGTTTAAGAAGGTCTTCTTCAACTCTTTTTTTTTGTGTGGTTTTCTCATTTTTTTAACTACTTTTTTATTCTCTCATAATGTTAGTAAAATAAAGAGTTTCTTTGTGAAAAAACATCAATCCTGAGCAATTTTCAAAGTATCCCAAAAATGACGTAATGTTGTACACATGTTTATTAATTATTTATTGCCGCATTCATAAAAACATTTTATGGATTTATGAATAAATAAATTTTATAGTTTCAATTTAAGAAAACATAAATAAAAAACGTGCGTACTAAATTAAATCTTAGAAATTTTTTTAATAAGAAATTTCAGTATCAGTCACATGGTAAAAATCAAATTTTTCATCCCTGAAAAAATATCACTTTTCAGTTTGTTATTTTTCGTTTAAGGGGGAAGTTTATTTGTGTACATTTGCAAAACCTTTCTTATTTCATTAAACTATTTTTGAAAAAAATACAAATCTATGGTAATGTAGATAATAATGAGGTAGAAATTAATTTCTCTCTTGTGTGCGTTTATTGAAAGCAGGTAAATTTGTGCTGAAAAATACACGTAAAAATCCAGTTTTTTAATCTTGTTCCGAAATGTTATATTCTCAATAAATTTGAAAATTTTGAAGACAACGTTTCGCATAAATAGAAATATTTTTATAGAGCTTGGAAATGTATTACAATGCAAAAAATCTTCGTCCAATTTAAAATCGGTTTGACGAAAACTCAAATGTGAAAATAAAACTGATTTTTGCATTTTAGACTTTGCTTCTCATAAAAGCGATTTAGCAATTTTCTTCAGTGTCAAATAGAGGAAGCGTTATTAAATTAATGCTTCCACAGATTGATCAAATGTCAATATGAAGGTTCGAATCTCCTTACAAAGTAAATACTTATGAAGGCCCTGACACACTATGATATTTTCTTATTAGATATGTATGTCAAATATGTCATGTGTGACAGACTTTTGTTAGGTTAGTCGATTTTGCAAGCCTTTCAAAAACCTTACAGCATAATAGTTTCCCTGAAATTAGAATTGAGTTTTTATTTGCATTTGATTTTTGTGAATGACCTTTTCGATTGTTTAGGATAGTCAGTCATGGTCTAAAGTACTTGTCAGAATGATCAAAACAACCTGCGTTATTTCCAATTAGGTAATCAAAAAATTAATAAAGACATATATGAGTGCTATATTCGGCTATGCCGAATCTTATATACCTTTCACCACATATGTAAATCAAGCAGACAAATATTAGGGTGACAAAAACTTAAAATTATGAAAAAAAAAATTAAGTGCGATACATAATTTTATATAAAAATGCCATTGGCTTTTAACGGGTTAAACATTTTTAAAAAATTTAAGTACTTCCTTAAAGATCTCTTCAAAAGCTTTTAAATGATACCCATATCGATATTTAAAAAAAATTTTAAAGTTCAGAGGCCCGTTACTCGGGAAATATGGGCGAGCGCGAATTTTATCAGTTGATGTTTTTTCTTATTTTTTAATTCTCTATTGCCCCATATATATTTTTTTTTATTAAATTTACGTCATTGTTTCATATGATGTAGTAAAATTCGAGGTAGGGGTAGTGTTTTGCCCGCTGCGTCGAAGGACATGGACCGATCTTGCTGATTTCAAATAGCGCCTCTTTCGACACTTCGTCTGATCGACTGGCGTATTTAAAATTTTCTCTAGTTAATCTAGTGCCTTGCCAAACAAAATTTCAACACTAACACGGACGGACAGATGGCCATTGCTCAATCGACTTCGCTATTCATAAGAAGTCAGAATATATATACTTTATGAAGTCGAAAATGGATATTGTAGAAATTACAAACGAATTGACGAAATTAGTTTTACCCTTTTTCCACCTTTTGTGGTGAAGGGTATAGAAATATATAAAATCTCTGACTGCTTCTATACAAGGTAAGAGTTTCTTTTATCAGAGTACTGAACGAAAACAAAAAATGCCACTTGCTATTCATTTATTAAGTGAACTGTAGGACTTGAAGTATTAAAATTCACATATATTCATAATTAAGCAGTTCGCCTGCAAAAAAAAAGCCCGTTTATTGATCACTAATTATCATAAATTATCGCAGAAGACACTTTTTTAAACGTTGTGGTAATTTTATTTAATTCAAATTGGATATAGCGTTTTAGACTAGAAAAGACGTTTAATCACAGATAAATCCCGATATTTTTCTTTATTTGCCGTTGCACATAAGGAAAGAAAACAGAACGCGGCAACTCTGTAATGAAAATCTAACAACAATAATTTAATGAGAACATTTTTGTTTTGACAGTTTGTTAATGATTGTGTGTGTGTGAGTGTGAGTATATACAGAGAAGAATATCTGTGGATGGGTTTGTATGAGTTTTGTATATAGAAAAGTGTTTGTTGTGTTTTTGTAAATTTTAGACTATGAAGTCATACACATTAAATGTTGATTTCATAGGTTTTTCTTTTTTTTGTGCGTTGTTGCTTGTTACTTTGTATTGCCTGTTGGCTTTTAATTGTTTTTGTAATATCATCGGCGTTGTTGTTGTATTAACTATTCTACGTAAGCTTTTTAGTTATTTTGTGCTGTTATTGGTGTTGTCGCCGTTACTACAGACAAGTTTTTTTCTTATTTTTTTCTATTAACAGCCACAGCCCAAAATCAAAATTAAACTTTTATAGAATATTTTCCTTTTCAAGAGATTTTTGATTATTTATATTTTTAAAAGTTGAAATGGATAAATTACCTTAGTTTTACTTTTTTCCACAATATAAAATAGGCTTGTAGGTATGTATGTATGAATGTATGTATTTACTCCAATTACGTTTTGTTGTAAAAAAAATTTTAAAGAAAGTTGTTTTCGTTATGGGTTCGTTTATGTTTATTTATTATTTTATTTTTTTTTTTTTATTTTATCCACACAATTTTTTTGTGTTTAATTATGCTCTGTGGCTTTAATAAAAGCTTTCTTCTTTTGCTTGTAATTTACACAGGAATATTTATTTTTTATAAATATTTTTTCTTTGAAAAAAGCAAGTTGTGCTTAAGATTTTCTGTAAGGAAAAGCAATATTTAAAAAAAAAGAAAAATGAAATTCGTTATAGGTATGTACATATTTCTATTAATTTTTTTCACTGCTGAAAACTTTAAGTATCTTATGGATAAAACAGCATATTGTGTTGCTTTTTTTTTCAATTTTTGTTAATATTGTTTTAAATTTGTATCTTACATACGCTTAAATTTGCTTAACAAACGCACGCCACGACTAAGATACTCGAACTGTTTGAATTAGGAAACTTGTCTTCTTTCTAAAGTCCCCACAAAATTTGCTAACGAAGCAACAACAACTACAAAAATGCATTAACTTTTTAGTTAACAGATACTTTATTAACAAGAGCGTAATAGTGTCTCTCATTAATGGCCCACCCTAAAATCCAATTGGAATTATTACTTGTCTATATAAACTCTCTACCACTGTTAACTTAATTCTTGACTCTTTGAACTCTTAAAAACTCAATTTTAATAATAGTTTTTATGTTATATTCATCTGTATGGCAGCACTTTATGTTAAATAGTTTTTTTTTCTTTTTGTGCTTCTTCTTTAGCGGCCACTTTTTCTACATATGATTTGATTGTTTTGTTTACACTTTCATTTTAGTACAGTTATCATTTATGTTATTGCTCAACAGAGCACAAGGTGGTTGTTTAAAAAGCACAGTTGCCACATTCGGCGATTTATCGTAATATTGACTTATACATTGACGATATTAGAATTTTACCTTTTAATATTTTAAGTAATTTAAAAATCTTTGTCAATAATCAACTGTTTTTCATGTTGATTGAAAAAAAAACTAAAGCAAAGTAAACTATTTTTCTAACGAATGAGTATGATTTTAATTCTTGAAACAATTGGACGCAGAATTAAAATCTTTACCAAATTAATATGAGACTTCTAGGAGGTTTCTTTTATAACCATTTTAATGAATGAAGGGATGTAAAAAATAAATACGCATATTGAAATTTAGCTCAAGTAAATATTAACAAATCCCAAGTCGATTAATTCTTTTACTTACAGAATAATTTACAGAATAATAATAAATTTATTTACAGAAGAATAATAAATTTCAGTTTCTAAAACTCAAATTTTCAAACAACAAAACGTCTGCAATATTTATGATTTTATAAAATAAACGATGGCATTCAGTTTAGATTGGCTAAAGATTTAAAACTGATATTAAGATTTAAAAGACAACGAATTGAATTTAAGATCATGTTAACATTAAATTAAAATTATAACAACAACATCGCAAAAGATTAATATTTAAAATTGATATTAATAAGATTTATGTTTAAAAAACAAAATGTTTTCAAATTTTGCGGAGATAGAAGATTTCTCAAATCCGTTTGAAGCAGATCTGCAGAGGAAAATAGTCTCTCAGATGCGACAGAACTTAATTAAATTTTATGTTCTTCTAAAGAAAAATATAAGAAGTATCGGCGTATCGACAGTAAAATATCGCCGATATCGATATATTGGAAAACCAGAAGTATCGCCGATATATTTGTATCGGTATCGGTTGCATCCCTAAATATAACCGTATATTAAACAAGTTGTCTTAAAAACACAAAATTTTGTTTAGGGCAGACCTGGGGGGATTCAATTACATTTCAACTACAATTACAATTACATGTAATTTGTAATTGAATATTTTCAATTACAAATTACAAGTAATTGTAATTGAAATCAGGGACTAATGTCAATTACAATTACTTGTAATTTGTAATTGAAAAAATCCAATCACAAATTACATGTAATTGTAATTAGGCAATAATCATTACTTCTACTTAAACAAAATTCAATTACATTTCTAAAAACATTAAGTGTAACTAAAAATTCTAAAAATGAACTTCTAAAACGTTTCGGATAATTTCAGCAAGTTTATTAAAATTTATATATTTTTTTTCATTTTATATTCAATAGTCATTAATACATCCGATTGTAAAGAAGAAAGAAGTTTAAAATTTGAACTTAACCTTTACTTGCGTGATCTGAATTCATCTCTTAAGTGCCTCAAGAATTATCCTACAATACTAAAGGCTTTTATACGACCCTTCTCATCTTCATTCGCTAGTATAATTTTAACACCTAGGCGACAAAGCTTAACTGATGAAAATTTTGAAAAAATGGTTTTATTTAAAGCAAATAAAAATTTTGTTTAAATTTGCACTTTTTTTATTATGTTTCAGTATGTGCTATATTTTCCTTAAGATTGTTATTATTTTTTGCATGTTTATTATGTGTATGTAATTAATGATTTTTGTAATTAAATATTTTTTGACTAAAAATAATTACAAAAGTAATCATTACACAATTTTGTTTCAATTATGTAATTATGTAATTGAATTTTTCAATTACAATTACATGTAATTTGTAGTTAGATTTTTTCAATTACAAATTACAAGTAAAAATTTCAATTACAAGTAATTGTAATTGAAATCAGGGACTAAAGTCAATTACAATTATATGTAATTGTAATTGAAAAAAGTTCAATTACAATTACATGTAATTTGTAATTGCATGTGTAATTAATTACAAATTGTAATTGACATCCCCCAGGTCTGGTTTAGGGATCAATTTTTAGTTTAAAATAAATAATTAAGCGAAAGTTTCAAATTTGAAATTGATATTCACACATATTTTTATGTCAGGAAAAATTAACTCGTGGTTAAATTATTTTATTGAAAACTGCTATTAAGAGAATAAATAAGTCTTACTATTAAAAGAATAAGTCCTACTTTTTAGGTTTTGGAATAAAAAGTGGGGAAAAATTATTTACTTGAAAAGAGACCACTTTTAAATTATGTTCATGGCGATTTACGTAAGTTAAAAGGAAACATTGAATTGAAATTGAATTAAAATTTCTGTTTCTGTTTGTTGGGGATAGTTTATATAATAAACGTTCACACAAGTTACATTAAATTTGTTTCAAATAATAACAAAAGATTATTTGACGATTTTAAAAATTGGGGGAGTTAACACCATTTTTATCTGGCATCTACATATCAAAAAAGGATTGCCAGATGATATTATTTATCCGTTATAGCTTTTCACTTTTAAAACTAATCATGATTTAAAATTAAGTGCCACACACAGGTGCGTATCAATAAATTAAGACAAACTCAAAAAGTGATTCGTTATTAGAACAAATGAATTTAAAAAGTCATATTTTTTAGTAACCGTTAGTATCAGTTGGGGTGCAAGTAACAAACAATTTTCAAATGTCTGATTATTGTTACCATATATCTATTAAATTATTTTCTATACATAAATGTACAGCTGCGGTCAAAAAATAGCACTAAGGGTAAACTGATAATTTGCCATAAGACGCTTAGGAAACTGTATAACTATATAAAATAAAAAATATTATTTCTGAAAATTATTTTACTTCAGAATTAAATCTATATTTAAAAAAAAAAACTATAAACAAACAAAAAATATGTAAATGATTTGCATATCTTTATTAATACCTTGTTGTATATTCTTTATTTCTAATAACCACTGCACAATGCTTTGGAATAAAATTCACAAGATTTTGAATTTTTTTTTTTTAGAATTTTATCTCATGCTTGCTGCACAAAAGTCCAAAGTAAATCGTTGCTAGTTGGTTGCATTTGAGAAACTCCCTTTCTATTTCTGTCCGAAAATTCTCAATTGGATTGAGGTCTGTTTTTTAGCGGTTTATCCTTCAAAGCATAAGGGATCATTATCTCTTAGAGTATACTTAAATAATTGTTTTTTTCCATTGTAGTTTTGATCTTATATAACGGCCCCATACCATAATACTAGACCATATTTTATGGTTTAAGTTTTGAGTTAAACTCAAACGTAAGAAGACCCTCTTTCTTCAAAATAAAACAGTTTTGGACACATTTGACCTAAGAACATTTTTCCACTTTTCAGCTGTACAGTTTAAATGAGCTTTGACTAACTCCAAACTCGTGCTCTGTGCTTACGTGAGAATAGTGTCACTTTCTAGGGAATATGTATGTCCGTTTAACTTGTTATCTCGCAATCTCCGACGAATTGATTTAGCGCTTGCTATATTTAGTTCGCTTTTGAGCTCAGTAGCTGGCATAATTGGGTCTGTTTATAGATTGTCTAACTAAACGTTTAGCCATTAATGGTGACAAGACCGCTTGCGTCTACGTTTTTTCTCCTTTTTCTAAATTTTGTTACTTACTATGCAAATTTATCTTACCTTTAGCTTTATCCAATTTTAATTTGACTTTGACGATGATATTTTAAAGACTGCACAGATGAAATGCTATTTTTTAATAATCGATCATTTGATAAGAACTTTTTTTTGGGAAAAAATATTTAGTCTCAAAGAGAATAAACTACGTATAACGGTACTGCGTAATAATGTTTATAAAAGAAGCACGCCTTTTAATTTTCCATTGGAATAAAACAAGCAGGGGAATAGGGGATTCTGCGTTTCGATTAGGTCTCCGCATTCAGTTCCGTTGCGATCGTAAATTGGTATTCTGAAGAAAGAAAAAGAAGAAGACAACAATGTCTACAAAATTAATAGCATCATTGTGGAATGTGAAAATGAAATAGCAAAATAAGCAAGTTTGTTATCATTTTCATAAACAAATGTTAAATTAAATACAAAAAGTTGTGTGTTTACATAATTAAAAATAATTTCTTGATAAAGTTTAATAAAAAAATTGTTAAATAAAATAAAAATATATAAAAATTAGTTGTTCATGGCAACTAATTTTTGTGCTGTGATTTTTTGTTGGAGGCCCTAGTGCATTGAGGATTCCTGCAATTTCCTCTCAGAACGCTGCTACTTCTTCCTTTGATCGCTGGTGTTATCCACATGTAAAGTCTGTTTTAGATGCCATTACATCTGCCAGTTTTTCATACTGCTTTGGTGTTGTTGTTTTTGACCCGTAATACATAAACAAAACACATCAGATTCGGGTACAAAAGTTAACAATTTAAAACAATAAAAATTTATATAAATTAATAAATTAGTAAAAAAAATTTTAAGTGTTTTTTTAAGCCGTTTCTGAACATTTTATCTCATTTTCTACTTACATTTTTTCAATTTTTAACTTTTTAATTAAAAAACACAAAAAAGAAAACCCCTCCGTTAACCAAAAAGCAACTGAGAAAAACGGAGCTCCGATTGTAATGCAGAATACATACAATCGAAAGAAACTGAGCGGAATCGAAACGCAGAATACCAAAGTTGTCAGACGGAGAAAATTTCAATTCGAATCGAAACGCAGAATAGGGGTGAAGATCTTATCGTAGGTGCTATTTTTTAGACCAGCACTGTATTTACGCATGTACATATGTACTTACTGTTCTACATCATGTGTAATTTTTATTACACCATTAAAAGCTATTTAGTCCGTCTTTAAGAATTTATTGTTTAAAAACATGCAATCCCTATAATTTTTCACTATTTGGGGGGAATGCATAATTTTGTGCCCTTTAAAACAGGTGAAAAGGAAAGTTTGTCATTTTGTTTTTAGTTTCTCCAATACTATTTTCCATCCCCATAAAGAATCTATACTCTAAATACTTAACATAAGGAAGAACGGGCTGATATCAGTTTTTCAAAGGCGTCAAAAGAGCAGCACAAACCACCATGAGTTTAAAAATGGTGGAAACCATTTTGTGGTTCTTAACACATACTCCGTTAAAACAATCGCTTTCACTTTTCGTCATTTTGGCAATTCGTTTGTAAGAACACATAGCTCTGCTGTCATTAAGCCGTATGTCCACTAGGAAGTCACTTGCGAAAGAATTTCTGCAAGTTTTTGCTGAAGTGTTTCCACTCAAACCGAAACTTGCGGAAGTCTGCTTCCAGAAGTAGTTTGTAGAAGTTATTACGACGAACTTGATGCAAGAAATTGCAGACGTGTTTCCACATGATGTGAGAATAGCTTGCAGTAGAGTTTGCTTGTTTTGCGAATGACAGCTGCTATTGCAGTATATTTAATTAAAAAGAAACAATAATTTAAAAAAAAAGAAACAAAGAGAAATGTTTGGGTGAGAAATTAGGTGCTGCGGCGTGTGAATTTAAGTTTCCAAAATACATTGCTTGAAGAATTACGGACTGAAGATTCCACGCAGCTGAATATGATGATTTTGATTATTTTTAATTGAAAAAAAAAAATATTCAAAAGCAGGATACTAAAATAGATTGGCTTCACCTTCCTCAGACCCGCTTTTAGTAACTCTTCGATTTTTCGAAGAAAAATATTTTTTTACGTATTTTAAACAAGAAAAATATTTTTAATTCATTTTATTTTTATAAGTATTTCAAATTAAATGGAAATTATGAGTATGTTAATTTTGTAGGCGATTCCTTTCATTCGCTTATGTATCTGTAACTTCTGCAAGTCTTCAAAACCCTTGCACTTCACAACAAGTCGTTCAAGTTACTTCCATTTCCTGACTTCTGGAAATCGACTTTTAATACGTGTTTACACGACAGAAACTTTTAGAAGTCACTTCTGCAAGCAACTTCCGCAAGAGAACTTGGTAGTGTACACATGGCTTTAAAGATACCAGAAGAGGAAGTTTAAACGTTTCGAGTTCGAATGAACCTCAATAAACGCATTCGAATCTTTACCTCTAAGCAAAGACCAAGCGGAAGTTCAGAAGTCATACGATAACTCACATGCATGTCAGACTAGAAAAAGTATACAGGATCAGCATACTCTAATTTAGGGCTTGTTCGAAAATGCATCACTGCGCTGCATCTGATGACATTTGTAGTGATGCCATCTGATGCATTTTCGAACGTGCTGCGCGTCAGATGCAACGCAGTGATGCATTTCCGAACAAACCCGATATGACAAATTTAAGTGCTGGCCTCTCCAGATTTTTTCTCTAAAGATCAACAGTTTTATTTTGCAACTGTACAAAAAAAAGCTTTGAGACACCGTTGTTTATTCAACATGCCTTAATGGTAGTCAACCTACAGATTTTAGTTGACAGGAGTCGTGTTGTAAGTCTCGGAGTTTCAAGCGAAATATCATCAGTGTGTTTTTCTTCGACTACCTTGTTAAAATATGTTTGTACATTTTAAGCAATTTCTTTTTTAGCATGTTTGTATGTGTGTATGTACGAGGGCTGCTATATATATTTCTGGCCTGGCAACACTGAGTGCTGCCAAGTGCAATCTGACATTTCCATTGGAAAGTTTGTCATTTTTAAGCATAATCGTACTTAAAACGTTTTGACGTACGACCATTATTTGTGTTGTTTACAGTGACTTGAAAAATTAATATAGAAAAAAATGGAATTAACTCGTGAACATTTTCGTGCCATAATTTTTCACAACTTTCGACGTGGATTATCACGACAAGAGTGCATTGATGAACTAAAATCTTTGTATGGCGATGAAGCACCATCCTATAGCACTGTGGAAAACTGGTATAATGAATTTAATCGTGGTCGAAGCTCGCTCAAAGACGAATTCCGTGAAGGTCGTCCAAAAACGGCTGTTGTGCCAGAGAACATTGATGCCGTGCGTAGAGTCATAATGCAACATCGACATGCGACATACCGAGAGATAGAGACATCCTTGGACATTTCTTCCACCAGCATACATTCGATACTGCATGAACACCTGGCCGTAAAAAAGGTTTGTTCTCGTTGGATCCCGCACAATTTTAAAGTCGCTCAAAAAAGGCTCGGGTCGATTGGTGCAAAGAAGTGTTGCAATAATACGATTGCGGTGCTTCAAAAGACGTTTATAAGATCGTTACAGGTGACGAATCATGGATCTATGCGTATGAGCCCGAAACGAAACAACAATCGACCGTGTGGGTCTTCAAAGACGAGCAAAATCCAACGAAAGTTGTTCGTGGAAGAAGCACTTCGAGGCAAATGGTCGCCTGTTTCTTTGGCAAAACTGGTCATGTGGCGACTGTTCCGCTTGAGCAACATAGGACGGTCACTTCTGAGTGGTACACTACAATTTATTTGCCTGAAGTCATCGGAGTAATTCGAAAAACCAACAAGAGAAGACGAATCATTGTTCACCATGACAATGCGAGTTTTCACACATCGGCTCAAACCAGAGCGTTTTTGACCGGCCAAATCGTCGAATTAATGGGTCATCCGCCATACAGCCCTGACTTGGCACCTAATGACTTCTTCTTGTTTCCGCACATCAAAAAAAAAAAAAAAAGGCATGGTCAACGATTTTCTTCGCCAGAAGAAGCTGTTGAAGTGTTCAAAAACCATGTTTTAGAGGTGTCTTAATCGGAGTGGAAAAAGTGCTTCGACAACTGGTTTGAGCGCATGCAAAATACTTTGGAAAATACTTTGAAAAACAATAAAACCATTTTTGATTATAAATATTGGCATTTTCACTATTAGGCCAGAAATATATAGAGCAGTCCTCGTATTTCTAAATATTAAAATTAATATTTTCATTTACAAAGTTTTAAAATTGACAAAAAAAGTTAATTAATATAAATATAATGAATAATAATTAAAAAAAGTCGTTTTTATTTGTTTGTTATTTAATTTAATGTTACACAATAGAGAACAAGTGAATATTTTTTATCATTTTTAATAATTAATTTACGAATCATTTGTTAATAATAAACTATAGTCTAATGTCTTCACAAAAAAATAAAAACAGTTTTAAATTGAAAAAATAATTTTGTGGTCAAAATCTAAAAACTACAAAATAAAAAACTTTTAATTTCTTAAATATATTTAAATCTAGTGAAAGCAATTGATTAAGAATATTTTTTTTTTTTGCTTTTTAAGATTTATTTTTTTATATAAAAAAAATTGCAGTCGTTAGTTTTTCTTTTGTTGAAATTGGAAAAAAATATTTTAGCCTAAATTACATACGAAAGTTAAGTCGTGCTGCTGAGTAATAAAATATTTAAATAATTTACAGTATAATAATTAAAAATTAGAAAAAACAACATGCAGATCAATTGTTAAATAAGGATACAATGCAACAAAACTAAATAGAATTAAATTTGATAAAATAATTAGAAAATATACAAAACAAAATTTAAAAATAATTCAAACTTGATTTAAAAAAAGAATTTATTTATACTCGCTGAAGAAATTTTCTTTAATGAGTAAATTTTTAATTTTTTTTTCAAACTGGCCCTAGATACATACGTCTTTGAATTTAGGCTTCACTGGAACGCTTTCATAAGTTTAAGAAATAATAAATAAATAATAATAAATAAATTTATTTTATTAAAAAAAACAAATTCAGCCACATTATCTTTAAAACAAAATATATTAAACGAAAATTAAATAAACATAACTGAAGAATAAGTTATAGAAGTATTAACAAGAAAAGAGTTTTGGTTAAATTTATTTTAAATAATTTTTATTGAGAGCTTTTTTGAACCAAATAAGAATTAAAGTCTATTTTATAGCAAGTTATTGAAGAAAATTATTATATAATTTCCTTTCTTTTCTTACAAGCATTCTTTACTCACAAAACTAAAAAACTGAATGAAATTAAAATTAATTTAAATAAAGAAAAATAAATTCCTTCTAACCTCAAAATTAAAATCATTTTAAACTCTTTTTTGAAATTGCCAACTAATGAGATTTGAATTCCATGAAAATTTTATATTTATTAAATGCATAATTTGCAAGTTTTAAAATCAGTTTTTTTTATAAATTTAGCGTTATTTTCTATTGGTGATTTCGATAAAGTTGACTACAATTTTCCTGATTTTTGTATTATAATAAAACCAACTGTTGAATAAAATTGAAAGGTGAATAGGTCAATAGAATTAGTTAAAAATATAAAGGCCCAACTATAATGTGCATAAACTAGCTTGAGCTTATGTCAAAAACCCAACGAAAAGCCTGTCAAATACTTAGGTATTTCTTTAAAGATTTTTATGTGGCTACAATGTACTTACATAAATTTAAAAAATAATTTGCCACAGTTGCACATTCATGTTTAAATCGTACTTTCCCAAAAATATATATATTTTTAAAAAAATAAAACTTTTAAAGAAAAAGGCATCGAAAAAATATAATATGTATATTTAATAACATTGATTTAAATAAATGTACTTTCTTGTACTAGTTTTCAACAAAATCCAAAAAAATGGCATGTTTTTTTATGTATTTTTGGCAAAAAGTACCAAAAGATGCAACGGTGTCACTGATTTAATTTGAAAGCAATAAAAAAAATTGTAGCGAATTGTTATAATAAAAACGCATCATTTTTACTCATATAAACGCTTATTTTTTCTACATTTTCTATTAAATTAAAAAAAAATCTTTTTCAATGTCGCTCTCCACTGCAATTTTTTCTGTATTGATTTATGTATGTATACACCAAGCGCAATCAGCTGTTTCTGTACGGAATGTACGATCAGTTTCGTACATTGCATAAGCAAATGACATTTGACGAAACTTGACGAAAAGTTCTCTCAAGTACGTTATAGTTTACCACATTTGATTTATATGTATTTGCACAGCTGTATAAGTTAGCATAAGCTAGTATATTCACATTATAGTTGGGCCTTAAGCTTTAGATTAAGCTTTCCCATGTTACCAGATTAATTAGAAACCACTTAGATAGAACTAAGCAGAAAAATGTTTATAGAATTAACTAATGGGACGATTATGAATTGCAATCGAACTTTAGTTGTTTTGTCAGTTGTCGTAATTTCATAAGAGAGAAGGCAACTGTGCGACTAACCGCTGGCAATTTCAGTCGCCAAATAGTAATGATATTGGCAAACCTATATTACTGCTTGCCTTGAAGATTTTTCGAATACAAAAGAAAAGGAAGATTTATTTTTTTCTTTAATTTTTTCTTTGAAAATTTAAATATTCTTGCTTTAAATTACAAAATGGTAATCTTTGCTTTTTCCAATGTGTAATATTTTACTATTTACCACTATTTCGAATTTTCTTTCACTCATTTCACTTTTTTATCAAGCAGACTTTTTCCTACTTTGTTTTTTATTGTATTTTTTGTTTACATTTATTTTCAAAATCACATTTTTAATAACTTCTCGGCAACTGAAGAAATTTATCATATTTTTATCCGTAGGCAACGCAACTAAAATTAAGTTTCCATCCATAATCGACCCATCAAAAAGTGGGTGCTTTTTATACAAATTTTTTAGATGAATTGATCGCCTGTATTAAAGAAAGAGAACATTAAATTTACTTAATATATCAACGGGGTATATAGAATTTGAAGAGAACCAAAGGATTATTTCAATACAAAAATTCCTTAAGCCGGGAAATATATTTCAAAAATCGATTTTTGTTTAGCATTTGTTTACTGCAGAGATGTCGGGGAAATTTGTTTCAGAAATCGATTTAATTAATTAAAATTGTTACTTTAGACATTTACGAATTTACTAATAAATTGTTTTGTTAAAAATTTTTAACATTCTTTATTTGAATACCGAAATCGAAGAAAATCACCCCTTTCGTGAATAAGAAGTGAAATTTTTGTTCTCATGAAATTTTCATTCCCCTCGAAGTGAAAATTGATATGGATTTCCCATTAAATATTTTTTCACTTCATTTAACAGCTGTTCAAAATTAATAAGCTATCAGTGCACATTGAATGTAAGTAAGAAGACTAAGCTTAGTGAAAATTTGTAAATTGAAGTAAAAAAAAATTTTTTTTATTAAAAAAAGGTGACGCGCAAGACGCGCATAACCCCTTAAAATTTTCCGAGACATTGCTAACCCATTTCAACAGAAAAAATTTTGTATTAAATTTTTTTATATCTCCATTTTTCATTTAATGACATTTTTAATAAAAATCTTTATAAATTTACAAGCAGTAGATATCTTTGTTTTGCATCTTGTCGAGTATAATGTCAGTCTGCGCTGCAGAAACTAATCTTGAATTAAAAAATGAATTAAGTCCAGATTAATACGTGCGATTATTTCATGCCATTTTTTTTTAATTCCCTTTTAACTAGTTTCATGTTGTTTTTGTTTTGTGTACAAATGCCGATGCCATTAAAGGAGAATTTAAAAAAATGGAATGAAATAATCTCACGTGTGAGACCAGATTAATAATTTTAATATTCTAATTATAAGTAATAAAAACTTGCGTAATGTATGCAGCTCCCCAGTAAAATTTAAGTAAACAAATTCAAGGGAAAAGTAAACAAATTTCGAGGGTAAAAATCAATCACGATAAGGGGATTTTTTTTTCGTAACAAATTGTTCATGTGAATTATTTACGATTGTAATTTGAGGGAAAGGGAAAACATTTCAAGTGAAAAAATATTCGTAATAGGGGTAAATATTTTCTAGATTTTTTTGTATAAAAGCCTTTGCAGATGTGTCAAATTTATTTGTTGATAGTTGTAGCCAAGATTTATGGCTTTCGTTAAAAAATTTTAGTTTATTGCATTTAGTGGTTTACAGAGGTCTGCAAAAAAAGATTAGAGTCGATTTTCTCCTCAGTCAAACGATATATTTTAGACATGTAGCAGTACTTTTTAAAGATATTTTCAAGAACTATTTAAATATAATAAATCTTAGCATTTGAATTGTTGATAAACTTTTTTTTTGGTACCTAAATTTAATAGTAAATGTTACGTGCGCAGCTCAACTCAAAAGCATCATAACTAATCCTACGTATGATCTCAGTAATTCAAGTTAAGCACCCCTATTCTGCGTTTCGATTCGAATGGAAATTTTCTCCGTCTGACAACTTTGGTATTTTGCGTTTCGATTCCGCTCAGTTTCTTTCGATTGTATGTATTCTGCATTACGATCGGAGCTCAGTTTTTCTCAGTTGCTTTTTTGCTAACGGTGGGGTTTTCTTTATTTGTGTTTTTTAGTTAAAAAGTTAAAAATTTTAAAAATGTAAGTAAAAGATGAGATAAAATGTTCAGAAACGGTAAAAAAAAAACACTTAAAATTATTTTTAACTAATTTATTTAAATGAATTTTCTTTTGTTTTAAATTGTGATGTGTTTCTTTTACGTATTAGGGGTCAATGCACTAGGTCCTCCAACAAAAAATCACAGCACAAAAATTAGTTGCCATGAACAACTAATTTTTATATATTTTTATTTTATTTAACAATTTTTTTATTAAACTTTATCAATAAATTATTTTTAAATATGTAAACATACAACTTTTTGTATTAAATTTGACATTTTTTAATGAAAATAATAACAAACTTGCTTATTTTGCTATTTCATTTCCACATTCCACAGTGATGCTACTAATTTTGTAAACATTGTTGTTTTCTTCTTTTTCTTTCGATTCCGTTTTTCTGCAGAATACCAATTTACGATCGTAACGGAACTGAATGCGGAGACTTAATCGAAACGCAGAATAGGGGTGAATAATTATTTCCAAAACTAAAAGTTCTTAAGCCATTATGCTGAATTTGGCTCAAACGTAGACGTTCTCAATTCAGTGAAGTACACAGCAGAACTTGAATCGAAATAATTTTAATTTCTGCTTTATTGTTAGAAAACAAAATTCGTAACATGTTTACATTTTTAAAACTTTCTCATTTGGTTATTTTAAAGAAAGGAGATTATCAATTCGCCTCCATAACTCTGTAATTTGCTGGATTATGCTTACAGATTGGTCCCGTTTTGAAAACAATTGATTATTGCAAAAATTTAAGCGTGTCCCCATACAACATACATCTTTTTTTGTATTATAAACCGCAAAGAGCGCCACTTTAAAATTAAAAAAAAAAACTGTGTTTCAATATAGCCTCCCTGAAATCTGTTTGGAAGTCGTTTTTTCTTTGCAGGAACTATTTCAGGACAACAGCTTTTCTTTTTTTGACGTTTAACTACATCTGACAGGTACTCTCAGTTAAAAAAAAACAGATACGAAAAACTTAAGCGAAAGCTTGCAGATAAGCCGAATATTTTGGATCCTGAAAATATGGAACAACTAATTTAGTATCTGGACGACATTTAAATATATAATATTTTTTCTTATTGGAAAAATGTTATTGGAGGTCTTGTTGGGACAATTTCGAAACCTTTTTTTATTAAAAAAAAACCCACGGATCTGATAAAATAGCGGCTTAAATCAAATAAGATAACTTCTCAAATTATTTAATAAAAATATTTTGAAATTAAAATGGTTACATGCCCAAATACTTTAGCTAATAAATAAATGCAAGCGTAGTAATAAAAAACATCTCGTTTTTGTAGATGCGAAAATTCAATGCTCTTTTGAATTTTATTACATGCCAATATAAAATTATTTCTTTTTTTTTATTTTAATTATTTGTGCGGAGCTACAGCAACATATATCTCAAAGGGTTATGAACGCCTCACAAAAAGCTACACCATTCCTTTCACAACGATTTTGTTTTCTAAATGATTATTTGTTTAATTAAATATCAACGGATTTTTATAAAAATTTTAGAACAAAAAATTAGTTAATTTAGAATTTCTCCTCTTTTATCAGTTACATTTAAGACAAAAATTTCTTTTGCTTTTCTTTTAAATATTTAAAACTATTTCTAAATTTTAATTTATATTTTTAAAATCAGTAGTTTTTAATAAATTAACTTAAAAGGAAAATAATTGAGCAATAAATAATTAATAATCAAAATCTGTAGAAAGCAAACTTGTTTAATAAGGCTTGAACATCAAAAATTTGTATATTTTTTTTTTTTCTTTAAAAACAACGAACCTTTGCTGGAAGAGAGCCTTATCTCCAATTCGTTGATGGTCATACAGATATTTTTATCTATATAACTTACATGTTGACGTTTAAATCATTATTTTTTGCAAGCATTTACTTCTGCATGCCCAACTCAAAAATTTTAAAATTTTGCTTTATAACTCTCTGGCTGCAAAGGCTCGTCATGTTTTTGGCTGATTTGTATTTTATAATTTAGGAATTGTTTTTGTTATCTTCAGCTGCCTTGACACTTTGTGTTAAAAAGCACTTGACTTTTTTTAGTACATTCTTTTCTTTTTTTTTTTCTTAATGGATAACAGCTGAAAAAATAACAGTTTTCTTTTGTTTAAACAAAATTTCTTTCTTTTCATTTCTTACATTTCTTTTTTGCTAGTACATATTGTGTATTGTTTATGTTTTTTTTTTTTTCTTTTGCTGTTTATTTAAACTTTAAACATCAATAATTTAGTTTGAATTGAATAGAATTTGCAAAAAGTTAGAGAAAATTAAGAAAGCTGAAATTACAGTTTGAGTTAAATACTTAAGAAGAAAAGAAAATATAAAAATAAAATTTAAAGAAATTAAATCTTTAGAGAAATAAAAATTATTAAAGTAGTCAAAAAGCATCACAATAAACTTAATTACAAATATAAAAGTATATTTTTATTAAATAAAATAATAAACAAATTGTTTTTTTTTTTAATAATAAAATGCTGAGGAACTCTATTTGTATATCTTTTTTTTTGCAATTGTTATTTTATTTTGAAGGGTCTTTTTAAAAAGAGCGTTATAGAAAAAATTTATAAAAAAAAAAAATGGAAAACAATTTAAAAAGCATGCACAGCATACGAAATGATTATAGAAAGTAATTAAAATAAAAAAGAAAAACTAAAAGGAGTTTTAGAAAATGTCTAAACTCCTTTACAATTTTTGCACGTTTTTTTTTTTTTTTTTTTTTTTGTTTTTTTGTATGTTTGTTTGCTTTTCACAAAACATTCAAAAATAAAAAGTAAAGAGAAAACTAAATATCACATAAATTTAAGAATTTTTTTTTCGTTCTGTTTTCTGCTGATCATTATTACATCACAATATTCCTGCATGCATTTATGCATTTTGAAAGCAAACTGTAATTTCAGCATTAAGATTATATTTTTATTTTTTTTTTTAATTTATTTTTCTTTTATTCTATATTTTTTGCTTGGTTATTTTTTAACTGTTGTTTTGTTTCTTTTCTTGTTTCATTTCGATTACGTTTTGTGTGATGATTCTTTTTCTTTTTTCTTCGTTATAAATAACCTACGTTTTGTTGCTGGATTGTTGAAGAAATAGTTTAAAATCACGTTCAGTCTCCTCGTCCATTTCGGGATCAAGATCAACATCGTCATTATCCTCGTCATTGTCTGAGGAGGTGGCGGTATTACCAGCTCCATTGGTTAAAAATTCACATTCTTCAGCAGTAATTTCGTGGCCATCAGGGCCATAGAATACAGGATCATCACTGTCACGCAATGGCTCATTAGGTTTTGTTGTCTGCGTTTTGACTAGTGATTCTGAACCGGCTATTTTTCGTCCCCAATTGTTTTTTTGCAGTGCAATCACATTATTGGCCAGCGGATATTTTCCAGGATTTTGAAAGTTAATGGCATCAAGTTTAGCTATAATATCTTTCATATCGTCAGGGCAATCTATTGACAAATTATAACCGGCCAATTTTAAAGTCAAACAAATGCAACGTATATTATCCTTGTTATCATTTATCGATAACAGTTCTTTTAGCAAAAATACAATATTTTCAGCAATGAGATTGTTTCGAGAATCCTCATCCCACAGCTGCATATATAATTCGGCTAGGAAAAGGGCCGTTTCGCGTACCTGGCCCTCTTGTTTTTTCTGTATAAATTCGCGCACCTGTTGCTGATTAAATTCGAGTTTATATTTGAGCAACGTATGGAAGAGGGAGTCCTTGCTGGGATTTAACGTGTGCAGTAGATTATATAGTTTAGCACCCATGTAACGGAAATTGGGATTTCTAATCGATTCATTGAAAATGTCCTCCATGGCAATGGCAAGTACATAATGATTGTTCTCCATGCCATCGAATATATAATTAAAACGCACTGCAATTTCATCGTACTGGCCAGGATTTTGATTAAGACATTGAATTACAGTTTGTAAATAATCCAATGCAATATTTTCCATATCATTAGCACTTTCAGCCATGGCCGAGGCATTTGAATGTTGCTGATTCAGAGTCTGAGTTTGATCTTGGTTCTGATTATGGTATTGTTGTTGTTGTTGTTGTTGTTGTTGCTGATTATGATGGCTATTATAGCGATTTTGGTGGTGTTGATTTTGTTGTTGTTGGTGTTGTTGTTGATTATGATTTTTATTATAACGATAATGATTATTTTGTTGATAGTCAGTTCGCTGGCTACCACTACCGTGTTGTTGTTGTTGTTGTTGTTGCTGCTGATAATAATAAATTCCATCGTTGCCGGAACGGTTTGCACCATTATTACCGATACGAAGACGATCTTGTACTGAAAGACTTAATGAACCCATTTGAGTGTTAATATTTTGTGGTGTTTGTTGATATTGATGCTGATGCTGATGCTGATTCTGCTGTTGTTGGTTACCAAAGCCATTGGAATAGGATTGTTGTTGCTGCTGTTGTTGTTGTTGTAATTGTTGTTGCGTTTGCTGCACTGTCTGTAAAAACTGAAGATAACCCGTTGCGTTATAAGACCTCTGCTGAATCCCTAAAAGTTCTGTTAAATTCTGAGTTCTTAAATCTCTGTTAGGACCCGGAACAAATTCGGCTGCATTAATTGAGAGCGTTGATGGCGGTGCAGCGGCTTCCGGATTATATGCTTTAGGATGTCGTAATGGTTTTAACTCCTCGTCCGGACTGTACATTGCACGTCCTGGTGTTATCTCCATTTTTATTTCGATTTTTTTTTCGCTTTGTCGTTCTTATTCGTTTGCTTTATTCGAAAACAGCTAAAATGTTAAAAAATAAATAAATGAAAGTTTTTATAGTTAATAAAAATTATTTCAATTTTTTTGAAGTGTTTCATTTTAAACTACAGAAAAAAAAACTACTTTTTTATTTGACTTTAAAAAGGAGTTTATTAGGGTTCGTATTTATTTTTTATGATTACGGCTATTTCGCTAATGAGCACTATATTGAATCAACAAAGCAAAAAGATGATGATGTTGATGTATTTTCATGTGCACGTGGCTTTTTTATAAATTTTTTTTATGTTTGTTACTTTAGAACTCTGGAGACAAATTACGGCAATCGATATCGATCAAAATTTATATGAAATATACATGTAACTTTTAATCGATATAGAATGCCGAAACTAGCTCCCTGTTCTTTTTGAAAGGGTATGTTTGCAGATTGGTCCTACTGCGCTGATTGGCAGCGTTAAAATTTAGAGAAAGTATTCAAAGCAATAAAAATATAAACTTAAACCGTAATAGACAATATGTACAGCAAAAAAATAAAGACTGTGCGTACAGAGACATCAAGTTTTTCTTTGCATCAAGTCTTATTTTTGTCTCTCCCACTCGTTTACATTTTTTTTTCTAGAAGCAAATAGATTTTGTATGCAACTTTACTTACGATATAGTTTTAGTTCATTAGCTGAAATTTGTTCCTGTATGATCTCTTTCGATCTAATAGTAAAAAGTTTCTATTTTATTTGGAAAGCTTACAATATTTATTAAACACTTTTCGCTTAATAAACCATTTTTGAAAATTTGTATTCAAAAAGAATACATAAGTTTGAAAATATGGATTACCGACGGTGTTTTTTTTTTTTTCATTTAATATTTTTATCTTAAAATTACTTTTTCTAACCCAAAACAACAAAAAATCTAACTAAATATTTTTATTTAATTTTTAGGTTTAAAATTGAATCGAAAATCAACATTTGCATATTTAATATACAACCCCCAGGATTTAAATGCATTACAGCGCTATGTTAACTTGTTAACAGAACTATGTTAACACAAGTGACTTGTGTCTAAGATATAAATTTCGAAATTTATTTTCTCACTAAAAAACCGACGACTGAGGCATCTTGGACACGGGTATTTTGGGAGCTTATCTTATATTTCATCATTAGGACGAAATAAGTACAACGAATGTCGCAGCAGAATTTTATTCCAACAGAAGAATAATCAAAAGAAAATGAGAAGAAGAACGCTGGTGAATCTGTCTTTTGGCTCTAACTCCAATTGGAAAAATTCCAGAAAAATTAACTTTATGGGATATTTTATAAAACTGTTTCGTGTGACTCTAATTACCAAAAATATTAGGAAATTTTTTTTTTGTTTTGTTTTGTTATTTATTATAAATATAAATATTTTTAGTTGTATATAAAATTGTTTTTTTTTTTTTTTAATTTGCCGATTTTTTTTAAATTCAATTACCGATAAAGCCAATTTTTTTGCAGCAAATTTGCCGATTTCTTATCAAAATCATCTGGCACCCCTGAATGGCAGACTACTGTTGGTAGTTGAGCATGCAAAAATCAAAATGTGTCTATGGGCTGCAAAAAATTTAAACATAATTTTAAATAGATAGATGCGATCAATGCTGATGTCGGACGTAACGAACCAAAAATGTTCCATGACATTCTTCTAATGTCCAGTTTTTCCTGTTTTCTTAAAAAAATTAAATATTTAAATAATTTTTCTTTCTTTTCTGAAAACGCATTGCTTTGTAGTTTTTTTTATTCAGTTGTGAATAGAGTTGTAATTCCTGTCCCTCTATTGATTTAAGCTAATTAATTAGTCGAGCAACCGTTATTATTGAATATTTGCGTGTGTGATTGGTTCCGCATGATGGTGTTGTTTTCGAAAGATACTATCGTTAAATCAAATACAGATATGTACATGTACATTGAATGATGGTAGATTTATGTGAAAAACCATTATACATTTTTGCCATTTGAGAGCGAATTCTCTCAATTACTTTAGATTTTTAAAGTAATCTCTGAATCTGTCAATTTGATTCAGTATTTCTTTAAGGTGTGAAGTGGTTCTTCTGGTTGATTTTGTTTTGTAAGTATTCATTAATCAAATAGCATGAACCTTTACATTCTTCTTGAAAATAAAATTCTTTTGAAACACATTCACTAGCGTTTTTATTAAGAGCAGCAAAATCATGACAAACATGTTTCAAACTGAAATCTCTTAATTGAATTATTGACATTTATTAAATTTTGTCTCATTTTTGACCAATAATTGTTAAAAATGCGACAATATGCACAAGAGCTCATTATCATTGTGATAGACCAATAACATAAGTTCGGAATTAAGTAGGTTGTGTAGGTGTTCTGAAAATATACTTGCTGTAAGCGATCATGATTACTCAGAGCACAAGCCAACAAATCCTTTAATAGGTAGCGAAGCGAAACGAATGCTTAAACTACGAAAAAGTAAAAATTATTGAATTAGGGCAGAATTAAGGCCGGGGCATATAGAATCCGTCATATGTTGTACTTTGACAAATTCAACTAAAGTCAAGGTAACGACGGATGAGGTTGGCACATTGAATACTTTGCTGACGGATGTTAAACCAAAGCTTGCTCTCTATTTTTATTCACTTTTAAATTTAATTAGTATTTTATTCACTTTTTAAATTAACTAAATTTGTATTTTATTGTTTGCCACCAAAATTGTTTTATTAAAATCACAAAACACAATTGAAACACAGCAAGAGTTAAAAGAAAACAGAGAAGAAGAAGCAGTTGATAGTTGTCAAAGTATTCAAAAGTTAAAAGTTGACCAACTTTCGTACTTTGCGTTGACGGAGACGTATGGATTGTGACAACGCTCATAAGAAAACATGTATTTTAACATACTTGTCAGTTGAATTTGTCAAAGTTTAACGTATGACGGATTCTATGTGCCCCGGCCTTTAGTCTCAACTTTCTGTTCCGTGACGAATCAGCTGATCAGTTTTTGTTAAATGGAAAATATGTATTTGTGGTTTGTTATTACTTTGACGTTCTGTTCTGTTCCGTTCGAATCAGTAGAAAATTCAACGTTATGTTACTTAGAAGTTGTTTGGTAGTATGAGTGCAAAATTGTAAACAAACCATTTTTGTCATTGTAATTGTAGTTTATTTTTTGTTGTATTGTGTATTGTGTTCTCTTTGTTTATTATAAACAGCTGATATGTTGCTACAGAAAAACTAATTTTAATAATTTAAAAAGCAGAACGGCACGGAACAGAACAGCAACAGAAAGTAAAGACTAATGAGACCTTTAACAGCAAAAAAAAAAGAAAGCAAACTTATTTTTATATTGTAATTTAACTTCTTTGTAGAGAATTTTAAACTTGCCGTATGCAGTAGAAAATATTTTATTAATTTTATAAATTAATGACCTATTAATCAACGCATTAGTCATACATACAATTATGAAATGCGGTTTGGAAGGCAGCTGTGTTGCCACAGCCCACTTGGGTCCATTAACAGGTGCCTTTGTTTGGTGTACATGTAACCATAATTTTTTTTAATCGTTCCATTTACAAAATAATAATTTAACTGCGCAATTAGAATGTTAGAGCAATATTTATTTTAACTTTAGTTAAGGTTATTTTGTAAACAAATATTAGTACAATTAAATTTAGGTAATCGTAGAAAAAATCAATAACATGCCTGCAGGAAATTTATCACCAAAAAATTGAGTGCCTTAGCAAAATTGATTTCAACATTAACATGGATGGGAGGACACACGGACATTGCTCAATCGACTTCAATATGCATAAAGACTCAGAATATATATATACATAATTTTTGGGGTCGGAAATGAATATTGTAGAAATTACAAACGGAATGACAAAATTAGTTATACCCTTTTTCAACTTTTTTAATGAAAGGTATAAAAATAAAAATTTCACTAAAATTTAAAAATCCACAAATATTCACTAGAAACTTAAATCAATATTTCTTTAAAACAAGAAATAGTTTAACCAAATAACTTTTCTTCTCTGCAAAATTTCTATGAAAAGCACTGTTTTTTTAATTGATCGCCTGTTATAAAGAAACAGCACATTAATTTTACCAAAATTAGAGTCTTAAAAAATTAAAAATTGATGTCCTGTTTCTGTATTACAGGCGATCAACCTGTTTGGAAAATTTATATTAAAAAAAAAACTGAGTGCTTTTTATACATATTTCTTAGACGAGTTGATCGCTTGTAATACAGAAACATAACTTCCTGTTAATTATCATTCATGTTGTGGCAAACGAACGTTTTCAAACGCAAAATGCTTAACTTTAACTTTAAGAATGTTTTTGCATGTTCGTCAAATGTGATGTTTCTGCATTACAGGCGAACAACTCGTTTAGGAAATAACTAAAAAAAAAAAAATTCTTTAGACTAGCTGATCGCTTGTAGTACAGAAACAGCACACTAGAGCTTTGTTGTGGTAAGTGGCATCAGTTTGTCTCAATATAAAGGGTGATTGTTTAGCTATTATCTTTTTGGCAACGCTGGTTTAAACAGCTGACACACGTTTCGCGTTTCGTTTCACTGTCAAATATCTTTAATTTAGTCTATAATTTAATCATGAATCGTCTTACAAACGAACAACGCTTGTAAATTATTGAATTTTATTATCAAAATGCGTGCTCTGTTAAGAAAGTTCATCGCGCGCTTCTTCCATTTCATGGTGAACTCAATTTTGGCTTAATTGGTACGTAAATAAGCAGAATTGTCGATTTTGGAGTAAATATCAGCCAGAAGCATCGCAAGAGCTACCAATGCATATAGAAAAAGTCGCATTTTGGTGGGTACTTCTTCAAAGATGATGCGAATCGTAACGTAACTGTGAATGGTGAGTGCTAACGTAAAATGATATCCAACTTTTTTTTGTCCAAAATGCAAGAGCTTGACTTGCATGACATGTGGTTTCAACAAGACGGTGCCACATGCCACACAGCACGCGCAACAATGGACTTATTGAGAGGCGAGTTCGGTGAACATTTTATTTCACGTTCGGGACCGGTCAGTTAGCCGCCTAGATCATGCGATTTAACGCCTTTAGACTATTTTTGTGGGGCTATGATAAAGCCCATGTCTATACAGGCAAGCCCGCTTCAATTGACGCATTGGAAGACAACATTGAAGCATTTATTCCTGAGATACCGGCCGAAATGTTGGAAGGAGTTTGCCAAAATTGGACTAAGCGGATGGACTATTTGAGGCGCAGTCAAGGTCAACATTTGCATGAAATAATCTTCAAACATTATATTACTATCGATTCAAATAAAGTTTTCATGCATTTTTCTGAATTTTATGTTTTTTTTTAAACTTTCCTATAGCTTTTAAAAAAATCACCCTTTATATTTGCAATTTGAAACCGCTAAATTGCTAGCGATTGTGATTTAAAGACACCTGTTTTGCCATTTCAAATCGTAGTCGCCAATTTTAAGCGATATCCGTTTGTCAGAACAGGTGCGAACATAGATGTGTACCTACAAACTCGTTCCAACTCTTTAAGCGGACTTAAAAGCTACACAATGTGCATTGCTGCCTAACAAACGTTTTATTAGGATCTCGTACACAAAGTGTAATTTTATTGTTTTTGTCAGAATGTCTCTCCATCCGTCCATACGTCCGTCTATCACAGCCCTGTATCTACTATACTATAGTTGCTATAACAACAAATACTAAAAATTAAATTTTTTTAAAATAAAAAGAAGTGCGGACGAAGGAGGCTGCACGCTTTAATGTTTATTCTGAACATGTATTTACACCATTAAACAGAAAAAAAAATTTATTTTTTGATTGCCGCAGGGGTTGAACCCTGGCCAACCAGTGGCCGTATTCTGTAAGTCGCTTAAGCTTAATCTCCGTCACTAGAAATATCTACAATCAATTTAAGAGATTTTTAGCTACAAATGCAATTCTGTAACGAGCATTGATAAAATAAGCTATCTCTTAAAAATTGAATTCGCCGTATTTTTAGCGTTTGTTGTCATCGCTAAAATTATCCTATTTTGTATTCTCTAACAACTAATAAGCTGTTATTTGTTTCCTAAATGCTTAATTTTTAACAATAAGTATTTTGTGCTGCTAAAAAGTAATTTAAATTTTGTTGAGAGTTTACCATGGAAGAAGTTAGCAAAAGAATAACAATTAACTGCTTTAATACATTTCTTTTTCTCATTTAGCCTTAAGTAGTTCAATGAAATGTTCCTTTTTAGTAATAAAATCGTTTTGTTTTTACCTTTATGCTTTTTGTGCTTATTCATTGGCCTTAGCGTTTAAAAATATAATAAAAAAATTTACGTTTTGAAATTTTTTTAATTTGTAAAAGTTCTAATTCTACTTGTCTATGATATATTTATACTTTTAATTACAAATAATTTACTTAACTACAACATTGGCGGTTTCTTGAAAAAATAATATGCGTAAATCAAGAACTATATTATTATCCGAACAAATATATTACAAAAGAAAATAAATTTTGAATAATATATTCAAAATTATTTAAAAAATTTTATGTTTTACAACATATTTTTTAATCTTTTTGGTGCAAAATGCTTAACATTTATATGGAAAACAAAATATAAAGTTAGGTAATACTAATATCAAACGTTTAAAATGAACTTCATAAATTTGTCTCTTTCTAACAGCATTATGAAAAATATAAGGAAAAGAATAGACTTATTTTAGCAAATTAGCTACGGCGAAAACAGTAAATTTTGGCTAGAAATTAGCAACGAGAATTACAGAATACGGCTGCAGGTTTGTAGCCAACGTGCTTACCACTTTGACTCTGTAACAACAAGTAGAAAAAGTTACACTAAAATTTAAATGGTATCCCAATAGTGAGGTGATTTTCACTTATATGGCTTTACTTTTTTAAGCTTATTAAACAGGCATTTATATTTTAAACAGAGAATGTACAAATAGTCTGTATTAATTAAAACTGTAAACAATAAATTGAGATATTAAAGGGTGTTTCCGAAACCCCTCCAATTTGACGAATATGCCCTTATCTTTTCAACCGCTATAGGAATAGACTTAAAATTTGTACAGAAGTACTAATAAAAAAATAAAATAAATAAAATAGTATCCCGATAGTAGCGTGGTTTTTACATGTACGGCCTTTTTTTATTTGATAAAAGTATAAAAAATTCAATTCTAGAGGTGTTCCATTGTTTACGTGATTTCCAGAGAGACTTATTTAAAATTTACCCAAAGTATGTTTTACTATGTCTGCTGCTACAAGTTAAAAAAATAAAATTTAAAATTACGGAACCTTTCGTAGGTGATTCAAACTCACTCTGGGTGGATTTATTTCTGTGTTGTAAATAAATCGAAAGAACAAAAAACAATAAGGCGTCATACATACATATATGCCAGCTGTTTCATAGTAAATTAAAAATGTTTGCTTTTTGTTGTTGTCGTGTTTCAAATTCATAAAGATTTACTTAAGCAAATCGTGAATTCCGTGCACAACGCGTGTAGAAGATTTTCTTTTTGACAACATTTTACTCTTTCATAGCCCTGATTAAAAATTTCGTTGCCATTGCATTAGCTGTTGGTGTTTAAGCGAACTAAAAGATTGTTTTTTTTTTTTTTTTGTTAGAGTACGCAAACTGAATAATAAATTATGTTAAAAAATTTAAACACAAGTCAACCTACATAAAGCGTATCTTTTTTTGGAGCCAAATTGTTTTGTATAAAAGTTTCGCTTGTTGTTATAAGTTGCGAATGTTTTTGGTTTCTTTAATAGCTAAAGACAATGAATTCACTAATTAGATTTACAGTCATGAAACTATGGGCTTATTTGGAATCTACTAAAATTATGTCTTAAGTTTGTTTTAATTCTGAAAATTGGGTTTTTTTAATTAAAAATTTCATTGAAATATGTAAATGAATATTTTTGGGACCACTGTCTTTGATAGTGAGATTAAAGGTATATGTATAACAGACGAGCGCATTATTGCATGTTTACATTCGCTTAAAACGAAATTAGGCAGATCTCAAAACCTGCAAGACAATTCCTTGATTTAAAATCCAGAACGATCTGCCTTAGGTTCATCCAAAATTAGCCACATTTTTCAAATTTTTTTAATATCTATAATAATTCTATTACTAAAGAATCTATGAAAATGTAATCAATGTAAAATATATAATGCCGCGGCTCTTAAGCCTACTATGGGCGACAATTATAAAAGAGGGAAAAAAGATCTGAAACCAGCAAGAAATGAGTAAACTAATACATACAAGAGAATAAGAAAAGTATCATTTTAATTACTCTTCAAGTATTTAAGACTTAACATATATTAAATCCTTTAGATTTAATTTAAACTAAATCACTTTAAGGCTTTTATATTTTAATCTTTATTTTGTAACTTTTAATTTCTTAAAATTAATAATTAAAACAGTGAACGTGTGTCGCTGTCAGTATGAGAATTCATTTTGCCCCGTTATTTATGGTTTAACAAGTACTCTCAAAATAATAATTGAATATAGGTACTGAGAGTAAGTGATAAATTCCGTTTGCACAATGGGACAAATAAGTATTTAACAACATGTATGAATGAGTATTGTTAGAGCTAAAAGATAATACCATACACAAGACATTCATACCAATTTCAACTTAAATAACTACGACGGTCTTCACCGAAAGGTATGACAACAAATAAACATTTACTGTTGTCATACCTTTCGGTGAAGACCGTCGTCACTGGCTGTTTATTTGGTATGTATGGCGAGCGCTTTCGATGTGAAAACATCATTTTCGAGCCGCGTTGTGATTAGACTAGACGACGGTCTCCACCGAAAGGTATGACAACAGTATAATATTTACTGGCGGAACAAATCCGATTAATCTAGGCTAAAATGCCGTAATTGGTCACAAGTTTTTACCTTTTCTCCTACAAGTATAAGTATTGTAAAAATATTATAATGTTGTTAAAACTTGAAATAGGTAACAATTGTAATAAATTTTACATTATTAATAAATAAACTAATTAAAGACAAGTAAACCGCACAAAAATTCCGAAGCAATTCACTCTAAGCAATTAAAAAGAGGAAAATTATAATTTTTCTACAACGTATGAAGATAAAGAAAGTAGATAATAGTAAAAAAGGAAGCTTAAATAAAATTACAAAATGAAAAAGGCGTCTTTCTTAAAAGCTCTTTAAAATAAATTATTTTATTTTATAATAAATAATCAGGAAAAACATTAAATGACTTTAAAGAGTAAATCAAATTTTTGTATTTACGCGATAGTTCAAATATTCTAGTAAACTTTGATTTAGGCAGTTGTTTATTTCTATTAGATCTACTAAATTTAAAGAAACTTAGTAATTGGTAATTGGTCATTTGAAATTAACATTTTTATTATTTACTTTAAACACCAGATGTACAAAGGCACTTTTCTCACTTATAGAATGTTTTAACTACTTAAATATTCTTTAAGTATTTCTTAGAATTTATTTATTATTTTAACGAGAATTATAAAATTTTTTAGTCAAATTTATAGAAGAAAAAACAAATAATAAAGAAGGAAAAAAATTTAGCTGACCGTATACTGAATAAATATATGACATTAAATTTTAAATTCATCGTTTAATCGTAATAAAAAACAAATTTCAATTTTCTGGGTAATTTATTTTACATTTCGAACTCATCTTTAATGTTCAGTTATAATCAAAATGTTGTTAAACATCCTACACCTTTTTGTACATGGTTTCTAAGGGTACTTGTTTTACTTATAAGTATTTTAACTACTTTGTTATACTTATGAGTATTAGGTAGTTATAAGCATAGATATGGCAGATACCCAACACATTATCCACGCACAACTAGTTGTATTCCTACTTCCATTTTGTTTATATTTTTAGTTCGATTTGTATAAAGAATATGTGCTATAAGTATTAAGTATACTCATACTTGTTTCATAGCAAATAAGTAGATGTAAATATTTTCTATATTATATGCATGAGTATATTCAATACCCAAAAATATTAATAAATAATTAACTTTATCGTTTTTGAATTCAAATTTATTTCTGGCTTAAGTTCATTTTTTAATTTCTATAGAAAGAAAAATTAATTTTACAAATGTATGTGGACGTTTTCCAGAGAAAACAAGAAAAATTAGACACTAGCAGAATGAAATGCAGCATTTTCTGGATCGCTACAACCTTCATCAGCATTCTTCGTATATATCTACCTTAGATTGTGTACATTGTAAACATCATCTATTTAGCCAACTAATTTTGTAAATAAGAATACGAGGAATGTACAAGACAAGTTACAAAGAGAACAGTGAAGAAATACTTTCGTTTGTGTGTGAGTAACGTTTTTGATGTTTTATTCAGATGATTTTGTTTTTTGGTAGATTAAATTAAGTTTTGGCTTGTGTAACAAAATTCAAATTGTAACCAATAAAAAGTTTTGTAATGAAATCTGTTACATGGATCAGGTAAAATCTGCATTTTTTTAAGTCATTGGCAACGCCGTTTGCTGTTGTATACAAAAGTATTCATAATTTTATTTTTTTCATTTATCTTTTAATGCGTTACAGAAACGCTTATTCTACGCAATTATGGGTATTTTTTTATCATCAATGATAGTCAAATGATCGCTTAAAATTATTGGCACTGTTCTTGTAGAGTTTTTTTTATCGTGTTTTAGAATTTCCTTTATTTTCACTTGATTTATTTTGATTTCAAAAAATAAAATTACAACTTTTAAAAAATATACATATACTTTTTATTTAATTTTTTGTTACGGAAATGCTAAAATATTTAATTCTGTTAACAAAACATTTTTTGAGTGAGTGGTACCTATGTAAACTAAAAAAAGGTTATCAAAAACGGATCTGACAGAGCTACTATGGGATCGAGTTATGAGCTACTGTCGCAAGTGTTATAGGTACATACATGTGTACATCCATACAATCTTAAATTTTAAGGGTGAAGATATTTTTGCTTATATTAGAGTTATTAAACAATTAAAAATTAATTTAGTTACAAAATACACTGAAAAAATCCTTATCTTTTATATTGGATATTTTAAATGTAAACACACTTTATGGTATTTAAATTTGGAGATTTAAAAAACCCACAAACACAAAATAAATATTGGTTATATGCACACCACGTAGTGAATACTCCTATATACGCCTTACTTTAGAAATGGAACCCATTTTGAAGCATCATCATTTCACTTTTTTAAAATTTCATTTTATTACGCACCTTTTCGTTTTTGTTTTCCTTTCCAAACTGTTTTGTTGTTTGTATTTTATTCAAATTTCGTTTTTAATGGTTTGTTGTTGTATCTTCTTTACTTTGTTGCGTTGTCAATTTTTTCGATTCAAAGAAAACTCTCAATTCTTTCTCTCTTTTTTTTAGAAAAACCCTCTTATATTTTTGTTAAATTCGGTAAATTTGCACAAAAAAAAACGAATTATATTATATTCATTTATTTGGAGTTATGTATTTCATACTTTAAAAATACGCATTTGTTTATAAACACCAGATCTGAAAACAAAAAAATAATTTTTATTGTCTTGATATAAAGATAAAACTTTGTGGTTTTTGTATTTTCCTTTATTTTTTATTTATTATGCTACCTTTTGTACTCACCTTTCTGTTCAATGACTTCGTTAATCAAATTGTAATTGTGTTGTAGACGAACATGTATTATTTGCCAAGTTTTTCAATCTTTGTTTTTAGACACATTTCCATGAAAATTTTCAGAATTCTTTTAAAAATACAAATAATTTATAGGAATAACACAATACTTTTAATAAATAATTGAGATTTTCAACGTAAAATAACAAATATTTTCACCAAAAGATCCGACAAAAATACGTGCTGCTGAAAACGAGAGAAAATTCTCACGAATGCATATAAAAAAGTGCTGTCAAATTTTAGGTGAAAGGAAAAGTGTTGCTTACTTTTGCTTTTTTTTTTCGTAAAGATATTTAATTTTTAAAAACGCTGGATTATGCAATCGTAAATGCCTTAAGGTACCCATACACGACATTTTTTAACATCTGACATACCAAATTTGCCACTGTAAAACACATACATGTCGTGTAAGGCTGTTAAAACATTGCTTCTGTAAAATACATGTGGAAAGTCATCTGACAAAATTTCATTTAAAACGTGTTCTATTTTGATCTGACAAACCATCTGACATCAGCTGTTTTTATGAATCTATTCCGTATGAAAACAATCAACGGCGGTTAAGCATTTGCGGTAGCATAAGCCGAATGAAGATAATAATTTATATGACCAAAATTTGAAATTGCTTTAAACTATTTAGCAACAATTATGTAAATTTTGTACCATTATTCAACGCAAACTGATCTTCTTCATATTTTTTTAGTAAAAAAAATAATTAAAATTGATAGTTTTTCAGTAATTCCTCAACGCACGCAAAAATATTTTAAGACGACTACAAGCCATTTTAAAACCGGATGCCTTGGATATTTGTACAGTGAAAAAAATTAAAAAAGAAAATTTTTCTTTTAGTTTTGATTTTAATTTAATTGCTGTGACAATTTAAATAACACTACACAATTAAATTGTTATAGTCTCTAAATCCATTTTTTTAATAATTACTTTAAACAAAAAACAATTTTAATAAAATTTGCCAGCAGATCAGCTGTTGTAGACAAGTAATAATTATTTTAGACGTAGTTATACATGTACGTTTGTGATCAAATATTAAAAGTCTTCTGTAAAATACCAATTTTAACACACATGCAGAATTACATATGACTTACACAGATAAAAAGTCAGATGTAAAAAACGTGTCGTGTATGGGTACCTTTAGCTGTTTGTGATATGTTAGATTTTTAAGCTGATACTGGAAAATTGTTTATTTAGTTTATTTAGCTAAGCTAAATTAGCTGAACCTACTCGACACAGATTAAACATTGCCAGTCAGTTCTTTTATTCTTTTTCGCATGTATTTATTCTTTTCTGGCATAACTTTAAATGAAATCTAGCGTTAGTATTAAAATTTGTCTCCTTTTTATGGTAAGATTTAAGTCTATACTATATCTGTGGTTCTTTCTGTCGAACCAGAGCGGTCTTATGGCTCTGCAAGCAGTCTGCTTTTGACCAGGTCATGAATAGTGACCTTAATTTATTGATTACAAGTATCAGAAGAGCTTTCTCCGTTTTCGGACCTGTTTCAGTGTAAACAATGACATTCGTATTGACGAATTCTTTTTGTAAACATTCACTTTTATGAAAGGTATTAATCAGCTTTTCACGTGACTTTAGATTAAAAATTTAATCACCATAAACGTTTTTTTAACCGCTATATTTGACACTGAAACCCTAAAATAGCCATCATTGGTTTAAACGTCAAAATTATGTTTTATTTTAGGTGGCATCTTTATCCTGTCACTAAAAACTTGCTCGTCATTCGAAATTAATAAGAAGTTTTTTTATGCAAACGTTGTCACAAAGGAATATTCGTAATAAACAGGAATACTTGCTCTTGAGAGGGTAGAATAAGTTGATTATAAAAATATTAAATAGAATTTTGAGAAATATTTAAACAAAATGTTTGGTCGTCAAAGTGGTCTTAATAGTGGAGGGGGTGGCTCCAATTTAGTTGAATTTCGGGCTGGAAGAATGAATTTAATTGGTAAGATGGTACATCCCGATACACGCAAGGGTTTGGTATACTTAACACAAAGTGATGATGGCTTAATGCATTTTTGTTGGAAGGATCGCACTAGCGGAAAAGTAAGTTGACTTTGCTTGCTTTTGTATTTAATACTGACTGTTTTAACATGTGCGCGTAATATTCCATTCTTATATTACATATCAAAGGTTGAAGACGATTTGATTGTTTTTCCTGATGATTTTGAGTTTAAACGTGTGGAACAGTGCAAGACTGGCCGAGTTTATGTTCTGAAGTTTAAGACATCTAGCCGCCGAATGTTCTTCTGGATGCAAGAAACTAAGACGGACAAAGATGAAGAATATTGCCGCCGAGTAAATGAGTTAATGAATAATCCGCCATCAGCGTCTCGTGGAGGACAAGATGGTGGTGATTTGCAATACATGTTAAATAACATGTCGCAACAGCAATTGATGCAACTCTTTGGAGGCGTAGGGCAAATGGGAGGGCTTAGTTCTCTATTAGGTTCAATGAAGTACGTTTGCAAAATAACATGATATTTGTGTTATAATTATATCATTTGATGTTTATTTATAGCCGTTCTTCAGAAAGCCGTACACCAATATCTAACCGCACCAGTTCTAGTGCTACTGGTGGTCTTTTAACACCCGAAAGTAACTCCTCAGCCCCACGGACTCCTTCAGCTCCTAAATCCAAAACCAGTAAGAGTGCAGGTTCAGCTGGTACAGACAATGGTAGTAGCAAAAGCACTGGATCCGAAAGCTTAGGAACTGGTGGTAAGAAATCATCTAATATTTTCACATCCACCAATCCATTCCAATCCTACTTATCCAACCTCTCACCCGAAGCTGGTTCCGGTCGATCACTCAACATTGATCTTTCATCTGCCTTGGCTGGTTCCGAAATTGTCAACGATCTTATATCCGATCCAGAACGTGTTAACACTTTATCTGTTCACCTGCCGGAAAGTGAAGATGCTGATGAAGATAAAAAGCAACAAATCAAAGATACAATTTCATCCCCCCAATTTCAGCAGGCTTTGTCTCTATTTTCCAATGCCTTACAATCAGCTCAGTTGGGTCCTGTAGTTTCACAGTTCGAACTCACGCCTGAAGCTGTGGCCGCGGCTTATTCTGGAAATTTAGAGGAGTTTGTAAAAGCTTTAGAAAAAGCCTTACCAGCTGGTGCTACTATGCCCACTTCCAACAATTCGAAGACTAAAGATTCCTCCGCTGATGCCAAGAAAGACGACGAAGACAAGTCGGTCGAGAAAAAAGAATAGTTGCGCTTAATTTTTTCCTTATCTTTACAAATTGACGTTAATCATTATTACCACACTTTGCTCTTGGAATCGTTTTTTATGTCATTTTGTAAAGACTAAGATCTTGCATAACAACATATATAAGTAAATATATTCATCAACCACAACCACACATGCAAAAAGCTTTTTTAAATTTGCCTCTATAAATTTATTACAATCATATTCCTTAATGAAATAAAAATATTTTTTTTTTTCATTTTAAGTTTAATTCTTTTATTTCTGAAAAAAGGAGTTTAAATGACATACAAGTTTATTTAATAAAATATACATTGTCTTAATGGGCCCAAAGATTACGATATCTTTGTTTAAAGTTATGATCCTGGGGGGGTTACTCTATTTCGATTCGAAAGAATGAAACGCATTAGCCATAGAAGTTTTTAAAAGTTCAAACCTACCTTTTTTACTTCGTCATGAAAGGAATTGGATTAATGAAAAATTTGTTTATTTAATTATTTATTTTAAATATATTTTATAAATCAATTTATAAAATATAAAAAACGCCGGGTAACTAGAAGCATAATATTTTAATATATAAAAAATAATAATTATATACTAAATGATTTTAAATTATGAATATTGAACTATCTAAACATCTTGAATACCATGCCTTCTTTTTCCTTAAGACTTTCCTTTTTGTTATAAAAACTAAAGCTTGTATCCGTCAAAGCAACATTGGATATCAAAGCTGCTTCATTAGGCTTAGCTGGTAAGAAAATGTTATGCATGACGATATTCCTGATAGATGAAGGATAACGAATGTCATGGGACTGCAGATCTTTCCAAAAAATGTCATGTAGTCGATCTGATGGTAGCGTTATATTGGTAACCAGCCTCAAGACGTAATTGTTCAAAATTCGTTGATCTTAGTCAGCCAGATGCAGTTCTGTAACAGTTATTTAATGATTTTTCTTTGAAGTCCATCCGTAAACTGTAATTCCATGTAGTAATGTACCGGTAACCAAAGAGCGACATATTTCAAGTGCAGTATTGAAATGTGGCCCTTTATTTCGCGGGCAAATCAGTTTAAGCAGGTTATTTACTCAACTTTGATAAAAACTATTTCACATGTGCCCACAATAAGTTCCTAGTGAACAAAATACCTAACACTATCATTTGGTCAGTAACAACCGCAAATATATTATCTGCATAAATACCAATTTAGTCAATTTCAGGAGAATTTTCAACAGCCTATGCCAGGAAGTTAGCATAAATTGTGAATAAAAGGAGAGATAATGGTGACCCTTGTGGAACCTCATTATCAATAGCACTATTTCCTGCGAAATAGCCATCTACTCTAACAGTAACCACACGATCGGAAAGAAACGATTTAGTAAGTTCCATTTTGTTTTTCGGTACACCCCAGTTATTCGTCTCTTGAATTACAAAAAACGACACAACTTTGTCAAAAGCTTTTTCTATATCTTCTGATATAACAAAACTATGAAGACGAGCCTTCAAGTTACCTCGCAATGTTTCTTCCATTTGATGGCATATAGTGTGAACTCCATGTCGAGAAATGAAAGCGTGTTAGATTTTCGAAACATGGAATTCTATTATCCTCCAGAATCTTTTTGCCAAAAATTTTTCCAATATTTTGGATAAAACCGGTAACAAAGTTATCGAACGATATCCCTCTAAGCTACCGGGATCCTTTCCAGGTTTAGGAATAGAAACTGAAATTGCTGTCCTCCAGTCTTGGGGAAACACTCCTTTTGCCAATATGTTGTTATATAAATTACACAGGCGATATTTTAACTCCGTAGGAGAATTTTTAATCATCGAATACGTAATCTTATCTCGTGCCGGTGTGGAACCCATTAACGTCTTCAAAATTTTGTCAAAATATTTTTTTAGTTATTTAAATAAAAGTAGATTTTAAAAATAAAAATTTCGAGTTACGAGGGCTGCTATATATATTTCTGGCCTGGCAACACTGAGTGCTGCCAAGTGCAATATGACATTTCCATTGGAAAGTTTGTCATTTTTAAGCATAATCGTACTCAAAACGTTTTGAGGTACGACCCTTATTTGTGTTGTTTACAGTGACTTGAAAAAATTAATATAGAAAAAAATGAAATTAACTCGTGAACATTTTCGTGCCATCATTTTTCACAACTTTCGACGTGGATTATCACGACAAGAGTGCATTGATGAACTAAAATCTTTGTATGGCGATGAAGCACCATCCTATAGCACTGTGGAAAATTGGTATAATGAATTTAATCGTGGTCGAAGCTCGCTCAAAGACGAATTCCGTGAAGGTCGTCCAAAAACGGCTGTTGTGCCAGAAACATTGATGCCGTGCGTGAACTCATAATGCAAGATCGACATGTGACATACCGAGAGATAGAGACATCCTTGGACATTTCTTCCACCAGCATACATTCGATACTGCATGAACTCCTGGCCGTAAAAAAAATTTGTTCTCGTTGGATCCCGCACAATCTGAAAGTCGCTCAAAAAAGGCTCGTGTCGATTGGTGCAAAGAAATGTTGCAAAAATACGATTGCGGTGCTTCAAAGACGTTTATAAGATTGTCACAGGTGACGAATCATGGATCTATGCGTATGAGCCCGAAACGAAACAACAATCGACTGTGTGGGTCTTCAAAGACGAGCAAAATCCAACGAAAGTTGTTTGTGGAAGAAGCACTTCGAAGCAAATGGTCGCCTGCTTCTTCGGCAAAACTGGTCATGTGGCGACTGTTCCGCTTGAGAAACGTAGGACGGTCACCTCTGAGTGGTACACTACAATTTGTTTGCCTGAAGTCATCGGAGAAATTCGAAAAACCAACAAGAGAAGACGAATCATTATTCACCATGACAATGCGAGCTCTCACACATCGGCTCAAACCAGAGCATTTTTGACCGTCCAAAACGTCGAATTAATCGGTCATCCGCCGTACAGCTCTGACTTGGCACCTAATGACTTCTTCTTGTTTCCGCACATCAAGAAAAAAAATGCGTGGTCAACGATTTTCGTCGCCAGAAGAAGCTGTTGAAGTGTTCAAAAACCATGTTTTAATGGTGTCTCAATCGGAGTGGAAAAAGTGCTTTTACAACTGGTTTGAGCGCATGCAAAAGTGTATAAATCATGCTGGAGAACACTTTGAAAAACAATAAAACCATTTTTGATTATAAATATTCGCATTTTTACTATTAGGTCAGAAATATATAGAGCAGCCCTCGTATCTTATTTATTTTTTTTTTAATTTAATTATGAATTTAGGAGTTGAACTGTAGATATAAATTAATTTAAAAATATTTTTAGCTTAACTTCATTTCTTAACTTCTAAGAACCTTCGTTTGATGTTTACAATGTACGAAAAAGCAAGGTTGATAGATACGAAGAAGCTGATAAAGGATGTAGCGGTCCAGAAAATGCAGCATTGCATTCTGCTGGTGTCTTATTTATCTCGTTTTCTATAAAAAACGTCCGCATACATTTGCGAAATAATTTTTTTTCTAAAAAATGGTTTGACACTTTCAAAAACTTACCAACAGAAATCTATAACATGTTACAACTACATAGTTTGCACTTCAAACAACTAACTATAGGTTGTGAATTGAGTAAATGATTTTTACACAGTTTTAATTATAAATAAAAAATCAACGAAAAATATTTTTTGTGTTATTTAGTTTGCTCAATTGTTTGATAAAATCAGCTCACACTTGTTCTAAAACGCGCTTAAACAACAGAAAAAATAAATTACAAATTGCATGAGATTTGACAATTTAATTGTTTTTAATATGGCCGAATATTTTTTTCCATTTCACATAAAAAAAAAATAAGTTTTAAAAATAAAGCTTAAAAATACTTCATAGCGAATTTTTTTTAAATTATTTACAATTTTTACACATAAAAATGTATTAAAAATAAAAGTGTATGTAATATTCACCGTTCTTTAAAAGAAAGAATTTTTTCGATGCCACCACAAAAAGGGTGACCTAATTTTCAATAATCGAAAACCCGTTACAAACTATTATTAATTATGCGAGTACATATTCGAAAAATATTTATAATTACAACTTGTAACGATTTGTAATAATTTTCAGTAATTGAACGCACCTAATATTTTAAAGCAAACTGTATTTCAAAGAATGCAAAATTTTTCAACTGCTGAGTCTTATTCTTACACTTTACAACTTAAAAATAAATAAATGTGCTATAATCGGTTATGCCGAAAAAGAAAAACAAAAATTTCGATGATAAAGAATTAAAAAATAAGAAAACAAAAACTTAAGTAAGATACATAATTTTACATTAAAATTTCATCGGCTCTAAATGGGTTAATCATTTTTAAGCAAGATCTCTTCAAAAGCTTTAAAATGTTACCCATATTGACAAATTTTAGAGGCCCATAATTTTGAAGTTTTTTTTCTTATTTTTTTATTCTCTATCGCTCTATATTTTTGTTTTTAGATTGGCTTTACTTCATTGTTCCAAATCATATGATTTTGCACCTATTTTGGCACTATGTCTGATCGATGGCGTATTTAAATTTTCTTTAGCTCATATAGTGCACGGACAAACAGACGGACATTGCTCAATCGACTTTGCTATGCATAAGAAGTCAAAATATGGGGTCAGAAATTGATATTGTAGAAATTACAAAGGGAATGACAAACTTAGTTACACCCCTTTTTTTAATTTTTAATTTAATTTATTTTATTATTAAGTTACCAAACTTCGTTAGAACTGGCGTATAAAAAGTTAACGCAGTTTCAAAAGCTTTTAGTAGTTTTCATACTATTACTATCAATAATCTAACATCTTTGACTAGATGTGTTTCTTATTATGTAGACAGTCTAGATCAACGGTTCTCAAATGGGGGTCCGCATGAAAAACCAAAAAACAGTGTTTTCAAAAATAATAAAAGTTTTATTTTAAACTTGGGGTTCAGAAGGATCCGCGAAAAGCTTATTAGTTTACAAGAGGTCCGTGAGCAGGAATTTAATGAGAACCCCTGGTCTAGATGATAATGCCCAATTATAAAATAGCAGTGATGTTACGGATACATCTGAGGTTAAGGCATTTGTTATGCAATGAAAAAAATATTTAAGCTCCGGATATTAATGGTATTAATAGTATTATTCTAAAAAATAATTATGCCAAATTTATTTTATGAAATACTAACTAAATAATTTTTTCTTTCTTAAAAATTAGTCATTATCCCCAATACTTTCAACAAATTAAAAGTGATACATATCCATAAAAAGGAAAAAGATCCTAAGCTACTCAATATAGTCCAATAAGCATTTTAAGTTTAATGAAAGAAGTTTTTGAAGGTTAAACTAAAAAGAGACTTGTATGTTTCGCAGGTAAAAATAATATTATTTTTAACCACATACGGTTTGGATTCCGAAGGAAATCCAGTACAACAATACAAAACTAATTGGCACATTCCATCTCCTTATTTCTGCTTGACTTACTACAAAAAACAGAACAAAATGAAAGAAAACGTTTCGTTTTAAATTAATCGAACTTGTTCCGCCATTAAATATTACAGAACAGGACGAATATTAAAAAAAAAAGTTCACAGAACACATACGATTATACAAGCGGAAAAGAGAAGACTCCAACTTTACAATACACATGAGCACGAGCAAAGGGAAATAGATAAATGTATGAAATTACATGAAAACGGAAAAGTTTTAATGAAGATATTATTAACGTAAAGTTAAATACAACCTCTGACACAATTTTAACACCACAAAATTATTAAAACGAAAAACATCGCAGATGGTGACATATACGTTGTCAATAATTAAAGCAATCTACCTGTATAACAACTTTTCAATAGACACTATCCTAACGGACAAAATTACCTGAACCCACCGCTACTTATACAACAAATACCTGACACTATATTTCCAGTACTAATTAAAACGGGGCTTGATAATCATGTTCTCACATCGAAAGTGCTCGCCAAACGTACAAATAAACAGCCAGTAACGAAAGTCTTCACCGAAAGTTATGACAACAATACATATTAAAGAAATCGCCTTATAAAAAGTATTGTAATAAAACTGAGATTATAATAAGACAATTTCTTTATCTAGTAAATAATAACACATGTATATTTTTTGTGGATGAAAACATATGTTTGTGCGAAAAAAAGTAATTTACAATATTTGTATTAAGAAAAAAGTTTAAGACTTTAAGGGGTCAGTGGGCTCCAATTATAAACTCATTATTTTCAGGTTGTTACCTTTTACTTGAATGGGCGCCCTTTGGACTACAGCCGGACAAAGAGGAAATTAGCATTCTGTAATGCCGATAAGGGGTCCGTTATTTCGGAACTGTTTTACTTTCTTTTGCGGCAATATGTATAAAAGGTAAAGAGAAACGACCATGGCGCAATAATACCAGGTGAATGCATTACCTTTTACGTGTATTTTGTTTTTGTAAAAACTAATTCGAGCTGTCAAAAACGCTTGGCAATATGTGTGTATTTATTGCAATATATTTTTAGTGGCTTTGTTATTTTTCACAAATACATACACACATTACTAGACGTTTTTGACAGCTCGAATTAGTTTTTACAAAAACAAAATACACGCAAAAGCTAAAACATATGATGAACACATGATCGGATGCAGTCACCTAATTGATGCGCCTTGGAAACGACAATAGACTTTAGAGGGTAACAGTGGGCAGAAGGGGCATAAACAAATCCCAGCGGTACAATTGACCCATTGAATTTTCGAATATCAAATTACATTTTTGATTTTGTCGATATGTGCAAGGGAATATTAGAAAGCCGCAGGAGTGCATCTGCATAGCAATGGGGTTGTTATGTTGTTTTTCATATGTTCAAAAACTATAAAGCAAAATGCGTTTACAATATGAAACCTCTTTTAATATGTATAACATGTGAAAAAATTTATAATTATGAAGGTGAGGAAATTATATTTTTAAAACTCTTTAAAGTCAGAGTTACATTTAGGAAATCTACATTGTTAATTATAAAAACCATCAAAACGACAATAAGTCGTCAGATCTGGCAGCCGTACCTTTTATCAGTAAGTTAAAAATTTTAGTAAAAATAAACCCAAGTTAACTTTTAATGCACCATCATAATGGAAAATGGGAAAAATATCAAATTGAAAAGAGTTTAAACACATTTTAGTAATCAGTCATCTTTATTTAACTACAAAAAGCCGCTATTTTAAGATACATATTTTGATTCATTAAACTTGAATTATTGGTTGCAGTTGCTTTAGTACTAGAGACGTTATACTTTAGTACTCAAAACATTAAGATACACTCACACAAGAAAAAATGTGCAAAAACAAAAAATATATATAAAAACAAACAGAAGATGAAATGAAAACAAAACTGAAAGATATGCCGAAAGAGAGATAAACATGACCAACAGGGTTGGATAACTGTTGGGTATTATAAATTTAAAACATCCAAATTTGTATTATATGGCAAACACACTTATGGGTTTTTAATGTAACAGTCCACCCTAAATACGGGCGTTAGGCACGACGTAATTTAGCGTCTAGTTTTTACGCTGTAATGAGTAACTTAAATAAGAGCGCCAACGTTGTGAAACGAACAGTATTGTTTACTTATCTTATTTGCTAAAAACCACAAAATTAAAATAATCAAGAGAGATAAAATCGCGAAATTGACCTTAAAGTAGCTGTAATGTCATTACTGTTGGAAATACTTTTGTATATACCACAAAGAAAAAACCATAACAACACTTCTTTTGCAGCCAACTTCACTTTTTACGCGCGACAAAATTGGATTTTTCAATTGTTCAACGTTAGCGTTGCGCTATTTGGGTTGGTCTCATACATTTTGTATGGGCATGAGAATTTTTGACAGTTAAATAACGTCTTACGCTCGTATTTAGGGTGGACTGTAACACGTTGTTTAACAAACTTAACGCAAACGTTCACCCTGTAGTTATAGTACTTTTGGTCAAGATTTTATTAGACGTATAAACAGTTTGTTTATATTTTTTATGGAGACAACAATCTTCATAATAAATAAAATCGTGTAAGAAATATATGTACATATAAATTCATATGTATGCATATAAATGCTATTTACGTTTAACATCTCAAAATTTGTATGAGCATTTAGAACACTTGAGGACACCAGTTATATTTATTTTTTTCCCGCCATTAAAAATCATATTCAATGGAGTGCTACAAATTAAAAAAACAATTGAACCTACTGCAGGATTAAAGCCAACACCCGACTTTTTCTTGTTTTGTAAAGTATTTAATACTAAAATATGTCAATTTAAAGTTTTTAACAAAATAGGTCAGTGTATAAGAACCACGGCAAAAACGCCTAAATACTGAAAACTTTCTTCAATACATAAATGCAAACGCCACATTAGATGAGCAGATTTAACATTGAACAAATTTAAAAGATTTAAAATAACGGCTACACCAAATATCAAATTAACAAGATTTCATAAAAAAATAAACAGTTGACAATACAAATTCAAAAGATGAGTTGTATTTATTTAAAAAGAAAAAAAAGGAAAAACCTATTGTCTCACTTTTTAATCGATCTAGTCCTTTAACCAATTGAAATAACAATAAAATACGGTGGGCATAATAGGACTTTACATTTAAGCCTTTCTAGTTCTTCACCGCTTGTACTACACGGTCCCAAGTATTGCCTTGTCTTCGCTAATACCATGTTTGTTTGGTTTTTTTTTTTCACAAATCTTGGCTTAAAAGCTTAATTTTAGACGGTTTTTTGTCTTTCGGTGAATGTCACTGTGTACACTTTTTATCGCAGACGACTGGATGTACTTTTTTTGTTTTAAAACATATTCACTGAGATGATTCTTCTAATTTTAATCAGGCTTTTTAAGATATAAAAAATTTCACTCTAAGAAATTTAGTACTTAATACTTAATCAACAAATAACAATTAAAATGCGTAAACTTAAAAATATAAAATTTAATCTACACAGGTAATAAAACAATAACGATGTCATTTCTTTATATGAAATATTTTTTGAAAATTTTATTTTATTTTTAAATGTTTTGTATGTCTGTCTGTATGTATGTCTATCTGTGTTCGCATCACGTAGAAAATGCTGGATGGGTTTGAATAAACATTTGTGTGGAGGTCCTTTAGAACCTTGGTTTCAATATAGAATACTTTTTGTTTCGTAAAAATTATTTATTTCACTATTTACAGATTTCTAAAAAAAAATAAAAACACATTTTGCTAAATTTGTATTTTAAGAAAATTACAAATGACACACGATCACTGCTAGTGTCAAATGATTGTATTTAACATTTTTCTATCATTAGAATATTAGGTGCGTACTTAATTTTCGGAAACCGAGGATCTCAATGTTACCGAAAACTGTTCCCGTACTACAAGTTTGGGTATTAGAGAGAGCTTTTGTGAAAATAAAATTCTTCTTCTTTCTGCACGAAACAGCCCAAACTTTTTCTTCGGGTAGCTTGTGTAAACTGAAAAACAATCAGCTGATCGAAATGCGAACAGTAGCAAATACAAAAGATTCCATGTTTTATGCACGCAAATGTCTACCAAAAGTGTTATTTAAAAGTTTTATCCCAAAAGATAACAAAATAAACATAAGAACATGCAAAATATTTGCTTTTTTATGTTTACTTTGAAGAACTGCATGTTTATTTTGTTTGACATTTTGTTTTCGGATAGAAGTTTGGTTTTTTGTGTTCCCGTACTTTTGGGCATTTTTGTCTTCAATTGAGAATAATTTATGTTTACTCTCATTTTACCGAACTTTACCCAAAAATTACGGGAACGGAGCTATTGTTACGTCGATTTCGAAAACTTTTTTAAAAAAGCATTCAGTTTTATTTTCCGCGCAAAATTTGTTCACTTTTTCCATTTTATTTATTTATTATGAATTTAATAAGATTTTTTAAAATTCCTAAGAACTTTTTGCGCTGTAAAACTAAAAAAATTTTGACGAATTTTTTATTTTTTTCAAGAGATTCAATGCTAAAGATTGGTATTAAATTTACAAATAATATAATAATATTTTTGGTTAATAATATTTTTGGTTACACAGAGCTCTAGATAACGATCTTACCTTAAGTTAGCCTAGCTTTTACCCGTTATCTTCTTAAATGTCGTAAAATATTACCTAATGATCCATTTTTTAATATATTTCGTTAAAAACAGAAGTACAAGTACACTGCATTTTCCATACCTGGATACAAACAAATTCCAGAAACTAAATGAAGAGGACTGAAATATAAAATCAGCAAACTCTCATCGAAAAGAGTAATAAAATATTATTTTGTTTATATGATGCCTATGGCTGGATGGTGATGATGAATTGCTTTTCTCAAAATTATAAATCAATATGGCCTTGGTACTTTTTTTGAATTGCAAAAAACAGGGTTAATTTTACAAATGGTGTAAAAGTAATCACTGTGTTAAAATTTTAAAATAAACTTTATTGATATTTCGTTGGTTATAAAGTTGTGATAATTACTCTACATTAAAATCAAATTTTGTATACTTATTAATATCTGCGATCAAGTTAGAAAACTTGATATCGCTGAAATTTTCAGTCAAATTAAAATAAAGATTTTGATTGAAAATTATATTCATTATAATTTCGAAAATAGTCACTTCTCTAGTTGTTCCAATTTTTGTTTTTTTACTGTTAGTGAATTAAGAGTTTGTAGTAATTAAAAATATTGTCTTTAGTTAACATATCTTATTTCCAAACACACAGATAGACCACAGACAGAGACAATTTATATTTTGTTTTTGAAAATCAGCAAGCTCGGTTCATGTTTTATTTCAATTCAAGTAAAATGCATAAATTTTTCTTAAATGGCATTTACTTTGTATTGACATTGTGACGTTTTCTGCTCAATTTCCGTTATGATAATTGACGACAGAAAAACTTTCGTCAATTTGAAAGATTTTTGCAAATTAAAGATCTATAGAACAATAAAAACAGGTATGCAGTATTAATAAGAGGCAAGTCTCTTTGTTGCTATTCCCGTTTTATAGTATCGTTTTTCTTTTAACTTATTTTCTAAGCTGGATAATAGCAAATAGCTTAATAAGAAAGGTATCAGAACCTCTGTTTCTATTACATCTACTTTAATCTCGATGCAAGACAAATTTGAAATTTATTTAAAATGACAAAAGTTGACTTTTTAAGTCACTTTAACTAGATTTATTTTCTAAATGTGCTCACAATTCATTATGAATTTCTGTAACGTTTCTTCACTTTAAAAAATAAGCATAAAAGTTACGAATGACAGTTTATTTTGCAAGTTCCAAAAAATTGGGGAGTAAAAAATATTTAAATTAACTTAAATTTTGAATATGAAAAATATCCAAAATTTAAAAATATAAATTGGTCCAAAATTTTGTGTTTTTATTTTTAAAAGAAAAATCTAAGTAATTTTTTATTTATATATTAAAACTATATATAAACGTTATACTTCTTTAATACATAAAATCTTAAAATTTCATCATATATGTATTTTAAACATAAATAAGTATTAAAACATATCCATAATACATTCATTTTTCTCTCTCTTTGAAAAAAATTTAATACCAAAAACCCGGGATTTATTTTTATGATTTTGGGATTCCTGATTTTCCGCTTGGCATCACTCGTCATTACGTTTATAGAATAATTTGCCATGTAGTTGGTACAATTTTTTACTTTCACTACAAGGGTACTATTTTAAGCTTTCTTGTAACCCCTTTGCAACATTGGGTGGCAAAAACAACGCACACAATAGGCCGTTCTACACATCCATACATCCCACTGTTTTGTTTTGTTTGTGTGGTAGATATTGTATCATACAAGTTGAAATATTTTTTTTTTGTTTGGAATGTATTGGACTTTTCTGTTTTAAAACGCAATAAACCTTGACAGGAAGCATACGCAAACAAATAATACTGTGCATTAATAAAAATATAACCAAATGTTGAAAAATATTAATTAAACTTGAAAATTGATAGAAAATAAAACAAATAACAAAAATATAAAAGTAATAAAAATTTATTTATATAAAAACTAAAATTAATTTTTAATAAAGTGTTTATGTTTTAAATTATAAATTTACTTACACGTTAAAATCGTTTAAACTTAAAAAATAATATTTTAAATGTGTTTAAAAATATAAATAAATATCACTTAAAAAGCCTAAAATTAATTAATTTTTTATCATAACAAACACGGTGGCTAAAAACAAGCTTTTTATTTGTTTGTTTTGTTAAATTTTTTTGCTTGCCAAAGCTTGCATTAGTTTATTTTAAAGTGTAGAGAGTACGCAAGTTTGGATACCAGTTCATATTCCTACTTAAATAAATATATGAATACTCATACATTCATACATTTTATATATACAAAATAGTGTTGCCAGTGAGTAATTATTAAAGATATATATCTAAAAAAAAACTTATTTCATAAAAACGTGCTACCAAATAAGAAGCAAATTTAACAGTTTTAAATAAAATAGAACGAACACTTTAATTTAATATAATAAGAAAATAAAAAAACGGTTATTTTAATTGAGCAATAAAGAAAAAAACTTTTAACTATAAAACAATATTTGGGCCAGTTTTTGGCTTCGTATTTAAATGTCATTTGTCTTTAAGTTCTATTTAAATACGACATTCAGTTTTTCATAACACACTTAAATGAAACTTAAATGACCAATCTTGTGCACTTAAAGTCCATTTTAAATAATACACTTTTACCAATGCAATTTTTTGTTGTTGTTCCACAAAACAAAAACAAAAGTAAGCAAACATTTTAGCCATTGATAGAATAAAATTATGTTTTGCATACATTTCTGAAATAAAATAGTTCTTGGTTACTAAAAAGTTAAATAAATTAATAAAATAATAAGTTCAGGTGGTGAGTAGATGACTATCGCAGACATTTTTATAACATTTTTAAAGATTTAAAAAAAAAATTCCATTTTATTGTGTTTGCTAGCAGCTGTTTTTTATAAACTGTTTTGATATTTCGTAATGCTGCCATATTTTTCTCATAGTTAAAAAATAAAAGTCATAGATAACTGAAAAACTGAAACTGTATTTAAATACAACTCAAATTTATATGCAAATTAACTATATGCGTAATTAAATATGAAGTCAAAAGCTGACCATTATTCTCATAAAAAATAAGAGCAATTATACTTGTTTTTATTAAAGGTTTAAAGTATTTAAAGGGTCTCTCCGTCTTGCTTAAGACATTTGAACTTGAATTCTCATTGTCAGGAATAATACCGTGAAATATTACATTTAAAAAAAAACACCTGCAATTTTCCGATTCGGATGTATTGGTTTTTTTTTAACTGTGGCCACATATAGTTTTATTTTGTACTAGCAATGCCTTCAACTTCGTCCGTGTATCATTTCTAATCTACAAAAATAAAATGTACTGGCAACTATTCCAGTGCCATAATATTGGTAAAATTGTGTGCTTTTATATTTGTATCTCTAGTTTCTCTACGAAATGACATATTTCAGACTGTTCTATATTTGAATCAAGGTTCTAAGTGACCTCATCACAAAATTTTATTCAAATCCATTCAGCAATTTTTACGTGATGCGAACGGACATACTGTTTTATTACATATACAGATTAGCAGTACCTACAACTTCGTCAGCATTTGTAGTTTTTAATATTTTTTCATGCCAATGTGGCAAAAAAATTTAAAGTTGTCAAATGAAAACTAAATACTGATTGCTTTTCTTATTACAACATTGATCGCTTGAAAAAAATTAGAAATTAGGATATTTGTAATAAGTTGTGGCATATTAAGCTGTACGAGATTAATAATACATTTTAATGAAAGTTTTGTAAAGAATATAAGACTTTAGTGGTCTTGTGTCCTAAATGGCCTAACAAGAAGTTATGCGTTTGCTTAGTGTGAGATTGTGTGTAAATAATACACTTTAAACCCTCGTTGACAATATCATTCGCCATTCATCCCATTAATTCCACGTAAGTAGATTTTTTGTAGCTTGTGTTCATAATTGCGAAAAGCAAATGTAACCAAACGGCATCACTGATAAAAACTAAAATAAATAAATATGTATATACATAGACTTGTATGTATGTATGTATATAGTTGGTAACTACGAACTCTCACTTTCTTCGTCTTTCGCTTGCTATTTTGTTTTTGTTATTAGTCAGTTGGGTAATTGGAGTACTTTTTATTACTGATTTCACTTCCATAAAAATATGAATAAAAAACAATTGAATGGTTGTGTGCTGGATTGTGTTTGCAAATAATCATCAACAACTTTTTATTGTAGGTATTTAAAAAAACAACAAGAAAGCCTTTGCAAACTGCGCACATCGGCGTAGGTATTTTGACAACCAAGTCGAACATTATTTTTCTTTTTTGTTTATATTGTCTCTAAAAAATTTTTGAACTCACTTAAGTCCATAAAACTTGGCAGAAATACGTCTTTTGGTCATATGCTGTCCGTCTGTCCGTCCGTGTTAGTGTTAAAATCAAGTTTGCCGAGGCAGCTAGAGAAAATTTAAATACGCTAATCGATTAGACATAGTGCCAAAAGAGGTGATATTCGAAATTCGTAAGATCGGTCCATGTCCTTCGACGCAGCGGGCAAAACACCACGCCTACCTCTAATTTTTCCATATCATTTGGAACAGTTAAGTAAATCCAATAAAATAAAAACAAATATATGTGGAGATAAAAAATTAAAAAATAATAAAAAAAATATTAAGTGAAAAACTTGGCACTCGCCCGTATTTTCCGAGTAACAGGCCTCTGAAATTTTCAAAATTTTTAATTTTTTAATATCAATATGGGCACCATTTTAAAGCTTTCAAAGAGATCTCTTAGGAAATACTACAATTTCTTAAAAATGCTTAAACTATTAAGAGCCCATGACATTTTTTGTATGTTTTTTTTTTAATTTTTTAATTCTGTTACCCCAATAGTTGCTTTCTTGCTTAGAGTTGCTTCACTAAACTAGATTTACATACGAGGGCTGCTCTATATATTTCTGGCCTAATATTGAAAATGCGAATATTTATAATTAAAAATGGTTATATTGTTTTTCAAAGTATTCTCCAGCATGATTTATATACTCTTGCATGCGATCAAACCAGTTGTCGAAGCACTTTTTCCACTCCGATTGAGACACCTCTAAAACATGGTTTTTGAACACTTCAACAGCTTCTTCTGGCGACGAAAATCGTTGACCACGCATTTTTTTCTTGATGTGCGGAAACAAGAAGAAGTCATTAGGTGCCAAGTCAGGGCTGTACGGCGGATGACCGATTTATTCGACGTTTTGGCCAGTCAAAAACGCTCTGGTTTGAGCCGATGTGTGAGAGCTCGCATTGTCATGGTCAACAATGATTCTTCTTCTCTTGTTCATTTTTCGAATTTCTCCGATGACTTCAGGCAAACAAATTGTAGTGTACCACTTAGAAGTGACCTTCCTACGTTGCTCAAGCGGAACAGTCGCCACATGACCAGTTTTGCCGAAGAAACAGGCGACCATTTGCTTCGAAGTGCTTCTTTCACGAACAAATTTCGTTGGATTTTGCTCGTCTTTGAAGACCCACACGGTCGATTGTTGTTCCGTTTTGGGCTCATACGCATAGATCCATTATTCGTCACCTGTGACAATCTTATAAACGTCTTTAGAAGCACCGCAATCGTATTTTTGCAACATTTCTTTGCACCAATCGACACGAGCCTTTTTTTGAGCGACTTTCAAATTGTGCGGGATCCAACGAGAACAAACCTTTTTTACGGCCAGGTGTTCATGCAGTATCGAATGTATGCTGGTGGAAGAAATGTCCAAGGATGTCTCTATCTCTCGGTATGTCACATGTCGATCTTGCATTATGAGTTCACGCACGGCATCAATGTTCTCTGGCACAACAGCCGTTTTTGGACGACCTTCACGGAATTCGTCTTTGAGCGAGCTTCGGCCACGATTAAATTCATTATACCAATTTTTCACAGTGCTATAGGGTGGTGCTTCATCGCCATACAAAGATTTAAGTTCATCAATGCACTCTTGTGATAATCCACGTCGAAAGTGGTAAAAAATGAGGGCACGAAAATGTTCACGAGTTAATTTGGGTTTTTTATGTTTTACTCTTAGAACAGTAGTAGCATTTTTTCGCTAGAAATTTTCTGTAATAAAGTTATATAAATGGAGTTACATTTCGAAGTACCGTGATTGCGGACTTCAAAGTAACAGTTTTAATTTTTAATTTAGTTTTTATATTAAATTTAATTTGCTGTAATTGAAAAAAAGAGATCAATAGCGCTAAAAAATTGAAAAATAAAAAAAAATTGAAATTTGTGCTACAAATTTTTCCACAACGCACATACGAGTATTGTTCAGTTATAAAAAATTAATAATGATTCATCAAGAGCGTTAATAAGAAAATTGTATTTTCTTTTTTTTTTTTGCAAAATAAAAAACAAAGTGAATTAAAGTGATAACAATAATAAAATAAAAAAACAAATCATTCAAAAAGAAAATAAAAAGAAAACATAACCTAAAAACGAGTTTTAACCGCAAAAAATATCAGTGCTGCTTTGTTACATTTAAAATAAAATGCATCTGATGAAACAAAAAATGTCACAAACTGTTTTCAATTTAACTTTGTGCTGCTATCGAGTGTAAATAAAACAGAAGACACACAATGAAACTTTATTATAAATTGTAATTGTAGGTAAGTTCGTGTGTAGTTACAGTATCGATCAAAATTTAAAAATAGAAATTATAAATATACAGTGGCTGACAAAAGTTTAAAAAACATGGAGACATGATTTTTTTTTTAAATTTTGCTGTTGTTGTATAGAGTAATCGATATAGAATACAAAGCACCTATTTTTGAAATTTTTATCTGTCTGTCCGTGGAGGTCTCTTAGAACCTTGGCTCAAATATAGGATATTTCTTTTTCATAAAAAATTATCATTTCGTAGAGAAGCTAAAGCTACAAACGTGAAAGCTCCTAAACTTACCGGTGTAAGGGTACTAAAATAGTTGTCAGCACATATTTTTTGTTTATGGAAAATTTTTAACACTGTTTACAGACTCTAAAATAAATATTTAAAAACACATTTTTCTTAATTTAAATTTTAAGAAAATTAAAAATGATACGCAGACGTAGTCGTGGGCAGTTTTAACTTAATCCGAATCAAATGTTGATTGTAAAGATTCTTTCTGAGAAATGTTTATTATTTAACTTAAAAGTCATTGAATATTAACTGCAAATAAAATGTTCAAATATTTTGACCGATACTTTATTCTTGCACAAATGCATACCTACACATACATATGTATGTATGTATGTATATTAAAATAATCATACATTTGTACGGTCTATAAAATTGTTATCGTATTGTTGTTATAATTTTTCATAGTTTAACTCGTCTTATCATAAATCGCAAAACGAGTTGAAAAAAGTAACAAAGTCAACAAACCGAAAATCCATAAATAATCTGAATAAAATCCAATGCACACACAACTTTATGCAAAGATATTCATTCACTCTGTCATACATATTAATGTGAAGCCGTAACCCGTTACTGTGCATCGATCTAATTGTTATTATTATCAAACCGTAATATTATACTTTTAATTGAAACGCAGCACATTGACAACATTCGAAACATTTGGCAACAATGTTTTTCAAATATCGACAAGACAATGGACCTTGCATGTGCATGCTTATTGTCACGAAATTAATAAGGAATTGAATATAACGATAAAGAAGTACTTTGTTTATGGCCGATGCAAAAAGCGATTCTAAATTATTTTAATTGAAATTGTTGGGAAAATCATTTTTAAATAAAAAGGTAAGTTTTTAAGTTATTTTTAGTTAAATACAAATAGAGCACATTTTTGCAGTAAACGTACTCTAATTCTTGCATTAATCTTAAACTAATACATTCATATGCTTCAATTATTTAATCAGCCCAATCATAAATATTCTCACGAAAAAACAATTTTTTCTCGAGAAAGGATTTCACTAATTATAAATTTCGAAGGAACAAATAAATAAATAAGTGGCATCGCCGTAATGTGAAGGGAGCTATTTTTTACGTAAAATTTCTTTTCATTAATTCATAATTACCTACTTTTTGGCCTCGATTTTTTTCACTTTCGGCAGTTAATAAAAAAAGGGAACAAACTTATATTAGGAAAAAAAAGGGAAAAGTGAAAAAACTCGCATGGAATTTTTGTTAATGATTGGGCTGGATATCTGTTTTGTAGCTGTTATCTTTTTAATGATTTTTTGGGAAACATATTTTGTTGCCAACTAAATTTTTGTTTAGTGTAATAAAAATAATTTGAAATCGTATTATTTAATTTTTTATTTATTTAAGTATTTATAAATTGTTGATTAAAAAACTGAGTGTTGCTGTATGACCAACTTAATTAGCGCTTTAACGCTAAAATGACATGCATCTATACATATATGTATGTATGTACATACATATATGTAACGGGATCATTTCTGTACACGAATTATTAGCTCCGTTCCCGTACTTTCATTTGAAAACAAAAATTCCTAAAAGTACGGGAACACAAAAAACCAAACTTCTATCCTAAAACAAGATGTCAAACAAAATAAACATGCAGTTCTTCAAATAAAACATAAAAACCCAAATATTTTGCATGTTCCTATGTTTATTTTGTTATATTTTGGAATAAAACTTTTAAATAACACTTTTGGTAGACATTTGCGTGCATAAAACCTGGAATTTTTGTATTTGCTACTGTTCGCATTTCGATCAGCTGATTGTTTTTCAGTTTACACAATCTACCCAAAGAAAAAGTCTGGGCTGTTTCGTGCAGAAAGAAGAAGAATTTTATTCTCTCAAAAGCTCTATCTTCTACCCAAACTTGTAGTACGGGAACAGTTTTCGGTAACATTGGGATCTCGCGGATTCCCAAAGTGAAGTACGGGAACGCACCTATTATTTGAAAATTTTTTGTTAGAGTAATCGATTTGGAATAGAAAACATCTATTCTTGCAATTTTCTGTCTGTCTGTGTTCGCATCACTTAAAAACTACTGCATGAGTTAAATAAAATTTTGTGAAGAGGGGCCTTAGAACCTGGGTTTAAATAAAGAATACTTTTTTTTAAAGTAGAGCAAATAAAGAGAAAGTCTAGTTAATAAAGTAACTCTACTCAAAACAAAAAAAAAAAAAAAAAACAAATATTGGGGTGATAGGGAACTAAAAAATAAAATAAAAATACTTAATACAAATTATTTTACATAAAAATGTCATCGGCTCTTAACAGGTTAAGCATTTCCTGAAAGATCTCTATCTTAAAAATTTGATTCACAATCGAACTTTTCTAAAAAGTTCAGAGGCATATAATGCGGAATATAGAAGTGAGCGCCCATTTTTTCACTTGTTTTTTTTTTTTTTTTTTAATTTTCTATCGTCCCATATATATATATTTAATTAGATTTGTTCCAAAGGATATGAAAAAATTAGAGGCGTGGTGTTTTGCACTCTGCCTCGAAAAACATGAACTGATCTTGCAAAATTTTCGAAATCATGTCTGATCGATTGGAGTATTTAAATTTACTTTAGCTTATCTAGTGCCTTGGCAAAGTTAATTTCAAAACGAATACGGACGCACAGACGATCTTTGCACAATCGACTTCGCTATTCATAAGAAGTCAGAATATATATACTTTATGGGGTCAGAAATAGATATTGTAGAAATTACAAAGGGAATGACAAACTTAATTATACCCTTATTTCACCTGTGATAAAGGTTGTAAAAACATAGGGAAAATAGAGGCACCCGTTTATTTTTATATTTCCACGATTTACTGACCAATATTGCTAAATTTCAGTAGCACCTCTTTCGAAACTATGTCTGAGAGAATGGAGGTCATATATTATCTGTGGCTCATCTTGGGACGTAGTAAAATTGATTTCAACTCGATTACGGATAAAAGGACCGACAAACTGACATCACTAAATCGGCTCCCTTACGAGGGCTGCTATATATATTTCTGGCCTGGCAACACTGAGTGCTGCCAAGTGCAATCTGACATTTCCATTGGAAAGTTTGTCATTTTTAAGCATAATCGTACTCAAAACGTCTTGACGTACGACCATTATTTTTGTTGTTTACAGTGACTTAAAAAAATTAGTATAGAAAAAAATGGAATTAACTCGTGAACATTTTCGTGCCATCATTTTTCACAACTTTCGACGTGGATTATCACGACAAGAGTGCATTGATGAACTTAAATCTTTGTATGGCGATGAAGCACCATCCTATAGTACTGTGAAAAATTGGTATAATGAAGTTAATCGTGGCCGAGGCTCGCTCAAAGACGAATTCCGTAAAGGTCGTCCAAAAACGGCTGTTGTGCCAGAGAACATTGATGCCGTGCGTGAACTCATAATGCAAGATCGACATGTGACATATCGAGAGATAGAGACATCCTTGGAAATTTCTTCCACCAGCATACATTCGATACTGCATGAACACCTGGCCGTAAAAAAGGTTTGTTCTCGTTGGATCCCGCACAATTTGAAAGTCGCTCAAAAAAAGGCTCGTGTCGATTGGTGCAAAGAAATGTTGCAAAAATACGATTGCGGTGCTTCAAAAGACGTTTATAAGATCGTCACAGGTGACGAATCGTGGATCTATGCGTATGAGCCCGAAACGAAACAACAATCGACCGGGTGGGTCTTCAAAGACAAGCAAAATCCAACGAAAGTTGTTCGTGGAAGAAGCACTTCGAAGCAAATGGTCGCCTGTTTCTTCGGCAAAACTGGTCATATGGCGACTGTTCTACTTGAGCAACGTAGGACGGTCACTTCTGAGTGGTATACTACAATTTGTTTGCCTGAAGTCATCGGAGAAATTCGAAAAACCAACAAGAGAAGACGAATCGTTGTTCACCATGACAATGCGAGCTCTCACACATCGGCTCAAACCAGATCGTTTTTGACCGGCCAAAACGTCGATTTAATGGGTCATCCGCCGTACAGCCCCGACTTGGCACCTAATGACTTCTTCTTGTTTCCGCACATCAAGAAAAAAATGCGTGGTCAACGATTTTCGTCGCCAGAAGAAGCTGTTGAAGTGTTCAAAAACCATGTTTTAATGGTGTCTCAATCGAAGTGGAAAAAGTGCTTCGACAACTGGTTTGAGCGCATGCAAAAGTGTATAAATCATGCTGGAGAATACTTTGAAGAACAATAAACCCATTTTTGATTATAAAAATTCGCATTTTCACTATTAGGCCAGAAATATATAGAGCAGCCCTCGTATGTATAAAGATCAAGAATATACTAATACTTTGTGGGGTTGGAAATTAATATTTTAGCAATTACAAACTAAATGTGGTGAAGAGTATAAAAAAAGGAACATTGAAACTACCAACTTAACTATTAAATATGCTGTCAAAATCCTTTTATTCATTTGCGAAGCCTTGACACCGCGCAATTTATGTGAAATTTTAAATTGTAAATTGGAGCAGTCAAGCGATTTAGAAATTGCTAATATATTTTCAAGAATTTCAACCAATCTTGGTAGGGTAGCCATTTGATTCTGATGACTTCGTCTTGGTATAGTTTTAATTTTTATAGATCGCAGTTGGCAGCCTGCTGTCCTATCTTAGTCCGAGTTGCATTGGTGCTTTTTATCCTCGGAATTCTGTGGGCTACAAGTCTAAAAAAAATTAAGTTCCCACCACGGATGGATGTACTTGTTACCCTTCTGGTTTCAGGCTTTTTACCTTTTCGTTACTTCTTACTTAAACGTGTCTTCATATCTTACGATAGTTTTTACATGAAAAGAAAAAGTTTAGTCTTGACGAGCCGAATTTTGATAACATTAAAACGAATTAAGAACAACGAAAGGATTTTTATTCGCTATTGTAGCAAAGAGGTGTGTGGTGCTACGAAACAAGATTTTAAAAATTCGCTGCTTTCAATACAAAATTATATTTTCCAGTAGCTAAAGCCAAGTTTCAATCGATTACTTGCCATTCTAACAGGTTCCTTAGTGGAAAAAGGGTATAACTACGTCTGTCATTCCCTTTGTAATTTCTACAATATCCATTTCTGACCCCATAAAGTCGATTGAGGAATGTTGGTCTGTCCGTCCCTTTTAGTGTTCATAAGCTAGAGGAAATTTGAATACCAATCGATCAGACATAACTTCGAAAATTTCCTTCAAGGCAGCGGGCAAAATACCACGCCTACCTTTAATTTTTCCATATGATTTGGAACAAATCTAGTTTTGTGAAGTAACTCCAATCAAAAAAATAGAGAACTAAAAATAAGAAAAAACATGAAGTAAACAAATTGACGCTCGCCCGATTTATGACCCTCTAAACTTTCCGTAAAAAAGTACGATTGTCCACCTAATGCTTCTTTACAAACGTTATATTCTCCTGATTTAGACAAAATTGAAACTGTCTGTTATATCAATGGGAAAAGACAGACAGTTCAATGTGTTATTCAAATTGTTAAAGGCTGTGGGAATGTAAAGTCATTTAAATGTCTAAAATCACTTTATAACTTCATAAAAGGTCGCATATTTAAAGAACTATACCTTGTAAATATTTTTATTTTATATAGAACATTTTTATTGCATAAATAATAAATTAATAAGTTTTTTAATAGAATTAGTTTAGTCGGTCTTTTCAAGTTCAAAAAAAAAAAAAAAAAAACTCTACCTGCTTCTTTCTATTTTTTTATTTCATCACATTTTGTTCTTCTATTTGACAAACTTTTCACTATAAAAAAGTTTTTTACAAATTTTGCAACATTTAAAATAGTTATCTTTACATAATTTAAACTTTAAAACAAGAAAGAACAAATTTTGACATTGATATCAAACATTGACATTGATTTCGAAAAAACAGAAAGAAAAAGAATGAAGAAGAAGAAGGCGAGCAGACAAAAAAAGAAACATATAATGTATTAATATATAAGAAAGTAAATAAAATTAGTAAATGGCATAAACAACTCTCCCTTTTAACCGGTCATGTAATACATACAAAATATATGTAGATACATATACATGCACACATGCATATACACATCCTTATAAAATTATTTAAATACATATATTTATATATACCAGCCAACAACAATTATCTGTATACAAACACAACAACAACAATACATACAAGGCTGGGAATTATGATTTAAATAAATAAAAAATTTTGTTAATTTCTTAGGATTCAGTAGTGTCAAAGTTCAGTAGTGTTAAAACGTAACTCTACTGCTTTCGCCACAATGTTTTTCCATCCGTCCGTCTGTCAATCACAGTCCTCTATCTCTAGAACCGTATAGCAATTCTCTTGAAATTTTAACAGAAGATGTGTTCCCACTATAACGACAAATACTAAAAATCAAAAGTTGTGCCGAAAGTGACGTAACATTCAGAAAAATATTGTTTTTTTTTTTGTGAACTATTAATGGCAGAAACGTCAAATTTGTGCAGTGTCAGTAAAATTATGTGCGCTATAATAACAAATAAAAAAAAATTAATTGAAGGGTGTCGCAATATTGACGTGATTGCCACCTATATGGTTCTCAATCGCAGTAGAAAGAATTCACGTAGAGAATATAATAAACAAATGCTGTGAATTTGACGAATATGGCCTTATTCGTCAAACTACAATTTGTATAGAGAATGTACTGCTATGTCTGCTATAAGAATAAGTTTAAGAAATAATATAAAATATTAACGTGATTTTCACATGTGACTTAATATTTATGCAGGGTTTGTATTGCTAAGTCCTTATAAGAATAATATAAACAAGTAAGATCGCTATATTCAGCTATTCTGAATCTTATATACCCTTCACAATCTATGTAAATCTAGTTAAGTGAAGTAAATCCAATCAAAAAAGCAAATATTAGAGTGACAGAGAATTAAAAAAATAAAAAAATTTAAGTACTACATATAAACATATAAGGGTCATCCAACTGCGACGCCTAGATGTCAGCACCATATAATTTTTACACGTGACATCTTTTCAAATGACATAAGCCATTTTGTTTTATTAAAAGGTAGTACAGTTTTAACAATGGACAGGTACACATTGCAACAACGCGTTTACGTCATTCAAAGTTATTATGAAAATGGGCGTTCTTTGAAAAATACCCATCGCAAAATTTTGTTTAGTGACGCAGCTTATTTCAGAATCGATGGATTCGTCAACAAGCCAAATTGTCGTATCTGGGGTGATGAAAATCATCGTGTTATTCATGAAAAATCTCTACACCCACAAAAAGTTACTGTTTGGTGTTCATTTTGGGCAAATGGAATCATTGGGCCATTTTTCGTCGAAGATGATACTGGAAATGCTGTTACTGTGAATGCTGAGCAATACCAGTCCATGTTGAGAGACTTTTTATGGACACAGTTGAATCATACTGATGTGTCTAACGTCTATTTCCAGCAAGACGGTGCTACATGTCACACAACTCGAGAAAACATTACGCTTTTGCGATCAAAATTTCCTCAACGTGTAATTTCACGAAATGCAGATTTCAATTGGCCACCAAGGTCATGTGATCTAACACTATTAGATTTTTTTTTGTGGGGTTTTTTGAAAAGTCGAGTGTATGCTAACAAGCCACAAACAATTAATGATTAAAAGAGCAACATTCAAGTTGCAATTCGTGAAATAACACCAGCAACATGTCGGAAAGTCATTGAAAATTTCGATATTCGGATTGATGTCTGCAAATGCAGTCATGGTGGACATTTGAATGATATTCTATTCCACTTATAATTGTAATGGATCATACTTTTAATAAAAAAACAGCTTGAAACAATTGCAAATAGTTTGTGTTTTATTTCAAAGAAACATGTAGGCGCGTTTTTTGGCTGACCCTTTATATAATTTTACATAAAAATGTTATCAGCTCTTAATGGGTGGAACATTTTTAAAAAGTTTTAGTTTTTTCTTAAAGATCTCTCCAAAAGCTTTAAAATGGTACCCTTATTGATATTTTAAAAATTTTGAATATTTCGAAAAATATTTGCGAGCGCCAATTTTTTTCTCATATATTTGTTTTTTTTGATTGCAGTTACTTCATTGCTCCAAATGATGTGAACAAATTAGAGGTAGGCGTGATCTTACTGATTTCCAATAGCACCTATTTCGACACTATGTCTGATCGATTGGCGTATTAAATTTTTTTCCAGCCTCGGCAAACTTGATTTCAACACTAACACGGACGAACAGTTGGAAATCGCTCAATCGACTTCACTATGCATAAGGATTCAGAATATATATACTTTATGGTGTCGGAAATGGATGTTGTAGAAATTACAAACGGAATGACAAAATTAGTTATTCCCTTTTTCCACTTTGTGCGGTATAAAAATCAAAATTTTAAGGTGTCCTAACAGTAACGTAAATTTTACAGGGTCTTAATTTTATTTTAACCAAAATATGTTTTTCTATGTACGCTATAACAAGTTAAAAAAATAATTATACATTGTAATAACCCATTCGCGGACTTATTTATTTTTGTTCTACTTCTCAATTCAAACTTTTGGTGGCCATAACTTTATTTTAGTCTTTTTGATCTCTTGTTTACAAAAAACTTTTTACTTTCTTATTTGAGAGATTCGGCGGGATTTAAGTTCACAATCTCATGTTTACCAGACAGGCGCGCGTTCACTAATCCAAACAACAGTGAAACAAATTGTTTACCTTTTAACTACCAGGTTTCGAATAGATTTTTAATGGCAATATTTTGCTTACCGAACGGCGCTTTAAGACACCAAAGAAATTCATTTTTACTTTATACTCTGAACCCCCGGCCGCGGTGTGATTCAAACACACGATTTTCTCTTTTTCAAAATAACACAGCCCATAGCGAGACAAATTATTTAATATTTCATTCTTTGACTCCAACGAAACTTAAATTTATGATCTCTTAAAAAACCAGCGCTTGAATTGATACAGCCAACGATGAAAGCAATTTCTTGCTTTCCTACTCTAAGGATCCGGTGAGATTTCAAATCACGATATTCTGCTTACCAAACAGGCGCCTCATCTAACGCAGACAGCAGTGAAATTTTTAATAGTTAAAGCTTTTACAATGATTGATTTCTAACACAGATCAAGTTTTCAGTAGTAATTGGTGCAATATCTCATAATCAGAACAGTATTCGTAAAAAAAAATATATTTTACTGCAAGAAGATGTGTCCCTTCATCCAGCGGTTCTTAATGCTCTACACAAACTTAGATTGTTTTATGTTTTCCACTTGGTCCAAAAAGTAAGTACTAGGCAGTCGGATCTAAGGAATAAGTATTCCAAGTCCGAATTGATGACTTTTCTACACATATTTTCTCACAAAACCGGGTCCTTTTCACCAGTTTGTATTCAGCTGCTAAAACGCATTAGCTGTTGTTGTACTTTTAGTTTGTAGTTGTCAATCCATGTTCGGTTTTTTAAATTGAGCGCCGATAGATTTTCATAAGTAATTTTTAATTCATAATTAAAATTTCTGATTTGTTTAAGGGGTCAGTAGCTCCAGTAGTTCGTGCTGCTTAATTCGTCAGGTGGCTGAAACTATATCGCGGTTTTCAGCGAGGCAGCTGCTCTAGCTATGTTCAAATTCAATAAGTGTTGTTTAAACCGATCAGAGGTATGAGACGGATAAAGTAAAACTATCCATATGCAGTTTTCCAAACAGGTTTTAACCGGTGGAGCAATTAACACTCTCAAAAGCAAACTTTTTACATTTTTGTCTTATAAACTCTTTGCAAACGAATTTTTAACCATACAGCTCTTTCACATCAGTGACTAGATTGCAGCATAATCTCACTAAATGTGAAACGAAAAGAAAGCTCTTATTCTGTTTGCAATGGATCTTCAACTACTCCACATTATCGAAACAAATCTCTTCAAGTTATTTAAAGGAGTGGCTATAGTTTAATCCTTTGCTAGCGACTGAAATGGGCGCACAGAAAAAATAAACTAAACATTTCCATCTCTTCAATATGAACACATTTGATAAGTTTTAGTTTTATTTTTAATGTATTTGTGTTTGCAAAATGTTGAGTGCCTTCCAAAACAGCTGAAACAAGCGACTAGAAGGATAAAAGTTCAACAACTGTCAACGTGTCGGGGGTGGTGGTGGGTGGTAGTGGGTGGTAGTTTGAGGTATGAGCAGACGCAGTAAGGACTTGTAAACAAAATTTAATGAGCGTAAGAGAATACAAATTCTCAATAAGAGACTAAAACTTTAGGATTAGAGAAAATATACCCCTCAACAAGACAACTAAAGACAATTAAGATTACTATATTCGGCTGTGCCGAATCTTATATACCCTTCACCATACATATATAAAAACATGTACCAAACTGTAGATTTATCATTGAACAGTTTAAATAAAAATCTACATTAAAATTCTTGCTCTTAAAAAAATTTTTCTGTTCAAAAAAGGCTATGCGGAATCTTATATACCCTTCACCAAGTATGTAAATCTAGTTTAGTGAAGTAGCTCCTCATTTCTTTTTTTTTATATTTTGTTTTTGTTTTCAATACAAGTATGCGAAAGAAGTATTCGTTCGCATATTGAGAAATCGGCAGTAAATGCGATATATAATTTTACATAAAAATGTCATCGGCTCTTAATGGGTTAAGCAAAAATTTTAGTATTTTCTGAAAGATCTCTTCAAAAGCTTTTGAATGATTGACAATCGAACTTTTTTATGAAAATTTCAGAGGCCCATAACTCGGTAAGTATGGACGAGAGCCAATTTCTTTACTTGATGTTTTTTCATATTTTTTAGTTTGCTATCACTCCATATATTTTTTGTTTTTTTTTTAATGGAGTTACTTCATTGTTTAAAATGATATGGAAAAATTAGATGAATTCGTGGTGTTAAGCCCACTGCCTCGAGAAACATTGATTTTCAATAGCACATCTTTCGACACTATGTCTGATCGATTGGCATATTTAAACCTCTAGCTCATCTAGTGCCCTGGCAAAGTTGATTTCAACACTAACACTGACGTACCGACGGATATCGCTCAATTGACTTCGATATGCATAAGAACTCAAAATATATATAATTTATGGGGTTGGAAATGGATAATGTAGAAATTACGAACGGAATAACAAACTTAGTTATACTCTTTTTCCACTTATAGTGAAGGGTATAATAACAAATAGAGACATGGCAGTTAATATCTTTAACTTACCTCAAACCCTTAAATACTAAACCCACACACTTGCAACCTCACACACTTACAATAACGTTAAGTTAACGTTAAATTTTCTCAAATATGGAAAATTTCATATTATAATCCACAGGTTGATTTTTATACTGTAAGAGAAATAAAATAAAAATCAGGCAGAAAAAAATATTGTTGAATTGGGTATTCACATTGTTAAAACATGGCTTCGTCATTGGTTGCGGCAAATTTTTTCATCCTGGAGCCTTAAAATAAACCACAACGAATTAACCTTTGTGTTTTAAATGCAGTTTAAAATATGGCGACGAAACAGCGACGATAAAAACAGTGATTTATTCGACTTAATGCAGATTTATAAATATTAGATAGATTTCTTTTAATGTTTAAAATCTAAATTCAGTTATTTAGAAACAGTGTGCAACAAATGCCGCTGATGACAGGTTAATAACAAGTTCGGATAACATATCTGATTGAACTGCTAAATTAAGTTTAATATTTCTTAAGGGTGTAATTTGCTGTATTTCCTTAATTTCAGTTAGTAAAATCTACAATAATGCCATCGTTTAGAAAGCCGAAGGTGCTACAGGAACAGTTAATTTAAGCCGCTATTATAAATTCGCTCTTTTTCATTCATATCCATTTATTTCCATCCTACTGCAATTACAATTAGTTATTCCCTTTAGCACAGAAGGAAACGCCGTCTTTGGTATTTACGAATGCATGTAAAATGAAAGAATTTGTGATAAAAGAGAGTTGCTTTGCCATGATTGCAAACGACATACGAAAGCCCGTTAAAATTTGTGTTTCTTTTTCTTTTGTTTTGACAACAAATTATTTTTTTTGTAAAGCTCGAGATTTCTGCTGAAAAAAAACAATAAGGACAGTTTCTCGTTTTGGTAAAAATACAATTATAAAAATCAAAAAGACTTTTTTAAGGAAACGAGTAAAACAAATTCATAGCTTCACAATAAATGCTAAATAAATTGCATGTTTGTAACTTTTTAGGCAAATATGGGTACACATTGCGACCACGCTACTCTTAATAATGTTAAAAATTTAAGTAAAATCGGACATTCGTATAGAAAATTTTCAAAAATGCTCGGTATTTCAAAAATAATGATCGAAAATGCTTTTAAATGAACTCCGAAGGATGAAACGTGTGGTAGTGAAGTATCATTAGATGCGTTAAAAGGATCCATTCATCACATCTAAACGAATAAAAAATAATTTAAACACTTATCGCTGAGGAATTTAGAGCTCATAGTGCTCAAAAAAGAATATAAGACAAAGATTAGAGTTTGCTAAAAATCATATCAATTGACCTTAATAAAAATGGCAAAACATTCTGTTCGATGCAACAAAAGTAAACTTGTTTTTTTCTGAAAGGAGTGTCCACCATTTAAGAAGACCTATCCATCAAGAATTAAATCCTAAATATATTTTAAAGACGGTCAAACATGGTGATGGTAGCATCATGGTATCGGTGTCATTCTCTTATTATGGTCTGGGTTCTCTATATCGTATCCAGAACATAATAAAATCGGCTGATTACACTGCAATTTTGAAAAATACATTGCTGCCATAAGCGTAAGCAAATATGCCACTCAAATGGGTCTTTCAGCACGATAATGACCCAAAGCATACGGCAAAGTACACAAAGAAGTGGTATCAGGACAACAAAATCAAAATTTTAGAATGGCTACCACATTCCTGATTTGTTACCCAATAGAAAATTTGTGAAACAAAGCTAAAAGGGCAATCAGGAAGAAAAGGTCCATCAACTTGCAACGAGCTTTGAAATCTTATACAGGATGCGTGGAACGCAATACCGCTACACGTTTGGTCGAACAAAGGATCCACAACAAAGTACTAATGTGGCACTAAGGCTTTTTGCAACAATATTTAGTATAAATATCTATTTAGTTTTATTACAGTTAGTTACATCAAGTGTTTTTATTTTTTATTTTATTTATTTTTTGTTCACGCGTTAAACTATACAAATTCATACAAAGTTACAAAACAAAAAAAAAAACAAAATATAGGAACAGCATTTTTTTCTACCATTTAAGAAAAAATTAATCGTTTAAACAAGAAAGAATTTTCGATATTTTAATCGGTTCTAAATATATTGTAATAAAATAAGGTGTAATATAATGTAATGTAAGTTTGGGTGGGCACTACCCCTATAATTTTTCACGCAACTGTTATTCGGAGTTCTTTTACATAGCGAAGTCGATTAACCGATATCCGTGTGCCAATCCGTGTTTGGGTTGAAATCCACTTTGCCAAGGCACTAAATGAGCTAAAGAAAATTAAAAGAGGCCCATAGATCAAACATTATTTCGAAAAAAATAGGATGGGTCCATGTCACCACACCTACCTCTAATTTTTTCATATCATTTGGAACAAAAAAAAAAAGAAACAAATGCATGAGGCGATAGAGGAAAAAATAAGAAAAAACATCAAGCTTTATATATGCCCTTGATTTCCCAAAAGATTTGATTCGCCGAGATCGAAGGGTTTTGTCGCTGTAATCGTATTTGTTAAAAAAACACACTGAATTTACCATACAATCTGTACTGTATGTAGGGGGCAAAAATTTTATCGCATGCTACATTTTTTTAAAAACGTATTTAATTGACGTATTTTGAAAATTAAAGAGTGTTTCAATAGTTAATGTAATTTTATGTATATATATATATATATATATATATATATATATATATATATATATATATATATATATATATATATATATATATATATATATATATATATATATATATATATATATATATATATATATATATATATATATATATATATATATTGTATGTATTTACTATGTTCGCTTCAAAAAAAGTATCCCAATAGTTGATGTAATTTGATGGATGAATGTAGCCAATTTTTTTAAAAAATCTGTTTTGAAGCCAGTTTTGCAAGAATTATTCTAAGCTAAAAAACGTAAAACCTCCCTGCTCAAAAAATCATAAAAATAGAGTTTAATTCATTAGCATTTATTTTCTACTTTTATTACTATTTAAAGGTCAAACAATTACATGCATTATATTTTATAGTTAAATACATACATACGCGTATACTTACATATGTATATATTCCATGTAGATAGACACTAAAGAAAGGAAAATTCAATAATTGTTCAATATTGATAAACTCTCTTTGGCAAATAGTTCTGTTGCTATTCTTCTAAGTTTGCTCTCACATCTGTGTTGCTCTCTCTAAGTGAAATTGCCTTTATTTTGTTTGTTTGTTTGTGTTTGTTTTTGTTTGTTTTAGTATTATGTATTGCTTTAAGCAGTGCTGCCATAAAGACTTGTTGCTACCAAAGTGTTCTTTATAACCTAACAAATACCTATCATTGCTGTTCCTTTTAAAAGCTTTTTAAGTATATTTTTAACTGCTTATTTATCATACATCAGCAGTATAGATTTACACGATGCAATTTTTTAGGTATTTTTTTTCAATTTTCCATTTAACTTGCAGCGATATGCGGTATTTAAAAATAAACAAAGGTAAAAGTAACAATCCCTCAAAATTCAAGCAATACCATATTTCTTAACCCTCTTGCTTCACCAAGAAACAAAATTTCATGGTAGTTTCATGAAAAATTGCATAGTGTAAATTCCGTATAAGACACATTAGCTAATTTATTTATTTGCTATGCTTTCACGCGCTAATTACTACTACTTAAAGGATAGTTATTAATTTTTAGAAAGAGATATTGGACCCCCATTTTTAAGAAAAAGTTCGGTAAAAATCTAAATTTTACTAAAAAATATAAATCTTCAACAAAAGGATTAAATTTGCATAAATAATTGTAAATTTTATTTCTAGAATAAAAATATTTTTCAAAAAAAAAAAAAAAACTGAAAGAAAGTGTAGCACACAAACTAAACTGTAGCTCTCGTAAAAATTTTAAATTCGGTGTCCAACCGAACCCAAGTCTTGTGCTTTGTTTATTTAAAAAATTCTATCAATTGATACTTTTTTAGATTTCCAACACCAAAACTTTTTCTAAGTCTGAATAATGAAGAATAACAATTGGCATAACTTTTTTTTTAAAACATAAGAATTAAAAAAATTAATGTAAACAAAAAAATATATATTCATTTGTTCATAAAAAGCATAATTACACCTAAAGAGTTGTTTAAGCTAAAAATGTTTTTATTTCACCAAAAAATCTGTTTGTCAGCCACAACTGATTATATTTTATGCATGAACTTTTTTATTTCGAATACAAAATTATTTTCAATGTATTGCATATAACAAATTTTCGACGAATTAATTTTAATTATAAAACTTATTACAAATTTTTTTCACCAAAAAAATGGAAACTAATAACTAAAATCGATTTTGGTCTAGTCAAAGCAAAGCGGCAGCCCCGTTAATCAGTGATTCAGACTTTGCTGTCTAGTGTTATTTTGTATGGGTAAAAATATTATTTGATATTGCGCATGTATGGGTGCTTGTGTTTACAAATACATAGAGAAACGAAGTGGGTATGTTTATTGTATTTAAGTTCAATTTGTAAGAATATGATGTGTAGGGCTGTGTGCTTTGATATTAACCAAATTTACAGTGGGTCTTAAAAATTATGCTTAGTAAAACAAAGCATATCATTATTATAATTACAGGATACTGTCTTAAGGCTATGAAAAATCCAGATAAATGTTTATGGTTTGCTGGCTTCTATAAAAAGGAATGTCTTAGGGATTGGAAGCAATGTGACTTTCAAAGAAAGTCTAGTGAAGCCTTTCACACAAAACACATCGCCCTCATAATTTTTTACGTTTATATATAAAATAATTTTACTACTAACTAATGCTTGGGTTTAGCTTTTACCCATTCTATTTTACTATTATAAAATAATAAGCAAATTTCATAACTTTCAAGGAGCATTAATTGAGCTTCTTTTTATTAAACTTAAAAATGTTAAAAACGGTAGAAACGAAGTATAAATTTAATGTCACAAGTTAAAGTTCGGTCCATATCCTTTGAACAGTGAAATAACTCCAATCAGAAAAAAAAAGGTAGAGAATTCAAAAAAAAAACATTAGATGAAAAAAGTTGGGCTCGCCCATATTTTCCGAGTTATAAGCCTCTTAACTTTTAATAGAAAAGCACGATTTTGCGTATCATTTAAAAGGTTTTGAAGACATCTTTCAGAAAATACAAAATTTTTTCAAAAATGCCTAACCTATTAAGAGCCGATGGCATTTTTATGTAATTTTTTTTTATATTTTGTAATTCTCTGTCACTTCAATATTTGTTTTTTTTTTATTAGAGTTACTTCACTAAACTAGATTTGTATACATGATGAAGGGTATATAATTTTATGCATAACCGAATATAGCACTCTCACTTGTTTTATGTTTTTTTTTTTTTATCAAAATAAATAAATAATAAATAAAATACTTTTGTGATCCACTGTACTCCCACTTGAAAACATAAAAGCTGCCTCCATCCATCCATGACATTGACATTGAAAATGAAAACACGATGTTTTGGAAGTTAATGTTTACATTCGTTTTTCTATGTTTTTATGTGCAATTTATAACTTTTTGTTCTACATAAAAACATACATACCTATGTACATTCTTGTGTACATATTACATATGTATGTAAGTATATAATTTTAGTGTTGGAATTTTAGAAAAATAAAAATAAAAAATAACCAGCAGAGATCCAAAAAACAAAAACAAAAAAACACATGTGTGTGTGTAATTTCAATGTTCGTAAACAGAAGGAATACTTACAAAGTTGTGCTCAACATTTTAATGTGAATTTGATACGGAAACCACACAATTTCTTTAAAATTAACTTTAAAATTACATAAAACATAAATTGCTTCAGCTTCGAGTGCTTCAGTGATTCTCCTTTTTTACAGCTCACTGAGCAGTTTTATGATTTAATAAAAAATCTGTTTTGTTGCAAAAATTACAAAATGCCTTTTAAATTTAAAATAATAATAACTAAAGATGAGTGAGTAATGATGCAATGGATCACTTCTTTTATTATGCATTTTTTATTGACCAATAATAATGTGATTTATTAACGCCAGGATTCACTGTCATACACAATCGTTTGATTTAATCACACAAAAATCTGACAGAATTCTGTCCTACTTTAAAAATCGTTTCAAAATGACGCCGTACGTGCCACACTATTATAAAAAAACAAAAAAAATGCTTTTAACATTTTGTTGTTGGTTTCTCCCATCTTCAAAAAAAAAAACCTTCTCTAATCACATAGATAAAAATCATTTTATGAATTATTTTAAAAGATTATAAAATTGTACAAATCTGTCAAAAAGTCTGTCACACACATACATTTTTAATCCACACTCTCATACTTTTTGAGCATACATGCAATTTTTGACAGATCGTACGACTGACCTGGCCTTTAGTGGTTAGTAAATTATATGTGTGAAAGGAAGTCGTTCGTAGAGTTTAGACACAAGTGGTTGAAAATATATAAAATAAAAAAGGAAGTATCCTACGACTAAGCTCTTTTACGCATCCTTTCTAATTATTAAATTTTAAAACTCCTGCGACGACTGCTCCATCTTAACATGGGATCTTAGTAACTGCAGTTTGGTAAATGGTTTTCTAGGTGAACATGCAAATTTCTCATGAACAAAGAGTAGCATTCCCTCTTTTTTCCTTCTCTTGGTATAGGCTCTCACGATTTTTACCTCCTCTTCCGTTGCAGGACCATGTGTTACTCAGTTAGAGTGCCGCTACTAAGTCTGGGTTTAGCTGAAATACGAAAAAAATCAATTATTTCTTTTTAATTACTCCTGGTAGCCCCTGCAGGTACCAAAAAACAAATCTATATTTTTTTTTCTGTTTAATGGTATACATATATATACATATTCAACCTCCTTCGTCAGTATTACTACATAGCGCAGTTATTTTCTTTAAAAAATAAACATTCGCCTAATCAACAACATTTCGCAGGCGTCTCATTACTGTCCTTTGCATTGACGGCATTGTGGAAAAAATAATCTTTTCTCTTACTTTCTTTCTTTTTTCACCATCTGTTTTATCTCTTTACTATCTCTTTCCTAAAAAATGTGGCACGGTAACACAAAAAAAAAATAAAATTTATAAATATGCAAAGTGACTACTTTTAAAAAAAATTTAGTTCTTCGTGTTAAGATCCCAAAATGTGTAATTTGTTTTTAAGTTAAACATGTATGACGTACATTTTACTTTTATAATTTGTAAGTTTTAATGTAATAAAGTATTCAATCTAAACTGCGCCAATAAATATTGCACTCAGACGCCGCTGATTATTTTCAAACGGCTTAGACGTCTGGTCATGTAGTATTGTTTTGACAAAAACATCTGATATCAATATAATAGGAGGGCAAAGCATTCTCTTACTATTGATACAAAATTTGTTCACCCCCTTATGTTGTGAAATTTAATCGTTGTTGTAATACTTTGAATTAAATGTATTCGTAATTCTGTAGACATGTTTTGTGTCCGTAGACACAACCTGTTACATGTAATTGAATATCAATTATTGTTAAATAAAATCTCATTTTATGTTTTCATCAATATCTACTATAACATGCCGCAGGATATTACAATATAATTACATAAAGAACATCAGAAGTATGCGAACATATGAAAGTGCTGTAGATGTAGAGGAACGCATGTGTTCTTGAATACTGCAGAGAAATAATATTTTGAAAACAAATAAGAATAGTTGAAGGCGGGGACAACGAATTTAAAAAAAAAAATGATGTATTGAGAAAAAATAAATTTTACAATAAGACACAAATAAAAAATTAAATTACATTTAGTTAAATTGACATTTAGTTTTTCTAAAAATTTTTCATTCATTAATATTTGTTACTGATTTTTACATTGCAAAAAAATTTAAAATTAAAATACCTGCCAGCCAATTTATTGTTTCTTATTAAAAAATATCTTATTTCACTTTTATTATTTCTATATTTGTTTTATAATAGATGTATTTGTAAATTCAATTTTTTTACATATACTTTAATTTATATAACAGATTTAATCGATAAATTATATTTAATCTTGAAATTTTGGTAATATATAAATTAAAAGAAAACTTTCTTTAGAAATTTTTTAAATACAAAATAAAAAATGTATTTATTCAATTTTCAATTGTAACTTTGCAAGCAAGACCACTATGAAAAATATTAAAAATCAAAAAAACTACCCTTAAGTTTACCAAAAATACTCTAAAGAACAAACGCTAAAAGTAATTTACAAGCAAGACCACTACGATAAACACTAAAGATTATTAAAAAATACACTAAAATTCACTAAAAATCTTAAGCTCTAAACACATAGACGACAGCAGACTTCACAACTTCACGGCTTCAAATGCTGCCAACTTCAAATGCTGCTTTGAAGTCAGCTTCATAATTATTTTGAAGACAGCAACAACATAATAATCAGCTAATGTGTCCATACTATTCTTCTGCAAAATTTTACAAACGTATTAAAAATAACAACAGAAAATCAAACAAATAGGTACTTTACCATTATCTTAAAACGAAATAATATATGATAAAAATTAACTCAAACGAAAAACACAATACTATGAAATTAAAAATGAACAGCTGTGTATTTTAGCAGTTAAAATTTCAGGGACGCCGCATATATATTTTATAATGAATAAAATTAAAGTTTTTGAAAAAAAATGTCATAATATCACGAAAAACTATAAAAATACATAAATTTATTTCCTTATTGTATTTTTGTAATGTTCTTTTATGTTTAGTATGAAAAAAAGTTTTTGTTCTTATTTGTTTATTGCTGCCCGTCAAAATAGAAAATAGCCGTACTGCTGTGATGTCGTCAAAATAATCGTTTTCATATAAACACATGTATTTTATTTTTGACAGTTTGCTGCCTGCTGTCGTCTATGTGTTTAAAGCTTTAAGCTGAATTCACCCATTGTTTCCGAACAAAATTTTCGTTCCGAAACATTTTTTTTATGAAGTTTGACGTGTTTCTCTCTCTCTCTCTCTCTCTCTCTCTCTCTCTCTCAAAAAGAAAAACGTCAAACTACATATAAAAAAATGTTTCGGAACAAAAATTTTGTCCCGAAACAAAAGCTCTGTGAAATATTTTAAATAAATATAAAAGTGCTTCATTCTTTATTGTTATTTGCATTCTAAATTCAATATTATTATTAATGAAGCTTAAAAGAGATTGCAAAAGATTTAAAATTTGATGATTTAAGTAAAAGTTGCAAATAAAATAATTATTAAAACATTTTATTAAGAATGCCGGTTGAATGCAGTAAATGCAAAACATTAATTAGGGGTGAAACAGGAATACAATGTGAAGGAGTATGTAAAAAAGTATATCACTGCGCCGCAAAATGTTCAGGTCTTGATCAGTATTCAATTGGTATAATTGGAAATAAAAATTTCATCAGATTTATTTGTGATGACTGTGTCCAGTATATCCATAATGTCGATTTGGTAATAGCTAATATACAAAATGGTGTAGAGAAGAACGAGAGAAAATTGTGTGAATATAAAAATGATTTTAAAGCCTCACTAAAAGAAAATGAAAGTGAAATTAAGAAATTATTGGAAGCTGTTGAAATAAGGTATGAGGAAAGAATAAAAAAATTAGATTATGCTCAAAGATGTTGTGAAAAAAATGTAAAAGAAGTTCAAAAATTATACGGATATGTAAATGATTTTGAAAATAAAAACAAACAAATGTATAGCAACATAGAAGAAATCAATAACAAAATGTGTGGTGAAATTAAAAAGATCATTAAAGAAACAAGTGCAAATAAAAACAAAATGTCATATGCCGAATTAGTAAAAAATAAAACAGAGTTGCCAGAATTTTCAAAATCAGTGCCGTTAATACTTAGGCCAAAAGAAAAACAAGGTGTCGAAAAAACAAAAAATGAATTGAACAAAAATGTGGATCCTGTAAATTTAAAAATAACAAATATAGAAAACAGAAAAAATGGAACATTAGTAATTCAAACAGAAAATAATGAGGAAAGAGATAAAATTAAAGAAGCAATTGAACAGAAAATGAGCGAAAAATATGACATTAAAGTTCCAAACCCGGTAGAGATGTCTGTTACAATTACAGACATGAGTTTTAAGTATGATGATAATGAAATTATTGATAAAATAAAAAGACAGAACCCCATGTTACAAGAGTCCAACTTAAAAGTTTTTAAAAGGTATGAATTTAAAAAGAATAACAAAATTATCTTCAATGCTAAAATTAATATTGATAACGACTCGTACACGAAAATATTGGAAGCGCAAAGAATAAACATAGGATGGGAGAAATGAAGAGTTTTTGATTGAACAGAATTGATGCAGTGTTTTAAATGTCAGGGATTCACCGAGCTAGCGAATGCAGAAATCAAGAAACATGTTTAAAATGTCACGAATACCACAGAACAAAGGACTGTCAGAAAAAAATGATAGAAAAATGTATAAATTGTATAAGAGCTAATAACAAATTAAATATGGACCTTGATGAGAACCACAATACTATGAGTCGAGAGTGTCCAGTATACCAAAATAAACTGAATTTAAAAAAGAAAAATATAGGTTTAAAAATATAACAACTAAGAAATTTAAAATGTATCTATACAAACATTCAAGGCTTAATAAATAGCGAAAATTGAGATCATCATTTAAGAAGAAAACCCGGATTTCGTAATTTTGTCTGAGACTCATGTAACTAGAGATGTAGAGGAAGATGAAATATCAATTGAAGGTTATAACTTAATAACAGCACTGTCTGATTCACCTAGAACTGGGGGTGTGGCGATATATTTCAAGAAAAGATGGAACGTGCAATTAATATCAGAAATGGTTGATAATTTAAAATACTGGCTAAGTGCAGTTATAATTGAAAATGAGGAAATCAACTTTATATTAGCAGCAGTTTATAGATCACCAAGTTATAGTGAAGCAGAATTTTGCACCGTGTTCAAAAATTTTATTGAAGAATTATGCGAATTTAATTGCGAACTGATCGTTACTGGTGAAATTAACATTTATTGGTCATCTAATAATTTTTACAAGAAAAAACTAGAAAGTATATTTAATGACAATGGCATAAAACAACTGATAAAAGAATATACAAGAGTAACTAAAAATACTAAAACTATAATAGATTACGTGATAACAAATAGCAAAAAAGTAACAGCTAAAAACAGTAATATAAACAAAGTAACAGATCATGAAGTAATAAACATATATATTGAGTGTAACAATGATAAAAAAGATGAGCAATATAACGAAATCGAGACATTTAAATATAAAAAAGAAGATTTTAGAATAGAACTACAAACAAATTTTAATAGTAATTATAATGACAGTTTATATAATGGTGCGGTACATTTTGATATGTGTATTGTAAACACAATCAAAAAATTTACAAGAAACCACAATAATAGAAAACAAAACATCGTAAATAAATAATTTAATACACAGTGCAGAACACTTAAACATGAAAAAATTACAAAATATCATATTGCAAAAATCGAAAATACTGTAATGTACTGTACTGTACTGTTAGGAATAATTATAAAACAATAATAAATAACGAAAAGAACAAATACATAAGTAATAGAATAACTAATACCAAAGATCCGAAACAAATGTGGCTAGAAATAAAAAACTTAGTGCTAAAAAAGAACCGATCTGTGATACAAAATGTGATATTTGAACAAATAGAATATAAGGATTATAATACAATCGCCAATAAATTCAATGATTATTTTATTGATAGTATAAAAGAAATTAGAGACAGTATAGAAAGTGTACAATATATAAATAACACATATGAGACAAACAATACTTTTGTATTCAGTGCAATAGATTATTACGAATTAAAGAAGATATGCAAAGAAGTTAATAACAAACCTGACTTCAATAGAGTGACAACAAGAATGACATTGGATAACTGGGACATAATGAGCAACCCGTTGTTAAACATAATTAATAAATCTCTCGAGTCAGGAGTTTTCCCAGAAAATTGGAAGGAATCAGTGGTTGCTCCAATTGAGAAAGTGAATAAAACAAATAAATGTGAAGAATATTGTCCAATAAATATGTTAAAAACATACGAGAAAATATTGGAAAAGGTCGTAAAAAATCAATTGGAAAAATATATAGAAAAAATGGAATACTTACTAAATACCAATCAGGATTCAGAAAGAATTTCTCATGTGAAACTGCAGTTAATTTCATATTCAACAGATGGAAAAAAATTGAGAAAAGAAAAAAAAAAATAGTGGCAATTTTTCTCGATTTTAAAAGAGCGTTCGAGACCATAGATAGAAATATATTGTTAAGAAAATTATATATGTACGGCATAAGGAATAAAGAGCTAAAGTGGTTCGAAACTTATTTAACTGATAGAAAACAAACAACATTAGTAAATAAAGTAAAATGAAGATCAAGAAATAATGATTTTGGAGGTCCGCAAGGATCAATAATTAACGATTTGCCTAATGTGGTAAATAAATGCGAAATAGTTCTATACGCTGATGATACTTTAATGTATACTGTTGAAGATAGTGAAGAAAATTGTCAAGAAAATATGTTACACGATTTGGAAAGAGTTAATAAATGGTTAAAAATGAATAAGCTGAAACTAAATGAAAATAAAACAAAATTAATGATAATAGGTACAAACAGAGACATTATAATAAAAATTAATAATAAGGAAATAGAAAAAGTAGAAAATATAAAATACTTGGGTTTTAAAATAGACAGAGACTTAAAATTTAAAGAGCACATCGAATACATTTGTAAAAAAAACGCCAAAAAAATTGGTTATTTTAAAAGAATAAGAAACAAAGTGTCATTAACTACCGCTATTAATATATATAATGTTATTATTAAACCCCACTTTGAGTACTGTTCAACAATACTCTACGAATGTTGTACAAAAACACAAATAGAAAGACTTCAAAAACTTCAAAAGAAAGCAATGCGCTCAATTTTAAAATGCAACCGGTACACATCAATCCAGTACATGCTAAATTCGTTAAAATGGCTTAATATACAACAGAGAATAGAAATTAATACCTTAAAATTCATACGGAAAATAAAGATTGGTAATGCACCACAATATCTTTGCGAACAACTTAATATGGTGGGACAAATTCAGCAATACCATCTACGGAACGTGCAAGATTTTAGAATTGATAGAGTATCTACAAGTGCAATGCAGAGATCGCTTTTTTACAAAGGCCTCAATCTTTATAACGGGCTTCCTTCAGAAACAAAGAATGAAACAAATAAGATAATTTTTAATAAAAAATGTGTCCAATTTGTAAAGAATAATTCACAGATTATGTATTAATGTAATTTAAAAACTTATTGTTACACGATTATGTTAAAAGTATTATAAATACTAATTAAATTAAATAAAAAAATAAAAAAAAAAAAATAAAAAAAAAAACATTGGGTGAATCCAGCTTTAGTATTTGTGATCATCACCTACAACCGTTGTGTACGGTATGTTGTTTGTGTACGCATACACAAACGCTAAAAAAAAATTTATGCATTTTGTATTTTTTGTTGAAATTTATTTTGTGTACTGATCTTAATAAAATTCGGACAGAACACTAACGAAGTGTACTTTAGTGTTTGTTTTCAAACACTGTTTCTAATACATTTTGGAATGGTACATTTAGTACAACGGCATTATGAAATACAATACATTTTTAGAATACAAAGCAACGGAAGTTTTAGAAGTCAGCCGTAGTTTAAAATCTGAGGGATCAAGGCGAATTGACAACAGGTGACTGCATTAGCTTTTATGTGTATTTTGCTTTTGTAAAATCTTGTTGAGCTGTCTTTGATAGTTTTACAAAACCTCTCTGTGCTTAGCTCTTTACGCGAATTAATTGCAATTTCCTAGTCACTTGTAATCATAGCGGAATATAACGTAAAAGAGATAGATTTTGCAGATTTGTAGAAATCCTGCAGAACTTCAACACATTCACTTCAGGTACCTTTCTTTTTTAACGAAGGCTGTAATTAAATCTTTATAAAAACGAAATTCTTTTTAAATTATTCGCACTATGTTTTGAATACTAAATACAATAACTTGAAACTCCCATCTCAATACGTAATTGGATTCACTGTTTGTATAAATCGACCATGAAATAAAATTAAATCTTAAAATAAAAACTTGTTTAAAAACAAACCTTTTTAGTTTTCTTAAAAAAAAAAAAAACTTACGTTGCAACTTTGGGAAGAAGTGAACGTAAAGTTTAAATTAACTTTACAGACAAACGTGTCAGTTGAGGTATTACATATATATGTATGTACATATGCACTTACGTAAAACATACAAACCTTATGATTTTCCTTTGTTTTTGCATTCACGGATGCTTGTACCAATAGCCCAAATAAAAGTTTTAAATTTCCAAGTTATTTTTTAAGTTGAAACAATTATATTTATATTCTTATTGTACTCGTACTGATATTAAATAAAAGAGGAATAAAAAGAAGAACAATAAACTTACTAAATTTGCTCTTAAAATTATAGGTATGTACATACATACATACATACATATGCACTTTGTGTACAGATTAACTTACTGTTTTTTAAGTAAAGAAACGGTTTATACACTGTAAAACAAAACTTTTTTTGTAGTCTTTATTACAAACCATACCAGAATAATCGTACTACGTTTACTCTTCTATCCAGTTAGCTCTTTGCTTGATTATGCACAATAACAAAAATAATTTAAACGCTGTACCTTTGCAATATATTCTGCAGGTTCATAATAAAAATATTTTCACTTCGTATAAGAGATACCACGCCAACTATTTTAGTTCAGTCTGCAATTCGCCAGACTATAAAAACTAATATGTGAATTACTTGTGCAAATTTTCAAGACTAAAACTATTATATACTTTACTACGTTTGTACGCAAGTCTTATTCACAAATAAAAATACTGTAAATAGAAAATTTTGCCGCATAAACGGTGATTTAATTTTTTATTTGCGAAAAACTAACTCACAGAAGCAATTCCTGGTTAACTACACTATTTGCAAATAAGGTGTAAAGTGCTACCATATCTATTTTTGCTTAAGTGTTTTTGCTTATTAGTCGTTATAAAAATGTTGAAAAGTAACATATTGAGGGGGAAAAAATATTGCTTATAATTATTTTTTGAATATAAAAAAATTTAGCGAAAAGTATTATGCGGGATAAATTTAGAAAATACTTAAATGTTTTCTAATGACATTTTATTAGTTAAATATAAAATTGCTATCCGGTACCACTAAAATGTCGAAAATATTCTTGCCATATAAAAATTGAGTTGAATAATTGGAAATAATTTTTATTTGCAAATAGGGTACTTATAAATGTAGTAATAGTTCTATAGTTACACGATATTTATTTATCACTCGATATGGTAAGTGTTACGACCATTGTTGCAATCCAGCCAATTTTTTGTTCTACTATGCATAATAATAAAGAGGTAACTTGTACATATTTTACCTATTAGATTAAAATTTATTTGCTCTATTGTAAGCCTAAAAATATGCAAAATTAAACATAAGGAAATACCAAATTTTTCTAAAAATGCTTAACCCATTAAGAGCCAATGTCACTTTTATGTAAAATTTTATATATGCAGTACTTGCATTTTTGATTGGAGTGACTTCACTAAACTATATTTACGTATGTAGATAGTAAAGGGTTTGTAAGATTCGTCATAGCACTCTTGTTCTTTTTTAATTTTAGAGCGTGTTCGTATTTCAAAGTACTTTTTTTTGCATATTTTTAGGCTTACAGTAGAGTATTAAATTTAAAGGTATTTTAGAATGACCTGTGTTTAATAAAATGAATTTAATTACTGGTTTTTAAAATAGGGTAGAAAGACTAACAGTCAAACACAAATTAGCGCGCTAAGCGAAATCTATCTGTCCAAAATTCTCGATTGGAAAATCCGATGTTAACAGTGCGTTAAAAAGTATAGTTTGTTTGTTTGGTTTTGCTTTGTTATTGTTGAAAAGTAATAACAATTTAGGTATTTTTTAAAGCAATCTAGCGGTTTTAATTTTTATATCCTTCACCACAAAAATGAAAAAGGTTATAACTAATTTTGTCATTCCTTTGTGTGTAATTTCTACAATATCCATTTCCGAATCCATAAAGTATATATATTCAGAGTCCTTATGCATAGCGAAGTCGATTGAGCGATGTCCGTGTGTCCGTATGTCCGTCCGTGTAAGTGCTGAAATCAAGTTTGCAGAAGCACTAGATCCGCTAGAAATATTTTAAATACGCCAATCGATCAGACATGATGTCGAAAGACACCGGCGGGCAAAATACCTTGCCTACCTCTTATATTTTCATATCATTTGAAACAATAAAGAAACTTCAATCAATAGAGAATTAAAAAATAAGAAAAAAACATCAAGTGAAAAAAATGGCGCTCGCCCATATTTTTCGAGTTACGGACCTCTGAACTTTTCAAATTTTTTAAAATCACAATATGGGTATCATTTTTAAACTTTTGAAAAGAACTTTAATTAAATACCCGTTAAGAGCCGATGGCATTTTTATGTTAAATAATAAAACAATAGTGTATAATTTTTTGTCTTATCGAAATGATAAAGTTTAACGTTTTTGTGTAATTAGACATCTGGGAAAACAGTAATATTTAAGAAGATAATCGACGTCTTTAAATTGTAGTCATTTAAATATGTAGTGGAATAATCAGGCTACTAGCAGATGATATATCAATAATTTTAAATAAATAGGATTCAAAGTACCATGATGTCACTTGGGCTTTTTTATTTGTTTAACAATATGTATGAAAATCATTATACACTATTTTATTTAAATCTTTTACACCATTTATCATGAAATAATTTTGAATTATCGAAGGATTGTTCATGCAGTAAAACAAAGTATTCGTGCTTAACAATCAATTTTATTTATAATTCACAGTATTTTTTTTTAGTACTTCAAAGAGACTTTTAATTGCTTTGCAATACAATATTTTAACAACACAGTTTTAATTAATTAAAAAATACAAGACTAAAAGGCAATATTCGTTGTCTACAGAAATGTCCTCCTCCACATTGGGCTCATTAAAGCAATTTTTATTTCCCCATGATTGGAGATTAAGATAAAAAGAATGATATTCTTTGGGAATGATATTTTTGGTACACAGCTCCTTAATTTCATTGCACTTTTAGGAAGATATGATAAGCTGTTGCTTAAATTCAGGTCACAAATCACAATTATAAATGGTTGATTTCTTCCTCTTTCTTTCCATTATGTCAATTGTTTTACACTCGGAGTCCCAATTCTCTTTGTAGAGCAGCAAATTAGGATTAATTTTTTCCACTCTTAGTTGCTTAATCTTCAACTAATTTAGTGGTTTGTTTTCGTTATTTGTTTCTGAAAGTGTGCCCTAATCTGCTAAACCATTTTTTTAGATCATAAATGTCGTACCAGAACATTCTTTCCACAATTTATGGTTGTTTTCTGCAGACTAATGTTTACAATGTTTTTATAATAACACACTAGCAAAAGCACAATTGTCCTGTGTATGTCTTCTCTCAGCAAATTTTACAATCTATCAAACAGTGAGAGTAGAGAAATTTTGTATGATATATAAAATAGTATATTAAATTTTTAATTCTCTGTCACCGCAATGTTTGCTTTTTTGATTAGAGTTATTTCACTAAACTTGATTTACATAGATGGTGAAGGGTATATAATATTCGGCATAGCCGAATATAGCACTCTTACTTATTTTAACTTTAATTAAGAATAACTCCTAAACTAAAGTTCAGATAAAAAATAATTTGTTGAACAACCAAACTTAACCGTTTTGACTTTAGTTTTCTGAGGAAATACAAAATATACTTATTTTTATTATACTCAAATTGTGCATTTATTTAAATACCTGTATTTCTGTGGTACTTTTTCTTGTGTCACTCGAATAAGGAATAAATGTTTGGTTATAAAAATAATAGTCTTTCATCCTGTGGTGAATATCTTTTCACTTAAAATGTTTTCGCTTTTCCCCAAATTACAATCGTGAATAATTCACATGAACAATTTCTCACTTGAACAAAAATTCCCCTTTATCGTGATTGATTTCTTCCCTCGATATTTTTTTACTTTTCCCTTAAGTTCACTTAAGTTTTACTGGGGAACTGCATACATTATGCAAGCTTTTATCACTTATAATTAGAATATTCAAATTATTAATACATTTTTTTATTAAAGATTAGTTTCTGCAGCGCAGACTGACATTATACTCGAAAAGATTCAAAACAAAGAGATCTACTGCTTTTAAATTTATAAAGGTTTTTTTATTAAAAATGTCACTAAATGAAAAATGGAGTATAAAAAAATTTAATAAAATGAATTGAGTCAGCAATGTCTGGTAAATTCAAGGGATTATACGCGTCTTGCACGTCACCTTTTTGTAATAAAAATTTTATTTATTTATTTTTGAACTTCAACTTACAAATTTTCAGAAAGCTTGTTCTTCTTACTTACATTCAATGTGCACTGATAGCTTATTAATTTTAAACAGCTGTTTAATGAAGTAAACAAATATTTCATAGGAAATCCATGATATCAATTTTCACTTCGAGGGGAATGAAATTTTCAAGGGAACATAAATTTCACTTCTTATTTACGACAGGGTGATTACCTTCTAGCATTCAATTAGTAATGAATACTACCACTATTTTTAGAAACCACCTCAAAAAGTCGACTCAGCATTGACTTTTATAATGAAATTGAACTCCATGCTTCCGTTTTTTTTCGTCTTAAGGATCGTCTATCGTCTCAAATTGTTTTTCTTCTCCATAAACATTTCTTGCAGGCCAACCGCACACATTTTCTATTGGATTCACATCTGGTGAATATGGTTGCCAATCCAAAAGTTGAACACTTTGTTAATTAATCCGTTGTTTTAATGATCTAGCGGTATGAATTGGAGCGTTGTTGTGTTGGTGGGTTAAAGGGATGGATCCAAAGAAAGCATTAAATTTTGGAATGCTTCATCCAGAATGTTTTTGTAAGTCGTTGCAGTCATTTGTGTGATACAAAAACCTATTTTATGGTACCATAATACGATATGGGACCCCATACCATTTTTCCGCCCATCTCGACTGTGTCTGTGGCTCTTAAACAATTCCTTCCTTTTTAGGTCATGGAAGTAATAGTTATACCCTTCGGGACCATCAATATTAAACTTTTTTTCTTCGGAAAATACAACTTTAAACCATTTGTCGGACCACGTCATTGTATTTTTAGAAAGCTGTAGACGTTATGATTTGCGTTTTGCATTAAGTGCCGTTTTTTTTTTTGCAGTTTTCGTCGGCTATGTATTGGCATGACTTAAAAATACGTTGCACTGTTCTTAGGCTGACAGTAGCTCTACTTTTTTACGTATTTTTGATTTTGAAACTGCAGAATTTGATGCAGCTCTAAGAATTTTTCGTCTTTCTTTTGAAGTTGTTGCAATTTTCTTCCGCCCTCTTATATTTTTTTATTTCCATATATTTCTAAATAATTGTACACAACTGTCTTTCCTCTATTGATGTTTTTGGCTATTTGGACCGGATTCTGATCCAGAGATTTCAAAATCAGAAGTTTTCTTTTCAGACTTATTAGGAGCCTTCAAAATAAATATTTTCTACCCGTTTATATTAAAAGAAATTCAAATCATACCCTTCCTGATTAATACTTAAAGAATTCCTTATTCAAGTGACACAAGCAATTGTATCAATTGTGTTTAAATAAATGCATAATTTAGGTATAATAAAAAAAGTATATTTTTTATTTCTTCAGGAGACTAAAGTTAACACCTTGAAATTTGGTTGTGCAAAAAAATATTTTTTTTCTGAACTTTAGTCTAGAAAATATACTTAATTAAAGTTCAAAAAATGTGATTGCCTTTTGAAGTGGCGGGCAGTGCATTTATTGTACAAATTATACATTTATTTATTTGTTTACATAATATTTTACAAAATTAATTCATAAAATATTTGAAAAAAGGCGCCGGTGATAAGACCATATGCGCTCGTATTACATTTTGATAAAATTAAAAAACGAAACTATTACTGTAATTATTAAAATTGAAATACAATTACAAAAACCAGAGAAAAAAAAATAATGAAATTTTGACCTAAACATCCAGAATGTTGTGTTGTTGCAGACTTCTTTTTATCTTCATGATGTTTTTGGTAGTCGCACAATCGAGTATCTCTTCTAGCGATTGTCCTATCCCCGATACTGGACACGTTGTAAGCAAATGAAGAACATCAAGTAAAACATTACAATTAAAGCATCTTGGGGGTTCAGTTTTTTCAAGAATTGATGCAGTTACATTAACATTATTTTCTGTAGATGTTATATGCCTTGTAACATTCAAATTTGTTTTCACCAGGACTGCAATACCCGATTTTGCATAGTCATAATTAATGTTGTTGTGATGAAATACTTGGTAACCGGGTAAATGTAACAAATAAATGCAGAGTTCTTTCTATAATATGCGTCTCTTGAAGTGCTATGACGTTTGGTTTATGCCTTGCAACCAAAACTTCCAGAGCATACTTGTTGTTTATGAAGCCTTGTACATTCCACTGGAGAATTATGATGTTGAGGTCCAAAATCATAAAAGTTTATTTTTCGTTTTTGCCCTTTGCTTTTTTTGTGTGCTTTTTAATGTTTTTGGAGTAATTAAAACATTAAGAAGCGGAAAATTATTGTACATTTGAGTACATGGTGAATCATCGTTATATGTATTTTCACCTGAATTTCGTCGTGGCGTGTTAAGTCCTAAACCATCATTTATATCTTGAAGGATCATTTCATTAGTTATGTCTTTATTTGAATTTGAAAGAAAGTAATCATTTAAGGATGAGTCAGAACTGCTGCATTTTTTAACACTGAAAATATTATCATCTTCTGAAATATGATTACTACTGTTATTTACCTTAGCTGCTGCATTTGTATTTTTTATATTAATTGGGTTTATATTAAGAGAGATTTTATTAGAAAGAGAGTTTTGTATGCTTGGTAGGTATTCTTCACCATTAAATAATTCAATGGTGTCTAATTGCATTTCTGTTGCTTGAGGTGTAAAGTTTGTGTTGTTATCACTTGTTTGAGATATGATGGTTGTTGAAAAAGAGTTGTGCGATGCTTCTTTTGCGTTAACCGCAGGTTTATCATGGTTATTAATATTTTATTAAATATTTTCAAAATATTTTTGTTCTTATTTTATATCTGTGGCAATGCAAGTTATAAATAATTCCCGCAAGCGTCAACAATTTTTATTATTCTATTATAATTTATATCATGGTACATACAATTAATTTGTTAGGTCTTCACATAAAACCGTGGTTGTGTAGTTTAGAAGTCTGACCTTTTGGTGATTATGTATTTTAATAAAAATAAAAAAGATTTTAAAATATTTTTTTTTAATTAGGCCATTTTGCTATTGAGTTAACGATATTTTTATTCTTATTTTCTCCTTAAAAAAAAATTTACATTACAAATATAATTTTATTTTGTTTAAAAATTAACAAATTGATGTATTTTTTCTTAAATTAAAAATTAAATTTCTACCGGTTTGATGGTGATAAATCTCGATAAAATAAATGCCACCAAAATGGTGGCACATGTAAAACAAAATGCAAAAGTGTAAAATGATTCCTCTGTAAAGATGTCAGTGAAGGCAGGAATATCATTATAGATTTGCTCAATAACAGCTAAGGTGCCCTTATGCTTGCGAGCCATTTTAAATGTCCGAGTGATTTACTTTTTCTTTTGTACCTTTTTGCTGGCTGCAATTATTTTTTGCTTCTCCGCTTTAGTTAAAACTTTACCCTTCTCCTCTTCTTCGGGTGCCAGGGGTGAAACGTGTTTATTACACAATTGTAAGAGTTCCAGTGTAGTCAAATTGTTACTTAAGAAACGTACGTCTTTAACTTTTAATTGTTCTAGATGCAATGAAATACAGAATAAAATTTAAAAAATTAAAAATTAAAAATACAATGTGAAATTAACAAAGGTGTAAGAACTTAAAGGGTTACAATAATCTCTTTTAAGATTTTTAATAAAGAATCCACTGACAAAAACGAGAGAGGGGGTGCTTGAATTACACTTTTCTCAAAAATTTAAATATTTCCTGCTTTAAAAAATTAGGAGAAATACAAAGGTTTAACGTGCATATTAAAGAGCCGGTTTTAGTTTTTTCTATCACTTACAGGTTCTTTTCAAGAATTTCTACTTTATGATATTTACGAGGGCTGCTATATATATATTTCTGGCCTGGCAACACTGAGTGCTGCCTATTGCAATCTGACATTTCCATTGGAAAGTTTGTCATTTTTAAGCATAATCGCACTGAAAACGTTTTGACGTACGACCATTATTTGTGTTGTTTACAGTGATTTAAAAAAATTAATATAGAAAAAAGTGGAATTAACTCGTGAACATTTTCGTGCCATCATTTTTCACAACTTTCGACGTGGATTATCACGACAAGAGTGCATTCATGAACTTAAATCTTTGTATGGCGATGAAGCACCATCCTATAGCACTGTGAAAAATTGGTATAATGAATTCAATCGTGGCCTAAGCTCGCTCAAAGACGAATTCTGTGAAGGTCGTCCAAAAACGGCTGTCGTGCCAGAGAACATTGATGCCATGCGTGAATAGAGACATCCTTGGACTTTTCTTCCACCAGCATACATTCGAAACTGCATGAACACCTGTCCGTAAAAAAGGTTTGTTCTCGTTGGATCCCGCACAATTTGAAAATTGCTCAAAAAAAGGCTCGTGCCGATTGGTGCAAAGAAATGATGCAAAAATACGATTGCGATGCTTCAAAAGACGTTTTTAAGATCGTCACAGGTGACGAATCATGGATCTTTGCGTATGAGCCCGAAACGAAACAACAATCGACCGTGTGGGTCTTAAAAAACGAGCAAAATCCAACGAAAGTTGTTCGTGGAAGCACTTCGAAGCAAATGGTCGCCTGTTTCTTCGGCAAAACTGGTCATGTGGCGACTGTTCCGCTTGAGCAACGTATGACGGTCACTTCTAAGTGGTACGCTACAATTTGTTTGCCTGAAGTCATCGGAGATATTCGAAAAACCAACAAGAGAAGACGAATCATTGTTCACCATGACAATGCGAGCTCTCACACATCGGCTCAAACCAGAGCGTTTTTGACCGGCCAAAACGTCGAATTAATGGGTCATCCGCTGTACAGCCCTGACTTGGCACCTAATGACTTCTTCTTGTTTCCGCACATCAAGAAAAAAATGCGTGTTCAACGATTTTCGTCGCCAGAAGAAGCTGTTGAGGTATTCAAAAACCATATTTTAGAGGTGTCTCAATCGGAGTGGAAAAAGTTCTTCGACAACTGGTTTGAGCGCTTGCAAAAGTGTATAAATCATGCTGGAGAATACTTTGAAAAACAATAAAACCATTTTTGATTATAAATATTCGCATTTTCACTATTAGGCCAGAAATATATAGAGCAGCCCTCGTAAATCTATAGAAAAATCTTGATTTTAATTACCTACTAAATCATTTTTTTTTTTAGATTTTATTTTATTTCCTTCACCACATGTGTAAAGTTTGTGTATAAAAAAACGAATCATTGCGTTTGTAATTTCTACAATATTCGTTTCCGATTCCATGAGGCATTATTGATTCTTATAAAAAGGAAAGTCGATTTAGTGATGTCCGCCTGTTAGCTTTGAAATGAGGTTTGCGAATGAAACTTTAAGTCCATCAATCTGTCAGCCATACCTCCCAAACGGTTGCTAATGCATTTCAGCAACATCCAGAATGGTCTAGAGCTAATCAGAAAGGGCGAACGCCTCTATTTTTCCCAGATTTTAGTTTTTTGTGTTTTAATTTTTTTTTTATTGAATCTATTGAAAAACGAAATGGCATTTTTGCCAAAATTTTACAAAAAAGAAAATTTTACAAAATATTAGATCTTCAATCCCAAAAATAAAATTTTACAAAAACAAAAAAAATTTAACGTGTTTAAAAGTTCCTCAAAAAACTCATTTTCGTCTAAAATTAAATTCATGTAGAGATTTTTTGTTTGGCCCGGTTTAAACCCTGCTACGGTAAAGCGAACTTTGTAAAATTATAAAAAATACAACAACAAAAATTGCAATAGCCTGAATAATATAAAAAAGTGATTTCATAAAGGAACATTTTACCTGAATTAAAAATCTTTAACCTCAAACATGCAAGGTTTGGAATATAAGAAAATATTTCGTTTTCCTAGTTTTTAAATGGCTATGTTTCATAAAAGAAATTTAAATTGTTTTAAAATATTTAGTAATTTCATTAAACTCACCTTGTGCCTTTTCGATTAAAGAGAATTTAACTTCAGCAGGTTCGCGATTGCACACAACATTAGTTTTTACCACACACTTGGGATTTGTTGCCACCACACGGGGATTAGACAATAGAACTAGAAATTCTCTAGAACAATAAGAAAATAAAACTATTAAAAAATGTTTACCTTTAAAAACTAAAAAATATTCGAATTTTCTTTAATTTAACAGTGTTTGCCTGCTCCCTTAAACTCTATTCAAATTGGCGTGTAAAATAAAAGCATCAAACTGACGCCGACGCCAACAAAAATGTCAACGGAACGTGAGCTGGCTCCAGGTGGGCCAGCTCAGCTCCATACCTTACCTATGACGTTTCCCGATATAAGTGCTACGCTGGCAGTGGGTATTATGGGAAAAACGTATGGTAAGTAATTTTTACTAATTTTTCACTTTTAAAGAAATTTCAAACAATTTTTATTTCAGTATTTTATTTGTTTTTTCTTTTTGCTTTAAGAGCCATCTGCTTGAATGGAAAATTCTGACAGTTCTAAAATAAGTAAAATGAAAATGTATATAATATTTTTTCTTGGCATTTTTCGCGCAGGCGTTTTTCCTGAAAATAAGAAAATACGTTTTACGTTTACATGCTGTGATATTTAAATAGATGCAAGAGATTTAAAAATACTTTTTTTACATTTCTCTCATCATAAATAAATTGTGGAAGTTAATGAAGCAATAAATACTTTTGTTCTTTTGTAATATTCAGGATTTATATAATTGTAATATAGATTAATTGGCCTGTGAAGGCTTTTATATTACAGTTTTAAATAAATAAAAAAATAAAAATAAATAAATAAAGTTAGGCCAGATAAATAAAAACACTTTTGAAAAATATTGAAATTCCAAAATCTTAATTTTACCGTCATTTTACTTATTTTAAATGTCAAAAACTGCTTTACTTGTTATAAAATAGAAATTCAAAACAAAATAATACAATTAAAATATGTGAATCAGTTTTCCGATGGAATTAATTTTTTTAATTCTTATTTTGATTAAAAAAGAAGGGTGACGTATGGGTAAAGTCTACGTTTATACGCACCCTACTAGCAACTAAAAATTACATACTTGAAAGAGTCTAATACTACATTTAAACGCACCACTTATTCGCAAATAAAAATATTGTAAATAGAAAAATTTGCCGCATTGCGACTGAACTAATTTTTTATTTGCGAATAGCTCACTTACAAAAACAATTCCTGACAAACGACATTATTTGCAAATTTGGTGCATAATGCTTTTACTGTTTTATAACTTTTTAAGTGTTTTTGGCTATCAGGGTTTTTAAACAAAACAATTTTATAAAGTAAAAGTGCAAAAAAAATTATTGTTTAAAAGTTAAAAATTTTACCTAAAAGTATAAAAATGAAGCAAAAAATATTTTGCTATTTTCGTGACGAGGTATATTGAAATTTACTAGAATCATCAAAAAATTCAACTTTTCAAAAAGTCGTGTTAGGACCTTTCCAACAAACACAACAACACAATTATATTTTATGCTCTTTAGTTTCAGAATTGCCTTTAATTTAATTTTACTGGATGTTATTTGGTAAACAAACGTGCTTACATACCATCCGAACACTTACAAAATCCTTTACTGTAATTACAAGACTTTGTCTTGCTGTGCAGGAAATGAACATTAAATAAATAAATAAATACATTCATACCTCATCTTCTTTGTATAATTGATTTGTTTAAACTTTTTATAATTCAAACCCACCTCGTAGCTTTAACATTTTCGGCAAATGGATCAAATGTAATCGTTACGCGTTTTACTCCTTTTAAATTTAGTTGTTTCATTTGTTTGCCAATAGCTGACACAATACCTTGGGAACGCTTCACAGCACCACTGTAATATATAGACATTTTGTTTGTTGATATTTAAAGAAAAACTCCAACTTTATATTTTGTAATCCTTTCCTACAAAATTTTTGCTCTTCAAAAATGTCAAATTGACAGTTCCAAGAAAAGTATTACCAAGTCTCTACTGGTGCCAAGTTTTTTAGCTTTTATATATATCTCATAAACGCCATTTTTCTTATAGCATTTCAAAGTTGCCAGTATTGATTTTTATATTGTATAGGAGCAAACGTCGAGAATCGTGCAAGTGAAAAAATAAATTGTATATTTTCAATTGGATTTTTTGCATAATGCATGCAATGCAATTATAGTTGTTTTACAATAAAATTGTAATATTTTGAAAGTAATATGTATGTTAAATTGTAAGCTAAAATAATAAAGCTTAAAACCCAAAACTTTTGTTAGCAACTCAACACACACACATACTCGTATGAAAAAAAATACGTATTTCTAAATTGACCGTGCTGTTTGTGTAGTCATTTACCCACCGTGTTGTATATGCTTAAGATAATCAAAAGTAAAAGAAACAAAAGGCAAATTTATTAATCTTTATTTTCACAAGATTTCAGACAAGGTATCAATTCGGCGATTCTCGACAAATAAGCAAGCATTTAACAAAAGTGATTCTTAGAATAATAATAAAATATATTTTTAACATTAAAATGTGTTAATTTGTGCCTAATATTGTGTTCTTACTTTGCTGTGTTTTAAATACAAGGAAGCTTAAAAAAATCTTTAATTCTAAGCAAAAGTAACATTTGCCATTTGTGAAAACGAAACCAAACGAAAAAAAATTCTCTACTCTAAAGTGATAGTTCAAAAGGCTGAAATAAATCCACATACTTATCATACAACATTATAAAAATCAGAAATTGAAGTCTTTTTAGTTATAGTTTAAACAAAAATATTCAACAAAATGTACCCTGTTGGACAACGTAAGTTTTATTTAAAATTTAATAAATCTTAAATTGTAAAAAATGTAAATTTTTTATGTGTCTGCTTTTTTATGTCTTCTGTAGTATAAAAAATTTGTTTATATTCTCTTTTGGTGTTCTAATTCGTTGCATTATGAAAAGCAGATGGTTAGACGTCAACTGCACAGTCTGAAACTTATTAAACTTGGTAACACTTTCTTGTTACACTTATGGCTGCAAGGTGTTGTGATTGAGCATTTATAAAACCAATTTTAAGTTTTAATTTGCATTTTATACTTACATGCATATTTAGTATTATACAAATTTCAATCAAGTAAATTTAAAATATAGTCACTGGGTAGTTTTATTTTTTTTTTAAATGGAATTAAATGTGCCATAATCGTGAACATATAAAGCAGCTGTTCAAACAATCTCATGGTTTATTTTTCGATTATTTGTAACACCATAACGGCATAATCGTAGCCGTAGATATTAATTGCAAAACAGCGGTTCAAATCAACCATATGGGAAACTGTAACCACAGATTTATACCTATTGAATTTTAATTTTCTATCAAAACCATTGAGTATTGAATTTAGCTGTATTTTTTGTGTTTTGTTTTACGCTGCATCGGATTGATGAGTTTGAATTAATATTTTACGTTGACCTTTTTCAAAATATGACAACAAATGACAGTAAATATGGTTAAGACCATGGTTACGGCCATGACGATATGGTATAACAAGTCTAATTGAACATTTAATCAAAAGAATTTCTGTACAAATCTTTCGATTTCCTAAAATATATGTATAATTTAAAAACTACCTTGGAATAAGTGCAGTTTCAATTAAAAGACATCTATACATATAATATTGTCAGTACATTTTATTTTTATAGATGGATAATTTTTAACACTGTTTACAGAACTCTACAACTAATGTTTAAAAACAGATTTATCTAAATTTTAATTTTAAGAAAATTAAAAATGATCGAGGACAAAGTCGTTGGCACTGCTAGTCCTGCATAATTTGTAAATGAATCTGCTTATGAAAATGTATTAAAATTTATTAAATTACAATGGAAAAATATCACAAGCAAACGTAATATGTGTTTTAGTCTTTAAAAATGCACCTTTAAAACTGTTCTTACTTTTTCTTAACTTTATGTTATTTATGTAAAAAAAAAAAACATTGGCCTTTACTTTCTTTTGATTTTGATTTTTATTTTTTTTTTTATTTTCTTAATTTCATTTCTTAATTATAGAAACACAATGGACTCCTTCGCCTACAAGGCCTCAAAGCCCTTCTCAACAGCAGACTAGCTTCGATACACTCACATGTAAATTTGATTTAAAATCCTCAATCCATAAAAATAAATTTTAATCCTTCTTTAGTTTTTAGTTCTTAGTTTTTAATTTTTTATTTCTTTATCTTACTAACAATATTTTTAGCAAAATTATAAAAAAAACAATATTGCCAGCCTAATTATTGTTTTCTTTTGTTTGTTATATTTTATAAGTTTCTCCACTAACAAAACTAAAACCACTAGGAAGAATTATTTGGCCACGAAGTATTCATATCGCTATCACAAATATCGGCAACAGACCTTTAAATAAAATTTTTTCTTTTAAATTAACAAAAGTACTATTTTTTATTGTTAAAAAAATATGCATATTGATTCAAATCTCTTAGCTAAGAACACGTCCGTACTCTATGAGTGCCGGAAAGGCATTCCATTAATATAACTTGTTACCCCGAATATCTTTGCTTTTATGATCATTACTGCTATTTATATATTTCTAAGCAACTAAAACAGTTAATTTTCAAACAAGAAAGTCATTGTCAATCATCTGTACATCGGAATGTTTGATTCATTAAAGACTTTTTTCTTCTTCGTTCAACGTTTCGTCGTATAAACGTGAAACGAATATTTTCCAGTTGAAATCTGTATATCAATTGTTCATCTAAAAATGTCTTTTATATAATTTTTTTAATATTCTCTGAAAAATCAATAGATCTAGGAAAAGATATGTTTGATGGACCCTCAAAAGAAGCATTTAAATGAACTGTCTTCTTTTTGAAACAAAGTACAAATGTTTCCTGGTTGGAAATATACCAGGTTCATTTACGAAGAGTATCGACATTTAGCCGCGATATAATCCTATCGAGTGTCCGTCGACATTCTGATTTGGTTTGATAATGCCGTTTGTCTCTACACGAGATTGCGAATAATCGTGGCATGAGATAATAGAGCAAATTTTAATTAGGACAGGGTTGCATTCTTTTTTTAAGTTTTCTCGATTTAATTGTAACGAAAAATAAACTCTAGGAAAACCCGGTATAAATACTTTAGTAGAAGCCGGGCATGATGAGGATGAGGAAGAGGATGTGGCTCTGGAACATATTCTATTGTGCTGTCTAGCAATGACAGTTTGACAACTCTTAATCCTGCGACAAAAGAAAGAATTACTGATTTTTCAGGACATAGAGATAGTTTTGCTCTGGATCAGATGAAGAGAACTTCAGATACAACTAGTAACTAAGTGAACTCCTCGGCGGCCTGTACAGCTAAATCTATTTCTAGGAACATTTTAACACATATGACGTTAGCCATTATTCTTTTGGCTGTTATGTTATGAGACAACTTTGCCACTGAAATATTTAAATATGCGTATTTTGCGAATTAATTATGAATGGAAAAATTGCAGTCTTTAGCAATGCCATTAGAATCTGGGAAATCATCTGTCAAAAGGTTGTTGCTTAGAGTATTTAATTGCTTGCGTAAACAAAAAAAAAAGATGGTCGGAGCACACTACATGCCGAGATGACCGAAAGGTGCCTTAGTAGACTTTAAACAGATAAGCGTTGTAACTACTTGAATATGATTGAGAAACATTAAGCTGAAATCTTCAGAAACAACGTTTAGTTTTACAAAATCATCAAACCCTGGAGTTTACCACCATCATGTTTTCGCGAGAGTCTAATGTTTAATAGACATGTCGATACAGGATGATGCAGGTTCAAGCAGGATTTTAATATTAAAAGTGTTTTTGTGTTCTAGAAATAGAACTGTATAACATTTTTTGTTTTTTGCTCTGTAAAGTAGTTGCAAACTCCTTAATAAGTTCATTTAATTTGCTAAAAACTGTTTCTTATTTTTGGAATAAATAAATGACTTCTTTGAGTACTCGAATGCATTCCTTTTTTTAACCAACTGTAGGATTATATTTTTCCAATCTATTATATTTCAGTAAAATGTTTAGAAATTTTCCTTTAAACGCTTGTTATTTACTATCAAGTGGCATGTTTTTCTTAATTTTTGTTTTTAAAAAAATTTATTTGTTTCGTCTTTGAATAAACTTCTTCCTTTAATAATTAAATAGCTGACCTTAGTAATATTTGATTGATTATAATGAAAAATTTTGTTGTTTATAGCACCACCAGCACCTGGTTCATCTGTGAATCCCACCGCTGTAACCAGCCCAAGTGCTTCTAGTGTGGCTGTGGGTGGTGCCGTGGGTGGTGCATCATCCACCCAAGCAGCTGTTGCCTCCGCTTTAGGTGCTTCATCGACCGTAACCGCAGCAACAGCAGCCGCGGCCGCAACTCCAACCACCCAACCTGAACTGCCAGTATTTACATGTCCTCGTCGTCCCAATTTGGGACGAGAGGGCCGTCCCATAGTACTGCGCGCAAATCATTTTCAAGTTAGCATGCCCCGTGGCTATGTGCATCACTATGACATTAACATTCAACCGGATAAATGTCCGCGAAAAGTAAATCGCGAAATTATTGAGACAATGGTACATGCGTACAGTAAAATTTTCGGTGTCCTTAAGCCGGTTTTTGATGGCCGGAATAATTTGTATACTCGTGATCCCTTGCCGATTGGAAATGATCGCCTGGAGTTAGAGGTGACTTTACCTGGCGAGGGTAAAGATCGCATCTTTCGAGTGACCATTAAGTGGATGGCTCAAGTTTCGTTATTTAATTTGGAAGAGGCTCTAGAAGGTCGCACCCGTCAAATACCCTACGATGCTATTTTAGCTTTAGATGTAGTCATGCGTCATTTACCTAGCATGACATATACGCCGGTTGGTAGAAGTTTCTTTAGTTCACCTGACGGTTACTATCATCCTTTGGGTGGTGGTCGAGAAGTATGGTTTGGTTTTCATCAAAGTGTACGTCCATCTCAGTGGAAAATGATGTTAAATATTGATGGTAAGTAATTGAGTTAATTTCTTGATGTACGAACAAAGCCACGCACATAAATAATTTTTAATAAAATTTTAGTTTCTGCAACGGCCTTTTATAAATCGCAACCAGTTATTGACTTCATGTGTGAAGTTTTGGATATAAGAGACATAAATGAGCAGCGCAAACCCTTAACAGATTCTCAACGTGTCAAATTCACTAAAGAGATTAAAGGGCTTAAAATCGAAATTACTCATTGTGGTCAAATGAGACGTAAATATCGTGTTTGCAATGTAACCAGAAGGCCAGCGCAAATGCAATCGTAAGTTATGCATACAAAAAATAAAAGAACGTAAATTTTTTTTAAATTGATCAATTTTTTTAATTAAAGTTTCCCTCTTCAACTGGAAAATGGCCAGACAGTTGAATGTACGGTAGCTAAATATTTTCTTGATAAATACCGCATGAAATTACGTTTCCCCCATTTGCCGTGTCTACAAGTTGGTCAAGAACACAAACACACTTATTTGCCCTTGGAGGTCTGTCATATTGTGGCCGGTCAAAGATGCATAAAGAAATTGACAGACATGCAAACTTCAACAATGATTAAAGCTACTGCACGTTCGGCTCCAGATCGTGAACGTGAAATTAATAATTTAGTTAAAAGAGCCGATTTCAACAATGACTCATATGTACAAGAATTCGGACTCACCATTTCAAATTCTATGATGGAAGTAAGAGGTCGTGTTCTACCGCCACCAAAACTGCAATACGGTGGCCGAGTTTCCAGTATGACGGGACAGGTAAATATTCTTTAAGTTTTTTGCAATTAAAAAAAAGAATAACAAAAACAAAAATGAAAATGAAAATATTTTAATTTAAACTTTCAGCAACTATTTCCACCACAAAATAAGGTATCATTAGCTTCTCCAAATCAAGGTGTTTGGGATATGCGTGGTAAACAATTCTTTACTGGTGTAGAGATAAGAGTGTGGGCTATTGCCTGTTTTGCTCCTCAACGAACAGTTAGAGAAGATGCTCTGCGTAACTTTACCCAACAATTACAAAAGATCTCAAACGATGCTGGTATGCCAATAATGGGTCAACCTTGTTTCTGCAAATATGCTACTGGACCAGATCAGGTTGAGCCAATGTTTAAATATTTAAAACAATCATTTGCCAGCTTACAATTAGTAGTGGTTGTGCTTCCGGGAAAGACGCCTGTTTATGGTATGATTTTGTTTATAATTTTAAACACACAACTACTTAAACAATCCTATATATATTCCCATGTTTAGCCGAAGTAAAACGTGTTGGTGACACTGTCTTAGGTATGGCCACACAGTGTGTACAGGCTAAAAACGTCAATAAGACATCCCCTCAGACACTGTCTAATTTATGTCTCAAAATCAACGTAAAACTGGGTGGTATCAATTCCATTCTAGTACCCTCCATTCGTCCTAAAGTTTTTAATGAACCTGTTATATTTTTGGGAGCTGATGTCACTCATCCACCAGCGGGAGATAATAAAAAACCCTCGATTGCTGCTGTTGTTGGTTCAATGGATGCTCATCCATCGCGATATGCTGCCACCGTGCGAGTACAACAACATCGTCAGGAAATTATACAAGAACTATCCAGTATGGTTCGTGAATTGTTGATAATGTTTTATAAATCAACTGGCGGCTATAAACCCCATCGTATTATCCTTTATCGTGACGGTGTTTCTGAAGGTCAATTTCCGCATGTCCTACAACATGAACTCACGGCTATACGTGAAGCTTGCATTAAACTAGAGGCAGAATATCGTCCGGGCATAACGTTTATTGTCGTACAAAAACGTCATCATACAAGGCTGTTTTGTGCCGAAAAGAAGGAACAGAGTGGTAAATCTGGCAATATACCTGCTGGTACAACAGTCGATGTTGGCATTACACATCCCACTGAGTTTGATTTCTATCTATGCAGTCATCAAGGTATTCAGGTAAGTTTTATTATGGTTTTACATAATTTTGCACATTAAAATTTTTAACTTTTTTTTATTATTATTTCCATTCGTAGGGAACAAGTCGACCCTCACATTATCATGTATTATGGGATGATAATCACTTCGATTCGGATGAGTTGCAATGTTTAACATATCAGTTGTGTCATACATATGTACGCTGTACTAGATCGGTTTCTATACCCGCACCAGCATATTATGCACATCTAGTGGCTTTCAGAGCAAGGTAAGTATAACCGAATTAAAAGCAAGGGATAATTTAGGTGTCTAGATAAAATTGATAGTTTAAAAAGTATTCACGTAGAGTGCGTAGAACTGAAGTGTGCGTGCGAACGACTTGGCCGAATCTGTAAAAGTTAATTGTTTATTGTCTTGATAGTTTCCGAAATTCATAAATAATGTTAATCTCGAGAACAACATTTTTTTTTTTTTGTCTTCATTCAAAATGTTAAGCACAGAACATTTTCGAAGAATTTCATACAGCGCTCAGGAAAATGGTTAAATGCCACTGTAAAATGACAAGAAGTCGACACTTACTGTGAGAAAATACTGCATGCAATTGACCTGCTTGCATCAACAGCCGAAATTGTCTATAAACAGACGATTGATCAGAGTACCAAAATTCTTTTACGCCACAAACTGCGAAAGTGAAAAAGGCATTATTTTGCTCTAGTTAACGTGAGCATTAATTTAAGCAACAATAATGCGTATAACAAAGCAAAACAAAATAAACAGAGGCTACTGTAGTCAAAGTGGTAAACACGTTGGCTACAAACCTGGTTCCAGGGTTCAACCCCTGCGACAACCAAAAATTAAAAATGTTTTTTCTGTTTAATGGTATAAATATAAGTTCGATTGTCAATATGGTCAATATATGGGTATAATACTCTTTGAAGAGATCTTTCAGGAAATACTGAAATTTTTTTAAAATGCTTTAGACATTAAGAGTCAATGACATTTTTATATATTTTTTTTTTTTTTTTAATTTTTGTATTCTCTGTCACCTCAATATTTGTTTTTTTTTTTTTATTTGAGTAACTTCACTAAACTAGATTTGCATATGTGGCGGTTGGCTGGATGAGGTACCACAAGATATGCGGAGAGGATATCCGGATCTGTGCTGACTATATCCAAATTGGTCCGTGTATGTCGGACATCTCTAGATGAGATGGTGATACATACCAACCTGAAACTATTTTGGGTACCGGCACACTCGGGCTTACCCGGGAACATCATTGCGGACGAACTCGGCTGAGAGACGGGGAAATAGATCCACTGGTGGGAGTCCCGTTGAACTGCTGTGGGGCTGTATATCAGCAGTAACTTAATGGGGCTGTGCGGGTCGGATGGTCTGACAAGATCACCTGCACGGTTTCGAGGACATTATGGCCTCAGTATGATAGCAAGAGATCTGCAAATTTGCTGAGGTTTCCTCGTGGACAGCGGGGCTTATAGGGCTGTGCTGACAGGGCACTGTGTTATCGGTACTCATGTTAGTTGGCTGAAACTTCCATACCATGTCCAGCTCTTTCTGGGAACAGGGCGGCTGTCGAGCAGTCGAAAACTGCATGGTCTTGCTGTACCCTACATTATTATGATGAAGGGTACGGCACGGTTTAATAAAATATTCATATTAGGTTAATTGGATTTATTTCGCCAGTAAATAAATATTCTTACTTTTTTATATTAAAATTATATAGAAGAAGATATCAAGCCTTTCTTAAATGTTATGAGCCCAAGTGCTAAGTGAACTCAACCCAAGCCAAGTCAGAGTGAATCTTTAGACATGACTTACATTTCGATACACCTGCGGGGCGGGGACTATTTCTCTTTCTTAACCTTAACCATATTCTGTGATATTTAAGCCAACTGACCCATTTTACGTTATTTTTACAAACATTTATTATAAATGCTAAAAATATTTTTATTTTCAGATATCATTTGGTTGAAAAAGAACATGACTCTGGTGAAGGGTCACACCAGAGTGGCTGTTCTGAAGATAGAACACCAGGAGCAATGGCTCGAGCAATCACTGTACATGCAGATACCAAAAAGGTTATGTACTTTGCTTAAATTTTAGATATAATTTTAAGATGAAATTTAGTTATCGTCGTTTTAAATGGATGGTCTCTCTTTTTCTCATACGCAATACTTTAAAAACACTCTTATGAAAGAACAAAATGCCAAAAACAAAAAATAATTTACAACAAATTATCATTTAAATAAGGAATTTATAAACCAAACACAAAATCTTCGAATAACTCAATACAAACACAAATTATAAAGCATTTTTAAAACAAAGAACAAAATTACTTTAAAAAAAATTAAAAGCGTAAAAAAATAACAAAAACGTCACTTATGTAGAATAAGTAATTGACATTAATTTTAATTTTGCTTACAAAAAAAAAAAAAAAAAAAAAAAAAAAACTTATTAGAAATTAAATAAAATAAAAAGAAAAACAAAAGCACTTACATCCAATAACATACAAACACAAAAACATATTTATAATTTAGTATTAAGTTTTAAAACATTCATTTGAAGACAAAGAAAAAAAGTACACTTTTTCAATCTAAATTGAAGTACACATACATAAATACATCCATACATTCTTATACATACATGCAAAAAAAGAATTAATGATTTTTGCAAAGAATATTTTGAGAAATAAATATTTATATTTTATTTTTAAACATTTTATTAAAAAAAATTAATATAATAAAATAAATGGTTGATAGGGAACAAATAAGCAGAAAAGAAAAATATTTATAATAACTTAGTTGAATTTTTCTTCGTGTATTGAATTAAAGAAAAGAAGAGCGCATGTTAAATTTTATTTTATGCTTTATTTTATCAAACAAATTTTATTTTAAACCAAAGTTTGTTTTTATTAACATTTTTAGTTGTTGTTACTTTAATTATTTTTCTAGCTCTTTGTATTTTTTTACAGCGCTCTTTGCTTTTATTATGGAGATCACACCGCAATTCATTATTCATTTTAATTTATATTTTTTTCAAATATAATGAAATTTAAAAATATATATTTAAAACAATCCAGGCGAATTGAATACTTAGCAAAACTAATAGCCAGGCTAAGGCGATTTTATTACTATATAATAGCAATAACCAGTTTATTCATTGCCACTTTAGACATCAACGTAATGCTCTGCAACAACAAAGTTACATAAAATGTTTGTTTCTGCAGCCGTAAGGCCATCTAATATTTAATTCGCCTTGAATAAATTTAAAATATAATTAAAAAATAAATATATACAAAAACGTTATTGAACAAAAATGTTAAATTTAAAACTGTTTTTAAAAATTTATGCCAAAAAAAGAAAAAACGAAAATATTATCTTGAAATTTTTTCTACAGTTTTTTCTTTCCAACGCAAACAAAATGTCCATGGAACTTTGTTGTTGCCGTTAAGCAATTACGTAGTATTTAATTCGCCTTGATTGCAAAAATGTTTAAATAAGTTTTTTAGTTGGTGTGACATTTACCAATTTTTTAATAAAAAAAACAAATAGTAATGACTTTTAATTTTAAATAAAAACAAATACTTACCAAAACCATCTTTAGAAACAAATGCAATATGAAAAAATACATATTTATAAAATACAATAAAAACTCGACTTTTAATTAGTTTTAGTTTCTTTTGCAAAAATGAAAAATATTAAACAACACTTACAACAAATTTAAATGGCCTGAATCATATTTTGCCTCCAACAATAAATCACTTCAATTTATATTATTAAGTTAATTTAAGAGTTTTATTTGCATAAATATTTTTTTTTATTTTTCTTTATAATAAGTTTTACCAAAACGAACCGGAAAAAGCCAAGCATATTTATTTTTAAGTAGTTTAAGTTAAGTTTATAATTAATAATTTTTATTATTAAAATTATATCTCTTAAAACAAACAAAAAATACATAATTTTAAATTGGTGTACGGGTTTTTTTTTTAAACATAATTTAACTTAAATTAAATTATTTAGTTAAAATTTTCTTACATAAAACTCAGCTTATTATTCTTCTTACTATCATTATTTTTAACTAAGAATTTTTCTAAGTGAGGACACAGTTGAAGTTAACATTTGATTTTTTTTTTTAGTTTTAATATAAAACAAAAACAATCATATGATCATAAAAAACACTAAACAACAGAATAATTTTGTAAGCCACAAAACATTTTTTAAATATATAAATTTAATTACATATAAATATATTTTAAGAGTAAAAACTAAACACACACACATACACACACACACAACTATATTGACTAATAAGTACGTTTATAATATTGATTTAGTCGAATCTATCTATAATTATATATAAAAAAATTGTTGCAATTATTGACTTTATAACCCACAAACAGTCAAACCGAAAGTTTGCACGAAATCAATCGTCACGTTCGTGAGTTACGACTTTTCATGACATGTGATTTTGTTCATAAAAAAAACAAGAAGAAATATTTAGGCATACATTGTCTAGAAAGGCCCTTGAATTAGACCCAGGCGACGCTGTTGGCGCAAAAGTATTATAATGTCATAACTTTAATTGGCTGCATTTTTGTTAAACAAATAAAAACAAATAGCGAAAATTTGTGTTGAATATGTCGGTCGTTTGTGCTCTTGTAAGTCTTTGTCCACAAATGCAATTTTTGTTTCTGCAATTTTCTGAGCTTCTATTTTGAAATTGCATTTGTGTCCACACAATAAAATTTTGTTTCTGCAATTTCGGCCTTAATTACTTAGATCTAGTTTTTGTTTAAACTACGAATAACAAAACAAAAGAGAATTGCAAGTACATAAAACAGTCTATTTGTCTTTCCTCTCTCATTCACAAACTCAAGAGTTGCACAACAAAAGTTGCAAAGTATAAACAGGGAATAAGGAAATATCAAATTGTTGCTCGCAATAAATACTGTTCCAAATTGTTTTTTCTTCTTTTAATTATTGACGAAATTTTATTCCTGGGGGATAAAAACATTGATTGGTACAGGTGTTGCTAGGTTATCTTTGGAAGGCTTATAAGACTGTAGCACATTCTCTGATATTTCCTTTACGAGAAAAAACATAATAATATTAATGTCCTGCACTGCTCATTGTCCCTTGTTCAACGACTTTTTTCTATGATAAAGCAGATAATAAGCTCTAGTTTACATATTACGATATTCCTTTGCTTATCAAAAAATCTTTCGCCCAATAAAATGACCCGTAAGAATCTTCAATCCTTCCTTCTCCCGCAACAACGATCGATTCTGTTCAAAACTCAGCTCTCCAAAGGCCTGTAATAATTTAAAGAGGGAAAACCTTTTTCTCCTTACTCCTACTGTCAATTCCCTCTGAGCAGAGAATTGCAAGTTCGTTAACAATTTTCTTTGCCATAACATTATAATGGCTAAGCTTGCAATTTTTGATATTCAATAACTAAAGAACTTAGGTGCGTTCTCGAACTCAATTTTGGGATTCCGGAAGATCCCAATGTTACCGAAAACTGTTCCTGTACTTTAAGGTTGGATAGAAGAGAGAGCTTTTGAGAGAATAAAATTCTTCTTTCTGCACGAAACAGCCCAGACTTTTTCTTTGGGTAGATTGTGTAAACTAAAACACAATCAGCTGGTTAAAAGGTTAATACTAACAAATTCAAAAAATTCTATGTTTCATGCACGTAACTGTCTTCCAAAAATGTTATTTACAAGTTTTATCCCAAAAAATATTAAAATAAATTTTAGAACATACGAAATATATGTGTATTTATATTGAGCAACCGGATGTTTATTATGATTGACATGTTGTTTTGGGATAGAAGTTTGGTTTTTTGTGTTCCCGTACTTTTGGGCATTTTTGCCTTCAAATCAGAATAATTTATTAAAGTTTTAATTTTATTGTTCTATTTTCCCGATATTGATTATTGGAGGTGAAAGCACGTCTCGTGTTTTTAATTTTTAATAAGAATAATTTATGTTTACTCTCATTTTACCAAACTTTTCCAAAAAGTACGGGAACGGAGTTATTACGACGTTGCTTTTGCACCACTTTGTACATATCTACACATACAAACACACAAATTTGTATTCTCACCACATTTGTAGCATAAATATTCAAATTATCTATTTTTTTCCTTATAATGATAAATAAAAGCTTTGGTCAAGGATTATATTTTTTTTACTTTCACGGAAAAATTAAAACTGAATTTTAGCCTGCAAATTTCTATCTGTTTTTACAATTTAAAATTACAAATTTTAGTCCCACCCAGCATTACTCCCGTAATTGTTTAAAAAGGCATATCTCTCTCATATTACAAAAAATTTTCTTTCTGTCAAAACTCTAAACAAATTCGCTCTCGTATGGGTTTTTAAATTCGCTTAATCTTTTAAATTTATAAGCATAAAAACAAATAAAATCTTCGCCCCTATTCTGCGTTTCCATTAAGTCTCCGCATTCAGTTCCGTTGCGATCGAAAATTGGTATTCTGAAGAAAAACGGAATCGAAAGAAAAAGAAGAAGACGACAATCTTTACAAAATTAATAACATCACTGTGGAATGTGGAAATGAAATAGCAAAATAAGCAAGTTTGTTATCAATTTCTTAAACAAATACTTAATACAAAAAGTTGAATGTGTACATAATTAAAAATAAATTCTTGATAAAGTTTAGTAAAAAAAATGTTAAATTAAATACAAAAAAAAATATAAACAAAATAAAAATTAATTGTTCATGGCATTTTTTACGCTGGCATTTTTTGTTGGAGGACGTAGCGTATTCAGGATTCCAGAAACTTCCTCTCAGAACGCTGCTACTTCCTTTGATCCCTGGTGGTATCCACATGTAATGTCTGCTTCAGATGCTAATTAATTTGCACGTTTGGTCTGGTGTTGTTGTTTTTGACCCGTAATACATAAAAAAACTCATCAGATTCGGGTACAAAAATTAACAATTTAATACAAACAAAAAATAATATAATTTAAGTAATTAAGAATTATTTTAAGTGTTTTTTTAACGTTTCTGAACACCTGATCTCATTTTCTACTTAAATTTTTTAATTTTTAACTAAAAAACACAAATAAAGAAAACCCTCCGTTAAAAAAAAAAAACAACTGAGAAGGAGCTCCGATCGTAGTGCAGAATTCATACAATCGAAATAAACTGAGCGAAATCGAAACGCAGAATACCAAAGTTGTCAGACGGAGAAAATTTCAATTCGAATCGAAACGCAGAATAGGGGTGCTTAACTTCTTGTTAAAAATATAGAAGAGACTTGATTTTTGTCTAACGTCTTTTGAAAGTTTTAAAACATATTTTTTATGTGCCCAAAGAAAATTTTACCTTCTTATGTCCAGAACTTATCTGGAAAGAAATGGTACAGTCGAAATTTCAACTTTGGAGCACAATCAGCAATTTGTCGGAAATTTCATTTAAAAATTTTTTTTAACGTCAAATTTGTTCGTTTTTGCCGTAGCTCAGAATGACAATCTCCTTAACACTGGCATTGCGAAAATATTGTCTCTACAAACAATTTAAATAGACCAAAATAATAATAGATTTTTTGTTTTGAGTTATAACAGGATCCCTAAGTTTGAGTTTGATTGGAATGCTTATCAAATGTCGAAAAAGAAACGAACTTTATACTTTTTTAATTCACATGTGCCATGTTTTATAAGCTGGGTTTCACCAAAAATAAATTAGGACAGCTGGTCCGGCCTTCAGCTGGCATCAAAATCTTTATTCGCACTAGATTTGAAATTTTTTTGTGATATTTGGAAATAGTACCACTGGCTCGTAGCGGGTTAATTAATTTTTTAAATATAAATTTTTCTCTAAAACAAACAAAATTTTCACCTAAACCAACATCCAATCTTATTGATCATAATTTTAAAGAAAATTAATTATTGAATATAATTTTCGAACTTCAGTATATTTTATATTATATTTTTGTTTTTCTCTTAAAAATTATGATTTCGTCAGCTGAGATTCATTTTACACAAACAAACTGCTTGTGGAATTTTTGTTGTTCCCGCCATGTAAGCTACAATTATATTCGAATTAAGTTTCAAAGAAAATATTAACAGTGCTGTTTTAGAATTCATGACAGTTATCATTCATTAGTTTAAGTCTTTGTACAAAATAATCTTTTATTTCACACCCATCCAAACAGCAATCCGTTGTTCTATAATTTCTTTTACCTACCATTTCAAATATTCTTGTTATTGGTTTCAAAAAAACAGTGTTGAAAAAATTATTTATGCAACACTTAACAATGCAGGCATTCTGTATCGTTTTAAATTTACAATTACGCCCAATTGAAAAGTAGTCCGAAATCGTACGCCATTATTTGCTCTGTAATTGGTTTATAAGAAAAGAAAAAACGGACCATGAGTTAGAAGTTTTAAATTTTATGCAATATAATTATGAAAGACCTTGTAAAAATCTAAAGTTATGTTCGGACCAAATATTTGCAGAAAAGGTTTTAATTGAAGTAGAGAGAAAGTAGGCGCTTACACCAACCCACATATTTCTAGTTTTTCTATTAATAGTTGCTAAATATTGAATAAATTGATAAAATGTATACAAATGTGGTGTAGAATGTCTAACTTTAGTTTTATACTTTAACAATTTTAAAAGGCTAAGCTAACTTTTAATTTATATCTTTTTCTTCTTAAGAAACTAAGTTTAACTTATATCATGATTAGCTAAAAAGTTCATTAAAGAGACTTGGTAGTAGTGGCCGTTTAACAATTAAAAAAATAGAATCTTTTTTACCTCAGCCACTTTTAAATCGAATTATCGAATGAACTGTGTTGATTAAACGCTAAAGACCCAAACTGAAAACTAATTAAAAACAAAAGTAACATTTTATAAATTTAAAGAAAAAATACAAAAAATAATTTTAATTCTTCATCTAATTATTTTATTAAAACCTGCTTATCGTCAGTCACAGGTTAGCAACTCAACATGTTTTTTGATTTTTAGGAAACGTTTTTTCTCCGTTGCTAAACCATGTTAGAAGTAAATAAAAAAAAAAACAAAATCAAAGCTATTGAAATTATTTTTCATTAAAAAAAAGTAAAATGAATACTAACCCGATTCAAATTTTTTTTTGCAAGTTGAGAGTTGTCAACCTATGAACGACGTTATATTTTTATTGAATTTTCTAAAAACAAAAAACAAACACAAGGGATTTAATTTTTATATTTAAGTTTTTAAAATAATAAAAAAAAATACTTAAAATCTCAACAACAACAAAATATATAATAATAATAATAAGGGAAGTTAATTTCAAACATTGACAAGTCTAAAGAAAATACATTTTTTTAATTAAATACACAATAAACAACAACGGAAACGTTTAAACAAATACATATACATACATACATATGTGTATTAAAAAAAGTTTTAAAATTTAAGTATTATTTTTATTTGCGTTTTACTTAGAAAACAATAAACAGTTAATCAAAACCAATTAAATTCAAATTCAATAATTATATTATTTTATAAATACTTTAAACAAAAAATACTTAATTTAAATTGTTTAAAATAAAACAAGGCATTCACATAGAAATATTAACACCTAAAACGGCATGTTATTAATTTGTAAGCTTTAAATAATCTAAAAACAAAATGAAAAGTACTTCAAAATCCACAAAACATTAAAATTTATAAAAACAAAGAAAGTGACATGATTAAAAATAATTTAGAAGAAAAACAAAAAACAATATATTCTACAAAAGATTATATACTAAAATAGTATGACTAAAAATAATTAATTAAAAGCAAAATATGAAAAGGTTTCTTAAAAATAAAATTAGATAAATATAAAATACATTTATATTAAACTAAAAAAAATATTTGAATTAAAAAAAAAAAAAACTTAACAGCTGATATACAAATATATATTAACTGCTTCAATATTTATTATTAGCAATTATCATCTCTTCTTAATAAAATAAACTTTGTATCAGTATTTTAAGGGAGCTGAAAACCAACCATTGCTCAATTTATAATCGAAATTATAATTTTATAATATAAAAGTGTTGTGATTTACAGCATTCGAAGTTAAAACATTCAATTAAGCAATAACAGGTTTTTGTTTCAACTACACTCCGCGAATGAACGTTTTCAAGATAAAACTCCCAAATTTTATGATTAACTATCGTGAATGTTCCCATAGAAATTTTTTTGTGAATGCGTTCACAAACATAAAAAAATTTGCCATCGCGATTATTTACTCCCAACAACTATTTTACAAAATTAATTCACAGAAATTGTTATTGGGAACAAGAAGTACAAATGTAAGTTGCTACATATTTGTTTTTAAATGTCCAACTTTATTAAACTTATTTTATTGAAGGAGTATTAATAAAGATTAAAGTACTTGCTTTGTGGAAGCCATCTCCACGCAACCAGCGTATGGTAAGGGATTTAAAAAAAAAGGAAAAAGAGGATGTTGCAAAATTTTGGAGTGTACTGAGCACTAAGTTGAACAGCCGTTGAAACCTTTTCTATTATAAAATAAATGCTGGTTTTTTGATGGAGCGAAGATCCTCGCATGTCTGTCATCTATACAGCCTACCACCCCTGGTATTCGATATTTTGTGTAAAAACCTTTTGAAATCTCTTTACATCAAAAGATGGCCACACAATCCACTGGGGGAAGAAAACTTCTGTTACCACTTCAATTAATGTAGATAGTGCTAAGCCGACATCGATTTGTCTGCCCACCCCCTTTTGGTAGCTGCCTTTCGCCAAATTTCACTGGGTACTGATAACATTTTACCTCTAGGAAGCAAGTTTTCTTCACAAAATAGACTTTTCTTTTATAAGCACGCAAACAATTTAGAAATCAAAGCAAACAATTCAAAATAGAAATTGTTACTCCCATGATATTCACAGTAGACTTCTTACTTCCAAAAAATTCGCGATACCAATTTGTTGGGGATGGGAATACACGTTTACTCCCAAACAACCTATTCCTCTAACATTCGGGATAGGTGTGAATGTCAATAAAAATTATGTCACATCCTAGCGACCATCTACGTAGAGTCATAACGTGCATGGCAGTTATAGGCATATTTTATGGTATTCCATGTAAACTGGCTTGCAAAAAACCTTTGGCAAACGAAGCCGTTGTAGGTTATGCCATCGAGGAGAAAATCTGTGCACGGCCAAAGGCCGGCTATGCAGTAAATATTTGGTAATCGAAGCCGTTATTACTTTAAGTGCGGACATCATGAAACTAAAAACGATACAATGTCCATGGACTTTATGTCGCACTCAAAAGTGATCGCAGACACTATGACATACCACCGCATTTTTCATTCACCATAATAGCGTCTAAAGTAATCCTTAGTATAAAGATAATTATATCAAAGTTTATTTTTTTTATCCCATGGAAACTGATATTTTATGGATGTAATTAAAGCTTAAAGTATATTCAAGGCGACAAAAAACAAAAAGGTTTTTAGTTTGGGGTGTCAAGTAAACTTCCGATACGAACAACGAAACTTCATTAGCGTAGAAAGGCCTGGCACGGGAGGGATAAAACACACCCAGATTAAATTTAACACCACTAGAATTTTTTTTTTTATGAGTTTTCCCATCTTTTCCGTTATGAGCTTGTAGCCCTCTTGACAAAATTCTTAAAATTTGTTTAATTTATTAAGAGGAATTGATAATTGTTTTTTTTTTTTTTTTACATTATAAATCAGACTGTGTTAATAAAGGGAATAAAGAGTTATCACTAGAACACAACAATTTCTTAAAATAATTTTAAGTACAGAAATCTTATCAATACAATTTAATATTAAACAAATATATGTGTTAAAATAGAGAAAAAGAAGCAGCTTGAAAATAATAAACAAACAAAAAAAAATAAACAAAATGGAGTCCACATAAATTATAATCAAAAATAATAACTTAGAACTAAGTTTATAATTTTACTTTTCTAAATCATATCTAACGATATCCTACCTGCAACATTTTAGTAAAAGAAATACATAACGATTGATATAAATATAAATGTCAATGCCAAAAAAAAAAAAAAAACATATTTAAACAAAACTTAATTATGTATTCCAAGCAAATTTTTACTTCCATTTTAGTTTTCCCCGATTTTAAATTATAAAATGATTAAATCAAATTTTATTAAAATATTTCTTTTATTTTTGATAATAAATGCTTCAATAAAAGAAATGTATTTTTCTGATTAAAATATAATTTATTATTATTTCTATTAAATCATATCAATTACATTTTATTATAAATTACTTTAAAAACTATTACTTAAGAATGCATCAAGTGTAAAGTGCTGTAAAAACTCACAATTACTTCAAGATCACAATAACTTGGCATGGCCGTTAATGTTATTCAAAAGAAAAATTAAATTATTGCTATTGAAATTGATTCTACGGAAGCACTTTAAAGAAATGAAACTATTAACAATTTACCATCATTTTTTTTTTAAATTACACATGCAAGCAAAAAAAAATTCAACGCTGATTTGTGTGCCCTTTAAAGCCATGATACACTATCGTACTCAGTCGTTTGATCTGACAAAGATGTCAGGTGAGCCCAAAAAGTATGATAGTGAGGTTTAGATGTGTGAACTTATAACTGTAGTCTTTCATAAGTTGGTGTAACCAACCTTTTCACTTAAGAAACGCTAAGGAGATATTGCCTCAGTGTATTTAGAGATTATCCCGTCCATCTCTTCTGGCTTGGGTAATAAAAAGCGCAGTTCCTTTAGAGATTTCTTTGTTACGCCTATTTTAAATAAATTAGAATTCATAAAAAAAGATGTTCACTCACACAAGGATCTAATGCGCAGGACTATATTAAAATTAGAGTTCGAGAGTTATCTAAAGTTTGCTTGATTTAATTAAGACAGCTTTATCCAGCCTGACGGCCCGATTACCACAATGGTATTTGGTGTAAGGCAATTCGTAAAAACCGTAGATTTTAGACAATAGCTGGAAGAAAATTACAACATGAAGATTTAAATTTTATTGGAACTTCGTTCAATATCATCATCGTGTGCGGTAATTTGCTCCCTCCCAAGCCATAACTAATTTTAATATTAATTTTCCTAACATAAAAATTAGTTTAAAAAAACATCTCCAGGGAAATAATTAATTTTGCTTAACTGTTCTCATACCTTTCGGTTGAGACCGTCGTCATTGGCTTTATATTCTGTACGTTTTGCGAGCGCTTTCGATGTGAGAACATCATTTTCAAGTCGCGTTTTGATTTTAGTACTCCGTTTAACTCAATACCAATTTTAATTAAATTGATTTTGTTATAAGGGAATAGAATCAATTTAAGTTAAAATACTAAGGTGTTGCGATTTTTTTTTCTTGTAGATTTAATTAAACTTTTTAGTGCAAAATAATTTGAAAATATTGCATAAAACTAATTAAAATAAGAAATTTGTGTAATCAGAAGTAAAAAAAATGAGTATAAAATCATTTTGTTGAAGTATTTAAGAATCAGAATACAAAAATGGTTTCTGGCAGCAATTGAGACTTCACTTGTTTCAATCGTTTTAGTAAAGAATCATGTTATCGTTCCACAATTAGGAATAAGTTCCACATACTTTTCCTGGAATACCACCAGTCTTGTTTTGTTAAATTAATTTATTAATATATTTATAATTTAAAAACAATTTCAACACAAATATATTGGTGTCATTTAATAAAAAAAAAATACTTAAAAATTAGTAGTAAAATATTTAAAAGCAAAAAAAAAAAATCTTAGAAAAAATCTAAAAATAATATAAAAAAATGGAATTGTTAACAAGAAAATAAACTTTCCAAAACATTATTTTCTTTTAAATGCCGGGAATAACATTTAAATAAAGAAAAGTAAAAAAAAATAAAATAAAATGTAATAGATTTTAAGATTAAAAAGTCTAGAAACTAACTAACAACTTCAATTCAATTATTTTTAAGATACAAAATTAATAAACAATTAATTTTAGAATTAAAAAAGGCAACAAGGAAAAAAACAACACAAGCAAATTAAATCCAAGCAAAAGATATTTTTAACAAAACTGTTTACACGTATCCAAAACAAAAAAACTAAAAAAAAAACAATTTTATTGTTAAATGTCTAATTAATATTAAAAAAAAGAAGAAAAAATACAACAACAAAAATTTTAAGAGTGAAAATATTTGAAGTCTTTAAAAAAAAATAGTTTAACAACCATCTTTTTTATTAATATTCAAAACGATATATGGGAATTATTGTAAACATTTGGTGATCTATTTCGTATATGGAAATGTATGCATGTTTTCATTTAAAAAAAATTAATAAATAAACTTTTTCTCTAGAAATTTCTCAAACTAAATTAAAAAATACGGTATTTATATAATATATAATATACACATACATAAAATTATATAATTATATTTTTAAAAAATATTAAAACACTTAAACAAATAAACAAGAACGCGATGAAAAGATTAATAATCATATAATTCAAAAATTCAATAATTTAGAACTTAAATATTATTCTAAAGAATTAAAATCAACAATTAATAAAAAAAAAAATACATTAATAATATAAGTCTAGTAAGATAAAAATAAAATCATGCAATGAATGAAATAAATTTTTTTGATGTATTAAGATTAATAGTAAATGAAGCAAATAATCAATAAAAATTATATTTAAAAATAAATCAATAGCTTTTTTTAAAATAGTCTTTTATTTAAATTCGTATTAAAATAAATTAAAAATTTGGTAAATGACAAAGCCAATTTAACAGCAGAGAAGTATTAGAGCCGGTTAAAATAATAGTCTCAATTAAACATATATGCGTTACCCATACCAGTGCTGAAATTATATAATTAACTAGCAGTGCCCACGACTTCGTCTGTGTATCATTTCAAATTTTTTTTTAAATTAAAATTTTCAAAAATGTGTTTTTAAACATTTGTTGTAGAAATCGGACAATGTCTTTCAAGGCAGCGGGCAATTACCCATATTCATCCCTATCATAAATATATTTTCACTTGAAATGTTTTCCCAAATTACAATCATGAATTTTTCACGTAAACAAAAATTCCCCTTATCGTGATTGATTTTTTCTTCGAAATTTTTTCATTTTCCCTTGGATTTGTTTACTTAAATTTTACTGGGGAACTGAATACAAGATGCAAGTTTTATCACTTATAATTAGAATATTAAAATTATTAATACATTTTTTAATTCAAGATCAGTTTTTGCAGCGCAAACTAACATTATACTCGACAAAATGCAAAACAAAGAAATCTACTGCTTGTAAATTTATAAAGATTTTTTATTAAAAATGTCATTAAATGAAAAATGGAGTATAAAAAAATTTAATACAAATTTTTTAATACAAATTTTTTTTGGTGAAATGGGTCAGCAATGTCTGGTAAATTTAAGGGATTATACGCGTCTTGCGCGTCACCTTTTTTTAATAAAAAACGTATTTATTTATTTTTGAACTTCAATTTACAAATTTTCACTAAGCGTGTTCTTCTTACTTACATTCAATATGCACTGATAGCTTATTAATTTTGAACAGCTGTTCAATTAAGTCAACAAATATTTAATGGAAAATCCATGATATCAATTTTCACTTCGAGAGGACAAAAATTTCACTTCTAATTCACGATAGGGGATATTGTTTTTTTTTTTTTTCTTTTACTTGTTTCCTTCAGGTGGTGGTGGTGTTTTCTACTTATTTATTACAATTATACTAGCTGTAACAACAACCCCAAGCAAAACTTAAAATTTTCGTAAATCACCATCAATTGTCATATGCACAAACATTAAAAAATGGTACAGCTGCCCCTGCAAACATTAGCAGTAAAAAATTTAAAAATAAAAATTCAAGATATTCCGGGCGAATTAATAATAATCAAAGCTCGATCGACAAATTAATACAATCCATGGATCGATTTATGGCAAGCATGGAGAGTGGCTTCCAACAAATTTTGCAAAATCAAAGCATTTTAATGCAGACTAGGCAATAAAAAATAAACCGGTTGCAAATATGTTTCTGGAATGCTAATCGCTTAAGCCAACATAACGAAGTACAACAATTCCTTCTTGTTTCCGAAACCTATTTTTCGATAAAAAAAAATTGTTTTCGCTGATTCCCTCCTTGGATCCTTCATCGGATCATTCTCCGACTTTTTTAAGCTTTCCAATGTCCAACAAAACATGAATCAAAATGGAATTTACTTTCTAAATAGAAGGACAAATTGGCTCAAGTACAAAATGTATGTAAGCGCACACCTCCTGCAAGATATTTCACTAAAAACCGAAGATGAAATACAGTCGGCTGTAAGTTAATTGACAAATATACTGACCGACGCTGCCAAGTTATCAACGCCCTCTACCTCTGTATGTACAAAAAGGTCTACCAATGTTTTAATCCATATCCAATCTCTAAGAGAAAAGAGACGATTAAGGCGCCAATGGCAAGAGTTTCGCTCGCCGATTTTAAAAACACAAACCAATGCCAGAAAATGTTGCGCGAAGCCCTTCAGCGGGAAAATAAGTTTAATCTGAATAAATTTATGCAGAACTTGGATGCCACCGAAAAAACGGACTACAGCTTATGGAATGCAGTACGAAAGATGAAATGTTCTATCGTCTATGAGATTTCAAATCGCCAACAAAATGGAAAATGGGCAAAAAATTCCAACGGCAAAGTTGAAAAGTTTGCAAATCACCTGGAGACCGTTTTTGTCCCACACGTAACAGACCAAGAGCTGTTCAAGAACGTGTTTTGACCCGCTAAAAATTCACCAACCTGCGCTCAAAGCAGTTATCAGTGATCTGAACCCAAAAAAGTCTGCCGGTTCTGACAGAATCACTAATGCCATGATTATCAACCTGCAAAATTCGGCTTTGAGAATCGTTATTTTTATTTTTAACTCAATGTTAAGAACTGGTAACTTTCCACCATCTTTGAAACACTTAGAAATAGTTATGATCCCCAAGCCTGGCAAAGAGTTTACGCAGGTGTCTTCATATCGCGCAATCAGCTTATTGCCTGTTCTTTCAAAAATATTTGAAAGGCTAGTCTTGAAATCTTTAGCGCCGTATATTGACTCAATAAACTAAATCCCCAACGACCAATTTGGGTTTAGGGAAAATCACAGCACCATCGAACAAGTGCATAGAGTTACGAATTTAATCCGTGAAACTTTTGAAAGCAAGCTGTACTGCTCTGCATTATTTATTGACATATCAAAAGCGTTCGACAAAGTCTAGCATGAAGGCATCATTTATAGAATTTCAACATTGCTACCCGAAAACGTCCACAAACTGCTCACGAACTAATTGGCGAACAGGTCTTTTGTAGTAAAGTCAAAAAGTACTTATTCGTCAGTCAAACGAACTTAAGCTGGTGTCCCTCAGGGGAGTTTACTCGGACCACTCTTATACCTATTGTATACCACAGATTTTCCTACAAATCCACATTTGCTGATGATACAGCGTTTTTAAGTATACACAGGCACCCAGAAGTAGCGTCCCAACAACTTTAAACCCACATTGCTGTTTTGGAGAAATGGTTAATGAGTGGAAAATAAAAGTCAATGCCTCGAAAAGCGTTTACATTACTTTTACGTTAAGACAAAAAAATTGTCCACCCATTTCAATAAACAGGAAAAAAATCCGAGAGCTGAGCCAGGTAAGGTACTTGGAAATACATCTCGACCGACGTCTCACCTGGATCCATCATATTGCAGCCAAAATTACACAGATGAAAATTAGAACCACCCAGCTCCTTTGGCTCATTGGGCCACATTCCTCGTTAAATTTGGACCTCAAGGTTCTCTTATATAAAGTAACTTTAAAACCAATATTGTATTATGATATCCAGTTGTGGGGTTCCGCCTCCGCATCAAGTGTTGAAAGGCTACAAAAAAGATAATCAAAGATCCTTAGTATGATTACGTGCGCTCCTTGTTACATACGAAATAATAACATCCACAAGGACCTCAATACTCTTACCATCCGAGAAGAGATTAAAAAATCGTGCACGAGCTACGTTGGAAAAGTAACTGATTATCGTAATCCATTTGCGAGGGAGCTGCTTTTATTTAAGGGTCATAGGCGCCTTAAACGGTTGCAAAGTTTTGATTTAGCAACATACATTTTTTTCAAACTAAACGTTGAATACCAACTTAAATATTTTTTAGGTTAAGATTTTAATACTTATTGCGAATGTCGTACAGACAGATTCAATAACAAAAATAATATTAAAAAAAGACGCTTCTTTTGAACAGAAAAAGTTCATGTAAGATTTTAATACATAATATTTATTATTTTCCGATTGTCTTTTTGAAAATTAAAAAATTAACCAATGACAAGTTTTAATATGGATTTGCTAAAAAATTTCTTTTCAGGAAGGTTCTACCGAGATTTGAACTCGGATCGCTGGATTCAAAGTCCAGAGTGCTAACCATTACACCATAGAACCTACGGTGATAAAAATTGACAAATGGTTTATAAAAGCATTGTTAGTGGCAAATTCAAATACAGAATTTTTTGTTCTTTGTTGTAATGATGCCATCTACACACAATATTTCACAATACATTTTACACTCAAAAGTCCATTAAGCGATAACAACAAAACACTCATTAAATACTGTCAGAACGAATCACAATTTTAACGATTGGTACAAATTACAGTTTTTTTTATTTATCTGTCATCTTCAAAGAATTATTTTGAGTTTTATGTTATATTTCTTATATTTTTTTTAGTGTAATTCTTGTAAGTTGCTTATAAATATATCGATATACAACTATAATTATCATTCGAAAAAGTATAATTTGCAATTTTCATATTTTATTATTATTATTATTTTTTTAAATTGTATTCGTGTCTACACACTAATATTTTTTGTCTGAAATTCCAGCCTATATTGCTGCTAGAAAGTTGTCTAGAGACTGTTAAATGTAACTGAGAGCAAGAAGTATTTAGTAAAATATTTGGAGCAATCCTTAGTTTAGGAGTTACACAACGTCAAAATTTCTAAATATTATGTGGCGTATATCGAAAGTTTTATTATCAAATGAAGTAATGTGAGTATCATTGAAAAGGTTATTGAAATTCTTATTAGATGCTATAAATGTAATTCTAATCTATTGGGAGACACAGTGTGTTTTTATAGAAATACTTGAATAAATTGTACATTTTTACTTGCGATGTCGTTTTTGTCGATATACCTTGCGAGTTTTGATGTGGAAAATCTTTAGTAAACGAAGCCGGTGTTAGTTGTACCAAAAGCCGGCTATCAGTGCAGTCACACGGTCAAGTTTTTGTTCAATTCTCTTTCAAGAAATTTACACATACTGCTTGTCAAAATTCACAAAAATTGAAAGCTGTGACGTAGGCTGCACGCAATTTCAAAGCAAATTTATAAGCAAGATGCCAAGAAAACACTGACAGCAAAATTTTAATACAAATTTAGAGGGAAAAACGTCAATCAGCTGTTTTCTTGAATGTAATTTGAAAGACTTAATTGAACGGAAACTTGAAAGCAAATCCTCAGCAAGATTTAAAGTGTGAGTGTATTGGTAAAAAATGAGAGAACAACCTAGTATGAAGGAAATCTTTAGTAAGCTCAGCTGGCATTGTTCATACCAGTTTTAAGCTTTTAGCTATCTTTTGTATTTTTTCACTTAATATCTTTTTAACTGAATATGTCTTTAAATATACAGCAGTCTCTTAAATCTTTTTAAATCTTGTTATTATTCTCTAATCAGACGAATGAAATTAGAATTTGTCAATGTAATAAAAGTACTCACTGTATTAAAGAAAGTACCAAGAGTACTTAATTTTCCATCACAGTTTCTAGTTAATCATTGTTTTCACAACACTCAGTGCACTTGTAGAAGTAAAATACAAATCGTTTCTTAGTTTTTATTTATTAAAAATTAGTAAAGTTTCTTCTTAATAAAATAAGTGCAAAAAAATATGGTAACTAAAATATAAGACGGCATAATTATTTATTATTTTTTTTAGGATAAAAACGCCTAAAATTTATTTCTTATCAGTTTCTTCATACGGGCTTTTTTATATATTGTGTATTTGTAGGATTCAGCAGCAGAGGAAATTAATAATAAAGAAAGCAACATTATACTACCAAATACACCTTTAGCTAGCAGTAACACAGCAACAGGAGATGCTACGGAACAAAGTAATACACTACAAAGAACAAACTCATCGCCTCTTGTGCCGCCAACTACAAACTTAACGGATGTTGCACAAAATAATGGAGCCAGCGTAAGTGCAGGCTCATCTGAATCGTCGTCATCAGTTATTTCGGCAACTGCCATGGCCGATGATACTTTGCATGTTGAAATTTCCGACGCTTTAAGTGAAAAGGATAAAGTTAAGTTTACGGTACACACGCGTACCACTCTACCGGGGTTTTCTAAATCAGACAACAATGTTGTCAGACAACATGAAGAATTTGTGTGGCTTCATGATCGCTTTGAGGAGAACGAAGAATATGCTGGCTACATAGTAAGTCAATGGTTTTATATTTTACTCCTGGTTGTCTAGCAAAAAAAAAATTAATTTCAGATACCACCTTGTCCTCCAAGACCAGACTTCGACGCTTCCCGCGAAAAATTGCAACGTTTAGGTGAAGGTGAAGGCAATATGACAAAAGAGGAATTTAGAAAAATGAAGACGGAATTGGAAGCGTAAGTAGTTATTATTGCAGTTATAACCTCGTGACTATTATGATATGAAATAAAAAGGCGTATCTTTTTTTTAATGCAAATATTTTTTTTGAATTTAAGTTTCAAATATCTACACTCTCATTTGATTTTTAAACGTAGGCTGACTTCCAAAATGTTAATTGCTTTGCATTCGAACAAAGTATACTGTTTCATAAAGCCGCTGTACAAAATATTTACAATGTATACGATTTCAAAACGTCAACAATGAGTATTTTTAAGGCAGTAAAAAAGCAACCAAGCATCAGTTTTTAAGTTGATGCTTTGTTTGGTATTCGTTTGCTTACTCATAAAAAATAAAAAAAACAACCACAAAACGTTTTTTTTTTGGCAAAGAAAAAAAAAAACAAACTATAAATAATGACCGACTTACATAAGTAAGTTAATTTGTTTTTAATAATTAATATATATAAATAGCAAAAATTTATTTTTAACATATTGCAGCGAAAAAAATGAAATCATGAGCAAAAAAAAAAAATTGCTTCTAATAACAAGGTTGCGAAATAAACCTGATTTTTGCGCAAAGCGCAAGAAGCGCATCGTTTTGTGGGAAAGTCTTGAGAGAAATTAAGGATGTGGATGAGACCTTTCCCTTCTCGAGGGATGATGTCACCAGAAAGTTTTTAAAATTCTGTGGTACTTATAAAAGAATTAAAAAGCGCAACAACACTTCTGGAGAAGCAGCCACAACTTGGCATCCGGCATTTTTGCAATAACTTCTCAAAAATTAAAAATTGTTTGTATTTTTCTGCACTGTGTTTTGGCTTCAGTAAAACATTCCTTTTTCTTTTAACAGATTTTATTACAGCGAGGAAATTTTGTGCAGAGTTTCCACTCGAATTTTCTGATAGTTTAAAAAAATTACGAAACAAAAATTTTACTCCCGACCTTTCCATTTTCGTGTTTGTCAATAATAAAAATGGTGCATTGCAACATTTCTGTTTCATAATGAAAATTCAAAGCATAAAGTTGCGTTGTATCGGAACTTTGCATACGAAAAAAGTTTAAATGCCGCAGTAAAACTGTATACAAACTTTGTATTCATACATTTTGAAAGTCAGCCGTAATGTGACTGATATACTTAAGTAGTTAAAACTTAAAAGCCCAAAACAATGTGTGAAAATAAACGCTCGTAGCAGATGCTTCTTTAGCTTGTTTCTTTCTTTTTTATTTCTAAACTTGCAGTATCCACGACGTTGTCCGCGTATCATTTCTAATTTTCTTAAACTTAAAATTTAGAAAAATGTGTATTTAAATATTTGTTGTAGAGTTCTGCAAGCCGTGTTAAAAATTTTCAATCTACAAAAATAAAATGTACTGATAACTATTCTAGTACCATTATACCGATAAAATTGGGTGACTTTCACATTGGTATTTCTAGTTCTCTACGAAATGACATATTTTTATGAAAAAAAGGTACTAAGAGAACTTCATTCAATTCCATCTAGCAGTTTTACGTGATGCGAACACAGGCAAACAAATAGAGAATTAAAAAATTAGAAAAAAAAACATCAAGTGAAAAAATTAGCGATTGCCGCTTACGGGCCACTGAAATATTCAAAGTTTTTAAAATATCAATATAGAAGTACTAAAATTAAAAAAAAAAATGCTTAACCCATTTAGAGCCAATGTATGTATTTTTTTTTAATTCTCTGTCACCTCCATATTTGTTTTTCAAACATAAGTTTGAAAAAAGCAATTGTACAACAAAAGTTGACGTTTCTAAAATTCCATAACTTATAACCTAACGTACAGTAGATCAATTATATAAAAACCGATTTTTGATCACTATAAAAAATCGACTCTATATCTATTATAAGTTTCAGTCACAAATTTGTTTTATTAGTTTTGCGAATAACTACGCTTTTTAGAGTAAGAGAATGTTTGACTACCAGTTAAACGTTATTTTCTTCTTAAAAATTGAGCTGCATTAAATAATTAAAGAAAATAAGACTCCCTCTTTTTTGACTCAGACCTTTCTTATTAAACTCAAGGAGAATTCACGTAAGGTGGCAGCGCGGCTACAACAATACAACAATAAAAAGAAATAAAAGCACTTAAGTGTATGATAAACTTTAGAACACAAGTAATTACTACACTTTTTTCTTACCCTTTTCAATAAACAGGTCTGTTCTGAAAATCACGTGATTTCAAAACACGAACGGTTTTAAAATCACGCCAACGATTTGGTGCTGTTCTGAAAACCACGCGATTTTCAATTTTTCGGCGTGGTTTTAAATGTTCAAAAACAACTGATTTTTTAGATTTGTGTTTTGTTTTTTTATTTTTTTAATTCGTAACAAAAATATTATTGGAAATTCAATAAAGTCAAAATGCCTTAAGCTAAAATAAATAAGAGAATTTTTATTTGTTTATAGTAGTACATATATTTTTACTTTTATTTCCTTACTGAAGCTGATTGAATTGCTTAAAACTCGGCGTCAAATGAAAATTCGTAAAATAAAAAAACGAAAAAAAATTTTTACATTTCGCACTTATTTTTTTTTGCAAATTTAACCCAAATATTGATTTTTATTAATTTTTTTAACAGCAATGATCAAATTTTGCGTTAAACATGTGAAAAAAATATTAAAATAAAATTATTCTTATTTTTAGGAATTATGTTTGTAATGCATTTCAATTTGAAATCGTTCAATCCTCTCTTCCTTTTCTATTTCTAACACCCGTAAACGTTCTTCTTTTTCCATTTCCAGTTTTTTAAGTTCGAATTTTTCTTTTCTCTCCTTAATTTGTTCCTCGAATTGCCTTTCTTTCAACTCAAATTCTTTTTGAAACTTTTCTCTTTCGAAATCAATCTTTAATTTTAAAAATGAATTTTTTTCACTTTGGATATAAAATAGTTGGTCCAAAGAATTTTTGGATGCATCATTTTTAATTTTATCTGTAATTTCATGAACAGATTTATTCTTTTGTTGATTGTCAGAATTTAAACTTGAGGATTTTGATGTAAAAGTTGGAGATGGAGGATTTAACGGTGATTTTTTCATTTCAATGCTATCATCTTCTGCTGACGTATTTTTTAATTCAATATATTGAATAGCCGGTGTTGTTGAACGACATTTCTCGATGACCTCAAAACCGTTAAATTCACTTTGACCATTTAAAGAATTCTCTGCGAAACTTGTACTGTTGAGCCGGTCCAAGTTAGATGTAATTTCATTGTCTAACCCTTTTAGTGAAAATTCTGAGTGTTTAGGGCCAAAAATGCCTTGTAATTCATCGTAAAATCGACACATCTTTCTCAATTTGGCTAAAAAAAAAAAAAAAAAAAAAAACACATTGAAATTTGTTTGCCTGTAGTACAAAACTTAATAACAACCTTTGACGGAAAACACATCTTGCTCTGTTTCCAACAAACCTACGCCGGTGGAGTTTCTCCAACTTTCTGCTTTTGCATAAGACTTTTTTAGATTTTTTACTTTCCACCTCACCAGATCCCATGATGTATCGATGCCTGTTACTTCTAACAATTTTCTGTAATATATTTGGGCTGTAGGTTTCTTAAAAAATGTGCATACATACAGAAAAAATAAATGTACATGAAAAAGATAAACTAAATATTCACAACTTACTTCAAATTCCTGTTTTTCTTGCAAATATTTCAATAACAGTATTGTTTCAGCATCGGTCCATCTTTTATTCATTCTATTTTTTTCACGTTTTCTTTTAAAATTATTTTTTAAATTTGTGTTCATTTTGTTTCCCTTTTTTTTTCTTGCTCAATTTAAACAAAGTGACAGCAAGACAAGCACACAGTCGGCTGTTTTTAGGCTTGTTAATTAACCAGACTTTTTACTACAGTTTTTAGTCTTGTACAAAAATTGTAAACAAAAAAAGTGTAGTAAATTGTGTGTTAATGCATTTTGTTGTTGCCCCTTTTAAAATGGTAGTAGATTATATGGCATTCACACTTATCTGTTTACAACATATTCAAGCGAGTTGTTTAATAAACTAAACGCAAGTGTTCATACTGTAGTTAAAATTATTATAAGTGCAGCAGTTTTTTTTTACATTTAAAATGCAACTTTTTTTATATATAACGACATCCGTGCTACATTCTTTAGGAAAGGGATAGATGAGAGATAAGACAGGTGGTGAAAGAAGGAAGATAGATTATATAGCCATTTTATTTGTTATTTTAGTTTGCCACCGAATATGCTATTAAGAAGTACCGACGAAGGAGGCTGCATGTTTTTATGTTTATTTTGAATATGTATTTATTTTATTTATTTATTTATTTTATTTTTGTTTTAATGCAAAAAGCCTAGAAGGCTAAAGCGCATTATCAATTAATTACATAATCTTGGTGCATAAAGCTAATTATTTACATATGTACATTTATTATTATAAGTTTTATGAATAATAATATAAAACATTTAATAATCATTAAAGAATTTAATGATATAGAAATAGCGGGAACAACAAAACAAGAACAATAATGGGCAAGAGTCCATACGATTTTGGTTAATCTATACCCTAAAGCATCTTCTCAATTACTTAAATAAGCTTAAAGGAGTTTTTTGAATATGATCAGTGTAACGGAAAACTTATTTAGAGAATGAGGCAAACAATTTCAATTTCTGCTATTACGTATAAGAAAGGATTTTTTGAAGACAGGACAAGTAATTAATGGTTCCATAATATGCGGAGTAGCTGTATAACATGTAAAAGTAAATTTTGAAAAAATAAAAGCGGGAACTTTGTAGTAAATTATTTCATAGAAGATTAGCATAAATCTGTATATTAAAAAGTCATGTTGTGAACACCCCAGAAAACGTTCTATTGCGTAAGAAATATGATACTATGGTCATTAATACCGTAAACAAACCTTACAATCCTTTTAATAATATTCTCGATTTTTATTGAGCACCTACCGCAAATGCCAGAATAAGTTTCCAAACCATAGATTAGATATGGCATCAATAACGCATATGCAATAGAGTACCTAACTTTCTGTGAAAAATGAAGACCGCAACAATAGAGTCTTCGCAACCCAGTGCGACTTTTAAGGCAATCGCATTTATATGCTGATCTAAACTTAAACAATCATCTATCATCACTCCCAAGCAATTTAACGACTGAACGAAACCAATTTTAGTTCCTGCAATGTTAATATCGGGGTAAGTTTTGCTGCGCAAGCCGGTCCGAAACATAATTGCTCTCGTTTTTGTCGAGTTTATTGAAAAGTGATTATTGTTCATCCATATATTAACATTCTCTAACGTGTAATTAACAACTGCTTCTAAAGCATCTATATTGTCCCTACTCCCCTTAAAAAGCATTTGCATGTCATCAGCAAAAATAAGAGATCCATCTCCATAATATCTACAAGGTAATTTAAGTACAAAAGAAACAAAATTGGCCCTAATACAGATCCCCGTGGAACACCCGAATTGATGTAGGCAACATTCGAATTATCACCATTCAAGGTAACGAATTGTGATCTTCCTACTTAATAAGAATAAATCAATCTACAAGCCATAGTGGAGCCAAAATTCCATTTCAACTTAGAAATGAGATTGTTGTAATTTAGGCAATCGAAGGCTTTAGCCAAGTCCAGTGAAACAAGTAAACTATTTTTATTTTCCTTTGTGTTCCCTGACCATTTCAGTTATTCCCAATATCATGGAAGCGGCACTATGTTTCCCTCTGTAGTCTTGTTGAGCTTTATGCAGCAAGTTATTTTCAGCAACGTAATCCATAATTTGCTTCCTCAGCCATCAGGATACGTAGAGGATGTAATTATGTAATTAAAAAGATGTAGAAGGGGCTTTAAAATAAGTGGGAGAACTATTTTTATGAAAGTAATTGGAAAACCATCAACACCAACTGAATTTGATTTAACATGCATGAAAGCACTACATAAATCATCAGAGAGGATATTGTTAAAAGAAAAACCTGCAATTCCATCTCGTATACTACTGAAATCAAACGTGCCTGATGCATAGTTGCAATTAGACATGAATAGATTATTCGATTCCTCACAATCAATGTTAGCAGATCGAGAAGTACCAATATTCCCAAACTTACTTATAATGTGTTTTCTACCAAATTTTCTTATTAACGATTTCAACTTGTTTCTTAGCCGACAATACCTATTGCGGTTCATATCATTTGGCGCAGCTATAAAGTTATTATAAGCTTGTACATTCATTCAAGCATCTTTTTTGTTTTTGGGTTTCTACCTAACAATAGAAACATCCATTCACATAATAGAGAGTTAAGCACAGCAAGTTCGCAGTTTACATTGGCACTTGAATAAAAGGAGGAGAAATCATAATAATTTAGCAGAGCGCTGAACAATTCCAAATCAAATTTTTCAAAATCATTATACTCTACGTACTTCTCTTCTGGGAGAGGCTCTATATACAATGACATATAAATTAATGCATGGTGAGACTGCAAGAAGGGAAGTTGTACTCAGCCCGTAAAGCGAACATTAAGGGACCTAGTTACTAGGAAAAGATCGATCAAAGATGTGGTGTTATTGCCGATATTCTAATGAGTGGGTCTAGAATTGTGAACGTAAGTAATCCTGAGTCTATCACTCTAGGAACGCAACTTAAACGCGTTTATAGGTTGAAATAAATTACAATTTAAGTCACCCATGATCACAACATTTTCGTATTGTAACAGATGCTCAGCCATGTCTTCTTCCATAATTTCTAAATTTCCATTAGGTAGGTACACTATTTCAATGAAAATTGATTTACAGGCTCAATATGTATCAGATGAGAAGACCTGTTTGTGCTTAACTCCTTCGCAGCCAAAATACCAACACCACCTCCGCCAGTAGGTCGAGGACGATCATTTCTGTAGAAGGAAAACACAGGGAATATAATAGAAGAATCAGGCATATCAGATTTTAGCCAAGTTTCTGTTAAACTCAATATGGATATTTGATTCAAATAAAATACTTCTCAGCTCATCTAACTTGTGTTGGTGTGACTGCGAATTGATACTTTGAACGTTTACATGGCCAATGTTTATGCCACCACAGAAGTTGGGAAAAACCAACCTAAAATAACTGTCATCGATAATAGGACCCATGTTGTCATTATGGGGGGGTCATAATATAAGTCCCCTGCCCTCCACCGAAACACACACGCACATATGAAATATTTCCACATACATATTTATTACTCGTACCAGATACTCTAAGTTTGAAAAACGGTCCAGACATTCCTAGTATTCAAACATTTTTTCAGATGTATTATTGAAGTGGATTTTTACCTTGGGAAGATCATAATTCAATATCCTATATTTTGTAATGACATTTCTTTTTCGAAAATCCCGATAGAACTTGCACAGCCTAGCACCTTTTCTATTAAATTGTCGTTAAGGAAAATTTTTTTCATGGAACCATTTTTGAACACATCATCTTCCAATAAATTTTGCGTTTTAAAGTAACGGCGCATTACTTCATCTCTTTTCAAGAGCAAATTAAACTTCACCAGCACATTGTTCCTATTATTAATTAGGGATGAGCGATCCCGTGATTTTCAAGGAACGTCGTTAGTAGTGAACGTGATTTTCAAATCACCGCTTTGACTTATGAAAGAGTGAAAGAAACAAAAGTACTATTCGCAAAAAGTAAAAAAAATCACATTTCAGTTTGTATGTGTGCAATTAAAAAAGAACGTTCTTACTGGAACTGTTACTTGATCAACTCAGTCACTGTAGTGACCCGTGATTTCTTAATCAAAGTGATTTAATCACAGGTACTGAAATATCGCTCATTTCTTTTATTAATGTAGCAGCAGGTGTTTATGTCACTTTCAGTTATTATGACATTGAGACATTTGCAGATGGTAGATGATAGTCTGATTAATATCAATTTTCTCTCGGGCCAAACCGTTTATTATGATGTCCAATTTGTTGAACCTTTTTTGTAAAATTTCATTTTTCCCTTTAAGCATCTTCATTATAGCAGTTACGTTTTTATCAACGTCATCTATTAATTTATTACATTTAGATATCTCCTCATTTAAGTTCCTATTTTGTACGTCATAATTTCCTACTTTCTCCAGTAATGCATCAAGCTTTCTTTCAATGCTAGCGTTGGAACTACCCATTTCATTCCACAGGTCCATTATATTTGTTGCAGTAGATGTACAGTTGGTGCATTCCCAGAGAAGTTTTCCTTTCCATTTTGTTAATATATTTAATTCCTCACGCGAGATTTTTGCACAACTAAGGTGGAACTAAACTTGACACCTTGCACAACAAACTCCGCCCGACTTTTTAGTCACATTTTTATCACAATCGCCGCATTGAGTAGAATCAACTTGAGACATTTTGATACCTGAGTTCTTGCTGTATTAATAACTGTATTTAATGCTGAATGCACTTTCATATGCACTTGTGTATGTGTTAATTATTGTGTATGCAGCAACATACAACAGCGAGGCAATTCATATTAATTAATTTAAGTTTAATGTTAATTCAATTATTTTTAAGTTTTATATGTTCAAAAACAGTTCACACAAAAAAAATTCACTGGTAAACTAAATAAATTTTAGTATTTTAAGAGTTAACTTTGTTGCACGCATAAAAAAATCAACCTGTCATGATGAGGTTACCTATAAGCAAAAAAAAAATTATTTTTTTGATCGCCGCAGGGGTTGAACCCTGGTCAACTAGGTTTGTTGTCAACGTGCTTAGCACCTTGACTACAGCAGCCTCAGCGTTGTATTTTGACGAATTCAACTGAAGTAAAAGTAACGACGGGTGGAGTTGATACAATGAGTACTTTGCTTACGGATATTATATCAAAGTTTGCTCTCGTATTTTTATTCCCTTTTAAATTGAATTTTAATTTTATTCACTTGTTAATTTACTTTATTTTATATTTTATTTTGCTACCAAAATTATTTTATTAAAATCACAAAAAACAATTGAAACACAGTAAGAGTTAAAAGAAAACAAAGAAGCAGAAGCAACTGATGACTGTCAAAGTATTTAACGTACGTCAAAAGTTAAAAGTTGACCAACTTTCGTAATTTGCGTTGAAGTACACGTACTGTGTTGTCAGTTGAATACGTCAAAGTTTAACGTATGAGGGATTCCGAGTGCCCGGCCGGTAACAAAAACTTAAAAAAAATGTGGTTCATATGATTTGAAGTCCACTATTAGTAGATTTAAAACAATAATTTCTACTAAATTAGGCCCTATGGGCTTGCGGCATCTTTTATTGAAATAAATAAAATAAATAAATAAAAATAAATACATCGGAATTATTAAATCAATATCGGCAAGGGTCATAATTGATGTTTATCGTCTCAAGAATATTCTTGTCGGGAGATTGCCTGATGAATTGGGCTTAAACTGTGGTCGGTTTTTTAAAAGATTTGGAAAACGATTTCAAAGAAAGGATTCCAACCGCTTTTACTTCAAATGAAAATAAAAAAATCTTGAGAATCGACAAAATCTTAAAATCGTACCTTTTAGCACTAAAGTACTAAATCGGGTCGCAATTTGTTATCCAGAAAAGTATCTCGACTTACGATAAAAATAGTCATTGTCAGCTTGTGAGTAAGTGAAATTACAAAAAAACAAAAAATGCCGCTAAAAAATTTACTCAAAGAAAATCGATTAAAATTTGCATGGGACACTTGGGTAAGAGGTCATGTTAATGATGGCGTGGTTTTTGGTGGTGAAAAAGAGTGTTAGATGAGCCAAATAGCTACAGGAGCAGCTATTTTTTTTTTTAAGTTTATTGAAAATCATTTTAAAATATTTAAGGTACAATAGTATAAGAATTTACTTAGAAGTACTACAACAATTACAAACTAAATACAGTATGTCAATAATGTCTTTACACACATAAAAAATTTTTTTTTCATGTTTCGTAAAACAAACGCTTTTTATTTTGTGAAATATAAAGTTTTTTATTTGTTATAATTATTTACACTATTTGTAAAAGTATAAAAAAAACGCAATTTTTACAAAAACTAACACACATGCCACACATGATTTATATGTATTTGCTCAGTTGTTTAAGTTGGCTTAAACTAACTTATGCACATTATGGATGGGCTTTGTAGCAACTTGTTGTTAACTAAACACAACCATTGAATGTATTGTAGGGGGTTACTTTCTAATGTTATTCGAAAGCAATTTCGATGCAAAAGCCAAATACGACAAGAAAGCGGTTTGGTACTCTTTATCGCTTTCGCATAACATTTCGCTTTAAAAAAATTGGCAACTCCTAGGAAGTATATAAACAAACATTTTAAAATATTTTTAATTCAAAATAAAAGAGATTCCGTAGTGTTAAGGTTTGAAGATGAAAACGATTGTGTAGAATGTATAAGAAGTATCCTAAGAAATAGATACGATATACTCTTCTTGATTGACCGAAGGTAAAAGAAAAATATAGATTATAAATTTGTTAATTTCCGGCTTGTTTAGCATTGACTGCAACAGCCCCTTGGCTAAATCGCTATCGCTTGGCTGTCATTGCCCTGAAGATAATAATTTAGATAAAAATGATTAAATTGTTTTTAAGTACTTACATGTTTTCTTTCTTTGTGTTTGCTCTTTTACTACCGTTATATTTCTTTTTTGCATCGCACTAGAGAGTAACCCCCACGTTCTCCATTGCATCAATATTGTTGTAGATCTGCTCAGTGAAACAAAAAAAAACGTATACAAAATATTTTTGATGCAAAACATAAAGAAAATATTACGGTATTAGGCTGTATTAATACCTTTTAAACACACGTTTAGAAACTCAGCTTTATCGAGAAGATGCAAAAGCCTATAACTTTTTTAAAAATTTCTATCCGGCGAGGAGAAAAAGAATTTAATACGGCACTTTGTACTGCTTAATCGATTTAAATAAAACAGATCCTTATCTAAAGAGTGTAAAAAAGTAGTATACGCGTTCTCAAAATTTAGATCTAAAGAAGTGAACTGATTTTAATGAAATCTGAAACATAGATTGGGTTCAGTAGGCTGTTTAAAAAAAAACTACCCAGAAAGGAATACAAGAGGAAAAACTATAGTTTTTTTTTTATCCGAATGAACTTGTTTGAAATTTAAAGGAAAAGGTGGAAAGAGAGCAATTTATACGCCTTAGAAAATAATTATTAAAATGTATAATAAAAATCAAAACATTTTTTTTTTTACTTTTTTCTAGCGAATACCTGGCAACATTTAAGAAAACTGTCGCTATGCATGAAGTTTTTCTAAGACGGCTAGCCAGTCATCCCGTCTTTCGCAATGATCAGCATTTAAAAGTTTTTCTCGAATATGATCAAGATTTGTGTGCTAAGCCACGTAAGAAGACCGCCATATTTGGAGGTCTTGTCAAATCTTTGGGTAAAACCACCGATGAAATACTTCTAGGAGTAACTGTGCATGATGTCAACGATTTCTTTGAAAACGAGTTTCAATTTCTAACTGAATATAATGCCCATTTGCGTGAAGCTTCATTACGTACAGAAAAAATGACACAACGTCATAAGGATGTGGGTGAATGTCATCAGAAAATCTCGAATGCTTTAAGACAGTTATCAACAGCGGAAAAAGGAACGATGGAAACATTTTGCGCCAAGACTGCTGATATATTTGAGAAAATAAAGGTACATTCAAGTTTTTAAATAGTTACTGTCATATTCATAAAAAATAAAATAGCCAAGGCGAATCAAAAATATACACATATTTTTTATATATGAAGTTTGACAGTGGTGTAGACCAGCAAAAAAAAAAACACTGAATTCGCCTACGCTGCCACCTGACAATTGATTCACCTTGCAAATAGTTTTGAAATGTATTTTATGACAATTTTCCCGTAAAAATTTGTCCTAAAATAAATTTCCAATCTATTTTTATATCTTATGAATACGGCAGCTAAATTTACGAAAAGAAAAAAAAATACTAAAAAAAAAAATAAAAATTGTTAAGAATCTTGAAGTTCGTGTGGCTAGTGATCAGGACTTAAAACTTGGTGATACTCTACGCTATTATCAACGTGACAGTGAAGCTGCCAAAGCATTATTATTACGTCGCTTACGTTGTTTGGCTGCCTATGAAGCTACCAATCGCAATTTGGAGAAAGTTCGTGCTAAAAATAAAGACATTCATGCGGTAAGTAATTAAAATTGTTTTTATTCCTTTTTTCGTTTTTCCGTTGTTTAGTTTTTATTCGTCTAATTGTCGACCTAGTAATTGCTACAAGCATTTAATTTACCTAAATATTTGTGTCCACAAGCACTTATAGCTAAAGTCGAGTTGGAAACAAATTGATTTATTGCTATAGTTATACTTTTAACACTCCAATCTGTAATGCAAGTCAAATTTCATCTTTGTAGCTTAAAAACTGAAATTATTAAAAATGCTGTTGAAAACTTAAAAAACGAGTTAAGCATTTATTGCTTGTGGCCACAGATATATTGGTTAAAAAAGTACGGTGTATTAAAAAATTCAATTTGCAATATTTTATACGTCATTAATTTTCGTGATAAATGGGTGTACCCGAATCACTCCACTAACTTTATTGGTCTCTTTTCATTCCTCAATGATCTCTTCTATTCGATTGGTAACTTTCGACAGCTTTTACCATAAAATTTAGTCATTTTAGACTGATGACTGGAAACTGTAGAGCATTTATTTTATCTAATGCTAGGAACACAACTGGGACGAACGACGTATTTCGTTCAACACGACGAATTCGTCATTGAAAGTTCGCCGTATGAAACACAAGAAAAACTAATTTTATATTTAACTACTAATTTGTGCACTTCTATTTAATGCTATCAGATACAAACAAGTCAATTATTCAAGTAAAATAACTTTTTCATGAATTACTACGAAGCTAAAAACAAACGTGGTCACCTTGTATTGATTTGTTCGCCGTTCGCCGACGTAAGAAATAAAAATAAACCTTTAGCAAAGTTCGCTGCGTATGACGAATTTCGTCCGATGTCATGATTGTCTGCATTTTCATATACATATTTTATTTTTGTCGACGAATATTAGCGACCAAAAATTTGTCCCAGTTGTTCTCATAGCATAAAGTCTCACATAACAATCACATTTAATATGTGTTTGTCTATGGTCCAAAGCCAAATACTAGCCATTGGTGAACATTCAGGCCCACTATGCGCTACCAGTCACAGTCTTAGTTCTTTTAGTTTTGGACAGATAAACTAACGCAGACGAATTCGTGAACAGAAGCAGGGTTTCAATAAAAGTTTATTTTATTGAATTCAAAAATGCCAGCATTAAAAAGAAAAACCTTTAAAGATGTAATAACACATTAGAAAGTTTATGTAGTTTAACCAAAAACATGATGCAATTAATTAAAGGAGTAACACGGAAAATGTGTTAAAGATTTACATGGAACTTTTACGGCTAAAGATTTGTTGCTTATGGAGATAGCGTTATGTCAGTGTTCTCGGGAAAATTTCTTCGTGCCATCAGATCCTTACTGGATCTTCCAACTACGAGGGCTGCTATATATATTCCTGGCCTGGCAACACTGAGGGCTGCCAAGTGCAATCTGACATTTCCATTGGAAAGTTTGTCATTTTTAAGCATAATCGTACTCAAAACGTTTTTACGTACGACCATTATTTTTGTTGTTTACAGTGACTTGAAAAAATTAATATAGAAAAAAATGGAATTAACTCGTGAACATTTTCGTGCCATCATTTTTCGCAACTTTCGACGTGGATTATCACGACAAGAGTGCATTGATGAACTTAAATCTTTGTATGACGATGAAGCACCATCCTATAGCACTGTGAAAAATTGGTATAATGAATTTAATCGTGGCAGAAGCTCGCTCAAAGACAAATTCCGTGAAGGTCGTCCAAAAACGGCTGTTGTGCCAGAGAACATTGATGCCGTGCGTGAACTCATAATGCAAGATCGACATGCGACATACCGAGAGATAGAGACATCCTGGGACATTTCTTCCACCAGCATACATTCGATACTGCATAAACACCTGGCCGTTAAAAAGGTTTATTCTCATTGAATCCCGCACAATTTTAAAGTCGCTCAAAAAAAGGCTCGTGTCGATTGGTGCAAAGAAATGTTGCAAAAATACGATTGCGGTGCTTCAAAAGACGTTTATAAGATCGTCACAGGTGACGAATCATGGATCTATGCGTATGAGCCCAAAACGAAACAACAATCGACCGTGTGGGTCTTCAAAGACGAGCAAAATCCAACGAAAGTTGTTCGTAAAAGAAGCACTTCGAAGCAAATGGTCGCCTGTTTCTTCGGCAAAACTGGTCATGTGGCGACTGTTCCGCTTGAGCAACGTAGGACGGTCACTTCTGAGTGGTACACTACAATTTGTTGTTTTGCCTGAAGTCATCGGAGAAATTCTAAAAACTAACAAGAGAAGACGAATCACTGTTGACAATGCGAGCTCTCACACATCGGCTCAAACCAGAGCGTTTTTGACCGGCCAAACGTCGAATTAATGGGTCATCATGACTTCTTCTTGTTTCCGAACATCAAGAAAAAAAATGCGTGGTCAACGATTTTCGTCGCCAGAAGAAGCTGTTGAAGTGTTCAAAAACCATGTTTTAGACTCAATCGGAGTGGAAAAAGTGCTTCGACAACTGGTTTGAGCGCATGCAAAAGTGTATAAATCATGCTTGAGAATACTTTGAAAAACAATAAAACCATTTTTGATTATAAATATTCGCATTTTCACTATTAGGCCAGAAATATATAGAGCAGCCCTTGTACAACTGTCAATTTCATTTTGACAAAACATCACTGATAGAATTTACGAATAGCGTGAAGATAAATGTGGGCACAAGAGTTAATGTCTACTTATGCAATATGGAAATAGGGAAGTCTTTAGGGCTTTTGGCTGCTAGCAGTTCTAAAACTCACCAAACTAGTGATAATTATGTGGTTTTGCAACCGTCGATCGCTCTTATGGTAAACTCATTCTATATCTATTAGGGTTCTCATAAGTTTAAAGGGTTTTAAGAGTCTTGTGAGAGATTGCAATAACTAACAACTATAAAGACTTAGTGCTTTGTATGTAAGTATTTGGAAACTATACAACCCAGTTCTCAGTCATATCCGAGTTGCTCGGGTAATATATGCTCCCTATCGGAAATTGCAAAAAAGTCCAGCTTTTTTATGTAGATTCATTTTTACAGTAACTAAACGCTAAATTTTTCCAGCAGCTTTGTAGATATTCGTTTAATGTGAATTGGAATATCATGTTGGATACCACATAGCGAAAGATTTCTTATCATATGCGCCTTGAAAAGGAATCTTTATAGAGCATCCAATAATTGAGATAAGTTGACAGGTGACTTGCCATCAAAAAATGTCTTTTTAGTAGCCCATTATGTTGTTGAAACGGCGTTTTCTTGGCATCTATGTGTCATAATGATTTACAACTGATTTACGCAAGACGTCAATGATAAAGAGAAGCCAAAAAATTTTGAATATAATATCTGTCACTTCCCGATATAGAAAGGCCATCATGGGCTTCATTGCCTAAGCGAGCAATCTAACCATAGGTTCGGCGATAACGCAATCTGCAAACTTATCCGCTGAATATGACCTGGGGGTTCTTTCTATAGACAAGAAAAAATGTAGTTAAAACGTATAAGTCTTTTCCAAATATAAAACCAGCTGAATTTTTGGATTAGGCTTTCTAGCGGTTGGGATATCCCACGCTGGTATCCAGGATTCGTCAAAATATTATTTATCTATTTCTACCTGTCCCTAGAGAGAAATAAAAAAATTACAATTATTATACTTAATTTATAACACTCTTTATTTATACAATTTGAGTTCATAGTGTGAATATCTACAATAAACTACCTGCTGACCAGTTACTTTTTCCAAGCAACTCACACAAAAGAGTCCGAATAAATAATCATACGTCTCGCTGCGAAGCTCAAATTACTTTCCTGAATATTGGCTTATACAAGGAACCAATAAACCCGAGTTTAGTTAAATTTATTTGCACGAAGTAATAAATTATTAACACCGGGATACTGCCGAAAACAGTTGTCTTACCAGTTCGAGCTCTGCTTAACGAATCCCTTTTGATACAGACACGCACACCTTTTATACAGCCAATCTAAATAAGCGCACTAAGCCGAATTTATCTGTCAAAAACTCTCACGACTTTGTCTACGTGCCATTTCTTATTTTCTTCAAATACAAACTTAAAAACAAAAATGTGTTTTTAAATACTTCTTCCAGAGTTCTGTAGACAGTGTTAAAAACTTATTTTCCATTTACAAAAATATAATGGGCTGACAACTGTTGTAGTACGGTTATACCAGTGAAATTTGGTGCTTTTATATTTGTATCACTTGTTTCTCTACGAAATGAAATATTTGTACGAAAAAAAGTATTCTGTATTTAAACCATGATGAAATAATACAGGTGAACGCACGGGCGAAAAAGCTCATCAGCTGTAGACGTTCTAGTTGTCTTTGGGAAAGTTGACAAAAATAAATTATTTGTTAAAAAAATTCCGCAAGGTACATTTATTTTATTAGGTAATAGCGGCTCTACAACAAATACAACATTTGTAAAAAGAACATGGCATTTTATTGTTGCTTTGTGAGTGGAAATGTCAAATATAGAAAAAGAAATTAAAAGAGAATTGGTCTAAAAACAAACGCTCTCTTTGTTCTGCATATGCTTGTTGTTAGTGTTTTTTGAAATTCGTAAACAAAAGTAGGAAAATATAAACAACTTTTGACACGCCAACTACAAACCAACTGGGCGGACGACACTACCTAGTAAAATAAATGTACCTTGAAATTCCGAAAGTTTAATGTGCTTTGATTGTTAATAAAAAATAAAATACAGTATGTCAATAATTTCTTTACACATATAAAAGATTTAGATTTTTCATATTTTGTATGAAGAAAACGCTTTTTATTTTATGAAAAGTTTTTTTTTTTATTTATTAAAATTATTTACAATATTTGTAAAAGTATAAGACAAAACAAAAACACAATTATTACGAAAACATAACAAAAATTTAAAACAAAAACAAGCACTACTCCATTTTTCTGATGTCAAGAAAAACTGATTCTGATCTGATTCCGAAAACTAAAATTAAAAAAATAGGTGTTTTATATTCCATATCGATTACTACTTACATCATCGTCAACATTTTTTAAAAATATTTCATGTACAGAAATGACCCCGTTATCGTTTTATTATATGTATAGATATTTAGAGTTCTTATGCAAAGTTGATTGAGCGATGTCCGACTGTCCGTCCGTGTTCGTGTTGAAATCTACTTTGCTAAGCCACTAAGTGAGCTAGAGAAAATCGATCAAATAGTGTGCAAAACACCACGCCTGCCTTTGTTTTTTCCATATCTTTTTTTTTTAACTTTTGTTTGCAGGTGGTTAATTATTCACATTTTGCCACTGGAACAAGGACTCTTAGCAAAATTTACAATTTTCGCCGCTTGTTTTTTGTTTCTTATTAGATATTCGTTACTAGTTGTTTGTGTTATTTCAAGTTGTTTACAAATAATAAAGCGTTTGCCGCGAACGTACACAAAGCAAGTGTAAAAAACATCCCTCAAAATTCAAGCCATTTTACTTACCCCGCTTGCTTAACTGCATCTAAAATTTCGTGGTGGAAAATGGCTGGTACTGATTTCATGCTGTGATGTTTAGTTGTTCTAATTTCATTTCATGGTTGCCTCTTACATATGGATATGATGGACATTAATTTAGTACAGATCTTGTTATACAGATGGCGTTACATAAAAACAAAAGTTAAAAAAAAAAACAATTTAATTTAAAATAATTTTTTTACATTCAAAATAAACTGGAAAAAAATCGAAAAATAGTTATAAATTAAAACAATAAAAAATAGTTAATTGTACAATACAAACAGAAATTATAAGCTAATTTTAAATTTAATATCACAAAACTTTTGTGTGATAGAATAAATTAAAAAATTAAAGGATGTTTCCAAAAGGCAGTGAATTAATTAAATGTGGCCTTATTCTTCAAACCGTTATATATGTACACACGCTTGAAGTTTGCACAGACTATGTGCTGCTATTTCTGCAATAAAAACAAATTAAAAAATTAAATGAAGGGTATCCCGATGGTAACGTTATTTTCACATGTATTGCCTTATTTTTCGAACCGTAATAGACTAAGGCTACTCAGGGTATAATACATACAAAGTCGCTATGGAAGCAGGTATAAAAAATTAAAATAAAAAGGTGTGCCAATATTAACGTTATTATCACAAGGCCTTATTTTAAATTAACATAAAGTATGTTTTACTATGTCCGCTGTAACAAGTTTAAAAATTAAAGGGTGATCCACACCTCGTACGGAATCCTACAAATGTATGTCAAACTCACGTATGGCGGGCGGATTTTTTTAATGGCTTCGTACAGATTTAATCGAAACAATCTTATAGCATAAACTTACCTTTCAAGTTTTTCTGTTGATTTTAATTTTTTCGCCATTTTTTTAATTCTACAAGTTTATTTTAGTTTTTGTCTTTTTTTCTATTTACCAAAATCAATAAACTTACTCTTTTACTTTTATTTATTTTTAACAAAAACTATAATTAGTTTATCAGAGATAGCTAATCTACGTAATTGAATTTTGTTATAGATTATGTGCAAATATTCTCTTTATTTGAGATGTCACCCAGTTTAAGCTGGTTTTAATTAAAATGTGATTTATTTTCACTATTTATTTTCACAAAAGTTAATAATAGCATTTTATGTATGGCTATGGGCCATTTTTTTGTGTTGTGGTAGTTTTAAGAAATCAGATATTTCTTTATTAATCAGGCATGCTCTGATACTCGCATGTTTTTGAAATCGCATATGATTTCAAAAATACCAACTTTTGTTTAACATGCTCTGAAACTCATGCGTTTTGCTTGGGGTTTGCTGTTCAAAAAACAAAATAATATGATTTGACGGTGCAAAACAAAAGAAAATTTAAAAAAGGCTAGCAGCCCTCTTGCTTTGCTTAATTTCTTTAAAAAGACAATAAATTAAAAAAAAGCGAAAAGGACGCTTAATTTTTAATACATTAATCCAATGGATATTTATTTATTTAAAAATAATAACACAAGGCAAGAAATATTTTGGCGACAAATGAAATTTCTATTAGTGATGTTGCATTTAGCATCTTTAAAGAAAAAGATTATTTACCTCGTGAGTAAGCAGTACTTCAAAAGTATTTTTGTTTATTTTGTTAGTTATAACATACACGTTCGAAACGCAGAACGAATTAAAAGTAATTAAAATAAATCTATCAACGTACCTTAACACTTAAATCGCTCATTTTTTAAGAATTTAAAAACTAAATACCATATTTTATTTAATTACCGACTATACGTTCAACAGCACTAATACCAATGTATTTTCGAACATCAATAAGAAACAGCTGTTTTTATGAAATCGCGCGTATTCAGAAAAAAAAAAAAATAAAACGAACACGATCAATTGATAAAACAAAGTAGATATTTTAAATTTATTATTTAACATTTTAAATGTTTAAAAATAAAAATAGTCTCTATTAAAAATAAAAGAAAACATATTAATTTTTATTTGTGTATAATTTTATTGTTCTTTTAAAGTTTATTTTAAGTGAAATTCATAACTTCACTTTAGTATGCAATTTCAGCTCGCATTGCAAGTTTTGGGCGAATTGCGATTGTCGGAACATGCCTGAATTTCTCTTGTAGTGATTTTAAAAATCTTTTTTTTTATAGAGTTATTCTTTTTAGTTAAAACATTCAGTACATTAAATTATTATACATAAGTTTTTTTATATTTCACTTTTTTTTTTGCTTTTCAAAATAAAATTTCAAACTACAATAATTCAATGCTTTCTTCTATAAAACCAAAAAAAAAAAAACAAACAAACAATAACTCTATCTGCAGCCTTTGGAAGTTCAAGAGGTATATGGTTTTCTATAATAATTGTATGTGTACTTAACTTTAACGTAAAATGTTGTTTTTAACCCTGTCTGCCAATTATTATTTACACACAAAACAAAACGAAATCATAAAATTAATTAAAACATAAATGACTTATATTCGTATGTAGGTGTTATATGATCATATAGTATTACACATACATACACATATATAAAAAAGAAAAGTAAACTTTCATAATTCGTATACTTAACGCAATATTACACTTACTAATCTCATTATACATGTATGGCATGCTTCCTTCATTTATTGTGTTGTCTTGAGAGCGTAGTTAAAAAAAAAATTAATTTAATTTAAAGTTTTATACTTAACATTTATGTTTAACTTTTTTATTATTTAAACAACAGGCCGAAGCAGCACAGGCAGAAGCTTGTGAAAAATTCGAAACAATGTCGGCTTGCGGCAAAGAAGAGTTGGTGGGATTTCGTAACCGTCGTGTTCAGGCTTTTAAAAAAAGGTAACTTACTGCTTAAAAAACAAATTTAAATAAATTTCACACCTAAAACAAAAAATTCTTTACAGTTTAACTGAATTAGCTGATTTGGAAATAAAACATGCAAAGAATCAATATGAATACTTACGCCTATCTTTATTAGCTTTAAAAGAAATTTAATATTTGTTATAATTATATTTTATACTTTAATATTATTTATACTTACATATTTAAAAAAAATGTAAGATGTACTTAGACATCTGCATGAAAGCTTTTGGAATTCCATTCATGTCATCCTTAAATTTGCGGTACATAAAAAGTTAAAATTTTTATAAGAAACATTTCAGCAAAGAACAGTAAAAATGAAACAGAGATGAGGGGAAATAAAAGGTGTAAGACTGTAGCGCAGAAAGCATCAAGCGAAATAGCTTCTCATTTTGGATTGATTTTGAAAAGCTGATGCCACGAAAATATTAAGAATTAAGAGCTGAACTTTTTTATAATTTCTGTGAAGTGAAGAAGCTGAGTAAGTAATAAGTCGAACTTTAAATTAGAAAACGCAGCATAATTTAAATGGGCTATAATTTTGTGAGGAATCTTATTCTTCACAATTTAGTAATCCGTCAGCCAATTCTTTGAATTAGATTTTTTTTTATAAAAACAAATAAATCAAACTAAATAATTTTTCGATAATACTGATTATACAGCTAAATATAATTTAGAATAAAAAGGGACGTTCTGTTCACTTATTATTATATTTTTTTTTCTAACTTTATTTACAAATTATTTTTGTACCGTAAAAATGTGTTGGATTGAGAAAAAAAAAAACAATTCAAGTTATATTTCGTATCTTCGTTAAAAAGTTCAAAGTTTTACAATGAAAGTTCTATTCTATTTGTTTTATTACTGCAAAGAAGAAAACAAAAGTATCCATACAGATGTCTAACGTACAGTATACAGTATAATCTTTCCTACTTTATTGCTCTATCACTTTCTTTTTTTTCATTCCACATTGAATGTTAAACATTCATCTCTAAAGTATACATATTTACAATTTATATTTTTTATTATAAATTTTATTATATTATGAACAACGTTATATACCAATTCAAAAAAAAAAAAACAACAACAAAAAAATATTTAAAATTAAATTGCTAAATAAAAACTTCGTATTTGTATTTATAAAATCAAGTTTTTCATTTTCTTTCTTAGACATAAAATAAGAAATCGTTATCGTTTGCTAGAATCGAATTTAATTCTACAAATCATAATACGGTAAATTTAAGGGAGAGGAATATTAGTTATATGCATGGTTGAAGCAGCTTAATTGGGCAAGTTCTTAGTCTTAGCGTTGTTAATTGCTGCTGACTGTGATAGTTTAAAGTAAGTTAACAATTGTTCTCATTGTTGGCCGTATCAGTTAAGGCGCTGGTTTGGTAAGAGATGATTAGTTTGAGTCTTGTTAGAGCCATGGAGAAACTTCTTGTAAAATTAATTAAAGGGCCTATTTAATGAAACAGTAAAAAATAAGATCTGGTAAGAAAATTTTTTTTAAAAGATTTCCATCCAATCGGCCTTCAGACGCATAGATTTTTTCCTCTATGCTATGAACAACACCGGCTTCGCTTTTTAAACATTCCTGCATAGCCGGCCTTCAGCCGGACGCAATGCTTTTTCTCCTCTAGATTATGACTAACAACTGCTTCTCTTTCCTAAAATCTTTAAAGGGCCGTAACTCGGAAACAAAAGGTTCCCCGAAAATTATCGCTTTGCCTAAAATTACATTTTACACCCCCTTAAAACGCTTTTGAGAAATATTTCCAATAACTTAGTTTGTTAAGTAAAGTCGACTATCTCAAAGAAGTAGTTGTTTCCTTACCAGATTTTTTGAATTTTCTTTTTTTTTTCTTTTTTCCTATTTTGCCAAATAAATAAAATACTTTTCTAATGATACCCATATAATATATGTGTATCATAAAAAAATTGGTGAATCCAGCTTTAATGAATTCATATAATATGATGTGGCAGCTCAGTTAAAATTTTTTTTTAAAAATAAAGTAGTTGCCAGCACAGTTTCATTGTTCCGAAACTATGGGTGAATCCAGCTTTAATTCTAAAAACAATGCAGGCTCGTAGATTGTCAACCAAATTTTTGTTGTTTTACACTTTTTTGCTGTGTACTTCCACAGCTAAATTAAAGAATAACAAAATAATGTTATTTTTATATTCTTTTAATTGCCAAATACTTGCATTTTCTTCAATGTTACAAAAATTTATTTATCAGTAATTTTTTAAGCAAATTATTTTGCAAATAATAGTAATAAACAGCTGTTTGACTAATTCCTGAAGTAAAAATTTTACTGGCCAAAACTTGCAACAAATTTTTTCTCTCACATTTTTACGCTCTTTTTTCACTCTTTACCTGCAAGTTTTTTAAGTACAATTTTTAGTTACTGAACAGACCTATTATATATAAAAACTTCGGAGGTCCGTAGCTCAAAAATTAAGGATTGCCGCCAAATTAATCACTTAACATTTTTTTTTTAATATTTCATTTAAAATCTTGTTGGCCGCTTATTTCATTATTGGTGCGGTGCCCATAAGGTAGATTTAAGCCTTACTTTTATTACCAAGGTGGATTATGATTATCTGCTTATTACTTTCATATTTTTTTAAATATTCCTTTTTTTCTCTTTTTCACAAAATTTGAAGGATTTTTTGTTAAAAATGTGAAAAATACTAGTCATTAAAAGTTAGTATTTGAATGTAAGATATATAAGATTTGGAACTACATTGAGCAATAATATGCGTAATAATTGTATAATTTTTCATCTTATTTCCAACACACTACAAAATGATATTGAACACTTTATTGCTTTGATTATTGTCGTTATGATCCACACTACTCAATAAGTTTATCAATATTCTTAAGGAAAAATGACGCACTTTTTTATTTTTTGAATATTCATATACATGTATGAAAAGTAAACAAAACTATCCACACAAAGCTATATTTTTTCATATTACAAAATTATTTCAAATTAAAAATATTAAGTAATTAGCATTTAATAATTAAAATAATGTTTAGTGACAATTATCATTGTTCAATATTGTCAAAACATTACAAAATATTCTTTTTTGCGCAATTGGAATCAAAAGACTTTTGATTTTGTTCAATATATTGTGCAAAGTGCTAAAATAGTATACACATTGAAAATTTTATTGTAGAATATCAATTTTTGCACAATTATATTGCATGTGTGTCTTTAGGAGTCTGAAGATTCCGGTATGCTGCAAAAGAAAAGTACAATGTAATATAAGTCTTTAAACATACAAAGTTCCCAAGGCTGAAGATGACGGAAATTAGACGGCTTATTACTGCCGCCGTCAAGTTTTTAAGATGGGCTTGTAATTCTATCATCTTACAGATGCTGAATCAAAAAAATGGATGCTTCGACTTAGTGATGCCATATTTTTTTCGGAGAGATATTTTGTGGGAAATAAAAAGTAGGTATTTAATTTTTAGTAATATATAGGGAGTTTTTAAAAATTTTTTTTTGCCTTTTGAATTTTATGTTTTCAAAGTAAAATACTTTTTTTTATAAAAAAATATTTATATAAGTAGATTTTAAATAAAATTATGTTTGTTAAATCAACTACATATTGCAAATTGTACGTTGTAGCAATTGTAAACCGAGTACTTACGAACCCAGAATTTCTAAAATAAAAATAATATTATAAATAAAATAAAAGTCAAAAATATTTTACGGAAGTTTCTCCTGTAAAATGAACAGTTACTTTCAAACAATCTAGCATTCTTTAAGTATGATTTTCTTAAAATAAGTATGAATTTAACTGTTCTGATCATTTCAATGCACTTTTTCAAGAAAAATCCAATCCAAGTAATTGAAAGTTCAAATCGGAGTTTTATTCACGTTGACAAAGATTTGGAAGTATTAATAAAAACATTGCCGCAAAAAATCGCCTCCAGTTAACAACCCTCGATAAATATAAAGGAAGTTTTCTAAATTGAATTATTAAAGCTCCAAGCGGATATTAGTAGTATAAGCAAAACCATCTCTCAGTTTCAACTAAAACTCCAAAAATTCAAAATTGACATTCAACATATCTCTGAACATAAAAAAACAGGGTTTATCCTACCTCGACGCTCTAAAAAGTATCCCTTTGATGTTTCTCAATTGTGTAAGACACGCTAAGGAATATTAATTTTAAAAATTTTTTCAATTAAATTTTTAATACTAACATTGTTCAAATTATGGTCTTGTAGAGTAGAGCAAAATGGGCATATTTTTTTAGATATGTAGGTATTTGAAAAAATTTCTACTGGCATCACTGTTTAGACCATAATGCAGACGAGATCAATGTGTAGACTAGTTTGTGCAGCTGCTAATTTCTCATCGACAGTTCAAAAAAACTTGCAAAGGACTGCACATACTTTTTGCGTTCTTACCAGTTCATACCACAATTGAATCTCGCTCTAGAACGTTTCGAGTCGCAAACAATTTTAAGCTCCACAGCATTTGTACCTATTGAAAAAACGTGAAGATATGCACGTAAGTACATTTGCACATAGGATGTGAAATTTGTAATTGATTGTTATTTACATATATTTTTTATTCCTAGGTATCACGTGCTAAGTAAATACATCAAAAAAAAAATGAAGGAAATGATTGTGTCAAGTAATCAAGGGTCCGAGGCAAAAGCACATGCGATAATGTTCTCTAAGCCACAACAAACCAAATGGTGTGAAGTAAGCATTTTAACGTTGTGCCGTGTGCTTTTAATTGTTTAGTTTATATAAAATTACTTATGAGCAAGATATTGTAATTTTAATTAAATAAAATATTTGCAAAGATTGATATTTTTGAATTTTAATATATTTCATTCATTCAAGAGTTTTTAAAATTCTATAAATTACTGACGCGTTAGAAGCTGGTGTAAAAGTATACACAAATGCTATAGGTATACATATGTATATGTGTTGTGTGTATTGGCGACGTCTGATGTAGTATGTAGCTGCATTCATGTTTCTTTTTTTCTAAAAAAAAAAATACTTAAAAATGTATGGATTGACAATTACTCCAATATGTGTATACAACATATCCTTACCTTAATATAGAAGGCCTTAACTAACTTTACTGGAGAAGGAAAAAAACTTGATAAAAACTAGTTTTGTAGTTGGAAATTTTTTTATAAACGCGTTGTGTTCTTAAATTTTTCAAACAATTTTAGTAGTGCATTAGAGAATCGTTTTCAAACTGTGTATAAAAATTTAATTTAAAAAAAAAAAACTTTTTAGGATCTTTCTATATAAAGGTAACGATATGTATATGCACTTGTTCCTAATTATGTGCGTCATTTGTAATTAAAACTATAAGATAAATAATTAGTTTCTAAAAACCCTATCAATATTTTAAAGTCCAAAAAGCATTTTTCGATTCTTATAATTAAGGTTTAGTTTAAATAAAATGCAAAAGTGCTATGTTCGGCTATGGCGTATCATACATGTATGTACCTTTCACCATTTATGTACATATCGCTTATTTACTAGAACAATGTCATAACTCAAAAAAATTGGCTTCGAGAAAAACGAGTTCAAAGTTTTTAAATCATATGTAGGTCCTATGCACGACATAGCAGTAATTTCGTCCGTATAAGAGATATTTATCTGAATTTTTTTTTACAATATGAATTACTACTGTATAGCGAATAATTTTGCATGATTTTTTCAAAAATTATATTATTGTTCTAGTAAATGAGCGATATGTAAACCAACAACATTTTTATTAAAATTTTAAATTCTCATATATGAGCACTTGCGTGAAAAAAATATTTTCTCATTTTTTCACTTTTGAATAGAAAGAAAAAAAAAAAAATAAATCGTCCTTCTCATGAATGAAAAAACCAAAATATTTTCTGGCCCCTCACACATTTATGAAAAGAAGCAACAAAAACTAAAATGTTTCACTGCTCTCCCATGTGTGAGAAGTGAGAGAGCATTTCGGTACTGGTAATAAATATACGAAAGCATTTTTTTCTTAAATTATTTTTTATTTTAGAAAATTATTTTTCAAATAATATGCAACACTAATACATATTTATAAATTACATATACAGGTTACAGAGCATGAATATTAAACACTACCCAGCTGGCATTACGAAGTTTGACGAGCGCGATCATTTTACGTTCGTCTAGCAAATTTTACTATAAAATTTGTATTTTGTTCTTTCAAATTATGCTTTTGCGAATCACTGCGACGATTGTTAAAGAGTGAATCATCTAAAACGCATTTTGAGAAGCATTGGTAGATTGTTATGCTCTGAACACATTCGCCACAGCAGGCTACACGAACACACGGCAACAAATGCTGCTAGCTACATTTGCCGCCATATAGTCAGCTACAAAATTATTTTGAACGCAGCAGCTACATAATAAAAATATGATTATAGTGTATTGCAGTGATGTCACTTTAATATTTTTTTAGCGTTTTTTAAAAGAATCAGTTCTGGTATTTGACTAAAAAAATATTTAGATTATTGTGTAAGAGGCTATTAGAAGACTAAAACAATATTTTTTAAAAGTGCGTCGATTTTTCGTTTCGCTTGTCTTCAAAATTAATAATATATTGATCTATTTCCCTTAAATGCAAACGAAGTTACTAGTCTACAGCAATAAAAAAATGCTCGAAACAACAAAATGTTAAAAGCTATACAATATCATGATATCTACCAAAAACACAATTGTGTTAAAAACTAACAGGTTTCCCATACAAGAAACCATCTACTAATAAAGATAGACAAATTGAAATTATCATAATAAAAAAGTAAATGTATATCGAACTGAATGTTTTCCACACAAAAAGAAATTGTAATTTGATATACACTCGAAAACATTCCTTTAAAATATTTCGAGCTATTCTTCGTATATTTTCGCCACCACGATTGAAGTACTTTTTATAAAAAAAAATACTTGAAAATACATATGCATACACCTAAACTTAAAAACTAATAAAAATCTTTAAATATATAAATAAATCTTTTAATAAATAACGCATGATTATTTTAAGTTCTTATTGTTTTTTCTTTTTTCCGAATAAGAGGTTTTAAGCACTTATTAGTTTACATGACTTATAGTACTGACATCACTCAACTGTCTATTGTCGTCAACAAAAATAGAAATTAGTTTAATTGGACTGCACGGCAAAATCAGTTTAGACAACAACCTTTCGCCATATTGCCTTGCTGTCTTCAAAATAATCATTTTCGTATGCACACATGTTTTCTATTTTAGAAATTTTGCAGTCGGTAGTTGCTGTGGTGAATGTGTTTACAGCTTTAGTTTGTAAAGATCACATTTGACTCTTGACTATGATGCTGTTACGAGCCACGATGAAATTCTACAATCGTAACTTAAACGTTCTGGCGATAATTAGTAAGGCAAAAACGTTTTTCGGTTTTTATTAATATAAACAACGTGGTAGGAAAAAAAGTTTTTTAATCACCCCTATCGCGAATTATTTTCCACATGAAATTTTTTCACATTTCACCTTATAATGAATGTTTTATTTTTGCGTGAAATGCGGAATTTTTTCAATGTTTTGTTCACTTTGATTTTGATAGTGGAATTCATATATAAGTAAAAACTTTTCATCTAATAACAAGTTTAATGTTGACAAAAAGTACCTTTAGGGTAAAATCGGTAAATAACTTTCAAAGTGACATTCTTCTTAATAAGATGCAAGGTAACAGGTTAATTGCCTCGATATAAGCCATATTATACATACAAGCTTTGGAGGTCCGTAACACCGAATCTAAGGGTCAGTCCAAAATTTTTCACTTAACATTTTTTGCTTAAATTTGCATTTTACACCCGGTAAAAAACTTTTTCTCGTTTTTACAAATGCAATTTCAAGTTGTGGAAAAAATTGTTCACGTGAAATTCCCGATACCAATTTCCAGTTGGGATGGAATAAAAATTTTACGTGAACAAAAAATTCACGATAGGGGTGAATATGAATTTTCTTATTTTGAATAATTCTAATTATTCAATTTTTAAAGAAGCGTACTGTTCGAAATTGACGATGGTGGTGACAGACTTAAAAAATCAAACCGAAAAATGTAATGCAGACATAATGATGGATTCGATAAAACCTAATTAAAAAAATCACTTTTATTTTTTAGCATATTTAAGGCTTATAAGGGGCTAATAAATGCGATTGTTTCACGACTTCCGTAAAGTAGGAATTGAAGAGTCATACGTGATTGTTTTCGGCTCATCTCTTACGGAAAAGTCGCTAACAGGACATAGTTTTACCCGTTAACCTTCACTTGTGCGATCGGAATATGACATCACAAACGATTATTTTAATCGCCGGCTCCCTTCGTGGAAGATTTTTTACAATTAAAAATGCTAAATGGGTAACTGCCAAATTTATAAAAAGAAAATAAAGTAACTTTAAAGAAATGTGTTTTTTGACAAATTTTCAATACAAATTTATTCTAAAAAACATTTCAAATCAAAATTTAATACCATGGCGAAATAATTTACCAGGTGGTGGCAGTGGCGAATTTATTCATTTTCGCCGTTGCAGAAAATGTCAAACTCCATATATAAAAAATCAGCTAAAATTTTTTTTATATGAAGTTTGAAGTTTTCTGCAACGGCGAAAATGAATGAAATTCGCCACTGCCACCACCTGGTAAATTATTTCGCCATGTTTAATACTTTATGAATACGGCAGTAAATATTTTGTTTTTTTAATAATTTGCAAAATAAATTGTTATTTATATCTTTTTGAATATAACACCTAAAATTATATCTTTAATATCACAAAAATTAATAATATGACAAAACTATAATAAAATTAAACAATAGATTTCTGGTACCGTTCTTTTAGGCGAAGGTGGCAAATTTGTACATTTATCTTAATGACTAATTATTTATTTATTTATTTTGTCAATTCCTATACAACAAGTTTTATCTTATATTTAAAGTATAGGAAAGTGGAGGTTATAAATTAAATTTAGGGATTACACATTAATACAAGTACATACATACATACATTTAGGCTATTTTAACTATAAGAAGTTCTTACTTAACAAATACATTACAATTAAAAGAATTAAAATTCACTGTTGTGCAAAAAAATCAAATAAAAAATGTTTAAAGCTATTTGCGTTGCTGTTGAGTTAAGTTTGGGGAAGTATATTCCAAAGACGCGCCGCGTGTATAAAGAAGTGCCATTCAGACACATGAAGACGGTGTAAAGGAATTATAATGTTTCTTCCTCTAAGTGATATGGAAAACCTAATCTTGTCAATAGATATTGTGGAGCTTCTGAATAAATAATCTTATGCAGAAAAACAAGAACGCGTGTGTTAAGAAGATTATCAAACCAAACACCGTAATTTCCTTTTACTAATTGAGTCGCAGCTTGCGAAAAGCTCACAGCCGTAAACTAAACTTGGATGAAGATAGGATTTTGCAAGAAGTTTCCTTACCCCTAAGGGGGTATAATATTGTGTCGGCCAAAGGCACCTTAGCTTATTATGGCCTACGAGTGTATTAACATGGTTTGTCCAAGTAATTGTTTTATTAAACATTAATCCAAGATTTTTTTGCAGCATTAACGATGTTGATATTTTCCCCATTTATCAGAAGAGCGTTCTCTTTCGAAGTTTACCATAGTCAACAGTGTCGAAGGCTTCTGAGTGGTCAAGAAAAATTAATAAATTTAATTTTCATTCATCCAGTTAACGTCGTACATTTTCAGAAACATCCTATAAGGCAGATACACAGCTATGGTTAGAGCGAAAACCTGATTGCTTTTCATAATTTATAATCCTTGATATGTCCCGAGATTTTAATTTGTAGAATTTTTCCGAGCACCTTAGACAAGTAACACAAGATAGCTATTGGCCTAAATTCTGAATTGGTTTTCGGTATAGGTACCACCCTTGCACATTTCCATCTGTTCGGAAAAGTGCTAATCATTATGATTGTATTAAATAAATGTGTTATATATGGCAAGAGTACTGAAAGTAATATCTGAATAAATTTTGGGTGCATATTGTCGCAGCCCAATGCATTTGACTTAATTAATTTAAAACATGAATAAACTTAAGATTCACGTATGCAAGAGCATTGAAAACCATTATTACTAATTTCAAAATTGTTTAAAACTAAACTGGGAAAATTATAAAATCTTTCGTCAGCTACTACAAATGGTATATTCATGAAGATACTATTTAGCTCTTCAACATCTACTTGGTCGTTAATAACATTTCGTGTACTACCAATATCAATTTCCCGAATGTATTTCCATGTTTGCTTGGAACCAGCTGCAGAGCCAAAACGTCTTGAATAATACTCAGTTTTTGCAATTCTAATGCTCATATTCACTTTTTTTCTGGCAGCTATAAATACTTCTTTCATCTCTAGGATTCTGAAACGTTTCCACCTTAATTAAGCAAGGTCCCGTTTATGAATTAGGAATTTTATATCAGAAGAAAACAAGGTTTTGTAATAGCGGATGTATTTATAGATTTAACTGGAACTTAATTTTCATACAGACGCTGAATACTCTTTTCAAGAAATAGCACTTGCTCGTCTACAGATTTTAATATTCTGTGAATACAGGAGTTAGTGTTTCATTAATAGAGACATATGCGAGAAAAGTGAACGCTGTGTCACAAAATTTAAACAAAGCTTTTCTAATGAAATATTTATAACTAGGTAATTACTAAATTACTAAACTTTATTTAGGATTTCTCACTTCCTATGCGAGGGTATAGGTCGGTATGTAGTTTCAGGAGCGACGTTAACAAATATCTGAAAACTTGTGGGGCACCAAGACGCTTTGACTGTGTACCCACGCCATTTTAAAATAAAAGAAAAATAAATATGTCACTTTATTAAGTGCTTAATGAAATCGGAAATTAATGGCTTTTTTTGTTTGTTCGAAATTTCACATTCCTCATGATTGCGGCTTGCGATAATAGAGTCCGAATAAATAAATAAAAAACCTGATCACATTGCTAAAGTTACAATATTGCGGATCGAAAGTTTGCAAAGAAAACTGCGGAAAAACTGGGAAAAGACTTCCGATCTTTTTCGGTTTTAAATTTTTTCATCTTACTTGGGTGATTTTTCAGATGGTTATTGATAAAACATAAAAAGCCAAGATATTTCTCAAATCAAAATTTCGGTGGCGATTACTAAATATTATGGAGAAAACAGTGATGGTAAGCTTGACTTAGCATTTCCAGTTGCCGGATGTGTTCTTGTCAAAGAAATTTGTGTCACTTTTAAAAGAGTTACACCAACAAAGAGTTGACTTTCCAACAAGACAAGGCGTCAGTCTAATAATATTAATATGGATTTCTACGCGAGCTCGCCTAACCAAAACCCAAGCCAGATTTTTTTTTTGCATTATTGGCTCGCATGTTTATAAGGAAAACCGACGAAATCAAACAGTACTTTTTATCTCGGACCAGAACTCAGGGTATGACCTCTACTCAAACAAAACTTTGTGCCAGAACTAGGTGTGAGAAAGTGACAGAAAAGACCTTCGCAGCAAGATAAATACTGTTCGGCTAAAAACGAATTTTCTTTGTAATTCAATGGCAATGGCAATTCACTGGCCAATCGAATACAAATTGATGAGCTCTTAATAAAAAGCATGTTGCACGCAAAAACGTGCAGATATCGGAAACGAGTTCTGTAATCTCATTAGAGTACATCGTTGACCCTAAAGATGCGATAATCAATAAATGGCGGTTAATCCTTGAAGTGATGACTACGAACTTGGCAAATAGTATGACAGAACAAATTTTTGAAAGGAGGGCATATTGGCAGCATTTTAAAAATAATAAAATAAACCAGGTTAAAGGTCCATTCACACTATTATACAAGTCTTATACCGTGTTCAGACATGTTTTCTTAATTGAGTCAATTCAATTTTAATTGCGCAATTTAATTTGGTGTTCACACATGCTCAATTAAGCTTATTCAATTAGCATTTGACAACTGAGAAAAAAAATATTTTTATTGTAATCGCGAAAGTTTCTTGTTCTTAAATTTAAAAAATAGATAAAAGTCACTCTTTGGTAGTTTAGAAATATTGAACTACTGCAGTAAGTGCGATCAATTTTTGAATCCAAGCTATCTTTGTTAAAAAAGAACAGAAAAGGATTTAGTATTTCTGAAAAATTTAAGAAAACAAGAACTCCAGCTCCTTGATATATTAAACCAGAACACAAATCAAAGGACATTTGTTAAATTATAATAAAATAAAATATACAGGCATGTCACACATTCCGATCGGAATGGTTTTAATTCCGTATTAACGATCGGAATTGTTTTTGTTTTACCTTCTTCAGATTCCGATCGATTTTTTTTATTCCTGAAAAGTATTGAATCTCCACTATTTAATTTAAATGAGGCAATATTTGGCACACCAAAGTAAAAAACAAGGCTAATCTAAGAAGGATACATCATAAAAGTAAATTTAAGAAACGCAAATAACAAGATTTCAAAGAAACTAATTTCCACTTTGAAATTTGAAAGTAGTTTCATTCCGAAGAAATTTTACGTCTTAAGTTTTCTGAAGAAGCAATTTGCGGAATTGAAACCAATTTCGATCGGAATTAAGTTCTGTGACATACCTGATGATTTTAAAATTATTTAAATTTTTTATTAACTTACCTTCAGCTTCGCTTGCTATTTTCTTTTTATTTATTTAATTAAAGATACATTAATTTACTAGTAAAATATAAACAACTACAAGCCAACTGGGCGGATGACACTACCTAGTAAAATAAATGTGCCTTGGTTTGTTTATATTTTTACATACGGCTTGTCAATTTTATGAATTTTTTCTTTTCACTGAACATACTTCCCAGTAAACATACTTTTTGGCAAGGGTTGTGTATCGTACTTTATTCAATTAGTGAAGCAATTAAGTATTAAATGCTCAATTTAGTAATTGGCTTCTTATATAGTAAATTGAGCTCAATTAAGGCCTTAATTGCGCAATTACAACCCTTGCCAAAAAGTATGTTTTCTGGGAAGTGTGTTCAGTGAGAAGAAAAAATTCATAAAACTGACAAGCCGTATGTAAGAATATAAACAAACCAAGGTACATTTATTTTACTAGGTAGTGTCATCCGCCCAGCTGGCTTGTAGTTGTTTTATTTTACTAGTAAAGTAAATGTACCTTTAAACAAATAAATAAAAAGAAAATAGCAAGCGAAGCTGAAGGTAAGTTAATAAGAAATTTAAATAATTTTGAAAATATCAGGTATGTCACAGAACTCAATTCCGATCGAAAGGGGTTTCAATTCCACAAATTGCTTCTTCAGAAAACTTAAAACCAAAATTTCTTCGGAATTAAACCATTTTCAAATTTCAAAGTGGATTTAGTTTCCTTGAAATTTTGTTATTTGAATTTCTTAAATTTACTTTTATGATGTATCCTTCTTAGATTAGCCTTGTTGCTTACTTTGGTGTGCCAAATATTTCCTCATTTAAATTAAATAGTGGAGATTCAATACTTTTCAGGAATAAAAAAAAAATCGATCGGAATCTGAAGAAAGTAAAACAAAATCGATCGGAATTGTTAATACGAAATTAAAACCATTTCGATTGGAATGTGTGACATGCCTGTATATTTTATATTATTAAAATTTAACAAATGTCCTTTGATTTGTGTTCTGGTTTAATATATCAAGGAGCTGTAGTTCTTGTTTTCTTAAATTTTTCAGAAATACTAAATCCTTTTGTGTTCTTTTTTAACAAAGATAGCTTGGATTCAAAAATTGATCGCACTTACTGCAGTAGTTCAATATTTCTAAACTACCAAAGAGTGATTTTCATCTATTTTTAACCTTAAGAACAAGAAACTTTCGTGATTACAATAAAAGTGTTTTTTTCCCTCAGTTGTCAAATGCTAATTGAATAAGCTTAATTGAGCATGTGTGAACACCAAATTAAATTGCGCAATTAAAATTGAATTGACTCAATTCAGAAAACATGTCTGAACAGGGTATTAGGATTTACGTTATATGGCGTCCATACTTACATATGTACAGTTGTGTGCAAAAAAATAGGAGTGCCCTTAATAAAAAAATAAATTTTTAGTTTGCTATTAAAAATATAAATTTTTTTTTATTCTTTTTACTTGAAATAAGTTTTTGGTAAATTCTGTAGTTTGTACATAGTTAGTTATCACAATAAAGCTAAAAAAACTGAAACATTTCATGTAAACAAAAAAAAAAATTCTAAATTCGTTGTTTAAAATAATAGGAGTATTGGTTTTGTCCTAATAGTTTCGAAACAAAAGGCATTAAATACTTAAATTGTCAAAGAAAAAGCTAAATAGATTTAATATTTAGTGGAATAGCCATGGTTTTTTTAAACTTCAGCACATCTACGGTGCATTGAGTCAATAAGATCCTGGCAACACTTCAACGGTATTCAATGCCAGCCATCACGCACTGTGTTCCATAGCTCTTCGGAATTCGATGGCTTTTTCTCTGTCACATACTTCTTAACATCTCCCCATAAATGTTCTATGGGGTTGAGATCAGGTGACTGAGCAGGCCACAACATAACCTCAACCCCATTGACCCGAAACCAATCCTTTGCCAACTTACTTGTATGTTTCGGGTCGTTATCTTGTTGGAAGACCCATTTAATCCGCATATGCCACTCTGCATATGGTAGCATTACTTTGCTTAAAATTTCCACGTAGACGTGCTTATCCATGATGCCTTTTATTCGGTGTATTGGACCTACACCATTATGAGAAAAGCTCCACCATGTTTAACTATCTTTTTGGTAAATTTTAATAATAATTCTGTATTTGGTTGGCGTCGGACATACTCTCTGGAGCCAGTTCCACCAAACAATACGATTTTGCTTTCGTCCGTCCACAATGTGTTTCTCCATTTTTCGTTCGGCCAGTCGATGTGTTCTTTTGCTATTTTTAAACGCGCAGTTGCCTGTTTCTTAGTCAATAACGGCACCTTTCGCGTACTTCTTGCAAACAAACAATTTTCAATCAGACGTCTGCGAATCGTAGAGGTACTTACAGGAAGTTCCAGCTCTTTTTGAATCTTATTTGCCGGTCATAAACCTTTGAAGTTTTTCGCTTGCGGCCACGTGTTTCAGCTTTTTGCATATATTTTAGGGCATTAACGATCATTTGAGAAGAGCACCCCAAATTTTCCTGAATTTCTTTATAAGTTTTTCCTTTTTTTCGCAGATTTTTTTTATTAAATTCCGTTTTTCCTCTGAGCAGTGCTTTCCTCGTCCCACTGGTAAAAAAAATACATTTTTTGTTTTTATTTCAAAAAAACATTTTTATTCTATTTTCCTATATTTACTTTTTATTTTCTTCCACTTTTATGCCGTATTTTATTTTTAATTTTTAAGAAATCAATCACACTCCTATTTTTTTGAACAAGTCAATCAAAGGGCGAATATAGAAATGAGTCAATTACATCTTAAATATGATAATTATTTTTAGTCTCTCTTTTGTATTTTACTTCTTACGTACCGTTGTAAATGCCGTTAGAATAAAACTTCGTTTACTAGTTGATACACTAAAAGAAATAACTTATGTAAATATTATGTGTCAGCACTCCTATTATTTTGCACACAGCTGTATTTAAGCAAGTTTTATGTGTTTATGTGCAAAACAAGTTGTTTTTGAAATGTTTTCCCATACATTTACTTTTCTTGCAAAACACTTGAAACTGACGTGTTTTTGATTTAAACCCGTCGCAAAACACTTCAAACTCAGGGTTCAGATATACTCGTGAAGTGTGTTCAGTTGTTTGTTGCACTGAACTGGATTTTTTAATATAATTTAGTTTTGCTTCCTTACAAATGATTAAATATTTTGGGCTTAATAATTTCCAAGCTGTTTTGCAAAATTCCAGCAAACGTGCACAAACAGGGTGTATTCTCTAGGATCCTCTGCGGAGGAAAACACCTGCTCTTTTTTTTCAGTAATATTGTCGTTCGAAATTGCTTTTGTTATTTTTGCAAACATCTCAACTTGTTGCAAATTACGTGAAATGTTGGTTGATATACCCGAAAACAGTTTTTAATCTCTTTTTCATTTAGCATTTGGCAATTGAATTCCCAAAATGAGTTTGTGCGCTCCTAAGAATAAAACGAATTTTTCTGACAATAGTTACTATCATAGATATTACCTATTTTAATTGCTCTATTCTCTAATCCATTACAGTTTTATTAAAGGCACAATGTCTACAACTATAAATCTTTTTTTCTGTCTTTTATTACTTCATTATTTATTTAATCTCCAATATAAGTCTTTTATCACTTATCTGAAAACTAGATGCTTTAAACATCTCGCTTAAACGCGTTGTAAACACGTAAGTGTGAACAAAAAAATCTAATGAAAAAAAAAATCCCCGCAAACTATGTATATGAATCAGAGAGGAAAGTTATTTTTTGAAGCTTTTACGCTCATAAAGAGTTCAAAAACAATCATTTTCCATTCGAAAACCTTCAGAGATGAAGTCTATCTTCAATTAAAACGGTTATTTATTTCACAAAAAAATTTCATATCTTTTTAATTAAAAGCTTCAAAGATATGCATACTTGAGTATCTTATAGGAGTGAGCCATTGTAAAGCGACAGAACAACCGTGATAAAATGAAAACTCATATCGTTTAGATAAATTTACTATTTGATATACATACATACACACTCTTTCATAACACTTCGGTATTTGACAAGTCTAAATACCCAGATTTATAGTATGAAATGGGCTTAAATGATATTTTTTTAATAGTCTAACGAATATGAAAACTTTATAGGTCTAACTTATTTTTTGTTTGTTTTGCAAATAAAGGTCCATTTTGAAAAAAGATTTGAAATTTCTCACTAAAAAAATCATCCCTATTCTGAGTTTCGATTCGAATTGAAATTTTCTCCGTCTGCGTTTCGATTCCGCTCAAATTCTTTCGATTGTATTCTGCATTACGATCGGAGCTCTGTTTTTTATTTTATGAACGGAGGGGCTTTCGTACGTTAACGTACAACTTTTTGTATTAAATTTAAAATTTGTTTATCAAATTAATAACAAACTTGCTTATTTTGCTATTTCATTTTTACATTCCACAGTGATGTTATTAATTTTGTAAACATTGTTTGTTATCTTCTCTTTTTCTTCGATTCCGTTTTTCTACAGAATACCAATTTACTATCGCAACGGAACTGAATGCGGAGACTTGATCGAAACGCAGAATAGGGGTAAATAAAATAAAAAAAAATGAATAAGATCTCATGTAGAAAAAAATGTCATTAAAAATTTCACTGCTTTTTTTAATGCAGAAGTTATGAATTTATACAAATAAATGCACTGAAAACAATTTAATTTGTTATAATTAAAGAAATAAAGTATTTTTGGAAATTTACTGTAAAAAAAAAAAAATTGAATAAGTTTATTGCACGGCTGCCACGTAATTATTAAATTTGACAGAGTTGTTATGAAAACGTGTTCTCCTTGTTTTGAGATCGATATTCACCCCTATTCTGAGTGTCGTTTCGATTCGAATCGAAATTTTCTCCGTTTGGCAACTTCAGTATTCTGCGTTTCGATTTCGCTCAGTTTCTTTCGACTATATGTATTCTGCATTACGATTGTAACTACGTTTTTCTACGTTATTATTTTAGCGGCGTAACTTGTTTCTATTTTTCTTTTTGCGAGCTAAAAAAGTGTTAAATTAAAAATTTAAGTATAAAATGCAGTAAAATGGGTAATAATACGAACACTAACAACAAGCATATGCAGAACAAAGAGAGTGTTTGTTTTTAGAGCATTTATCTTTTAATTTGTCTTTCTATTTTTGACATTTCCACTCACAAAGCAACAACAAAATGCCATGTTGTTTTTACAAATGTTGTATTTGTTGTAGAGCCGCTATTACCTAGTAAAATAAATGTACCTTGCGTTCTGGTTTTTTAATTATTAATAATTTTTACATTTCTGTATGCACTTAATTTGACTTTTGTTTATTAAAATGATAAAAAATTTGCTAATTTTTCTATTTATATTCCACATTCCACTATGAAAAGATTGGTTTTGTAAACATTGTTGTCTTCTTCGTTTTCTTTTGATTCAGGTTTTGTTTGGAATACCAATTTACGAAAATAAATAAATAAAATAAAATAAATAAAATTAGTTTCGTTATTCTGACATGTGCTCACATTATATGGTCACAGTTAAGATGAAACAATGTCAACTAAAGCACAAATTAAATAGTATACGCGTCAATAAACATGATACAGTACTTCTATTAAATCTATATTTAATTCAAATCTTCCATTAAATTAAATTTTTTACAACATTTCTTATTGTTCCCAGATATTTCTTATGATTTTTACTTTTTATTATTAAAAAATTTATATTATTTAAGATTTAATAATTTTGTAAGAGTTTTACAAAGAAACACAACCAATAGAAAGTTTTCATTCCTCAAAACTTAAAGAACTTTTGTACATCCATACACACATACATTCATACATACATAAATATCAATAATATCTTCGAAGGTTAGAAACATTAAATTAATTTATAATTTTTATTTCCATGTGGATTTCACTGTATAATTTTATATATTTTAAAGAATAATTTTTAAGTTCTGTTCCTTTTTTTTATTAAACAAACATACAACAGCACTGGTAAAAGGCTGCTTCTTTAAAATAACATAAACAAACTCATTTCTACACTATTTTAAGACGATAAAAGAAATTAAAAGAAAAACTTAACCAAACAAATGTTAAAATTTTCTTGCATAAAAGAAAATTGTTTGGTAACTTTTAATTGTAACAAAAAAACTAATTCAACTTGTAGTTTTAATGAGTAAAATCTCAATTTAAAGCGTTTTTAAATACATACAAGTTTTAAGTTATAATCAATCAGTTATACAATCAAATAAAATAATTTATAAATATTGTAAAAACAACGAAAAAAAAAAATAGATTTTGAATAAATATCATTAAAATGTTGCTTAATTAATTGTTAATATTTACAGAATTATAGCAATTTCAATGGAAATTATCAATACAATATCGCAATGGTTGATTTATTTAATCATCAATCAATATCGGTTCTTCTAAGGAGTTGTTTAAGTTGGCCATATTTTTTGCCGTTCCTGTGTTGCCACTGTTGTTCTTTGTCTTACGCACAAGCAACGATTTTTGATGCTGAAATGAAAGTAAAATAGAAAAATTTTCTTTTTATTTTGTTTAATAATTCGTGTTCAGGCATTAAAAATAAATGTTGGGAGTTGCCTTTAATCTACTACAAAAACAGTTTCGGACACAGCGACTTTTCATTATAAACGACTAAAAGAGCAAAAAATTATTTTAGAAAAAAAAAAACGCTAATCATAAAAAACCGGACTTAAGAAAGCCAAATGACTAAACGTAATCAACGATTTTTACCAACCTCCTATTAAACTTAGTTCCCGCAACTTATTTCTTTACACCAAAGATTATACCGGCCAATAATCTTGCATTGCACTATAGCAGAACATCTAAATTTAGCGGCAAAAGATTCGATTTTTCATCTCATTATTTTTTGTTTTGTTTTTTTTTTTGAATGGGTAAAAGACAAAAAGAATCCACAGAATCTCAGCTTAAAATATTCTGTATTCGCACAATCAAGGCAAATCGTATGCTGAGATTAGGGAAAATAAGGATAGAAGCCGTTACACTATCCGAAGTATCGTTCAACGTTTCAAGAGAGCCTCAACATTTGAAAGTGCTAAGCATTCAGGCCGACCAAGATCTTTAAGTGATCGTGAACGCAACCAGATAATTAGAAACGTCAAAATAAACCTCAAAATAACTTCCACACAAATAGCTGCTGAGATTAAAGAGGAGTTTGGAAAAGATATTCATGCCATCAACGTCCGAAGAGCCCTACACGAAGGTAACTACAAATGTCGTATAGCTAGATGAAAACCTCATATTTTCTTAGTGAACCAAAAGAAGCGTTTGGCGTGTGCCAAGGAATATATACTCAAGCCAAATGACTTTTGAGAACATGTGCTATTCTCGGATGAAAGCAAATTCAATATTTTTCGTTTCGATGGCTGCCAAACAGTGCGGAGAAAACTCAATACAAAATTAAAAAAAAAATCTTGCTGCGAGTGTGAAACATGGGGGTGGGGGAGTAATTGTGTGGGGATGCATGTCAGCTACTGGAGTGGTAAGTTGGTATTCATTGATGACATTATGGACAAAGTAAAATATTTGAATATCCTCAAAGAAAATGTGGAAAAAGGGCCGAAAAGTTGCATTTACCAGCCTTGTTTACTTTTCAACACAATAATTATCGAAAGCATTCGGTTTATATCGTGCTTATGTGGCCTGTATACAATGTTCCGCATGTTTTACCATTCCCACCACAATCCCCAGCGCCCTCAACCCGAAAGAGCACTTATGGGAGGAGCTGGATAGAAGAGTAAAAAGCGGGTAATAACAGAATCAACTGAAGAAGTAAATATTTTGTAGTTAGCAGGCCTTGTTTTTTGTAAAATTGTGAACAGTGTTTTCGTCTCTTGTAGAGTAGAACTATTGTAGATAACAATCGATAAAGGAGTACGAGGGCTGCTCTATATATTTCTGGCCTAATAGTGAAAATGCGAATTTATAATCAAAAATGGTTTTATTATTTTTCAAAGTATTCTCCAGCATGATTTATACACTTTTGCATGCGCCAAACCAGTTGTCGAAGCACTTTTTCCACTCCGATTGAGACACCTCTAAAACATGGTTTTTGAACACTTCAACAGCTTCTTCTGGCTACGCATTTTTTTCTTGATGTGCGGAAACAAGAAGAAGTCATTAGATGTCAAGTCGGGCTGTACGGCGGATGACCCATTAATTCGACGTTTTGGCCGGTCAAAAACGCTCTGGTTTGAGCCGATGTGTGAGAGCTCGCATTGTCATGGTGAACAATGATTCGTCTTCTCTTGTTGGTTTTTCGAATTTCTCCGATGACTCCAGGCAAACAAATTGTAGTGTACCACTCAGAAGTGACCGTCCTACGTTGCTCAAGCGGAACAGTCGCCACATGACCAGTTTTGCCGAAGAAACAGGCGACCATTTGCTTCGAAGTGCTTCTTCCACGAACAACTTTCATTGGATTTTGCTTGTCTTTGAAGATCCACACGGTCGATTGTTGTTTCGTTTCGGGCTCATACCCATAGATCCATGATTCACCTGTGACGATCTTATAAACGTCTTTTGAAGCACCGCAATCGTATTTTTGCAACATTTATTTGCACCAATCAACACGAGCCTTTTATTGAGCGACTTTCAAATTGTGCGGGATCCAACGAGAACAAACCTTTTTTACGGCCAGGTGTTCATGCAGTATCGAATGTATGCTAGTGGAAGAAATGTCCGAGGATGTCTCTATCTCTCGGTATGTCGCGTGTCGATCTTGCATTATGAGTTCACGCACGGGATCAATGTTCTCTGGCACAACAGCGGTTTTTGGACGACCTACACGGAATTCGTCTTTGAGCGAGCTTCGGCCACGATTAAATTCAATATACCAATTTTTCACAGTGCTATAGGATGGTGCTTCATCGCCATATAGAGATTTAAGTTCATCAATGCACTCTTGTCGTGATAATCCACGTCGAAAGTTGTGAAAAATGATGGCACGAAAATGTTCACGAGTTAATTCCATTTTTTTTTTTATATTAATTTTTTCAAGTCACTGTAAACAACACAAATAATGGTCGTACGTCAAAACGTTTTGAGTACGATTATGCTTAAAAATGACAAACTTTCCAATGGAAATGTCAGATTGCACTTGGCAGCACTCAGTGTTTCCAGGCCAGAAATATATATAGCAGCCCTCGTAGTTGTTCGTGGCCAACAAAGTTTTCTTTCATGTATTTTTCTTTTGCAAACAATTGCAATTTCACGAGATCTAACTATTTTTTGTACTAAATTTTCAAAATTGGGTAATATTCGCCTTGTAGTTAAAAAAACAACATATAAAAAGCATTTCAAATGATGTAAATAGCCAGATTCTATACGAAATAGATAATGACATACAAATAACCGAAAACAACATGCGTTCATGTACAGGCATCTTAATAAACAGTGGATATATGCAACCAGCAGAAAGTAGACTAATGTGGAAAGTTGACGACGACGTACACAATAAACCTGTTTCGAATGCAATGAAAGAAAACCGATTTAGAGCTATCGGCCAATATATTCCATTTGTTTCATATGATCTGTGCAAATGACAAAATATGGAAGCTGCGTCCAGATTAAATCAAAATTTTGCCAAATATTTCCATCCAGAGCAACATTTATCTTTCACGAGTCCATGATTGCTTACTATGGCCGTAGACATTGCAAGCATTTCATACAAGGCAAACCTCTTCGTTTTGGATATAAGATTTGGTGCCCTAATACTCCTTTAGGTTATTGTGTTTCATTCGACGTAAACCAAGGAAAAAATCAACAATTTCATTTCAAAATGAAAGAAATGTTTGGAAAGTGTTAAACCCCAATGCTATACATGATACAATCCTTTTTTTTTTTTTTTGGTGTCGGCAAATCTATGAATCACAAACCATGTTCCATTGATGGTTCAAGCAAATCAGATTTATTATATAATTATGCCTCAAATAACAATTGTGAATCTATTTTTTTTTCTTTTGGCTTTGCTTCAGTAGACCAACGTGAGGTTTTATTTAGTTAATTGTCTATAAAATCCAATTCTTTAAAATTGGATGGGTTTGATCCAAAGTTTCTAAAGATTTTTTTACCTCAACTGCTTCCAAAGTAACATTTTTTCTTAATAAAAAAATAACTTTAAGTTACTTTTTCTCGAATTGAAAAATTACTAAAATCATTCTAATACCCAAAGCTGATTCCGATTATAGGCCATTCTTCCTTTTCCTTTAAAGCATTTGAACGCATTTAAACCAAATGACTTGCTTCTTGGATAACAAAAGCTTGACATCAGAACGTCAATCAAAAAGAAAAACAGCTTAAATTGATGTCACAGAGGGTACTAGAGAGAAACTTGATGATGGCATGATAACATTTTTAATATTGAAAGACCATTCCAAACATTTGATACAAACTTAATAATTTTTTTATTTCTCTTCGACCGTTGCTCAGTTATTGTCACCACACTTACGTGACAGTTATCAGTATGTCGAAATGTTGAAACTAAAACCCAGAAATCCAAGTCACTGCCAGTAACCTAACGGGTACCTCAGGTGTCCATTGTTGGTTCTTTGTGCTCCATTATTAGGTCACTGTTCTCACTGTATTCTAATGAATATCCGCGGGTGATGTGCAACTTTATACCAGTTGTATTAACGCATTAATCGACCAGTGTATTATCTGTATTAATCAGCAACTCTATCGTATTTTTACATGGGCAACGGCAAATGGCTTAGAAATATCAGGTAAAAGCGACTTGCCAAAATAAATATTATACCTTCTATATTTATAAACAAAAACAAATTGAGATAATAAATCTCAAAACATTTTTAATGACACTCTGACGTGGTCGAACCAAATTAAATATTTAGTTAATTGGATTTATTCCGCCAGTAAATATAATACTGTTGTCATACCTTTCGGTAAAGACCGTCGTCACTGGCTGTTTATTTGGTACGATTGGCGTGCGCTTTCGATGTAAGGATATCATTTTCAAGCCGCGTTTTGATTAGTACTAATGCTTGTAGTCGCACCTTCTCAACGATTAAAACTCTTTGGCAGACACAATATTGTACATCTATGATAATACGAATCCTACTTTGTGAACTATTTGTTCAATGTGATACAACTAGTAAAAGGAAATTAAACGTTGCATTTAACATCATAATCCGATACGTGTATGGACTTAATATGCGGTCTAGTGTATCTTTATTTTCGTTTCATTTATATGGCCTTTTTTTAAATAATCTACTCAAAATAAAAGTTTGTATAGCAAACTTTGTAAAGGGTCCGCCATCTAACGTTTTTTTTTTTCAACTAGTGCTTATTTCGTGAATGGTAACACTTAGCTCATGTCTGATTTGACAGATAATTAGTTTTATCCTTCCGCTGAACGAATATGGTTGTGTATACGCTTGAACAACGTTGGGAAATATTGCAACATTACTTTGAAAATCATGGTAATGTTGCAGAATATGTTCGAAAATTGCGTACAGATTTTGGAAGAAGAGAAGCACCGTCAAGGTCTGTATGTTCGTTGTCTTTTGAAAAAAGTGAAAGGAACTGGCATCCTCATCGATAAAGTAAAGCGTGAAAAGCTAAAAACAGTGCGTACACAAGATAATATTGCTGTTGTGGCAGAAAGTGTGCGTGAAGCGCCATCAACATCAATTCGCCGTCGCTCTTAACAATTGGACATTTCGGAGACATCATTGTGACGAATTTTGCATAAAGACCTTGGTATGGCGTCGTCAACAAAGTCCAATTGGTTCGAGAGTTGAAGCCAACAATGCGTTTTCGCTTCGCTAAGTGGGCCTGCGATCGACTTACAGAAGATTCCGATTTTGCCAAAAAAAAAATCATCTTTTCAGGGCGCTTACTCTGTATTTCAAAAGAAAAGACATTCGAAACACAATGTATAAGACATACAAATTCGAATAATTTTTTTTTCGAATCGAGATACAGAGTAACCCCCCAAATGAAGCTCATTTTGATCTTGGCGGGTATGTAAAGAAGCAAAATTGTCGCATTTGGGGCACAGAAAACCCGCACGCAGGCATTGAAAAGCCGGTGCACCCAAAACGAGTCACTGTTTGGAAAATGAGCAAAGAGTGGCCGCTACAGTCAATGGCGATCGTTATCGGGACATGTTGAACGAATTTTTGTTAACAAAAATTGAAGAGGAGGATATTGGCAACAATTGGTTTCAACAGGACGGCGCTACGTGCCACACAGCCGAAGCTATACTTGATGTTTTGCGCCCTGCTTTTGAAGGTCGCATTATGAGCTGCAGAGCTGATATCGTTTGACCACCTCGGAGCTGCGATTTGACACCGTTGGACTATTATTTGTGGGGTGCCGTCAAAGATAAGTGTTACGCCGACAAGCCAGAGACAATTGATGCTTTAAAGGACAACATTCGTGAAGCCATTGGTGAAATACAGCTGAACACAATTGAAATGTGCTTTAAAATTGGACCGATCGTATAGGCTACTGTATGGCCAAGCGAGGCAGCCATTTGAATGAATTTATTTTCCATTATTAACCGGAAGAATTAAACTTACAATTAAAAAAAGAAATTTGAGAAAATATTCAGTAGTTTTTTATAGTATTTTCAAAAAAAGTTATTTGTCGGAACCTTTATTTCAGATACAAGCAGGGACAAAAAAATCGGATCATTTAGAAACAGAAGTTTAATTTCGGAGTGGCCTTTTAAAAAAAAATTGCACTATCTCTCTAGAATTCTTTACCCTAACGCTTTTAACTTATAAGTAGCGCACGAATATTTAAACAAAATACTTTTTATTTTTCAACTTTTTCCCAATCAGAATTTAAACCGTGGGTATTGTCATTAAATTAAAGTTTACTTTTTTCGGCTTAGGTTCATTTTTTAATTTAATTTTTAAAAATTTTTAAAAAGAAAATGTATTTACAAATATTTCCGCATATATTTCCAAAGAAATCAAGAAAAGTTAGACACTAGCAAAATGTAATATCGGATTTTCTAGATCGCTACATCCTTCATCAGCTTTCTTGGCATTTATCTACATTGGGTTGTGTACATTGTAAATATCATCGATTTAACCAACTAATCAATATTAATTTGATTAGACGAATATGTTTAGCTCTCTCTATTCAGCATAACAGTTTAAAACATTAATTTAATAGGACACAAGCAGCAGCAAAATCCTGCTTTAAGCGAAGCTATGTGGACAATATGGTTTTTGATGTGCTGAATTTATATCCGTTATCGTTTTTTATCTGTCACGTAGGGTTTTTTTTGGATGAGTGTGGTAAAGTTTTCCCTTAAAATTAGTCAGACAAGTCAGTCAGACATATTTTAGCCTAACTCGAGAACGACTCATCCGATTTTAATTAACAAAACACCTAAAGATGCGTAACAAAATTATATTGAAAATTATTTATTGTTGTAAGAGAAGGTATATTTGTAGATCTACAAATACGAGAGCTTAAGACGAATGCAGTCTTTAGAACGAAATTGAACGATGTGAAAGACAGAGCTTGGTCGGCTGTCGTGAATGTCTATCACAGATTTTGAGGAAACAGGAAAGCTGCAAACTGTCATGAAATTATTAAAAAACTGCTTTCTGCGTACAAGGCTCTAATATCTAATATGTCTTTAAAATTCATTTTTTGAACTCGCATCTAGATTTTTTCTGGAAAATCTTGGTGCTGTATCAGATGAACATGGTGAAAGATTTCAATAAGATAAGTTACATATAGAAAAGCGTTATAATGACAAACCACCAGAAGGAATACTAGCATTGGCTGTAAAAATTGAAGTTTTTTATCGTAATTTCTAAAATATTTAAATTATGTATAAATCCAAAAACCACACAAAACACCCTTTTCCTTAATTTCCATTACCTATCTACTAAGCTAACGCAATCCTCTCGCCATATGTAAGGTTGACTGCACAGATATTTTTTTTTAATATTGGGTACCTGCCGTAAATTTACACCTTACTTTATTCTTGAGATATTTACCTCTCAGAGAAATGCGCAAAATAAAAAATATCTGCTTTCTCTTTTTTTTTTGTATTGCTTTTTTAAACTGAAAAAATAAAGAAATTTTGCAAGAAAAAAGGTTTTCCCCTCCTAAATTTTTAAATAATTACAAAACGATAAAATATAGAAAAAATTATGTAAAAATAACTTTAATATAAGTTTGTTACGCATTTTTTAGTGTTTAGTTAATTAAAATCGGGTGAATCGTTCTCGATTTAAGCTGAAATATAATTATCAAGTTACTGTTTGAAAAATGATTATAATTATAAATCTACATACATATCATCAGTTTAGTCTTGTGTATGGAGCAATTCAAATATACAGATAAATAAAACTTACTATAAGAAAAGGTTGCTACATCAGGTAAAAGTTCAGCATTTGCAGGAATACAAGCGAAAGTTATAAAAAATATGAACAAACTAGAGGCAGGTGTGGTGTTTTGCCCGCTGCGCCGTAGGACATGGACCAATGTTGCAGATTTTTAGTAGAAAAATTTTCGAATCTGTGTACAATTAATTGGCTTAACTGGAATTTTCTCTAGCTTTAAGAGCACTTTTAATTTTTTAAGTAAATTTTCTAGGGTGTTTGAAAAAATCGGCTTTTCTAATTGATGAAATTTTTTAAAACTAAAATTTCTTTGAAAACAGTCCGCAAAGATTTTTAATTAACTTTTCTTTTTTTAAAACAAATTTTAGAAATCAACAACTAAAAATGAGATTGAGTGGGTATACAAATTAAGAATTAAATTACACGCAAGGCACAGCGTTCATTTATGCTTAATTTATAACAATCAGTATCATATTGATGGGACAGCGTCTACAAAGTTGTTAAGAAACAAATATGAAAGAATGAATAAAAAAGAAAAATTGCATTCAAAAAATTGCAAGCAAAAACAAATGTATGTGGCGATTGGCAGAGAGAACAAGGAAGAAAAAAGGTTTGGGTTGGGTTGTGTGCGTTGACAAAGTTAAAATTAATATTGATTGATTTATTATAAATATACCTCGTACGAAGAGTGTAGCGATCTAAAAATGCTGCGTCACATTCTGCAGGTGACTAAAAACTTGTGTAATTTTTTCTTTCTTAAAAAATATCAGAAATTGAAAAATCAACTTAAGCTGAAGTAACGTAAGTAAACAAAGCGAATGAATTAAAGTAAAAAATGACTTTTTGGTTATTGCATTTCGTGTGGAGAGAAAATTGCGAGTGCAAAAATAAGACCTGGTAGATTTTCATCTTTGGGACCATAACGAAAATATATATAAAGTTAAGCCATTCATTATTTTCTTTTTTTAAGAGTTTTTATATGGAATAACTCTATATTAATACGTATGTAGAAAGGCTTTATTGATTTTTGAATAACAATTGTTTAAAACCTAGAGCTGATGGCCCATGTAGCTAGTGCTCCTTAATTTAGAGATGAGGTTTACTAATTTGTTTATAAATCTAATTAAGCATAATAATAATAATAATAATATAAAACTAAACCGAACGGATCTTAAACAAGTTTTATAAATCGTTTTATTGTAGTCGGTAATGATTTGTGGTATAAAACTCTGCCAAAACAGAAATGTCTTTTTAATATATAAGGCATAGAAATATACTAAAATATTTTTAATAATGAAAAACCTTTCGTATAGTCTTTCAATTATGTTCAGTGCTTCTTGAAAGAAGTCGCTCAAATTGATCTGGTTTTGATGTCTAAACAAAAGAGCATAAAAAAGCGTGTGTGATCTGCTAAGCGAAAGAATTTGTTTAAGCTTTCAGTTAAGTAACTATTTTTGTTTCTGCAGACGTTCTGTATTGTTAAAAAAATAACAACTATGAGTGCTATTTTATATACCCTTCACCATAATTCTAGTTTATTGAAGTAATTCCAATAAAAAAAAAAAAAAACAAATATTGGGGTGACAGAGAATTAAAATATAAGAAAAAAAATTAATTATTATACATAAAAATGTCATCGGCTCTTAATAGGTTAAACACTTTTGAAAAATTTCCTGAAAGATCTCTTTAAAAGCTTTAAATGATACCCATATTTACCATATTGACAATCGAACTTTCTTATAAAATTTTTAGAGGCCAATAACTGGGTAAAAAAGGCCGAGCGACAATTTTTTCCTCTGTAATTTTTATTTTTTTTTTATTTTTTATTATCTATCGGTCCATATATTTGTGGTTTGATTGGAGTTACTTCATTGTTTCAAATGAAATGGAAAAATTAGAGGCAGGCGTGCTGTTAAGGACATTGCCTCGAAGGACCTGGACTGACCTTGCTGATTTTCAATAGCACCTCTTTCGACACTATGTCTGATCGGATGGCAAATTTGAATTTTCTCTAGCTCACCTAGTGCGTTGGCAAATTTGATCATCACTTAATCGATTTCGTTATGCATAAGAACTCAAAAACCCTTTTTCTACCTGTTATAAAGGATATAAAAATAATAAAACTTACATTTTGCATTTGCACAGCCTTGCTAGCGGCCACAAATTGCCATCCGGATGGTGTACTTTGAGGGTCCTTTGAAATTTTACTAATATATCTGTAACAATATGTATAAAAACAAAAATAAATAAATACATTTAAACATTTATAATATAAATTTAGAACAATTTGCGCTCATAAGTACTTACTTATTAAGATAATTGTTGACAGCTGCCAAACCCATTAGTTTTAATATTCCAACTGAAGGCACCTTAATGTAAAATTCATCAGCTACACGCTTGGCAACAAATTTTTGATTGGGATGATCTGCTGAAACAATGTATCCGTACTGTATGTGAGAAGGAGGTGATGGTACTGCGGCTACTTTATCATTCAAATCGTTAATTACAATTTGGCCTGGAGAAGAATTAAAAGTTTGTAGATTCTTGTCGGGATTATGGGGCTTTTGTGGCGTCCCAAATGACTGTACTTTGCTTATTGTTAAGGTCGGGTTTAATGGAGATGGTTCTGGAGCAGGTGTGCAGATAGGTTTAACCGCTGGAAAAGTTGAAGAAACAACACCTTCAGAGGATGCTGTAGTTGATGAGACTGGTGTTATTGTCGCTGAAGTAGCCGCAACGGTTGTTACTTTTGCTAGTGTAATTGTGGCTTTTATTGTGGGCAATATTTTTAGAGGAATAGACGGTGATGAGGTTATTGGTTTAATTGAAGCAACATTTATGCAAGGTTTATTCAATATATCTAGTTGTGCTTGTTGAATAATTGGAGTCGAAGAAGCAGTTGGCATTTGATTTGTTGTAACAGTCGCAGGGGCTGTAGTAATTGGTTTCACAGCTTGCAGTTTGCCTGTAACCAAAGAATTAACAACTTTTTGCACTTTTAACGAAATGGAAGGTCTTTGTAAGGGAAACGGTATAATCGAACTACCAGCGGTAACAGATATTCCTGCTGAAGGTGAAGGCGAAGAAAGATTGGAATTGGAATTAAAAGTGCTGTTTAATTTTGGCGCTATAGGTTTAAGAGCTGAAAATTGCGGTACAATGTTTGTCTGCTGTTTTGTACATAATACTGGATTGATAAACTTTCCTCTACCAATAACAGTTGCATTTGTAATGGTTGTCTTAGTGAGTGCATTTGTGGTATTAAATAGAGTCGGCAATTTAATCTTTTTGTTGGGAGGTTCATTAAAAGTACCACCGGTTGTTGTTGTTGTTGTTGTTATTAAAGTACCCGAATTTGCACAGGTAGAAATAGATGTAGAGGAAATCGGTGAGCCAATAAGGGCATTTGTAGCAGTCGTTTGCGATATAATTGGTTTACAACTCAATGTTTTCGTTGGGGCGGAGGCTGACGTTGAACTTGGGGGTGCAGAAGAAGTTGGCTTGATGACAATCGATGCTGTTGGCTCATCGCCGTCATCCATAAAATTAACATCAAAGACAATAGGTGGTTTAGGTATTGTAGTTGCAGTTGTTGTTGTTGCTGTTGCTGTTACTCTGGTTTTTGTTGTAGCGATTGTTTTTGCTAAAGTTTTTACAGACGTTTGCAAAATGTTCGATTCTGCATGAGATCCTATTTTAGAATAATGTTGTGTTGAACTCACGATTGGCACAACCTCAGGTGTAGTAAATGATTCATTGATTTCTTCGCCGAAGGGATTTATTTGTATATCTTCCGCATTATCAGGTAGAATTTTTCTTATGACCGCATCAACAGCTAAATTTTCTGAAATTTTGTCATATTTGTTTGGACAGAACAGTGAAATGCGCCTGCGCTTTATGGCTCCAGCTTCAAGAGCTTGCCTTATCAAATTCGTCGGATGTTTAACGGATGCAGGTTTCAGTTCATTTGCTTGTATTCGATTAGTTTCCGATGATGTTGATGTTATTGTTGTGTTGCCAATTGTAGCTGTAGACATTGTCGTTGTCACAACTGACGTGGCTGTAGCTGAGGATGATGAGGATGACGATGATGGTGTAATGAAGATAGTAGAGCTGTACGGTGCCTCAGGAGGTGCCGATTCAATACCAGTTATAATAGCATTTTTTGGTATATTATTAACGACTGGATTTCCTATTACATTCGCCACTGATGTAGTGGGTTTTATGCCTGTTATTATAGTATTTGGCGGTAGAGTTAAAATTGGCAATGGTTTGTTGTTAGATGGCATTGTTGGAACATTTATAACAACTGATCCCGATGTGTTTGAACAATTTATCGGTTTAATAATCGTGTTTGCATTTGGCACCGTCAGTAAGGAATGTAGATTCATTGCGGGCATTGAAGAGTCTAAGACTTTATTGGGTGTTGCTGGTGTTACAGAAGATTGTGTTAGCATTGGGGCATTCGCTGAAGTTATTTGCGGCAATATATTTAAATTAGTATCTTTCTTACAAGAATTTTGAGCCATATCATCTATAATCATACAGTCTTCATCATCTTCGTCATTTCTAACGTTTTGCACGCTTCCTGCTTCCTTAGGAATTTTAGTTGCTGAATCTGTAGATATTTTTACATTATGATCGGATGTCGCAAGAGAAAGATTAGCAGAAACGGCGGGTAAAACATTTTCAACGAATGCTGCCTTTTCATTAATAACACTTACATCCATTTCAAAGTGTGTCTGTCCTTTTAAGTGTACTAACCAAAAAGCTTTTGTTTTTTCCTCGGGCTTTTTTACTATATTATGTTGCAATTGATACAACTCCCTTAACATCATTTGTCCATCCACACTCTGCAGCAGTATGAGAGTGGGTGCATTCATATTCAGTGTTAATGGACCAAAATATATTTTTCTAATCGATTTGGGTGTAACAAAGGCATCGAATGGAGCATTTTGGAAAAATTGCAATTTCACAATTTTACTTTTTTGTCTGGCAAAATTAATAACCTTTTGAATTCGATCCAATGATACAAGGTCGCGAAAATCTGGCACAAATATATGAGAAAAATCATTGTGCAAATCGAGCACCAACCATTTATGATCCAATTTGTGTAATTCGGGCAAAAAGATTTCATCAATGTCGCTCTGGGTTACACTACGAAATTCGATGTTCGAACTCATTTTGCTATAACTATCCATCTTCAGTAAAGTAGCGGACTGTGGATTATCAGTTTTACGTTTCCGAGAATTTGGTTTAGCAATTACTTTACCAGAATCCGTTTCATTTTGTTTATTTAATTCTTTTGTCTCTTCTGTATTATTTTGCTGAGATAATTGTGGTGGTGTAAGCGATTGCGTTGTTGGTTGTTTAAATGAAGCCGCTTGATTTTGAATTTGTGGGGATGGACGAGGTTGGATTGTAACTATTCTACGTGTTGGCATAATTTGTGCTACTTTTGGTGGTGGTGCCGGTTGTTGTTGTGTTTGAAGTGGCGGTTGAGTCGGCGCAATCACAGTTTGTAAAGGCGAACTAACTTGAGGGCTGACTCGTTGAGTTCCTAATTTGTCTTTTTTCTTTTGTTCCTTTTGCCTTTGTTTAACCAGAAGGGAACACAAAACATTGATTTTTTTCGTCAACGAAGGATGACTTTCGGGTGTTGGTTTATTACAAGCCGTAGTAGGATCTGATTTAAGAAAACCCTTTGCCACCCAATGTGTCTGTTTACCTTGCATTACAACGGCCAATTTGTCAGTCTCTTTAGTCCGAAATTTTTGTAACAGCATTCTTCCCATTAAAGGCATTTTTTCTGCTTTCAAAGCTGTAATATTCACTACGCCCATGGCACCTAATATCAAAGGCATCACATTTTGTATGGTTACCACAAGATAAGAGACATCTTTCATTTTTACCTGCCAAACATAGGCGAAACCTTCCCAGAAGGCATCAAGAAAATTACACCATTTCATTATACACAAAATGTCTGAATTCGGAGTTGGTATTATATGTGATTCCCTTTGGAGGGCACAGTCTATATCTTGCATCTTTTTGCTAACCAAAGAATTCATTGTTTTTATTACATTATTATAGACATCTCTTACATTTTCATTATCCATATCTAAGACAAACGAACTTCCTCCTGAATCTTTGGACGTTACTGTACCAACTGATGATGCATTTGGAAGACTCTTAGCTTGCTGATTTTGGTTTAATGAAAATGCAGCCGAGTGTACTGAGGTGGCGGAAGTGAAATCTAAACATTGCTCTTCATTCAACGCTGAAGTAGATGCAGGTTTTGGGGTATTCGCCTTAACGTTTAGCGAAAAACAACTTGATATTTTAGGTACTTTTAATTCATCAACTTCTGCCTCCGTGTCTGCGGGTGTCGCTTTCTCTTCAGCTGCCTTATTATATGGCGCAGTTGTTGTAGCATTTGTAGCTGTTGCAGGAGGTGGTGATGAAGGTTTAATAGCCTCAGTATTTTTTAAATCTGTTAAAGTTGCGAATTTCTTTACAGTAATTACACCACCACTACTACATATCTGAAAGTGATTAGAAGACTCATCGGTCTTTGTATCTGGCAAAATTTTTTCGAATAAAGTGCACGATTTCGTACTCGAAGAAGATAGTTGACTGTTATCGTCTTTGTTTTTATTTGAGGCATTCGAAGTTTGAGTCTCATCATCATCATCTAATAGATCTACAACTTCATTTACAAGTAAAAACTTTTTCTTTGTACCATCTGTTGATGGCAAATTTTCGAATGCTTGTGTTGGCTGCGGCGCTTGACTACTTAGTTTCTCTTCACTGTTGAATTTTTCTTTTGAAATGTTTGAATTATTATGTTTCTTGTGATTTTCAATATCTATTTTATGATAATACACTGATCTCATCACATGTTCATTCAGAAGAAGTCTTGTTTGATCGTTTTCGTTGTCCTTAATATATTTCAAAACATTGAGTCTGCGTCTGCGGTTACAATACAGAAACATACGTCTAGGAGTTGGTATGTGACGTCTGCAACTGTCTATTCGTGGCGAATAGAAGCATTTACGCACATCTTGCAAACTTCGTCTCGACTTTTGTGTTTCTATGCATTGTGGCTTAATAGGAAAAGCACTTGCGTATTCCTCTTCTTCTGTAGCTTCCGAGTCTTCTTCTTTGTTCGTTTTTTCTGCAGTTCGTCTCACTTGTTTTTCAGGTCCTTTTTTGCTTTCCTTATGTTTGCGTTTCTTTTCTTTAATCCAATCGTCATCATCATCGTCATCATCCTCTACGTCTTCGTCTTGATCTTGATCTTCTTCATCAAATTCTTCATTATCTGCATCGTCTTCGTAGCTTTCCTCTTCTTCTTCTTCTTCTTCTTCTTGATCTCCAGTGTCGTTCTTTACGTTACTCTTTTTAGTTTCCACTTTATCAAAGGTATATCTCGCCTTTGCACTAACATTATAATCAAAGTCGGGTTTTTTATCCCCATCATGCTGAACTGTGGTATTGTGGTCTTCTTTTTCAATAATCACAGGTTTACCTTCTACTGCCCGACCTTTGCAAAAACATTTATACAAGTTATGAACCATGCACCATGGAACAATATTATCTATATCTTGCAGGGGTACTAAATCAACTGTACAATGTTTCAATTGTTCCATAATTGAATCCTTAACGTACACTGGATCATATACCTCTTTGATTTCAACGGCTAAATGTTTTTCTTTATCTATTGTAGTTAGGGCAGTTTTCTTCGGTGAGTTTTTACGCTGCTCATCCTCTGTATCGGTAAAGTCTTCATACCGTTTAGGAGCCTTAGTACAACGACGTTTTTTATCGTTGTTAGTTTCATTGATCAGCAATGTTTCATTTTCTGTCAACACAACCGTAGATGTAAATTCCTTTTCCATTCGTGCCAAACGAGCTGTAGCCTTGCGTCGTAACATAAATGCATCTTCTGTGGTAAGTGTTCGACCCTATAATTAAGAAAAATTGAATGAAATCAAATTCCTTCAATAATTTTGTTTTTGATTTTTACTTACGTCTGTTTCGAGACGCATGATACGTGACTGGTTTGTTGACTTACAAGTACACTCTAGCATGCATTTAGTTTTTCCACAGTGTTCTCGAATTGGCACAATTTCATTAAGACTTAGACATATGCATCCCATTTGACAATAATCCTTTGAACACGGTTTTTTTTCTAAAAACAAAATCAGATTTACATCAACAGATTGAAAGATGACTTCTCTTTATTTAGACTAATACCATTTTCTTGTTTAACAGCTGCATCTATAATTGTTGCATTAAGACGTTTAAGTTCCAGTCTAAAAATAATTAAAAAATTTCAGTAACTTATAGTGAGTAGATACATCAAAGAATCAAATAGAATAAAAACTTACAATAAGCTGTTCTGTTTCTTGTGTTTCTTAGCAATTCCTCCCGACAAGACTGCAGTATTAGGAGAAAATGATACTGGTCTTTCTAGCCCATTTATATCTTGTTTGGAATCGTTTAAAATTTGATTTTTTGAAACGTTGCCAACATTTATGCAATCAGGATCAATTTTTATAAAAGAGTTTTCACTACAGCTTATGGCTACTGTATTAATCATATCACTAACAACATCGGCACACGTCAGAAGTACATCATCAGTTAGATCTAAATTTTTTCGAAACGTAAAGTCGGTTTTCGGAACTAGTTCCTTTTCTTCTATGCACTGTTCAAATGATTCGTCTAACTTTTCCGAACGATCGACAACACGTCGTACCAAAATATGATTGCGATCGTTCAGATAGGGAATAGCGAATGTAAAAGATTTTCTTACGTCTCGTGAATGAAAAGTTTTTGCAGCTTCTTGTTCTGCTTCTTTAAGCGTTCTTGGTTGTTGTAATGTTGAAACGCTAAATTCCGCCCATTCTCTAGAAATATCGTGATGAGGTAAAATATATTGTAAATACCGTTTGGCAATTTCATGTAAAGGCTTGCCATACTCAGGAAAAACCTCCAGCTCTACTGTGGGCATACGAACTACAGCCATACTGCCACCAGCCAAAAGCAAAGCAGCTGTGTCATCATCTAGAGGCTTCTGAAGAGCCTTATGAGATAATGGGCATGGTTTAAACAACGAAGGTAATGAGCCACTGTTAAGTTTTTTAGTTTTTTCCGCTATAGTTTTGATGGGCTTTAAATATTGCCAAACTTTATTATCTTTACAATATTCAAAACATTCCCTGGAAGGTTCAATTGGACGACTCACATATGGAGTTTTATTAAACTCATTATTATTGCCTCGAGTTCCTCTAAGCCGCACTATATATTTGCCATGATCAACGTCTAGAATTTGATAGTAATATTTATTAAACTCAGTGTTTAAAAAAGAAGCTGCTTTCCAACCGTTGCGTGTAAAGGACATTGAAGAGTTTGATGATTGAGCCATTATTTGACTGGCACTTTTCACCTTTTGTGTTCGCATTCTTCTTTGTAATTCTCTATAAATACTTGCCTCGTTGTTTATTATGGCCAAGCGAAAATTTTTCGAAAATTTTTGTAAATATTGCTTTCTTTCGGCCACAGTTCGAAATTTAAGTAAATTTTCTGGTACAGCTGGCATGTCAAGGTGTGGTGGCTTTGTTTTAGGTGTCATCAGACCTTCCATATCTCTTGCAAATATCTTGCCCTTGGTCACCGATTTATCTTCATCAATATTGTAATTAGTTTCCAAATCGTTAACGCGCATGTACTCGTTTAGAGATTCACTTACAAACACTGAGTTTTTGCTGTTTTTAGTAGAATGTGGTACAATAGGGGTCATTAGCATGCCAGGAATTCTTTCGCAGTCGTCGAAACCTAAAAATTCATCAGTCGAATCCATGGAATGTTCTTGGTGATGTTGGTAGCTCTCCTTAACAGAACTTGATGATGACATTCGCTGCAGGCTTTCCTTTTTTTTAGAAGGTGATGTTTTGGCATTGCAAGTATTTGAATGATTTATACAGTTATTGCTAGCCGTACTGCCACTAACTTTACACATAAGCATGTCTAAGAAATTTAAGCCAGTCTTAAGCTTTTCCGTTTGTTGTGTGCTGGACTCTTCTGCATGAGACTTTTCGGTCTTTTCATCAGTGTCTAATTGTTTCACTGGCTGTATATTTTCCTGTGTTGTTATTTGCTTTTCAGGTGTGGATTCCAAATTACTTTGCCAATCTCCTTGTGTTTCTATAGCAGAAGTTTCTGCTAAATGTTTATCTGTGATTACAGATTCTTGTGAACTTATGTCTAAATGGGCAGTGATATCTTTTCCAGATTTTATATCATTTGGCTGTTCTCTAAGTTTTTTCCTTACATCATCTACATTATTGCTATCAGACTTTTGTTTCTCTTTATGAATTCCGGATGGATCATTAGCTCCAAGCCGGATCTCTTTCGCTGAGCTTACATTTGCTTCTTTTGTATTAGTAATTAATGGTTTCGGTCGTCTTCCATTTTTTAATAATTCCAATTGCTCTTTCATTTGTTTGCTAACATCCTCAATGGTACCGCATACTGTTGCTGAATATTCAGCTGGCACGTCTTGTAAGCTCTTTGGTTTTTCTTCGTATAATATTTCTTCTACGTATTCCTTGATACCTAAATAAGTTTTTTGCCATGCTACTATACGTTTAGACCACTGCTTGATGTTTTGCCGCTTGCGTTTTAGCATTTTACGATTCGATTGATCGAATAGTACCCGCCTTAGGCGATTATATATAATAAAAACTCGATTTTCTTTGCGTATAGCATACCGTCTTATTACAATCCGTGGCCATGTTTCAAACCATATGAACTTTTCGATATTTTCTAAATTATAACGTAAGAATTCAGTTGAAACTTTATGCTTACGCTGTAGACGGCGAAATATTCGCCAATCGTTTTGTGTTAGCCTTATCATTTTTCTAAAATTTGTTGTAGACTTTGAGTGGCAGGCAGGTGTATATTTTCAAATCTAAAGAAAATTTTAAAAAGAAGTTAATATTTAAACAGTAATTTTATTTGTTTTAAACTTAAGTTTAAAAATTTTCTAGAATATTTAAAATCAAACCAAGAAGAAATATTTTTTATTCATAAAATATCGTCCAAAGTAAATTTATGAAATATAAAGGAGAACAACGGTAGCGTATGTATTGCAAGCAAAATTAAAACTAATCGGTTAATAAAACTAATTATCTTCTTTACATTATCTTCAAGATTTATTTAGTGGCACAACCAAGTAGCTTCCCCAGTTGTTGACATTCTGTAAGAATATGTAGTACAGTGAGAAATGCGCTACAGTGGCAACATTTTCGGTAAAGTTCGGTAAAATGACAGTAAACATAAATTATTCTTATTTGAAGACGAAAATATCCAAAAGTACGGGAACACAAAAAACCAAACTTCTATCCTAAAACAAGTTGTGGTTGTTCATGGTAAACATAAAAACACAAATGTTATGTATTTTCTTAAATTTATTTTAATATTTTTGGGACAAAACTTTTAAATAACATTTTTGGTTGACATTTGCGTGCATGAAACATAGAATTTTTTGTATTGCTACTGTTCACATTTCAATCAGCTGATTGTTTTTCAGTTTACGCAATCTACCCAAAGAAAAAGTCTGGGATGTTTCGTGCAGATGAAGAAGATGAAGAATTTTTTTCTCTCAAAAGCTCTCTCTTCTACCCAAAATTGTAGTACGGGAACAGTTTTCGGTAACATTGGGATTCGGTGGGTTCCCAAAGTTGAATACGGGAACGCACCTAATAATAATGCATAGAGGTTAATATAACTTTACCTTACACCCTTAAACGCACAAGAATTACCTATACAATGTAATTTTTTAAACTAATATTACATTTCGACCATTAAGAAAATATTTGTATACGTAAATATTCTGCAAAACCAAAATATCATAACATAGAAAAACTTTAGTAAGAAGGGTTTCTAAAACTATAGCCTTTTATTTTACTGCATTACAGTGCAGTCACACGGTCAAGTTTTTGTTCAATTCACAAAAATTTAAAGCTGTGACGTAGGCTGCACGCAATTTCAAAGCAAATTTTTAAGCAAGATATTAAGAAAACGCTGACAGCAGAATTATTAATGCAAATTTGAAGGGAAAAGCTTCAATCAGCTGTTTTCTTGAATGTAATTTGAAAAGACTCAATCATGGCGAAATAATTCACCAGGTGGCAGCATAGGCGAATTCAGTATTTTTTGCTGGCGTACACCACTGTCAAACTCCATATATAAAAAATTTGTGTACATTTTTTATATTTGGAGTTTGACAGTCGTGTATACCAGCAAAAAATACTGAATTCGCCTACGCTGCCACCTGGTAATTTATTCGCCTTGGACTCAATTGAACGAAAACTTGACTCCCTAATCAAAGCAGAGTCTACTATTCGTCATTATTTCGATTTTATCAAAACAAATATAAAAACGGTATATCTATAATTAGGGCGAATCATTAAATAGATGGTCGCAATGGCGAATTCGTTAATTTTCGCCGTAGTAGAGCACCACGTTGATGTCAAAAATAGCTGACTAAACAAAAGGAAGCTGAATTTTAATCTAACCCTCTATCAGCATTTGGTATTTCAAATGAATTTGATCCCAGTTGGTTTTTTTCTCCTGTATATGCAGCAATACCTCAAATTTAATTTTTTGGTTTTGAAATTAATTTTTGATTTTGATTTGATTTTTTTTTTGTTTTTGAAATTTTTTTAAAATTTTGACAACAACGTTGAACATAAACAAAAATCAGCTGGGCTATTAAGGCCACCTGTAAATTTATTCGCCTTGATCTATAATATAGATTTTAACATAGCGAAATCATGTACCAGGTGGTAGCAGTGGCCAATTCATGCATTTTCGCCGTTGCAGGAAATGTCAAACTCCATATATAAAAAATCAGCGTCAAATTTTTTTGTATGAAGTTTAACATTTCCTGCAACGGCGAAATGAATAAAATAAATTAAGATATCGCTCAAGGCGAATTCGTAGCGGGTGGCATGGCGAAATAATACTAGGTGGTCTCGTTGGCGAACGCTAAATGGCAAACACCACATTAAAAAAATTATGTAAATTTTTTATATATAGAGTTTGACATCTAACGTTTCGGCGAAATTAATGAATTCGCCATTGCGACGATCTAGTATTATTTCGCCATGGCTGGTGGTTTTATTAGCGCTAGAAAAAAATTCGCCCTTACAAAATTTATTTATTCAGTTCAGCTGTCAAACCAGGTGGTCTCGTTGGAAAATTCATTAATTTTCGCAGAAACAAAAAATGAGCCTATAATAAGAATTATACATATTTTTGGTATTTAGGGTTTCAGCAAAATTATGAATTCGCCATCGCTACCACCTAGTACTGATTCGCCTTGAAAGCAACCAATTACCACGTGGCAGTGTAAGCGAATTCATTCATTTTCGCCGTTAACATTACTGTCAAACCTCATAATAAAAATATATACAGATTTTTATGTATGAAGCCTGCTAGTAATGATTACCAGCAAAAAATTATGAACTCGCCTTGCAAATTGAAAAAGGCAATAATTTGTAGGCCGCATTAACCTGTTATCAATTTACCTTGATTTCCCTTCTACCAAATCCAGTTCCAGTAGCAATTCGTCTGAAATTAGTTAAGTGCAAATATGTTTAAAAAAAGTTAAATTTTAAGCAAAAAATATGGTTAACATTTTTCGAGAGCGCTTAGTTTTGTCAATTTTGACCATCAAAATGTCTATATATAATACGGCAGATATCAACTGTTGTCTAAACTAAAATGAGCAACAGTGTTTTTGTGAAAACTCTAAAAATAAACTTTGCGTTTTTTATTTTGTGGCTTGTAGGAAAATCTTTTGTAAGCGAAGCCGGTATTGTTCATACCATAAAGGAGAAAACCCTTGCCGCCTATAAATGGCCGTTTATAGAGCAAATCTTTACAAGAGAGGAGATGATTAACTAAATGCATGTAAGGGTGCTCTCTTCAGTTTTTTTTTTTTTTCACTAAATTTCTTTAATATTACATATGTCTTTTAAATACCAAGCCTACGATACCCATGTTGTCCCATTCCGCCTTAAAATGCCGCATTTTACGTAAAATTTGAAATTTTGGAGGTCCGAAACTAAGAGTTGCCTTAAAAATTATTTTTACTAGACAAATTTTTACTGTTATTTTCTGGTACATTTTTTAAGGAACAAAAATTATTTTTATTAAAATAAGAACCAAAATTTTAATTAATTTGAATTTAAAGGTTTTAATGAAATTATTCAATAAAGTTCCACTTCCGTTGTTTAAAAAAAAATGTCAAAAATACTTGGCAGCCCTACTTCTCCTACGTATACATAAACACCACTATAGAAGCACACTCGATTCTTTTGGAATGGAATTTTTCAACTCGAAAAATAACTACTTCCTATTTATAAATATTTAAAAAAAATATGTCTCTAATATATTACATTATTCTTACCAAACAAAATAATTTTGATTTTTATTTGTCACTTTTTAAATCGAATTTATTTATTCGACGAAAATCATTTAAAAATAAAAAACACACCACACATTGTGTTTTTTAAATTAAACAGGGATATGTACAAAGATAGCAAGACCAACAACAAACACCCACTTTGCAAATGGCGTGTATATTATTTTGTACATGTGTGTAAGTGGTTCGCCACAAACACTAGAATCAAAAAAAGCAATGCTTAATATTTTAAAATATAAACCAATTTCACAGCAACATTTCGCTCTTTATTTTTTTACTACACTATAATTGCACACTTAGATTGCATTTTTTTCACAATTTTCAGCATTTAAGAACTTTTATTTCCCGTTAAAATTTATTTAAAGCCGAAAAATTTACTGCAGTGTGATCGCAAATGTTTGGATTGTTTGACGTTTGTTATACTTGTGTTTCCTTTTTTATTATGTTCCCGTAAAATGAATGTCAAAACAAAATCAGTTGTTGTTTGAGAGAGAAATGAGGTGAACAAACGGAACGTCTTTTTATATTGAGCGGGAGTTTAGTAAACTAATCACATGTTTTTTGTTTACACTGTTGAAAATTATAAGGCAACTTAAACAAACTTGACCGTATTTCGTTTGTTCCGCTCAAGATTTATAATTAGCTGTGTGAGTGTGAATCTAGTGATAAACACAAAACAAATAACTGTCAGTGGTTGGGAAAATAAAGCAAACATGTGCTTTTTATGCAAGTCACCATATTTGAGGTTAAGCGCAAAGGAAAAATATTTGTAATAAAATAAACTATTAAGGCCGTGTCAGATAGAACTTTTTCGCTTTGCGTGACATTTCAAACTTTGAAAAAAAAGTGTAAAACGCAAGAGGTATGTCACAATAAAAACTTTGACAGCGCTTAATTATTGTTTGTTTACGTTAAAAGTGCATAGTAGTTTTTATATTTTCATTAAAATAATATTAAAAAATGTTATTGGAGGACATATTGGAATTGGTTCTAATCCTAATCTTAATGAATGAAGCATTTTTATATAACTACATGTATACATAAAAATATTAAAATAAACTATTTCCTATAGTTAAAATAATTTGTTACAAATTAATACTAGAAGCCTTTTTCAAAAATAATAAAGGAATAATATTTAATAAAAAAATTACATTTTAAAATACTTACCTCTTTTACTTTAGATTTTGCAAAAAATAATATACAAATGTATAGCAGCTAATTGTCAAAGCGCGCCAAAAGATGAGTGTTGACCAACTTTGCGCTTTGCTTTGCGTTAAAAGTGCTTTATGTGACATGTTTCATATAAGTTCATACATTTTATCTTAAATGTCAAAGCGAATTTGCAACGCAACGCAAAGCAAAAGTTTTATCTGACATGGCCTTTAAGATTCATATATATCACGTCATGCGCAATTTTGTAAGTCCATAAGTAACCAAAAATTGTATCCCAAAGACAGGAAGTCGATTGCAGAGACAACGTGTTGCGTTCGTCCTACTACAAAATTATTTAAAGCAACAAGGCAAAAAATAATTTAAAAAAAAAATCCCACGCATTGATTGATATTAGTTTGGCAAAAATCAAAATATTCTTGATATTCACTATCTTTTCTCTGCAGAACTTTTAAGTTATTTTGGCGTATTGGCCCTTAAGTTCTTCAAATTTCAATATTATTTAGATTTTGACGTGACGTGACAATTCAAAGGCAATAAGCACAGCAATGAAATAAAAAAACAGTTGGCTTCTTTTTAAATGCGTGATCCAGTTCAATGTCTATGCAGCAATTATCCACTCCATTTTAACAAAATAGAATATCAAAAATGTATACGTTTTACGTTATTCATTCTTTTTACTTAAAACAAACGGTAAAATAAAGCTTGAAATGATAAAATTGATGTTTTGCTGCGATAAGCAACAAACTTCATACATACTTATGTATAAGGTGCGTTCCCGTACTCAATTTTGGGATCCTCAGATTCCTAATGTTACCGAAAACTGTTCCGGTACAACAAGTTTGGGTAGAAGAGAAAGCTTTTGAGAGAACAAAATTCTTCTTTCTGCACGAAACATCCCAGACTTGTTTTGGGTAGATTGTATAAGCTAAAAAACAATCAGCTGGTTGAAAAGTAAACAGCAGCAATCACAAAAAAATCTATGTTTCATGAAGGCAAATGTATTCCAAAAGTGATATTTCAAAGTTTTATCCCAAAAATAGATAAATGTAAGAAATGTTAACTTTGAAGAGCTGCATAAAAATTTTGTTTGACATCTTGTTTTGGGATAGAAGTTTGATTTTTTGTTTTTCCGTACATTTTTTCTCTTCAATTGAGAATAATTTATGTTTACTCTCATTTTACCGAACTTTACCCAAAAAGTACGGGAACGGAGCTACAATTTCATGTAGCAGTTTTGTGTTGCCGTAGCCCTTTAAACAATCAAAACATAGGTTTAATGAAAAAATTTGACGTGTTCCCTTTTACTTTTAAAAAGCAAGCGGAGCAGAATAAAACTCAGGATTGATATTTTTTGTGCAAATTACTTTCGGCCTGTTTGAACCTACATGGATATACCTATACTAAATGTATACGACTGTCAAACTAAAGCGTCTTGCAGCCAAAAAATCACCGTATAAACGCAACAAACCAACGTCATAAACAACTTCCAAAAAGGAATGTAAAAAATACTGTCTTTTTATAATGATTTAATGTATACATAGATGTATGTACATATTAATGAATATATATTTTTTGCAATGGCAATTTCATCTCTATTTGTTACATCGATTTTAACCACATTTTTAATAATAATAAGTGAAATAGTTTTATGTTTATTTAACCTACATACATACATATATTAAATAGAGATTTGGAACAAACTTCCCAACTTAAGTTGCAGTGATTAAAATTACAGAAGGATACCAGTTGTGTTAACCATCAGTCATTGTTATTTAAGTACTACACGTTTTTCCTAACCTGGCTTTGTTATAATTAGGAAGAAGAGCAAGATGCTCGCATAAAATATAAAAAATAGGCAGTTATAATAAAAATTGAAAATATGCACTGTTTTATTTAAAATGAAATACATACATACATATGTAATTATGTACGTTTGTTTTCTTAAACGGAAATATTGATATGTATATTTATTTACTTCCATTTGATGTACTGTATTTGGTTGCGGACAGTTATTAAACGAATTTATGTACACATAAAAAAGTTCTACTTATGTAAGTAAATACATACATACATACGTACGTATGCATGTTAGGATAATTATAAAATATAAAAATCACAAACTTTTTTTAATCAATGAATGCTTGATTACATGGTAAACAAACCTTACCATTTTTTCCCTTTTGCTACTTTTTCTTAAAAAAAAAACACAACAAAATGTTAGCTGCAATCGTTTATTTAACAGTTCGTTAATAAGATGCAGCTCGCAACGATTGTACAAACACTTCCCGCAAGGTAACAATACGGCCCCATACGCTACATATACTTATGTATTTATTTATATATATGTATGTATATAAGTACCTTTTTAAAAATAAGTTAGATAATAAATTTAATAAAAACCAAAACTGTATATTTATTTTTCTTATGTAGATAAAATCTTACTTTTGACATTGTTTCTATTGTGTTCGTATGCTCGTATTTGTAATATCTATTTCACGAAAATGGCGAAATATCTACATACATACATAATATGTACTTATGGAGATTGTTTCAAAAACATTACCTATAATTTTCCTAAAAGAAACCTACGAAGTCTGAAAAAAACTAAGTATCTAGCATGTTTTCCCAAAATTTTCATGCAGTTCTTCAAAGTAAGCATTTCTTAAATTTATCTTATTTTTTGTGATAAAACTTGTAAATAGCACTTTTGAAAGACATTTGCGGGCACGAAACAGAAATTTTTGTATTTTTCCTGTTTACTTTTCAACCAGCTGATTGTTTTGCAATTCACACAATCTACCCAAAGAAAAAGTCTGGGCTGTTTCGTGGAGAATGAAGAAGAATTTTACTATCTCAAACTTGTTTTTGGTAATATTGGGATCCCGCGGGTTTCCAGAGTTGAGTACGGTAACGCACTTACTATCATATTTCCTTATATTTGAAAAATCTTAATACTGTTATAGTGGGGAACGGATTTTAGCAACACTGTCTGGAACTTTGACGTAAATTTATATAAGTTAAAAGGGAGCAAATTAATTAAGAAATCAAGTTATAAATCGGATCTGGGTGGAAAATTCTTCTCCTATGTTTCTTCATACCATTCTTTAGAACCATCAAGTTATATATATCAAAATTTTATGAACCTGTCATACTTTGGAAGGAAATGCTGTTGAAATCCCTTATAAAGAGAAGATTTTTCATTTAAATGTAAACAGTGCTACCAAATGTAAAGTTTTATATTATATGTACATATGTATATATATGAAATCAAAAAAATAGATTAAATAGCAAGCAAGATAAATTATAGCTATTTAACATAAATAAAATAAAAATATTTTTTTAATTCGATTAAAAAAAAAAAAAAGAAACAAATTTTATTTTAGAATATAAAAATTAAATATTTTTATTTATTGCAACACTCATGAAGGATATTTCACTTCTTTTCACTTTAAGCCAAATTTTTTATGAAACAAGTTGCATGAAATTTCAATTTGTAGGAAAGAGGTGTAGAGACAAAATCAAAAGGGCGGCGCTAAAGTTTTGAGAGTTTTTAGACATTTGTATTACACAAATTTATCTTTTTAGAATTGTTCTAGCAGAAGTTCCAACGCCTATTTGAAATAACGTTCCAACCATGGCGAAACTATGTACCAGGTGGTTGCAGTGGCGAATTTCATTTATTTTCGCCGTTGCAGAAATTTTTTATATATGGAGTTTGACATTTTCTGCAACGGTGAAAATGAATAAATTCGCCACTGCCACCACCTGGTACATAATTTTGCGATGGTTCCAACAATGAAATAACAAATATAGAACAAGTTACGTAAAAAATGGCATGGTAAAAACGAAAGATCAAATTCAGTGCAACTTTAAAAAAGACTTTAAAAAATAATATGCATTCTTATTCTGTAATTCTCGTATCTAGATCGCTAAAAAGCTAAAAATTAATTACGGCAAATAGTGTTACGGAATAGCATATTTAGACAGACGATAGATTTTTTTTTAGAATTTTAGCGATAGAGATTTAGTTTTAGCGATTTACAGAATAAGGCCTTTTTTAAGAATTTATTAATTTATCTAAGAAGTGTTCATTTTAAAAATGTCGCCTCGATTCAATCTATTGAATACTCCAGAGCTATCAAAAATATCACATACACTAATTTATAAAGCAACAGAAGCAACAATTGTTATTGATTCTTAAAAGAGATTATTAATATTATAAAGAGACAATAAATAATATAAAATAATTTAAATTTGCAAATAAACTGTGCTACACTAAAAATTCCCGTGCAAATAAGTACATACTTATTTAGATAACGATAATTTAGCGAAGCGGCGAGAGAAAAATAAATTGTTTAAATATCCAAATTGCTAACGTATTGATCTTTAGTATATTTACATTGGCCCTTAAACCCTACGACACCACTAGCCATCAACATGGTAAGAACATCATGTCGCACATGAATTCATGTTTCGTTCATGTGCAACTGTCGTTGTCCGAACATTTGTCTGGGCAATGATGTTCGCCATCAAATATGCCTTAGGATAAATTCTCAATTTGGAATTAAAGCCATCTATTGATCAAAAGTGCGAATACTTTCTTACTTACTAAAAACATTGACACGAATCTGACTACAAACAGAAAATTTTGGTCGGTTAGAACATTAACAAACATCCACATGTTTTCGCCACACACAAGAACATGGACAAATTAATACCATTGCTCTGCCGGCGTTATGTTCATGCCTTGTTCAATTTAATGGATAGTAGAGTCGTATGTTTAACATTCATCAAACAAGTATTCTTGGTTAGGTTGAAATACAGTAACAGAGTACTTCATAAACGTTAGTACATTTAAATGTTTGCAAAAAAGTGCGGTTTTTGCCATGTGCCGGCACAGCATAGCATAATGCTTTTAATTTCAGCGCCAGGCGTCGCCTCCTCAATCTCTGTTTTTTATTGCAAAATTTTACATTTTCTTATGGTTACGCTTATATCACAATGGTTTTATTCTACTCTTTTAAACGTTGATTGATAAGTCCCTTCATGGTTGTGGTTAATTTTTAAAAATCACTTGCTGGTTTATTTCTTTTCGATGACAAATAGTCTGCTATGAGTATCAGCTTTTTGAGAAACCTTCTAGTGTTTTGTAAATTTTTGTACTGCTGACATGTTTTTCTAGGAAATTCCATCTTTTAAGTTGTTGCACGCAATCTGAAGGATTAGAACAAGAATCGATTCTAATGGTGAACGGTCTCCAAGAAACACATTGGCATCCCGATATGCTGTTCAGTTGTAACAGAGGTTGCTAAAGTTTGGTGGAGTTATGACAGTTCCTAACTCTTAAACCAGGGTACGAGCATTATCCTTGCACCCCTGGTACATTGAAGATCACGCTGTATTCTTTCAGTGGTAATTAAATCATTAAACTTTGTCGATTTTAGTCATTGGAAAGACTTTTTAGGCAAGCAAACCTAAATAAAGAAAACGTTTTATTAACGGAATGAATCCTCTAAAAACTGTGAATTATTATTTGCAGTCATGCTTAGACTCGAAATCGTATGTAATTTCGTGACTTAAAAGATTGTGTAAACACTTCATCTTTAACCAGTTATAATACTAATAGGTGCGTTCCCGTACTCAAACTTTGGGATCCCGCGGGAAAAATTTCCCGTACTACAAGTTTGGGTAGAAGAGAGAGCTTTTGAGAAAATAAAATTCTTCTTTCTGCACGAAAAAGTCCAGACTTTTTCTTTGGGTAGGTTATGTAAATTAAAAACAATCTGCTGGTTAAAAAGTAAACAGTAGCAAATACAAAAAATTATATGTTTTATTCACGCAAATGTCTTCCAAAAGTGTTATTTACAAGTTTTATAAAAATAATTATAAATTAAATTTAAGAACGTACAAAATATTTGTGTTATGTTTATAATGAACAACCGCATGTTTATTATGGTTGACAACTGGTTTTGGAATAGAAGTTTGGCTTTTTGTGTTCCCATACTTTTGGGCATTTTTGCCTTCAAATGAGAATAATTTATCTTTAAGGCCTCGTTATGCGAACGTTGATGTAAGAAAAACTTAACGTATTTTAACGTACGGTCGTTTATGTACTTATAGAAACTTTACAAATGTGACGCATGTCAATAAAATAAACAAAAACAAAATATCGTGGAGCACAATTTGTTCGCGTGTGATTAAAATTTTGTTTGTAATTTTAATTTCAAAAGCCCGAAAAGAAAATGGATATTGACGATTTATTATTTTATTAAAACTATAAAAGCTAAAAAATTAAATTACAAAACCGAAAACAATAATTTTTAATTTGCCGCAGCTGTTTAGAACAGTGTTGAGATTTGTGGCATAGTTGCGGGCACTGTTCCGTACATGTAAATTTGGAAAAAGTACTAAATTAGCTTCAAAAGATATTTTACATTGTAATATGTGCAATGTATTAACTACTTTAATTATCTATTTTAAAAAATATTATTATGTATTTAATATAACTATTTATTTATTCTACTTTTATTAAGCAAAATGATAAAAACTGATGAATGATACAATTATTATCAATTACTTCAAAAGTACCTAAGACGGGCAAATGTGCCGCAATGGTACTTAACACATAGAATTCCAGCACTGTCTTACGAATGTCACGTAACAACGCCGTCAAAACCTATTTTATACAGGTTGAAGCGTTCCGGAAACGTGACAGTTAATTTCGGTAAGCGTTTGCATTGTTTTAGTATATTTAAAAACAAACGGTCGTTAGGTTAGCTTAAGTGGACGTTCGCATAATTGTACCTTTACTCTCATTTACCTAAAAAAGTACGGGAACGGAGCTTATGTATTACGTCTTTCTTGGTACTTTTTTTTAACAAAATTCAGACGTCGCCTTTAATTAGTCTTTGAAGTATGTGGTTTTCTTCTGGAAACTCGTCCATACAAGTAATTTTTATATAGTGCCTTCGCATTATGCTGGCACTTATATTGATATACTTATTAACATTTTGAAATGTTCTCGGAGCACTTTCATTGAAACTTTAAGTTGCATTTATGTTTTTATTTTGGACTTTGAAATACCCAGTTCACAAACCTCATATTTTCTTGCAGCAAATCATTTTATTTCTCGTTTTCTCACCCACAAAATTCAGAATTGCTGCAAGAAAAATGCATCCCTGATCTAATGATTTGTATTGTCTTTTGAAAATTTTCAAAAAACAAACTTTCATCCGTAATTGCTCTCAGTTTGTGCAGATTCAATACATATTTGGATTAGACGATCCCACTGGTAATATTCTGCACAAAAATTTGACATGTCGTAAGACTTCTGTGACCATGTAAACCGCCCTTAAGCTTATTCTTCTTACTTACATTCAATGTGCACTGATAGCTTAATATTTTTGAACAGCTGTTCAAGGAAGTGAACAAATATTTCAAGGAAAATCCATGACAGCAATTTTCACTTTGAGGGGAATGAAAATTTCATGGAAACAAAAATTTCACTTCTTATTCAGGATAGAGGTGATTAATTTAAGAGAGTAGAAAATATATAATTAAATAGTATAAGCTATAAAATAGTTAAACTTAATAATGTAATGTATAAATGTTTATAGTTTTCTTTTACACTTACAGTAAGTATATTTTTCTTGTGCTGCAGTTAAACATGAGTTAAAAATACGTACATATGCTTTTAGTGAATGATGAAAAGAAACAGGAGCGAATCTTGAAGGAAAATCGTTAGCTTGAAAATTAAACCAGCGTCAATAAATCCACATGCCATTTTATTCAATTCTCCTTAAAAGTATTAGCAAGTTTCATTACGTCCCTATACTATGAAATTTTTAATGGCATCTTTGCTTATACTGCTTGTGTCTTTACACCTTTTGTCGACAAACAAAAAGTGGAATTTAATTTAATTTCAACACACAGTTGTTGTTGTTTTTTTAATATTTAAAAGAAACAAAAAACCTTAAATTCCCTGATAATAATATTGTTGAGAGAATGCCTGTTTCAAAATAAGAAAACAAGTTCTTAAAATAATTAGAATTTGCGCGCTAAGCGCAATCTATCTGTCAAAAATGCTCATGTACATATAAAATGTATAAAGCTAACCTAATCGCGCAGCGTCTGCGCTTAGCAATTGGAAAATCCGATTTTGACAGTGCGTTTAGAAGTGAAGTTGGCTGACTGTTTGTTTTGTTTTATTTTTTAAGTTACCATTACTGTTTAAGACGCTCTTTTTTTGGGAAGATATTTTAGCGTAAAAGCTATGCGGTAGGTGGCGTTCCACTTTACAAACTGATTTAGTTATGTCTTTATCTAATTTTTAGCATGAATTTTATGCGTCAATTGTATGAAAAAAAAAAATAATAATGTGCCAATACTCTTTCAGCATCAACTCTCATTCATCTATCGTTTCCAGGGCTCCAAAAGTCTTTGAAAATACCTTCCTATTTTCGATTACATCCAACGATTATTTTCATATCATATATATTAAAATATACAATTTAACGCTCTACTTTAGTTGGATTTGACTCTTCTATCCCAATACTTCATACAACATTTTTTTATTAATTGACGTTCCTTTCTCATTCAAAAATTTCCGTGTGAGTCTCTGTTATTGTCTTTAGAAAAAATAGAAGTTACAAATTCACATTCAAAACTATATGATATAATTTAAAATATTTTAATCTCACTAGTCATAGGCTTTTAATGGGTTAAGCATTTTAAATAAATTTTAGTATTTCCTGAAAGATCTCTTCAAAAGCTTTTAAATGATACCCATATGGACTATCTAACTTTTTTATGAAAATTTCAGAGGCCCATAACGAGCGCCAATTTTTTCACTTGACTTTATTGTTGCAAATGGTAAGGAAAAATAAGAGGCAGGCGTGGTGTTTAGCTTACTGCCTCGTGGGATATGAACTGATCTTGCTGATTATCAATAGGATTTCTTTCGATCGATTGGCGCATTTAAATTTTCTCTAGATCATCTAGTGCACTGGCAAAGTTTATTTCAACACTAATAAGGACGGACATAAGGACATTGCTCAATCGACTTCGCTATGTATAAGATTTATATGTACTGTATGGGGTCGGAAATGGATATTGTAGAAATTAAATAAACCCTTTTTTCACTTTTTGTGGTGAAGGATATAAAAAGAAAAACAATTACAATCATAGATTTTTATTCTACATGAGCGGACTGATATAATTTCAAACAATAGCTTTGGTGTAAAGTGCTGAAACTGTCACTACATATTTTAACTGAATCTTATTACCCTTCAATTGTCCATTTCGGTGTCAAACTTACTGTAAGCAGCTTATTTATATCTTGTTTCCATGGAACCTGCTTTGCTCTGTATTCTTGCTTCACACTCCAATCATGAGCGAATTAACTTGCTTCGCGATACAAAATTTTGAGAGCGAAGCTGGTAGATTCATATTGAATCTACTTGCGAAGCATGAAAAATGTCTGTCTACTCTAATCTGAACTAGCTGTATAAAATGTAAACAAAAAGAGAAAAACAATGTTAAAAGTGGTGTGTGGATATGTATGTGTAATACAAAAAAACAATTAATTTTATTAAAATTTTAAATGTAATAAATTACAAACAAAATTTCTACGAAAAATAAATTTTTGAAACAAATTATTTGAATATTGTTTTAGTTTTTGTGCAGACGTCCAATCGAAGCATGTAGCATGTGTCGGGTTAACGGTATGCTTCGCAATCATGATTCGAAGAGCGAAGCAAGTGCTTCGTTTTGCCGTTAAAACATAGATATTAACAACACAAGATTGATAGTTGTATTAACAGGCAAAGAACGTTTTCACATTTTTACATGGAATTTTTTGATTTGATCTAAAATAGTATCCACATTCATGGGTACCTATGATTTTCGCCGGTGCAGTCAACTATATTAATTCGCCTTATTTAGTCATATGATGCAATCAAGGCAAATCAACTACTAGATGGTAGCGATGTCGAATAAATATAGATATTTATATAAAAAATCTCTTTGTTTTTTAAATCCTGTAAGATATCATATTTATAATAATATAAATCGTCATACCTAGTGTTACGTGCTGAGAAAGATTGAAAAAAAAAAACATTTTGAAAAATAGTGGTTACGCTTTTTCTTTCAATTATTTGACTAATCTGAACAAACCTTTACTAAGCTCAAACACTTTTTAAACGTATTTCTTAACTATTTTTATTAAAATAGAACATCAATAAAAGGTAAGCTAATTTTGGGTTATTTGTTTTCTTGCTACATTATTTACAGTCCACTCTAAATACGAGCGTAAGACGTTATTTAACTGTCAAAAATTCTCATGCCCATACAAAATGTATGAGACCAACCCAAATAGCGCGACGCTAACGTTGGACAATTGAAAAATCCAATTTTGACTGCGCGTGAAAAGTGAAGTTGGCTGCAAAAGAAGTGTTGTTATTGTTTTTTTTTTGTGGTATATACAAAAGTATTTCCAACAGTAATGACATTACAGCTACTTTAAGGTCAATTTCGCGATTTTATCTCTCTTAATTATTTTAATTTTGTGGTTTTTAGCAAATAAGATAAGTAAACAATACTGTTCGTTTCACAACGTTGGCGCTCTTATTTAAAATACTCATTACAGCGTAAAAACCAGACGTTAAATTACGTCGTGCCTAACGCCCGTATTTAGGGTGGACTGTTAGTGTTATTTCAACTTTTGGTCAGAGTGAGTCTTAACCAAATAAAATACACAGTAAATTTTGTTACTGTTGTCATGTGATTATCTCTTATTACCCAGTTATATATTCGCCTGGGATTTATATATGTATATTCAATTCGCCTTGCATTCTGATTTTGGGCCTAATCGTTAATTTTCTAAGCAAATAACTCTAATATTTTTAGGATATACTGCAGTGTTGCATTTTTTATACTTGATTGTCGGAAGTCATAGGCAAAACGTATTTTGAATGTTTGTATCTAACAAAGAACTTTCAAAACCATTTTTATTTCATTCTTAGCTTTTCTTTTTTCAGTAAACAAAATTGTACATTATTTGTTTTTTAAATCATATTTACAAATTGAATTTTTTATACAGCCCAATATTCTCACGGAAAAAACTTTTCTCGAGAAAAGATTCCTCCCGTGCGAACAAAAAATTAAAAAAGTGGCATCACCTTAATTTCAAGGGAGCTATTTTGCTTTTTTACATATTTCTTTTTCATAATTCCTTCTTTTTTCTCCTGAATTTTGTTAACGTTCCGCAGGCAAATAAAAGGGAAACAAATTTATAAAAGGAGAAAAGGGAAACGTTAAAAAACTCGCACGGAATTTCTGTTTATAATTGGACTGATAATCTCTTCAGTTTTATTTTTTTCGTTCTTAAATGCAGTCAATCATATAAGAAACTTAAAACATTATTAGCAACTGATACGCTAATCACATTCAGCCCAATCATAGATATTCCCATGGAAAAGTTATTTCTCGAGAAAAGATTAAAGCAATTATAAAATCCATGGGAATAAAAAAATGAAAAAGTGGCATGGGAGCTGTTTTGTTTAATTAAATTTTATGTTTCTTTAATAAATCATAATTTTCTCTCTTTTCGCAGTCAAACAATTTTATAATAGTTGGAAGGGAAAAAATAAGCACGGTATTATTGTTTATAATTAGGCTGATTTTCAGAGCAGTGATGCATTTATGAACAGACCCTTTACACTTTGTCGCAGAAACCCTCTTTTCTTAATATATGATGAGCTTGGCATCTCTAGTGTTAGTGCATTACGTGATATGACGTCTGTCTGACTAACATTAAAAAGCCGAAGTTGTATATTATTTCAAAATATATTTAATGCGCAGGACATTACCAAGTGTTAACAAGTTTCGTTTAATTGCTTGCTAACCACCCAAAAATTAATTAAAAATCTATTACAATTTAATTCTTATTGCAAGTTATAATTAATTAAAAAACTTGATTTTCAATTAATACGTAACCAAAAATAAAAAATAGTTATGTAGATTTATTAATAAACTTTCTTACACACAACTGTACTTCCGCAGATCACTTATAATTTAAGTGAGCAACAAAAAACAAAATGTCGGCCGGTACCACGAACAAGAACGAAAAAAGCTTCGCCAAATTGCACCGACTTACTTATACACACAAATTTATACTATACATTACTTTTCTTTATAAACCCGACCCTTAGATGCGGCGGCAGCAGATAAAAAATTCATTGAATTTAATGTTTACAGCTTTTTTATTATCTTACTTAATTGTTATATATTTTTGCGATTAATTTATAATAAATTCTTTGTTAATAGTTTTTAAATTTAGGATTTTTTAACTTTTCAAAGTTGGGTTAAGAAATTTTCACACACGATACATTCTTATGTGTCAACAAAACTTCGATTAATTGACTTGACAGTTGGTTTCATAATAAAAAAGCAAAGAGATTGAGAGAGACAGAATTGTTATACTGCAGCCATTGAAACGTAGTGGCAAATGAAATGCGGTGAATAGGGAATGACCTTGGAAAAAGACAAAATTCAAATGCATGCATTTTAAACACACAAAAGGCAGGTAATTGTGTTATTGTTCTTATTATGTTTATTTTATCTCAGAATTGTTTTTTTTTGTTGCTTGCTTTTGCTTATTTAAATAATTATTTTTGGCAACTCTAAGATTGAAATCAAGTGGCAAAGAACCATTTTGGGAAACAGATTTTGGCGCCGCTTAACGGAAACAAAGAATTTTTATAGTTAACTCGTTTTAAGTTTTTTAATTCGTAAGTTTATTAAAGAAAAACACTGAATTTTATTTTTATAAAATTTTATTTATTTTTTTTTACAATTTAATTCCAATGAAATTTTTTTTAGTTTCATTAAACAGGTCCACCTGAAACGAAAAAAAAATATCTATTTATTTTATAGACTGAGAAGTTTAAAGTTTAAATTAAGGCGGTTACTTCGTATTTCCATTCGAAAGAAAACACTTTCGAATCACATTGTACAAACTAAGGGAATTCGACTGATTTTTCTTGCGAAATGAAATACAGAGCAACCACCAAAATTTTGGAAACAAAATGTGGAAAAATAAAATTTATAATTGATTGTCGTCCGCGTTCTGACAATAAAATATTAACATATTTGATGTGTCTTGAAAGCGCATAATTGGTGTTTTGTAGCTAATTTTGCTTTCCAACTGTAAAAGTTTAGTCGGATGACAGGTCGATATATTACTGAAACTGAGTAACAAATAGCCAAAATAAAAAAATAATATTTAAATTGAATTACATTTGTTTTTAATTTTTACAACAAATCAATATGAAGTGATTATCTGTAATCATTTTTAGGTTAATCTTAGTTAATTGGCCTTGGTTGCTTCCTTAAAATATCATAATACTCACATCAAATATTTGTGATTTAAAACTAAAATATGAAATGTATAATCCACTGATAAGCCTCAAATATAAGCAACAGCGAACATAGCTGTGACCATTTTTTGAATATTTATCTGAAAGGGGGTATGAGTTTTGTTTTAATCTTCGGAAATAATTATATTCACCCTTATTCTCTTTGGCGTCGTCAACACAAGACGACGTCGTTTTTCTTCGTTTATTGAAGAGTTAGAAAAAGTCTTTTCCTTGCTAGAAAATTTCGCAGAGGCATTATTACAACTTTTCGGACTGATAAATGGATTTGCATATTAAAAGCTTCACTTATTTTTTTATCCATTAAATAATAACATTAAAAATTTAAAGTTTAATTAATGCAAAGCTCTATATCAAGCAGCTAAAATCATACCTTTAACTAACGGCAAGTTGCAATAATGGCCCTTAGACTATTTAATTTAATTGCTTTTTTAAATTTTTATTAATTTTTTTTCAGAAAACTTAAACTTTCCACAACACTTTCTTAACATAATAGAAAACAAATTGAATCATCTGTCACAAATATTAGATATGTGTGTTTTACTTATTTATATTATCGATAAACAGTCAACGTCGTCATTAAGCTGTTAGGGAATACCAAATTAGTATTGATGTTGTGTTTAACTGATGTTGTCTTAAAATTGACGACGATGTTAACAACGCCAAACAGAATAAGGGTGATTATTTTAAAACAAAATTACAATTATTCTTCAATCATTTGTAATCGCAAGAATATACTTTGCGAAAGAGGAATTGATCGTTATGTAATCAATAAAATTAGTTGCTTTCGGCAAGCTTTTACCTACTGAAAATCCCAAGTTTTAAAGGTTTTTAAGATATAAAAACATAAAACGGTTAACTTTCATCGAGTTAATCGAGTTTTTTTTTACAAATTTGTACGAACAATTTATTATCCATTATCGCCAATAAATAAACTTCTTCGTTTTTTTTAAAGAATATTTTAAGAAAAAGGGCATTTCCTCATTTTAAAGGACCTTCCAACAAAGGGTTTCGTGTTTGAACATTAAAATAGAGGAAACTAAATATTTTCAAGCTTCATTCCTATCTTAATCTGAACACGCATTTCGAGGAATCTTCTAAACTTTTCAGAGAAAAGTACGATTGTGCACTATATTTTTTAAGATATCAATATGAGTATCATCTAAAAGCTTTTAAAGAGGATATTTCAGGAAATACTTAAATATTTAAAAAATGATTAAACTATAAAGAGCCGGTGACATTTTTATGTAAAGTTATAGATAGAACTTAATTTTTATTTTTTAATTCTCTGTCACACCAATATTTGTTTTTTGATTGGAGTTACTTCACTAAGCTCGATTTACATACATGATAAAGGATATATGGGATTCGGTATGGCCGAATATGGCACTCCTGTTCTTATTAATTTCTTATTATCTGTATTATAGCAATCTCCTTTATTTTTATTGTGTTCTTTCCTTTAGGGACTAAAGTATATAAAAAAAAATTTTTGACGTAACAGTCAAAATAAAACGTTTTTACAAAATTTTAGTAGGTCATTCGTTTGCATGCAGTTAATAAATAACAACTAATGTTCTAAACACATAGCAGGCTACACGCACACACGGCAGCAAATGCTGCTAGCTACATTTGCCGCCAAATAGCCAGCTACACAATTATTTTGAACGCAGCAGCTAAATAATAAAATATGATTTTAGTGCATTTCAGAGATGTCGCTTTATTATTTTTTAGCGTTTTTTAAAGAAGCAGTTCTGTTTTTGTATTAAATAAATATTTAGATTATTGGGTAAGAGGCTATTAGAAGACTAAAACAATATTTTTTTAAAAGTACGTCGATTTTTCGTTCGACTTGTCTTTAAAATTGAAAATATGTATATTGAACTATTTTTCTTAAATGGAAACGAACTTACTAGGTCCACTGTAATAAAAAAAATACTAAAAACAACAAAATGTTGAAAGCTATACAATTCTATAATCACCCCTATTCTGCGTTTCGATTACGTCTCCGCATTCAGTTTCGTTGCGATCTTAAATTACCAATTTAGAAAAACAGAATCGAAAGAAAAAGAAGACAACAATATTTACAAAATTAGTAGCATCACTGTGGAATGTGGAAATAAAATAGCAAAATAAGCAAGTTTGTTATCACTAATTTGATAAAGAAATTTCAAATTTAATACAAAAAGTTGTATGTTTACATAATTAAAAATAATTTTTTGATAAAGTTTAATAAAAAATATTGTTAAATAAAATAAAAATTAGTTGTTAATGGCAACTAGTTTTTGCGCTGGCATTTTTTGTTGGAGGACCTAGTGCAAGGAGGATTCCTTCAACTTCCTCTTAGAACGCTTGTACTTCTTCCTTTGACCGTTGTTGGTATTCACATGTTATGTTGGAGGACCTAGTGCAAGGAGGATTCCGCAACTTCCTCTCAGAACGCTTGTACTTCTTCCTTTGACCGTTGTTGGTGTCCACATGTAATGTCTGCTTTAGATGCCAGTTGTTGTTTTTGACCCGTAACATATAAAAACCACATCAGATTCGGCTACAAAAATTAACAATTTAAAACAAAAGAAAATTATTTCATAAAATATTTTTTCCCCGAATTTTTTCACTTTCCGCAGGCAATAAAAAGGGGAACACATTTATAATAGGAGAAAAGGAAAAAGTGAGAAAACTCGCATAAAATTTGTGTTTATAATTGGGCTGATAGACAAATTGAAATTATCATGAGAAAAAAGTAAATACATATCGAACTAAATGTTGTCTACACAAAACATTCCTTTGAAATGTTTAAGAGTTATTCTTCGTATATTTTCGCCATCAAAAAATACTTGAAAATACATATGCAGTCACTAAAACTTAAAAAGACTTTTCATCACTAACATTTGATTATTTTAAGTTTTTTTCACAGAATAAGTGGTTTTTAAGCACTTATTAGTTTACATGACTTACAGTCCACCCTAAATACGGGCGTTAGGCACGACGTAATTTAGCGTCTAGTTTTTACGCTGTAATGAGTAACTTAAATAAGAGCGCCAACGTTGTGAAACGAACAGTATTGTTTACTTATCTTATTTGCTAAAAACCACAAAATTAAAATAATTAAGAGAGATAAAATCGCGAAATTGACCTTAAAGTAGCTGTAATGTCATTACTGTTGGAAATACTTTTGTATATACCACAAAAAAAAAAAAAAAAAAAAACAATAACAACACTTCTTTTGCAGCCAACTTCACTTTTTACGCGCAGTCAAAATTGGATTTTTCAATTGTCCAACGTTAGCGTCGCGCTATTTGGGTTGGTCTCATACATTTTGTATGGGCATGAGAATTTTTGACAGTTAAATAACGTCTTACGCTCGTATTTAGGGTGGACTGTTATAGTACTGATATCAATCAACAGTTTACTGTCGCTAAAAAAAATTTAAATTAGTTTAAATTGGCAACAGCGACAATTGTAGTCTAGTAGTCATGTAGCTGAGGTGCCTTCAAAAAATCGCCTTCATATGAACGCGTGTAATTTAGTTTTGACAGATTCTAGTCTGTAGCTCGCTGTGGTCTATGTGTTTAAAGCGCTATAATTAGCTATGCCGAATCTTATATACCCTTCACCATCTATGTAAATCTAGTTTAGTGTAGTAACTCCAAATACAAATTTTGTGGCGACAGAGAATTAAAAAAGAGGGAACAAATTTTAAGGACTACATACATATATAAAATTTTACATAAAAATGCCATCGGCTCTTATTGGGTTAAGCATTTTTTAAAAAAATTTTGTATTCCTTTAAAGAATTCTTCAAAAGCCTTAAAATGAAGCCCATATTGATATTTAAAAAATTTCAGATGCCCGCAACTTGGAAACTATTGGCGAGTGCCAATTTCTTCCAAATGATGTGAAAAAATTTGAGGTAGGCGTGGTGTTTTGCCCGCCGCCTCGAAGGATATGAACCGATCATGCTGATTTTCAACAGCACCTGTTTTAAAACTGCGTCTGATCGATTGGCGTATTTAAATTTTCCCTAGCTGATCTAGTGCCTTGGCAAACTTGATTTCAACCCTTACACGGACGCACACCGCCAAATCGACTGCGCTATGCATAAGAAGTAAGAATATACACTTTATGATTCTGGAAATGAATATTGTAGAAATTACAGACGGAATGACAAAATTTGTTATACCCTTCTTCCACTTTTTGCGGGTGTAAAAAATTTATATTCGGCGCCGTGACATGTGTTTTGGCAAAGGAAAATATTTTAACTTTAATCTTACAAAAAAATGTGAGTTAAAACAAAACTTTTTTTTAAACTTGGCAGTAACTATGGCTCAAAAGGATCTTTTAAACTGATTGCCTGCCAAAAGTGAAATCTTTATTCCACCCGAACTGAATTTCATGTGAACAATTTTTTTCACAACTTGAATATTGCATTTCTAGAAATAAAAAAGTTGTTTACGGGGTATAAAATGCAAATCTAAGCAAAAAATCTTAAGTGAAAAATTTTGGACTGACTCTTTGATTCGGCGTTACGGACCTCCGAAGATTGTATGTATAATATGGCATATATCGAGGCAATTAACCTGTTACCTTGCATCTTGTTAAGAAAAATGTCACTTTGAAATTTTTTTTGCCAATTTTACCCTACTTACTTATTAGATGAAAAATACTTACTTATATATAAATTCCACTATCAAAATCAAAGTGATCAAAACAATAAAAAAATTTCATTTTAAAATCTTAAACAAATATTCGGTGCTTATTAAATGGGCGATTTAAGTGTTAAGGTACGTTAATAGATTTATGTCAATTACTTTCAGGACGATCTGCGTTTTGAACGTGTGTTATAACTAACAAAATAAATAAAAATAATTTTTAAGTACTGATTACTCACTACCTGAGTAATCTTTTCCTTCAAAGTTACTAAATGCAACATCACTAATAGAAAATCAAATTGTCGCCTAAATATTTCTTGCTTTGTATAAAATTTTTAAATTAATAAATATTTATTGGATTGCAAATCGCAAGCAAAACGCGTGAGTTTCAGAACATGTAAAACAAAAGTTTGCGAGTGTCGGAACATGCCTGTTTATTTTTTTACGATTTGTGAACACATTCAGACTTATTAAAACTGCCTTCCAATACGTGTTGGAACAGATTTCTCCTAAGCTGAAGTGCCTCCCCCTGTTGCTCTGGATTCAGTTTTATTTTCCACCAGTTTCTTTTTTACTTTAAATTTCAAGTCCTTCCATACCTTTAATTTTATATTTAAAAAAAAAAATTTAATTGTTATAAGCATTTTAAAAAATTTTAGTGCTAATTCAATTTTAATTACTTTGTGCTAATCTTCCCTGTCACGAACCGCGCGTCCTAAAGGATTACTTTTTTCTGCAATTTCGCTTCAAAAACTTTTGAAGTTTAAGGGTTTCGTGCCCTTTTGGGAACCCTTAGCGTAAGTAGGATTTTTCCATTTCAGAAACTAGAACTTCAAACTAACTGGATGTACTTATTTTCATTTATTCTATTGTGGTCGTTTGAATTTAGTTGCTAGTAATGATGGCGGTAGAGAAAGAATGTATTGAAGAATGAAGGCTTTATTAGTCTTTACTTTCTGTTGCTGTTCTGTTCCGTGCCGTTCTGCTTTTTAAATTATTATAATTAGTTTTTCTGTAGCAACATATCAGCTGTTTATAATAAACAAAGAGCACACAACACACAATGCAACAAAAAATAAACTACAATTACAATGACAAAAATGGTTTGTTTACAGTGTTGCACTCACACTACCAAACAACTTCCAAGTAACTTAACGTTGAATTCTATTTTCTACTGATTCGAATGGAACACAACGTCAAAGTAATAACAAACCACAAATACATATTTTCCATTTAACAGAAATTGATCAGCTGATTCTTCACGGAACGGAAAGTAAAGACTAATTATGCCTTGATGAGGAATACCGATATATTTATAATGTTGATAATAACAACGATGATGCCACATTGTCGTTTTTGTTTCGTTTTCAAACTACAACGCCAACTGGAATATGGCCGATTGTTTCTTTTAATTCATCAGCAGTTGAAGAAGTTAAATAATTAATTAATTAAAGTTAAATAATTGTAATATATTTGCATGAATAGGTAAAAATATTATTTTACTAAGAGATGAAGAAACTAAAAAAACAGCAATGAGTTCGGCTTTTCTGATGGATAGACTCTTTTTCCTTTGAAAGGGCTTATGTTTTTTTAACCGAATTCTCCCTTTAAAGTAGGTTAATGTATATAGTAACGGTTTCATTTGCTTCGGCGCTGCAGCACACAATAAACTCTATGCGTCAATATTTCGTTTTTCTTCCTTACATCAGGAAAACAATCGAGCAAAGCAAAGTCAAAAATTGTCCAATCCTTCTACCGACTCTCTCACTCCCACTAGTTTGTAAGCAAACTGCTCAGCTGCTGCCTGATGCATCTTATTTGCTTTTTCCCACCTCCTTTTCATATTAGCGGTAGCTTATGACCGAACGTGCTGCTTTTGATTTATCCATACCTAACAACAAAAATTAAATAAGAAAAAAAGCTCTATGTTAAAATTAATAATATATATAACCATTAGAAACTTTTACGTCTCTAAAAACTTTAAATCCACAAACTGATTACTTTGTATCTTTTTATATTTATAAACTTTAATATTTTAATAAAAAACAAAAAAATATTAGATTTCAATTGTTCATTAAAAGTAAAGGGAACGAAATCATTCACAATAAGGGAAATTATTCACCCTTATTCTGTTTGGCGTCGTCATCACGAGACGACGTCGTTTTTCTTCATTTTTTGTAAATCGGTATTTCCGTTGTCAATATTGTCATAAATCGATGACTGTCAACATATGTTTGGTATTAACCAAGAACAATTGATGTTTGTAGTCGCCATTTTTTGTGTTTTTTTGTGTCCTGTGCTAAAGAAAATTTAAAAAAATAGAATTAAAAAAAGCCAAGTAAGAAACACAAAATATCATAAGGAAATGTGAAACACTAAAATTATTAACCCCTGTCAATTTGAAAAATTAATGTAAGTCAGAAAAATTCTATTCCTTGCTAGAAAATTTCGCAGAGGCATTATTACAACTTGTCGGACTGATAAATGGATTTGCATATTAAAAGCTTCACTTATTTTTGTATCCATTAAATAATAGCATTAGAAATTTAAAGTTTTATTAATGCAAAGCTCTTTATCAAGCAGCTAAAATCATACCTTTAACTAACGGCAAGTTGCAATAATGGCCCTTTAACTATTTAATTTAATTGTTTTTTTTTAATTTTTATTATATTTTCTTAGAAAACTTAAACTTTCCACAACACTTTCTTAACATAATAGAGAACAAATTGAATCATGTCACAAATATTAGATATGTGTGTTTTACTTATTTATATTATCGATAAACAGTCAACGTCGTCATTAAGCTGTTAGGGAATACCAAATTAGTATTGATGTTGTTTTTAAAATTGACGACGCTAAACAGAATAAGGATGATTATTTACATGTAAAATTGTACACGATTGCAATTTGCGTAAACATTTTAGAAAATATACATCAGGAAGCCAGCCAAGGCGCAACGATATTGGCGTTTGAATGTATCAAGCTAAGCAGATTCGGCTTTGCGAAGAGATACCTAACACATTTTTTGGACCAGATTCCACAACAGATTTGAGGAATGATTGTCGTCAAGGTCCCACAAAGGTGAAATTTATTAAAATAAAATGACGGTCCATATGCGTATAAACTGGCTAACAATCATGTAATCGAAATCTGACATATTTCTAAAATTTTGCAAAACGACAGACACAATATACTCTGTTGGTTAAGAAAAAGCGAATCCCTCGGAAGATATTGGCTCAACTCCCTAGGATGTTAGATACAAAACCTGTAGCCGTAAGTTATATTAAAAGATCACCAAGTCTAGAAATCTTATCAGAGATTGTGTAGAAAATAAGATAACGAAGGCCATTCGAAGAGAGGTATAAAACTGTCTTCTTCTTCTCGCCTTCAAGGCTGCGACAACAAACATTGAAGGGAAGTTAGAGTCGACATGCATGCTTTTGAACCAACATCCTCGAATTTCCCATGTTGTGTTTTTTATCAAGACCGTTACGCTAATCTGGCAACCTTATGTGTCCATTTGAAATAAAATATTCTTAAAGTATTGATTTTAATAGTTACCAGCGGAAGTGCGCACTAGAGAAATTTATAGTAGTCTCTATGCCCAGGAACCTAAATTAAGGTAATGAAGCCATTGTAGCCTTAGTCGCTCTTCCTTACACTGATTGACTAGCATGAACGCAAAAAAAAAAAAACGCTACCCTCTAAATAGGGAAATGCTTGCAGCGAACCAATTGTATTTTTTTATTCGCAGTATTCAGTTGAGGTCCCTGGGCGTAAGATTTCAAATTTGTGAGCTTAGAACGTAGAAGCTCCTCAGTAATAAATAGCAAACCAGCAATTAACGCATGGACAAGCTGTTTTTCCTTTAACTGTTTCCTTACAGTTTAAGTTACACTTTTTATAATAGACAACTTAGAGTATTTATTATCAGCTAATAAAAATGTACTGTTGCGAATGATTAAAATGAGTGAAAACAACCATTAGTACAACACAAAGTTAAAGCGGTCTATCCATGATCAAAATATTCGTCCATCATTAGGTAGTAATTATGAAAACGTATTAGTATCACCATCGTCTGTGATGAGTGAGAAAACAAAAAAATTTAGATTTTTGGCCTGAATGTCTGGCTGACTTCTGAAATGTATTCATACAAAGTTTGTATACACTTTTGCTGAGGTATTTAGATCTTGTACATATACAAAGTTGCGAAACAAAGCATCAATTTAGAAGCTGATGCACTAGTTGCTTGGGTGCAACGTTTCTAATATTTGTCTGTGACATTTTTAATGGTATTTATTGTAAACATTTAGTACCACGGCATTATGAAACAATACATTGCTAGAACACAAAGCAACTGCCGTTTTGGAAGTCAGCCTCAAACTTTGATGTATGTATGCTGTTTGTTTTTCAAACACGTTGTCTAAAATATCGGAAAAAACAGATATCTTGGAATTTATCGAAGTTTACCAGCCATTGCATGCAATTGGGCTTCTGCAGTCATTGTAGTAAGCACGTTGACTACCAAAAATAAAAATAGGTTTTTTTTTGTTTAATACGTATGCAGAATTTAACAATACAACACGTAGCCTCTTTCGTCGGTACCTCTACATAGCAGATTCGCGGGCGAAGTAATAAATAAAATGTGACATTCTCTCACCACCTGTCTTTTCTTTCCTAAAGAACGTAGAACGGTTGCGCTAATTAAATAGGCATTGTTGCCTTAAGTGCTACTTCTTGTTAAAAAAAAAGTAATCTAAAACAACAATAAGCAATTTTATTAGAAATTTTTATTCAAAATTTATTTTAAAAAAAAAGTAAAACAGTGCCACGGACAAATTTTAAGAAAGAGTTTAAAAGAAAAAACAGTTTTTACAACTCTTTTATAGGTACATAAAATTTTTTCCCGCTACATTTTTATTTTATTGTTTTGTAAAGGTGTGTTTACATTATGTGTATAAGTCATATTGAATGTCAGTTTTTCCATATGTAAATCAACACACATAGTGTAAACCTCATGAAACATAACCGGGGTGCCATAGAATCCAAGTCGGTTTTGCTTTTGATTGGAGTTGAAATCCAATATTGGATTCATTTGGTGTCATGAAAACGTCTTTGTTTTTCCTTTTTCGAACAACCATAAAACCAATAATCGAATCAGCTGTTTTGCGTAGTTATGTTTATATTTTTAATGTAATTTTTTTATTATAAAATTTTTTAGTAAATTGTAGTTCTTCTGCTAAAATATTGTGTAAATAGTTTTTTTTTTCAATAAAAAGATTTGTAAAGTAAATAATAAACTAAGATACATAATAAAACAGAAAATGTTTTCCGCCGTCGCAGTTTTTTTATTGGAAGAATAAAACACAGAAAAGTTGACAAGACAAATTTTAAGGGATTGCAGCAATCAACGTGAAGTTTCGGAGACTGCGGAAGTAAATTTGTTTGTCGTAACACATATATAAATATACTATGTATAAAATTATCTTGCAGTTTTCAAGCATATTATAGGTAAATAAAGAGGCTTCTCTTGATGCACTTAACACCAATGAAGGGCAACTTTCACAATCCAAGATTCCACCATTGCTTTAGTTAGCCGCTTCGCTACGGTTTCTAGCTGAATGAGCCTATCAGCAATCCGTTGGAAAAGATTCCAGTATAAATTTGTATTTGTAAAAAAGTATCATAAGGGCTCTTAAGCGAACCATTTGTCCACAATGGGTGAAGCTTGAAATGTGCTACAACGGGAAATGCAAATCAAAACACTATTTCTATAGTACGTACAGAATCCCGTCAATAATTGGTTGCATTGATGGGACTTATTTACATATGTGAAGATAATTAAACCCAATATTGACGAGCATTTATACTTCAATCGAAAAGGGTACTTCATTATGAATTCCATGATTGTAAGTATATATAAATAAAAATTTGCAATTTTTAATATAATTTAAATATCGCACCTGTTTAGCTAAAGGGCGGCAACTCAAAATTTTCAATTTTTCAGTAGAGGCAAAAAACTATTTATGATAATATGAAAGGAATATTAGAAAAAATTATGCCCTCGTAAAAATAAAATGTTAACTTTAATATAAAACTCGGTTTTAAATTGTTCTGTTAAGTATTTACAGAAAAATAACAAATTTTCGAGTTACTCCCGTCTTCTTGAAAAAAAGTAGTGACATTATTTCGACTTGTGCCAGTTTAACTGAAAATATCGGCGGTGATTAATAACACAATCATAAAATCCAAAATATTAATTTTTTTTTGTTGCTATAAGAAAATTTTTATTTTGATAATAATAGAAACATAAATCAGCAGTGAGATTTATTCAATTTAGTTATCTATTAGGTATTTATAATACGTATTGTAGTAATTCTTTGGAATAATGTTCTTTTTAACTATGTCGCTTATATCTCGTTTTTTAATATCTGATAAAGGAAACATATCCATATACACAGCAAGTTATCTGAAATAAATATAAATTTAAAATGTTTTAAAGACTAAGGATATATGTACTAAGAAATAAATATTTACTTGTGACTATTCCAATTCGTAGTAGTTTTTAAAATGTTTTTTTCTACAAACACTTTAATGAAGTCTGTGTTCTTATACAAAGTTTTGTAATAAATTATTAAATATCTTAATTAATATCATAATTTTACCTTGGTTCATTTCACTACGACAACTCCAAATACTGTTATCCTGTTTGTTACTTTTATAAAATGAATAAGGCCACAATTCGAAATAACTCCCTTTAGTTGAAAAAACTTCGATCAAAATTGCTAAAACATGTAAGTACAACTAAAAATATATCGGTTTTGTTGATACAAAACTAAGTACTCGGAAACATGGTGACCGACATAACGGTTTTTTTTTAAAGAAAGAGTAGACACAAGAATGGGAAAAATTTACAGTTGATCATTATATAGCTCTTTTTAACAAAAAGTGAAAAATTGAACATTTTGAGTTGCCGCCCTTTAGCTGAACAGGTGCGGTATATTATAATTAAGATTTGTGATGGCGATATGAAAATTCGGGCGGTGGATGCACAGTATCCCGGCTCCAGCCATGGCGCTTTCACTTGGAATAAAGGCAGCAAGGACGGTATTTTCTTAGACAGTATGATTTAGGTGTACCTTTTTCCGACCATTAACATCTTTTTGGGGGATGACCAGCACTATTTAGTGATTCGGTTAACTGTTGCCAAAGGGAATCAGCAGTTGGTTTTTCTCGATTGGTGAAGCCATTAGCCAAATCTGGATACTTTTCTATAGATTCTAGGATAATAGTTTTGCGTTCTATTCTCATGTTTACGCGTTTTTCAATAAATTATTAAATTATACATATTTTGTCTAAAAAAATATTAAATTTACTTACATAATTTTATACAAAAATAATAAAAAAAAACATTAAAAGCACGCAAAATAATTCTGTTAGCAATCAGCTGCTTGTTTTATTTCCAATACAAAAACCGATAACATTGCTTTCTGTAACACCTAAAACAGACAATCACCCCTATTCTGCGTTTCGATTAGAAATGAAATTTTTCTTCGTCTGACAATTTTGGTATTCTGCGTTTCGATTCCGCTCAGTTTCTTTCGATTGTATGTATTCTGCAGTACGATCGGAGCTCCGTTTTTGTTTTTTTTTTTTTGTAATAAGCTTTTTACACTGACTTACATCTCGGCGAAACGCATGGAAGATGTAGAAAATGTGAAACATTCGTTTACATTGATAACATCTACCATCAACTCAGCTGTCAAAAACATGTAATTAAACGACGCATATTTTTGAGTAGTAAAAATAAGATTAAAAAAAAAATGATTTCGAGGACATATTCACCCCTATTCTGCGTTTCGATTAAGTTTCCGCATTCAGTTCCGTTGCGATCGTAAATTGGTACCCTGAAGAAAAACTGAATCGAAAGAAAAAGAAGACAACAATGTGTACAAAATTAACAGCATCACTGTGGAATTGAAATAGCAAAATAAGAAAGTTTATCATTTTCATAAACTAATGTAAATTTAATACAAAAAGTTGTATGTTTATATACTTAAAAATAATTTCTTGATGAAGTTTAATAAAAAAAATGTTAAATAAAATAAAAACAAAATAAAAATTAGTTGTTCATTGCAACTAATTTTTGAGCTGACATTTTTTGTTGGAGGAGCTAATGCATTGAGGATTCCTCCAACTTCCTCTCAGAACGCTGCTACTTCCTTTGATTGCTGGTGGTATCCACATGTAATGTCTGCTTTAGATGCCATTAAACCTGCCTGTTGTTGTTTTCGACCCGTAATACATAAAAAACACATCAGATTCGGGTACAAAAATTAACAATTGAAAACAAAAAAAAATTATTTAATTAAATGAATAAATTAGTTAAAAATAATTTTAAGTGTTTTTTAAACCGTTTCTAAACATTTTATCTCATTTTCTCAATTTTTCACTTTCTAACTAAAAAACACAAATAAAGAAAACCCCCCCGGTTAACAAAACACAAATAAAGAAAACCCCTCCGTTAAAAAAAAAAAAAAAAACAACTGAGAAAAACGGAGCTCCGATCGTAATACAGAAGACATACAATCGAAAGAAACTTAGCGGAATCGAAACCCAGAATACTAAAGTTGTCAGTCGGAGAAAATTTCAATTCGAATCGAAACGCAGAATAGGGTTGATTAATAATTGGTTTGTGACAAACAAACTCAATTATTAATGCGATGGATTGATGTAATGAAAACAGGATGGAGAAGATAAAGAAAAGTTATTAGTGGACAAAAGACTGTGTTTAGGTCACAGTACACTGGATTATGAATTCAATAAATACTTCTATTTTTAAAAGCCGCTATGTAACATTTTAAGGAAAGGTGTCCAAAATAATTAAAAAAATATAAAATAAAAGCACTTTTTTTTGTTATTTGATTTTTAATTCACCGTTTTATTTAATTAAAAATTAAAAATTTTTTCCACGCTCAAGATCACCAAATAATAAATATTTCTTTTATTGTTTTTTTTTTCAATACATAATTTATTTATATTTAAATTTATAAATAAAAACATTACACTGGATTATGAACATTTATTTCAAAAAATACTTATGTATATTTTTACAAGTCACTATGTTACATTTTGGAGAGAGATGTGCAAAAAAATATAAAATAAACACACTTTTATGTTATTTGATTTTTAATTTACCGGTTTATTTAATTAAAAATTACAAATTTTTCCAAGCTCAAGATGACCAAATAATAAATATTTTTATTTTATCGTTTTTTTTTAAATACATAATTTATTTATATTTAATTTATAAATAAAAACTTACATATGTGTTCTGTATTAATTTATATTTTCAACGCCATTTTATATGTGATGCCACCAGATTATCGAAATTATTGTAATTTTTCTAGTGATGACATAAAAATTGTCAAAAGATGTAAGGTAGAAAATGAGATAAATGTTCAGAAACGGTTTAAAAAACACCTAAAATTATTTTTAACTAATTTATTCAATTAAATTAATTTTCTTTTTGTTTTACATTGTTAATTTTTGTACCCGAATCTGATGTTTTTTTTTTGTATTACGGGTGAAAAACAACAACACCAAAGCAGTATGAAAAACTGGCAGATGTAATGGCATCTAAAGCAAACATTAGTTGTGGATACCACCAGCGATCAAAGAAAGAAGTAGCAGCGTTCTGAGAGGAAGTTTCAGGAATCCTCAATGCACTAGGGCCTCCAACAAAAAATGCCATGAACTAATTTTTTTTTTTTTTTTATATTTTTTTATTTTACTTCATAATTTATTTATTATACTTTATCAAGAATTTATTTTTAATTGTGTATTCATACAACTTTTTGTATTAAATTTTACATTTGTTTATGAAAATGAAAAAATTGCTTATTTTGCTATTATATTTCCACATTCCACAGTGATACATTCAGTTCCGTTGCGATCGTAAATTGGTATTCTGAAGAAAAACGGAATCGAAAGAAAAAGAAGACACCAATGTGTACAAAATTAATAGCATCACTGCGGAAATAGCAAAGCAAGCAAGTTTACCATTTTCATAAACAAATGTAAAATTTAATACAAAAAGTTGTATACAGTGAATCAATCAAGTTCTTGCTTGGGAGCAATTTTAGCGTTGACTTTTTTTGCACTGATTCCTGGGAAATCTTTGTCTTTTCACATTCACCTTCCCTAAAAGCAATAAAAATTTAATTTTTAAACTATTTTATTATATAAATAGCAGGAAAATTCACACTGACATGTTTAATTTCTTCTTCTTCTTTAGTTACTTCTATTTGTCTTTGTTTTGTATCGTAGCACAATGTTTATTTGTTTTCGATAGTAAATTACCAATCGAGTGCAACTACGAGTAAATGTGTTTCGATAACGACTGCCGTGATCCACGTTAACATTTCGATCACGAAGTATTCGTTATCGAATGCGGTGATTTGCCCCCTGAATGCGGAGACTTAAACGCAAAATAGGGGTGATTAAATTTCTCCTTAAAATGACAAACTTGCTTATTTTGCTATTTCATTTCCACATTCTACAGTGATGCTATTAATTTTGTAAACATTGTTGTCTTCTTTTTTTTTCGATTCTGTTTTTCGTCAGAATAATTTTCGATAGCAACGGAACTGAATGCGGAGACTTAATCGGAACAAAGAATAGGTAGGGGTGATCTTAAATTTCCCCCTTTTTATTAAACGCGGAAGGTGAAAAAAATTCGGCGCAAAAATGTAGGCATTATGAATTAAGCAAGCAAAATTAAATGTAAAAACCAAGAAAAATCCGCTCCTCCCTCCCTTCAAATTACATCGATGACATTTTTTGTTTTGTTCCCAAGGAAATCAAAATTGGAGAAATCTTTTTTAGAGAAAAATTGTTTCCGTGAGAATATTCATGATTGGGCTGAATGGCTCCCTTCAAATTGTGGAGATACTATTTTATATTTTTCTTGGTTCCATGGAATTTAAAAGTAAAAAATGTTGAGAGGAAAAATCACTTACGTTAAAAAATTTTTTGTTTATAAGAAAAATTTTTACGTACATTATTTACGATTGCAATCAAAAAACATTTCGAGGAATATATTCCTGACAGGGGTGATTATGAATTAACTAAGAGAAATTTAATGTAAATAGGAAAAAAAATAGATCCCCTTCAAGTTATCGAAATGCCACTTTTTTAATTTTTTTGTTACCACAGAATTAATAATTGGCGAAATCTTTTCTCGCAAAAAATGTTTTCCGTGAGAATATTAGTGATGGAGCTGAATAAAAAGATGACCAAGTTCGTAAAGAAAATGTGAAAAAAAAAAACTCGCACGGTTTTTTTGTTTACAATTGGGCTGAATATATTTCTATTAACATTAGATCTTCCACCAACAGTAGCAAAACTATTACATTAACAAGGATTTTTGTTGAAACAAATCACATGTATATATGTACTGGAATGATCGAATCAACTCTTAACAATCGAATTTAAGTCGAAAATCGTCAAGAACATGCTTAAATATTTTTAGCGTTATGCGATTTGTAAAAAGCGTGTTTTTTGTCAAAACATAGACGAAAACCACTAAAAAAAAGCTCCTTCTCGAATGAAAGTCATTTAGAACATAATAAATTTCCTCACCCGCATAGTAAGGACCAAGTCAGGCTGTTAAAAAATTCAGGTTCCATATTTTCAATAGAACACATACATAAGAAATGATGATTTTGAAAAGGCGAAATAAAAATTAAGCAAACTGAAATTTGCTAAGTATTGGGATCTTCTGAGTTTTACTTTAGCTTTTTAGTTTTCCTATTTCTTTTTATTTGGTTAGAAAACGATTAGATTAAAATGGTTTCATTTTTATTTCAGTTTTCAATAGACGGTCAACGACGTTGTCAAACTGCAAGGGAATACCAAATTGTTTTTGAATCAAAATTGACGTTGCGGCACGAAATGGATACTGTAAAGTAAGCTTATCATCGCATACAATATGTAGCGAATCGCAATTTCTAAGTAAATGTAATAGAGTTATAACATAAATTTATTGTCAACAATTATTTTTGACTACCATTTATTTTGTCTGTCCTAAAAATACAAATATATGTAAATTCAATATACACAATCCACGTACATTAATCAATTGACATTTGTTTACTTTTCCGTAAAATATTTTTTGCTGCTTAAATGACTTCTTTTTCTGCTTTGTTGCGGTAAAAAATTAAAATTGATGTGTGTCAAAGAAATTGCTCAAATTTTTGCATAGCCAAAGGCTTAATTACTTTCATGTTTCGACAAACGCATATTGCGTAAAATTGGCGATTAAAATTTCAAATTATAAAATAGATGTTCGTAAATCGCAATCGCTGGAAACCTGACGGCTTCAAACCGCAAGTATTAATATGGTAAAAATAATTTAAATAAAGAAATATTTAAAGTCGTAAATTTTCACTAACAAGTCCAAAAGAAGTTTGCGATTTAAAAACGCGAACTTGTCACAACCTGATCAAAATTAAACCGTCTTGGAATTGAAGAAGAAAATAAATTTAAAAATGTTTAAAAAATCAGATTCTCAGTTAATTATTTAAAAACAATGCAATGATTTAAGTAAATTTTGTTAAACAAAACAAAAAAAAAAAAAAAAAATTAATCTAGATTTTTTTTTATTACATATTTAAGCGCTAACATATGGACATTATTTTAAGCATAGTAGATTTTCGATATGCCCACCCACTATATTTCAAATTTGTATTTATTATACAAGCGGAAAAAGGGTATTATCAGACATGCAACAGAACAAAATTCCGTTCGGAAGTGGAATTGATTCCGTATTTTGCTTCTATAGAAAACGTAAAACGAAAAAAATTTTCGGAATGAAATCACTTTCAGTTTGCCATGTGGAATTGTTATTTTGAGCATTTTGTTAACAGAAAAACGATTCAAAACTTTTTTTCATAGGTAAGGCTATTCTTTATCTTGCTATTGATCCAAAATAAATTTATTTTTATATGATGTTAATCCTTTATAAAAAACAAAAAACAAAAAAAAAACAAAAAATAAAATAAACGGTTTTTGTTTAAAAGATATTGCCGTACTTTTATTCTTTTTAAAAAAAAATCCGTAGTAACAGCACACAAGCAATATTCCTTCTATTTTCTTTTGCCGTTGCAATTATAGATATTCCGGGCATGTTCGATATTTTTTATTTTAACTTTTTTTTTTTTTAGCAATTTGCACTAAAACACAAATATTTCCTGAATTTTTATCGTTTTTTTAATTCCGCTGTTTTTTGTTGTGCTACATTCGATGTTATGTTGCCATATTTTGAACAAGCATAAGTGATTTTGAACTTTCTTCGGTTTACTAAAACCATTTCGATCGGTATAGTAAATTCGGAATCATTCCAATTCCGAACGGAATTCGTGACATGCCTGTATATCTAAGTTTGTTATTCCGTTTGTAATTTCTACGATATCCATTTCCGACGAAATTACAAACGGAATGACAAATAATAAATACATAAAAATCGATAGGGTTTATTTTTCATTGCGGTTTATATTTAAAATTTTGTCTCTTAACCAGAATCCACCTCCTTAGTACCAGTTTAAACAAAAATAAAAACAGTTAATAAAAAAAGAGTAATCGATACCAACCTTTTGCTTCTATGGACCTTATCTAAATCCGCATCTTCTACAAAGATAAAAAAACTAATTACACAAACATATTAAAAATTCTTCTTAATGAATAAATATTTGAATTATTTTTCAGCAGGACCTATTTAAAATCGGATTCCGCTGTTGTGGTTTTAATGTGAAATAATGTCACATAATCAGAATCCCTTTCCGATTATATAAATGTATAATAGCAATTAAATAAAACCAACCTTATTCGCTTTAAATGGGTTTATGTTTTTCCTGGTCGTTATATTAATCCAACATCTGCAAGGATAAAATACAGAAATATTTTAAAACTCATTTCCAACATGTTAATAAATTAAGTTAATATTAAATAATTAAAGTAATCAGCAGGACCTATTATAAATCGGGTTGCGTTGTTGCGGTTTTAATGTGAAATCATGACACATATAATCAGAATCCCTTTCTCATCAGTTTAAATTTTAAACAAAATATTTGAAAAAATAATTAATTTAAACTTACCCTTCATAAGCCAGAGCGTTTGATATTGAATACTTTTTCTTTTCCCCTTTAAACACTGCAAAGATAAAACAAAATTATTATTACAAAATATGTACACATTTTACTAGTTCACATTGTGATTTACTTAAATGTTAAATTAAAATACTGAACGCCTTTAATTTAAAGAATGTTGAGACATCTACTTTCAAACTTCGGCCATGGGTTATAGGCACGATGTTAGCGAAAAGCCTACATTAATCTTGCACTAATATTTCTATTGCAACCATGTATTAGGTGTACAACTAAATAATAAAGTTAGTGCTAACAAATAATACAATACATGTGTGTGCTTAGTTTAGGTCTTGTCCTTCACCTGCAATGTTTGTTTGTGCAATTTTTATTAATTCTCTTTTTATGCCCTTCTACACAAAAAGTGGGAAAAGGGTATGTCCTACTTTGTCATTCCGTTTGTTATTTTTACAATATCCATTTCCGACCCCAGGAAGTGGGTAGAGAGTGGGGGGTGGGTAGAGAATTAAAAAATAAGAAAAAAAAAATCATATAAAAGAATTGGCGCTCGCCCATATTTCAGAGTTATGGGACTGATCTTTTTATAGAAAAGTACGATTGTGGATAATATTTTTAAAGATATCAATATGGGTATCATTTAAAAGCTTTTGAAGAGATCTTTCAGGAAATGCTGATATTTTTAAGATATGCTTAAACCCATTAAGAGCATGTGAAATTTTTATGTATAATTTTAAGTACTTATTTTTTTATTCTCAGTTATCCCATTTTTTTTTTTTCATTGGAGTTACTAAACTAGATAAACATACATAGTGAAGGATATAGAAGATTCAAGAACAGGGTAACAATTGTTCCAGAGCATGGACAGCCAAAATGCTCAATAAACAAATTAAACTAAATTCCATCAATTTTAGATAAATTTTTAGTAGTATAACCACCAAATAAATAATTTCAATTCTACGAAATATTTTTTTAGCAAAATTTTGCGCATCCAGTTTGGCAATGAAAGGTTAGTGAAGTTATAATTACTCTGTTAATACTAAAATATGTAACAGAAAATAAAACTTACCCAAGATAATTGAGGTCCCGTGGGAATCTTATCCATTTATCTGCTTATGGTGGCATTAACTTCAACTAAAATAAAAAGAAGCAAATAAATACTTGCAAATTCTCCAATATTAAAAAAAAATTAAAGTTTAAAAAATAGATTATTCAGCAAGACCAATCTTCGTTCGCATTCAACATGAAAAGTTTCCAAACTTTCAGATAGGGGCGAAAGTTATTGTTCATCATGAAATAATAAGTGCAATATTTTTAATTAAATGAATTTAAGTTTTTCTTACCTTAAAAATATTGTTTGCCTTGTGTGTAAATTTGGTAGCTGTGCCATCCTCAAGTTTTTTTGTTGTTTTAACTGAAAAAAAAAAAAACAATACTCTAATTAAAAAAATAGTTTCTTATGTTTTCTTAAAAACAATAGTTTTAGAACTAAAATATTTCAGTAAGACCAATCTTCGCATTCAACATGAGAAGTTTCCAAACTTTCAGATAGGGGCGAAAGTTATTGTTCATCATGAATTAATAAGTTTAATATTAGTAAGAAAAACTTTAATTAAATGAATTAAATTAATTGAAGTTTTTCTTACTTTACTTAAATTGTAACAAAAACAGTAAATAAAAAATGTGTAATTGATACCAACCTTTTACTTTAAGTCATCTGTGGACCTTATTTAAATCCGCATCTGCAAGGATAAAACAACTAATTATAAACATATTTAACAATAGTTTTTATGAATAAATATTTAATTTATTGTTCAGCAGGACCTATTATAAATCGGGTTGCGTTGTTGCGGTTTTAATGTGAAATCATGACACATAATCAGAATCCCTTTCTCATCAGTTAAAATAAAATTGAAAAAGAGTATAATAGCAATTTAATAAAACCAACCTTGTTCTCTTTAAATGGGTTGTCTTTCCTGGTCGTTATATTAATCCAACATCTGCAAAGATAAAATACAGAAATATTTTAAAACTCATTTCAAACATGTTAATAAATTAAGTAAATATTAAATAATTAAAGTAATCAGCAGGACCTATTATAAATATCGGGTTGCGTTGTTGCGGTTTTAATGTGAAATCATGACACATATAATCAGAATCCCTTTCTCATCAGTTTAAATTTTAAACAAAATATTTGAAAAAATTTTTTATTTAAACTTACCCTTCATAAGCCAGAAGAAAGACATTATGCGTTTGATATGGAATACTTTTTCCCCTTTAAACACTGCAAAGATAAAACAAAATTATTACTACATCATATGTACACATTTTACTAATTTACATTGTGATTTACTTAAATGTAAAATTAAAAATCTTAACACCTTTAATTTATTTATTTATTTGCCTCCAAGGGCAAAAACACATGTATTTATAGTGTAATTTATCATCTTACAAGATACAATTATTTATTATTACCTAATATTAATAATCATAAAATAATAAAAAACTATCAAAAAGGCTCCCCAGCCAAACAAATATTACAGTAAGGAATAATAAGGAAATCGAGAATATCCTTGAATGCCAGAGACATTATACATGCGCAGAAAACCAATTAAAAAGCATTCTTTTATATACTGGAATAGAATACGAAAATAACCTAAGGGCAGACGGCAGAGTATTCCAAATGCGGCTTACTCTAATTATTAATGAACGTTCAAAAATAGAGAGAAATATTCGAGGTATATGAATTTGTATATTGCGAGTAGAATTTAAAAAACGAAATGAATTTAGAAGAGGAATGCGATGCCTTAATTTTATTACTTTATTAAATTAGAGTAATAATCGCAAAGCAATATAATCATGAAATTTACAACATAAAAATTGTGGAACAAGTTCATTAACACGATCATGCTCAAATGCACGAATGTTGAATATATAACGCACAATTCTCCTGACGATTCTTTTAAGATAATCAATGTTAATAGTTAGTGATCCAGAAAAAACTTCTAAGCAATAGTTAATTTTAGACATAAGTAAAGCATGGGACAACCGAATTCTTATATATTTAGGCATGTAAGGCCGTAAGGCATACAATCTCCTTAGAGTGAACGTAATTTGACTAGATATAGCATTTATATGACTTTCAAAATTGAGTCCTGAATCAACAATGACACCAAGACATTTCAGTGAACTATCATAAGAAATTGGACTATGTCCCACATAAATCATAGGGTAAGTAACATGCATCCAATTTAAAATAGAATTTAGATAAATATTAATAACATTAAACATAGTGGCTGGGCTGTTTGAGGATTAAAATTGTAGACTAGAAAAATATCATGAGCAAAAATATAAGAAGTACAGGAATACAGTCATTTAAATATATAATAAACAGTATTGGACCGAGTACGGATCCTTGCGGGACACCTGAGCTAACCACACTAATACTTCAATTAAGTCCTCTTATTGACACATATTGTGATCGATCACTTAAGTATGAATATATTAATTGACAAGCAGATTTAATTTAAATAATGTTGAGACACCTACTTTCAAACTTCGGCCATGGGTTATAGGCACGATGTTAGCGAAAAGCCTACATTAATCTTGCACTAATATTTCAATTGCAACCATGTATTAGGTGTACAACTATACAATAAAGTTAGTGCAAACAAATAATACATATGTGTGTGTGTTTAGTTTAAGCCTTGTCCTACACATGCAATATTTGTTCGTGCAATTTTTATTAACTCTCTTTTTAAATCTGTGTCCATACAATAAAATTTTGTTTCTTAAATTTTGTTGCTTAACATTACGAATGACGAAATAAAAGAGAAATGCAATTGTGTAATCCACCTTCCATTTGCCTTTTCTTTCTCCATTAAACTCAAGAAAGGCTTAGGCATTGTTCCAAAGCTAAAATGCTCAATACAACAATTTAACTAACATCCATAAATTTTGAATAAAATCAAGACAAATTTAGTATTTTTAGTATTATAACCACCAAATAAATAATAACAATTCGGCTTTAATGCACCAATTGTCGTGAGCATCCAGTTAAGCAACGAATGGTTAGTGAAGTTTTATTCTAATTATCATAATTATAAAAAATGTAGCAGAAAATAAAACTTACCCAAGAAATTGAGGTCACGTGGGAATCTTAACCAATTATCTGTTTATGGTGGCAGGTGGCATTAACTTCAACTAAAATAAAAAGAAGCAAAAAAATACATGTAAATTCTCCAATATTAAAAAAATTAAAGTTTAAAAAATAGATTATTCAGCAAGACCAATCTTCGTTCGCATTCAACATGAGAAGTTTCCAAACTTTCAGATAGGGGCGAAAGCTATTGTTCATCATGAAATATTAAGTAAAATATTTTTAATTAAATGAATTTAAGTTTTTCTTACCTTAAAAATATTGTTTGCCTTGTGTTGGTAGCTGTGCCACCTCAAGTTTTTTGTTGTTTTAACTAAAAAAAAATAACAATACTCTAATTAAAAAAATAGTTTCTTATATTTTCTTTAAAAAATAGTTTTAGAACTAAAATATTTCAGTAAGACCAATCTTCGCATTCAACATGAGAAGTTTTCAAACTTTCAGATAGGGGCGAAAGTTTATTGTTCATCATGTGAAAAAAATAAAAAATAAAAAATAAGTGAATGAAGTGTTTCTTACCTTAAAAAATATTTTGCCTTGTGTGTCCATTTAGAAGATTTGACCACATCATAACTACAATTTTTTTAACCTAAAAATTAAAACACTCATTAAAATCTAGTCGCATTCAGTCTCATTTTTTGTTAAAAATTGCTTTTTAGATTATTCAGGAAGACCAATCAATCCTCGCATTCAACATGAGAAGTTTCTAAACTTTCAGATAGGGGCGAAAGTTTGTTATTCATCAAATGATGCAATTAATTCTTACTTAAATTAATTAACATTTTCTTACCTTTTCTCCGGTATGTGTCCATTTGCCTGCTTTCTTCACTTCAATGCGAGTTTAAAACTAAAATATAAAAATTAAACACTATTAAAAAACTAGTCCCACAACTTTTGCTGCAAGAGTATTTGAATCTCATATTCAGTTATAGATAACGTATTTACGCTTCGTCATGGTTTTTTTCGGTAGAACGAAAGTTAGTGAAATTGTTATCATTAATAATCGTTATTTGAAAGGATGGAATTTTATTATATCTTACCTAAAAACAAATCCACCTTGTATTTTAATTTACCAGCGTCGCATGAATAATTTTAACTAAAAAAAAAATAGAATAAAATATTTTTATTAAAGAAGTCGCCTAATTCAAAAATATGCATAAATTTAAAAAATATTTTCTTCAGTAAGACGATCAACACGAGAAGTTTCCAAACCTTCAGATAGGGGCGAAAGTTTGTTTTTTCATCATGTGAGACCGTTTGATTCTTACTAAAATTATTTAGTTTTTCCTTACCTTGGAGATATTCTTGCACGTGTGTCCATTTGCCTGCGTCTCTCACATCATTATGAGTTTAAACCTAAAAAATTAAAATTATTATAAAAATCTAGTTTTAAAACTTTTTTGCAAAGAAGTTGAATTTAATATTCAGTTATAGACAACGTATTTACGCATCGTCATTGTTTTTTCGGTAGAACGAAAGTTAGTGAAGTTGTAATCATCATTCATAATCGTTTAAAAAAAAAACCTTTTAACAGAAAATAAAACTTACCCAAGAAAATGAAAGCACGTAAGAATCTTAGCCAGTTATTTGTTTATGGGGTGTCATTAACTTCAACTGAAATAAAAAGAAACATTAAAAAATTAATAGCTTTAAAAATATATTTTTTTTAGTAAAATCAATCTTTGTTTTTCTTTTATTTTTTATTTTTTTTTTTCTTACCTAAAAATATTCATTCCGTCAGTCAGCATCTCATATAAAATATTGTAACGCATCCAGATATTTTCGTAGAAAATGAGATTATCGTTTTAAGTCAACTTTTTCATTTAGCTTTTGAATTAAAAAAAAAAATTAAAAGTATTCAGAGTAACAATAAAACAAAAAATATTAACAAAAACTTACCGTTAAAAATTCAGATAGAAACTAAAATAAAGAAACTGTTCTAAAGTAATTAAAAAAATATAAAAAAAGGCTCCGGACATGGATTTTGTTATTTTCGTAATGTAATTTTAAAACATAATTTTAGTTATAAAATAGTGTTTCTTGTATTTTTTTGTTTTCTTTTTTTATATATAAAATGTACATATTTAAATTAATATTTAAGACAACTATATAAAAATAATAGTTTAAGCTTTTTGCTAAAGTACAAAAATAATAAAAAGCCTTAAAACTAATAAATACCAAGAGAAATAAGGTTTCTACTTGCAAACTAAAAATAGATATATAAAGAATTATTGAACTTTATATAAAATGCATTGTTTTTTTGTGTGAAAGAAGTATTTATAACATTAAACTTATTAAAATTTCTAAGACTTAGTTAGTTTTCTTATTCATCTTTGCCCTTATCTTTATTCTTTTTCTTCTTCTTTTTCTTTTCTCTTTTTACTCCTTCAGGCTCAACTTCATCAGCAGCCACCACAATTTCCTCATTAACCAAAGTTGCATCAGGTGCTTCTTTATCACTCTTGTGTTTCTTTTTCTTCTTTTCCGACTTTTCTGTGACGGCAGTAGCCTCTTCTACTGTTGTAACAGCTGATGTACCATCCTGACTAGAGCTACTTAATTTGCGCTAAAAACGTAAAGTTAATAAAGTTTTAATTTTATGCCACAGAAGTTATTTTTTAGATTGAGAAATGCCGAGAAATAATACCTTTCTAGCCTCGTCCACGGCATTACCATTAGTGCTAGATTGTGGTGCTACAGCTGCTGCTGGTTTTTTGGCATTATAATCAACAAAACCAGTTAACCATTCTTTGGGTGTGTTTTCATTGGGCCGGCCATATTTATCTAATTTGCCAGCGGCAATTAGGGCTTTCTTGGCGGATGCTTTTGGACCCAAACCCCATTTTCTTGGATATGTGTCTCTTTCCATTATTACACGTTTAATCTTAGCGACTACACCATGATCACATGATGCCATAGTTGCAGTCGTCATTTGGGCAATAGCGAGACAAATCGCTTCACCTTTTGTCGTACAAATAACAATTTCTTGATCCATTTCAATGCCATCTTCATAGCGTAAAACACCAGTCAACATAATTTTGGCACCGTAACAAATAGCATTGACCTAAAGAAGCAAAAGCAATAATCAAAATCAAATGGCATGGTTTTCCATCAGTCAACAAAAACAAAAACCATAATCTGTGACATAATCAGGGATCACCTAGCGAACGCCTGCATAACCCAAACTCAAAATGAATGAGATTTTTTCACATGTATTTACAGTGTATAATAGTTTACTTTAAAAGTCTTCCTATAATATCCATATTACCCCATGCCGCCACAAAATAAAGCGGCGATTTTAGCAGTTAAAAAAATGGCACAAAAAATTATAAAAATATTTCAACATTGTAGAATGTCCGTCGAACCGTTTTGGAGAAAAGTAGCTTCATCCAGAGCGGACACCCAAAATTGTTGCTGATTTTTCTTAATGGAAACTATGATACACTTACCGAATTTAACTATACATTAGGAAAGTGTAAATAATCATAATATGGATATTTTAGAAATTTCAAACGAAATGTCAAACTGAGATATATACCCTTTTCCACCTATGGTGAATGCTATATGCAAGTTCTAGAACATGAAAGAAAAAGCTAGATAAACGACAACAACTCAGTCTAAAGATATTGCAAATGTCTTTTAAGCAAAAGTCATTATCTAAAATAAGCCGAATTACAATTTGTTATTTGTTTATTTTGTACTCTGAAATTTACTTTGTTTGGAAATGTGAATTATAATCACTTCAAAACATACACACATCGGAGCAGTTTTCATTTTCCCAATCATAGTCACACAAAGAACTAATAAACTATTCTTTATGCCGGCTTATATCATGGGGTCAAAACAATCCTTAAAAATAAAGTTATAAATAAATTTGAACAACACTTACCGAACTGTCTTTCATAATAATTCTTTTGTGATTGACTAAAAGGCCTTCCAAAGGTTTAATGACACGTCTCAACATTGATTCATCTTTGTGATTTTCATACAAATACATAGCATCCAAGACGTCATGCATAGTTACCATACCATCGCGTTCGGACTGTATGCCTGAGCGGACGCGACGCAATTCCAACATTTGACCGCCAACGCCGAGCACTAATCCAAGATGTACACACATGGTACGGATGTAGGAACCAGCCTCACAACTAACCCAAAAAACACCTTCAAATTTTCAATATTTTTGTTCGTTTCGTAGTGTTGTTTTAATTAATTTAAAATATAGGCCAACATTTCGAAAAAAAGGCCATAAAAAATGGTAGGAAAAGAGAAAAACAAAGATATAAACAAAAATAACTTTGAAAATGTACATTAGATTTTTGCTAAGCAAAAACTAATGATTAAATTTATGTTGCATTTTTTTTTTTTCCAAAACAAAAATATATAATTTTTTATATCATGAGATTGTTGTATTAAAAAGTAACATCGTCCAAGTTGTATAGAAAATGTTTACTTTTTTAATTAATGCTTCTTGTAAAATATTTCTATTATGTTTGAAATCATTTTAATTCCAACTTACCCACATTACGATTTTCATCATAATCCAATAATTTACTGTCATATACAGTACGTACACGCAGTTGACGTTTGACTGCTGAAATAAGAGGAGGACGTTGAAAGAGGGCGCCGCGTAATTTTTCTAATCCCTGACGAACTTTAGCAACAGATTCAACAGGTGAATGTAACTTGAAAATAGCAACGTATTCTTTACCAGCACTCTGCTGTGATTTCACTAAACGTGTTGCTCGATCAATGCAAACAATTAAACAACCTAGAAAATTTAAACATAACATGAAATATTATTAAGTTTAATTTAAAATGTAAGTGATAACTCTTAGTTTTTATTCTTATTAATTTTGTACTCTGAAACTAACTTTGCAAAGAGATATCAAGATAAAAATCTCAAAACATACACACATCGGAGCAGTTTTAATTTTCCCACCTAATAGTCACCAAGAGAGCTAGATATTTGTACCCTCTTTGTTGGCTTATGTGATGGGGTGCGTAAAATATTTTTACTCTTGATTCTAAAGCTTAAATAACTGATACTTAAGTTCAGTACTCAGTCTTTTATATTTATATATTGCGTTGGATCTTATGTTTCTTAATAAGGGTTTGAGAAACACAACGATTTCTTTTTCCATAATTTAGTGGTTACGTCTTTTTTGGTCAAATATTTGACTAGACTGACCGTACCCTAATAATTTGTACCTTTTAGTAATACATATTTACATACTTTGATAATGAATAAATGATTGAATAAAAATAAATACTTTAAAGATACGTTCAGATCAGTCAAATATTTGACCAAATTTATGGCCAAAAAATGTGTCTTTCTCAGCATATTATTCTTAAAAATTAATCCTTTTCAAAGGGTTTGCTTTTTAACAATTTGTTTTATATTATTTATAAACCCGACCCCCTGCCAACAATCTAAAATACATGGATTTAAGTACTGTTCTAGAAGCTCATAAAAATTAAGACGTCTAAAAGTTAAGTACAAGCAGTTTTGATTCACCACAGGGGAGTTAAGTGCTCATCCACTTCTTAGAGTCATTTTTGTTTTCATTCAGTTTTTCTATTCCTATTGACTAATTCTTTGGTGCACTCGCATTTTAAAGAACCAATTATTGTTCCAGAGCTTGTACATTGCAATGATGCAGCAGCATACTCAGTGAAAACGCAAACATTTTTCACAGCTTCTTGAACTTCGATCATATAAAATTCGAGTTTGGGTAAAATTTTCCCTCAGAATAATTTCAATTATTGCTTCAACGTTACAAACACCGTATAAATGTAATATGCATGATTTTAAGCAGAGAAACAAGTCGTGCGGCTCACAGCCAGCTGAAAGACGCCGCCGATTTTTTCTTAAAAGTCGAGCCGCCGCCGACTGGTGCGTCTTGCAACGGCTCAAAAATGTTAGCCGGCAATTTTCATATTTTAAATTTTTGTATATTTAAATTACTTTCAGTAAAGAAATATAAATTATAATTTGAAGCTGTTATTTTAAATTGATTGAAACAGAAATATATTTCTATAGAAAACAATGCATAACTTATTAAATGTTTGTAAATTAAATAATTTAATTAATTTTTAAAATCTTGCGTCTTTATTTGTAACATTTAACTTCATCTAAAGTTTATTTTTGTTGTTCTTCTTCTTCCTAACACAATACACAACAACTCCTTGATAGTCGGCTTTAGCCGACTTAAAGCCGCCGCCGACAATTTTTTGTTCAGCCGCCGCCGCCGAGTTTTTATCACGACTTGTTTCTCTGATTTTAAGCCATAAAAAATATAAGAATTTTATAATATTTAATATTTTACTGTATTTACACAATGATAAACAATTAAAACGTAACATAAAATTAAAAACAAACAAACTGTTATGAATTTATTCACACATTGAATGAATGTTAAAACATATTGGAAGTTTTGCTGAAAACCCAGCTCTTTTCAGTGATGTACAATATAGTTTTCGATGTGGCGGGAAAACAATTTCACTCCTACTGCGAATGCTAATAAGACAAAAGGTGTACTTAAATTATGTGTACAAGTCATATGGTATTTCAAAATTGCTATCCATATGTAATTTCGTGTGTATGTCAAAATCAGTGTGTAACATACGGTTTATAATTTTCATGATCAAACTTGCATACGTTATGTACATATGACATAACCTCTTGTCGTGGAAAAGAAAACATAAATACTAAAAACAGTGATATCAACTAATAAAGCTTTTTTTGCGATAGTTACTTAGAACTTTACAATTTAAGTTTAAGCACAAGACTGTCTGTAGAGGTCTGCACTTAGGTACTTGGTTGTTTTTTTTTCAACACGAGCTCAAAACTACAAGTTCTCAGGTACGTGGCGTAGTTCGTATAAAGTACATCTTACCAATGTATTTTCACATTTTAAATTGATAAGTTGTAAAAAAAACATTTCAAAAATTTCCATTGAAAAAAGGTTTGTTGTAAACAATTTTATTTTTAAAATGTTTTCTGAAGTTTGTTTAAAATATTTACATGTAAAATATAAACTAATTTTTTTTTCCTTTACATACATACAAATACTTCAAAATAATTGTTAACTACTCGTCGCACCAAAATAAGTGATCATGATTTTTGAAGAACACTTCCACTAAGAAAAAAAATCAAAAAGAAATAACAAGGACAATAATTCAGATTTCAACTCATTTTTAACTTTATATTTTAGCGCTGAGCAGGACGCATTGATATCAGGTGAATGCATTGACTTTTACGTGTATTTTGTTTTTGTAAAACTTTTGAGCTGTCAAAAACGTCTGGCAATATGTGTGTATGTATTTCAAAATATTTTTAGTGGCTTTCTAATTTTTCACAAATACATATACGCATATTGCTAAACATTTTTGACAGCTCAAAAGTTTTTATAAAAACAAAATATATGTAAAAGCTAAAACATTGTTGACCGCGTGATTTAATGCAGTCACCTGTTCAATGCACCTTGGCGCTGAGTTTGGGTGACATGTTTGTCGTATTCGCGGAAATGCCTATATATTACTAGTTAGTCAGAGTTAACGTGTTAACGTACTCAAAAAACTCGCAAGTAGAGAGTTAAAAAAGAGCATAAAAATGTGAGAGCGAAAAAATTTGTTGCAAGTTTTGGCTAGTAAAATTTTTACAAGTAAGAATTAGCCAAACAGCTGTTTCTTACTTTTGGTTACAAAGCAATTGACTTAAGAAAAGTCTGATAAAAGAAAATTTTTGTAAGATGAAAGAAAATACAAGTATTTGGCAATATTTTTATGTGTTTTGCTTTAACTTTGCTATGGAAGTACACAGCAAAGAAGTGTAAAAGAACGGAAATTTGGTTTAGAGTCTTCGAGCTTTTCAGTTGTTTGTATTGTTTTTAGAATTAAAAGTAAACAAGCCAGTGATGAAACAGTGCAATGTAACTTTTTCAGTATAATTTAAAAGAGTATTAAATTTTATTTTGTATAATTATCTATAAGTTATACAAATGTATGAAGTTATTATTATCTTTAATATGCATAAATATTTTTACATCTAAATTACAATAAAATCTTAATCACAAAAGGAATATTCATGATGCGCTTAAACATCATAAACGCGTTTGAAAATTATCTAATAATTAAAAAAAGTAGAACATTTTATGTAAATATTTTTGCTATTTTGTTACTTGGAAGAATTATTTTCAATTTTTTCGTGTGGTTATTAGTTTGCTGGCTTTTGGTGATTTTTGTTTTATACATTTTGCCACTTTGGTACATTTTCATGTAAAGAGGGACTATTTAATGGTAATACCGTAGTTTTTAAATCCTACATATCATTACCGAAGCCACAAAAATTTTCTTTGCTAATTTTTGCTAGTAAAGCGTTCATTTACTTCTTTACATTTGGGAGAATAATTTTGAAAACTTCTGTTTTACTCTCTTGTTGATAGTTTTTGCTAGTAAAGTTATTGAACAGGCCTTAAGGGCGATTTACATGGTCATAAGTCTTACGACATGTCAAATTTTTGTGCAGAATAGTACCAGTGGAATCGTCTAAACCAAATATGTAATGAATCTGCACAAATTGAGAGAAATTACGGATGAAAATTTGACAGTCGTATGGCTCTCTATGTTTTCTGAAAATTTTCAAAAGACAATTACGAATCATTAGATCAGGGATGCATTTTTCTGCAAACCGTCCAAAAACCTGTGTATACCAATTGTGTAAACACGAAAAAATCTGTCGTAAGATTTTTACTCTCATTTTTTAAAAATACGGATGGATTTTCATATTATTTTCTCTTGGATTTCACGAACGTAAAGTCGCACCGTCTAAACCGCCCTTTTAACAACAAAAATTAAAAATTTTTATCAAACTCTTGCTTTTATCCACTCGAAATACTAAGACATTATTTCAAGTGAAATTTTTAAAAGTGAAAGTTAGCATCACTGAAAACATCTGTTGTCATAAGGTTTTACATATCAAATAGAGCGTGCTCTAAATAAAAAAACTAACACATGTTATAACAAATAGGAAAAAAAACATATGTTTCATGAGGTTTACATTAAGTGTTGATTTACATATCGCACCTGTTAAAATAAAGGGCGTCAACTCAAAATTTTCAATATTTCACTTTTTGTTAAAAAACGATATATATTAATCAACTCTAACTAAAAAAAAACCCGTTATGTCGCTCACCATGTCTGCCGAGTACTTAGTTTTGTATCAACAAAACAAAACTTACATGTTTAGCAATTTTGATCAAAGTTTTTTCAACTAAAGGGAATTATTTCGAATTGTGACCAATAAAAGTAACAAACAGGATAACAGTATTTTGAGTTGTCGTAGTGAAATAAACCAAGGTAAAATTATGATGAAATTGTAAAAATATTTAATATTTTATTACATCTTTTTTTACGTAGAAACCTTGTTTTGATTACTTATCACTGAACTTATAGACTTTGCTACTACGTATTTGAATAGTCACAAGTAAGTTTTTGTTTCTTAGTATATCCTTGATCTTTAAAAGATTTTACATTTATATTTGCTTCAGATTACTTCCTGCGTATATGGACATGTTGCCTTTATCAGGTATTAAGAAATGAGTTAAAAAGAACATAATTCCAAAGAATTACTACAATACTTATTATAAATATTTCACCGGTGTTTTATCTTTGTATTAACAAAACTATTAACTTAACAAAACAATAAGAAATCGTCAACAACAAGATATGTCATATTAAAGTTAACAAATTATTTTTCCGAGACCATATTTTTTTTTATTATATTCCTTTAATATTATCTATTATATTATTAACAGTTTTTTGTCCTTACTGAAAAATTTAAAATTATGAGTTGAAGCCCTTTAGTTGAACAGGTGCGATATGTATGTATCCGAAAATCCCTTATGTTTTGTTATTTTATCATATGAAGTACCAACTCTTTAAGTTTGTTAAATTTATATATGTACATATGTTATCCATTAATAAATAAATAAAATAAACGCACTAAAAATAATTTATTAATTTAATTAAGACAAAATAAACTTACGAGTATTTGCAGTTCATGTCCGGAAAAATATTATATTTAACATACCTATATGTATTAACATACATAAGTAGGTATATAAAAATAATAATTTTTGCAATTTATTTTCCGACAAAAACAATCATTTACATCGACATAGTCTGTTTTGTCAAAACACAATTTCGATATTTGAAACGGTTTGTATTTTCAAGTTGCTCTGGTATCTAATCCATAAGGAAATGTTTCCTAAAAATTAATTGGAATATTGCTAAAAGCTACATCTACATTATTGTATAAAAGTTGAAAAATGTTGATACCAAGACCGCAGCTTCAAAAATAACTAATTTTGGCTTTACTGAAAATTTTGATTTTAAGACTTGCGCTGTTATTCATGAAAACCACAGAAATAACTTAATGTTCGATAGTGAAGAATTGCATGTGTAGTACCGATTTCTCAATTCATAAATTTTACAATTGTTATCCATAAAAAATGTTTTTCTTATTTTCTTTCGCTACCATTTAAATAACGTAGCGTCTTAATATACTAGGTTTCTTTTTCATACTAAATTGTAAAAAATATTTTCTTAAACACAAAGCAGCCATTCAGTATAACATTTAAATATGTTACTTACCAGTTACTTTGGGATCTAAGGTGCCAGAGTGTCCTGTCTTTTCTACCTTCAAAATCCTTTTAATCCACGCAACAACCTCATGAGAACTCGGATTTGAGGGTTTGTCCAAATTTATGAAACCTGACTTTATATATTCCCTAATTTCACGATTCAACGGTGAAGAGCCGCTGGGCAACGGTGTGTAGTGATTAGTGCGTACGTTTAATTTATCAAAATTCTTCAGTAACAGCGGCCATTGTGATGTATCCAATGTGGCAATTTTTTCAGAAGGTTTAACTGTGAAATTTCCTGATTTTTGTAAGGCGCCAATGTCATCGACATCAATGGGCTCTTCCTTGATTTTCTTCTTTTTCTTTTCTTTCTTTATTTCTAAAAAAGAAGAAATACAAAATTTAGACCATTTCTACAAAAATAAAACACGTGGAGACCGAGCAAACACATCTTTTCTCCTCTTCAAAGAAAAAAAACTTTAACTATTAATGATAAAAATGTATTTATTTATATTTCAATCCTTGAACATACCAATATCAGCCATATTTCCTGAGGTTTTAGTTAACAAATTTACTTAAACACAATTTTATCATTAGAGCCCGGCAACACGTCCACACTGAACAATGAGGTTAGCAAAATGGACGAAAGTATTAAAATGCTGTCAAAAAATGTTTGTGAAAAACACGTGCACTACTAGAGCGACACCTATTTGTCAAAAATTACAATAATCAAAATAATAAGTATTTGGTACTCTGGATTTTTACGCGCCGTTAACACCCGTTTAGATTAGCATAAAGATGTTAACAAATATTCTAGCACATGTCGAAATTATGTAATTTCTAATTTTTGCTAACAATTATTGCAAACCTATTACATTTTTATTAGATATAAATATATTTAAAAAATTGTTCTTATTTTTACCAATTATATTCTATTTGACTTGATTTTTTTAAACAATACAATAATTAAAATTCTAACAAAATTTTTTTTTGCAATGATGTTTATTGCTTACAACCTTCGTGCATGATTATTTTGATATAACTAGTCAACATAAATACGTGTTCTCATACACGAAGCAATTAGAACAAGTAAATAAATCTAGGCGGGGGGTAACATTAGCAGTAGGAATACGAAAAACACCATCCAGTCGTAAAGGCAGAATTAGTCTTTACTTTCCGTCCCGTGACGAATCAGATGATCAGTTTCTGTTAAATGGAAAATATGTATTTGTGGTTTGTAATTACTTTAACGTTCTGTTTCGATCGAATCAGTATAAAATAGAATTCAACGTTAAGTTACTTGGAACTTGTGTGGTAGTTTGAGCGCAAAATTGGAAACAATCCATTTTTGTCATTCTATTGTATTTCATTTTTTGTTGTCTTGCGTATTGTATTTTCTTTATTATAAACAGCTGATATGTTGTTACACAAAAACTAATTACAATAATTTTAAAAGCAGTCCGTGTCGTTCTGTAGAACAGAAACAGAAAATAAATAAAGACTAATTAGTGTAGATGTGTGTCAGGGTTGTTTCAATGACTTTAGCAAGGAGAAATCATATCAAAAATCATATTTAATGGCGAATATCATTGCCTAAACAAATATTCGGCCAACGATGGTTGCACATGAACGAAACATAAACATTGAGAGTCTTTATTAGTCGACTTCATGTGCGACATGATTTATATATCAATTTGATAGTTAGTGGAGACGTAAGAGTACTAAAGATTTGTCTGCAAAAATAATTTTTTATTTTCGATATAAAAACCGTTTCGTGTTCACACTTTATAAAACTAGTTTTTGTTGCTAAAACTATCATAAAAAAAACAATTGCTAGTCAAGACGCTGAGTTAAATTGAAAGTCAATGTGTTGTCTTGCTATCGTTGTAAAAAGAATTATCTTAACAACTATATCACAGCAAAGACAGGATAGCAATATCGACGGTCCAGACGAGAGAATTTTTATTATAGAAATTAAAGCGCAAACATTTTTATTTTTTTCGTCCTGCGTCAACCTTATGTGTTCTAGCCAGTTTAAAGTATTTAAGAGCAAAACAAGTTGTTTTTGAGATATTTTCCCATACATATTTACTTGTTTTGCAAAACACTGAAATTGACGTAATTAGGGTTCAAACACGTCGTAAAACACTTCAAATCCAGGGTTCAACAGAATTTTTAATGGCGGCAAGTTAAAAATTAAGCGTCGTACAAAAAAGCGTAAACAAAGTAAATACATACAAACATATTTTTAAAGACATAAGTTTGCAATTACAAAAATGAATTTATTTCTTATATTTTACTTTTGCTTAATGGAAAATGATTTAAATATTGTGAGCCGAATAATTTCAAAGTTGATTTGCGAAGTTCTAGCAAACGTGCACAAATTGTGTGTATTTTTTGGGATCCTCTGCGGAGAAGGATACCAAACCTTTTTTTAGTTATATTGTCGTCTGAAATTACTTTTGTTATTTTTGAAAAGATCACAATTTTTTTGCAAAGTACGTGAAATGTTTGTCGATTTACCTCAAAACAGTTTTAAATTCCTTTTTCACTTAGCATTTGGCGTTTTTGACGGCTCAATAAGTTTTTACAAAAACAAAATACACGTAAAATTTATGCTGTGTAAATGTAAAACAGGTCAACAACTTGGTGTTTTGCAAAGATCTCAAAAAAATTGTTTTACACTTAAAACTTCAACTTTAAGATCAATCAGGCAATCAGGCATGTTCTGACAATCGCAAATCGCCTAAAACTTGCGATGCGAGTTCAAATCGCATGAAAGGTGTTCTGTAGTTCACAATCGCAAGAAATTTGGCGACTTGAAATCGCAAGCACAGACTGAAGTTATAAATTTTACCTAAAATAAACTTTAACACAACAATAAAATTATACACATATAAAAATTAATATGTTTTCTTTTATTTTTATCAAAATTTATTTATATTTTTACACAAATAAAGTGTTAAATAATAAATTTAAAATATGCCCTTTGTTTTATCAATTGTTTGTGTTTGTTTTTTTCTCGAGTACTTGCGATTTCATAAAAACAGCTGTTCTTATTGATGTTCGAAAATATATTAGTATTAGTGCGGGTTAATGTTTAGTCGGTAGTCAAATAAAAATGCGGTTATTTACATTTTAATATCTTAAACAAATATTCGGTGCTTATTAAATGGGCGTTTTAAGTGTTAAGGTACGTTAATAAATATATCTCAATTAATTTAGGACGATCTGCTTTTTGAACGTGTATGTTAAACTAACAAAATATACAAAAATTATTTTTAAGTACTGATTACTCACGATCTAAGTAATCTTTTTCTTCAAAGTTGCTAAATGCAACATCACTAATAGAAATTCCATTTGTCGTCAAAGTATTTCTTGCTTTGTATAAAATTTTTAAATTAATAAATATTTATTGGATTGGGATATAGATTGAAATTATCTCTAAACATCCGTTTTTAAATTTCTTCTTTTTTTAATTTAATGTTTATTTGAAGAAATTAAACTAAGCAAGAAGGCTGCTGCCATTTTTTTTTAATTTTCTTTTGATTTTTATGTTTTGCACCGTCAAATCATATGTTTTTGTTTTTCGAACATAAGTTTGAAAAAAAGCAAATCGCAAGCAAAACGCGTGAGTTTCAGAACATGTAAAACATAAGTTGGCGTTTTTGAAATCACATGCGATTTCAAAAACATGCGAGTGTCAGAACATGCCTGAATATTAAGATTTTATTCGAAAAAAAAAAAAAAAAAATAGTGGTTCCTACAAGAATGTTATAACATATTTATTGAGAAAAAGAATAATGCTTAAATAAAAATTTTCTTTATTCATATTTTGGGTTATTTTATTTTTAATTGAAGAAATTGAAATAAAAAACTTAACTTACGTTACATAAATTTTATATATAAATGATTAATAATTTCTTTAAATATTTGTTGCAATTTGTTGTAGATTATGTATATTAAAAGAAGTACTTAAAAGAAAGTTAAAAAAAAAACAAAACGATAATAAAATACAATAAAAATTGAATCAACATGAAATGTAAATTTTTAATTCTTTTTTTCCCCATTTCATTTCTAATTTCTATTAATAAAAAATTGTGTTGTTTCAAAAGGAGGAAATTCCTTTTACATATAAATAAATTATTAAACGCATAATATGTAATATTATTAAAGAAATGAATATTATAGCAAAAAATAATATTTAGTAAATTTAAAATCGAAAAAAATATGTAGTGTTTTATTAAAATAAAATTGTTAAAGTAGTATAGCCAGGGATGTAAAAGAAAGAATCGATTACAAATAGTTGTTTGTTATAAATTTGTTGTTATAAATTTTAGAGGTGCTGCCTCGTAAAAATTGTTTTGTTATTAAAACCCTGCTTTTTCAACCATACTTACGATCTTATCGATATTAGTTTTTAAAGTTCTAAGCTGATCAACGGTCGCTGGATCAAGATCTTCTATAATGTTTGTTTGAACATCAGCTATTTGTTTTGGACGCATAGAAATTACTCCATTACGCAATGGAATATTTAAGTGAGCAATACTTTCCGGCAACCTTTAATATATATTATAATCAATAAAGTTTATTTTTATATTTAAGAAGAAATAAATTATAAGAATAAATTTTTCTAAACTTACATTTGAGATACTAAAGGACTGCCATATTTCGACATCACTAATTCTCCAGGCTTTGGAAAACGTAAAAACGCTGGAGGCGAATGTAAGTTTGCATCATCGTCTTTGTACGTACGACCGGTACTGAGTGCTTTTGAGCGGTTTGCCATTGGAGTACGCATTTTATTACGAGATCGATGTTCAGAGCCATTGCCTCCTACGCCGCCAGTGACACCTAATTGTGAAGGCTTATGTTTCAAAGCTGATCCTGGTATTGGAGCTAAGTTATCACATGCAGAACGGCTTCGTCGAGGAGGCCTACTACGGGCTGAACTCAAAGGACCGGGCGTACGGATACGTGCTGATGCTCGTTGTGTAACTGGCTGTGCTGAAACACTCAAACTACTCAAAAATGCAGGGATTGCAGCTGTTGATCCAATACTGCCACCAGTGGAACTATCCTCTGTAAGGTAGCCTTTACCAAATGAGTCAAAGTCACATATTGTATATATACATATAAATGAGCGAAAGAAAGTAGTAGTAATAAGATGAGATGTGAGTTTTAAGCATTATTTTTATGGTGCAATTAAAAAATTAAAGTTAAAAAATTAAAACGAAATGTAACCATGAAATACCACCAAAAGTATGATTAATTAAAAATACGATAATTTTTATATTAAACATAATCTATGGTTGAATGTTTGCTATAATTGGTTGTGCCGAGTTGTATATACCCTTCCCCAAAAGAATTAGCGATATTATTATTTTGTTGTTGCTATTTTTTTTTAAGAAAATTTTAAAATTGTTAATAATTTTTACATATTTTGTGTACAATTTCGGTTTCAAATAAAAATTGCATATTTTGGAAAAAATAACTGCCATATTCATAAAAAATAATAAATAAATAAATAGTTTGGTAAAACTTTTATCATATGATGAAATTCCGATTTTTTGTTTACAAGTAAAATTTTTTTAATTTTTGGGTTTTTAAATTAAAAATCCTTTTTTTTTTATAGCAAAAACAATTTTTAATATTACCTGGAAATTTATAATTTTTTTTTCATAAATTTCGGGTTGCAACGCAAAAATCGGCTATGACTAATTTTATATACCCTTCACCATCTATGTAAACCTAGTTTAGTAAAACAACTCTAATCAAACAAACAAACATTGTGGTAAAGAAATAAAACAATAAGAAAAAAGTACTATATAATTTATATACATAAATTTTTTTTGCAAATTTTGGCCAAACCAAATACGATTACATTTTTAAGGTTTGTTCGTGTAGATGGTTTATCTAAAGTTTCCACGAAATCGGTTGACGCGTTCGTGAGTTGACTTTTCATGACATGTAGTTTTGTTTGTATAAAAACAACAATAAAAACGTAGACGTGTATTGCGCAGAAAGGCTTTAAAAGTAGACATAGGCAACGCTGGGTACAATGAGCTAGTTTTACATAAAAATGGGTTAAGCATTTTTTTTTAATTTTAGCATTTCTGGAGAGATCTCTTCAAAATGTTTTAAATGATACCTGATTTCAACCAGACCACGGAGAAGAAGAACAAAGAAAAACAAAGCATGAAATCCCACATTGTCAACCCAAATAATCAACTTAATAATTCGATCCTTATGCTGTTATAATTTTGTTACAGGGATGTTCTTAGGTTTATAAAAAACGATAAAGGCGCCAAAATAAAATTTAGAAGTATATGAAAGAACCATTAGTAAGGGCAGAAATTGCAAAACCTGTTACAACATATTTTATGAAGCTGGAAAGGCATCTAATTCGGATGGAACGTGATAGACTTTGTTATTGCAATCACGAGTATTGGACCGCACACAACAGCAAAGAAAAAATGTTTGGATTTAATTATTCCCGATTAGTTATTTAAACTACGTTTTCTACCCCTTAAAAATTCATTAATTATTGGTCAAAGCATCTTTTAAAGTTTCATAATTATTAATTTTAACCAAAACCCAGATTTAAAGAAAACGTCGTATTCTACTCACCTTCGTCGTTAGGATTAACTGTTCTAGACGATTTCATTATTGTCGAATTTTGTAAAGTTCCATTTAATGTACTTGGTTTATGTTGTTCCCAATCAGTAAAACAATGTAAATCCTAGGAAAAATTAGAAAAGCGATTATACAAACGTAAATAAGAAATGTACATATTTATTACTAAAATAAAGATTTATTACATACCAAAGAAAATACATCGACCATTTTCATATTTAATAAGGTTCGCGAAGTCCGCTGCAACAACATCTTTATCTCAAACTCAAAAGCCGACAAAAATTCTTGAATTTTACTGTCAAGTGTAATTTGAAATCCATCTAAAGAATTTTCAAATTCCCTTACTTTTTCTTCACGATTAGTGGTCTCGCGATTGCGCTTGGAGCTTTTTGAAACTTTTGTTCTTGGCATCTTAATTTAGTAGATTCCTTATAAAATTTAGAAGCGATATGTAATCGCTTTTTTTTAATTTTAATTAAATTTTTAAGCAAATTCTTCTAGATATCTTTTCCTCCTCCTTCGATTAATTGGCAAAATATCAAGTAAAATTAATCTTTGTTATAAAATGGCGCTTTTTCAAGATTCTTTTGAGATTGTTGTTTAAATTTTGCGCTAGTAGTTGGCTGCACTGCTTGTTGTGTTTCTTATCTACAGGGCTGCTTTTGTAAAAAAATACCAGGGTCTCAAGTAAAATTTTTTTTCTGATGATTGATTTTGCTGATATCGTTATCGTTGAAATTTTTCTTGACTATCGGTGTTGTTTCGATGCTTTTCTACTTAAATATAACATATAAAAATCAAGCTAATCTCAATCTGTTATTAATGTGACATTTATGCTAAGTCTAGATAGTAAAATAAGAAATTGTTTACCTTGCCAATCCTCATTTGCCCAAATATTCCTTTTATTTGATAAATTTTTAAACAAACCTAGCTTACTTGCACAACTCAAAAATAAAAAATTATTTACAGAAAAAAATGTTAAGTGAAATATTTGCGACCTACCCTTATACCATGTTTCCACTGACTTGAAATCAACTAGTTTTGAGCAAAACTGTTTTGTATATTTGAATTTGTGAGGTAAAACGCTTTTCTCCGTTAAATAAAAACCACCCCTACTTTATTTTCATAAAAATCGTGTTCATGCTTTTGTTTGTTTTAGGTTTTACACATTTTTAATCATATTTTCTTTTAAACACAATTTTTATACAAAAAAGTTAATGTTTTTGAAAAACTTAAAATTAAGCGTCACTTTTTCGATAAGAACATCCAATCTGAATATATAGCACAAATGAAACTTGAATATCCCAGATACAACACAGTATTGCAAAGACAAAATTACTTCGAAAAACTATATTTTCGATACGATTTGAAATAAATCAAGTGATTTAAGTGGTTTTGATAGCATGAAATATGTATGGAAATCAAGTAGCAAAACGCATGATTTGAGGAAATCAATTGTTTTAGACAAAATCACGTAAAGGAAGATACACTTGAAAGGATCACTTGATAGTGTGGCTGTAGGGTAAATTGTATCCACCTAATAAATTATTGAGGTGCATTAGGTGGCAGCACAGGCGAATTCACTATATTTTTGCTGCTAATTATTAATGTCAAATTCAAAAAACTACTTTAATGATTATACATTCGTATTTTCATCTTCTATAGAATTTATAAGTAAGATGTAAAAAAGTGAAATACTTTCCGAATTATTTACGAGAGTTTAAGCTTATAAATTTTTTACGATTTTTATAATTCTTTTAATAAAATATAGCATTTTAAATGTAATTCCTTTCCATTTTTATGGAAAATAAATCATATTTGCAATTCTGAAGCGTTATAAGTATCAGGGTTTGGCATCTTTGCGTAAATTAGCCAAAAAAAAAATTGTACATGCAGCTCTGAACAGCTGAACAATAGATCTTAGCCCAAGATTTTTTTGCCGTCGTACGGGCTTAAGAATTTAATGCGCGGCTTAAAATATGCTTTGGCATTATCAGGGGAGATTTGAATTATATTTAATATTGTATAGAATAAATTAAAAATAATATAAATTTACTAAAGAAATCAAAAGGAAAATAGTAGTTTTCGAAATTAATAAATTTATCTAGATCTTAACGGCGGCTCTAAATCATTCGGCGACTAAGAATATCTGTTGCCTTGATAAATTTGCAAACGTACATATATCTGAAAAATTATTTCCTCAATATTGTTGCAAACAAGAATATTTTCATAGTAATTATTTTAAAGGGGTTCCCTTATTTAATAAAAACAAGTAAACAAGCTGACAATTGATCCATAACTGCATCCCTAAAAAGATCGAATCTAATTGTTTAGCTGAAAAAATTGAAGGCAGTAGATTTTGCAAAGGTAAACAAGACATATTAAAACGTTCTATATTACTGAGGGTTCTAATGATTAATTTATATGCACTATACCTTACAGGCAACCATCTGGTAAAAAATAGGATCAGATAAGGAGAAGAGTAATAAAGCTAAGAGGAAAGAAGATCTATTGCTATTCTTCTGTGTGTAAAACTTGATTAGTAGTAACTACTAACAAAATTTCGTCAAAAGTAATAAGCAGCAAGGTAGCTGCAGTTCTAACTCTTTTTACTCAAACTTTTTACAGAATTATGGGTTCCTCAACAGAATTAAACAGTCATGAAGATGTCACGGTTAACACTCCTATACGCTTGCAGGATATCAAGCAACTGTGTGATGACCATTGTAAAATGAAAGATCCGGCACGCGTTGAAAATATTCTCAATGAATTTGCAAAGGGTGGAACGGATCGCCTGCAGTTGGTTTCAGACTTCGATTACACCATTACAAAGCAGCGAACATCTGATGGGAAACAGGTGTTAAGTAGTTTTGGTATTCTAAATGCTTGTAAATCTTTGCCGCCAAGCTTCATTGAAGAGTCGAAAAAACTATATCACAAGTATCGGCCTATTGAAATCGATCCTAATATTTCGACGAAAGATAAAATAAAACATATGATTGATTGGTGGACCAAGACAGGTGATTTATTAGTGTAAGTAATTCATTTTCTGATTAGTTTTTTAACATAGATACTTTGTGAGAGTATCGAAGGATATCACAATGCTTTATTTTTATTTGTTTAATCGTGCTTCCTTTAAAATGCTTATTTCCTAACAACAACAAACAATCTCTTAAAAGTCCTACAAAACATTATAATTTTTTCGCTATAATCTTTGTAATACGAGCGCATATGGTCTTGTCACCGGCGCCCTTTTTCCTATATTTTATAAATTTAATTTGTAAAATATTTTCTAAATAATAAAATATTCTTTACATTTTACATTTCAGTGGTTTTCCCTTACATCAAAGTGAAATTGATGCCATCGCTGGCAAATATAAAGATGATCTACGTGATCGAACTCATACCCTTTTCAAAACTCTTCATCGTTTGAATATACCCGTTCTGGTATTTTCAGCAGGATTAGGCAATTCTGTAGTCTCCGTACTGCAACAGGCCAATGTTATGTACTCAAATGTTAAAGTGGTCTCAAACTTTTTACAATACAGAGATGGTTTGTTGAATGGTTTTCAAGAGCCTATGATACATACATTCAATAAAAATGAAACAGTATTAGATGGCTGCGAATATTATGATTTGGTACATAATCGAGATCACATCTTCGTGATGGGCGATTCAATTGGTGATGCCGATATGGCAAATGGAGTACCAGCATCGTCGTATATTATAAAAATCGGTTTTCTATTCGATCATGTAAGAGCTTATTTTATATTTTTATTAATACAAATTGTATTTATGTATGCATTTTGGTCTTTTTAAATTTAGCCTGAACAAAATTTAGAGAGATATATGAATGCGTTTGATATTGTACTGATTGACGACCAAACTATGGATGTTCCTTTGGCTTTATTAGAAGCCATAGAAAAGTTTCAACAACGTTTGCAATCAACCTCAACATTGGAATCTAAGGCTCAAACTGTTTAGTAAAAGATACTTTAGTTATAAATAACAAATTTTCGTTAAGTCTGCCATCACAATAAAAGAGATGGTGCTTTGTGATAAAAATTTATCACCAAAAATTAATGATGAAAATTAATATTTAAAATCGATTCATATTATTTCTTCGCGAAGTGCATTTGAAAAAACAAAAAAATAATGAAAACGATTTCATTTATTATTCAATTACTCGAAAAAGAAATAAATGAATTCCAAAAAAAAAAAATCATCACAAATCCGTTCACATAAAATGTTTTTCTAGTTTAAATTTCTTAAAAGTTTAAATCAGTGTTTCAGTGTATTTTTTACATATTGATTATAACAAATATAAACAACTCATTTCTATTTTGTAACATTATTTATTTAATTAGTACGGAGCATTTTTAGTTAAAAATTTTTTGTATAAATAACTCTTTCTGTTAAAAAAAATATTGTATCAATAACAAAAAACATTTTAAAATAAAAAATTCAGTTTATATGTTGGTTGGAAACGCTGGTATCCGTACGCATTAGCTGGTTACCTAAGCAAGCTCATCACCTTTATACAATTTTCAAAGTTGTTTTAAAAGCCTATACAACGTGACCACCGGTTTGCTCAAGAAATTGTCTGTTTTTCTATAAATATAAATAAAAATCAAATGTCAAATGTTTGTTTCGCGTCACTTGAGATCCCAACATTTTTAAGGAACAAAAACAGAGTGCTTTTAATTTATCTAAAACCAGAGAACGACTAGACAATTTAGTTTTGGGGAGGAAGCATCACCACACTCTTTAATGACATATCTCAAATCGACAAACGTCTGAAACAGTTTAGGTCATTTTTTTATTGTTTGTAATAGTCTATAAAAGATTTTTAAGGAAATAAAATTTTCCACGCCTACTGTTTTTAGTCCTCGGATATTTTTATGTGTGTACAAGTCTACACAAAAAAGGAGAAAGAAAATGGTACATAACATTTTTTTTGGAACTCAAGACTATAACTTTCAATGCGAATAATAAATAAACGCAATTTCATTGTCGCTTTGAAGAACTTTCAATTTAGTTTAAGTAAAATGTTTTTGTGTGCAATCTCAACGTTCGTTATACTCTCAAGATGAAAATATTTGATTTGTTATTACTATTGCATTTTTTTTCACAATTTGTCCAAAAATTCCGTTACATTTAATTTATTTTCTCACATCTGCAAATAGTCAATACCAGGTGAATGCAATACCTTTTACGTGTATTTTGTTTTTGTAAAAACTAATTCGAGCTGTCAAAAACGTCTGGCAATATGTGTGTATGTATTTCAATATACTTTTAGCGGCTTTCTTTTTTTTCACAAATACATACACACATTACTAGACGTTTTTGACAGCTCGAATTAGTTTTTACAAAAACAAAATGCACGCAAAAGCTAAAACATATGATAAACACATGATCGGATGCAGTCACCTGTTCGATGCGCCTTTGTGGCATCTATTGTAAGGGCAAAATAAATTAGCGGGTAAACCGGTTAATCTTGGTATTTTTTGAAACCCTTAAACAAATTAAAGTGATGGACGAAGAATGAATAAATAATTACTTTATATTGTATACGGGCTCATGTACTTACCCCTACATTCATTTTTGTTTTTATTATTATAAATTGTAGGTAGATAGGAGGAATACTGACGAGCGTTATAACGAAACAGATACTGCTGGTATATAAATTTAACTACAAGAATAACTTTAACTATCTTTAAATTTTAGTATTTTATGACAATAAGACATGATAAGACACCTTGTGAATTACCCAAATATATAGTTTTCATTCTTATCTTTTCTAAATTTTTTTACCTCCAAGAATAATGATACTTTTTTATTGACAGGATTTTTCCTCAAAAAATATGTAAAATCTTACATACTTCTATGAATTTATATGCTGTTATCACAATATACGAGTATATTATTTTTAATCTGCGTTAACTTCAAAAGCATTGATCGAATGAGTTAATGCAGTCACCTATTATGGATTCGCCTTGATTTCCATTTAATTTTTGTAATCAAACCCTGCTTCTAAGAAAATACTACAGTTTTATTATTTTGACACACCCTATACTCTCTGTATTTTTACCATCTGTTTATTCTGCGAACAGAGATATTTATAAAAAATAAAAACATTTTAACGTCATTTTTGACAACTAACTAAATTTCTAGTGTCATGCTGAAGAAAAATATATGAGGAAATACATAAAAGGGTGATTTTTAAAAAAAGTTTAGAAATTAATTTAACTTTGGTTAGAAGAACAAAACAACTTAATTGCAATGGAAATAAGGCTTAAAAAAGAATAAACTACAATTGCTTAATATAGAAATAAAAGAATAAAAAACCCTAAAAAAGAGAAAAACAGAAATTGTTAATTTGTACTTGAAAAGATTGCGACAAAATAATTAACAACAATTAGAAAAGACAAAAGAAACCTGGCAAACAAATATTTCTAACAATTAACTGGTCTAAACACATAAAATAAATAAAAAAATGTTTGGTTTCGATGGTGAATACCGCCGTAAGCCGAGCCAAAGTTTTGGTGGTGCATCGACAAGCAGTGATCGAGAAACTATTATCCGTAAGGCAGCTGAGGAACGTTCAAAAAGAAATCAAATGCGTCGCGAAAACAATGGAGCAGTTATTTTACAATCTTATTCACGTTCATTCATACACCGTCAGAGACGTAAGCGTTACGAACGTGAAACATTTGATGAGTTTATGCGAACTCATCGTGATAAACTTACACAAGATGAAAATCTTACTTTTTTACTTAAAAGGATTATATTTTTTTATAATTGCAAGGAAACCAAAGATGGTGAAAGATTGGTAAGAATTTTGTAACAAAAAATATTTTTTATTTAATTATGTGATTATTTGTAGACCGGAGACTTTTATTTAAGTGTTGCGTAAAATTCTATATTTTTATTAGTTAAAGATCAATATACACCGTGATTCTTTTGCCTGATTGCTTTAAGTTTAATTAAAAAAGTGAAGGTTATTAACAAATTGTCAACATTTACACAATTTTTTATAAAATTTTTTTCAATTCTCCTTTTTAGTTGCAACGATATTCGTTATTTTAAACAAAACAAAACAAAAACAAAAACATTCCCTCAAAATTCAAGCAGTGCTGTATTGCTTACCCCTCTTGCTTCACGCCAAACAAAAATTTCTTGTTAGTTTCAGCAAAAGTTGCATAGTATAAATGCCAACTGAATGGTTTGAAAGAAATCTAAGTTTTATTAAAACTGACTATTTAGCCGATTTTGTTTATTGCCCAATAACGGCAAGAATCTCAAACTGAAACTAAACCATTTTTACTTGTGTTCGAATGTTTTAATATTTGCTTGTCTTAATGTTTATTGCTCAATAATGCCTAAACAACTGGACTTATTATGATTTAATTTGGATCGTATAGCCGGATAAACATTAAGGCCACTTTTTTAGCTTTTTGAACAGAAAAAGGAATATAATGGGTGAAAATTAAAAGCAAGCATACTTTTAGGCGTTAAAAAAATTGTTTTGAAAATTTTGTTCTCCTAGTTTTTTTTTTTTAACAAAATATACAATGCAAATGAAGTCGCAGACAAGAAGCTATTACGAGGGCTGCTATATATATTTCTGGCCTGGCAGCACTGAGTGCTGCCAAGTGCAATCTGTCATTTCCATTGGAAAGTTTGTCATTTTTAAGCATAATCGTACTCAAAACGTTTTGACGTACGACCATTATTTGTGTTGTTTTGTGCCAGAGAACATTGATGCCGTGCGTGAACTCATAATGCAAGATCGACATGTGACATACCGAGAAATAGAGAAATCCTTGGACATTTCTTCCACAAGCATACATTCGATACTGCATGAACACCTGGCCGTAAAAAAGGTTTGTTCTCGTTGGATCCCGCACAATTTGAAAGTCGGTAAGAAAAAAGGCTCGTGTCGATTGGTGCAAAGAAATGTTGCAAAAATACGATTGCGGTGCTTCAAAAGACGTTTATAAGATCGTCACAGGTGACGAATCATGGATCTCTGCGTATGAGCCCGAAACGAAACAACAATCGACCGTGTGGGTCTTCAAAGACGAGCAAAATCCAACGAAAGTTGTTCGTGGAAGAAGCACTTCGGCAAAACTGGTCATGTGGCGACTGTTCCGCTTGAGCAACGTAAGACGGTCACTTCTGAGTGGTATACTACAATTTGTTTGCCTGAAGTCATCGGAGAAATTAAAAAACCCAACAAGAGAAGACGAATCATTGTTCACCATGACAATGCGAGCTCTCACACATCGGCTCAAACCAGTGCGTTTTTGACCGAGCAAAACGTCCAATTAATGGGTCATCCGCCTGACAGCCCTGACTTGGCACCTAATGACTTCTTCTTGTTTCCGCACATCAAGAAAAAAATGCGTGGTCAACGATTTTCGTCGCCAAAAGAAACTGTTGAAGTGTTCAAAAACCATGTTTTAGATGTGTCTCAATCGGAGTGGAAAAAGTGCTTCGACAACTGGCTTGAGCGCATGCAAAAGTGTATAAATCATGCTGGAGAATACTTTGAAAAACAATAAAACCATTTTTGATTATAAATAATCGCATTTTCACTATTAGGCCAAAAATATATAGAGCAGCCCTCGTATTAATAAAAAAAAAATGTAATATTAAAGAATTTAGGAGTTGAACTGTGCGAAGAATTCTGATAAAGAATGTTGCGAACCAGAAAATGCAGCATACATTCTGTTGGTTTCTAACTTTTTTATTTTCTTTGAAAAACGTTCGCTTACATTTGTAAAATAATTTTTGTTTCTAAAAAAACTTTTTAGAAATTAAAAAATGAATTTAAGCCAAAAATAAAATTTTTATTCATAAAAAAATTAATAATATTTAGAAATTTTTTTTTTACTTAAATATTTTTATTAAATAAAATATACACTTTTCTTACAGATCGAAATATGTCAGCATGTCTTAAAGAATCCTGCCCGTTTAGTGCAAAACTCGACTACAGATGCCGTTTGGCTGCATCGACTTAAAAGACTTCTCGATTTGTGCATCATACAATTAACGACCGTCCAGCAAACTTCACAGGCCATACCGCTAAGAATGCTGGAAACATTTACAGCTGAAACATCTATAGAACGTTATGTGGAAAATGAGCAACATATTCAAATCTATTTAAATCATGTATTTCGTTATTTAGTAGAAAAAGACTATTACAAACGTTTGCGTAGCTTATTGGAATTGAAATGTCCACCCTTAGATGGCGAGACACTACATCCACCAAATCAATTTTCAGAGGCTGTACTTCAGTTAATGCTTAGACCATTATTATTGGCAAATAAAGCACCATCAGGTTTTTCGTATGGCAGCATAATTTGTCAGTCTTTTACAAAATACATACTATCATTGCCGTTTACTGATTGTGTACGTTATTTTTTAATACCCTGCTTTGCTGAATGCAAAGAATTTCCCTTCGAATATTTGCTTCAGACGTTGCAACAATGTATTCAAACTCAGATGCCTGAAAAAATGCAGATCGACAGTAGTCCGTTGGTTACGTTTACTGGTGCCTCAGCAGCCGAAAGTCTTAATGCAACATCGAATTCTAATTCGCCTTTGGGTAAAAAAGAACTTGTTGAAAATAATCAGGAACCATCAAAGAAGATATTCACCACATTTTTATTACATTCGCTATTGATGTTGGATCGCAAGCAGTTGAGTAAGTCTCGAAATGTGTTTTGTTAAAAATCTTTTATTATTTCTCTTAAATATCTTTAGGTTCCCTTCATGCCAAATCATTGCTAGGTGATTATATTAAAATTATTGGAGAAGTGTCGCCGAAAATTTTACAATTGCCTAAATCATCTTTAAAACATACCGGCCATCATCAACGCCATCATGCTCATGCTAGTGAAGACTCGTCAACTGATGACGACAGTGATGACGACGAGGAAGATATTCAATATCCAAATAAGCGCAATATACAAGCCATGGATACGACAGATGCGTGTAGTTTGATACCCTTGTCGGAAAAGGAAAAAGAAAGCCTTTTGGAATGTATCGAGTTGTTAAATGAGGGTGAACGGGTTCACTGTATATTAGACCATATTGAGAAGTATCTGCAGGATGAACAGGTACTCTATGGGCTGTGTGAAATTTGTCATAACTTAATGATTTACAATAAAATGGCCATGTTCGAATATAAGTAAGTGAAGTTGTAATCTATGACATGATTTTATAATTCTATTGTCATTTTCTATTAATAGGCTTTTATATACTTTGGCCTTTATGCCTAATTTTATACGTGCTGTTTGGTTTACTTTGATATCGCAATCGAAACAGCAGGGCTTTAATGCACCCCTGACATTGATCTCCAAAGGAGTTGTGCGTAAGTTTTAAAACGAATTTTAACCACTAGTTTTTTTTATTTTATTTGATTAATTTTTTTAGCTAAACAAGCTGGAGCTGAATCATTTGTGCCTTTACTGGCCACATTTTGTATGCTATTTGGACGACTGTTGCCCACTCTACACGACGTAGAGTTTTGTGATGAAAAGCTTTTAATCGAGAAACCTCTACAACTAGCCTTGCATGTTCGTCTTATGCCTTTTTCATTGGCCGAAATCGTACAGCTATCAAAGACATTAAAGGAAGTATCATTGGGTTTAGTAGAACTGGCTTTTCCTGAAACACGCTCAAATCTAAATCAACACTATCGTTTTGTTTTGGGTCGTTCGGATTCCGATGATAAAAAAATGAAACAACAAAAACAGATATGGTCAAATCTCCTAAAAGTAGTAGTCTTTGTACTCAATCAAATACATACACGTGACTTAAGATTGGGTTTTTGCCCGGAGTCTCATTGGACAATTACACGTTTGGATTTACCTTTAGACCGTCCAGCTGATTTACCACTTACTCGCGGCAGTCGTACGCGTGGCATAAGACCATTTCAACCGATACGTGATTTTACGCGAGAAGATTTTGAAAACGGCCCTCCCATGTCAACGAAACAAATACGTTCGATAACAATTTTAAGAGAAATACCTTTTGTGGTTGCTTTCAGTAAGCGTGTGGGTATATTGCAGGGTCTTGTTGCAGCTGATAAAATGCGTATTCAAGGTCATTTACAGGCCTTTCTGCAGGGACCTTCGATAACATTGACTGTGCGAAGAACACATTTGTATGAAGATGCATACGATAAATTAAGACCGGAAAATGGTAAATGCATAAACTTATTTTTTAATACTTCCTAAATTAGTGATGTATTTTTAACGAATTTTCTATAGAGCCTGACTTACGTTTAAAGTTTCGTGTACAATTCGTTTCATCTTTGGGTCTGGATGAGGCTGGTATTGATGGAGGTGGTGTTTTTCGGGAATTTCTATCCGAACTGATTAAGACTGCATTCGATCCTAATAGAGGATTTTTCATGTAAGCAAATAAATAATATTACGAAAAAGATTTTCGAGTTTTAAATAGCAGGCAGTATTTCTCTTTATTTATGATTTTTTCATTATTTGAGCTTTTTGTTTTATTTGAAAATTTGTTGTTGAGAATTAATATGGTTAGGTTCGCTTCTACAGGCATCCGATATGGTGCCAATTTGGGTTATCAAGGCTTGATTATGTAAAAAGGTAAGAGGAAGATGAAAGTATATAATGGAAGGTATAAATTCAGTCCAAATAGGAAGCACGGCTGCAGGAGAGCACTTTTGGAGAATTGCAGAAGGAAGAAATCCCATATTTGCATAAAAAAAGAATCGTAAAAACCTCTCTCAGATCAAATAAGTTACTGAAACTCCTACGCCCCAAAAGGCGCTGGCGAAGATGCTCAAGTGCAGCACATCGTCAGAGGAGATGTTCAAACTACATTTCCAGCAGAAAACATTAAAATCTTTCAATACACCTTTTGATTGTTATATATTGTTGTAGCGGCACCAAAAATATTCTGAAAATTAAAGTGTGAGAGAAATTGTTGCAATAATAATAGAGCAACGTTTTACTCTTTAAGGATTTTATGAATTAAAAAAAATAAAATTCTTTACTTAAAACATAACAATTTGTTATTCTATGGCAGACTTTTTTTTTACTTATGAAGGTTACTTATTAATAAACATCTCTTTTTCAGGGTCACTACGGATAATAAACTTTATCCCAATCCGAACGTTGGCGATTTGGTGCCAGATTTTGATAAACACTACTATTTCATTGGTCGCATACTCGGCAAAGCCATCTATGAAAATCTTTTAGTTGAATTACCTTTAGCGGAATTTTTCCTTACAAAATTAGCGGGCAAATATGCAGACGTTGACATACATCAATTGGCCTCTTTGGATCCTGAACTCTATAAAAATCTCTTGTATTTAAAAGACTACGAAGGTGATGTTAGTGAATTAAATTTAGATTTTACCGTAGCCAGCAGCTCATTTGGTCAAACGCAAGTTATTGAATTGAAACCACAAGGCCAAACAATACCGGTGACAAATTCAAATCGTATTGAATATTTGCAACTGATGGCAGATTATAAACTGAATGTGCAAATACGGCAGCACTGTATAGCATTTCGTAAAGGACTATCGAATGTGTTGCCCGTAGAATGGCTGTATATGTTTAGCAATAAGGAATTACAGATATTAATATCGGGTGCTGAAATTCCCATTGACTTGGAAGATCTTAAAAAACATTGTAAATATGGCGGGGAATATAGTCCTGAACATCCATCGATAGTGGCTTTTTGGTCGGCGTTAGAGGGCTTTGATGATTTGCAAAAAAGGCAATTGTTAAAATTTGTAACGAGTTGTTCAAGGCCACCGTTATTGGGCTTTAAGGTAAACATTTGCATTACTCTCTCATTTCGTTTAAAGTAACTTTTAGTTTTTAAATTACAGGACTTAGATCCTCCTTTTTTTATACAAAATGCTGGTGATATGGAACGTTTACCCACGGCTAGTACTTGTACAAATCTATTAAAATTGCCTCCTTTTAAAACAGTCGAGCAAATGCGCGAAAAGCTTCTCTATGCCATACAATCTGGTGTGGGCTTTGAGTTAAGCTAAATATTGTTTTAAATAATAAATTTTCTTCATTCCTGATTTCCTTCTAATTCATTTACTTTACTTTTTCTCCTTTGACTACAGCAATAACCGCAAAGCAAAAAAAAAATTTTGTTTTTTTTTTTTTTTTTGAAACTAAAATTTATTTATTTACCATTCGATTGTTAGTTATTGCTGTGTAAATACTGAAATGAAATGTGCTAAAACTTACAACTATAAAAAAAAAACAAAAAACAAATATTATTATTATTTAATAACTAAAATTAATTTTAAACATAAACAACTTGTGAGTAGTACGTTAATATTTATGCCAGAAGAAAAATGAAATTCATTTAGAAAAATTCATATCACACACTTCCAATCTATCGACTCAAAATAACCTTAATATAATTTACTTATTGGTAATTGTTAAAAATTATACATATTTATATAAGAATAAATGTATTAAACATGTAAAAATTTTTCTTTCAACATTTTCTTTAAACTTATTGTGAAGTTGTTTAATTTTTTTTTTTTTTTTGTATAAATTTTATTATTTTATTTGTAAAATATATTAATTTCTTGAAGAATTTTTTTATAAATCAAACGAGGCGCTTCTGTTGAATAAATTAAATCAATATGATTGAAACCTCGTACTTCATTCAATGAATAATGGCTATTTTCAAGTTTTTCCACCAATCGAAAGACATCCTGTAAAAGAAAAAAAAACTATTATTAAAAATTTTGCATGTAAAAAGAATTAAAAAGAAAAAAAGTATCATTCAATTGGTCGCATAAAGAAAGCAGTTTTTCAAACTTAAAATTCGAGTTTATAAACGTACGACTTTAAATTATAACATGTGAAACAAAAAGAAAGGTAACCCTTTTTACAAGCTGGCTCACTAATACAGAGGACTTTTTTGTGTTTTGCAATGTTCCCAGCAAGAAATTAGTGACCAAAACTTATCCATACACAATTATTTACTAACACAATTGCGTTGTCTTGGTACTGCTTTTGGTATTAATTTTTAATGAATTTTTGTTTTTGTTAAATAAATCTAAGTTTTAGAACTTGTTTCAATTTTCAGCTTATAAAAAGTTTTGTAATTAAATCTGTTCCAAAGATTAGGCAATATTTGCATTATATTTTTTATAAAAAACTAAAATATATATATAGGAAACTAAATACCGCCATGAACAACTGCTTCAGAACAGCTTCGGGCTTATTAAGGGCAACGTCTCTAGAACTATTAAGGTTTGAAGCACGTTACCAAAAATTTGAATCATTAGTGGAAAAATCCGCAATTAATTTAGCAGCAAGATCGCTTACAAATTTGAATGACGGCATCCACAATCTATTTTGGAAGCATCACGATCAACGATTTTTTTTATTTTTTTTATTTTTATTTTTAATAATTCATTTATTACAATATATTTATATAATTACAATGTGCGTGGCCTCAGCGTCACCAAGGACATTATTGAGGCGAGTTGGCAAAAGTGTGTATAAAACACAATGTACATATGTGTATATATATATATATATATATATATATATATATATATATATATACATATTTATGTTAAATTAATTACATATATATTAAAACATAATTAATAATGTAATAAAGACAGCAAAAAAAGATAAAAAATTAAGCAATAATGTTAATGTAGAAGGACTTCTAAATTTTGAAGCAAATGTTCTTTTAAAGCATGTTTGAATGTGGAAATTCGTTCAATATTTTTAATACTTTGAGGAAGATTATTATATTCAAAACTACCAATGTATTCTATTCGCTGTTTCGTTGTTTCCAAACGACATCTAGCTATTCTTAAGTTTGAATTATTCCTTGTATTAAATACTGTTTGGTTTCTAAAAAATGAGATTGTATGATGACCAATATTATTCATAGATTTAAAAACATAAAGCAAGAGTTGCATCTTATATAAGCCATAAACAGGAAGTACATTCAGCGACATGTCTTTGTAGAGGGATATTGTTGAAAAAGTTAAAGGCAGGTTAAAAACAGTTTTTAACGCTTTATTTTGCGCTCTTTGCAGCGACCTAAACTCATTTGTCTTCTTGAAACCATAAGCTATAGGAAGATAATTTAAGTGGCTATGAATCAGGGCTTGATATATTACAAATTTTGTTTTCGTGTTAAACTTGTTTTTAAATTTATACAAAAGACCAACAGCAGATAAGATTTTGGACTTTAATTCTACGATGTGCATGTCCCACGACAGATTATTTTGTAAATGAACTCCAAGGTATTTAATTGAATAACTTTCATCTATTTGTTTGCCGTCTACCCAAATGTTAAAAACTTGGCTATGTATATTATATGGTCTAAATCTCAAAAGCTTTGTCTTCTGTGCATTCAAAACCAACTTATTCAGCCTTGCATACTCAGCAATTAAAGCAGCATCATATTTCATTTGTACCTTTAAAACAGTTTCATGTTTGTAGGGATAAAATAGACTTATATCATCGGCATATATTATTAATTTACCATAAAGGTTTAAAATTTTAATATCATTTATATAAATTTTAAATAATAATGGACCCAAAACACTACCTTGGGGAACTCCATACTCAACGTCTCCAATAAAACTCTCTTGGTTGTTTATACTAACATATTGCTTCCTGTTTTTCAAGTAACTTTTCAACAAATTTACACTTCTTTCATCCAAACCATAATACTTCAATTTTTGTATCATAATATCATGATCTACTAGATCAAAAGCCTTAGAGAAATCGTAAAATATGCCAGATACTCCAGAGAATCCGTCATCAAGTCCTTTACATATGGTATTTATGACATTAACTACCGCTTCCTCCGTACCACAGCCCTTTTTAAAGTCATATTGACCTTCATATAGCAAATTGTTTTCATTTAAGTACATCGATAACTGTTCATAAAGTATTTTTTCAAAAAGCTTGTCAATTGTTGGCAGTAAGGTAATCGGTCGAAAATTTTTTACTAATGTGGCATTACGTTCTTTTGGTATCGGAACAATTTTTGATATTTTTAGTTCATTTGGGAAGATTGAGGTATTAACAATGTTATTAAACGCTCTTGCTAGATATGGTGATATAACATCAGCACATTCTTTTAACAGTTTTGGAAAAATTCCATCATAACCACAACCCTTGGTAACATCCAGTCCTCCAATTTTATCCGCTATTTCTATATTTGACGTATTAGTAAAACTAAATAAAGTTTGACACTGTCTTAACGTTCTGAGTGTATTAAACGAATCACCAGGTATGGAAACAATCTGCTGTTTTAAACTTTTAGGGATCTCTAAAAAGTACTCATTAAATAAATCACTTTTAATTTTATTATCCACAACGAATTCTCCATTTGAATTTTTTATATTAATTTGGTTCTTTTGATTTTTTCTACCAAAAGTTTCATTTAAAAACTTCCAGCACTTTTTTGAATCATGCTGAATTTCATTTAAGCTGTCACAGTAATAGTTGTTTAAAGATTCCTTTAATGCCTTCCTGATTACTTTACTAATTCTTTTTAATCTTTCTTCAACATCAAAGTTACGACTTCTTCTTAGCTTTAAAAGTTTATTCTTATAAGTAATAAGCTCCTGTAGGTTTTTATTAACCCATGGAGTGAGATCGTACTTTTTTAACCTTCTTTCTCTTTTATCCACAGTTGAAATTCTAGTAGCATTTGAGATATGTTGTATAATGCTCGAGATGTCAACAGAAGGATCGCCAGATTCTTGAAAAGTTAGTATATCATTTGCAAGGAATTCTTTGGCATGACGATAATCACAAATTTTATAATATCTTTCAAAGTATTCAGAATTTATAACATTAGTTTTTAATATGCAGGATACAATATTGTGATCTGTTAAACTGCAACTAATAGTGTCCACAAAAACATCATCTGATATGTTACTGTACACATTATCTATGCATGTTCGTGGGACGTGTAATTAAAGTGTGACGGTTTTGAAAGTTATAGCTTGACAAAGTATTCATTAGATCAGCTGACTGCAGATCATTGAGAAAGTTCACATTAGAATCTCCTACAATTATATTAGGAAGCCGACCATAGTCAACAGCCAAGGTTTCAATAAATTCTAAAAATTTAATAACATTGCACTTTTGGGATCGGTAAAACGAGGTAATTTGTATTGATTTTCCATTAATCTTATTGTTTTGTAGTGAAATAGTTATCGTTTCAATAAAATCTCTACTTAAACAAGATTTTACTTCATATTGAAAGCTATTTTGTACATAAATAGAGGTTCCTCCATACCCATCAGATCTACAGCAATGAATGACATTATATCCCGGAATATTATATAATTGTACTAGATTTGATTTAAACCATGTCTCCTGGACAGCTATTACACTTGGTAGTTTTGGTAGTTTGGTAATCATGAATTTAAATTGATTAAATTTATCAATAGATGCTATGCTTCTTATATTAATCGAAATAATGTTAAAAATAGGAAAATTTAATCCAAAAAAATGATCTTTAAATGATTCAATATTAGAAAAATGATTATTTACCATAAAAAAGAAAAAAATATATTTATATAACAAAAAATAAAAATAAGCTAATAATAAAGTGGTACTTATTTCAAGGTAACTGGTTTGATGACATAAATGAAGCACGGGTTTCATCATCATCCTCAGAGTCTGCAGCCAAAGCTGCTCCCTGTAAATTCGATCTACGCCTATGAAATTTATTTGTTGTCGCATCCAAAAGAATATCATCTACTTCTTCCTCATTTCTTATCAACCTTGGCTTAGAAATTTCACTTTTTTTTGCATAAACCTTGCCTTTATAAGTGTATACTGATTGGTATCCAATTTTGTTAAGGGTTTTAGCATGCTTAAAAACATTAAGAGTCTCCTTACTCAAGTAATCGTTTACGTAAATGAATTTTGTTTCTTCTTTTTCCTTTAGTTTAGGTTTCACCTGCATTAACTTCTTTTTAGCCTTGTTCGAATCAAATTTAACGATCATTGTTTGTTTTTCTTTCTTATTCTGCTTGTTAGAAACTCCCCTTTTTTGAATAAAAAATGCTTCTTCGACGTCATCCTTGACCAAATTTGCACCAACATCTTTTGAGATTTGTAGCAATGTATCAACTGCTGTTGCCCCATCTTGAACACAGACTCCACTTATAAGACAATTTTTTTTTACTCCTTCATCATTCAATAGTTTTACAGAATCTTTAAGAACTTTTATTTCATTTTTCAATATATTGTTTTCCTTTTGTACATATTCAATTTTCTTTTTATTCTCAGCCACCCCTCGTATTAAATCATCAAACTGTTTTGACATAAAGTTCATAGTATCTTGTAAGGTAGACAGCTGATCAAGTTTATTTAGTTGTTTTTTTATCTCACACAGTTCTCTTTTAATTGTTCCTTCTCCTCCCTTACAACGATCGCATGTATATTGTTCTTGTTGATGATTACATAGATATTCATACTGACGTTTGTCTAAACCTGAACATATTGCATGGTATGTTTTGGTACACTTGTCACAAACAATATATTCTTCATTCTCTTTCACCTCCAAATTACAATGGGTACAGATAAATGTTATGTTTTTAATACTTCCACGGCCTTTAGCAAGCATACTTCAATTTATTTATATTTCTTGTATTTAGCTCAGTAAAATAGCTCACAATAATGTATATAAAACGAAATTAATCACTGTTTTTTTAATAAAACAAAAAATTGTTTCACAGCCGTTTATAAATTTGACGTCTTCACACAAGTGATGCCAACTTCCTTTCATCGCTTTCATCGCTGAACGTCTGGCATTGGTCTTACTATTAAACTATTACATCAGCACGACATTATATTGCCGGAAAGGCCTCGACTTACACCTAGTTGCAGCAATTACGTCATGACAGATACAAGCTTAAGCTTACACAATAAAGATACGACCAACCCAGTGATCTTTAAAAACGCCCTCCAACAAAGATAATATCATTCACTCCTGAAACTATATTATTCTCAGATGGATCTTTTCAAGGAGGAGTAACAACGTGTGGGATTGTCCGAAAAATTGGTCCCTCTCATTTTGAGACAATAAAAAAGTACGTCTGCCAAATGACGTTGGTATTTTCGCGGCAGAACTGGCCGCGGTTGAGCGGCAATCGCACATGTATCCTCCAGTAATATGAAAAACTTGATATGTACAGACAGCCTTAGCGCCATAAGAGCAATAAAAAAAATGGCAATAGATTATACGACCATATAATCGCGTCGCCAAATGAACGCCAGCAGGTGTTAATTTTTTGGGTACCCTCCCACATAGGCATAAAGGGTAACGAACATGCTGATGCAGCAGCCAAAGAAGCCCAAAATTTACCTAACATCACTGAGGTTCCTTGTACAGCAGCAAATATTTATAATCAATATCGATCATCACAAAGAAGACTTCATCCCGATTCATTTAGACCGAGATTTAACATCAACATGACAAGAAGCGATTGCATACTACTAAGCAGACTTCGGGTGAACAAAACCAGGTTCAATACTCAGCATTACTATGATGGCACTAACTAGGCGAAATGTACATTCTGTAATGTAATTTTCTTTAAATGTAAAGAATACTTTTGCGCTGTGTTGCCACAACGAAAATGAAAAGTAAAATAGAATAATGTTGTGCGACATGTTCACTAAAGTTGCAACCGAGTTGTACAACTTGACAAAAAAAAAAAAAAAAAAATCAAAATTTTTCGATCTTTCGTCCAATCAACACCCAACTTCATTCAACTACACCACAAACATTGCAATATGTTGTACAACCTTCTCAAGTTGTACAACAGGTCGCAACGTGTATGGCTTGCTTAACAAAAAAAAAAAGTCACCCTCAATAATCAATATCGGTGATTTAATAATGTAATCTAATTTTTTAAAAACTAATTAATTTATTTTTATTTTTTCATTGAATCTTTTAAATACATATGAAGGGTTTCCAATCATAACTCGTATGTAGAATATCATTAAATATTTCTATTCTATTTCTTTTTGAAGGATTAAAATAAAAGAAATAAATTTAGAAAACTTAAGTTTTATTTGAAACTGAGTAAACGTATAGAATAATCGCGCGGAAATTATAAATAACAAACAAGTTAAGACGATAACCCCTTTAACATGATATTAAGGATTTTCGAATTAAATAATTTATATGTTAAACATTTTTTCAGGGATATGTTTTAATTTAATTTAAATTTATCACTGGATACCGCCATTCAACAATGGCGTATGATCGACATTTTTTATTATTGTTATTCATTCTACATACGTAACGTTTTATTGCCGTTAAAACAATCAAGCAAAAAGAAAGCAAGAAAAAAATATGTAGTAAAAAATTTGGACCAAGCTTTTGTTTTGGAGTGAAGACCCCTAAAGTTTTTATATGCATCCAACTATGCAGGAAATCTTTATTAAGAGAAGCCGTTGTTGATTTTAACATAAAAGAAAAAATGTCTTCGCTTGGACCCTTTTAATTTTTTTTCTATTTTTTCTTTTAATTTAGAATCTTTAAATCCCGATTTTCCATAAGATATCTCCAAGGCGTTTGAAAGAGTGTGCCATGGTGCACTCATATCACAACTTATTGCTTTTGGTGTCGGTAATAGCTTTACTCGACTTATATCAAACTTTCTCAGGGATCGCACAATACGAGTTGTTATAGATGGGATCTCATCAAGCGAGTTCAAGGTAAATTCAGGGGTACCGCAAGGTTCCGTCCTCTCCCCTACCCTATTTATTATTGTCCTTAATGACCTTCTACGTCAGACTTCCAACTCTATCTATTCTTTTGCAGATGACAGTAGCATATGCCATTTATTTTCGTTTCGCAGTAGACCAAACCGTCGGGAAGTTGACGCTATGGGAAAGCACATGGACGATACCCTTAATTTCGATCTTTTGATAATTTCCGAATGGGGCCTGGCGAACAGGGTTCAGTTTAACGCTAGTAAAACCCAGTGCTGTGTGCTATCGCACAGGCGTACTGCTGAACATGCTTCCTCATCTGTAATTATGGGTGATATACATATGTATTAAGGATATTTTTATGTTGCTAAAGAAGCATTCAAGTGCCTAGGTTTTCTGAAACGGTGTAAGAAATACTTCACTCCATCTGATCCCCTTACTATCTATGTAACCTTTATCAGACCAAAAATGGAATACAACTCTCATGTATGGGCCGGTGCTTCAAAGTCTAATTTGGAGTTACTCGACCGCGTATAGGAGAGAGCGAAGAAACTCATCGGTGATAGTAGGGTATCCAGCTCTATTGACTCACTGGATCATCGACGCAATGTGGGATGTGTTTCACTGTTTTATCGTTACTACAACGGAATGTGCTCTTATGAAATCAGGGAACTCGTTCCTGAAAACCGTAATAACATACGCGCAACGTGCTCTGCATCAACAGCGCATTCCTTTGTGGTCAACTGGCCAGTGAATTGCACAACGCATTACAGAGAAAATTCGTTTTTTAGCCAAACAGTTCGTATGTGAATAAACTCCCTGCAGAGGCCTTTCCTGCCATTTTCAATGTGCAAAGATTCAAATCAAATGTCTACAAGCACTACTCCCTCTATCCCACTTCCCTCAACTTAATTATCTAGTTCTGGCACAATGTCTTGCATAAGTAGGGGTCATCCCCTGAGTGCTATTCCTAATTAAAAAAAAAATATTTAATAATTACGGCATTTACACTATGAATTATTTCATGAAACTAACATGAAATTTTTGTTTAATGGTGAAGCTAGAGGGATAAGCAATATAGCATGGCTTGAATTTTGATGGAATATACTTTTTGCTTATGTTAAATAAACCTAAAAACTTTAACTTAAAAAGAAAATTGAAAAAAATGTTCTCTTGAAAAACCTTTATATTTCAAACACCCAGCAAATAAAGTAGGAAGGGACGATAAGTCCTTAAATTTTTTAAAATTTGGAAAGAATTTTAGAATGTAACGAAAAAGATTTGCCAGAGTAAGAATAAGGAGACAAGTAAACACCTTCCACACTATCGAAAATACTTTACATACACAATAATATCTATATCTTACGTTCTTATTATACATTTTGCTTTTAACTGTCATACTAGTTGCAATTACAATTTGTTTTATTGGCGATTTAAAACGTCTAGCTTGTTGAACAGTAAAAAGATCTGGCATCTGCTTTTAGTTATTTTTTTATATACATGTGAGTCTGATACAATTAAATGAATTCTGCAGCAAAAATTAAAGGAAACAATTTTTGCAAGATTATTATTCGAATATGTGCCAACTGTGGCGCTCCATAACACCAAAACTAAGTGTTTGCACAAAATTTTTAACTTTTAATTGTTTCTTAACATTGCAAAATGTTGTTTCTCTTCGAGCTGTCCGAATAAACTAAATTTGTTTCAAAATATGTATTTATATAAGCAAAAAAGCGTATATGACCTTTCTTATTTTTAGGTGCAGGTATTAAGACACTTTTATAGGTGACACTATGTTGATACTAAAAATGAAATAACGTCTATGATCATGAGGTTCGTGGAAGTTCCAATCGAAGTTCTTCAACTTGGATAATTGTGTAGGTAACGAATCATGGAGTTTCATTTGGTCAGGATAAAAGTGAAAAAAAACATACTGAAAGCGCACGTTAGGCTTAGAACTGAAGAATGTAGAGGTCCAAATATGATGCATTATATTCTGCTAATATCTTATTTTACTTTGAAACACGTCCGCATACATTTGCAAAATAATTTTTCTTTCTAAAAAAGGTGTTTTAAAAATAAAAAAATGAACCTAAGCCGAAATTAAATTTTTATTCATTTATATCCACAGTTTAACTCTTAATTTCATGAAAATTAAATGACAAAATCATTTAAGGAAAATATAGAAAAATAGCTGTATGAGCTCTTGCGGGCCAGAGATTATTCGCAAAGTTTAAATAGAAGCTAAGAAAATAAGACGCTTGTGTGCCGAAAATCTGAAAGTAAACAGCTTCTTGGTGGACTCCAGTCTTAAGATAAGGGTTATGCGTCCCTAGTGACTGATAAAGGTAATAATTTCTTAGTAATGAGTTAAGAGACTGATTGGTATCATTCGATTTAATTACGTTATGCAGCAAAGAACTTTTAAAGACACCCTGTACAGAAAAGGAATGATTTAGTTGCTCCTTTATATGATTTTTAATAGTGAGAGAATTTTGATTAAAATAGTAAAGAAAAACTAAGCAACTAATTAAAAACTTAAATTTTAATGTAAATTAAAATTATAAAATAAAAAATTGCCTTTAAATAATTTTTCACAGATTATTCTATTCTGTCCGTCCGTTCTTTTATAGAAATGTAACACTTACCCAACCACTAACAACTCAAAAGGCAAATAAATAACTTCACTACTGCTTTTTCATTTTTACGCAAATGAAATAAAAAATTATTTTAAAATGTATTTTAAATCTTTAAAACTCACACATATGAAGTTTGCAAGAAGTGTTGGTGTTAATGCCTGTGCTTTCTTACCTGTTTGTCCATCAACAAATCACGATTCCCATAAAATAGCTGCAGTGGCACACGTACGTTACGTAAATTATATTCAGGTGGTGATTTACTTTTGTAATAACGATAATTCTTACTTTTCGATTCATAATCATACTGTTGAAATTTTCCTGCAGATGAAATAATCAAAGTTAAATTGACAAAAAAAAAAAAAAAAAAAATAACGAAAATGTTTTAGAAATGAAAAAGAGAAAAGGTAAAAGGGTGTAATAATACTGTTCGTATTACAATGTAAATACGTGTGGCAAACAAAATTATAATAATGCTGCAGCTGATAATGATGATGATGATGATGGCGTTGATGAGGTGAACGAGTTTTACCGGAAGTTATCAATTGTCCAAAATGTTGCAATTGTTTGCGTGATATGCCAGCGGGTGTCGTTTCAAAAATACGTGGAAACAGATTCTAAAAAGGCCACAAAAAAAAAAGAAAATATATTTGTTATAACCGCAAATTAAGTTGTATTGGGAAAGACTTAAAATGTTAAATTTAAGAAAAAAATAAAATTATTCGTGGGTTTTATCTTTTGTTAAAACTTTAACTTTTGTGTTTATTTTTTTTATTTTATTGTTCTAATTAAGTGGCAAAGAAGTGTTTATCAATATCGGTAAATATCAATTATTTAACCGAGAATTTACTACTTTTAAATTTTAATCATTCACAATAGAAGTAATTTAATTTTCGAGAACACGAGAAGTTTTAGTTTTGTGCTAATATTACAGAAACATGTTAAATTCTTAGTTCATAGAAAAATAAATTTTAGGCTTAATTCAAAGCGAATTCATATAAGGTGGCAGCGCCGCTACAACAATGCAATAATAAAAAGAAAAACATTTATTAAAGTGTATGGTAAACTTCAAAACACATTTAATAACTGCACTTTTTTCTTCATACTTTTTTAATAACGTTTGTGATATGTGATATAAAATTATACACTTTTGACAGCTAAGATGTCACCTGATAAATTTAATTCGCCTTGGCCTCATTAGTCTTTCTTTTATATTGCTGTTCTGTTTCGTACCATTCCGCCTTTTTCTAATATTTTGCTTAGTTCCTTTATAACAAAATATTAGCTGTTTATAATAAAAAAAAAAAAACATTTTTTTTTTAAATTTATGCGTGCGCCAACATAGCGTCTACAGAAAAGCGTTGATCTTGGGAATTAAAAAACGGGAAAGTACAAATTCCCCGGAATTGGGTATTTTTAATTAAAAAATTTAATTAGCATAAATTTTTAATCAAGCACAAGGAAAATTCATGTAAATTATAAATAAATAAAAAGACATTAATGTTTTTAGAAAATAATTATAAAAAAGCCTTTTTACTGATCACAAAAAATTATTATTTTTCCTATTGAAACTGTAATACTCTCACCCAAATTGTCAATACCTTATAAAAGTAGACACCTAGAAGAACAAAATTGGTCAATCGTGTGAAACTTCCGACAAGCCGTTTCCGAGAAAAGTGACTTAAATTTTAGTGGGCACAAAAGCGTTGCTAATTTTTCCCATGGAAACTATAATACTCTCACCCAAAATGGCAATACATTATAAAAGTAGACACCTAGACAAACAAAATTTTCCAACCGTGCAAAAATTCTGCCGACCGCTTTTGAGAAATCTGGATTCATCCTGAGTGGCCATTTTGAGTGATAGTAATGCAGTTTCCATTAGAAGAATTAACATATTTTTTGTGATCAGTAAAACGCTTTTTTATAATTAATTTCTAAAAACACAAATGTTTTGTTTATTTATTTATAATTTACATGAATTTGCCTTCTGCTACATTCAAAAATTTATGCCAATTTAATTTTTTAATTTAAAATTACCTAATTCCAAGGAATTTGTACTTCCCGCTTTTTTCCCTGGTTTTTGAATTCCCAAAATCGACGCTATTTCTTTGACGCTATCTTGGCGCTCGTTAAATTTATGCAAGCTGTACAAAAAAAAAAAAAAAATAAAATCGTCGTCTGTTTTTTTATAACTTTTATATTTAAATTAAGTAAAAAATTTTAATTAAAACTTCAAAAAATTGGTTTATTCTATTTTGGCACTTACACTATCAAACAACTTTTTGGCTACAGTTTAGAGCCTGCTGCATTCTCTTGACAATTGCGTTTGATACATTGCCGCAACATATAAAAGCACTGTCGTCAGCATAAAAAGCTTCTTCTTGATTTCTGCGAATATTTGTATAATGAATATAGTATGGGAGAAAGAACAGACGCTTGTGGTAAACCTGCTGGTATTTACCTTTTACTAGAGTAATTCCTATCGACACAGACAACAAATGATTGATTATTAAACGTTGAATTCTATTTTTTACTGTTTCGAACGCAATACAACAGAACAAAACATAACGTCAAAGTAAAAATAAACCACAAACACATATTTTCAATTTAGTAGAAACCAATCAGCTGATTCAATTCATTAACAGCAGAGTTAGGTTAGGTCCGGCAGGCAGCTGTGATTTACACAGTCCACATGAATCCATTAACTAATACTTTTGTGTTGGCAGTAAAGCTACTTGTAGTTTACTTTTTATGAAAGTAACACACCAATGTCAATAAATAAGTACCCTATTTTAGCAACTGCGTAGGGAGCTTTAGCTTTTCGACAAACAAGCAAACAAACACTTTTAACGCAACGCTAATTTTCGTAATATTTTCTACCGCGCTTTTGGTCTTGTTTAACTTTACTATGTAAAGCTAAATCACTGAAGGCCGGGGCACATAGAATCCATCATACGTTAAACTTTGACGTATTCAACTGACATGTTTTCTTATGAGCGTTGTTACAATCAGTTCGTGTCCGTTAACGCAAAGTAAAAAATTGGTCAACTTCTAACTTTTGACGTATGTTAAATACTTTGACAGCTATAATCGCTTCTTCTTCTTAGTTTTTTTTTTAACTCTTGCTGTGTTTCAATTGTATTCTGTGATTTTAATAAAATACGAATTAAATTTAAAAGTTAATAAAAATAAAGAGCTAAACTTTGATTGATTATCCGTCAGAAAAGTACTCATTGTGCCAACCTCATCCGTCGTTACTTTGACTTTAGTTGAATACGTTAAAGTATAACGTATGACGGATTCTATGTGCACCGGCCTTGAGATTAGGATAACGGTATATAAAAAAGTTATTGATTTTTCTTCTTCGTCTGCCTCTAATTTGTCCACATCATTTGGAACAATGAAATAACTCCAATCAAAAAACAAATACACGGGGCGACAGACAATTAAAAAATAAGAAGAAGACATCAAGTGAAAAAATTTGCGCTCGCCCATATTTGCCAAATTATGGATCTCTGAACTTTTCATTGAAAAGTACGATTGTGCGTCATACTTTTCAAAATATATCAATATGGGTATCATTTTAAAGCTTTTGAAGAGATCAATTAGGTAATATTAAATTTTTTAAAAAATGCTTAACCCATTAAGAACCGATGATATTTTTATGCAATTTTTCTTTTAATTTTTTAATTCTCTATAACCTCAATATTTGTTTCTTGATTGGAGTTACTTTACTAAAGTAGATTTGCATACATGATGAAGGGTATATATGATTTTGCTTGGCCGAATATAGCACTCTTACTCGTTTTAATAAAATTTTAATATGCAAATCAAACGATTTTCTGTTTCAATCTCTTTTTCACATATTTTATTTGTGTAAAGTTTTCTCTAACAACAACAATTCCTGTAAGACTACATGAAATAAGTTGAATTTATTTATTATTTAAAACGAGCATCTTTCTTTATCTTTTATTTACTACTTTTGCTCAAGAGTATTATTTAATCGATTTGCTTTTTAACTTAAACTTTCAGCACTTTTCAGGTCCTATTCCCTTTTGTTTGAATTGAAATAACGATTGTAAGTAACAAAAGCATAAAATTACACATAAATTAAGTTTCAAACAATATCAAGTGGCATCAGGAGAGAAATCTCATAAATTTAAACTTTTCTACTATGCTTCTTCAGCTTTTTTTAGCTTAAAATAAGAAAGAAGAAAAATCCAAAAGGACATATGGAATAACAAACGTATACACACACACACACACACACACACCCATAAAAGAAGTTCTAATGCCAGTTATAAAATCTTGGGTAAATACTTTCATTTGTAACTGGTTATTGGTGCTGCTTGAATTTTTATTTTATTTCATTTTCTTTTTATTTATTCATCTAAAATAATACATTAAGACAAAACAGATCTAAAGTAAAGGAAAAACGCAAAAAAAGTTTTTTGCCAGGGTTTATTTTACATAGAATATTGTAAATAAATGCTGACAATGTAGAGGTTTTTCTTATATATATATTTTTTAATTAAACCTTTTTAAATAATTTTACACATATCAATATGACGCAAAAATCACACTGAGGTGCATGGCATAATATTCAAAGTAAGTTCTGGTTTATCACGCTGATCTTAGTATATTTTTTTTCTTCGCTTGAAAACGTTAAAATTAATTAAAATTTTGTGAAAAATTTCAAATTTTTACAAAAGTAAGCGGAACCATTTTTTTATTTTTTTTAACATTTATTGCAAATTTAATACAAATTTTTTCTTTTAATTTTAGTCAGCTTTTTTTTTGACACATCCCAGCCCTGCATACACTGGAAGCAGTTAAGTCGGTTAAATTAAAAAAAAAATGCGCATTTATATCTTATTTATAAGCACTCTTTCATTTTAAAAAATTAAAACATTGCAATTTAACAAAATAAGAAAAGGCAAATAAAAATTTGACAAACGAAATATAACCAGCTGATTTCGAATTCGCTTTTGAGTTTACACAGTACAAAATACACATAAATAACACATGTAGGCATAAAGAAGATACTTTCCTACTTTAATTGTCCTACTTTAATTGCCTGCTATAGAGGCGTCCTCTAATGCATTGGCATAAAGAATATGCGGCCTTAACAGGATAGAAAAACAGCGTTTTTCTAATTTTTTGTAATTTTAGCCATTTGCACTGGCAGCAAGATTGTCGAATTTGGCTGTTTCCGATTATATTTTTTCAGACTTTAAGCTCTTAATGTCATCAAAGAAAATCCATCAAGAATGCGAAAATCTATTACCGAACATTTTATCAAAAGTGTCATAAGCTGATACTACGTAATTAAAAAATCCATGACTTCAAATAAATATAATACAAGGGCAGAATTAAAGTTTTATATAAAAAAGTATACAAGTTTTGGATTGGCTTGGGTTATTTTTTAATTTGCCTTTGCTTCTCAGTGACTTTCAGTTGCCTATATTCGGTTTTACCTATTTATGCTTATCTTTGATATGTTTGGCATCCATTTTTATCGCGTATCTGTTTGTGTTAATAAGCCGAAATCTATCTGGTAAAAGATACACAAACACATACGTCAATAATCTAGCAAAATTTACAAAACACAACATAAATCCTACAAAATGTTAAAAAATTCAAAATAAATTTTAATTTATAAAACGGAGATACATGTTGGAACGCTTATATTTAAAGACACATAGTTTTACACGTAAGGGTGATATTAGGGTAAATCTTTTTTTATTTGACAGAAAATTGCATCATCTTAATTTTTAAATAAAAAAAAAAATAAAATATTATAACAAAATTTATTTATTTATTTATTTATTTTTTTTTTTTTGTTGAACTCTAAAAATTTCGACAAATTATTGTAAAAACGGTCCAATTTAAGAAAAGTAAAAATATTAAATGTGCAATAAAATATCAAATTTTCTGTGCATGTGTAACTGGTCAGCTTAATTCAAATGGCAACAAATATGCAACATTAAAATAATGAAACTCCCAATTTTAGGATTTTTGGCCTTTATTTTGGGAATTTTGGGATTTTCATTATTTTAATGTTGCATATTTGTTGCCATTTGAATTAAGCTGACCAGTTACACATGCACAGAAAATTTGATATTTTATTGCACATTTAATATTTTTACTTTTCTTAAATTGGACCGTTTTTACAATAATTTTTCGAAATTTTTAGAGTTCAACAAAAAAAAAAAAAATAAATAAATAAATAAATTTTGTTATAATATTTTATTTTTTTTATATTTAAAAATTAAGATGATGCAATTTTCTATCAAGTAAAAAAAGATTTACCCTAATATCACCCTTACGTGTAAAACTATGTGTCTTTAAATATGAGCGTTCCAACATGTATCTCCGTTTTATAAATTAAAATTTATTTTGAATTTTTTAACATTTTGTAGGATTTATGTTGTGTTTTGTAAATTTTGCTAGATTATTGACGAAATTCATATACGTAAAAAAATAAAAAAAGAAGTGTGGTGACACATTTAAATTTTCGATTTATGTAACATCACATTTACTTTTTGCTACCAGTTTGTAATCCGCTTATGAATAAAATTAAAAAAAATATTAATAATTTATTATTTAAGTTTAAACTAAAATAATACTGCTTAAGCTAAAGATTAAAAAATAAAACACTGAGAGGTATAAAAACACAAAAGGGCGATTGATGCTAGCCAGGGCTGGACAATCACACAAAATATATAAAACTGTCTCCGCTTCTTTTAGGTGCTGGCTGCAAGTATTTTACTCTTTGATTTTTACTTAAGATACCATGGAAATGATACTTTGAGTTTTCTTAGCCTCTCACTATTGTGCTTTTTTTTTTCTTAATTTCCAGAAAAGACACTGTTGCCTTTAGAGATTAATTTTCCATCTTCGGAAATGCTCTTGTCCATTGACAAACAAAAGCCGAAGATTCTTGAGAGAGTCCTCTCCCTAATTTATACCATTTGGTTTCATACGAGTCTATTTAAATTTTATCAAAACAAGGATAATAATGTTTCAAAATTTCCACCAACACTAGGAGCCTGATACTGGCTGCCACTGCTAGGAACTGTAAGTCTGTAACTGTAAGTAAGCTACTGTGTCTACCCGCCACGGCTCTGAAGCGACGATTCTTAATTTTTTATTTGGATTAGATGCGACGTCTGTTCTTAGCCATTCTTTTTAACTTTTTAAAGATTGATGGGGGGGAATAGTATAGTTTAAAGGATTGTGACGGCGCACATCGCATTTGTCGCAACAGTGAACGTAAATGCCAAAATTTATGCACATCAAACCATGGCAGAAGCCAACGTTTTTATGACAGACACCTGAACCCACTACTATCTATGCAACAAACACCTTACACTATCTAACCAGTACTAATCAAAACGCGGCTTGAAAATTATGTCTTTACATCGAAAGCGCTCGCCAATCGTATCAAATAAACAGCCAGTGACGACGGTCTTTACCGAAAGGTATGACAACAGTATTTCTTTGCTCTATTTTGTGTGGCAATCAATCCAATACTTTCGAATGTATCCAGGTAATCCGTCCATCTGGAAATAGATTTTTGATCTGCTCGTTATGTCTCTGTAAGAAAAGATAATTCATAAGCAGCCTACTTCCATTCGCATTATTAAAATCACCAATTTTGTAAGTATGACATTTTCTCTCTTGTTAAAAAGTAAAAGGAATGAAACTAAAAACTGCTATTTGTTGATATTGACAACATTGTTTTAGACAACTTGAAATGGCGTTACAAAATTATAAAGAGAACATGCTTCTCTTTTCTCTGGGGAACTTTCATATTTTAGTAGTTTTGGGCCAAATAAAATCTATGAGAAATTTACTTATTGTTTTAAGTAAAAAAAAAAAAAAAAAAACAATAAGATAAGATAAGAATAACAAATATTCTAAGCGCACGAACAACTGTTTGCAAATAATAAAAAGTCGTAAGCAGATACTAAATGGGTAAATTTCTAGTAAAAAAAGCTTGAAATTGATCACATGTACATACTTTATGTTTACACAAAAAAAAAAAAAAAAAAAAACTAAGAGTGCTACATTCGGCTATGACGAATCTTATATACTTTTCACTATGTTTGTATGTAAATTTAGTTTAGTGAAGTAATACCAAGTTCACACACGTCAATTTTTCTTGCAGCAATTCTGAATTTTGTGAGTGAGAAAAACGAGAAATAAATTGATTTTGCACTCCTTTCACTTCCACAAAATTCAAAATTTCAGGGTGTATGAAAGCAATAAGCGTATGCTATAGAGATAATACGAAAAGGATATATATAGGAGATGTATAACACATTGTTCTGTTAATTGTTATTTAGTGTGAATAAAACCAAGCAAGAATTTGAAAATAAAATCTCTGAAGTACAATTTAAAATTTCTGTTTATCATCCCTGCTTGTATTATACGCGTAGTAGCATGTGAGCTTGTAGTCTGTGCTCTTAAAATATTAGAAGCAATTTATTTTGATTTATTTTGATTCGGAAGCACATTATTCCTATTATTAAAAAAAAAAGGAAACACCTCTGCAGGAAGTTTATTACGCATACGAACTGTTCGGCTAAAAAAAGATTTTTCTCTGTAATGAGTAGTGCGATTCACTGGCCAATCGACCACAGAGGGATAAGGTCTTGATCCAGAGCGCGTTGCGCGTACAAAACTACGGTTTTCAGTAACAAGTTTCCTGATTTCATTAGATCACATTTCGGTGTAGTAACGATAAAAAAGTGAAACACATTCCACATTGCGTCGATGCTTCAGTGAATCAAAAAAGGTAGATACCCTACTATCACCGATGAGTTTCTTCGCTCTCTGCAGCACGCGGTCGTGTAACTTCAAAATAATCTTGGATCACTGGCCCATATATGAGAGCTTTATTCCATTTTCGGTCTGATACAGGTGACATAGATAGTGAGTAGATCAGATGGAGTGAAGTATTTCTTACACTATTACAGAAAACCTGAGACTTGAATGCTTCTTTTGCGACATGAAAAATATATTGATCTTAATTTACATTCGCACAGTAAAATTATAAACAGAGAATGTCTCATCGACAACAAATAAGTTATGAAAAATATACAGCAAATTTTAACATCTTGACTTAACAGCAATTCAATTCTAATGCCGGCAGGGTATAGTGCTGCCATCCTGTCACAAAAATGTATTTATTTATAATTTATTTACAACTGTAAAGGGTTTCTTCTAATGCGATTTAAAAGCAATTTCGAAGCGAAAGTTAAATGCGATAAGATAGCAATTTGGTACTCTTTATCGCTTTTGCATAATCTTTCGCCTTAAAAAAAATTGCCAATGAAAAGTTAAGATGTGTTTTTAATCAAAATTAAAAGTGACGGTTTCCGTAACGCTATAAAGATGAAAACAAGCGCGTGTAACGTACAGCGTATAAATTTTTCATTCCGTTTGTTATTTATACAATTTTTACTTCCGTTTCTATAAAGTGCATAAGCATAGCAAAGTCGATCCGTAATATTGTCAAAATCCACTTTGCCAAGGCACTAGATGAGCTAGAGAAAATTTAAATACGCCAATCGATCAGACATGGTTTCGAAAATTTTACTTTTGAAAATCACAAAATCTGTCCATTTCTTTAGAGGCGGTAGACGAAACACCACGCCTACCTCTAATTTTTCCATATCAATTGAAACAAATTTAGTTAAGTGAAGTAACTCTAACCAAAAAATAAATATGTTAGCGAGAGAAAATTAAAATATAAGAAAAACAAAACATGAAGTGAAAAAATTGGATTTCGCCAATATTTTTCGAGTTATGGGCACTTAAACTTATCATAAATAAGTGCGATTGTGCGTCATATATTAGTTAAAGGCTTCTAAAAAGATCTTTCAGGAAATACTATTAATCTTTAAAAATGCGTAACCCATTAAGAGCCGATCTAAGGTAAAATTGTGAATATTTCTTAATTTTTTAATCCTCTGTCGTCCAAATATTTTTTTCTTGATTGGAGTTACTTCACTAAACTAGATTTACATATATCGTGACGGGTTTATAAGATTCGGCAAAGCCGACTATAGCACTCTTAATTGTTTATGTTAAAACGATTAGGTGAAATTTTAAATCACTATGGCGAAATTAAAACCAATTTCTCACTTCACAAACGATTTCGTATAATAAAATGTGTTTTCGATACACAAAAACTTTACAGACAGACAAATGTTTAATTGTTAAAAATAGTAAGTGATGTCTGATATTTTGCGGGGCGGGAACTTTTTAACAAGTAGACAAGTAAGCAGTAATTGTTTATAATGCCTTACAAATTTATTAAGAATAAGTCAGTTACATACATATGCTGCTGGGACCACGTAACACATTAACACACTATTAAAAAATATGTATGGGTGTGCGTGTTTCTGTTTAACGGATATAAATACTCAATAGCACGTATTCCTTTTCTCTCATAAATGAATATTCAAAAAGCTAAAAGCCAATACTTTAGTGATTGCGGAGGCTTAACAAGAATTTGTCAGTCATTTATTCTAGTTTTGTTAAGATAATCCTTCTTAAAGTTTTCCTTTTTCTTCTCCATTTAACCTATTTGTAATAGTGGTTGTAAGTGTAAAAGCCCAAAATAAAATTATTTCTTTGTAAATGTTCGACCATGTTCTTTTAAATGGCTGTGTGCGTGTTTATGTGTAAAAGTGATATAAAATCGCAAAGGTGCTATAAAAATAAATTGTATTATTATATGTAATTGAGACAATGGTTCTTTCTGTAATGTTTAAGAAAGGCATATTGATACACTCATAAAATTTTGATAATTTATTTTAAATTTTCACTTGCCTAAAAGTATGCAGAGTTTTCTAATTTAAAACTTATGATGTTAAGAATAAAAGATGATGCCAGACTGAGTTAAAATTGAGTAATAAAATCTTGTGCAAGTTTCTTATGTTAGTTTTCTTAAAATATTGCTTTTGCGTTTAGACAGGGCAACTATTTTTAGGAATTTTTGCCTTGATTAGTTAGATGTAGCTTATGTTTAAAATGACGAATGACAAAGCAGTAAGCAAAAGGATGCAAACACAGCTGGCCAATAATCAAAAAAATGATTGTAGCAGTACCTGAACAAAAAAGGATGTATTTTTTGTACGACAAATAGGATTTTATAACAGAACATAGAACTGTTTCGAGTAAATTGAATCCAAGCTTTGAACTGTTGGCCTTTTCTTACATCATCGAGTGTCTTATAATTGCTAATATATGTCACTCTATGATCCTCAGACAACGACAGTCAGCAAACATCATTTTCTTTGATTTTAATCTTGAACAGATGATACTTAAAGTTTCCAAGATCTGACACCAATGCAGCTGTCAAGTTTAAGGTACCTCGATCGAAGACAAATCTTAAGGCAAACTTTAATATTATTTGTTTTAAGCTACCCGAGAAATGGATAAAAAGTGAAAGACATTGTGACATTATGGGTTGCTTGTGGACATGTCAACACCATAAGGAGTTAATACGAATGACAATTATATTGCTAGACGGTTCCTTGAGCAGTAGAAAAGAGCTAAAAAGTCACTGGTGTCAATTAAAGAATTTTTGATCCTTTTATCGCAAGTGTGTATCACACTTCCTTTCGATCTCGAGGTTTGATAACTAAAGAAGAAGTTTTTTATCTGTTGATACTTTTGAGAAGAAAAGTCTTTTAGCGATGCAAATAAAAGTGAATAAATTACGAATCTTTATATTTATTTATGTGTTGCTATCTGTATTATTAATGTAATAAAGTAAAAACAAGTAAAGAAATCAATTATAACCAAATATTTATTAAAAATGTTAAAGTTATTTTAATATTAAAAAAGCTTATCTCCGACTTTTTGTATAAAAACTCACTTAATAACTTTATTAATCATGAATCTTGGTTATCTTTAACGTAAAGACTAGTACATATAATCAATTTTATACCTTAACAAGTAAGAGGAGTGCTATATTCGGTTATGCCCTATACCCTTCATCATATTTGTAAATCTAGTTTAGTGAAGTAAAAAAAATATCAAATATTTTTTCAATTTGGCCCGTTAGATTTGCGATCTACCACAGTGGTTCTAAGGCATAATAAAATATAAAGGCCGGGCCACATAGAATACGTCATACGCTAAACTTTGAGGTATTCAACGGAGAAGTCTGTTAAAATACATATTTTTTTATAAGCGATGTCACATTCAATACTTGTCCGTCAACGCAAAGTACAAAAGTTGGTTAGCTTTTAACTTTTGACGTACGTTGAATACTTTGTTATCTATTAATTGCTTCTTCTTCTTTGTTTTCTTTTAACTCTTGCTGCGTTTCAATTGTGATTTTAATCAAATAATTTTGTTGTCAAAAAATAAAATAAAAATTAAATTAACAAGTGAATTAAATACAAAATATACTTAAAAGTGAATAAAAATAGAGAGAAAACTTTGATTGAACATCCGTCAGCAAAATACTTATTGTGCCAACCTCATTCGTCTTTACCCTGACTTTAGTAAAATACGTTAAAGTACAAAGTATGACGAATTCTATGTGCCCCTACCTTAAATAGTTTTTTTAATGTTCATATTTTTTTATTTGGCAACAATGATTCAATCTGTAATCGATTTGAAAGCTGAATGTCGCTTCTTAATTAGTTTGGTTCGCCATTTTATAATGCATACACTCTACAGGTGTATAATTCATGAACAATCTAGTTCAATTGCATTAAACAGTCAACTGAACTACTTGAGCTGATTTGACTTCAGCTCTTTTGTTTAATTTACCTTTTAGCTCATGTGTCAATAATTCAAACGATGTTTATCAAGTTTCTGTACATAAAAAAAATGTTATTTGCTTTTTTAAAGATCTGGATAAAGTTTTCCTGATAAGCTGGCTAAGCGAAATAAATGTAGATACCAGCTTTTGCAGCTGGCTAAATTAGTATAATATTTGTTTATAATATAATAAATTGCCAAAATAATTTTATAATTATAAAACAGTTCTTGAAAATACTAACGATCGGATCGTGTATAGGGAAAATGATTGCCATTTTTAAACTTAGAATTTTGCTGTATAAAATATTCGAGCGTATTGAAAATAATTGTGAATACAGCTGGTTGTATGAACATTTATCTATTTTTTTGAGCATATTTAATGAAATAAAAAAATTTATTGCATTTAACACTTATAAAAATACTGATGTCTACCAGTCAGTAATAAAAAAGAAGCAGTTGGTACATTTCAAAATATTTTTTATAATAATAATTTTCATAAGAATAAAATCACATGACTAAATTCTGAATAAATATTTATTATTTATCAAATGCGAAATTTATTATATTTTGTCAATGATGCCAACATTTTCTTTTTCCTAATTAATTATTGATGGTGCTGTATGATTTATTTTACATTGAAAATACTAAAGTTTATTTAGAGCAATAAAAATAAAATATAAAAAAAATCAAAACACTCCCTTGTTTACATTTAAGCAATAGTGAAACGCTTTCTTTGCAGTGTCCTTGCGATTTCTTGCCAATTTTCAAATCAAGCACAAAATAATAGAAAAAGGCCACATATGTTTTTGTTGGCATTTTATTTAAATATTTCAACATTATTTCCGTTGACTGCATTTCCCAGCTCATACTCAAGACATTTAGGAACGAACACAACATATCAACATTATTTGCAACATTAACACAAATGCACGTAAATGTAAATGTTATTTTTGAATGTTAATGTAATTTTTTGTACGTGGCTGGTTCTAGAATTGGCAAAATAGTAAAATACATAAAAGAAGTGTCCAAATAGCGAAAATTCATCATGAAATTGTTTCATCTTAGCGTTAACTAAAATTTAATTTAAAATGTTAATTATTGCACAGAAAAGCATGTTTACATTCAAAAAATAATTTATTGAATCAATTATTTATTTAATTGAAAAAGAGAAAACAGTTTTTTAATTAAATAAATAATTGAATTAATTAACATTTTAATACCATTTCATTCTGAAAACAAAGAATACTTCTTATGTTTCTAAAAACTATTTTTTGTGTGTAGAGCAACAATTTATGGTAGAGATCAACGGCTGCTTCTTTGGAGAGCTGACGTTTCAATATTTTAATTAAAAAGAAATGAACTAATGAAAAATGTCAATTTAGCTTACTTTCTTTACGTTTCTAATGACTAAAAACTCAGCAAACTTTAGAGCCTCAATCAAGCAGAAAAACCGATAACAATTTTCTTTTAAGAAGACGAAGCAGCAGAAGATTTTGCATTAGTTTCGAAAGACTTGAATCTACACTGTAGTAGGCAATAGTCTCGTCTTGTTAAGACTCGAAACTAAAAGAGATAACAGCGGAAATTCACAATTGTTCAAATCAATTGTGCTAAAAAATTTTGAATTCTGTTAAGCTAAATAATTCAGTTGGCAGTAATAACTCTTGCAAAAGAAAGAAATGGAATTTAAAATAGGTTTAAGTAGACTTGTGCCATATAGTTCAATTTAGTGATCGCTCTTTTTTGTTCAAAGTTTGAAAATGAACTAGTTCAAAATTTAGTTCAAACGCTCTCTTTAGTTCAAAATCTCTCTTGGTTCAAATGTTCTGTTGACATATTGTTCGCACTTTCAACTTTTAGTTCAAACGCTTTCTTTAGTACGAAAGTTCTTTTCAAAATATAATGGCAACAATACCATAGCATTGCCGTAATGAATGTTAAATTAGTGCGTGGTAGCACTAATTTCATGTCGTAGATAGTCAACAAGGAAACACAGTTATGTATTCTAGTTTATCTTGTCTGGTAGTATAATTACAAATTATAGTTCAAAAATGAACTAGGTGTACTCAAAAGTATGAACTAGTTAACTTAGTTCAATCAATGGAATCGTTTAAATAAACTAGTTCGTTTATGAACTACACAAGTCTAGGTTTTAGCTGTTTGTCTATAAAATGACAATGTAGTGGACATTCCGTCTAATTTTTAAGTGTTTTTGTATACTGGTTAAAAAGATAGGTCCATATTGGCTAAATTACATCAATTATGGGAACACATCTAAATTCATTAATTCAAAGTGTGGACTTGTTTTTATAGCAAACTTAGTAGCAATACAGGTTCCTTGTAAAGTTCCGCTGCCTGTTTATAACAGTTCAATACCTTCTGTTAAATTGGACTTAGCAATACATGTTCTTTGTAAATTTCAACAGTTTGTCTACAGCTGTTCAAAAGTACGGCAACATACATCAAATTACATTAAAAATTGGGACACCCTTCTATTTATAATTTTGAATGTTTATACTTTTTTTTCAGGCAACAATGCCTATTTAATTGGTGTGTAACCGTGCTTTATAATTTAGAAAAGGGATAGAGGAGAGAAAAGAACAGGTGGTGAAAGTATAGCCAGCCAATTTATTAGTTATTTTACTTCGCCGCCGAATATGCTATGAAGAGAAGTACTAACGAAGGAGGCTGCATGTTTTTTAATATTGATTCTGAATATGTATTTATACCATTAAACAGAAAAAAACATTTTTATTTTTTGGCTGGGGTTGAACCCTGGCCAACCTGATTTGTGATCAACGTGCTTACCGCCTTGACTACTGCAGCCTCACATTAATGCTATTATAACAGTCATAGCAATCGACATCCGGTTTAAAACATAGGCGCATATAAGATAATTTACGAAACCAATAGGGACACCCTTTAATTTTTAGAATTATTTTGGTATTACTTTTTGCTATTAGGATCCATAGTGACACACAGTTTTTTTAGTTCTTAGGAGGTGTTCTTCACGGTTCCAAATACACGCCCCTTAACTTAAAAAATTATAAACTGGTTTTCAAATGGGACAAATTTTTAAGCGTAACCTTTTAAAAAAAGAACAACATTTTAAAATCGGTTCAAAAATGACTTAGTGCTGCAGGCACAAAATTAGAATAAAAAGAAACATTCAGACTCCCTTCTTATTTTAAAGTCGGGTAAAACAAAAGCCTAGGAACGAAATAAACATTATTATTTAAGGCCTTTATTTTTATTTTTTAGTTGTTAAACCTGTTCTTTTTATTTGTCTATTTTTAGTCCTTCTGTAAAAATATCCAGAGTAGAATATTTATTTCAGTTAGGGAAACTCAACAACAGAGTTCGAGCCACAGTTTATCACTTTAATCTTAGTAATCTTCTATTCTTCTCAATTGCATTTTTGCTTGAATAATATGCATTCAGCCTCTTTTAAAACAGTCCGTCATACATAATACTTTAACGTATTTAACTGAAGTCAAAGTAAAGACGATGAGGTTGGCACAATGAGTACTTTGCTGACGGATATAAAATCAAAGTTTGCTTTCTATTTTCATTCTCTTTTAAATTTAATTGGTATTTTATTCACTTGTTAATTTAATTTAATTTAATTTAATTTGTATTTTATTTTTTGCCACCACGATTATTTTGCTTTAATCACAGAGCACAATTAAAAGTCAGTAAGAATTAAAAGAAAATAAAGAAGAAGAAGCAATTAATAGCTAACAAAGTATTTAACGTGCGTAAAAAGTTAAAAGTTGACCAACTTTCATATTTTGCGTTGACGGTCACGTACTGATTGTGACAACGCTCATAAGAAAATATGAATTTTAACTGACTTGTCAGTTGAATACGTCAAAGTTTAACGAACGACGGCTTCTATGTGCCCCGGCCTTAAGTAAACTCTCAAGTATTAAGCTTCGTCTGCAAATTTCTTGTGAAAAGATTTACGTCGTATTTTCTGGGTTGAATGTGAATCGTTACACAAGTAAAAAGTGCGCTTAGCGCTGCCTGCATAATATCACTGATGGTAGAAAATAGCCTTCTAGTGAATAGTTAAACATAACCATTTTATCTTGTATCTTTTAATACCAAAGACCTTATAATCTTTACGGTGCTCCCTAACTTTAACTTATTATTTTTTTGAATTAATTAATTATCTTTAAAACTCCAATAATAATTATTTTTCACAAAAGTAACAGTTTTACTAAAATAAAAAAAAAAAAATCTAGTTGTTCAAAATCGTCTAATTAGGAAAAAAAAAATCGGCTAAAACACAACAAAATAATGACTACAGAATAATATCATTCATGTCAAAAGACTTTATATTCGCCGATCTATTCACTTGAGTTACGATTAGCACAAAGTAATTGTAAAACACAGAAAACGAACAATAAATGGCGATTAAAGATTGTTTTGGCATTAACTACGGTAGCTACAGTTTCCGTAGTGTAGGTCCAGAAAACTGCTTATTAGTATTGTGACCTTGTGGTGTAAGTAACTATTTCCCATTTTTATATAGACGACTCTTCACAAAATTGAAAACCTCAATACTCATAAAACACAACACCTAATTGCAATTAGTTTAGCACTTTCTTAAGTTAATGCTAATTTGTATATGGAAGTCACTTCTGCTTACCATCAGAGAGACAAAATCTTTTTATACAAAGTTTCTGTGGCCGACTTTGGTCGGTGATGACAACTGTCTGAATTGGAAAAGACATCCATTTAAGTCATCTGTCTAAACATCTGCCTTGTATATGCACTCTATGTAGCTTTTAATAGACTTGTGTAGTTTATAAACGAAGTAGTTTATTTAAACGATTCCATCGATTGAACTAAGTAAACTAGTTCATACTTTGAAGTAATCCTAGTTCATTTTTGAACTATGCTTTGTATTTGAACTACCAGACAAGATAAACTAGAATCCATCTTTTTTTTCTTGTTGACTATTTCCGAGATGAAATTAGTGCTGCCACGCATTTAATTTAACATTCGTTATGGCAATGCTACAGTATTGTTGCCATCATAGTTTAAAAAGAACATTTGAACTAAAAGAGCTTGAACTAAAGAAAGCCTTTGAACTAGAAGTTGGAAGTTGAACTAAGAGAGATTCTGAACTAAAGAGAGCCTTTGAACTAAATTTTGAACTAGTTCATTTTCAAACTTTGAACTAAAAAGAGCGATCACTAAATTGAACTATATGGCACAAGTCTAGCTTTTAACCTCCAGTTTAAATATAGACTTACCGGTACAGTTAGAGCTCTGAGACTTTTATGGGATTTCATTAAAAGAGCTGCGTTTATTTTCCTACCCGATATCTTATTATTTCAAATGACTTCCTATTTGCTACTTTAATCCAGATTATTCTTTTGAGGTGATATAAGAGTAGTCATGGGTACCTAATTAATAATGGAACAAGCTTGTCTTAAGTTAAGGACAAGAGAAAAAACATGAATCCTACACTTAATGAAGATAGTGGAAATTTTTTTTTAAGTTTTACAAATCGTAAGACATTAGGTCTTATGTATATGTATTTGATGTAGTTATATTTATAGGGTATTAGTCAGACTAAGAAAGGAATCTTATATATAAAAGGGCGCATAAAAGGGTGCAGCTTAGGAAGAAAATAAACTAATCAGAGTCAGTACGTTATCCAATTTACTAGAGATAAAGGTCTTCCCTATCATTCACTTTCAATATCATTAATATTATCCTGCATTCTATTAATTTTATTATAACATTTTACATGAGTATTGTAGCTTCACTCCCTAAGTGTTGGTCGAAGTTACAAAAGATAATTTGTCAAACCTTAAGTCTCTGTTTATTGTTAACTAACAGTGCCCATGATATTGCTCGCGTATCATATAAAATGTTATTAAAATTAAGAATTAGAAAAATATGTTTTTAAACATTTGTTGTGGAGTCCTGTTAACAGTGTTAAAAATTTTCCATCTACAAAAATAAAATGTACTGACAACTGTTCTATTATATAACGGAAAAATTGGGTGCTTTTACATTTGTATCTCTAGTTTCTCTAAGAAATGACATGTTTTTATGAAACAAAAAGTATTCTATATTGAACCAAGGTTCTAGGGGACCTCCTAACAAATTTTTTTTTTAAAATGCATTCAGTAGTTTTTGCGTGATGTGAACACAAACTGACAGACAGAAAAAATTCGAAAAATTGGCGTTTTGCATTCCATATCGTTTACTATCACATTGTACATCATGTAGAGTAATGACCCTGATCCTGTTTTATTATATGTATACGAGGGCTGCTCTATATATTTTTGGCCTAATAGTGAAAATGCGAATATTTATAATCAAAAATGGTTTTATTGTTTTTCAAAGTATTCTCCAGCGTGATTTATACACTTTTGCATGCGCTCAAACCAGTTGTCGAAGCACTTTTACCACTCCGATTGAGACACCTCTAAAACATGGTTTTTGAACACTTCAACAGCTTCTACTGGCGACGAAAATCGTTGACCACGCATTTTTTTCTTGATGTGAGGAAACAAGAAGAAGTCATTAGGTGCCAAGTCAGGGCTGTACAGCGGATGACTCATTAATTCGAATTTTTTGGCCGGTCAAAAACGCTCTGGTTTGAGCCGATGTGTGAGAGCTCGCATTGTCATGGTGAACAATGATTCGTCTTCTCTTGTTGGTTTTTCGAATTGCTCCGATGACTTCAGGCAAACAAATTGTAGTGTTCCACTCAGAAGTGACCGTCCTACGTTGCTCAAGCAGAACAGTCGCCACATGACCAGTTTTGCCGAAGAAACAGGCGACCATTTGCTTCGAAGTGCTTCTTCCACAAACAACTTTCGTTGGATTTTGCTCGTCTTTGAAGACCCACACGGTCGATTGTTGTTTAGTTTCGGGCTCATACGCATGGATCCATGATTCGTCCCCTGTGACGATCTTATAAACGTCTTTTGAAGCACCGCAATCGTATTTTTGCAACTTTTCTTTGCAACAATCGACACGAGCCTTTTTTTTGAGCGACTTTCAAATTGTGCGGCATCTAACGAGAACAAACCTTTTTAACGGCCAGGTGTTCATGCAGTATCAAATATATGCTGGTGGAAGAAATGTCCAAGGATGTCTCTATCTCTTAGTATGTCGCATGTCGCTCTTGCATTATGAGTTCACGCACGGCATCAATGTTCTTTCGCACAACAGCCGTTTTTGGACGACCTTCACGGAATTCGTCTTTGAGCGAGCTTCGGCCACGATTAAATTCATTATATCAATTTTTCGCAGTGCTATAGGATGGTGCTTCATCGCCATACAAAGATTTAAGTTCATCAATGCACTCTTGTCGTGATAATCCACGTCGAAAGTTGTGAAAAATGATGGCACGAAAATGTTCACGAGTTAATTCCATTTTTTTCTGTATTAATTTTTTCAAGTCACTGTAAACAACACAAATAATAGTCGTACGTCAAAACGTTTTGAGTACGATTATGCTTAAAAATGACAAACTTTCCAATGGAAATGTCAGATTGCACTTGGCAGCACTCAGTGTTGCCAGGCCTGAAATATATATAGCAGCTCTCGTAGATTTAATGAGAAGCAGGAAATAAGATAACGTTAATATTTGTGAAAGCTGTCTAGCAAAAAAAAAAAAAAAAAAAAAAAGCAACAAGGAGTGGCCGTGTTAATTAAGGCGCCTTTATCATGCAGGGCGCCGTGTATTCGATTAAGTCGGAGGCCTGAAGTAGAAAGTAATTAAGCCTTGTTGATTAAGATGCCTGCATGGTACACAAGATCATAAGTTTGAGTGGAACCTTTAGGAGAGTTAGAAGCAAGCACTTGGTGTCAATCTAGTTTAATGCGTTTGTTAAAGCGCCTGTTTGATGAACTGGCGACGTTCGTTATTTCCAATCATGCCCGCATCTTTTAAGCCGAAAGAACTAGACTTGTGCCACATAGTTTTATTTAGTGACCACTCTTTTTAGCTGTAAGTTTGAATTTAAGTTCAAAGCTCTCTTTAGTTTAAAATCTCTTTTAGTTTAAATGTTCTGTTGACGTAATGTTCGTACTTTTCAGCTTTTAGTTTAAACGCTTTCTTTAGTTCAAAAGCTGTTTTAGTTCAAGTGTTCTTTTCAAAATATGATTCAAGAAAACCGTAGCATTGCCAAAACGAATGTTTATTAAAATGCGTGGCAGCACTAATCTCATGTCCGAAACAGTCAACAAGGAAATATAGTCATGGATTCTTGTTTATCTTGTCTGGTAGTTCAAATAAAAAGAGAAGTTCAAAAATGAACTAGGTATACTTAAAGGTATGAACTAGTTCACTTAGTTCAATCAATTAAATCGTTTAAATGAACTAGTTCCTTTATGATCTACAAAAAATCCAGAAAAAACTAATTGGTATCAAAAGTCTTGCCGCATTAGCTGCTTTGTGCCTAAGAGAGCACATTGAGCTTGAAGCTCGTTGTAACTTTAAAAAGAAATAAAATAAAATTTTGTTTGTTGACATTGCAATTTTAAGAACTATCGTGAATATTAATTCGAGAAGATCTTTAATTATATTATTTAAAAAAAGAATATATCTGTCCAATGTTGCCAATGGGTTCTTTTAATATTTGTATAAAAATTTTTATTTCAACTCAATTTTTGTCAAATACAGGAGATATGATTACCGAAATTACCTGTACTTTAAATAGTTTTGCAAAATTACCAATTTTAATTTCTTACATTCATAGTTCCTTTACGTGTTCTTTGCTAAAATAATTTTCAGATCGACCTCGTATTTGTACTTATACTATTTTTTATAATTGTCCTATATATTTTTATAGCCATTCTTATGATTCTTAATGTTTTCGTACCATTTGTGTTATTGCTATTCCCAGACCGTTTTGTTATTCCTTTTGAAGTCCTCTTTTTCTGTTTGTCTTTAAATGTTAACGGTATGTTAGAAGTTTATTTGTGAATTTATGTTTATTTAAGCATTTTTAAATTGCAAAAAATTGTGGTATTTATTTTTGTTCAACTTTTTGTAAGTTATAAATATGTGTTTGTTATTATTGCTCAGTTATTTGTTTTCTTAAGTTAAAAATTATGTGACAGTCCTCCTGTTAGTGATTGTAGTTAAACGACTCCTCCTAGTAGGCCGTGTATTTTTGAAAAGTACTGACTAAATAATTTGGATAAAGAGAAGAGGACTCTTTAAAATAACACTCTAATCCGCAGTATATGTCAATGCTATGTGGGAGGTAGTTGGTCCTCTTGTATGTTAACCTTCAGTTTAAAAAAAGTCTTATCTGTAAAGTAAGAGCCCTATGCAGTAGGCGTATATTTTTTTTTGAATTCTCGTGTACCACAGATAGAAGAAATCATTAATGTCATAGGAAAGGTTGACGGCTGCCCGCTGAAGAAGGTGTACGACGACACCTTGGAAGAATTGGTCAGCCTATCGAATTGAGGAAAGAAGAATTAGTTATAACATCAAAAACGACAACTATTAGCCAAGGCGTGGTTCCTAATTTGGAGCTTAGCACTTGCATTGTGTGACAAGCGGGCACAAAAGAGAGAATATAAAAGAGATCAAAAAATTGTGCGACAATATTTATAGGTCAAGGGTACTAGCCCTGGTTTTTTAGATCCAATTTAAATCAGGTCGCCGCATAAATGTGTTATAGTCTAGCAAACAGACACCTCAAATATGATATGAATCTAATACTTTGAGAGTTTGCTGACACTCAGTCTCCGGGGCAGGATATAATGGTAGGAGAGGAAGTCACAAATGCAGCACAGTCTGTGAACACTAAGGACAGCAACATACTGACATATTGCCATGAGGATACAAGAGTCTGAAATATTGTTCCTAAAAAAATAAAAAAAAAACAAATTTTCGAAAATTTTTGCCCTTTGTGGCAATCAGAATTTATTAAGGGAAATAAAATTCTATTTTAGATACTTTGTAGTATTGTCACCAAACCTGTGTTATTTATTTATTTTTTTGAATATTTTATTAATTTGTTCTGCCATTGGAAGACTCACAATGCACTTTTATACTGATGGAAAATGTTTCTTCAATGTGCTGAGGTAATTGATTTTTTTGCTATTCTAATTCGCTTACCATCATATTATTTTCTTTAATTTCTTGATTTCTAGTAATTTAAGTTTTTAAAACTTTTTTCGAAGACTTTCGTAAATCTGTAAAAGGAACACAGGTCTATACATTTTCTTTATTTTAATAATTTTAAACGACTTTCGTCATTGTTTTATTTTATCGATTTTAATTTCATTGAATCTTGCTGCACTTTCATTAATTTCATAGGATCTAAGTGCTTCTTTTGAAAAAAAATTAAGTTGTTTTGTTGTAGTGACCTGAATGTGGCCTGATTCAAACAATTAAATTATATTACTGTGTCTGTTAATGCAAGCGGTATTTTTTTTAAGGGAGCAAGCAGAAATCTCCTTCCAGATACTTTTCTGATCTATTTTTGATTTGCAGAGATCAATGTAATTGCCACTTTCCATTAATTATATTTTTGCAGATGTACTGAACAATGAATTTTTTGATGCCGGATAAAGCTTTTGCTGCATGTTAACCAACAAGTTTTATATTTCTATTAAAGGTTCTTAAAAAATAATTGGCTGTTGTACAGTTAACAATCTGTGGGCCAATAAGTTGACTGACTACTTGAAATTATATACAAACTCATTTTTGCAATAACATTACATTTTGCAGACATTATTTGCGACACACGGATTGAGTGTTTTTCTGCTATGAAGCCAGAGAGTAGTATTTTGTAGAAGTCACAGTATTCAATCTTAGATATTGAAAAGTTTGAGAGGAAATAAATTGAGGATGTACTGAAATTCTTCAAGACAGATATTTAGATAATCCTTACTAAACAAAGGGTGTTTTCTTTATAGACACATAGATCTTTCAAATGGAATAAATCAATAATTAATTTATTAAATTGACATTATTTATTTATTTATAAATTCAAAGTGTAATATATTAAATTAAATTAATTAACAATAAATTAATTTTTTTTCGAAAGATAGTCCTCTGGAATTATAATTTAATATTACTTCTGACATATGAACGCCACGGCGGGTAAAGACTTAGTCTAATCTGGAGGTCAAGTTTTCGAGAACTTTTTCGTACATTTGTCGCCGTTTATTGGCATTAACAATGCGAATGTTATTCTCCAAGTGATCAACCGTTTCAGGCTTATCGGCATATACAAGCGACTTTGCAACTTCCACAGAAAATAGTCTAGCGGCTTTAAGTCGCACATTCTTGGATGCCAGTTAATGGATCCGAAACGGGAAACTATGCAGTTACCAAACGTTTCCTCCACAAAATCAATTGTGGTACGAGCTGTGTGATATGTTGTGCCGTGTTGTTGAAACCACAGCTCTTGCTCATCAGGTTTACGCAACTTATTAACAAAAAGAGTTAGTATTCATGACCCTATGGCGTTCACCACTGACTTTAACGTTCTGACCAGCATCGTTTTTAGAGAAGTGTGCAACACCAGCTTATGAAGCACACAACACAGTCAGAAAATTTTTTTTATTTTTTTTTTCGATATAACTGTGTGTCAAAATATACTTAGGAATTATTATCACTCCAAATACGGCAGTTTTGCTTATTCATGTATTCATTCAACGAAAAGTGAGATTAATTGCAAAATAAAATGCTTTTATGAAAATCAGGATTAATATTAATTTTGTTTTATGTCCATTCATCAAATCTATTCCTTGCTTGGTGATCGTGTGGCTTCAATTGTTGGATTTTTTATGTAATCGAACTAATTGATGTACGATTTTGTTGAACGTAAAATGAACGTAGTACGCGATACGTATTTCGAACAGAGCCCTCTATCCCCCTTTCCATAACCTAATTTCGTAGTTCTGGCACAATGCATTGTACAGGTAGGAGTCATCCCCTAAGTGCTGATCCTAATAAAAAAATTATGTTAAAAACAAATTTGCACAGTATGGAAGCGTTGTTAAGCCGTCAGTCAGAGTAAACATAAATCATTTGACTGCTGAAAAAATGGATGACAGTTAAAACAGTGTTGCCAACTTAAAATTGTACACGTCTATGAAAACACCGTTTAGTGCTTGATTTAAATTATAATCAGTATTGCTGAGTCGCCACATTCTATACTATGGGGGTCCCCTTTATCATTTAAAATTAACCCATTTATTTCAAAAAAGCGTCTTGAAGTTAAATGAGTTTAAGAAATTTTAAAAGAAAGTATTTGATTTAAGTTTTATGTCAGTTTAAGCCGTCAGCTTTTGAAAAACATATTCTTAAATAGAGTCTGCACAGATTGCGTTTGCAGTGATTTAAAAGGTGGCATTTCATAGAGCTACGGACATAATGTTCATGGACTTTATGTCGCACATAAAAATGAAAAAATGTCCATGAACATTGTGTCGTTTTTAGTATTTACATAGTGTCACTTGTGATTGTGTTATAATGCCCGCACTTAAACCGACAACGTCTTTGCCTGCCAAAGATTTTCTATATGGCGCCTAGTTTACTAAATATTTTCTGAAACCCAGTTCAAAAATCTTATCATCTTTCTTACATAGAATACCATAAAATACACCCATAATATCCATGGACGTTATGACTCTACTTTGATGGATATAAATTTGCAATCTAGTTTAACATAATGTCTTTCTTAATTTCTTTTCACATTATGTCCTTGAAAGTTATAAAATGCCAACGATTTAAAATATTTCTTTCACACAAAGTTTTCATTTGAATTTAAAATTTTCTTTACACTTTATTTAAATTTAATTAACACCTTTTATTTTATATTATTTTATTTTATATTATTTTATTTTATTCTATAACATTTTTGTTTTAAACTTTTTGAATTCTTGAAATTAAATGGAAATATTTTATTGTTTCTTAAATTATTTTAATTTATGCAACAGAAAAAAAAAAGAAAACTTTTTCTACATTTTACTAATAATAAATAAACTTGTTGTTTGTTCCCTGCATTTTTGTAGCAAACATTTCATGTATTTTTACAGTTTGCAGGAGTGTTTCTTTTTTTGTTGTTTTATTTATTTTGTTCTCTTTAAGTTGATTCATTAAGAACATAAGCAACTTTATTTTATATTTTCATACACATAAAGCACATGCATACATACATATTTGTTATCACAAAATGTGGGAGTATAAATATTTAAAAATATTCGTACACATACTCGTGCTTGCTTAACAGTATAATTATTTGTATTTAAAACTTCTTTATCATTGTTATAATAAAAACTGCAATAAAAATACTAAATTAAACATAAGAGTCCTTAAAAAAATAAAATTCTACTTTTATATTTAGTATAAAACAAAGCAACAACAAAAACCTTTTGCAGAAGACAAATTTTTAACAACAATTAACAAGCAGTTGTGCTTCGTATATGGGGCACAAAATCCAAGGAATAAACAAAAGAAACAAATGAAACAAATGTCCTCAAAACTTTTACTTGTTTGATATTTAGATGCACTAAAATATACCACATGTACTTTAACCCAGCAAACATTTGACAAGCAAGCAAAATCTTAACTCCTTAATGCTAATAAAAACCTTAAAACAAAATCCTTTTAAAATAATTAAAACGATTAATAGTTATTACTTAAGATAGTTTTCGAACTACCAGTTCTGTCGAAATTCGGAGTCAGCTACTGAGAAGGTGAATGTCTCGATCAATCAAAGAATTAAATTATATCATTAAATTTTATTTATTTTCTAATATTCCTATTACTAAATAATAATTTAAATATGCAAGTGTTAATGCAAACTTTTGCCAAAAGTTTTTATATTATCAACCGAACGAAACAAAATAAGTTATTAATTCGTCTGAATGTTTAATTTTCTATACCTTTGTGCCCGCAGAACTCAGCCATTTTTGAACCGATTGAAAAAAATTTTTTCCTTGTTTGAAAGGTTATGCTTAAATATTGGTCCCGCTTTAAAAAAACAGCTCATAACATTAAAAATTAAAAGGTGTCCCCATACAACGTACATGTTTTTTAAGTGTATTATGAACCGTAAGAGTGATCACCTTAAAATTAAATAAATTGCGTAAAACTTTAGCTCCTAAAGACAAAAATTCATACTGAAATAAATCTAAAAATTAAAGGGTGTGCCCAAAGGTGACAAGAATAAATCTAAATGGGCGTTTCTTTTATAGATTTTATAGACAAGCGCTTGGAAATTCGACAGAATGTCAATAACCACGACCGTTAAATTAACAAGCATGATTATTTAAAGTTATAAATTAAAGTTGTGTTTTTTTGTCCTAATAAAACTTTAATTGTAAAAAATAACACTCAAAATTAAATTTTGATGAAAAATTTTTTTAGTTAACTCTGGCAAATCATTATGAATAGACTCACGCTTGAACAACGCTATCAAGTCATCCAAGTTTATTTTGAAAATCAGTCATCAATTTAAGCAACTTATAAACGAATTCGCGATTTTTATGAGACACATAATTGTCCGTCTAAGCGAGCCGTCCGTCGAACTCTGGATAGATTTTGTACCACATACTCTCTAGAGCAACGGTTCTCAAATGGGGGTCCGTGGATCCCTGGGGGTCCATAGCAACCATCCAAGGGGTCCGCATGAAGAACCAAAAAAAAAAACAGTGTTTTTAAAAATATTAAAAGTTTTATTTTGAACTTGGGCTTCAAAGGGGTCCGCGAAAAAAAAAACAGTTTACTAGGGGTCTGTGAGCAGGAATTTGATAAGAACCCCTGCTCTAGAGGATGAAATAACACCAACACGTCGAAGGAATGTGCGTACTAAAGAGAATATCGCTGCTGTAAACGAAAGTGTGTAAGAAGATCCAAATTAATCGATTTGTCATCGGTCGCAGAAATTAGAAATTTGTCCATCCACTACGTGGATAATTTTGCGCAAAGATCTTGGCCTGCACCCGTGTAACATCCAGCTAGTATAGGAATAAAAGCCACGAGATCATTATATACGTCGTTATTCTGCCGATTGGGTTCTAGAGCAGTTAGTAACTGACCCGGTGTTTTATCGCCAAATTGTGTTTAGCGGTCAGGCTTATTTTTGGCTTAACGGTATTGTTTATAGGTAAAATTGCCGCAGATGGAGTGATACCAATCTACAACTTACCCTGCAGACTCCATTGCATATAGAAAAATTTACCGTTTGAAAAATGAGGCTGGATCTCACGTTACGTTCAATGGAAGATCGTTACTGCACCATGATTAATGATTTTTTGTTTGAAAATATAGATGACATTGATCCGGACGAAATGTGGTGCCATTCGTCGACCGCAACCAATCGAGTTATTGAAATCAAAATTTGGCCATAAGTTCATTTCGAGAAATGCACCTGTTAATTGGCCTCCAAGATCGTTCGATTTAACACCTCTCGATTATTTACAGTAGGGCTACGTGAAGTCACTGGCTTATGCTGATAAACCAGCAACAATTGACGCTTTGTAGGTCAACATTGTTCGTGTTATTCGTGATGTACGGCCAGCGGTACTTGAAAAAGTGCCCAACAATTGGACGTCCAGTCATGAGCAGCTGCGGCGGTCATATGCCCGAAATCATCTTTAAATATTAATGCAATGTTCTGATCTTTCATATAAGAAAAAAATTTAAAGTTCTCTTGCGCTTAAAAAAACACCCTTTATATGGCCAAACGGAGGAACAATTTTAGGCAGGCCGTTGAAATTTACAAAGAACCTGTATTGCTATGTTAGCTAAAACAAGTGTATGGAAATTAAAGGGTATGCCAATAGTTGATGTAATTTAATCATGTGGCCAGAATTTTGAACCGTTATAGACAGACAGCTGAAATGTACAAGGACCCTGTACTTTTAAGTCCACTGTAATTTTAGAAATCAAAGGGTACTTTCGTAATTGGTATTATTATAATTTTTTTTAAGAATTATTTATTCTTTTATTATCGATCCTTTAATGCCGTATTAAAAATTGGCTTACTTTTTTTAAATTTATTTTCGTAATCCTTAATATTTTTACAAAAGTTGATTTAATACCAGAAGCAAAAATAATTATATAAAAAATATTCATAAAACATTCTCCTAGTAAATGCATGTAATATAATCTAATCCATGTTTAAGATCTAAAAATCTATTTTAAACGAAGTCCTTAAAAATATAAAAACCCTTTTGACATTCTATGATAATTTTTTCAACTAAATTATTTTAACTTGTTAAAATGAAAATGTTTGCTGGCTATTTCGTTTAAAAATGAAAGCGTTGCCATCTTTGCTTACGTTTTGCTATGATTATGAAAGTGTGTGTGTGTGTATTTTATACAATATGCCCTCGAGCAGGTCAATATAGATAGAAGTACAAATGCACAGATACATTTGTATACTTTCTTCCATTTGCTAAACAATAGCAGCACAAATGTGTACGAGTGTGTTTGTTTTTATTGTTGCACTATATAGATCATGACATAGAAATAGTAATTCTATGGAACTTTTTTTTAAAGTAGAACTTTTCAAAAACAATCAACGAATTTGCTGGACTCTACAAAAAATTGAAATTTTGAGTAAAAATATTTTTTTTTTTTGGGAACTGAAGAAAAAAAAACAGCCTGTTAAGGCTTTTAGAATATCTGTATGTGCCCTTGTCTTTCCCATGGAACATTTTTTTAAGAAATCCCTTTTCTTAATTTAAAGCTGTCCGAGCGCTGCGGCGAATCTACTACCAGGGCTTTGTAAGAGCAAGAACCGTTAGATCTACAGCAAACAGATCTTGATGAGATACCATTTGGTAAAAAACGTTGCATTTTCTAATGCATTTAAATGCGTTGTGTTATTAAACACTAAGAGAAGTTATCACGTGTACCTCCATGGTCCCAAGAGTTATGAGCAAAACATTTTTAGTTTTGTTTAGTTTCTCGTTTAGCTGTCTGTATGGTTCTATTTCTTATAATTAACTCCTATTATCTGGTGATCTGGTATATATGTTTCAGTTAAAAAATAACAATATTGAAAAAATCACAAGATAAAAAGCAACAGAGTTACGTTTTTACACATTTGTAAGGAACCCTAAAAATACCTTAAAACGAAAAAAAATATAATCAGGAACCAATCAAGCAAAACATTCATATCCAATCAAGTTCACTCACTTTGGAATTTATTTATACTCACGTTAATGTGTTTTCAAAAACATTAATGTCTCAAAAGTCATCAGAAACAAATGACATGAATTTTGTTTGAGCAGCATACTCAGGACAATTTTCAAATTATCTATTTACAAAAAAATCAGGGAACACAGCTAAAAAAGATGTTAACAACTATAAAAGTAACAAGTTACCAATGATTGTTTTGGAACATCATTTGTAAAATATAAAAAAAAAAACAAAAAAACTAAAAGAAAATAAAGATTGTCTTCCACAAATAAAGTCAACGTTGACTAAATGTTGCAAAACAGAAACTCTAAATAAAACCAGATAAATAAAAACTGACACACAGACTTTTAGACATATTTTTGCATTTCCGGTATAAATGTCATTGTTCGCAAGAAAAATAAAATAAAAACAAGTAGAACATAAAAATAAAAACTAAAAAAATGAAGGAAAGTCACCTGAGGGTGTTTCCTCCGTTTGTTCTTTGTCATGTCCATGTATTCGAAATATTCTGGACTTTTATATTGTGGACCATTTTGATAAGAGGGTTCAGTAGACAACAAAGCAAAATTAGTTCAACTTTATCAAAAATTAAAAATGAATAAATAAATAAATAATAAAATGAAAAGAAAGCATGAAAAATAGAGAGCTCGAGCCAACAGATAAAAAAAAATAATATTCAAAACAATTAGGGACTAAAAGAAATAGTCTGCCAGGCCCACGATGTCGCAATCGTTCGTTCGTTCGCACAAATACATTCAAAATAAAAACAAATTGTAAAAAATTGTTTTTGTTTAAAATGTAATTATGCGAACGAACGAATGATTGCGACATCGTGGGCCTGGCAGAGTATGACTGTAATAAAAAAATCCGCCAAATGGTGACACATGAAGGGTTTCGTACCATTGGTCACCATTTAATTGTTAATTTTATTTTTGAAACTTGTTACAGGGCGCATAGTTTGAATATACTTTTAGTAAATTTAAAATAACACCCTGTGAAAATGACGTTACTATTTGAATACTTTTAAATTTGAATTTTTTATACTTGTTTTTATCGCGACTTGAGTGAATTTATAGTTTCAAAATACTGCGGTTTAAAAAAAAAAAAAGAAAATCACATTACAATCGGGATTCCCTTTATTATATTTCATTTAATTTAATTTCATTTTAATTGTTATTCTTATAACAAACGTAGCAGTACATCCTCGACAAGCGTCTGCCTATCACGGTTTAAAAAAATTTGGCCATATTCGTTGAAGCACGGCCTTATGGAAACGCCCTTTAACGTACCGTTTGCAATTTATTTTTATAGCGGACATATTTATAAATACTTTAAGCCAATTTAACATGTCTGTCTAAAGCCATATAATTGAAAATTAAGTTAATGTTGGGACACCCTTTAATTTAAAGTTTTATTTTTTTTACTATAGCGTAAAAAATTTTGCTGTTACTGTGTAAGTTCATCACGATTTAAAAAATATTTCGACGGTATAAATAGGATTTTACGTTTTGCACTTTTTTTAATCGCGGCTTTTAATGATTAGAATCCTGCCACAATTGCTAAAATTGAGAGTAAAAACGTTTGATATTGTGTCCAAAATTTCACATATTCCATGTTCCCTTAAGCGAATACACGATTGTTCCAAAACTGTTTTAATATTGTTCTGTATCTGTCATATTCCGTAAAACTCGAGCATGAAACCACGTATGAAATAGAAAAACCTTCATTAACAATTTGACTTAATTGTGCAAAATCCCTACAGTGCAGCGTCATCGAGTTCATGTAAATGAGCTTTAAAATATAAAAGAGTGGAAAAACATTAAATCTAAGTTTGTCATTCCGTTTGTAATTTTTACAATATTTATTTCCGACCGCATAAAGTATTTTTATTTTGCGTTCTTATGCACAGCGAAGTCGATTGAGCGATGTCCGTCTGTTCTTCCATGTTAGAGTTGAAATCAACTTTGCCAAGGCACTAGATGAGTAAGAGAAAATTTAAATACGCCAATTGATCAGATATTGTTTCGAATACTTTTCTATTGAAACTCAAAAAGATTCATCCATGACTTTCGAGGCAGCGGGCAAAACACCACACCTGCCTGTAATTTTTCCATATCATTTTGAACAACGAAGTTACTTTAATAACAAAAAAAAAAAAAAACAAATATGCGATAGAGAATTAAAAAATAAGAAAAAAAATTGGCGCCACACCTCCCCCATATTTTCCGAGTTATGGGCCTCTGGAATTTTCATAAAAAAGTTTGTTTGTCAAAATGGTCAATATGGGTATCATTTAAAAGCTTTTACAGAGATCTTTCAGAAAATTCAATATTAAAAATAAGGCTTAACCCATTAAGAGCCGGTGACATTTTTCTGTTAAATTGTAAATAGTTCTTAACTTTTTCTCTTATTTTTTAATTCTCTGTCATCATATTTTTTTTTTTTTTTTTTGATAAAAGCTAGTTCACTAAACTAGAAACTGGTGAAGGGTGTATAAGATTCGGCATAGCCGAATATAGTACTCTTACTTGTTGGAACCAAATTTTCTTATGAGGTAACGCATATCTGGCGGTTGTAGAGATTTTTCGTTTCTTTTCCATATAACTTATGTGGATCTCATTCAATATACCGCTTAAGCTATTTGTCCGATTTTAATGAGTTAGGTGTTACTCTGATTTTTATTGCGATCCGAGTAATATTGAGTACATGCTCTTCTTCAAAATGGCGGCAATAGAGGCAGCACAAACTCACCTATTGTGGTAATTATTATGTAATAAAGAATAAAAATATCTTGTAATACAACGATTGCAATAACTTGAAATTAACTGGTTTTAAGAAAAACACTTTGAAGTATTTCAACAGAGCTAAAGTGTCTTTTAATATTCAAAGTTTTGACGTATGATTGACATTTTATTTGTAAACGAAGAGAAAATTTTTTTTTTTTTTTGTAAAAAATTTATCATTCACTTTTTTTTTGGAGTTTTGGACTAATTTTTTTCGCTGATATTTCGTTTCAATGTTTCAAAACAATAAAAATAATAAAAATCAGTTCTTTTGAAAGTGGAATAAATAATCTCCTCAATTACGTTTTCTTACTTTTGTGAAAAAAATTTTTTCCCCCGGGTATTTAGTTTTTATGTTTTCTTTATATATTTTTCTTTCTGAAAAATTTTAGCAATTGAAATAAAAGTGAATTTAAGTCAAATTAATAATTTTTTATACATTAATTATTTTTAACAGGAGTAAATTTTTCTATATTTAATTCCTCTGAAATATCCAAATAATATGAAGGCAATGTGCTTCTCTTATCCTGAAGTACATTTAGTCCATATTCAAGATTAAAGCTAAAGCTAAAGCTGAAGCAAAATAGGCACTACAATCTAGGGAAGATGTACCATTCCTTTTTTTACTTATCTTCAATTTTCAAACGCATATCACTTACGTGCAAATAATTTTGATGGTAGCATGCAAAGAAGCTCAAGATTTCCAACACAACAAAACTTAATTACAGATTTTCCTAAAAAAAACTTACCATCAGCCCTTGTAAAAATTATTATTTTTGAGAATTATATTTTTTTTTTGTCAAATTCTTAGTTCCCCTTAAGGCCTTGTTGACTTTCATATTGTAACTATTTTTAATAAAACACACAACACACATTAAAATTGAAGGATTTCAAAGCCAAAGTCAAAACATAAACAAATTTAAGGTCAATGTTAAGAGCCTTCCTTGACCTTTCCTAAATACTTATGAATATTTACTTTACAAATCAAATGCAACATTTAATATCACATTTTTACCTGCTCATTGTTGATGCATAAAATTACTTTAAAATTTATTTAAACTAAAAATAATAAATAAAAAAAATGTAAATTTTATGTGCTTTTCCTTGTAGCCCCACAGCTGTGAGTAGGTGTATGTTGAACAAAAAGTTTCAAACCACAAAAATTTTAATAATAAAAAAACTTTTTTAACTGAATTTTTGCACATTTGAAACCATATTTCAAATGCCTGCAGTTAAACAACTTTATACACTTTCATTCGCATAAGAAGAAAATAAAATGCGAAAAACAATAACAAAAAGTAGAAAAAAAAAATTGAAAAAATTACCAACATCTAGAAATAAAAATGAATGTTAAATCATGGTTTTAAATACTTGGGTACTCACACGATCCATTTGAAAGTCACTAAAACCCACCGTTAGAGACGTAAGTAACAGGCAGAGATTTTGAGTGGGTACTCCGTTGCCACACAACAGATGTCCGCCCAATTGATTTAGAGCAGTAGATGGAAAAAGTTCATGTAATCCCAAGTGATTTAAGAGGGCCTAAAAATATAAAAGACAAACTTACTTACACACCTGCACAAGATTTAAATAAAAAGTAAAACTAAAAAAATAAAAGGAAATAAAATATTAACACACACACACACACACAAACTCATTTACAAAAATTTACAAATAAAATATTGGTCGTAATGTCGTACTATACTAAAGGTAGAGTAAATATAAAGCGAGACAGAGAGAGAGAGGGAGTGAGAGATAGTAAGAGAGCTTTAAACTTTAGTAGGAGTACGAGTTAAAAAACAAAAGGTGTTTTTTACTGCTAAATTGAAATAATAATTGTAACCAGAAAATAAAGCTTAATGGGTGAATGCGGATAAAAATATTGCTAATACGAATAAGTACTTGTCCGTCTTTAGCGCAGGAAGCGAAAAAAGAAATTTGCATTTAAATTTGAAAATAAAAACCGCCAAGTTTATTTAGTGATTACGGTTAAAAATATACTCACACAAATACAAACAGATTAAAATATATTTACATATAAATATACTTGCAGGGAGTTAAATGCGGTAAAATAAAATTCAAATTGGTAATAAAATGCACCAGTAGGAAATATTACAAAATCTTTGTATCAAAAAATTTATTTTATTTCAAGAAAGGATATTTAAAACTTGGTTTTTGTATCTTCCCTGAGCCCTATCGAAATTTAAATATGTTTCGTGACCTCCTTATGCGATTTCTTTTCTTCTACTTTATTTTAGAAGGAAATACGATGCTCGTAGCAGATACTCATGTCTTAGTCTGACGGAAAACCATATTTTTTAGGTCAAATGAAACCATATTCTTTTAACTTATTCACTTTATTGACCTAGTAGTGTTTTCTCTTCAGAGCAGACGATAAATTATTAAAGGTTTCCTATTTCAACAAAAAATAAAATTTTATAAAGTTTTTGTTTGATTTAATTATTTAATCAATTAAAAAATTGTTTAGTAATTCTTTAATTAAAATATAATTGAATCAATTAATAACTTCACTTAGTATAGATCTAAAATGTAGGTAAATCCAATTTAGTGTAGTAGCTCCAATAAAAAACAAATATTGAGGTGACCGAGAATTAAAAAATTCAATTTTAAAATTCTTTGTTTTTTACATAAAAATTTTATTGGCTTTTAATGGGTTAAGCATTTAAAAAAATTAGTATTTTCCGAAAGATCTCTGCAAAAGCTTTTTAATGATACCCATATTGATATCTTTAGAAATATCACGCACAATCGTACTTTTCTATTAATAGTTCAGAAGCTCATAACTCGGAAAATATGGGTGATCGCAAATTTGTTCACATGATCTTATTTCTTATTTTTTAATTCTGTGTCTCAGCAAACATTTGTTTTTGTTTTTTTGATTGCAGTTTTTCACTATTCCAAATAATATAGAAAAAATAGAGACAGGCGTATTGTTTTGCCTGCTACCTCGAAGGGTTTGGACCGATTGGCGATCGATTGACGTATTTAAATTTTTTCTAGCTCATTAAGTGCCTTGGTAAAGTTGATATCAAAGCTAACATGGACGGACAGACGAACATCGCTCAGTCGATCAGAAAAAGATATTGTAGACATTACAAGCTGAATGACAAAGTTAGATATTCTCTTTTTCCACCTGTGGTGATGGGTATAATAAATACTTTAACGGCGAAGAAACCAGCGTGAATGCAACGGAAAAGCTTTTAAAAAGCAAGTGAATTAAAAGCTTGGTTTTATTCTAGATGTTTTCACAGAGATTATTTTAGATTTAAAAAAAGAATGCGAAAACCATTTCCCTGATTATTTTTTGTGGCAGTTTCTCATAAAAAATAAAGCCACTTATTTAGTCATCCAAAAATCTATCAAAGATTTTATAAATAACTTGAGCAGGTCCTTGTCTGACAACTAAAGGGAAATTGTCGAAAGATTTTGTAAATTTTAAAAAGCCTACCTATTTCTTATTATTATTGGTGGGATAATTTGCAACGGCGTATCCCCAATTGTTTCTTTTAATAAAATAAAAATGCAGTCATTCAACTAGAAAACTATATGTTGTGTGGATTACTTAGACAGGAATTTGATCACAAGAGATGCTAAGAACTTTCTCGAATGCCTAAGTCAGTTATCTGTTTGTCTTTTTCATGATAAAATAAAAGTTTAGCTAATTCTACATCGAGATATAAATGACTTTACCTTATTCTCTATTGAAAAATATAAAGAAAATATTTATTTGCTTTTACTCATAAAAATTTCTGAAAAACTTATAAAAGAAAAAAATTCTCGAATTCTATTTTTAATAATTGGCGCCTGAAGGAATTTTTTTGTGTAAAACAAATTGACACATAAAATTAAATTATAGAAAATGCAATTAATTATAACTGACGATTATTTTTCTAATTTTCGAAGTTTAAAACAAAGATGTATAGTATTGGCAATACATGTGCTGCTCCAAGTGAAAAAAATTTTGTTTTTCGAAGTCAGTACTATAAATAGCGAAAAAAAAGATCGTCTAAAAATAATCACCAAAATACCAGTTCTAATCACAAATCAAAGAGTTTCTAAGAGTGTCTGCAATTAGAACTTAATAAAGAAATATCAATTACGTTATGGTTGTGAATCTTTTTGAAGCCATTTTTATATTAGAGACCCGTCTGCTTAAAGATTCAGACAGGGATATGAAACTGAGACTATCCACTGATAACAAGGGAGCTAATAGCCCGCAGGGACTATGGTTACTGTTCCAGTTATATGTGAGTCCTTTCAGAGAGCTACGTTTTGGCTAAATATTAAACTCAGGCGATTGCGTTCTATATTTTGAGTACCGCCCTTGGCACGATGGAACTTAAAATAGTCTTTAGGTATTCAGAGGGGAGTAAGATCCACCTAGTAGCTGGACCATTGTACTGATGTTAAATCTGTATTACAGCTATGTCTGTGTATAAAATTAGAGAGTTAGAGACTAAGCAAACAAAAGACTAAATACGCAAAGAAAAAACATGGTTGAGATAACCATATTCTAAGAGCAACATATTATGTCTTCATTATATGTTTATACGCAAAATTTAATAAAAATATAGTTGGTCTTGGGCCCATGTTGCTGTCTAGTTTAACAATAATATGTTAAAGTGTAAACATAATTATGTTTAAAATGTAAATAAATCATAATTAAATGCCAAATTAAATACATTAAATGGTTCAATTAAAATATCATAATATAATCTCATTCGTACAAACATTTTTTTTTTAAATAAAGGACCTTGTTATTTGTTGTTTTAGTTATTAATAATTTGTTACAAGAATCATGTAAATTTTATATTCATTAAAAAATTTTTCATAAAAAATATTTTCATAAAAAAGTTCGAATTGCCAATATGGTCAGTATGGTTAACAGGTAGAAGCTTTTGAAGAGATCTTTCAAAAAATACTAAAATTTAAAAAAGTGCTTAACTCATTAGAAGCTGATGATAATATATCGCACTTATTTTTTTAGTTTTTTATTTCTCTGTCACCGCAATATTTGTTATTTTGATAGGAGCTAATTCACTAATGTAGATTCAGGTACATAATGCCCATCGAATACATCCTGCTTTATTTACAGTTATGGAAATATGCTTGATAAAGTTCCACTTAGTTTCTAACACAACTTCAAGATCTAACATTGTAATATAATTTTCTAGTTGATTATTCCCTAAAGAATAATTTACGAGGCTGCTATATATATTTCTGGCCTGGCAACACTGAGTGCTGCCAAGTGCAATCTGACATTTCCATTGAAAAGTTTGTCATTTTTAAGCATAATCGTACTCAAAACGTTTTGACGTACGACCATTATTTGTGTTGTTTACAGTGACTTGAAAAAATTAATATAGAAAAAAATGGAATTAACTCGTGAACATTTTCGTGCCATCAAGAGTGCGTTGATGAACTTAAATCTTTGTATGGCGATGAAGCACCATCCTATAGCACTGCGAAAAATTGGTATAATGAATTTAATCGTGGCCGAAGCTCGCTCAAAGACGAATTCCGTGAAGGTCGTCCAAAAACGGCTGTTGTGCCAAAGAACATTGATGCCGTGCGTGAACTCATAATGCAAGATCGACATGTGACACTTCCACCAGCATACATTCGATACTGCATGAACACCTGGCCGTAAAAAAGGTTTGTTCTCGTTGGATCCCGCACAATTTGAAAGTCGGTAAGAAAAAAGGCTCGTGTCGATTGGTGCAAAGAAATGTTGCAAAAATACGATTGCGGTGCTTTAAAAGACGTTTATAAGATCGTCACAGGTGACGAATCATGGATCTATGCGTATGAGCCCGAAACGAAACAACAATCGACCGAGTGGGTCTTCAAAGACGAGCAAAATCCAACGAAAGTTGTTCGTGGAAGAAGCACTTCGAGGTAAATTGTCGCCTGTTTCTTCGGCAAAACTGGTCATGTGTCCACTGTTTTGCTTGAGCAACGTAGGACGGTCACTTCTGAGTGGTACAGTACAATTTGTTTGCCTGAAGTCATCGGAGAAACTCGAAAAACCAACAAGAGAAGACGAATCATTGTTCACCATGACAATGCGAGCTCTCACACATCGGCTCAAACCAGAGCGTTTTTGACCGGCCAAAACGTCGAATTAATGGGTCATCCGCCGTACAGCCCTGACTTGGCACCTAATGACTTCTTCTTGTTTCCGCACATCAAGAAAAAAATGCGTGGTCAACGATTTTCATCGCCAGAAGAAGCTGTTGAAGTGTTCAAAAACCATGTTTTAGAAATGTCTCAATTGGAGTGGAAAAAGTTCTTCGACAACTGGTTTGAGCGCATGCAAAAGTGTATAAATCATGCTGGAGAATACTTTGAAAAACAATAAAACCATTTTTGATTATAAATATTCGCATTTTCACTATTAGGCCAGGAATATATAGAGCAGCCCTTGTACATTCATATGATTTCCCCTCTAAAAAGACATATGTTCACATTTTTGCAAGTTCAACTCCATCGAATTTATATCTGTGTCCACAAGCAATAACAGCTAAAGTCGAGTTAAGAAAAAATTGAGTTATTGTTAATATTATACTTTTAACACTCGAATCTGTAATGCAAGTCAAAATTCATCTTTGTAGCTTAAAAACTGAGTATTTTTTATCTTCAAATCTAAACAGCTAAAGTCGATATTCCCTTATTTAACGCCAAAATATTAAAATTAAAAATGTTGTTGAAAACTACCAAAAAACGAGTTAAGCTGTTATTGCTTGTGACCACAGATATTACACCATGATTAAAATGAGCGCAAGTCTTGTTCAAGTAGACTATGATCAGCATACTGTTAAAAAGTTGGGAACATTTTTTTTGTGTTTGGCTTAAATATATTAATAAGTTTTTAATAAGTTATAAAGCCTTGTTGTGGTTCGATTTTTTTTAGTTAAAGCCAACCATGTTGTATTTTTTTTCGTAATAAAGTATTGTTGTATTTTCTTCGTGACTTAAGTGTTTATGAATGAACAATTTTAATTTGTTTGCCGCAACTTTACATTGTTGCAGTGAACTTAATATAATTATTGTAACCATATTACTATCATATTTTTTTCTCTGCGTGCAAGAAGATTAATTCCTTGACACTCAGTTGAATAAAAAGAAATGAAAATATCAAAAAATCCGCTTTCGAAGTTGTTTTTTTTTTAAGTCTGATAGAAGTCTGAGTAGAAATGTGCGCAGTTATGAGTTTTATATGATAATTTTAAGAACATAATACTTTCAAGTAAATTGAAAAAATAAATATTTTTTTTCTCCTCAACGTATCACGTCAATTTTACCTATTGAGCTGATTGAAATTTAAAGTTGTTGTTTTAAATACTTCTTTTGCTATATTAAGCTCATTTATATGTAAAAAATTTATTCACGTTTGTATATTTAAATTGTTTCACCGTTTAAAATACAAAAACCATCACGTGTGTAAATTGAGTGTGCAACTTAAAAATCTGAACTTTAAACCATTAAATGATGAGAAAAATGTTAATGTTTAACATAAATTCTCAAGGGATTTGAAATTAAAAACTTTTATTACAAAAACAATCACAAAACTTTTTTTATCGGTTTTATATTTTTTAAATGAAGCTGAGTAATTAAATAATATTGCACAGTGAGGCAAAAGAATAGTTGACAAGAGAATATGTTCTATTAAAATAAGTTGCTTTTATTACCTTTATTAAACCCCGTTTGCTTGGATATCAGGGAGGTATTTTAAGTTGAATAACTCAATCAATAACAAATCATGAGAATTCAAGATAAAAATGAACAAGATGAAAATTACAAAAGAAGATACTTTCAGACTACGTCAGGAAGAGAATGAGACGGAAATGCATATTTTGTACAAATGTTCAGCTCTAAACAGTCATAAATTGAAAGAGCCAAGGGCAAAGGCTTCTAACAAAACTGGACTTAATGAAAGTAAGCCAGCAGTAAATTACCGATCGGCTGCCAGCGATCATTGAAGAGCGAATGAGCAGATCATTTTAACTTTTGAACAAAGCTATCAAATAATTTAGATTTTCTCCGAAAAATTAATTTTTTTTTTAAATTTATCGTAAAATTGTGTTCATCAATGAGTGTTACTTTTAGCTTTACGGGTTTGTAATTAAACAAAATTACTTCATATGGACCCTAAGGCTCCATCCATTACAGCCAAAGACATTCATCGTTTCATGCGTTTTTTGATGCTAATGGCCATTGGATCTTATTTCTTTAAAAATGTAGCTGAAGCCCGTATTTTTAATAGAATATGCGCTACATGCAATACGATGAACTCAACCATCGACTTATTGAAATTAAAATTTGACGATAAGTTGATTTGGCTTCTAAGGTCGTGCGATGTGAAACCTCTCGATTATTTCTAATGAGGTCATTGGAAATTACTAATTTTAGCTGATAAGCCAACAATAACTGATGCTTTAGAGGGTAACATTTTTAGTATAAATCATGATTCACGGCCAGCAATGTTCGAAAGAATTGCTAAAGATTTGTAAGTCCAGAATGCGCTTTTTTTAATTTTTTTTAAATTAAATTTTTGATGTAATTTTTTACAGTTTAAAGTTCTATCGGGTCAAAAAAAAAACCCTTTAATTTGTGGGATTGCTAAAATCACATCTATAGGGAAAGGACAAGGAGACTTTATAGATAAGACCCGAAAAAAGGGAGTCTTTTTATTTTACATCTGAAATTACTCTTTTGAATTTTAATATGGAATCTGCTGGGCTTGGAGTGGAGCCAAACTTTGGCCAAATAAAATAAATACCTTTGAAAGCCCTCTACGTAACTCCAAGCTGTATTCAAATTAAAATAGAAAACATTTTGACGTTCGAAAGACACAAAATTACAGTAAAGCTCAATATTAATAGAACCCTCTTCATTTTTTTTTAAACATTTTAATAACGGTTTCGTGCTTTAGTTATATTTATTAAAAGCAGTGCTCACGACTTCGTCCGCATATCATTTCTTATTTTTATAAAATTAAAATTTAGAAAAATGTGTTTTTAAACATTTGCTGCAGAGTTCTGTAAACAGTGTTAAAATTTTTTCATCTACAAAAATAAAATGTACTGACAGCTGTTCCAGTACAATTATACCAGTAAAATTTGGTACTTTTACATTCATATCTCTATTTTCTGTACGAAATGACATATTTTTATGAAAGAAAGTATTCTATATTTGAACCAAGGTTCTAAGAGGCCTCCTCGTAAAATTTTATTCAAATCCCTCCAGAAGTTTTTACGTGATGCGAACACAAACAAACAGACAAAAATTCCAAAAATAGGTGTTTTGTATTTCATATCGATTACTATTTGATATAAAAATTTTCGTTTTTAAGCAGAGACGAATAAATTATTATAAACAGCATATTTAAAATCATTAAATTATACATTTCCTTTGCTTCACAATGGGTTATTTTATGCTTATAAAAAAAAACTCCTCTGGAACTAGTTGTCCATACAGTATAAAAGGGATTACATTTATAAAATGTTTGCATATTATTAACGTGTTTTTTTTTGTTCATTTTACTCTTTTGCATAAAAGAATTTTTTTTTAATGGTTGTGATACCTTAACAGAAGTAAAGTTAATGAAAAAAAAAGGGAATGAAAATGGAAACATAAAAAAGGATTCATTAATTTTAATAATAAGCCGTTCATTTAAGGAAAAACAAGAGCAACAACTTGACGTTATAGCAGACGGAGTATGTGTTCATTTAGATACTCCAAAGACAATGACTTTTAAAATGGTTTTAACCTTTTTATTAAATAAAAGTCTTGTTAAAAAGTGTTTTAGGCGCTTTAGGAGAGGGAAGAATTAAAATTTGTTTTTTTTTGTTGGTAAAAATTACTAAAGTAGTCTGTGTTATACAGGCTTTTAAATTGAAGATGTCTAATTGGTTTTTAATTAAAGGAATTTTAGTTTTTAATAAAAATAGCAATTTACCAGGAGAATTTTATTTTCTTGCTACTTGAGAAACTGATTCTTTAAAGTGAAATTAATTTTCTTCATGTTTGAATTTCTGTTGTTAAATAAATTACCGAATTACAGAAGACTTCAAATATGGCAACACTAACAAATTGGAATCTGGTAGTACACATGCGAACTTTGTTGTCTTGAAAGCTTGGACAAGGTTTGGTTAAGCGACGGCTTTAAATTATAGAATGGTGAAAAATGAGCAGGAATTTTCAACTCTAAATATTCCTAAGGGCGGATAGCCAACAATTTTTCAATAGAAAATTTACGCCGTCTTTATTGCGCCAGTGAATGCTTAGAAACGAGAATGAAGGGTTGACGGGTGCTATGTCGATCGGCCAGTCTAAGTTAAGAGCCCAAAACTTTTATGAAGTGAAAACTCTTTGGACAAACTTGAAGTTTACAGTTACTCAACACCATGTTGATTACCTAATCGGGCCATGTGGGGAATGAAAGGGCCAACCGCACAGGAAAAATGCATAGGACCAGAAACATTATTTGGCATATTTTTCAGTATTATAAAAAGAAAGATAGGTGTCTGAAGTAAATCGGAGTTCACTTGACATTGGGAGCCTCTGAACGGGCTCAGAAAAGCAAAACAGTTAATTACGCTACCTGAAAATTCATCCCATAAATTACTGAAACTCAAAAAAGAGGACCACCAGCTTATAATAAGCAACACTACGAAATGTGCAAGTAAACTTTTGTGGACAGGCGGCTGTGAAAGTGCCCAGACTTAAGAGCTTTTAATTTAAATTCCAATTAACAATTAATTGTCTCTCAAGAAGGTATTTGGAATCTCACAGTACGGTAGACCGCCCATAAATACAATTGTGTTATTTTTTAAGCTCCCCACACATTTATTGTTATGCTGGGGATAAATATTACGATGTGCATAAAAATTTTGATTCTAAAGCATAAACCGGCCAGGCCCCTCGCATATTAGTGACTAAAAACTTGACTGGCTTTATTTATCAATAACTCTTAAGATAAAAGGTTTTCGCGATTTAGTTTTATAAACTTTTTTTTCGTTTAAAAATTACAAATATTTTGTTCTAACAAACTTTTAATCTACGAAAGACCGTTAGTAGTTTTTTTAGCGATTCAATTCAAGGTTAAAACCTCTTCAAATTTTAAGGCTTATAAAATGCTTATACTTTTCATCATGCAAACAAAAAATTTTGTGTACAATTATTACAGGAACAGATTTTGTCCAATATTTTCTTTATTTCATGACTAAACGACCAAAACCTGACTACTTTTCCTTAAATTTTTAATAATTAAATACAAGAAAGTATGCAAATCGATTAGTTTCATTTTGTAAGTGTTATGGAGTCAGTTGGATATTACTAAAGATTATATTTTACCGAATAATCGAATAAACCTTAAAAAAGTATTCGATTAATCGGTTGGTTTTTACGATTTTTATAATAAAATTTTGTTTATACATTTTTAGAATTTGACTTATTTAACGAATCATTGATTACGTAACTGTTCAGTTGAGCGAAACTAAATTGTATTTTTCAGTGACATCAAGTTCCATTTAATCTGCATATCAAGGGGTTTATAAACTTGACGAAGATCTTTGGATTATGAATAATGTAGTAAAACTATTTTAAATAATTTGAAAATCAAATATATATATACAAAAAGTCCTAGTTTGTAGAAAGTTATATAAACAGTGACGACGGTCTTTACCGAAAGATATGACATGCTGTCATGCTGTCATGCTGTCATGCTGTGAACTGATGGGCTGTATATAAGATTCGATTAAAAGGAGGTTCATTTAATCTAATGGTATGATAGTCGCTAAAAGAAAAGGTTTCAAAATAATATGAAAAATTAAAGGGTGTGCCCATAGGAACGTTATTTTTACGTATACTTTGAAACGTTATTTGTGTTCATTTAAAAATTACACAGATTTTGTGCCTGCTGAAATAGCAATATTGAAAAATAATTTAAATTGAAGGGTTTCCTGATAGAAAACCGGATTCTGACGTATAATTTCTCATCTCCTGAATCGTTACACACAGATGCTAAAAATTTTGAACAACAAAAATAAACACTTTGAACATCAAACTAAAACTTAGAACTTACAAACATGATATGAAACCTTTACTATTTAAGTTCAACCTTGCAGTTGGATGATTTTTTCTGAACTGTTAATGTTTTTAATCAAAAAAATGAAACAAATAAATTTCGAGTTTTTATAACAATTGTGAAAGATTAACTTTTTACATTTTAACAAGTTACCAATATTAATAAATAATTAAGTTTACTTCTCAATATAATTTTAAATATTATTAAAAACAACTTTTAATTGTTTATTGTAATTTACTTGCCGATTGGCCCTACTGACAAATTAAATAAAGCCAGTCTTGTGTGTTATTGTTGTATAAATATGTACATTTTTTTACACACATATTTAATTGCACATTAAATTAAATTTATGTACTGTTTTATCTACTGCTCGTTTACAATGTTTATGCATTTTAAGCGGTTAAATGATGTACTTCTATGAAACGTGTTGTAAAAATTCGCTAATACTCGTACATAACAAAATCATTAGATACAAGATCATTAAATTATAAAAATAAGGTATAATTAATAGTAATTTAAATACAACTATGTATTATTTATTATTTATTAATTATTTTCTTTACTATTTTATACCCTTCATCACAAAAAGTGGAAAAAGGGTAGATCTTAGTTTTTCATTCCGTTTGTAATTTCTACAATATCCATTGCCGACCCCATAAAGTATATATATTCTGAGTCTTTATACATAGCGAAGTCGGCTGATTAATGTACATATGTCCGTCCATGTTGATGTTGATTTCAACTTTGCCAGGGCACTAGATAAGCTAGAAAACATTTAAATACGCCAATCGATCAGATCAAATTTCGAAAAAGGTGTTATTAAAAAATCAGCAAGATCGGTCATGTCCCTCGAGGCATTGGAAAAAAAAATCAAGTAAAAAAATTGGCGCTCGCCTATATCAACTGAGTTATGGATCTTTGAAATTTTAATGAAAAAGTTCGGTTGTCAAAAAAAAAAAAAATAGAGCCGATAAAATTTTTATGTAAAATTATATATCGTACTTAATTTTTTTATAATTTTTAATTTTCTGTATTTGATTTTTTGATAGGAGCTACTTCACTAAACTAGATTTATATATATAGTGAAGGGTGTATAACATTCGGCACAGCCGAATATAGCACTCTTACCTGTTTTTTGTGGTTTAAATTTATGATGATATTAAATATGCGATATAAATTTTTTATATTAATTTATTAAGTTATTTATTTAAAAAATAAAAAAAAAATGTAAAGGAAATGTTTAGTTTTTAAGGAACTATACTTTTTTATACCTTTCTCCACAGCTGGAAAGGGAACATATTTATCACTACGTTTGTAAATTCAATTCTAAAATATTCATTTTCGATCCCATAAATTGTATAGCTGAATTAGCGGTGTTCGTCTTTACTTTCGTTTTTCCGTAATCAGGTTAAAAGCAGTATTGCCATATCCCCAGATGAGCGAAAAACAATTTAAGAGCACGATGATTTCAAATATATTTTCAAAAAAGGTGCTACTGAAACCTGGCAACATGGGTACATAAAAGGTGCAGATATGTTAAAAAAAGGGGAGCACTTTTTTTTTATTTTATTGTATTGAAAATAGAAATTTTAGAAAAAAAAAACTATAAATTTCCAGGTAATTGACATAAATATTACAATAGAATAACGTGCCCATACGAATTGTCTGATAAAGAAGTCAAAATATAAAAACCTTTGTCTAGAGCCTTTATTTAGCGAGATTAATAGCCTTTTACATCTTTGTAACAACAAGTGCTAATGTTATCCGGTACAGTATATCTGATACGAAACATAGAGCTGCTTAAGCTACAGAGCTTTTGTAGCTGCATAACAAAGATAATGTGTGTATGTTAACTACAATATTAAGAGCCATCAGTTCAAATTCCATCAGCATCGGGATTTGTAGAAAGGTAAATGTTGTTGCATAACTATGATGAACAAGTTATTTGCAGAGCGAATAAATAGAAAACAGTTGAGTTACCCCGGAGTTTTGGTTAGAAAAAGGAAAAACAATTGTATATTGCCGCAATTGCTAAGTTTCTAAAAGCGACTGTGATCGCAGATGGGATGGTCAATGACGAAACTAATAATATAGCAACAATGTATCGTAAAACAGAAGATTGTAAGTGGATCAAGTAATGTCTGAATGAATTGCACTAAGCACGAAAGTTTCTAAATTTGTAAAGTTGTTTGTCTTCCTTTCTGATTTAATAAAAAAACACTATACTAGACTGTTTTATCCGTAATTAGTCTTTTTTATCAACCCCATATAAAACCTTAATAAAATATTATTTACAAACAAAGTAACACAAAAATATTATCAAATATGCAATTAGTGCGATTAGTTAAGTATCGTAAATTAGAATATAAGACTTGCAATAACTTTTAATTCATGTTATTTTTATCTGTCTGGATTATAAATATTTAATTGTCTATAACGCTTACACTGCGCACCACATGAATAGCACACAAGTCATAGTTATTTTTTTTTACCATAATTACTTAAAAACCAAGGCACTTGGATATGCATTTGTTTTTACCAAAAATAAAGTTGTATTTTAGAATTTATTAAAATTATGTGTTATTGACATAAATTTTATCTTAAAATGTTAAAGCAAAAGAAATACAATTACAAAAATATCCTATTACGAGTAATGAACCCAATATATTTTTAAATTTCATAAAACTAAAAGCTCTTAGCTTTCGATATAAAATTTAATTATTATTGTTATCAGTCTACAATGCCTTTAATACAGAGCTGTAAGTGAATCATTCATTTTTGAATCAATTCGCGAATCCGTCATGCACTGAATTTTTGAATTAATGCTCTTTACACAAAAAAATGAATTGAATGAAATTTGAGTCAATTCCGACGAATTTAATAAAAATGAATTGCAATTCGTTTCCAATTTATTTTCAATTCAATTGAATTGAATTAATTTTATATTAATTCAAATAAATTATAAAAAGCACTAAGCAATTCATTACCATTTCGTAAGTAAATTCGTAATAAGCATTTCCATGTTTTCTTTGACTTTTGATCACTGAATATTTTCAGTTTAGTACAAGAAATTTTAATTTTTCATTATCCCTACAGCGGCTCTTGAGCTTTCGATTGGTTCCAAATCATTTTTGAGTTGATTCATTTGAATTGCAATTCCCTGTGGTGTTTTTATACCTTTCACCACAGCTTGAAAATGATATGTTTAAGTTTGTCATTCCGTTTGTAATTTCTACAATTTTCAATTTTCGACTCCATAAAGTAAATAAATTCTGACTTCTTATGCGTAGCGAAGTCGAAGTCGATTAAGCGATATTCGTCTGTCCGTCCGTGTTCGTGTTGTATGTTGCTATTAAAAACCAGTAAGATTAGCCCATATTCTGCAAAGCAGCGGGCCACACCATGCCTGTCTCTAATTTTTCCAATATTTTTTTTTAACCGTCTGTTTTGTATTTTATTCAATGGAAAATCAGCAGTAGGGTACATGTGGTTATAAATACATTATAACGGGTTTATAAGATTCGGTATAGCCGAATAAAGTACTTTTACTTGTTTTGATTTCAACCTATCGGATGGTAATAATATTTTGTTGTTAATCGGTTTTGTTACTATTGATTAATGTAAACAAGAGCTCAGCATTAAATAATACATACACAGTTTTGCATTAATATGAACGGTGTTGCAATCACAAGCTTCTTTACAAGGCAAATAATTTTTTCTTTTTCTAAAATATAAAATGCATAAAATACTTTAAAAATGTGATCAGAAAATATAGGGTTTAAGGCTGTAGTGCTTTTTTCAATAAAGTAGAATAAATTTGTTTAAGTAAATTTAGTTTTAGACTTCTGTTTATATACATTTGTTAAGGAAAGTTCAAAACGTGATTAAATTAAGTTGCAAAGATCAAACTAAATTTGTTAAAGGCTTTTTCTAAAAAAGGTTCGTGTCAAAGCTGTTTTCTACAAAGATCACATTACATTAATTTTAGTTTTTTTTCGCTTTATCTGTAAGAATATGATAAAACTTTTTTCTATGCAATGACCAACATTTCGGTCAACAATGACTGTCAAATGATTGGTGAAATTAACATCATTGTTCTGGTAGGAAGATTTCTGCCTGCATACATAAACTACACGCTATGTCATGAATGACGATATGACATTTGGGCTTCATGCGTTCTTATTACATAATTTTGGCTTTTAAAACCGAAAAACGCAAATTATTTAATGATATCAAAAGCACGTTATAACAAAAACCAAAAAAAAAAAAAAAGACACATGTTAAAACATGAGTTAATAAAAACATTAAAAATATTGAAGGAAATATTGTTATCTGAAAATGAGACCGCATTCTCAATTTTGGGCCATATGTCACACATAACATGAAGAGTATTGGCCTCCAAGGTATCAACTGTTGTAGTTTATCAGTATAAACCAGTGATTTCATGTGGCGCCACAGCAAATAATCGAGAACTGTAACATTAAGTGAGAGGTCCATTTCTCGAAATCACCCTGTGGCCAAAGCTTGATTTCAATAAGACGACAGTTGCGGTTACCGTATGGCCCTCTATGTCATCGTGGTAAAAACATATCTTTCCTGGATCTAAATCAAGTTTCAAGCAAAGATCATGTCTCAGGGTACGGTAACGATCTCCATTGTTCAATAGAAAATCATGATTTAAATCACACCAGCAACATGAGTATAAAGGAAATAGTAGAAGCTTGAGCTGGTTGTTGTATACAAAAAGCAATAAATTAAAAAAAAACAGCTGATTATACATCGCGGAGACTGTAAATTGTAAATAAGAATAACGGATGCGATGATTAAGACCGTCCGTATATGAAGACAAACATGGAAATCTAGGGAAAATTTTGTTGAGTCTCGGTTAACTAATCAAGACATCGAGTAGTTTCAAGTAGTAGTTTGTTGGCGTCGAAACACAGTGGTGTCCAGTGGATGGTTGGGTAAGTTTGTAGAAAGCGCATGTTTAGCAAACAGAGTAAGAAACTGAGAATATAAAAAATGCTGCGCACAAAATTAAATTGAAAAGGGAATTAAGGACCCACTTTTAACCCTAACTCTTGAAAAGGTAAATACGTAAATATTTTAAATAAATTTGAATAAAATCGAGCCTCACTGTTTGATGATCGTTAAATTGCAAATAGTCTTTTGTCGAATAATGTGTAAAATAGAAGCTCAAAATGTCAGTTGCTTACAAAAATTTATTCTTAAAGATATTAAAACGTTAAGCATTTTTTTCCTGAAATATTCCAGTGTGCAACGTAAAAAAACTTTTTAAAGACATTAGATCCATTATAAATCTTTCTCTATTTAATTAGATGACTGCAAATCAATTCGCTGTTAAGACTTGTATAACTTACCTCAATTTTATCCTTTTCAAAGACCAAAAATTTAAAAGGCGGACTTTTGAGATTTTTCAAAAAGGCCACTGGTGCCAACAAATGACCGCTGATAATTTTTTTATTATACTCAGGTTTCTCTGAGAGCATAACAAACAGGGTGGTAGAACCCTGAGAATGTCCTACATAATGTAACGATGTATGATTGGTTAAATTCAAATTATAGTCCACTATCGCTGGTAAATCTTGTGTACCAATTTCATGCCAACTAAAATTCCAAAAAGCTGATTCAGATGAATCGAATTTTAAATGTCGCTTGGAATGAGTAGTGCTTCGAGCATTAGGCAGCCAAACGTCAAAATTCTGGTCATGTAATAAAGCGCCCAAGGCACGATTTTTACCCGCTAAAATAAAGTCAGCGGCCGAACCAATAAGGCCGTGCATCAGTATTAAGGGACGTTTAATCGCTGTCGAAGAGTTCAAGTTGTTGGTTGATAATGAAGCAGAAAGAGGGGCAATACGATGCACTGTTAAAATATAATCATCTTTAGTTTGGATTTTATGTGTTTCACATTTAAAACTATTAATTCGTATTAATTTGCACACAATATCTTCTTCTGCCAAACACCAGGAATTTAACAATAAGAAATTAAATATTAAACAAATTCTTTGTAATTTAATTAGAACCATAATGTGATTGTTATTTTTTTTAATTATAAATAATTAAAAACTTTAGTTTTCAAGGTTTCTTTTCTTTCGCTTTCTGTTGTTTTTATTAGCACTTATTAGTTTATTTCCTTAATTTAATTTAAAAGATTTCTTTTCAGTTTATTTGCTGGCATGTGCTGCGTTTAAACTTGAATTCACTACTGATTGAAATTATAAAATATTTTTAACTTTTTATAAAAGTTGTGCACTGTTTTCTGTTTCTATTTCTTCTTAAGTTTAATTATCCGATAATTTTTTTTTGACTTCATATATTTTTCCTGCTGTGATGTTAGAGACCCTATTTCATGTTGACTATAAAATTTTCAACCTGCATAATAATCAATAATAATATTTAATTTTAAATGTTGTCTTGAAAAACTATTTACTTGTATTTGCGTTCACTTCTACTGTTACAACAGTAAATTACATTTCATATAATTTTTTTTTTTGTCAAATACAGCATTTACACGATGCAATTATTTATTAAACTTAAATGAATGAAATTTATGGTATTGCTTAATTTTTGAGGGATTTTACTGTTGCTTATTGTTTTTTTTTTGTCTTTGAACAACGTATATCGCTGCAACTTTAATAAAGAATTGAAAAAAAAATTGCTTCCAAAAATTCCATAGTGTAGATCTGCACAAAAAGAAACGTTCCGTACAAAAAGTGAAAAGCGTAACTCTATTGTTTTTGCCACAATATCTGTCCGTCTTTCCACTTGCCATAGCCCTCTAACTGTGGAACCTTTGTAATTTTTTTTTTGAAGGGTGTATAAATTTAGCCACTATGACAACGAAGACTAAAAATTAAAGGGTGCTCCGACACAATTAATTTGCACCGCTTAACAGCAAAGCTTTTTACTCTTAGATTAGTACTAAATCAGGAGGTGGGGGAAAATAAGAAAAGCAAGCGTGCCGAGTATATTATTGTATAAATAGTGGCTAGAAACCCCAAACTTTCTGCTTAAATACTAAAAACAAAGTTTAAGGAAGAGCTTGGTGTCGTTGTCTACCTTGAGACAAGTGTAATCCAGATTTGCTTCAGTACCTGCCATGATGGCTTTACCTGACGGTGATCTTACCACTGATTGAAATAAAAAGCGTGGACTAGGGCCTACTGTAGGCGTAGCCAACAGAGTTGGAATTTTAAGAAGATGTCTGTGAAAGACAACAGCACATTCGGAACGGCATGCTGCGGCACCGCAACTTCAACGCAAACTAGTTTATGTATTTTAAGCTGTTAAATAATATACTTTTATGAAACGTGTTGTAAAAACTCGCTCATACTCGTACTTAACAAGATCATTAAGTGAGACAAGATCACTAAATTATAAAAAGAAGTTATGAATTCATAGTTCAGGTACAATTAATAGTACGTAAATTAAATAAATGTAAATTATGTTCTTTACCATTTTAATACTCTTCATCACAAAAAGAGGAAAAGGGGTAGATCTTAGTTTTTCATTCCGTTTGTAATTTCTACAATATCCATTTCCGACCCCATAAAGTATATATATTCTGATTCTTTATGCATAGCGAAGTCGACTGAGTAATGTACGTATGTCGGTCCATGTTGATGTTGATATCAACTTTGCCAGGGCACTAGATGAGCTAGAAAAAATTAAAACACTCCAATCGATTGAAAAATCAGTAAGATCAGTTCATGTCTCTCGAGACAGTGGAAAGAAAACATCAGGGGAAAAAATTGGCGCTCGCCGATATCAACAGAGTTATGGATCTTTGAAATTTTTATGAAAAAGTTCGATTGTCAATATGGTCAAAAGTAGTATTGTTTAAAAGTTTTTAAAGAGAACTTTTAGGAAATACTAAATTTAAAAAAAATACTTAACCCATTAAGAGCCGATAAAATTTTTGTGTAAAATTGTTACGATATCTTTTGTTAGGTTACTGTTCTCAGGCCCTATCAACTCGGTTGGCTTTATCTGTACAGGGGGGTTCTCAACCTTACAGCTAACCTTGCATCGTAACAAATAAAAAAAACAAGGTATATTTCAAAACAGACTTACAAGAACAACGCCCGAACACTCACTCATAGGAAGGTGGATTGTAGCCTTCAATCACCCTTTCCCATCCATGGCCGTAGTGCCTCCTTGAAGTTACTACTTACGGTCCCCTCAAACCGCCTTTTACCACCCTATCTGATCCAACAAACCCACACAAAGGCTTTACTCAATATTTTCCATAGTTTTTAACAGCAAACAGACATTTTTTTATTTTATCTCATTTTTTTTTACTTTTTTAATTATAAACTTATTCCTAATAAAATAAATACATGAACTTAACATTAAAATAATTATTCTAAGAAAAAAATTTTTCTTTTTATATAATTCAATATTTTCCTACATAAATATATATTTATCCTCTTCACACTTGATATCTTTATTTTCCTTTGTTTCTAGAGCCCAAACTAAAATCTCATTTTGCCCCTTGATTGCGTTTTATTTAGGGGACTACGAGCCAAAGACAATTCATCGCTTTTTCTACCTAAAGGAGTTCCCTGAGGACGATTTATTTCTTTCGACTTTAAACTGTTATTTATTTTACTCCGGATTAGCCCGTGCTCTAGTTCAACAATATATATTTATGTACCTTTTTTATTTTAATAGTTTTTATCCCATTTCTCTAATATAAAAAAAACATAAACTATTAAGCGCTACCCTAACAAAATTACAAATGTGCGGTCCACAAAACCGCCGTACCGGACTTGGTGTGTGTGGTTTTTACACAAACTTTTAACACAACCTTACTTTAGAACGTGGTATTTAATATCCACAAATATAACTTATTTTAAGCACTTTTAGTTAACACTGATCAAATAATAGAGCCTTCTTCTTCCAACTGGAGCACCCAGTTTGAGACGCATTGGTATTGCTACTAGATAAATGAATACAAAATAAAATAAATCGTTACCTTTAAATTTTAAATAAAAATCTTTCGGCAGTCTTTTTTTTTTCACGCTTGATCTTTCTGTCTGCGCCTACCCCCTACGCACCTCCTTCTCAGATATCCAGTGGACAGCACCAACAATTCCAACTAGTCTTGCTCGCATAAATTTATAATTCCTATAGTTCTACGCTGTTACACACCACAAGAAAAATCAATTTACTTTTTTAAAACTTCACTTCTATTAAAATTTTTCAAAATTAAATTATAACCAAAATTGTTAAAACTTATAAGACAATTTTTACTTTTCAAATTGTCTTCTTTTAGAAGCAATAACTTGGTACTTGTTTTCTATACTATTTTTAAACTGGCACTTCTGTGTGTCATCAGCACATCACTTTAACGCACTCAAATTAAAATTTTAAGGTTTAAATAACTAAAACTATCTCTAAAACGGTACTTAAAAAAAAAAACACTAACACAAAATATAAATAACGATAAACCACAACTACATGATACAATGTACTTAAACGAAAACAAGTGGTCAATGCCCTTTTGGCCTTGACAATGGTTTTGGGTTTTGCATATGGACTGCTAAAGAGCCTCCACCAACCTTTTTCTCCTATACTGTTACGGACTACTCTGACCTCCGTGGCATCTCTTCACGTACTTCAAAATGCAACTCGCCATAGAAAGCTTTTTTTTCCTACTCTCCACTTGATACCATATTTATCAACCACGAAATCGAATAACCAAGACTAAACATAAACAAAACCACTGATCTACGATTCACAAGAAATAACAAGTTTTAAAATTACATTTATTACAAACATAACAAACAAATAAAATAAAAAACAAATAACACGTACAGTCTGTTTAACATAATTGTTGGCTGCAAATCGCTGAGTCTATTTTTTTTACACCCGCAAAAAAATTATTATTATTTTTTTTCCTAATTTTTAATAGCTGCTTTTTGATAGGAGCTACTTCCCTAAACTAGATTTACATGTATAGTGAAGGGTATATAGGATTCGGCATAGCTGAACCGTTTTCTTGGGGCTTACATTTGTGATGAAATTTATTAATGATTTAATATTTATTGTGTTGAAATTTATTATGATTTAATTTATTAAGTAATATATTTTGTTAAAAAAGAAAAACAATAAAGTAAAGGAAATGTTTAGTTTTTAAGGAAAAATATTTTTTATACCTTTCTCCACAGGTGGAAAGGGAACATATAATTAAATTTATCACTACGTTTGTAGTTTCGAAAATATTCATTTTCGATCCCATAGTACCGTTTGTCCGTAATCAGGTTAAAAGCAGTTTTGCCACATCCCCAGTTGAGCGAAAAACAATTTAAGAGCACGATGATTTCAAATATATTTTCGAAAAAGGTGCTATTGAAACCTAGCAACATGGATCCATAAATGGTGCAGATATGATAATTTTTTATTTTATTGTATTGAAAATAGAAATTTTAGAAAAAAAAACAATAAATTTCCAGGTAATTGACATAAATATTACAATAGAATAACGTACGAATTGTCTGATAAAGAAGTCAAAATATAAAAGCCTTAGCCTAGAGCCTTTATTTAGCAAGATTAATAGCCTTTTACATCTTTGTAACAACAAGTGCTAATATTATCCGGTACAGTATCTCTGATACGAAACGTAGAGCTGGTTAATTTACAGATATTAAGAGTCATCAGTTCAAATTCCATCAGCATCGGGATTTGTAGAATGGTTAATGTTGTTGCATAACTATGATGAACAAGTTATTTGCGGAGCGAATAAATAGAAAACAGTTGAGTTACCCCGGAGTTTTGGTTAAAAAAAGGAAAAACAATTCTATATTGCCGCAATTGCTAAGTTTCTAAAAGCGAATGTGATCGCAGATGGGATGGTCAATGGCGAAACTAATAATTTAGCAACAATGTATGGTAAAACAGAAGATTGTAAGTGGAGCAAGTAATGTCTGAATGAATTGCACTAAGCACGAAAGTTCCTAAATTTGTGAAGTTGTTTTGTCTTCCTTTCTGATTTCATAAAAAACACTATACTAGACTGTTTTATCCGTAATTAATCTTTTTTATCAACCCCATATAAAACCTTTATAAAATATTATTTACAAACAAAGTAACACAAATATATTATTAAACATGTGCGATTAGTTAAGTATCGTAAATTAGAATTAGAGACTTGTAATAACTTTTAATTCATGTTATTTTTATCTGTCTGGATTAAATATTTAATTGTCTATTACGCTTACACTGCGCACCACATGAATAGCACACAAGTCATATTTTTTTTTGTACCATAATTACTTTAAAAACCAAGACATTTGGATATGCATTTGTTTTTACCAAAAATAAAGTTGTATTTTAGAATTTATTAAAATTATATGTTATTGACATAAATTTTATCTTAAAATGTTAAAGCAAAAGAAATACAATTACAAAAATATCCTATTACGAGTAATGAACCCAATATATTTTTAAATTTCATAAAACTAAAAGCTCTTAGCTTTCGATATAAAATTTAATTATTATGGTTATCAGTCTACAATGCCTTTAATACAGAGCTGTAAATGAATCATTCATTTTTGAATCAATTCGCGAATCAGCCATGCACTGAATTTTTGAATTAATTCTCTTTACACAAAAAAATGAATTGAATAAAATTTGAGTCAATTGCGACGAATTTAATAAAAATGAATTGCAATTCGTTTCCAATTCAAATGAATTTGTCAAAGTGAGTTGCAATTCATTTTCAATTCAATTGAATTGAATTAACTTTGTATTAATAAAAATAAATTATAAAAAGCAACAAGCAATTCATTACCATTTCGTTGATTTAAATTTTAATTTTATTTTGTCAGTAAATTCGCAATAAGCATTCTTATGTGTTTCTTTTCAGTTTAGTAGAAGAAATTTCCATTTTTCATTATCCCTAGAGAGGCTCTTGAATTCGATTGATTTGATTCATTTGTGGTGTTTTTTATACCCTTCACAACCGATGGAAAAGGGAATATTTAGGTTTGTCATTCTATTTGTAATTTCTACAATATCTACTTCCTTCAAGATAAAGTATATATATTCTGACTTCTTATGTATAGCGAAATCGATTGAGCGAGGTCCGCCCATCCGTTCTTGTTCGTGTTGAAATTAACTTTGCCAGGGCACTGGATGACCTAGAAAAAATATTGCTATTGAAAATAAGCAAGAACGTTCCATGTCTTACGAGGCAGCGGACAAAACATCACGTCTGTCTCTAATTTTTCTATTAATTTTATTAAGGAATTCGTTTGCAAAACTTTTTTTTGAACACAAAAACTTTATAGTTAGAAAAAATTTCTTATACCGATTTTTATTTAAACTATTCAACTGAAAATCTGCATTATGTTACGTGAACAAGGGCTCAGCATTCAATAATTTTAGTGCATTTTTGGCTATAAATTAGAATAAACTTGTTTAAACAAATTTAATAAATGAATTGAAAATGAATTCTGGCTTTAGTTCAGTTATTTTAATTTCTAAAAACCTTTTTTTAGAAAGAAAAAATTCTTTTACAAATATATGTGGACGCTAGCAGAATGAAATGCTGCACTTTCTGGACCGCTACGTCCTTCATCAGCAGTCTTTGCATCTATCGACTTTTAGTTGTGTAATTGTAAACATCATCTATCTAACCAACTAACTTTGTAAATGTTGAAAATCCACTTTAACATTTTCTACTTGAATATTTATTTTCTTGTTTAAAAATGTAGCATTGAATTTATTGTTTTTGTAAATAATTTATTTTTCAAAAAGCTTGTAATTTATACTGTAAATTCATAGAATAAACATTATCTCTGTTATTTTATAAAATACTTTTAATTTAAATTTCATTAGGTTATGGGCCCAGATCCAAACCTTGTGAAGAATTAATAAGTGTGTTATATATATTCACGTATAATAATGGCAATAGTATCAGGAAGAATACCTTTGCTAAATGGAAACAATTTTTCTACTTGGTTACCGCAAATGGAAGCGGTGTTGCATAAGAATCGGTTATTGCGTATGGCAAGAAATCAAGAAGCCAAGCCAGAAGAAGTCATCATCAGCGACAATGCAACAGCAGCAGAAAAAAAATTGTACGAAAATTATTTGAAGAAACTGCGGGATTATGATGATGCTGATCAAGATGCACGTGCTGAAATAATTATTGCTTTAGAACCAGAAATCGTGCGAATGGTAAAGAATTTCAAGACGTCCCATGAAATTTGGTCGTATCTTAAAGACACATACGATCGTAAGTCTACGCGAAAAAAGGCAGAACTATTTCGAAAATTGCTGAATTTAAAGAATTTAATTTGGATGAAGATGTTCTTACTGTAGTTTTGTTGGATGGTTTGCGGTTAAGGCTGCATTTGACACTGCTAATGAGTTTTTAACTTTAAATGTTATACGCTCAAGACTCTTGGAAATTGGTGACAAGCCAGAAGAAGTGAATTTGCCAGACAGTGCCCTGAAGGCGTTTCAAAGTGGTAATAAAAAGAAGCATATCTCTTTTAACAACAAATCGGAATATAAAGGTACGAAATTCCCTTTTAATTGTTATAATTGTGGATAGAAGGGCCATATTGCCAAAAATTGTAAAGTTAAAATAAATAAAGCTAATGAAGCATATGCGTCATCAGGTTTTGCTTATTCAACATTAGTTGCTAGTTGTTCGCTTGCTACATGTAAAGATAAGTCTGTTTGGGTAGTTGACAGTGGAGCATCATCCCATATGACAAGCTTAAAGTCATACTTTATCAGTTTGGACGAATCTTTTAAAGAATACGACCGGCTGGCAGATGACAAAAATTTGGAAGTCATGGGAAAAGGAACAGCTCAAGTCAACGTTCGTATTAATGGGCGCATAAGTACTGTCAATCTTTTAGAAACATTGTATATACCCAAGCTAAGAAGCAATCTTTTTTCAGTAGGAAAAGCAACGGATAATGGTTGTAATATAAAAATATTTTCGAACAAGATCTTAATATAGAAAAATAGTAAAATTTTAATACTTTCCCAGAAAAATGGTGGTATGTATTGTGTTAATTCCATTAATAACTACAACGATGTCACTTTTAATGCGCAAGAATCCGAAAATGAATTAGAGTTATGGCCATTTAAATACCATAGATCTAGAAAAACTTCAATGTCGAAAAATGGTTTTTGGTCTACCTAAATTTAAAATCAAAAGACTCAATTGTATTAGTTGTATTCGTGCTAAGCAAACTAGACAAGCCTCTCCCAGGAAAAATAAAAAATCATCTAGAGAAGTGCTACAGTTAATACATACTGACTTATGTGGTCCAATGAAATTAGAATCTATCAGTGGAAAACTCTACTTCGCCACGTTTATTGATGATTTTACCAGGAAGGTACATGTTAGATTTTTGAGAAAGAAAAGCGAATATATAGCTGTTTTTAAAGATTTTAGTAAACAAGTTAAGTTGGAAACAGGCAGGAAGATCAAATCTGTACGTTCTGAAAATGCAAAGGAATTGACAAGTCATGACTTTGAAATTTTTTTAAAAGATTGCGATATTACTCATCAACAAAGTGCAGAATATACTCCTGAACAAAACGGGATAGCAGAACGAATGAACCGAACTCTAGTTGAAATGGCCAGAACAATAATGATAGAAGCCAAATTGCCAGAATTTTTAAGGGCTGAGTAAATAATGACAGCAAGTTATTTAAGAAACAGGTGTCCAAACAAATAAAATAATGATAAAACCCCTGAATTGTGGTCAGGACAAAAGCCCACTATTAGGCATTTACGGCAAATAGGAAGCAAAGCTTTCGTTTTAAACAAAAGACCAGGAAAATCCAAATGGCAACCAAGAAGCTCAGAATATGTACTAATAGGTTACTCAACAAATGCAAAAGCTTATCGTTTATGGAAACGTGGTTCTCGAGAGATAATAAAAAGCCGTGATGTAAGATTTATAGAGCAAAATTATGATGTTGACATAAATGAGATAGAAAATAAAAAAACTAGGGTTTTATGAGTTCGATTGGGATCAGGCTGAACAAGCAAATTAAAATCTTTAAAAATAAAAGATAGCGATTTGGAAATAACTGATTCCACTACCAAAATCAACTACCATTAGAGAGAGACCAAAATCCACTCCATTTGGTAGATTTAAACAGTGGAAACCAATTAGAACAAGAGGACCGGAATCTGCTTTTGACAGACGACGAAGATGAAGAAGAAATTATTTCGAGCAGAATTGAAAACGTACCTGAGGAACCTTCAATTAAGGAACGCCTGAGATCATGGTCAGAAGAAGCTAATGCTACGATCGGCTACAGCAAAGAAGATCCAAAAACCTACAAAGAAATACTGAAGTCAGACAATAAAGAAGAATGAAAATGTGCAACTGAACAGGAATATAAATCATTGATTAAAAATAATACTTGGGATTTAGTAGATTTATCTAAAGGCAGAACGGCTATAGGCTGCAAGTGGGTTTTTAAAGCAAAATATACACCTGATGGAAAAATTTACAAACGAAAAGCTCGTTTAGTAGCAAAAGGGTATTCCCAAGAATATGGTCTTGATTATAACAGTACATTTGCACTAGTCGTCAGACAAACTTCTTTGCATTTGATATATGCACTTGCTGTTGAAAAAAAAAACTTAAATTGAGGCGGTTAGACGTGTCTACAGCTTTTTTGAGTGGAAATTTAGATAAAAAAAATTTTATGACACAACCCGAAGGTTTTATTGACGATGCGAATAAAAACAAAGTTTGTTTTAAAGACGTGCACAGATATATCTGTTTATATCAGTTTTTGTGTGGCTACTCTTATGAGTGCGTATTGGTGAGTACGTTTGTGTTTCTGATATAAGTTGATATTGTTACTATTTCTCATTGGATGGATGCGAATGAGTAAAGAGAGAATGAGAGTAACATATCTGTTCTCCTATGTTTTTAACAAACAGATATAAACAGATATTGATGGTTGTACAATAAGTATTTATTGTATGCTGCGAAGTAATATTCGTTCATACGTATAAATTTAAAATGAAAAAAAACCAATATTGTAAATTTTTATATTATGCTTTATTCAAGTTAAATAAATATATAAATAGGTATTTCAAAAACAATTAACGAGTCTTAAGATTTAACCCGTATGAATTAATTAAAAATATTATTATGATTATTTGATAAGTTTTACAGGTGTACATTATTTATTTCGGAAGATTTCTTTCGTTACGATAAGGATAATCAACAAATAAATGCATGTTTTTATAACTAGCAGAAAAAAAAAGAAAAACAATCTATTTTTTTTATTTTTTTTCTTTAGTGTAAAAGTATTTCAAATATTAAATGAAGTTATAAAATTTTTTTTTCTAATTTAAAATCAAATATCATTAGGTAAAAAGTTTGCAGAAAATGCATAGGTATTAGATCTAAGTTATTGTTTATGAACAAGGCTGTAAAAAATAAAAATTAAATTTAAAAAGAAAGTACTTAAAAATATTTTTAGTCAAAATAAAAATCAGTCTTTTGAATTAATATTTACAAATAAAATGTTATTAAAAGATTTTTCATTATAACCAAGCTTTGATCTCTTGTCTGTTATAAGAGCCCTAGCAATAGAAAATATCCTTTCTGAAGCAGCACTAGATGCTGGTATAGAAAATATTCGGCAGCTTAGTTTGTGCAACGAAGGGAATTCATTTTTTCTATCATGCCACCACTTTAGAGTATTAAAATTATTATCTAGAGGAACAATAGTATTTTCTTACTTGGATATTTCATTTTCAATTATGTTCTCGCTAGAATTAACTTTTTCTATTGGTTGCACATAATTTTCAAAGTTGAGTATGTGCCATTAGGATAAGACTGTAACAACGATTTGAACTTTAATATTACTTCAATTCTTTCTTCAATATTAAATAAGGTTAATTGATTAGCTGGCAGAAATAAAAATATTGCTAATTTGTGAAAAATTGTGACCTTGGGATTTACTAACGTAACTAAAATTTCGTGCAATTTTTCTTAATTCTGAAATAAAACTAGATTCATCATTATTGATGCTATTACATATGGTTTTAAGTTTTCTTATGTGCGGATGAACTAAATGAATTGTTATGTAGGAGGTGCCTTCCAGTTCTGTCGAAGCATTCAAAAAAGGCTTAAGAATTTCTATTAACTGATCTAAATGCTATTCTCTTATAATGCTATATTTCTCTGTTAAATTTTTCTCACATAGTATTTTTTGAATAGTACTAAAGTTATCTTTTATAAACTTTATAAACTTTATTTCATCTTGTGTGTGTAAAATTTTTTACAGATGTTCTTAATTCACAATTCAAACCTGATTTCTTGATGAATTTGATCAGTTTTGATGCGGCTGCAATGATTTCATCGACTTGTTCGGAAGTTTTAACGGCATTTTGTGAAGTAGGTGACATATACAGTTAATATTTTCGTAGTCTTTTAATGCTGCCTTTATATCGCTTCCTCTGTCTGTGACTATAACTATCGGGTCATCTAAGGAGCAGTTGAATTCTGCGAGCAAATTATGCAGTTTTCGTTTTATATTGATGCCTGTTTAGTAGATAAATTTAAAATATGTAAAATTATAAGCAAAAAGATTTAAAATATATATTTTGAGTTGTAACAAAAGTCAGTGATGACTTACTTAAATTCGAAAATCCTTTCATTGACTTCACTCCTAGTAGCTTTCTTTTACATTCCCCGTCCATAACAAAATGACCCGTAATGACAAAATAGGAAATTTTACTAAAATTTTCTGTCCACAGATCACATGTTAAGGCATAACCAATTTTCCGTATTGATGAGATATCTGACTGTAACTTTTCAAATTAAATTGAATTGCTATTCTCAACGTTTCGGTTAATTAATGTTGGGTGTGGTATTAGGGCATCTATGTTAACACCGGCTCCGAATTTATTTCCAAGTGATAACAAAAACTTTGAATATTCTTTCAGTCCACAATCTTTTGCTAAAGAGTATGGGCGTATATCTCCAGTAACCCGTCCGGTCAGAATATCAGTGCAAGCCTTTTTAGCTTCTTGATTTGGCACAATTAAAATATTCTCATTTTCATTTCTTAACACTTTATAACACTTCTGTTTATTTAAATTAGGTACCCCGTTTTTATTGTATTTATATACATTTATACACATTTTGCATGCAACACAGTTCCACATCGTTTTCATCTTTTATAAAACCAAAGCAATCCCATATCTTGCTTCGCCCTCTTTTTTCACTAATTTTATATAAATTAGACAAAATTTTTCTTTTATTTCAATATTATTCATATTTGGTAACAAATTTTCCCATTAATTTATTGTTTATTTTTCTAAATTCTCATCCGACTTATACCAAAGACATTATTTAAATGTCTGTTTCACTAATCAAGGCCCTTTATATATTTATAAGGTCGTTTCACAAAGTTAAAAAATATGTATGGCTTAAAGAAAAAATATAAAATATATATAGGGAAAAATTCGAATTTTATTAGTTCTACGGAATTACAGTGTTGACACATAATGGGTTAAACCCAGGTAAGCCAATGCAAACCGTTTTATTGGCACTATGCCTTATATACTTCTAATAATATATGACAAAAACACATATGCACACTTTTCACTGAAAGATTGTGCGTTTTAAAAGTCATAAAACAAAAACATTTGTGACAAATATTAATATATGCAGTAGCCAAAAATACCTAAACTGCATTAACTGGTTATTTTTCTTACAATTTTTATACCTGTAACCATCATGATATTTTCTTTTTTTAATTGATACATGAAAATAATTACATTAAAAAATGTATTTATGTTAATTCCACCGCAAACAAAAAGTATACAGCAAGCATTGCTTATTCCTTTTTATGTACAGGTACTTCTTGCGCTATGTTGTTGTTGCTAAAAATTCCAATAGGATTCAGTTTAAATTTTTAGGGTTTACCAAGAATTATACTCTACTAGTATTTAATATTTATTTTTCATTTTGCTAAGAAACCTAACTTTTAGCAAGCAAGTACAGCGAACCAAGAGGTCCGTTTCACTCTACTAAATTTTACTATAAATTTTACTTTCCTCTATACAACTATTCACAATTAATAACAAGCTGAATGATAAACTCCAATTCATTTGCAAAAATCGTTCAAATCAAAATGACTTTATTAAACTTTCATTATTTATTTAATCTGTAGGACTTTTTTAATACAGAAAAAAGTGTAAATGTTTTTACGTGTTAGAGACTTTACAGTTTTCTAATAACACAAGTAATTAACAACAAAGCATATACAGATAATATTTTTCTGAGTTATGACTCATAACTTAGGAAACATTATATCATATCATGTATTTTTTTTAAATATGCACATACGTTAATTACCTATTATTTTATCGACTATATAACATCATTACTATATGTTTATCTAAAGGTTAAAATATTTTTTTCTTACATTTTTTTGTTATTGAAATTTTTTGTTTATATGTTCCAGACAACAATTTAATAATTTTTCATTTGTTTCTTTTTTTTTTAAAATTAAAGATAATGTAGTAAATATTGCTAATATTTCTAATTCTACCTCTAATAACATTATTACGTACGAAATTAAAATCCTGCTTATTAGCTCTCGCCTTTATCATAAGCAGCACAGAATCATCTTAAATATCTGTTTCATAAACAGATATATCCAAATACTCATGGTACAACAGATAGTTGAGAGTAAAAAACTGATAATTTTCTCACTCTATGCAATACCATAAACAACTGTATGTGTTTATATCCATAGTGTGAGTACGCACAAGCAAAAGCATACAATATCAACTACACTCATGCGTTCTTTTGTATCTGTTGTAAGTGATATGTATATGATATATCTGTTTTTGCCATACTGTTGGATATACTAGTGCACGTCTTTAGTTTGTTTATTAAAAAAGGCGATATATGGTCTTAAACAAGCCAGTCGACAATGGTATAAAGAGATAGATTCAATTTTAAGAAAATTTAATCTTAAAAAATCAAAGTATGATCAATGCGTTTATACAATAAATAAAGACGTAAATTCAGTTATAGTAGCATTGTATGTTGACGATATAATTATTGTAGCAGCAATGAGAAACTCACTAATAGTTTAATTGCATTGCTCTCTGAAAATCTTGAAATTCGAGATATGAAGGATCCTAAAAACTGTATAGGCCTTGAAATAAATCAGAAGCCCGGTTCCTCAAGTATTTGTCATCTTGAAAGAGAACCAACAATTCTTTCTTTGTTACAGCTGGCGATATTTAGTAGATCAGATATTTCCTGCAGTGTAAACAAGTTATCACAATTTTCTCAAGACCCCAGAAAACAACATTGGAATGCAGCTTTGTCAGTTATTGGATATTTAAAAGAAACAAAAGATTATGTCCTTATGTATAGAAAAACGGGCTTGCCTTTAATTAGTTTTGTAGATGCAAATTGGGCGGAGGATTCTAATTATCGCAAATCTCAATCTGGCTTTTGTTTTATTTTCGCAGGAGCAGTTATACTCTGGGAATCTCGTAAACAACGAGCTGTTGCAACGTCTAGCGCTGAAGCAGAATATATTGCATTAACAGAGTGTGCAAAAGAAGCAATGTATCTGAGATATTTATTGGAAGAACTCGGTTATGCTATCGATGATCCAACTACAATAATGTTTAACTCTCAAAGTGCTCAACATATGGCTAATTTTGGAAGTCATCACTCTAGAACTAAGCACATTCACTATCGGTATCATTTTATACGAGAAGCTATTGAAAATGGTGCAGTTAAAATAGAGTACTTGCCAACGGACAAAATGATTGCTGACGTTCTGACGAAACCAGTTCCGAAAATCAAACATCACTTCTGTATTAATAAGATGGGGCTAACATCAAAAATGATTAAAGTTGAGGAGGCGGGTTGAAAATCCACTTTAACATTTTCTACTTGAATAATTATTTTCTTGTTTAAAAATATAGCATTGAATTTATTGTTTTTGTAAATAATTTATTTTTCAAAAAGCTTGTAATTTATACTGTAAATTCATAGAATAAACATTAACTCTGTTATTTTATAAAATACTTTTAATTTAAATTTCATTAGCAAATAACTTTGTATATTTAATTTTAGACTTCTGTTTGTATAAATTTGTTTTCATTTTATCTTTTTTATTCAATGGCCGCTAATGACTGTTAAATAATTGGTGAAATTACCGTCACTGTTCTGGTAGGAAGATTTCTGTCTTCATGAGTAACACGCTATATCACGAATGACGATATAACATTATGGCTTTATCCGTTCTTCTATACATGTAATAAAACAGTAACGGGGTCATTTATGAAATTTTTTTTTTAAATTTGATGTTGGTGTAAATAGTAATCGATATGGAATACAAAATATCTCTTTTTTGAATTTTTGTATGTCTGTCCGTCTGTGTTCGCATTAAGTAAAAACTGCTGAATGGATTTTAATAAACTCTTGTGAGGAGATCCCTTACAACCTTGGTTCAAATATAGAATACTTTTTGTTTCGTGAAAATAAGTTATTTCGGAGAGAAAGTAGAGATACAAATGTAAATTCACCCAATTAATTAATAGGCGCAAATTATTTAATTTTATTAAAAGCACGTTATCACAAAAATACACATGCAATTTCGTTGTAAAAATGTTAAGGTCCAACTATAATGTGCATATACTAGCTTATGCTAACTTATACAACTGTGCAAATACATATTAATCAAATGTGGTAAACTATAATGTACCTGAAAGAACTTTTCGTCAAGTTTCGTCAAATGTCATTTGCTTATGCAATGTACGAAACTGATCGCACATTCCGTACAGAAACAGCTGATTGTGCTTGGTGTATACATACATAAATTGATAAAGAAAAAATTGCAATAGAGAGCAACAGTGAAAAAGAATTCTTTTAATATAATAGAAGATGTAGAAAAAAAATGTTTATATGAAAAAAAGGAAGCGTTTTATGATAACAATTCGCTTTAAAATTTATTTTTTAATTGCTTTCGAACTAAATCATGCACACCGTTGCTTCTTTTGGTACTTTTGGCCAAAAATACATAAACAAAAAGAAAAAAACATGCGATTTTTTATCGAATTTTATTGAAAAGTAGTAAAAGAAAATATATTTATTTGGATCAATGTTATTAAATATAATATATTATTTCGATGCCTTTTTCTTTACAGATTTTATTTATTAAAAAAGGTATATATTTTCAGGAAAGTACGATTTAAAAAAAATGTGCAACTGTGGGAAATTAGTTTTTAAATTTATGTAAGTACATTGTAGCCACATAAAATTCTTTAAAGAATTACCTAAGCATTTAACAGGCTTTTCGTTGGGTTTTTGACATAAGCACAAGCTAGCTTATGCACATTATAGTTGAGCCTTTAGTTAAAAATTTGGATTTTGTAGAAATAATAAACGGAATGATAAACTAAGATACACCCTTTTTCCACGTTTTGTGGTGAAGGGTATAAAAACATTGAAGAAATGCTGACAAAGCTAGTAGCAGTCCAAAAAAAAGCGATCTTTTATGCTGCTTTTTACAATACATCAAAACATGGCATTAATATTTGAAAATGAGTTGACAAAGAGCATTCTGCATGTCAAATTGTGGGCCATATGTCACACATAACATCAAGAGTATTGGCCTCCAAGGTATCAACTGTTGTAGTTTAGCAGCATAAACCAGTGATTTCATGTGGCGCCACAGCAAATAATCGAGAACTGTAACATTAAGTGAGAGGTCCATTTCTCGAAATCACCCTGTGGCCAAAGCTTGATTTCAATAAGACGACAGTTGCGGTTACCGTATGGCCTTCTATGTCATCGTGGTAAAAACATATCTTTCCTGGATCGAAATCAAGTTTCAAGCAAAGATCATGACTCATGGTACGGTAACGATCTTCATTGTTCAATAGAAGATCATGATTTAAATCACACCAGCAACATGAGTATAAGGGAAAGTTGAAGCTTGAGTTGGTTGTTGTATACAAAAACCAATAAATTAAAAAAAAAAACAGCTGATTATACATCGCGGAGACTGTAAATTGTAAATAGGAATAACGGATGCGATGATTAACAAAATAACAAATTTTGTTGAGTCTCGGTTAACTAATCAAGACATCGAGTAGTTTCAAGTGGAAGTTTCTTGGCGTCGAAACACAGTGGTCTCCAGTGGATGGTTGGGTAAGTTTGTAAAAAGCGCATGTTTAGTAAACAGAGTAAGAAAATGAGAATATAAAAAATGCTGCGCACAAAATAAAATTGAAAATCACATAAATGGAACCCACTATTAACCCTAACTCTTGGAAAGGTAAATACGTAAATATTTAAAATAAATTCGAATAAAATCGAGCCTCACTGTTTGATGCTCGCCAAGTTGCAAAAAGACTTTTGTCGAATAATGTGTAAAATAGAAGCTGAAAATGTCAATTATTATTTATTCTTAAAGATATTGAAATATTTTTTTGCATTTTTTTCCTGAAATATCCCAGTGTGCAACGTAAAAAAACTTTTTAAAGACATTAGATCCATTATAAGACTTGTATAACTTACCTCAATTTTATCCTTTTCAAAGGCCAAAAATTTAAAAGGCGGACTTTTGAGATTTTTCAAAAAGGCCACTGGTGCCAATAAATGACCGCTAATAATTTTTTTATTATACTCAGGTTTCTCTGAGAGCATAACAAACAGGGTGGTAGAACCCTGAGAATGTCCTACATAATGTAACGATGTATGATTGGTTAAATTCAAAATATAGTCCACTATCGCTGGTAAATCTTGTGTACCAATTTCATGCCAACTAAAATTCCAAAAATCTGATTCAGATGAATCGAATTTTAAATGTCGCTTGGAATGAGTAGTGCCACGAGCATTAGGCAGCCAAACGTCAAAGTTCTGGTCATGTAGTAAAGCGCCCAAGGCACGATTTTTACCCGCTAAAATAAAGTCAGCGGCCGAACCAATAAAGCCGTGCATCAGTATTATGGGACGTTTAATCGCTGTCGAAGAGTTCAAATTGTTGGTTGATAATGAAGCAGAAAGAGGGGCAATACGATGCACTGTTAAAATATAATCATCTTTAGTTTGGATTTTATGTGTTTCACATTTAAAACTATTAATTCGTATTAATTTGCACACAATATCTTCTTCTGCCAAACACAAGGAATTAAACAATAAAAAATTTATTATTAAACAAATTTTTTGTAATTTAATTAGAACCATAATGTGATTGTTATTTTTTTTAATTAGAAATAATTAAAAATTTTAGTTTTCAAGGTTTCTTTTCTTTCGCTTTCTGTTGTTTTTATTAGCACTTATTAGTTTATTTCCTTAATTTAATTTAAAAGATTTCTTTTCAGTTTATTTGCTGGCATGTGCTGCGTTTAAACTTGAATTCACTACTGATTGAAATTATAAAATATTTTTAACTTTTTATAAAAGTTGTGCACTGTTTTCTGTTTCTATTTCTTCTTAAGTTTAACTGGCTGATAATGTCTTGTGACTTTATATATTTTTCCTGCTGTGATGTTAGAGACCCTTTTCATGTTGACTATAAAATTTTCAACCTGCATACTAATCAATAATAATATTTAATTTTTAATGTTGTCTTGAAAAACTATTTACTTCTATTTGCGTTCACTTCTACTGTTACAACAGTAAATTACATTTTAAATATTTTTTTTTGTCAAATACAGCACTTACACTATGCAATTATTTATGAAACTGGAATGAAATTTATGTTATTGGGGGATGCTACTGTTGCTTATGGTTTTTTTTTGTGTCTTTGAACAACGTATATCGCTGCAACTTTAATAAAGAATTGAAAGAAAAGTTGCTTCCAAAAATTCCATAGTGTAGATCTGCACAAAAAGAAACGTTCCGTACAAAAAGTGAAAAGCGTAACTCTATTGTTTTTGCCACAATATCTGTCCGTCTTTCCACTTGCCACAGCCCTCTAACTGTGGAACCTTTGTAATTTTTTTTGAAGGGTGTATAAATTTAGCCACTATGACAACAAAGACTTAAAATTAAAGGGTGTTCCAAAAGTGTATAATGGTTAGACACGATTTATTTGCACCGTTTCAGTAAAACTATATGCGTTTTAACAAGAAAATTTTTTATTTTAATTCTTAGATTAGTACTAATGTAGGAGGTGCAGAAAGCAAGCGTGCCGGGTATATTATTGTAAAAATAGTGGCTAGAAACCCCAAACTTTCTGCTAAAATACTAAAAACAAAGTTTAGGGAAGAGCTTGGTGTCGTTGTCTATCATGAGACAAGTGTGATCAAGATTTGCGTCAGTACCTACTATGATGGTTTAACCTGACGGTGGTCTTAGCACTGAGTGAAATAAAAAGCGTGGACTAGGGCCGACTGTAGGCGTAGCCAACAGAGATGCAATTTTACGCACATGGATGTCAGGACCGCAAACTTACCCTAACTTGTTAGTCTTCAATCTCAAACCCCATCTGTGAAAGACAACAGAACATTCGGAACGGCAGGCTGCGGCACCGCAACTTCTACGCAAACTCCGGTCTTAACCAACAGCCACCACGTGAACCCCGAAGGGACCTCACAAACAACTGGCTACATAGATGGGCTGCTCTGTGTATGGGCTAGCGGTTCCCGTGGCTCCAGTATATTGTAGGACACTGGCCAGTTCTTCGACAAGTATCCAACTTGTCTACCCAGATTTGGTGCCTGCACACCGGTGGACTTATTCTCCCTATACCCCGAAAGCAGTGTGTCTGAATCTATTTTAGCTCGGTCAGATTTGTAATATCTCCGTCAGACAACGCGTCAGAACTTAATTAAAAATTTATATTCATCATGAGCAGCAAGAAAAAATTACAACAAATAAAGAAAAGAGATTTTCTTCTGTTATTTTAAACATTTTACAGACGTTTGACTATTGGGGCTATTTTGTAATGAAGCGATGATAATGTTGTATCCTAATAATGGAGCATCTTGGGTCTGACGCCATCCTTTAACATCTATTAAACAACAAAACATCATACCAGCCGTGAAATTTGAAAAAATTTCCTTAATGATCTGGGGCAGTAACCTAAGGGATGGGTGACATGCGGAAAAATTTAAATTCTTAAGGAAAAAAAAAAAACACAAAATTTTAATTTTATCAAGAAAATGACTCACCCAAAACGTAAGATAAATATGGTATGAAAGCGTCTGCTATATAACTGCACTACAGCCGCTTAAAGTTCGGATCTCAATCCTAATCAGAATCTGTAGATGTTTCTAAAAAATACGTCGCCCAATGTCAGCAAAAAAAAAAATGACATAAATATAGACAGGACTTAAAAGAGTGGCTGAAAATATCAATGAGTTATGACCTTAAGAAGTTCATAGTTATGTTAATGGCAAATGTTAACACTTTCCACACAAAATATCAAAAATTCTAGAACTAAATTTTAAATCCTTTAATTTTTCACTTCTTCTTTTGCTTAGTTCTAATATTTAAACTCATTAGTGACCGACTACAAGTAAGAATATTAAAAAAATTATATTTCAGAAAGAAGTCTATGCCATTCTCATCAGAGCTCAAAAATGTTAGAGGTGACAGAGAAGGTGTATGGTACTTTATCTGATATCAGACAAGCAAGCTACGTTAAAGCCTTGAGCCTTCTAAGATCTGAGATATTGATGAACAGTGTTACATCGTTCAAAAGCAGAATGTCAGTCTTGCTAACCCAGACTTCAAACGCAAATATATAGGATGAGCCTGCCTCTTTCGTATATCGAAAAGTTGTGCTGAGACAGATGGTTTCTGTGTCGGAGCAAAGTGTTCTCATCATTTCTATAACAGGCCTTAGATGGGCAAAGCCTTTAATTATGATACTTCTAGTATCATCCCTGAGTATATTATCATTCAATAAGACGGGACTTACGGAATAGTGTACCAAACATCAATTTACACTAGATGAAAGATGAGATTAGATTTTGCAGATTTTGTAAGCTGCACGTTCAGATGCCACATATCGAATTCTACGAAAGGCTTCTTTGAGTTCTTGCACTGTAAAATTCTTTGTGGATTCTTTTATAAACCTAGAAGATGAGAATGATCTCTCACTGAACAAAACTATTTGAGAAAACCCCAGCGTCACGGTAGGTACTAAAAATATACAGTCAGGGACTAAAGTTTAAATACACTTCAATAATTGTATGTTTAGAGAAAAGTAAACGCTTTAGAAATACCTTAAGTATGCAGTTTTATTTAGTTTCATAAATAACAAAAAATAATAAAAAAAAATAATAACTTCATTAAAAACATAACGGTAAATCTCACAATAACTACAAAATGCAGTAGAAAAAAGTTAAAATACATCTTGAAAAACAAAAAACTCTCTTTCATTTCTTAAAAACAAAGTACAGTCAAATTTTATATTTCGATGAAGTTCTTTTATTACAAGCCAGCACTTGTTATTAGTAGCATTCTTGCCTTATTATTAGTGTTTTTATTTCGAAAATTAGGAGCAAAGGTAAAGAAATTGAGTCCAACATCAAATATTTAATAAAAGCACATTTTAACGAAGGAAAATCCTACAGAGAAATAGGAAAATTATTAAATTTGCCATTTTCAAGTGTTCAAAATACAATTAGAAAATATAAAGAAAATGGTTGTTGCAAATATGCCCAGAAGCGGTCGTCCAAAAAAAAAAAACTAACCAATTGTAATGTTAACCACATCGTAAGAGAAGTGAAGAAAACCCAAGAATAAGCGCCCCAAAACTTGCAGATGATATCGGTAATAACTATAACAAACATGTTCACCCAAGAACTGTTTAAAGAGCATTGCGAAAAAATGGATACAAAAGCCGAGTTCTTCGAAAAAAGCCACTGATAATATTGAATATGTGTATGTTTTCAGATAATTAATAACTTTACAATATTTACAATATTTGTTTTTGATCAAAATAGGTTTTGCTTTAATACTTTGTCATAGTTTTCATATTTTACTGAAGTTGACGTTTTTTTTTTTGGTTCAATAAAGATATTTGAACACAATAGGTTATGAGCCCAGTTTCATTGCTTAAAATAAAATAAAAATTAATAAAAAAAAAATTGACAAACAAATTTTATTATAAATGGAATTTTCAAAAACTCTCAAGCCCCTGAGTTGTGAGGCTGGTTGGCCTATATGGAAAATAAAGATAAGTGATCTGCTTGGCTACTACGATGGTGCAGTGGATGTGGTTGAGAATAGAATTACAAAGCCAGAACCATTAGGTGAAGATGCTACAGCAGAAGAGAATGCAGAATTTAAGAAAAAGGCTGATTTTTATTGCAAAGCTAATTGTTGTGCCAAGAACATAATTTTTGTTTTTTTTTTTATTTATTTATTTATTTATTTATTTGTTTTCATTTCCTGTACAGCAAGATCTGGTCTTATAATTAGAGTACAGGAACGCATAGTGTTATGACAATTTTTATGACAATATATAACTTAGTGAAAATTTAAAATTGAAAAAAGAAAATAATATACATTTATAACACAAAAAAATCAAAATTTACAGAATAATAAAAAAAAAACAAAAAGTATAAATTTTATTAGGAAATAAAATAAAAAGTTATGTAAAAGATTTAAATAAAAAAATTTTAAAACTATTAGCATTGCTATTAAGTTGTTGGTTTAGTGGAAGATTATTCCAAAGTCGAGAGGCATGTATTAAAAACTGCCATTCAGAGACTAGGCATTGGTGTCGAGGTATTACTAGGTTATGACTACGTTGTGAATGAAGAAAACGAAGTTGATGAAATAGATATGTATTTTTTGTTTTTAGTATTAAAAATTTTATGCAAAAAAATTAGAGTGCGAATTTTTAACAGGTTATCAAACGACACTCCATAAAGATTATTAGAGACGGTGGACACATGATCATACCTTCTCAATTTGTATACGTATCTTACGATGTTGTTATATAAGACGTTTAACTTTCTTTTGCTGACTGAGTCACAGCTTAAGAATATTTTACAACCATATAGCAGGGAAGAAATCAAGTAAGTCTTGGCAAGCAAGATCCTTACTTTTAGTGGAATAAAATATTGTGAAGTCCAGAGAGCCCTTAACTTAATATAAGTTTGACCAACCAGAAAATTAATGTGATCATTCCATGTCAACTTGTTATTGAAAATAATGCCAAGATTTTTTGCTGAATTCACGACTTCGATTTTCTCGCCATTTAAAAGAATATCATCGTTAATGTTGGGAACGGTTCTTTTTTTACGAATTATGATGCATTTAGATTTGGCTGGGTTTAAACAAAGCCCATTAGCACGAGCCCAAAGGTTTATTTTATTTAAATCGCTGTTTAATTGAAATATACCTGAAGAAATATCTTCTATTGGCCAACTTAATGTAAGCTGTACATCATCTGCATACAAATGGATTTTGCATATCGAAAGTTGCTTTGGCAGATCATTTGAGTACATGGAAAATAAAAGTGGGCCTAAAGTTGAACCCTGAGGCACGCCTCTATTAACAAACAAGCTGTCTGACCAAATATCATTCGCGAATACCGATTGGGTACGATTTGCTAAATATGACGATATCAAATTTGTTGACATGTCCGTAAAATAAAAAAAACGTTTCAGTTTTTTAGTGAGCATATTATGGTCTACCGTATTAAAGGCCTTAGAATGATCTAAGAGCACCAAAAAGTTTATATGCCCGTTTTCTAGACCCTGCCGAATATTTTCACAAACTTCCACGAGAGCTGTAATACAGCTGTGGTTTTGGCGAAAACCAGATTGTTTATCAGTGATCAAATTGTGAGTATTGACATATGTAATAATCTGCTTATTCAGTAGCCTTTCTAAAATCTTTGACAAAAAACATAAAATGGCAATTACTGATAAAATTTATTAAAAAGTTATGGAGATAAGGAAAAGATCAGGATTCCGCATACGACACTTGAATAGCGCTCCATCAACTATTTGAAGCAACATCAAAAGATCAACTATATAAAATATGCAACAATCTTGTTTCTTCTTAATGGAATTAAAATTTAGATGTTTCAACTCAAATTGCCCATTTAAAAACTATTTGGAATGAATTAAACATTGGATTAACAATGAGAGGTGAGAACGCGTTGCCAGAATTGTTACTTATATGCAAGATATTATACGTTTTTCCTAGTTCCTTCGAAGTATTTAGATCTAGTGGGATGATGCTAATGAGTGAAAATAATAAATCAATAAATGGCCTAGTTATGCAATTATGTTTATTTGAAAGAAATTTTAAAAAGAGCGGAAAATATTAATCAAGAAGCATTGACACTTCAGCAGAAGCGTGGACATAAGGCAAAGCATCAAGTTAACAAAATAAAACTGAAGAGTCTTGTCACTATTGCAGAAAATGGATATCTGATAGCAGACCTAGCAAGGCAAAATCAACTACAGGTGTTAATCAATCCAATGTTGCCCTTTACATGGTCTCGAATGAAATTAAGTGTGGTGGATTCATAATGGAGTCACAAGGCAAGTTACTAATTCAACTGAATTTTTCACGAATTATGAAATTTTTCAATGAGCCCCATACAATTCAAGCAACAGGCAAAAAAGAGTTAAAAGCAGTTGGAAGAGGAACTGTAAAAGTTATCAAGTTATATCAAGAAACCTTTTTCCTATTGCCAAAATCACATGATCGCAACCCATCAAGCCAATTCAAGTCTTCTCCAAAAGAATTAGATTTATGGTTAATAATAAAATTATGCTTATAGGTTATCGTCAAGAGAATGGTTTTCCTATATAAAGCAAGTATACAACCGATTAAAAAGCAACAAGTAAATATAGTGGAAGGTGATTCAACACTCCAATTATACCATGAGCGGTGGAAACATCAAGACAAGCAACATTTCAAGCAAAAACTAGAGAAAGAGTTTGGAATTAAAGTAAAATCAACAGGTGATGCGTGTGATTCTCGTGCATATGGAAAATTATGCCGGTTTTAATTTGAAAGAGGAGCAACAGCAACTTGTTCTGGAGAATTAATTTCAGCAGATATTTGTGGTCCATTTCCCCCATCCTTTCATGGCTATAAATATTTAATCGTATATAAAGATAATTATACTAAATTCCAATTTGGTTGAAATGGCAAACATTCAAGTATTCAAATCTAAATGCAGAGTTTCCAGAATCGCTTTTGGCTGAGTTTGTAAAGACTGTGATTTACATTCTCAATAAAATACACGTAAAAGCTAAACCATATTTTACCGCATGATCTAATGAAGTCACCTGTTCGATTCGCCTTGGTCCAGACTGTTTTGTTATGCATCTGAAACAGACCTATAAATTCATTTGAAAAAAATTTGTCAAACTAACTCAAAAAAAAAACATGTTAACATAAACATACAAATAAAATTTCAATACTCAAAATACATTAAAATTTTTTAAATTTCCAAAAATTTAAAATATACAAAAAACAATATAGATACATACATATGTATACAAACACAAAAATTTTACTTGATAAAAATGTTACAAACAATAATGTTGGATACATTGTAACGTTTAATATTTTTTATGAACTAAATGTCTATAACACTGCGCAACATTATCAGTGTCAGCCTTAAAGTTTATTTTTGTTGTTGTTGTAAATTTATTTGGTGTAACATCTCTAACATATACCGACGTTTATAATTATTTCTATATTTAAAACTGAAGAATCTTCCAAATAAGGATGATGATTTCGGCTGGCACCATGGGAAGATAATGCAGTTTTTTGTGTATTATTAACGTCTCTATATCTTTGATCACATTAGTGTCCAGCTATTCTAGTTTTAAGTTTATTCTTTGTTGTACCTACATATACTTAATTACAATCTTCACTATCATTACCAGTAAAAGGTATTTTGTATACTTAATTAGACATGTCCCATTTTTTTATTCTATTTTTTTTTAAAGAGAAGTAGCACTTCAGAATTTAATATCTATTTAGTTATTTTCGTAACCGTGCTACATTCTTTAGGAAAGGGATAGATGAGAGATAAGACAGACGGTGAAAAGAGAATGATAGATATAGCCACTTTATTAGTTTTTTTACTTCGCCGGCGAATATGCTATTAAGAATTACCGACGAAGGAGGCTGCATGTTTAATGTTAATTCTGAATATGTGTTTATACCATTAAACAGAAAAAAACATTTTTGGTTGCCGCAGGGGTTGAACCCTGGTCAACCAGGTTTGTAGCCAACGTGTTTACCACTTCGACTGCAGCAGCCTCCATCTTTTGTTTTACTAAATAATCTTTTTAAAGTATTATGAGTTTTTTAAGCCATTTTATATTTTTCCATATCAAAAATTTTTGATTTTTATATATTTCTGGTACATTAATTAAAGACTTGTAAACTTTTATTTCTGTCACACTTCTTGTGTTACATGCCCTTCCGTACCCAAATTGTTTAAACAAACTCTTTATTAATTGTGTTGGAAAATTATTATCGGTTAGTATCTTTATAACTTTATCTTTATTTATCTTGTGAAATTCCTTATCACTTGTCTTAAATACTTTTTCTATCAAATTTTTGCCTGTGTAAATAATATATTCTTTTGTTGTGTTTGGAATAAAAATTAATAATTCTTTCGGAAGCTGTCGGTTTTTGATACCAATCCATTTTCAGTTTATTACCTTTCCTTATTACTAACGTATCTAAAATCGCGTTCTATTTCTATTGTGAATTTTATGCAACTATTAAATTTATTAAATGTTTCCAGCATATTTTCAATTCCAGATTTCGAAATAATACAAAACAAATCATCTTCATATCTAGTCATTAATCTTGGTTTAATACTAAGTCCTTCAATGCACATGTCTAATAATTTCTCCATAACAATGTCTGCCACAATTGGAGAGGCTGGGGATCCCATTGGAAGTCCTTTTTGTTGCAAATATATATTATCATTATATTGAAAATATCTATTATCTTCTATACAAAATTTTAAAATCCGTAAAAAGAAACATTTCTCCATTCCAGTATATCCCTGTATCACGTTCCATTTGTCTTATATAGTATTAATCGCTAAATCAACAGGTATACTCGGTAGACTTGTGTAGTTCATAAACGAACTAGTTTATTTAAACGATTCAATCGATTGAACTAAGTTAACTAGTTCATACTTTTAAGTACACCCAGTTCAAATTTGAACTATAATTTGTAATTAAACTACCAGACAAAATAAACTAGAATACATAACTGTGTTTCCTTGTTGACTATTTACGACATGAAATTAGTGCTACCATTCGTTTTATTTAACATTCATTATGGCATTGCTATGGTATTGTTGCCATTATATTTTGAAAAGAACTTTTGAACTAAAAGAGCCCTTGAACTAATGAAAGCTTTTGAACTAAAAGTTGAAAGTGCGAACAATATGTTAACAGAACATTTGAACTAATAGAGATTTTGAACTAAAGAGAGCCTTTGAACTAAATTTTGAACTAGTTCATTTTCAAACTTTGAACTAAAAAGAGCGATCACTAAATTGAACTATGTGGCACAAGTCTAATACTCAGAAATAATGATGCTACATCAAATGAAACTAAGTTTTCCTTATTCTGAATACACTGATTCTTTATCCTTTTCTTAAATTCTGTTGTGTTCTTAACATTATATTTAGAATTCTCTGTAATCTTCTTCAATATTATTGTAATATATTTACACAATTCATTAGATTGAGAATTAGTAAAAGAACAAATGGGTCTTAAAGGAAAATTCTCTTTATGAATTTTAGTTAATCCATATAACTTAGGAGCTGTAGAAACATTTTTTTAAGTCTGTTGTTCTCTAAAATAGTAATAGTAATAATTTTGTTTTTTTTTTTTTTTTGTATTTAAACTTTAGTCCCCAACTGTACACCGGCATAAAATTGTTTTGCTCAACTTTTATTTCGAATGTATAGAGTGCATCATGTGCATCACGTTAATAATTTGTTTAAGTTTATTTATTTTGATGTTGAATTTTGCATTTTATTGTTGTTGTTAATTTAACATAACCATTAAAACACACGTTTGTATGTCTGTACATGCTTTGTTATTCTTGTTGTTTTTTTCAGACATTTGTTTACATTTATTTATCTGCTCGTTTATACAATTTTATTTGCTCGTGTTTGATTTAATATTCGCTTTATGATATTTGTTTATCAACAATAGTTTTGTTTTTTCTCAATTCGCTCAATTACCGGTTTTTTTTATAACTGTCATTATTTTTTTTTTTTATTAACAGTATATTTGTTGTATTTACTGTTGCCAGAAGTAACTTTTTAAATTTATTTAATTATTTTTGGCTTCTATGTGGAGTTTTAAAATAAGATCTCAAAAAATTTATAAAATTTTACCGAGTTCACACACTTCAAGTTTTCTTGCAGCAGTTCTAAATTTTGTGGAAAAGAAAGGAGTGCAGAATCAATTTATTTTTTGTTTTCTCACCTACAAAATTTTGAATTGCTGCAAAAAAAAAAATTGACTTGTGTGAACTCGGTATTACTAATCGTAACCGCTTCTAAAGGCCAGGATTCACTATCATACACAATCGTACGATGTAATCGCACAAAAATCTGATAGGATTCTGTCCTACTTTAAAAATCGTGTCAAAATGGCGTCGTAGGTGCCACACTATTATACAATAAAGATGAAAAAAACAGATGCTATTAATATTTTGTTGTTGCTTTCTCTAATCTTCAAAAAAATTAAATCTGATCGCATAGAAAAAATTATTTTATGATTTATTTTAAAAGATTATAAAATTGTACAGATCTGTCAAAAAGTCTGTCACACACATACAATCCACACTATCATACTTTTTGAGCACACATGCAATTTTTGACGGATCGTACGACTGACTATGATAGTCAATCCTGGCCTTAAGAAACATTAATTATAAAGGATGTTTTTTAAAGATACATAGATTTTTAACTTGACAGCACTTTTCTAATTCCCGGTTATTTTGTCAGCTATCAAGTGATTTATGTTTAGTTTGCCTCAGCATTTCCACATAAACAAACTAACACTTCTAAGATCAGCAAATTTGTTTTGAAAATCATGGCTTCGTTCGAAATACGCATCGGGCGCTACGTTCATTTTGTAGTCAACATAATCGTCATTCGATTAAATATAGAAGATTTTCGAACCACGTTCATTCTAAATGATAAAACGCATTCATGGCGACGTTGTACACTGCGTAAAGAAGAAGTCATTTAGCTGTAGAGCGTAGCGTGGAGAAGGACTCGAATCAGTCTAACCGCCATCGTGTACAGGAGTTGAATATATGTTCACTTTATAAAAGATTTTGCGCAAAGATCTTAGTTTGTGTACTTACAACATTCAACTCGTGCAACAAATAATAAAAAATCAAATTATTAAATAATAGCAAAAATTTTAAAACTTTAGGTTGCCCCAATCAACTTGAATCTTTAACGCATATAAGCTTAAGGCCGGGACACATAGAACCCGTCATTAGCTGTACCTCAACGTATTTAACTGAAGCCAAAATAACGACGGTTGTTACAATGAGTACTTTGCTGATGGATATTAAGTCAAAGGTAGCTCTCTATTTTTATTCACTTTTAATTTAAATTCGTATTTTATTTTGTGCACCAAAATTATATTATTAAAATCACAGAGTACAATTGAAACACAGCAGGACTAAGAAGAAAACAGAGAAGGAGAATCAATTGATAGCTGTCAAAGTATTTAACGTACGTCAAAAGTTAAAAGTTAATCAACTTTCGTATTTTTCGTTGACGGTAACGTCTGATTGTGACATCGCTCATAAGAAAACATGTATTTTGACGTATGACGGATTGTATGTGCCCCGGCCTTTATTATTTAAGACGTAACATACAGCCCTTGGAAATTTGTACAAAATGTGTTTTTGCTATAACAGCAAATACAAAAAATTTTTTTATTGAAAGAAAGAAGACCTACTTCGATGTATTTATGCACTTTGTCGTAATTTTTAACTTTTTTATGCTACAAAAACTTTTGAAGAGAGCGTAAGAGTAATTTCTGACTTTAATAAAAATATGGAATATTTCACTTAATTTTCCAGTTAAAAATAATAAATCAATAAAATATTTATAAATGTAAAAATTATGTTTTAATTATTGTTTTGCTTACCCCAGCCTGCTTAAACATGCGTAAATATTGTTATTGCTGTCGTTGTCATTATTGTCACGTTAAATATAAATCGAAATTATGTCCGCTGTCATTCAGTCATTCATTCAAACATAAATTTCTTATTTTTTTGTACACGAAAATGAGTTGGAGTTAATTCACATGGTAAAAACTTTTGTAAATTATAGACTCAATTCGACTGTAACAAAACATTATTTATTTTGCTGCATAACAATTTTATGAAATGTTTGCTAGTTAAACCAATAAAAAATACACAACATCGACACGTAAATAGTGAATTTGTTTATAACAAATTGTTAATAATAATTAATGCAATACAATAATGATAATAAATGAATGAAAGAATATTTTCATGACTACCGTTTGTGATAAAAATTGTAATATTTGACTGGGGAATATGTTTCATTTATAACAAACAAAAATAAAAAGGTCACTTCAAAATGTATTTAAATGCAAATTATTTGCTTTTCCTTGTTCACACTGATAAAAGAGTATAAATAAAAATATTAAGAAATATGAATTTATGTTTTTTTTTAGCTTGAGAAAAAATTTCATGTGAAAAAGCTTAAACTGAACTTGAAATGTAAAAACATACATGGCATTAAATAATTTAGTGGACTAATTAACTGACAATTTCATTAGCACTGAATGCTAATGAGTTTTTTTTAGCGTTATCATTACTTTCACTAATGGTAATGCTTTTTAATAAAAAGGTTGCATGGATAATTAGGAAAAAAAACAAAATCATGACCATTGACTAATGATTAAATGATTTTAAATCATTATCTTTGTAACTTAAATAGACATCTTAAAGTAGAGAAGAAAATTATTTTTTAATGACATTTTGGTCACATGTATACGTTTGGTGAAATATATACGTTTTAACTTTTTTAGCAAAAATGAGACTCTATGGGGAAATATTTTTGTTTTCGTGTAAGTGATAAGACCTGCTAACTATTTAGTGTTAAGTGACTTAAAGTCTCAGATATCAATTTTTACACTTGTATCACTTAAAATTGATAAATTATTAAAATTTTCATATATAGATTTTTTTACAAGAGTGTTAAACTTAAGTATTTTATGCATAGTTATTTTTAAGTTTCAGCCATAAAATTTTGTGTTTTATAAAAATAATTATTTTAGTTTCAATTGTAATTAATAATTAAACGATTTCAATTAAATTTCATTACCATTAGTAAAAATAATTATAATTAAAATATAATCGTAAGCATTAAATGTTGGTTAAATTTCCCTCAGTGACATTATTTTAAATACATGCGTGCTTATGAGAATAATTCTTTTAGCCGCTACACGACTATCGACTACACGGCAACTTTTGTAGCCCGTAGCCAACTTAGGCTAATTTCTATTTTTCTTGACTACAAAAAACAGATTAGTGCTGCCAATACAGTAAATGCATGAAATGGTGGTTTTAAAAACGCAATACATTAAATATCGCTATTAAAAATGTGAAAAACTATTATAGTGGCACCAATGGAAAATAATAATCATCTGTTCATTTGTTTACATATTTCACTTACTTTTTATTTGGCGCATATGTCAAAACAGATGTTTATTTTTTGTAGTTAGTGGTCGGTAGTCGTTAAAAGAATGAAATAGCTGGCGACTTGGCTATTTTTGTAGCCAGCTACTTTTGTAGTCGGTAGTCGATGGTCGGTAGCCTTTGATAGTGTTTATAGCATAAGAAATATAAAAGAGTAACAAAGGTTAATTTTAAATTATCGTTTATTTTATATAAAATGTTAAAAAGCTTTCTTCTCTTTATTTTACCGTGATGTGTAAGAAAATGTATAGGAAATTATTTGGGGTATGAAATTTTTGAACTATCATCTGATTAAATGTGTTTTTTAAACAATAAATTGTTTTTTATATTTTAATTTTGTAAAAGGGATATAGAAAAGTAAGAGGTAGGTGTGGTGGTTTGCCCGCTGCGTCGAAGGACATGGACCGATCTTGCTTATTTCTGATAGTACATCTTTCTACTCTATGTCCGATTGATCGGCGTTTTTCAATTTTTTCTAGCTGGGGGCAAATCACCGCATTCGATAACGAATACTTTGTGATCAAAATGTTGTTAACGTGGATCACGGCAGTCGTTATCGAAACACTTTTACTCGTAGTTCTATTCGATTGATAATTTACTAACGAAAACAAATAAACATTTTGCCACGATACAAAACAAAGACAAATAGAAGTAACTAAAGAAGAAGAAGAAGAAGAAGAAGAAGAAGAAGAAATTAAACATGTCAGTGTGAATTCTCCTGCCATTTATATAATAAAATAGTTTAAAAATTAAATTTTTAATGCTTTAAGGGAAGGTGAATGTGAAGACAAAGATTTCCCAGGAATCAGTGCAAAAAACGTCAACGCTAAAATTGCTCCCAGAACAAATACTAATGAAGTAAATATATTTGGGTCCATTTGAATGAGTCTTGTTTGTTTATTTTTATTTGCACTGTTACACACTGTTTTCACTAATTAATTTATTTTTTGTTTTGTTTTTCTTACTGTCATATGTTTGCAGCAATGAAAAAATTGTAGTAAATAGAAAAAATTACGATCGAATACTATGATCCAAAAAATTAAAGCCATCGAAATATTTCTCGACACGAATGCGCACTCGATATCGAATGCGGTGATTTGCCCCCTGATATAGTGCCTCGACAAACCTGATTTCAACACTAACACGGACGGGCATCGCTCAACGAACTTTTCTATGCATTAGAAGTCAGAATTTATAAACTTTATGGGGTCGGCAAAAGATACTGTAGAAATTACAAACGGATTACAAAATTAGTAATACTTTTTTTCCTTTTGGTTGGCAGAAGTGAAATAAAAAAAAAAATCGTTTCATAAATTGAGCCGCTCAGCGCACAAATCGATTAACTCCATAACCCAAAAAGTTAAGAAACGCGATGATGTTTTTAAAAATTCCTTTGATAATATGAATTCAAATATATAATGTAGAACGCATATTGCAGATCTTGCTTTCATCTAACGGTATATAAAATTAATAAGAAAAAATAGCTAACAAACAATCGTCAGTAATGTTGCAGTTTTTATGTGACTGGTGGAGTTAATCGACTTGGCAACTGAAAAAAAATAGTAAAGTTAAATTTAGTTGTTACATTTTTAAGATTTTTATTACAGAAAAAGTTAGTTATTATACATTTTTATCGCAGCTTTTCCATAAAAATGAATGTTGGCAGTTTTGTTATTATAAAATTTTTGTAATTAATTCATAGCAGCTTTTTGGTTTGCAGCATTATTTTGGATGAGTCAGCAATATTATGAATAATGACTTCTTTATCAGCTGTATGCGAGGATTCGTCATTTCGATATGTTGACAAGTTCTTATGGTAATCGTGTTTAACAGGAGAAATGAATTTTAGCAGGTCCATCATGGCTCTCTATTTTTCCCTTATCACAGTTTTACTTTTAGGATTTAATAAAGGCTGATCTATATTTTTCAAACTTTGCGGTATACCCACTAAAGATTTTCGTATATTAATGGCTTGAAATTCTGTATCTTCATTATAACCACATTCGAATTGTATGAGACAGGGCTTGAACCTTTCTAACTTTATCCAGCGTATTTTAAGCCAATTTACTAAAAGCCCTGTGACGGTTACTTTTCTATTAATGATAGACTGTTCTTAAGATTTTGTTGCAAAAGATCTTGGTGAGTCATTTGGATTAGATGAAATGGCGCTTTCCTTTTACATGTTTTGGTTATATGGTACCAATCTTCTGGTGAAAAAAAGTTTTCATTTCTTTTTGCACATAACTCAACAATGGCAAAATCTGAGTCATTGGGCAAATAGCTGCGTCCACTTACCAACAATTTTATCTCAATTGATTCGGCTTTGATTATCTGCTTTTAACAAGTTTCAATTAGCTTATGAAGGTTTTAATATTTATTTTTTCCAAGTTTGCAGCGTAAGTCTTTATGTACACTATTAGACAAGATGAAATTTCTTGTGACCCAAGAGATCCTTAAGCTTTTGGCCAAAAAAAAACATGTGGCTTATAATTTTATTGAATTCATGACATCCAAAATTATAAACATATAAATTTCGCTCGTAATAAGCTGTGGATGTGTACAACTCTGGAAAGGCTAAAGCTTTTTCCAAGTCAAAAGAAACAAAAAATTACGAACAATTTTTCTAATGTTGCCATTCGATCGGCAGCCATTTGACTGTGAGCCCGTTCTGCCTCTTCTAAGAGAGTTTCCCTTCAATGTTTACCATCTTAATTCGCTTGACGTCTGAAGATTTAATTTGTATTTGAAAAGCATCAAAAGTTTGACTCATATTCTTTGATGGTTCTTAAAGATGTAAATTAAATTTTTTAGAGAACACATTATAGTAATATTTTTCTTTGACTGGTGCTACGTTTTCCTTTTCACATTCTGTGACGTTCATAAATCTTCTTAATATTTAAGTAGGGATTTAAATATTGTTGTCTTAAATTATGAGCTCTGGTGTAGTGACTACTGCAGGCTGGAAATAACTTTTTAACATTTGTATTATCTATTTTATTGCTTGTAACGCGGCCTTTGCGCTTATCAACCAAAGATTTAACTTGTTCTTTAGAACAAAAATCGTATATCCGCCAGTCACTTACCTGATAAGTGTCTCTAAAATATTTTTTACAAACGGGAATATCAAGTTTTTTGGAAAGTAATATGTAAACGAATGTGATCATCGTTCTTTAGTTTCATTCGTAGGGCGCCTTCATTTTATTTCGTTAACTTTGACACAACCTCTTAAGAAAATATTGAGGTCAAGTTGACTATGTAAACTATTGAATGCTTTCATGGCAGCCTCTCTCTCCTCCGAAGTAACTTTTTTATTGCAATTTTGAATTCATCTGCATTTTATATCGACAAATGTTTTTGGAGGTTATAGTTTTCCTCCTCTAATCATGTAAGCCAAACCTTTAATCCTGTTGTACTTTTGTAAATTTCGTATCCATTTAAAAGGGGTACGACTTCTTTTCCAATCCGATGAATCCGAGAAAAACAATAAACGTCTTCTTGGGCCAGACTTTCTGTTGATAAATCATATTGAAGAATCTGGGAGTAATGTTGAAAAGACTATGATGTAAACAGTAACATTCAGCGTGCGTGATCACTGCTATTCTAACTACCGTTTGCATTGCGCTTTATTTAATCTGTTCACCGACGCGATTTTGTTACGAATATTATTGAGAGGGTGAGAGTACCTTCGGCTGTTTAAAAACAAATAATCGTCAATGCATTGTCAGAACAGATACAGCGTTACTGAAACGATTTACATAAAAGTATGGAGTTAATCGATATGTCTTCTGAAATAAATTATTTATTTTTCAATGGCCAAAAAATTTTGCCATTTAACTAATTTTCATTATTTAGGAAAGTTAGTATAATTATAAAAAGTTGTGACTATACCACGGGCTTTGACACTTAAACTAAAGATTTTTCAAAAAGTGGAGTTAATCTTGTGTGCACTAAGCGGCTCAATTATGAGTAAGTTTTCATAAAAGATATTAAGTAAAGTTATTTTGAAAACTTTGTTACAATTTTCCGGTTTTCTAAAAATATTTTTTTAAAAACATATCCATTGAGCTTTAACGGAGAATTCATAAATTTTGCCACTTAAAATCTTTATAAATTTTATTTTTAGCCACTTTGCTACAATTAAATAACTTTTGTTGCATACAAAATCCTTTGTTTATTACAAAAGATCAAAAGCTTTTTTAATCCCTAAAGAAAAAAAATTCTTTTTGCTTTTAAATATGGCATAAAGTTTAAAAATTAAAACTTTTTACATTTTTATTTGTTTTTAAATTATTCAAAAATTCTATTATTTTCGTTGCTTTGCTACTTAAATTTTATCTACTGAAATTCGGCTAAAAATTCTTTTCTTTTTTTACAGTATTTAAACTACAAAAACTTTCATCTTTTTAATCTCTTGACAATAGAAATTTACTTTATTTCATTTCATTGTGTGTGTGTGTGTTTTTTTTTTGTGTTCCTATCAGTCAGCTACTAAAGTTATTTTGGCCTTAATTTAGTTTCTTTTCCTGCCAACTTTTCTGTTATTATTGTTGATGTTGTTCGAGCATTCTTAATTTGAAGATAAAGTTACAAAAAATACTTTTCAACACCAATTTCCTTTTTATACTCACACTTTCTCTCCTCCTCCTCTCTCTCTTAATCACACTCTCTTTTTTACACACTCTTACTTTATTTTCTAATCTTTTATAATGCATCAATTATTTCACGTCTTAAGAGGGATTTTTTTTTTCAAAACAAAAATGTTTCTTTTATATTTTGTTTTACAAATTTCTTTGTCATATCATTTTAAAAATAGCAGCAAAAATAAAGAAAGGAATTAAATTTTATCTAAATTATCTTGAATTTTTGTTTTCATCTAAATATTATTTTGTTTTTACCATTTTTTTTGCATGAAGCATGTTTAAACATGTTTTTGTTAAAATGTTTTCATCAGCCATTGTTGTACAATAAAATTAATAAAATTGTTTGTTGCTTTCCAAAAAAGAAGAAGATATCTATTAAATGTGATTTATTAAGTTTTATTTTATTAATATGAATTATGTTGTGCTGTCGTATTCTGACTGATTGCGCGATTGTCTGCATGTTTTTGATTTTCTAAGTGTTGTAGTTCGTTGGTATGGTAAGAGATGTTTAAAATCTTAATGACCTTTTAAGTTCTTTAAATCTTTTCATAACTCTCTTCTTTATAACATTCTCGTTTTTCAAAATAATTTTTAGATCATCATTTTTTAGGAAGGAAAGTTTCTGGTTCATGAATCATGAGAATTTATAATTCTTTGGTTCTTGTTTCTAAAAAGAAATGTAATACGTTTAAGGGAAAAGTAAATCTCAATTATGGGAACATCTTTTAATCTATAAATTGAGATTCCTTGACCACGTACATTAAAAGTATATGAACTATTTGGACACTCTTTAAGTTATTACTTTAAATATTTGTACTTGTTATTATAACAGTGATCATGGTGACATTCTGTTGAATTTTTAAGCATTTGTCAATCTTTAATTTTTATATATTTTTAAACTTTTAAAATTTTTTTTAATATTTTCCTAAATCAGGACTTAAAACCTAGATATTGTAAGTGAATTAAAATTTTACTTTTTTTTGATTTAATTTCTAAAAGTTTTTTAGAAAGAAAAATTATTTACAAATGTATGCGGACTTTTTCCAAGGAAAGCAAGAAAAATTAGACACCAGCAGAATGTAATGCTTTATTTTCTATACCGCTACACCCTTCATCAGAATTCTTCCTTTCTATTTACCATAAGTTGTTTACATTGTAAATATCATCTATTTAACCAAATAATCAGTATTAATTTGGTTAGACGAAGTCAACATACAACTTAAAGCGTTTCTTCGTTGTTCTCTCTGTAATTCGCTTCTGGTTCGTAACAACCTTCGGTATGGCCACGAAATGTAATTTTTGTTTTTAAATAATTTATACTTGATTTCTTACAACTTCCGAATACATTTGTGAATATTTCTTTTTTTTTAATTTTTTAAAAATTAAATTAAAAAATGAACCCAAGCCGAAAAAGTAGATTTTTTATTACTTTTTGCTACTGAGAGCTTTAAATACTGAAGTAGTTTTTTTTACAGTTCTTAATAGACATAAAAAATATGTATGTTTTATAGGGAAATATGAAATGTTTTTTGGACGGTACCAATCAGTAAGCGTAACTTTTCAAAAATTTTTAAAATCGGCTCGAAAATGACTGCGGGCGCAAACATAAGAATTGATATTCTTTTTTTTTTTTTGCAAGCCGGTTAAACTGAAACTTATTTCTTTCAGTGAAATAATTTTCACAAATTTTTTATGTCTTTCCGACAGTAAGAATTTAATAGGAATTTGAAAAAGACTTCTCATGTACAGAAAAACTCCTCAATCCATTCTTATTACTTCCCATCGTAGCATTTCTTTAAATTTGAAGGTAGGAAAAACTCGCTTGGACTCACATCGAAGGAAAAAAATAAAAATATGTTAATCATATATCGAAACTGCAAAAGTGTTATGTGCGCAGACAATTCCTTTTAATTGCTTTTTCTTTTTTAGTTAATCATATCAACGTGCATAGAAAAGGCCGTGACTATAAATTTTGCAGCTGATTTTACTTTATTTGAACTTCCTTCCGATTTAATTTTTTTGCGCTTCTGCTTGGGGGTGGAACAATCGTCATTTGGAATATCTTAACAATTGTCTATTGAATTGTCTTCAGTTTTGATTCATTCCTGGCAATTGACGTGGACTTTGTGAAAATTTATAAGATTTTTGATTAGAGGACCACGTTGAATTCTTTAATCCAAGTGAATAATGTCCAAATTATTCAGTAGATATCAATTCAAAAATAACTATTAAAAATTTTTTGCAAAGGAAGTAAAAATTGTCTGAGTTATTTGAATGTTAAAGAAAAAAAAAGTGACCCTAAAAATATGCCGGTAATAATTTGTAACTTGAAGTTCTTAGAAACTGACTATATTTTAAATTCTTAATTTAGAACCTCGAAACATGGAGGCGCATGCATTTTTTGTATAGAAATAACACTGACCTGGTTTATAACCACGAGCAAAACCATGATTGAAGGGTAGATTGGGAAGTCACACAGTCGATAATTGAAACATTCAAATGAAAGATAAGATTCGTATATAAAATTCAGCATGCCATTTCTGGTTACTCCACTAATTGAGTGACTTCTGGAAACACACAGATGTAATATCAATTTAGATTCCAGAGATATTTTTTCAAGGAAGACAAACAAAATTTCGATGATAGCAATGATCTGGCAGTCAAGACTAAATCGACAATTTAGAAAATATTGTCTCTCTAAAAAATGTGACGCTGACTACGGTGACAATAAATTGTTTGTTCACACAAATTTTACGGTTCTACATGTTACAGAATTGATGCGAAAATGTGCTTTAAAAATATGATACTTTAGGCTTTATGATACCCAGGTTTCTCCTCAAACTGCTAATTGGAGCAAGAGGGACAGGGGTATTTTATCGCCTACCCTTATATAGGACCTAAAACTATAAGAATTTCATCTGCCTTTTTAGGGCAATACCCTGTTGGATTATTGCTGATACTGCAGAGAAGTAACAGAGTTTATGTAACCTCAATAGACTTTTGAACTGTAACATAGAAACTCTCCATTTTATGAATAATTTTTGGTCTAGACAGCTGTGCGTAAGGGCGCCGGTAACTGCATTCTTTTTTTACAGCTATAAAATCTTTGTCAGTTAAGGAAGTCAAGTATGTAATAAAGGAAATCTATATCATTTCCCAATTATTTTTTTCCCTCCTACAAGATAAGAGCATAAAGTTTAACAACTTAAATAATTATTAACTGGAGGATATATGAAAAGCAGCAAGTCCTGCTGTACTTAAGGGAAATTTGGAAAACATCACTTGCGACTTGTGCACTGGTATCGGGAAAAAAATGCTGTCAAAATTTTAACCGCTTATTGCTGAGACTACTTTGAAGAAGGAACATTTTGGATGTCTTCTCTTCTTACCCAGACCATGGAAACTGATCTTCATCAACAAAGTGATTGTCAAATGTTTTTTTGGACAGTTGTGGAGCAAAAATTGCAGATGAATTAAGGAGCCTTGATCAAAGGTATAAACGTCTTCCGCAAATCCCTATAATCTAATCAACCATTGCAAAGTTTGTGCAAGGAGAGCATAACTGTCTTCAAGCCGATTGAGGCCAAAGTTCCTTTAGATAGAACCTTGTGATTAACACACTGCATTAGACCATTTTGTGCGGTATACAGGGTGATAGCATTTCCGGACTTTATTTTCTCAAAATTAGAGCCTGAGTTCTTCGCGTTACGATCGATGGGAATCTTTAATTTTGATGGCATTGATCCAGGCGATCACAGCCATCGACTTATTGAAGTAAAGATTTGGTAGCGAGTCGATTTTGAGAAATAGCCCTGTCAATTAGCCTACAAGGTTGTGCCATTTGACAACTTTCGATTATTTCCTGTAGCGCGCAGTTATGTTTTTGGCTTTTACTGATAAACTAGCAACAATTGACGCCTTAGAGGCCAACATTCTGCGCATTATTTGTGACATAGGAATAGAAGTGCTCGAAAGAGTTGCTCAAAATTAGACATCCAGAATGCGCTGTGCCAAAAAAATTCCGAATAAATAATAAAATAATACCCCCACTTACGAAAATGTTGTACCACGTTGTAACATTCTGGCAGTCTCTTAACATGGCACCCGTATAGAGTCCAAGGTGACGACAGAGTAAATGTGAATAAACTGTCACTGTCACAGAAACTCCTCTACTCTTAGCTGAGATAGAAAACTTTTTTCGTATAATGTGATCCCAAAGCTAACATGGCGTTACTATCTCAAATTTCAAAGACGATTCAATGACACCAATGAGTTCTGAGTCGTTGCCAGGAATATATGAAAATCGAACACACAAAGACCTGAGCGTGTCTTAATTAAAGCAGAAGTCTTAAGACATGCGAAAACCTATTTAAATCAGCAGTTAATAACGACTTGGTAGCTTCTTTTATTTTAGCATAAAAATTTCAAATTTATTGATTGGCATACCTTCCCCAATTTAATAATTATAGTTACGACACAAACCATCACTATTTGCAAACATTTGTAACCTCTGCATGGGTTCCTCGGTGCTGCAAACAAAAGACTTTTTAATGAAGTGTTTTAAGATTGTTTCAGTGGCAAACAATACTTCGTTCGTAGTTGCGACCACCAGAGTGATGCAGTGCATAAATAAATGAATGACTGAGAAAATAAATGAGTGACTAGAGAAATAACTTACGAGTGTGTGTTGGAATGTACGAACATACGACAGTTAACTAAATAACTGTAAAAATGTTTGTTTAGTTGCCGTTTTATTCGTTTTGTGATAAAATAATTTTCTTTAACTGATTGTGGTTTTTATTAAATGATTCTTTCTCTTGTTGAACTCTTCCTTTTTCTGTTTTAAAGTTGACTTGGCTGGCTTTTCTATTCTTAAACTTGTCTTTAGGGAATTATGACCAAGAGGTTAATGGCAAAAATTCTGTGGAAAGATTATAAACGAATCTTTCTTAAAAAGGGTTTATTTTCATTTTGGTTTTAATGTTTGCTTTTTGCTATAATATTTTAATGAATGGCAGATTAAAAAGAAAGTTTATGCAATTAAAAAAGAATTTACATTTATTTTCTTTATTTTTCTGTTGCTAGAAAAACGAGTTGTAAAAACCAAAAGGAAATTATAAAATTTCCAAAACCTTAATTATAAGACAAGTGATTTGCTTTTTTTTTCATTGGTAACCACAGGGTCTTTTTGCACATTGAATTAATAATTAAAAGTATGAAAATATAAAAGAAAAAATTCCCTAAGGGTTTATTGTTGATCCACTTTGTGTTGTGTGTAACTTTTTATTTAAGGAGAATACAAAAAGGTATTTTTAAAAATTAATATTCCTTCGCTACAAATATATTTTTTTATTGGCTCAGAAATAATTGCCTCATGTAGAACTAAAAAAGGATGAATTGTGATAATTTAAAGAGGGACTTAGAGAGGGATTTAGAACAATTTAAGAGAAGTAGAAAGTGGAATAGTTAAAAAAGGATTTTTATTATTTAACTTTACCACAGAAACCTAAATGCACTCTATCATGGAGCAGTTCGCACATCTTACTTTTTAAACTTTTTATTTGCCGCAACAAAATACTAATTCAAGAAGGACAGAAAACGGATTGTTGGAAGTAGAAAACCGAGACTTACTTCTACCTTTCTACCGACAGACACCAACAAACACAACCACCAGGTTGAAAAATAAATATTACTTTTTTGTCATGGCAACACTATCCAAGGCCGCTAGTTATTCTTTTCAAAAGTATATTTAACAATATTGGCGAACCTTTATTGCAAATAATTTCAATCAAAGCAGTAGCCATTCTAATGGCAAATGCTCTAACAGCTTCTCATCTTTTAATGTAATAAGGAGACCCGTGTATGATTCTTCAATAATTTGTCAAATAAGAAGAACTTGTGTTATTTGGGTACTCTCTCACGTTGGAATAATCGACAACGATACTCCCGTTTAGCTGCTGAAGCGACAAAACGACAACCGTTGCTGAAATTTTTCACTAGTGAGTCTCGTGATATCTTAATGTTATTTCTTAATTCTAAAATGTTCCACAAAAAAATGGTCAAATTAGTCGATACAAAGTTACAGAAACATAAATTTAAGGGAGAAGAGACAAAAATATTACGTTCGAGGTTAAATCGTATTCCTAAATGAAACAATTGCTTAGCTGTTCCAATAAAATGATAATTAATGCTCTAAGATATAAGCAAAAATTTAATCCCGTGATAAAAAGCGGTTAAGTACGGACGACTAAAGCAAATCCCTTTATGACGGCTACGGAGCTCATAAAACATTGGATGTGCCGGCAAGCGTGAAACTAATCGCCGCAGACTTCGAGACAACAGCCTCAATGCCTGTAGTCCTCGAAAATTGCCGCTGCTTTCCTCTAAGCAGTTGCTAAACGGATATCTTTTGCTAAAGCACATCTAAATTTGCTAAGGGAAAAGTGGCGAAAAAAGCTATGAACTGACGAATCCAGAATTGTTCTTTTTGGTGGAAAGTGTTCCACGTGCTCTGTCCGTAGGCCATCTTACGGCAAACAAAAACCACAATTGACATTATAAACTATCAAACATAGAGTTCATAGTATTATGGTATGGGGTTGCTTCTTATATAAAGGCGTAAGTCCTATATATTGGATCAAAACCGTTATAGGTTCATTGGTTTACGCTTCCTAAGAAATGCCGCTGGTCTCGGTCTTCCAGCAATAATTGTTCAACGATAACTTTATCAATGTAGTGGAGTAGCCTCCACAGTACCCAGATTTGAACCCTATTGAAAATCTGTGGACGGACATAAAGAAGGGTGTATCTTCAATAAAACCAACAAGCATTGAAGGACTCTGGGAAGCAGTACAGAAAATTTGGAGTTCCATCAAAGTTGAAAGATGCCAGCATTTAGTGGATTACATGGAAAGGCATTGTACAGCGGTAATCGCAAACAAAGGGCACGAAACAAGGTATTGAAATACAGATAATTTATCTACAAAATATCTGAGTGAAATTATTGATTTATTCAAGAAAGAATACTAATTTTTGTTAAAAATTAACTGAAGCGCTATTATTTTGACTGTGAAGTTTTTAAGTTTTTTGTTTGTATTATTTAGCGTATTGTAAGCTGTTGAAAAAAACCAAATAATTTTCTTATGAGAACAAACCATTAACATCAAAGAATTTATTATTTTTTGTTTTGAGTTGAATCTGCCCAACAGTTAAACAGATGTAAACGGAATCATTATAAATTTGTGCGTGGTGCTATTATATTGAACGCAGCTGTATGTTATTATATTATATATAATGCGTTGATATCAATATTCCATTCACTTATATCCACAGTTCAACTCCTAATTTCATAAAAATTTAAATAAAAATAAAATTTTATTAGCACTTCTTAAATTGTGCATTCTCTTTATTCCTTGTGCGCTGATTTAAACACAACTTGTAAATACGAACTGTATGAGAAATATATACGTGTTTTTCAATAAATTGAACCAATTGAAATACCTTTATTAACTTGACCTCTAACGTAGTTTTAATAGTAATAAAATCAGTATTAAACAGGTGAAAATATTTCTTAAGAGTTATTTTGTTTTAATAATAAAATAAATGAATACATTAAATTTAGCATACCTTAAGGCGTTAATGTTATTTTAACATACTCTAGGACAGTAGTATTTATATTATTTTTGTTTATTATTCTTTATCCTCTTTTTTTGTGAATATTATATTGAAATTTTTATGGAATAATTCCCTTAAATTATATTTGCATAAAAATATATATTTTTGTATTTTAATATTAATTTTTTGTCTGACTTCTTTTAGCCAGTCAATCTTTGTCAGGCTGTCAGTAGGCAAACGAGATTCTATTATAATAATTTTATTTGTTTGTTTTTTCTTTGTTTGTGCATTTCTTCTGTTTATTTTTTTACAAATAGGAATTAAATATAATTTTTCCTTCTCAACTTGTTTTTTGTTTTTCTATTATTTTATTATCATTGTTGTTTTTTGTTTTATGTTTTCTTTTTTATTTGTCTTTTTATTTAGTTAATAAAAATTTATAAGTTTTTTCCATGTGCTTTTTGATATTTAAATGAATGAGTTTAAATTAAATTTTCTAGGAATTTTTTTGTTTTTTTGGTTCATAAGTTACTTTTGTTTTATATTATTAAATATTTTGGTCAAGTTAATTTGAGTTATTTTAGAGTTCTTGTTTTATGGATATTTAATTTCGTTATGTTTATTAAAATTATATTTTAAGCTGTGAACAGTTATGTTAGCAGTTCATATGAATATTGAACGTAATTAATTTTAGTTTTTCTTTTTGTTGAAAAGCTTAAAACTAAGTATGAAGTTAATTGCCCTGGTTGGTGAGAGTTCATTCACGCGCTTTTTGGGGTCAACAAGAAATCTGCGAAGAATTTTGTTCTACGAAATCTCAAGGAAGGACACTTACGCAGTTTGTGTGTACTTAGGTTTGATCGTGCGGTTCACAAATATTTTTCCCAGCATTTACTCATATCGTACAGGTTATTCTACATTATTGAGTGATAAAAACTTTGTATTCGGAATAGCGCAATAAAATGTATTCGGTATTTAAACCCATTAAAGCTTTTCAGTGATAAGAAAACTTATTTTTGTACCACAGAAATATTCTGGTTCTATAAATCTTTGTCGGGAGCATTTGTTGGCTAGGCAGTGACCCCGCTTGTTACCAACTAGAGTTGTTGGGTTTTTCAAGTTCAATCAGACCTGTCACACCTTCCATAACTTTCCCAGACCTCTTGGGCTGTTTGAATATCCACAATCAGATAAAGTCTTATATTCGCTCCTAAAAATTTCATTAACGAGGATACTTTTTATACTTATGTTTCGAAGATTGCTTGGGCCTATAAGCCTCTTATTGCCATCAAGTCTGTTAGTCAATATCAGCTAAAGAACCTAAAAACCAGTATTTGAAAGTAGTGCGAAACTAGTGATCAATTTACCTAAGGCACAGATCATTCTCGAAGAGGCGAGGTGTATGGGAATGACTTATTGTTATATGCACACGAAGACAGACGAGGTGGTTAAACTTTTTAATAAATTTCTGGAAGTTACTTCGTTGACGTCCGGCTACAGTATCATAGGAAAGTATATTCAAATCGATCAAATGATAATGTAACAAAATCAGAAAATAATTTAAAGATTTTAGTTCCACATTTTACAACCAGCCTGTTAAAGGCATAAATTTCTCGTTTGTCGTTTATATACGAGGGCTGCTCTATATATTTCTGGCCTAATAGTGAAAGCGCGAATATTTACAATCAAAAATGATTTTATTGTTTTTCATAGTATTCTCCAGCATACTATGCATGTGCTCAAACCAGTTGTCGAAGCACTTTTTCCACTCCGATTGAGACACCTCTAAAACATGGTTTTTGAACACTTCAACAGCTTCTTCTGGCGAAGAAAATCGTTGACCACGCATTTTTTTCTTGATGTGCGGAAACAAGAAGAAGTCATTAGGTGCCAAGTCAGGGCTGTACGGCGGACGACCCATTAATATGACGTTTTGGCCGGTCAAGAACGCTCTGGCTTGAGCCGCTGTGTGAGAGCTCGCATTGTCATAGTGAACAATGATTCGTCTTCTCTTGTTGGTTTTTCGAATTTCTCCGATGACTTCAGGCAAACAAGTTGTAGTGTACCACTCAGAAGTGACCGTCCTATGTTGCTCAAGCGGAACAGTCGCCACATGACCAGTTTTGCCGAAGAAACAGGCGACCATTTGTTTCGAAGTGCTTCTTCCACGAACAACTTTTGTTGGATTTTGCTCGTCTTTGAAGACCCACACGGTCGATTGTTGTTGTGTTTTTTCGAGCTCATACGCATAGATCCATGATTCGTCACCTGTGACGATCTTATAAACGTCTTTGGAAGCACCGCAATCGTATTTTTGCAACATTTCTTTGCACCAATCGACACGAGCCTTTTTTTGAGCGACTTTCAAATTGTGCGGGATCCAACGAGAACAAACCTTTTTTACGGCCAGGTGTTCATGCAGTATCGAATGTATGCTGCTGGAAGAAATGTCCAAGGATGTCTCTATCTCTCGGTATGTCGCATGTCGATCTTGCATTATGAGTTCACGCACGGCATCAATGTTCTCTGGCACAACAGCCGTTTTTGGACGACCTTCACGGAATTCGTCTTTGAGCGAGCTTCGGCCACGATTAAATTCATTATACCAATTTTTCACAGTGCTATAGGATTGTGCTTCATCGCCATACAAAGATTTAAGTTCATCAATGTATTCTTGTCGTGATAATCCACGTCGAAAGTTGTGAAAAATGATGGCACGAAAATGTTCACGAGTTAATTCCATTTTTTTCTATATTAATTTTTTCAAGTCACTGTAAACAACACAAATAATGGTCGTACGTCAAAACGTTTTGAGTACGATTATTGCACTTGGCAGCACTCAGTGCTGCCAGGCAAGAAATACATATATAAGCGCTCGTATAAATAAATATTTGATTTTATCAGAAAACTTAATATTCAATCTCTCTTATGCCATCCTGGTAACCTCATTTTTCTCCACAAACTTAAAAACTGTTACAGTAATAGCGAAAACCGAAATTGTTTAATTGTACGAGTACATCCTCGATGAACGTGCATGCAGCCTCTAATTTTAACCGACTTCAAAAAAATAAGGAGGTTATCAATTCAGTCATTTCTGAACCGTTTTTTAAATTTTATTGTTATTTAATAGATTATGATTACAGATTGGTTCAAAACCAGTTCATAATCTTTAAAATTAAAGGGTGTCCCCATACGGCATACATGTTTTTTAAGTGTATTATGAACCGTCAAGCGCACTTTAAAAAAATTCGTATTAATATACATAGCTCCCAATAGCAAAAAGTAATAAAAATATCAAAATTAAAGGGTGTGTCCAAAGGTGACGTAAATTGGCTTATATGTGCCTATCTTTTGAACCGTTATGGACAAACGCTTGAAAATTGGACAGGATGTCGATTACTATGACCGTTATAATAACAAGTACAAACATTCAAAATTAAATAAAGGGTGTCTCAATAGTTAATTTAATGAATAATGTCGCCAAACTCTTGACGTGTTGAAGCAAGATATTTGAAATTTACGAAGAACCCCTATTGTTAATTAGGCTATAATAACAAACATAAAATTTGTTTTAAAAAGTTAAAGGGTATCCCAATAGTTGATATAAGTAAATTTATGTGGTAAAACTTTTGAACCGTTATTGGCAGACAGATGAAATTTTCAAAAAATCTGTATTGGTAAATCCGATATAACAACAAGTATAAAATTTGATTTTAGAAACTAAAGGGTGTTCCCTTTTTTAAAGAAAATTACATATATGGCCCTAACGTTTGAATTATGTTGTTATGATGTGTTGTGTTCTTTATAAGTTTAACTTGACAAATCTGAGTAAAAAAATTCATTTAATCATAAATTATCGAAGAGCCTTCTGAATGACCTCAGTTGACTTTTAACGGTTTAAATAACACAGGCACTGGTTCTTCATATATTTTTTAATAATTCCCCTTTTAGTTTTTTTTTTAATTTGGCTGAACTAGGGACTTTTTGATGTTCTAAAATTTTTTCGCTTAACACAGTTTTCGTACCCTGTGGTAGTCACATTGAAAAACTTGGAATTAATGAAAACTAATGATCTAAATTTTTGTTTTTGTTTTTAATTCGTTTATATTTATTTTAAAGATCATTGACAAAGATATAACATTTTCATCTAAAATAAACTTTTCTCAAGAAAAGTGTGTCCAAAATCTGTTTGACTAGGAAACATATTTATTGTCAGGTGAATGTCTTGCATGATTTTTTCAAAAATTTTACATCATTCAAAGTTTTTAAGAAAATGGGCGTTCTTTGAAAAATACCCATCGCAAAATTCGTGATTTTTTTGGTATAATCTACGGCCAAATCAATCTTCAATTCAAGGATTAGTGAAAAAATTCGAAGAAACTGGTTGTGTTACTGATAAACCAAAAAGTGGAAGACCAAAAACTGTACGCACAAATGAAAATATTGCTGCTGTTGGTGAAAATGTTGAAAATGAACCGACAACATCAATATCGCTTTGTTCGCAAGTATTGAGCATATCTTATGGCTCCTTATGGAGGATTTTGCATAAAAATTTGCATTTACATGCTTATAAAATTCAATTAACCCAGGAATAGAAAGAAAGAGACCATCTACAACGTCGTAATTTCGCTAGTTGGATTATTAAACAACGAACAACAGATCCATTGCTTTCAAGCAAAATTTCGTTTAGTGACGAAGCTTATTTCAGAATGGATGGATTCGTCAATAAGCAAAATTGTCGTATCTGGGGTGATGAAAATCCTCGTGTTATTCATGAAAAATCTCTACACCCACAAAAAGTTACTGTTTGGAGTGCATTTTGGGCAAATGGAATCATTGGGCCATTGGACGGTGCTACATGTCACACAACTCGAGAAAACATTACGCTTTTGCGATCAAAATTTCCTCAACGTGTAATTTCACGAAATGCAGATTTCAATTGGCCTCCAAGATCATGTGATCTAACACGATTAGATTTTTTTGTTGGGTTTTTTGAAAAGTCGAGTGTATGCTAACAAGCCACAAACAATTAATGACCTAAAGAACAACATTCAAGTTGCAATTCGTGAAATAACACCAGCAACATGTTGGAAAGTCATTGAAATTTTCGATATTCGGCATGATGCCTGCAGACGCAGTCATGGTGGACATTTGAATAATATTTTATTCCACTTATAATTGTAATGGATCATACTTTTAATAAAAAAAACAGCTTGAAAAAAGTGCAAATAGTTTGTGTTTTATTTCAAAGAAACATGTAGGCGCGTTTTGTGGATGACCCTTTATAACTTAGTTAAACAAAACGATAGGTTACATGTCTAGAAAATTGGTCATTGCAGTGATTAAATTCTTCCACGAATAGTTTTCCATTAATATAAATATCTTGTTGGATCGTATTATCGAAATCACATGACGTCCCCGTCGTTCCTACAACAATTGGATCTTCGCTCCGAAACGATCCGAGTCAATCTCAGCTGTATAAATCGAAAGTTTTTACCTTAGGGCTGTTTCAACAACAACAACAACAACCAATCTCTAATGAAAGTAAATTTGTTGACATTAAAGAACTTTGGGCCTGTATGGTTGACTATCGAGACCATGTATTTCAGAAGCCAAATCAAATTTTTTTTGAAATAAAACAGCGTTCGAAAGGAAGGAGCATAAAAGAATCACCCCCAGCCAGAGCAACTGAGACTTTAATGTGGAATGTATGTGGAACGTAACTTAAAAAAATATTCTGAAATTTAAAACTGTAAATTCTAGGCTTAGAGGTTGATCGAACTTTAAGCTTGTCTTGATAGTACCGGGTTGAATTTCCATCGCTGTTAGAAATCACCAATGCGCGATTAATTAAAACACAAATGAAAAATTTTCGAAATGTTTTATTTATAATTAATTTCTTTTTTAAATTATACTTCCTTTATTTTTTTTGCCTGTTTTTTTTTTAAAATAAATATGTCCGCTAGTAAATTTAATGATATTTTTAATTCGCTTCTTTTTTTCTTCTGTTTTACAACAACAATCGCACTTGAATTTAATTTAAATTTATTTTTTCACTTTCTGAGAATTTAATTTAGTCAGTTTTTCTTTTTTTCTTAGTTTGTTTGGGAGAAGGTTATCAAGTTTATATATTTGTTTTTTTTTTATTTGGTCGTTCTTCTGTTTTCTGTTGCCCATTGCCAGTCATCCAGTTGCAGCAGTCGCTAATACGTTCATCGCCAAATTCCAATTTCAATTAGCATGAAAAACTATTTACACTGTCTTTCTTAATGGTTTCTTTGTTGCTGTTGTTGTTATTGTTGTAATTGCTGTGCGACTCGCTGTGAAACTATCGGTGTATATAAATGTTTGATACGTAGCATCACAGCCATTAGGTTAAACAAGTATTTGGAAGGAAATTTAAATGATTTTATTCATTTGGAGAGATTTAAAAAAAAAGTCGATCCATGATATATCCCGGCTACAACAAATCTTGTTTCAAAAGGTGAAACTAATAGATTCAAAGGAGAAGAACTTAAGAGACAATGAAATTTTGAGGAGCAGAGAGGCCAGACAGTTATCGAATGTCTAACCGTCCTGCATTAAAATCCAATAGGTGTGAGGTTATAAGGCCATCACTTGGCGTTTTCCAGAAGTGTGACTTACGCCTTTTCCTGAGTGAATGTATGGTACTGACTTTTAAGAGATCGTGTATATGCCTGGGTTGCTGGTAATTTTTATGGGAATCGAATTGCTGAAGATTTTCGAGGGTATTAACTCTGGTAATTCAAATTCGGTGCAGTTACCTCAGAAAAAGTGTAGTGGGAAAACAATAGTTGCCACTGTTTTAGGTCACTTATTGATGGAATATCACTGCCCAAAGGCAGTACCTCGCAGAGGTTGACTAGCGTTAGAGCGAGGAACATAGGCATAAGGGATTAAACTTTGAAGCGAATATGGGATTCTGTGATATCACTTGTATATCAAAAAACCGATGCAGGGACACAGAACTTTGAAAATGCCATTAAAAATTTCGTAGTCGATATATTCTTGAAATGAACTAGTTTTGCATGCAAATTAAAAACTACTGAATCATGTGATATTCCCTTGTCCTAAAATTCTTTGCTCATTAGTGATCGTTTAGTTTTGAATCGAGATCCTTAGTTACAATACCTAGACATGAGAGAACCCAAAATTTTTGAGTTAGAAAATAGAACAGATGGGTAAGGGACAAATGACTTCCTATTATAATCCCAGGTAGAAAAGAAATAAAATAAGTCACAACTGCTTCAGGAGCGCCGAATAATGGATAAATTATAAAACATACCACCATTAGATTTTTACTCCCAATATTTTTCTTCCCATCTTTACTTCCTAAGGGGCTTTCATATAAAAGTAAAATTTTTACAAAATCTGCTCACGTTTTCAAGATAGTGTTCATCCAACACAAGTTGTTCGATGCGGAAGTGCTATAAATATTATTTTGACATCAAAATAATGAAAACAAAAATTCATTATGAAAACTGTAAGTCGGTTGGTCTCTTAACTCTATGATAAATTTAAATTATGATTTTTTTTACTACTGCTACAACCAGAAGTTCATTGTTCATTTTCCATTTTACAAAAAGTTGCAAAAGTTGTCCAAAAAAAAAAATCCATTGTAAAATTTGAATTCGCTTTCTTTTTAAAATTGCCAGCTTTAACAATTTTTAAGCATTTTAGCAAACAAAAAAATTCTTATACACTGAATTAAAGAAATGTTCTTTTTTTTCATTTCTTACAGTAAAGATCGCACGTAATCAAGAGCAACGTTAACACTTGCCTTCTACTGGCGTAGCATAGCGGATAAGTAGCTGATCTAAGAACATGGCTTGCTGGACCATTAACTACCGCATGGTTGAGGGCTTAAATGCCAATCAACTTTGCCTGTTTAGAATACAACAGCAGATTCGGTGGGCATCGAACCATACCCATGAACATAGACATTAACCACAGCCACCACGTCTATTTCGTAGGAATCTTATTAATAACCGGTCACATAGATGGGCGGCTCTCTTTAGGGTTACCGGCCCTCGTGGTAACAGTCAACAAGGAGACTGTTTAGGCATTCGACAGGGAATAAAAGCAGAACAGCCGATCAAGATTTTGGTTTCAGCATACAGGAGAATGGTTCCTCTTTTTACCCCGGAAGCAATGCTTGAGAGTCTTAGACATTGTTAGCCCCGATAATTAGTACTCCCGGGGTCAAATGTAATTATTTTTAAGGCATATAATTATCACTCTTTAAAAAATATTTCTTTATATAAACGAACTTCTTTCTGCCTAAAATTTTTATCAACAATAATAATTTTTTAATTTTTTTTCCCAATTAGGATTTGAACAGCAGTCAATATGATACTGGAACAGCATTTTTAATGTTGTGAGGAAACAATGAATGAATAATTAAAAAACAAAAAATAGCATTTTGAGGCCATACCGAAAGTTGGTACGATGCAAAAATAAATGTACAATGTGAGCTACAAGGAGAACAACAAAGAAATCCTTAAGGTTGTGTGTGGACTTCGTCTAACCAAATTAATACTGATAAATTGGTTAAATAGGTAATGATTACAATAAACACAACCTAAGGTAGATAAATGCGAACAATGTTGATGAAGGAAATGCGGCACTACATACTGCTGGTGTCTAATTTTTCTTGTTTTCTTTGGAAAAGGTCCGCATATATTTGCAAATAATTTTTCTTTCTAAAAAAATTTTGAAAATTAAATTGAAAGTGAACCTTAGCCGAAGAAAGTAAATTTTAATTCATTTATAATAATTATTTTTACATAATTTTATTTTCAAATTTTGTAATTCAAATAAAAACATTTCTTTACAAACTGAATTTAATCCCATTTACAATTTTATTTCTTCATTTATTTTTTTTTTCTTAATATCATTTATAAAACAAGTAAAGGAAAAACACTTGACACATTTGTTGGTGCATGTCGCCGCAGTGTCTGTTGCAACATTTAATGGGCAATTTTTTAAGTAAAAAAAAAAATCGTTTCATAGCAAATGAAAATTTTGTTGTTGAAATTGAACCAAATGTTGAAGAACTTTTTAAAGATTCGAAAGAGATTAATACTCCTTATATATTTTTAACAAAATTGTATGATTGTAAAAAAGTAATAAACTCCACAAAATTAATCTCTTCATATAATTTGTAATTAAAACAGTAATTTATGCTCTAAATTTTTTGTGCTGCTCTTAAAATAGTTTAATTCTTTGTAAACCTCTTCGATAACACACCCTTTATAAAAAGACAGGGAAGATTATACTAATGCGTTTATGTTAAATTCATACAAACATTTAATAGGTGTCGTCTTTTTATATTTTTCCTTGATATTTTTGCCTTTTCTCTTGACTTGATGCTTTAATTTGCTTTTAATGTCTTTATCATCCACTTGGCTGAGAATTAATTATCAACGTTGCGTTTCATTTATTACGAGATTGTTTTTCTTATTTTCTTGTAATCTTTTTGTTCTTGATGTTTTTTTCTTTTTATTTAAAATTTTTGTTGATGTTCTGGCAGCAGAGAATCTTCCAACCCCCTGTGTGATTTTTATCTCCTTTTTGTGTGTTTTTTTTTAATGTTCGGTGAATTGTCCAGAAATTACAATTGCAATTGCAATTAAAATTTTGTCATTATTTTCCAACGAATTTATATGAAAATCGTTTTTAATGGTTTCTTATTTAACGTGAAAAGGTGAAGGAAATGACAAGATATTGAAATATTAATATTGTTCATTTGCAATTTTAAACCTGTTGAAATTAATGGAAAAAGCATAATTTATTTTTTTATAATTTCAAACCTTAACAATAAAAAGTTGTTACTGAAGCGTTTAAAATTAATAAATTAAAAAAAAAAAAAATATAAAAGAATTGCAAATTTATTTTCTTGCATTAAAGATATTTAGAATGAATATGAGTTTTGTAATTTGATTTATTCCAAACTGTCTTTAGTTTTTTTCATCACGTAGAACATACAGTCGACTCCTGATAACTTAAAACTCTGAATCTGTCGATAATTTGAACTGTTTTCCAGGTCCCTTGAAAAACACTCAATATATTAAAAAAAAATCTAGGAATTTGGTCCCCTTAATTATTTCAAGAGAATTTTGATCGGCGACTCTCTATAATTTAAATTGTTTTAAATTTAAAAATAAAACAATCACTTATTTTTGTTTTATTGTGATGTTCTACAAAATGAAATCTTGCCTGCCAACATTTTATAATTTAAAGTTCGATTTTTTTTACACCTTCTAGTTTGAACTCCTAACGTCATTTTGTTTCTGTTTTTAAAAGAAATTTAAATCGTTTTCTTTAGTTTCTATGCCAGCTCTATAAGCTCTTGTTAATTTTAATTTTTCAAACTTTCTTTTAATATTTTAAAGTCTCGTTAATATGAAAACTCGATTGTTTGAAATTTTTCTTCGGTCCCGTGAGTTTTTAATTATCAAGACTCGACTTTTTTTTTACCTTAACCCGAAAGAGTTTAATTCGATGCAGTTTAAAAATAACTTTATGTCATTCGCATGCAGTTTCCTTTGAACTGCTTCCAAGTTTCTCAAGTACACAGAAATTAGTGGTGAAGGAAAATATTTATATGCATGCAATTAAAAAAAAATCATTTTATTGAAATAAAGAAATAGGTGAACACATTTGAATTATTAACTCCAATGTTAATAGTGAACAAAAAAATATATTATTATATATACAAAACTCTGGGTATTCGTATTCATAGATTTATAATTCTTTAAAAACAAGAAAAGAGAAACGTTTGCGAGACACTTGTGGATAAAAGTGTCGCCTTCAATGTAGTAACAAAATAACACAATCACCGCGCTACGAAATATTTCATAAATATTGGAATATGATTATCTTGCAGAGTCAAAGGTAATTTAAAGCCAACCATATAAAACCAATTAAGCCAAAGTACAGATACTCCTGCATTCAAAACTCAGAACAAGTAAGAGCAATACTTACATAAATGTTACGGTCACAGCAACGGTTATAAGAAAGACAATTTTAAGACAACTTCTTAACAATATTCCAAAGGTCGAGAGTGACTACTTATGTGCTCAAACAACTCTTAACAACATTGAGAGTGGCAAAAGTTTTATAGACTTATATAAGGATCACAAAGTGTTACGAGAATCTGCAAATTTGCCACCTGAAAAAGGTGAAAAGTATGTTATACAGAATTTACAAGAACGAATTTAATATTTCATTTTTTAAACCAAAAAAGAGATCAATGCGATCTTAAACGAGGTTTACAACACACACCTAGAAGAAAAAGACTTATGCAAGAAGCAAAAAGATTTAGAAAAAAAAATTGAATTGCATTTGTTTACGACTTGCAAGCAGTTTTGTCACTTCCAAAATTGTTTACATCAAGCTTTTATTATACGAGGGCTGCTATATTTATTTCTGGCCTTGCAACACTGAGTGCTACCAAGTGCAATCTGACATTTCCATTGGAAAGTTTGTCATTTTTAAGCATAATTATACTCAACGTTTTGACGTACGACTATTATTTGTGTTGTTTACAGTGACTTGAAAAAATGAATATAGAAAAAAATGAAATTAACTCGTGAACATTTTCGTGCCATCATTTTTTACAACTTTCGATGTGGATTATCACGACAAGAGTGCATTGATGAACTTAAATCTTTTTATGGCGATGAAGCACCATCCTATAGCACTGTGAAAAATTGGTATAAGGAATTTAATTGTGGCCGAAGCTCGCTCAAAGACGAATTCCGTGAAGGTCTCCCAAAAACGGCTGTTGTGCCAGAGAATATTGATGCTGTACGTGATCTCATAATGCAAGATCGACATGTAACATACCGAGAGATAGAGACATCCTTAGACATTTCTTCCACCAGCATACATTCGATACTGCATGAACACCTGGCCGTAAAAAAGGTTTGTTCTCGTTGGATCCCGCACAATTTGAAAGTCGCTCAAAAAAAGGCTCGTGTCGATTGGTGCAAAGAAATGTTGCAAAAATACGATTGCGGTGCTTCCAAAGACGCTTATAAGATCGCCACAGGTGACGAAACATGGATCTATGCGTATGAGCCCGAAACGAAACAACAATCGACCGTGTGGGTCTTCAAAGACGAGCAAAATCCAACGAAAGTTGTTCGTGGAAGAAGCACTTCGAAGCAAATGGTCGCCTGTTTCTTCGGCAAAACTGGTCATGTGACGACTGTTCCGCTTGAGCAACGTAGGACGGTCACTTCTGAGTGGTACACTACAATTTGTTTGCCTGGAGTCATCGGAGAAATTCGAAAAACCAACAAGAGAAGACGAATCATTGTTCACCATGACAATGCGAGCTCTCACACATCGGCTCAAACCAGAGCGTTTTTGACCGGCCAAACGTCGAATTAATGGGTCATCCGCCGTACAGCCCTGACTTGGCACCTAATGACTTCTTCTTGTTTCCACACATCAAGAAAAAAATTCGTGGTCAACGATTTTCGTCGCCAGAAGAAGTTGGTGAAGTGTTCAAAAACCATGTTTTAGAGGTGTCTCAATCGGAGTGGAAAAAGTGCTTCGACAAGTGGTTTGAGCGCATGCAAAAGTGTATAAATCATGCTGGAGAATACTTTGAAAAACAATAAAACCATTTTTGATTATAAATATTCGCATTTTCACTATTAGGCCAGAAATATATAGAGCAGCCCTCGTACAAGCAAAATTAAATCTACAATTTTACTGTCAGTGACCTCAAAATAAGCATGTGTTATGCTTTTTCTGGACGAAAGTAGAGGAAAAACGGGGAGCAACAGTTTATAAAAAAAATACAATAACGTTTAGGATATGGATTTAACTTTTATTCTGACCATTGCTATGGACAACAAAACAACAAGCACTTACTCTCCATGTATTTTTATACACTACAAAAATATAACTGAAGTAGTATAAGAAATAAATATCTAATTCAAGGCCATACTCAAAACGAAGGTGATAATGTGCACAACGTAATTGAGAAATAATGTTTCATGTTTATCTGTTTGATAAAAAAAAATAAATGTATTAAATACAGCAATAAAAATCATATAAAAAACCCATAACTAAAAATATGTATTTAATTTATATAAACAATTTTTGTTCAAGAAAATGATAGCAAGCAAAATCGCTTTTCTATCTGCAGTAAATAATCAAATTAAAATGTTATGTAGTGCAATACAATAATTGATGGGTTCTCTATTAGAGCTGCAAAACTATCGATAGTGGCGCCATTCGATAGTTTCGATAGTATTTTTTGATGCCATCGATACTATCGATAGTTTTTGATTCTTGGAAAAATATCAATTGTGTATTTTTCGAATACAAATCTAAATCATTTCTTAAAGTATAAATAAAGCTGATTTTTTTTAAACTTAACTTTTATGTATATCAATGTTTTTAATTTACATACATGTATATAAATTATTTATAATTTAATGGAAAAAACAAAGAAACCAAATATAGCAAGGAGATTTTTTTCCGATCCAGAAACTGCAGCTTCTATAACTGGAGTAGATTATGATTTAATACGACGATTCCAAATCATATTAGAAGTTATAGCATGTAGCAAAAAGATAGATGCAAAAAAATTTAGTCAGTATGCTAATGAGACAGCAACCCTTTATAACCAAAAATATTCTTGGAGACATATGCCAACCACAGTTCACAAAATTTTGTTCCATGGGGAACAAATAATTCAGCACAATATGCTTCCAGTTGGAGATCTCTCAGAAGAAGCGCAAGAAAAAAGGAACAAAGACTACAGATTCTTTCGCGAGCACAATACAAGAAAAAATTGCAGATATTGTACTAATGAAGATCTTATTAATATTTTGTTGTGCACATCAGACCCGTATATGTCCAGTATTCGACAAAAATGGAAATCAACCTCATTAGAGTTAGATGAAGAAGCTAAACAACTACTGCAAAATGAAAATCAAAGCTGTTTGGAAGAAATTTTTACTAATATTGATTAATTAATACTAGTTTAAAGATTATAATTTGTTTCTAATTTTAGTATAAATTTTTATTAATACATTAAAATAAAATATATGTGCACTTTAAATCAATAGTAAAAGTTTACTAAAAATTTTATCGATGTTGTGTTCTATATATAATATATCCAAATGGTATTGATATTGTTGAGAATTTCAGTGTTATTTTTCAGTTTAATCCTCACAAGAATTAGCTTTCTTCCAAAAAAAACCTACCTTTGACCCCTGTGAATATTGAGACTAAATAAATGTCACGGGCCAAATGTTGGCATTTTCTGACCAAAATTAAGTTTAGGAATAATAAATAAGTATTGGTTGTAAAATACGATTGAGGAAAATAAGAAATTATAAAAAAATACCTATTTAAAATGTAAAAATATTCAACTTTTACATGGAAACTCAACAAAAAATTAAAATGCATTTTTAACTCCACATTACTTACGTTCCTATCGGTCGATTTTTACGTTTGAACACGCAAATTGAAGCTTAAAGTCCCTCCTATTGAACAAAACAAATTGCGTAAAAAAATACCAATCCGGTCAAAAGTTATAGAGTTTTGACCGCTATCTCGCGAAATTAACCACTGTGCGTCATACCGTTTTTATTGACTTTGTTTTAAGTATCCTTTTTTGTCGATAGTATCACTATCGAAAAAAAAATATCGATAGTCCGCTTGAAATAAAACTATCGATACTATCGATAGTGCCATCGATAGTTTTGCAGCTCTATTCTCTAAGTATTGACGAATGTTTGTTAAAGAAAACTTCTTCAAGCATTAAGAACAGTTTTTTGTCTCTCCTGAATTTTTCTTCAAGTTTTTTGAATTAATACGAGGGCTGCTCTATATATTTCTGGCCTAATAGTGAAAATGCGAATATTTATAATCAAAAATGGTTTTATTGTTTTTCAAAGTATTCTCCAGCATGATTTATACACTTTTGCATGCGCTCAAACCAGTTGTCGAACCAATTTTTCCGCTCCGATTGAGACACCTCTAAAACGTGGTTTTTGAACACGTCAACAGCTTCTTCTGGCGACGAAAATCGTTGACCAAGCATTTTTTTCTTGATGTGCGGAAACAAGAAGAAGTCATTAGGTGCCAAGTCAGGGCTGTACGGCGGATGACCCATTAATATGACGTTTTGGCCGGTCAAGAACGCTCTGGCTTGAGCCGCTGTGTGAGAGCTCGCATTGTCATGGTGAACAATGATTCGTCTTCTCTTGTTGGTTTTTCGAATTTCTCCGATGACTTCAGGCAAACAAGTTGTAGTGTACCACTCAGAAGTGACCGTCCTACATTGCTCAAGCGGAACAGTCGCCACATGACCAGTTTTGCCGAAGAAACAGGCGACCATTTGCTTCGAAGTGCTTCTTCCACAAACAACTTTCGTTGGATTTTGCTCGTCTTTGAAGACCCACACGGTCGATTGTTGTTTCGATTCGGGCTCATACGCATAGATCCATGATTCGTCCCCTGTGACGATCTTATAAACGTCTTTTGAAGCATCGCAATCGTATTTTTGCAACATTTCTTTGCACCAATCGACACGAGCCTTTTTTTGAGCGACTTTCAAATTGTACGGGATCCAACGAGAACAAACCTTTTTTACGGCCAGGTGTTCATGCAGTATCGAATGTATGCTGGTGGAAGAAATGTGCAAGGATGTCTCTAACTCTCGGTATGTCACATGTCGATCTTGCATTATGAGTTCACGCACGGCATCAATGTTCTCTGGCACAACAGCCGTTTTTGGACGACCTTCACGGAATTCGTCTTTGAGCGAGCTTCGGCCACGATTAAATTCTTTATGCCAATTTTTCACAGTGCTATAGGATGGTGCTTCATCGCCATACAAAGATTTAAGTTCATCAATGCACTCTTGTCGTGATGATCCACGTCGAAAGTTGTGAAAAATGATGGCACGAAAATGTTCACGAGTTAATTCCATTTTTTTCTATATTAATTTTTTCAAGTCACTGTAAACAACACAAATAATGGTCGTACGTCAAAACGTTTTGAGTACGATTATGCTTAAAAATGACAAACTTTCCAATGGAAATGTCAGATTGCACTTGGCAGCACTCAGTGTTGCCAGGCCAGAAATATATATAGCAGCCCTCGTACAGTATTGCTGAACGAGCGATATATTTTAAAATTTATTTAAAAAAATATTTTTTTTTGTCCTAAATGAGTTTCAGTCGACAAACTAAGGCCAACATTTTTTTGGAAACAAATTCATAGTGCTGCGCGAAATTTGTTGTTCGTCTCAGTAGTGTTTATTTTAAGTGTAAACTGCTTAAAAAGGAACACATTTGTTTTCTGTGTATTGGTCTCATTTCATTGGGCGGTTCATTATGCATTGAACAACTAAGGAATGGTTTCTAAAATTTTAAAATTGAAAAAAATAACAATCCGCCTCTAAATATTTCAATAAATCAATTAGTCCGGGACTTCCTTCATTTCATTTAAAATACTCTCACAATATTTAAAATGAAATCAACTGCACTAGAAAAATGCATTGTTTGTTGTTTTATGGTCTGTCCTTTTCCTCTATCAGACAGAATACAAATAAACGAATGTCTTATTTAGTCAATTTCCAATCGATTTTCCGATTTTCTATTTATATTTTTTCTGATTTGTTTGTTTTGCTGAAATGAAAAAAAAAAAAATGCAAACGTAACTCAAACAAACACTCAAGTTCTCATAAGCCACAGTTATTGACCATTATTTGTCCATCTTTTAATCAAATAAACGAATTCATTGAAATTTTGTAGAACTGCATCACATGCATACATACATTTGTACATACATTCACACATATGTATTTGCAGTGTTCATAAGGAAATAACGAATGCGCATCATTTTAGATGGTGTTGTTTGGTTTTAGTTTTACTCCATTTGGTGGACAGATGATTGACATATCGTGATTACGTTTGTATTTATCTTTCAGACATCATTGGCATTGGTTTCTAAAATTAAAATGTTAACAAAAAATGCTTTCTTTTTTTTAAAGGCTAATGAACTTTTTGTTTCATTAACAAAAACTTTGCGTCTGTTAAAAAAAAAACGAAAAAAAGTATCTAACAGAAATTGTCCACGAGTATTAATTGAAGTTTTCAATTAATTAATTGTAAAACTTTTTTATCAAATGACATTTAAATGGAAAATAGTAGGCAAGAATAAATAAAGTTAAGCAACTTTGAATAGGATCCACAAAATCAATTCATTTGTGCTTTTTATTGAAAAGTTTTTTCAGCTCAATGTTGTTTAAAAAACTCGTTAAACTTAACGTAACCTAATGATTGTAACGTAAAGAAACGCTTGTACCGTAGCATAATGCTCGTAGTATAACGTAACTACTGTAATGAAAAGAATCACTTATAACGTAACTCTTTTAATGCTCAAAAAGTTTTGGAGTGACAGTTGCTTTTACTGAGAATTTTGTAATTTCAGACTGTCAATTTTGTTCTTCGCCCGAGGGACTCTCGTTATCGGCAATATTTTCCAAAGGCTTAATTTCGCCATAGTAGCATCATTTTCTGAGTATAATGCCAGTCAGTGCTGAATATTTACGTATAAAATACATTGAGGTCTCAATCTTTTCCAGTCAGATTCTAAAAATAATGTCTTTCTGGCCCCACTAAAGTGTTGCTTGACTAACATTCTGGCCTGTTTGAATGTGGTGGCTGCCTTACACCTCCGCCCGATGAACCTGTGCCCGCAACATATCTTTTTTCCGCTTTAAAAATATTTACTACAGATGCCCCAGTTTATGTGCAGACTCATTACCAGCAGCATTTCATTTAACGAGGTACATCGGTTCATGTTAAGGACATATTCAGGCACGAGATTGATGGTCACTGGTGCATGCTCACTTGCATTACTGCCATTAACTTTACAATGTCGTTCCGTTTACAAATCACAAATTGTAAGCCGTGCTGTATAAAAGCCATAAGGAATTTGCAATCCTGTATGAATTTAAGTTAAGCCATCTTTGGTCAGCCTTTCGACAAAAGTGCCTGAAAATTTCAGTTCTAATAGATTGAAGCGATAATTTAAATGGGCCGCTTCAATAATGTTTAAAGCAAGAACTACTCTTCTTAGATCATCTGCGTGCTTATTATCACTAATTTAATTATGGTCAAACAAATGCCTAAACACTTTTCCAGGCGCCAGCATCATTGACTTGAAGCATACTGCCTTAATCGAGGAGACAAAAGTAAACCTTTTTTGCAGTTCATCAGCAAAAAATTTTTAAGTCTTAAATAAAGAGATTCAATATTTTTAAAACACCCTACCCACTTTAATTGTTTTAGGGCCCTGGAAAAGTGAAAGACTCTTCTTTGTCAAGCGGTTAACGTATAGTTTGATGAGAGCAAGTCATCAATGCTCTTAAATTGAAAATTTCCCAAAATTCTCTAATAAAGCAGATGAACATCACGCAGAAATCAATAATTCGAATTTAATAAAAAAGCATTGGGGCTTTGGTACATCGTATTGGATATTTATGGACTGCAGTTTTAAAAAAAGCGGAATAGAAAAATTCAAATTTCTTTTCATAAAGTACAGTGATACCCTGCAGAGAAAAATCTTAAAAAATCTTGATGAAAAAGTTTTTACTGAAAAAGCAAAATAACAAGTCACGGTCATCTTTAAAATCATCTGATCTCATCTTTTGGGTCATCATATAGCTGTAGTCATGGTTTGGTGGGTTGTCTCGTACGATGAAGTCACTGACTTGCTTTACTTTGATTACAGTTTTAAAACATCAGCCAAAGTTTACCAAGAATCTGTTTCGGAGCTGATATGGAGCTATTTATCTAATTCCTTTTTCAAAACCGTGGACTTTCCAGAAGACAACTTAAGCCTGGTTCGAAGCCAATTTGCCTTCTTTCATGTGCTTCAAGGCATGACCTTCTGGTAGCCCTGATCTGCACACTTTTGATGACAAATTGTGGACCGTTTTAGACGACAAGGTTTGCCACAAACGTCGCACCAACGTTGATTATCCTCAGACTGCATTATTACGTTCTGTGGCTAATTTTCCAATAGAAGAGATGCGTGTGGCTATTCATGATTGAAGACGTGATCGAAGGCTTCAGGCGGACATTTTGGATGAGACTTTACTTTCTGTACACAATTTATATCAATAAATGAAGACAAAAAGTTTTTGGTTCAAAAAGCTCCTTTTTTTGTATTTGTAGGCGTTAACTCTGTGTTAAAGTTCTTAAGGCCAATATTGCTGTTGCATACTTTGAGGAAAATTCGTTAATTGTATAAGTTTTGGCTGTAATAGAAAGGTGACATTGTGTAAAAAAATATAATTTTTGGCGAACTAGAAGCAAATTAGCCTTTTTTTCTTCACTCAAAATCTTACTTTAATTAAATTTTTTTTTAATATTTAAACTTTAGCATTTAAAACTACTCAACATATAAAATGCTTACAAGGCAAAAAAAGAAATCAAATTTGCTATGGAAAACCATTTTTTGTTAAATGGTTGGTGGCCTGGCAGGTTAAAGTTGGTTGGAAGAGTGTCTGATGTAATGAAAAAACAAAATTCACCATCTTAAGAGATTTACTCATATTCTGTGAACTCGGCAAAAAATTAGAAGAAAAAAAAAACGTAAAGCAAAATATGAAAGGGATGTTAAAAAAATAATAATTCGAACATCATTAATTTCATGCTAGAATAATATAAAGTGTTCCTTCTTCTTTTTTAAAGTTTATATTATTTTCTCAACTTGGCAGAAAAGTGGCAAGTTAATATTTCAGCAAAATGTACCAACAACAAAAGGAAGAAATTAAAAATAAAACTTGAGTTATTTGCTGCTTTTGCTAGCAGAAGTACTTACAAGCAAATATGTCATACATGTATCCTTGTCACCATTATAATAATTGTCAAGTAATTTAAATCAAAGAAAAAGGAAGAGGAAATAAACTTTGCAAGTAAAATAATAAATGATAGAAATTCTTATGCCAATGGCATGATTTATTGAAACAATTCTACAAAAACTAATGATTAAAACCCTTTTTACTTCGTTGCTTCTCTACTTTGCTGTTTGTCCCTGAAGCAAAATAATTTGTGGATTTGTAGGTTTCGTAAATGGTTTGAGATGCCAGCACAAAAAAAAAAAAAAAAACAAAAAGCAATTTACTACTGTTTGTTCCTATTTTTTTAAATGTGCACTTTTTATCCAGAGATTCATTAGTTTTCCTAATGCAAAATCATTTATTATAGAATTTTTCGTCAATAAAACTTTAAATCAGTTGGCACTGATGAATAAAATAAAATGCAAAAATTCATTTGCTTTCTTGTTACCCTTCCAGCCCTTGCAGCTCTGCCGTCTTCTATTTTAGTAGATTGTTTAAATAAAGGAAGCGGAAATTTGCCGCCGGAAGTTGAATGCGAGTATAAAATAGTATTTGTTTTACTTTTTTACAGAAATAAAAGAAGGAAAAAACATTTTTTTTTATTTCTTCCATTTGCATTATAATCAAAAAATAAAATTCAAGGAAACTCATTTACATGCTACTAAAATTTTTTTTAACAAATAAAATGAACAAAAATCACAAAAAAAAGAAAAACAAAAACTTTTGAAAAAAAATCCCTTAAAAATATTTTTAAGATAAACGATTGAATGAATGACTGACTAAACTGAGTAGAGTTGAGCTGAGCTGAGTTGAGTTGAGTGAATCCATTGAATGTTTGTTTCAATCTGTTGGAATTTTACATACACACACACATACACACACACATGCACACTTAGTTGTTTTTAGTCCTCGCTATGAAAAGCATAAAAAAGACAAACGAAATTCAAATTGATTGTTGTGTCAATAGTTTGTCACAATAGTTTTTACAAAAAAAAAAAAAAAAAAAAAAAAAAACAAGAGGAAAAATGTAATTTATTATTTTTTAAGTTCTCTATTTTTTAATTCCTTTTTTGTAATTTATTGCTGTTTTGAAGTTTAATTTATTAAAATTAAATATTTAAAATTTTTAACTGCTCCAGGGGTCCCTTAAATTAAAAAATCTTTGGTTTACCCAATGTCGACGTCATACTTAATTCAGAGCTTATTTAAATGTGCTTAAGATTTTAAATCTTGACTTGGGAGTTTTGAAAATGTTTAATTTAAACGCAAATATGCTACGGATTTACTTAAGTATCTCGCCTTGTATGCTACAGCTTTAAGGCTACACAGCCACTAATGCCATTTTGTTTGTTGATAGTTTTGTAGCCCTGAGCATCTTGGCCATATAATTTTTCAGGAATTTATTTTAAATTAAAAACGCCTAAAAGATCTTCTTTTCTAATACAATATATTATTGGAAGGTTAGAAGCCATAATGTTAATTCTCAAACTTGTTTGTATTCAAATTGACAGTGATCTTGGTCTATAGTGATAATGCAGTTAGATAAGATGGTTGTCAAGACTGGATTATCATTACAAATTTGCTTGAAAACTCTGGCTACAAATATTTTCATTTGCTCTTAATACCAGTTTTCAAGGAGGAGTGGATCTTCTAGACATCGTATCCTCAGGCCGAGTCCTCTAACCTAAACTTTGAGGAATATTATTTTCTGTGCCAGTGCCATAATAGTTTTAATGCTCAAAGCAAGGAAATCATCATGTACAACAAGACAATGATTTTTGTATTCTTAGAAATTCGACAACACTGAAATATACAGTAAGAATTTAGCCGCCTAACAACAGTATTACCATATTGGCCACGTAAATAATTTCCACTCCTGGGAGTGAATGATAATAGGAAATTATTTAAAGTAAAATGGGAAGTTAAAGTATCTGGTTTTAGCCATCCGTATACGCTACACCCGCAGTCTGTTTTGTATAATTGGTGAAGCTTTAAGGTGGGTGACTATTATATAAGTCGGCGTATTTCTATTCATAGTCTCTCTCAGTGATATAGAGATAAATGTATATACCAGACAGTGTTGCCAGCGTTACAAAAAAAGATATTTTTGCAAAAACTTTAGCTGAATAAACGCATATGCTGTAGCCTTTTTCAAAACCACCTTTACTTTTTGTGTACAACTTAACGGGCCATCGATCTTAACAACTTGGCATTTTATGCACCAGTCTGATGGATTCAGCATTTGAATGCAACCACTTCGTTGAGTCTCTTCATATGCTGAAAATCCGTTCTTTAGATTTGGCCAAAAATCATTTTTTTTAGATCAGTTGCTTTTTTCATTTCGATGTGAAAAAACTCAGGACTCAGGCTTCATTCACTTAAAGTGATATTTTGCAGAAAACGTCACTTCAGCCAAAAGAATCAAAGAAAGTTAAAGAACCATGATTACGCAAGGTATAATCTGATGAAAATGAAAGGTATAATCTTGGATTATCTTTGGTTTTAACAGGATTGCAGACTTTGTCACACAGCTTATTGAAGAATCAAACCTTTGTGCTCTACGCTCAGTCGTTGTGTTGCCAGCCAAGGAGCTGTTATTTAACCCCTTTCAACATTTCTTGCAGGATGCTGTTAAAGACCAATGCTATACGAATAATCCAGTAAAGATAATTTCTTTCGCGCCTTTCGCTAGATACAAAAAAGAAATCGTACACAAAGTCTTTGACAACTGTACTGACAGGACTAGCGAAGCCAGCCGTGGCATTCACACGAATAAAATTGTTTACAATTTATTCATTATTAAAAAAAAGCTTTGAGTGTGACAACATCTGGTAAATCCTGCTGGTAGTGAAAGAATGACAAAAAGTCGCCAACCAAAATTAGTCAGCTTTTATATTTGCGCAATCGAAAGTAGAGAAAATATTCAAAGGAGCCTGGATTCTGAACAACACATCCGAGTATTTAAAATAATAGAAAAAACTTTTTTAATTAATTTTAGAGATTAATTTTTTCTCATACATTCCTCGTACTTTATAGAAAATTGTATTTTCAACAAATAAAGTTTTTCTTTTCGTGTTATTTATAACTTAATTTAATAAAACTCCTCAACAATAATTTATATTTTTTATGCGAACATTTTTTAACACCAACAAATTTTGTTTCTATTTGATTGGAAACACCAAATTAACACAACAACACCAAAACAACAGTGAAAACAAAAACAAAAATTCACATTATTTTTTGTTTGTTTGTTTGGTTTGCAATAAAGTGAAATACAACAGCAATTTATTGGTATAAAAAAAGTTTGTATTGTTGATTGGTTTGTGTGGCCAACAGAGGCGTCACAGGAGAAGAATGTTATTGAAAGAAATAATTTTATTAAAAAAAGGCAGTGCTTTGAACATAAAAATTAATTTGCAAAACAATTTATTGTTAATGCTGTATTTCAGCAGGCAAAAACAGGCAGGCAAACGCGTATTTTAATAACACGAACATTTTGTCAACATTTTTTTTTAAAGTTTTGTAAATTAAAATAGTAATAAAGACTTTTTCAAAATACATTATCCTTAAAGCAACGTCTGAACTAACCAATCGAATTAAAATGGGTGATCGAGGGCACAGTTAAGAGATGTATGATGTAAAATATTTGTGTGTATTGGGAACAAGATTCGTAATTTCATTAAAATATCTGTTAGCTAATGTTTCTATTGTTACATAGTGTGTATAACTATAATTAGATTTCGGATGATATGTAAAAAATCCCGGCAGAATAAAGTGGCTGATTTCTTGAAATTAATATTAATAAATTTTCGAATAATTATTCAATTAACTTTAGTGTACAAAAATTTTCGATTTATTATTCGTTTTATTTTTGTGTAGAAAAGTTTTCAAACTATTATTCGATTAATTTTCGTATAAAAATTTTCCAAATAGCTATTCGATTAATTTTCCTGAACAAAAATTTTCTACCAACAATTCGCTTAGTTTAAGTATAAAAAATTTTTCGTGTTATTATTCGATTAATTATCGTATAGAAAATTTTTCGAATAATTATTTGATTAATTTTTGTATAGAAAATTTTTCGAATAATTATTCGATTAATTTTTGTATAGAAAATTTTTCGAATAATTATTCGATTAATTTTTGTATAGAAAATTTTTCGAATAATTATTCGATTAATTTTTGTATAGAAAATTTTTCGAATAATTATTCGATTAATTTTTGTATAGAAAATTTTTCGAATAATTATTCGATTAATTTTTGTATAGAAAATTTTTCGAATAATTATTCGATTAATTTTTGTATAGAAAATTTTTCGAATAATTATTCGATTAATTTTTGTATAGAAAATTTTTCGAATAATTATTCGATTAATTTTTGTATAGAAAATTTTTCGAATAATTATTCGATTAATTTTTGTATAGAAAATTTTTCGAATAATTATTCGATTAAATTTTGTATAGAAAATTTTTCGAATAATTATTTGATTAATTTTTGTATAAAAATTTTTCAAATAATTATTCGATTAATTTTTGTATATAAAATTTTTCGAATAATTATTCGATTAATTTTTGTATAGAAAATTTTTCGAATAATTATTCGATTAATTTTTGTATAAAAAATTTTTCAAATAATTATTCGATTAATTTTTGTATAGAAAATTTTTAGAATAATTATTCGATTAATTTTTGTATAGAAAATTTTTAGAACAATTATTCGATTAATTTTTGTATAGAAAAATTTTCTAATTATTATTCGATTAATTTATGTATAAAAAAATTTTCTAATTATTATTCGATTCATAATCATATAGAAAAATTCTCTTTTGGATATTTATTCGATTCATTTTAGTGTAAACATTTTTTTATCAATTTTGTAGAAAAATTTTGGTATATTTTTTCGATTCTTTTTTGTGTGGAAAATAATTTGAGTTTGAATTCAATTTTCAAACAGACTATTATACGAATTATTATTCGCATAATAAGCAATCAACCCAATGGTAAAATGGTAATCAAAAACAATACATATCAAATATCATTTTTGTTTAAATTTTATTGTTAAAAAAGTTAAAAAATTTTTTTGTAACTAAAAAATATAAAAGTTTATCTAGGCCAATAATGAAGTAGAGTTTTTTTATTTTTTATGACATTTTTCTGCAGTTTTATGCTTTCGGAAACGAGAATTCCCGGGAGGGAAATTCCGGGAAAAACTCTTCACAATTTCTCGTGTACAGAACTTTGCAGCAAATGTTTAAAAACATATTTTTCTAAATTGTAATTTTTAGATAATTAAGTCGTGGGCTCTCTTAGTAAAATATTAAACAAAACAAAATTTACTAATTTATTTAAAAAGGAATTTGAGTTATTTGAAGCCACTAACATTTGAAATACGAACATGGATAACTTTTATAAATCATTGTTGACAATAATGCAATAAAAGTAAGCAACAGTAGTTTAGTAAATTTTTAAATGCAGTTCACAATTTAACAATTATATTTATTGTTTATGTTTGAAATAAAACTATGATTTTTTAAATATTTTTTATTGAATAAACTTGTTTTCTTCAAGAATTGTTTTTTTTTTCCTAAGAATACTGGGAAATCACGGGAATGCGATATTTTTTTCCTGTTCAAGAAAAGATTTTTAAATAGAAAAATAAATATCTGTAACTTAGAAAGGTGACTAAATGTCAGTTCAAAGGTGCGGAAGTCTTGATTTAAAAAAGTATATATATTATTGTGTAACTACAGTAGATAAGTTGCTGAAGCCATTTGAATAGTAAACAAAAGGTTCTGTCAGTCAGTGAGATGACTACGCAAGTGGAAGGCACTTACTTTGTAAACCAAACATCGAGTAGTTTAAATTTATCCTGTGTAACAGAATGTTGTGGCATGGAAGGCTAAGGAAGTTGGTAAAATAGCTCGTGTTTAGTAAACAAAAGAAACAAAAGACAATAAAGGAAATATAGAAATTACCGAGGTTATATAAATGGAATGAAAAAAAAATCCTTTTAATTGAAAGAAAAAAAATTAACATTATCCCATCGCAGAAGCGAGGAGAGCAGTAGAGCTGACCCCTTACAAATTTGTTATTCCAGCGAATCAAGTAGTTCTAAAAGTGGCTTTGAAACAAAAGAAAAAAGCAAGAGAAAAATAAACAGCAGCAGTTGAATGGATATTTTGTGACTATAAAAAATATTTATATTCTACAAAAGCTCATAGTTGCTTTAAACTTGTATCATCTATAGCTGAAATTAAATCGTCATATTTGATTATACCCCTTTATGTCAGCGTATAATATATTATGTAGTCACAGCATTTAGTCACAACATGGTGTTTAAACTGATCAATTATATTTTCCTATTGTCGTATACAAAACAATTTTTTGTTACTCCGAGTTTTACAAAAAAGTTTATTAAAAAATATTATTTTTTCTTATTTTAAATCATAAATATTTTAAGTGTTTCGATTCCTGAAAATATTCAACTTGTTGGAAAGCAGTCAACCACAACTTATACTTGATATATTATCACTTGCTATTAAAACCGTGTTTATAAAGGGTCTTACAAAATCGAATCGATAAATTTCTCTTGGGCAGTGTCTTTGGCATCGCCATTTTATCGGCTCTTCTCTTTTATTTATCATGCATTTTAATAAAAGAGGGAAAAATCAAGAAAATCGAATTAAAAAAAATTTGTGTGTAAAGAATAATTTTATCTTAAATATCGGGTGCTTTTTAAGTTCGATAGAACTTTAAATTATAAAAAAAAATTAAATTTTGATGAATTTTTTTTTTAATTATTAGTAATCAAACCATTATGAATAGACTCACGCTTGAAGAACGCTATCAAATCCATGTTAACTTTGAAAATCAGTCGTCAATTCGAGATAGACGACTTCGTGATTTTTATGGTGCACATAATTGGGTTTGTTAAAAAGCAAAATTGCCGCGTTTAAAGTGTGACCAATCTACAACTTACCCAACAGATTCCATTGCACCCAGAAAAATTCACTGTTTGGTATGGTTTACACGCTGGTGGCATCATCGGACCTTATTTCTTCTAAAAAAATATCACGTTACGGTCAATGGATATCGTTACCGTACCATGATTAATGATTTTTTGTGTGAAAATATGGATGACATTGATCCGGATGAAATGTGGTTTCAACAAGGTGGCACTACGTGCCGTACGGCTACCGCAACCATCAAGTTATTGAAAAAAAAAATTTAGCGATAAGTTGATTTCGAGAAGTAAACCTGTCAAATGGCCTCCAAGCTCGTGCGATTTGATACCTTTCGATTATTTCCTGTGGGGCCATGTGATGTCACTTGCTTATGCTGATAAACCAGCAACAATAGACGCTTTGGAGACCAATATTGTTCATGTTATTCGTGGGATACGGCCAGCAGCAATTAAAAAAGTAACCCAAAATTGGTCGTCCAGAATACGCTTCGTCATAAGCAGCCGCGGTGGCCATCTGTCCGAAATCGTTTTTATATATTAGTGTCATGTTCTGATCTTCCGTAAAAAAAATTCTTCATCACGATTTAATTTTGTGTGTTATTTTTTACTATTTAAATTTCTATCAGGCTTAAAGAAACACACGAAAGCAGTATTTAGTAGGTTGATTTTGACCGGAGGGCTTGTGTCCATTATGCGGACATTAAAGCATTTGGACTTACGCTGAGTATTTGACACCTCTGATTTAATAGTAAATAATATATTTGACAGACACCGCCCAGACAATATAGCCGCCACAGACCAGTAACATCCATTGAGCCGATATTATCCGAGTGAATTTCCAATAACTCAAGTAGTAGTAGTATTTTGTAATAAAATGGAAGGTTCCCAATCTAAGGCTGGAACTCTTTTCAAAGATTTGTACGCTCAGTATTTAAATCGGCTTAAAAATAAATATTAAATTTAAATCATAAACAAGCATTCATACAATTTTAATGTTTTGGTACTGAAATAGACCACAATAGGAATAGCAAAAAAAGAAAGCTTTACAAAAAGCAATAAAAAAAAACAGGCTGCCTGTGTTAAGTAAAAGAACAAGCTGTCCCCACTTTTACACAACATCTCTGGAAATTCAAAATATTATAAATAGCTTCGCTTCATTTTTATTACTTTTTAAATGTAACAGTTTTTTATTGTTAAAAATAAACAAAAAATTTTGAATTACTTTTTTAGCACTTGTTCACCATAAAACAAACATAATTTTCAACAATCGAAATATAAAAATTAAGTTGAAATAAAAAAAAATTATTTTATTGTTGCACAACATTTTTGTTTGTATCATCTTTCACCCCTCTACAAAATCAGTGACGAGTGAGCGTAATATAAATGAAGGTGGTTAGCGTTAAAGAGTAGAACAAAAGTATAGTCAAAGGTCCATTTTATAAAGGATTTGTTGAAAGTCAATTAAGATTCGAATCTATAGCTGGTTTTGAGGCTAAGTAGTACTACCAATTGCAAAGTAACTCTATATGTAATGTAATTTGATATGTTAAGAATCATCTTTTGGAGTTTTTACAGATTGTGTATTGTTAAGGACGCTATAACAAAATTTGTAAAATTTAAAATTGGAAATTAACTGATGAACTTAAAGACAGAGAAATAAAATATTAAAAAAAAAAATAAGTACGATAAATATTTTTACATAACAACGTCATTGGTTTTTAATGGGTTATGCATTTTAAAATTTTTTTAGTATTTTCTGAAAGATCTCTTAAGAAGCTTTTAAGTGATAACCATAATGACCATTTCGTTAGTCGAACTTTTTTATGAAAATTTCAGAGGCCCATAGCTCGGATAATATGGGCGAGCGATAATTTTTTCACTTGATGTTTTAGCATATTCTTAGTTTTCTATCGCTCCCTGTATTTGGTTTTTTCATTAGAGTAACTTCATTTTTCCAAATGTTATGGAAAAATTAGAGGCACGCCTGGTGTTTAGCTTACTACCTCGAGGGACATGGACCTATCTTGCTGATTTTCAATAGCACCTCTTTCGATACTATGTTTGATCGATTGGCTTTTTTTAATTTTTTTTAGCTGATCTGGTGCTTTGGCAACTTGATTTAAACACTAGAACGGAAAGACAGATGGACATCGCTCAAACGATTCGCTTTGCATTAGAACTCAGAATATGCGGTCGGAAATGGATACTGCAGTAATTATAAACGGAGTAACAAAGATAAAGATATACCCTTTTTCTACTTTTTGTAGTAAAGTGTATAATAATAAGTCAGTAGTAAAAATGTTTTTTTTTTTTGCGAAAGCGGGATTTCTTTAAAATCTTTTAAAGTTTTGATGGTTTTTAATTATTTTTTGCGTATATTAAAATGAAGTTTATCCTCTGCATATTCATAAAATTTACCGCCTTTTGGAAACACCCTGTAATTTCAAATTTTTTTTTTAAATTGGCCTTTTTTATTTATACTCTGTGTAAACTTTAAATGTCTGCTCATCACGGCTTTTAAACTAATGCCATATAAATGAAAATCACGTCGATATTGGGCTACTCTTTAACTAACAGTTTTATGTTTTCTGCTTGTTGCTATAGCGCTCCTAATTTTACTGACACTGTGCAAATATGACGTATCTGCCTATCACAGTTAAAAAAATAATGTTTTTATGAGCATTACGTCATATTCGGAATACCTTTTAATTTTTAAACTTAGTATTTGTTGTTAAAGTAATGCATATTTTTCTTTTATGTAGGTACGAGTAACTATTACGGTTCTAGAGATTCTAGAGTGCTCTGACTTATGGACAGACATTGTAATGAAAACAATTGGGTTACGTTTTTACACATTGCAAACAGAGCCCTAAGAATGCAGTTTTAATTCTATAGGTACAAAACCAGAGCATTAAGGAATAATAGGGTCAACCTAAAATTTTTAAATCAATTTCTTTTGTCGTTGTTGAAAAAGTTCATGTATTCCATATTGAAATAAAAATCGGCAGCCCTTTTGTGCACTTTACATTATCATGCCAAAAATGAAGGTGGAAAAAAATCAAGTGTCTGTCCTACGACATTACAATAACATTTAATGCTAAAAACATAACTGGAACGAAAGGCGAATTTTTGGTCGCGAATATTTGTCGTCAAAAATAAAATACATTTGTGTATATGAAAATTCATACACTTATGACGTCGGATGAAATTTTTCATATACGGCGAACTTTGCAATAGATTTATTTCAAATTAGTACAATGTGACCATGTTTGGTTTTAGTTTCGAAGTATTTTAGTAAGTAAAGTTGTTTTACCTGAATAATTGATTTATTTGTATCTAATAAAATTAAATATAAGTGCAGAAATAAGTAAATAAATATAAAATTCGTTTTTAGTTTTGTTTCTTTTAATGCTAAATTTTTTATATATTATTTTTTATATGGTCACTCTATCAGCTCACAAAAAAGTAAACAAAAGTAAAAAAGGAAGCAAATTTTGTCGTCATTATTGTGCTTCATACGACGAACTTACACATCGATGTTTTTATGAAGAATTTGTTATGTTTAACGAAATTTATCGTTCGTCGTTTGAATCAAATTTAAGACACATCTAGGGACTGGCAGTGACTGATTCTTGACTAAGGCAAATTGTATATGGGAGAAATTAAAAATATGGATAAATAACTTGATGAATATCCAACAGAGAGAAAAAATTATAAACTGCCTTCGCTACTTCCTTTTGCAGCTGTTATTAACTACAAACCCAGAGTAGAAATCCAGAAATGATCACATAATGCAGAAGTAATATAAACTTTTTTGTCGCATAGTGGATTTGAAATTATCTTCAACTGATGCCAAAAGTTTCTAATTTCTTTTTTAGTGTGCTGTAATCAAATTACACTTTAAATAAAAATAAAATTTTATATATGATTGAATTTAAAACTCAAAAATAATTTTAAATTTAATGTTTTCTTATTTTGAACAATTAAAAAAATTTATTTTTTTTCTTTTGAAAAAATTTTGTTGTTGATTTCAAACTTTTGCAAAAGTAAATATTTACTTCCTGACAAGAAGAAAGAGGAAAGTTTTCGAAAGTAAGAACTGAATTAAAATGAAATATGTATTTAATTTAATTCTTTTTACATTCCCTACTTCATAATTGTGACTTTTTATTAATAAATATTAAAATTGTACAACAAAAAATAAAAATGTTGAAAACATTCGCATGAAAATTTTTACAATACGATTGAAGGAGGTGATAATGGCAAGAATGCATCTCTCCACTTACGACAGTGACAAAGGTTTATATTTAGAGTTTTTTTTATTCCGTCACTGATTTAATTAACATTGCTAAAGAAGAACAATTTTTAATAAAAGATACGAGAGGACTCTCATAAGTCTTTGAAAAATATACTCGTAATAAACATTTTTTTTGAGTTTTTAATTTTGAACTAACAACTTATCTCGGAAGTTATATACGGGAACGAAGTGATTTCCAATATATGATTACATTCCATTCAGGTTTAAGGAAAAAGGAAATAACCAAGAAACATTTTGCTTTTTCCTGGGGAAACTCTTATTTCATTAACTTAGTTGTAGTAAGACGATCAAGGCGATGACATGCAATACAAAATATTCACAATCCTTTAGCTCTCAGTAAAAAAATGAGGACCAAGTTGTCTTTTGCCTTAGAAAAAGACTTATGATATCTTAAGATAGGCATCGTTACAGAGCACTATTGTAACAGCCGTTAGATGAGAAAGGAAAAATACCTTTAACTGTGGTTGAAAATAATTTTTTTAACGTATTATCTTTCGATAAGAAATAATTTTTCAAAACTTCTTTGTTAACAAAATTCGTTTAATTTTTAAATTTAAAACCAACACCTCTTTGGATCCACACAAGAACAAATATGATATGAATGCAAACATTTGTTATACGGCCAACAATTGGTATAAAACTGTCTACTTAAAAAGAAATGATATCCTCTATTGGCCTTCTGATAAGAAAAAAATAAATAAAAAAATAAAAAATCGCATCGATTTATTAACATTTTTAAGAGTAAGACTAGGGCGCACAAAACTAACTCACAACGATATTTTGATAAGGGGAAGCCCTTCCACTACGTAGTAGCAATAATATGACTTTTCTTAAGACCCCTCACCATCGGACATTCACCTTCTTTCCCTAATATCTTCCTCATCGTAGTTTTTAATCAAAACAATAATTTAGTATTTGAAGATCACACGCCACTTAGATATTTAGCGTATACATTTATGTATTAACTAAATCTCTAAATATATTAATAAATAATATTTTTCATATGAGAAATTTCCCATTTAAATTACAGAAACGAAGTACCGACAATTTGATAAAATCCATTAATTTGCTTAAGTTCACTTACGCCAGATAAGCAATGATCGCCAAACAAGCCAGCGCGGCCCCACGCATACAATACAACCTAAACAAATTCTCAGCAAAGAGAGCAAAATATAACAAACATACCCCGCAAAAAATTAGACATTACCTTAAAAGTAATTGCCGCATAATGACTTACTTTTGTGATTGACAAATTTTGTTACTCGCTTACAAAACACATTACACTAGTTCGTAAATAAAGAAAGAAGTGAATAAACTAGTTCTTTAAGTTAAAAAAGAATGCCTTAAAATTAATACTAATGGTTATTATTATTTCTCGCAATAGTCAATGTAATCAATTCTCAGTATCATGCCTTGGTAAAATCATTAGGTTGGTAATCCAGTTAGGATATCCTTCCGTCAAAAATGCACCATTCCACACTCGATTACCTTTTTTCACATTTTTTTGCTGGGTACAGACATGTCTGTTCTCAACGAAAATAGGAAGTTTTGAATATTAAAAAAAAAATCATTAAATATACATTCGTTACGATTTTCAAACGTTTTTTACTTACAAGCTTTCAGTTATTCAATAACTCAGTCATTAAATTTTATTTATATTTTTTGTGTTTATCGATGTAAAACAATATGACAATCACCCTTATTCTAGTTATCGGCGTCGACGTCGTTTTAGTATCAATGTCACTTCGTATGAATGTCGCCGTCAATTCAATAAAAATTGTGCATTCTATAACACAACTGTGACGATGTCGACGGTTTATCGATTTTTATAAAATAAAAATGCACGTCCCTAAGTTTTTTTTTTGTTATATTTTATTTATTTAAAATTCCATTATTAAAAGCCTTTACTCGTATTTTTATTTTTTCATTTTTTTTTTCATCTGTTTTGAGTTTTCTCTATCTCTGCTTTCTCTATCAATAATTTTAGCTTCTTCTCCTAAACCTCCAATAATTTTTCTGTTGCTTATCAACATCTCTAAGAGTGCGTTTTATTAAGGATATAAAATTTAAAATGTCGGAAGGTAGTTTTGTCTGTTGCTGGCTGTGGTTCTGCAATTTATCGGTTTAATTGCATGGTTTTATTTTTGGTTTCTTTTTAATTACTTTCGACGGAACAGGCTGAGCAGAACTGGTATCATTGGTAACAACAGTATTAGACGTACAGAGTGTTTCCCTTAACTGTTGACTTCCACTGGTTCTTCAAATTCGATTTCAGCAATTTCCCTAGTCAAATATTTGAACGCTTTGAACTGCTCCTTCAGGATTGAAGTGGTTCTATAAGTTTAAAGGAACTATGGAGCTTCTTCTAGCGGACTAAGTGAAAATTGTTTAAACATTCTGCCGCCAATGAGTCTACACTCCGCTTCATTAGTAACCATCTTTTTTCACTTTAAATTTTATATCTTGTCATACCTTAAAAGTAATTTTTACAAACTTTTTTATAAATCACTATTCGATTCATCCATCTGCTAATCTTCTAGGTTGACCAATAGAATTTAGAATTTTTCCAATTTTTTCCCATTTTTCTTTAAAATTACATGGAAAAACCCAATGCGAAAACTCAGTGCGAGAGATGGATTCTTTTGCATTTTTTCCACTAATTTTTCAAATTGATTTGCTTTTGTAACCTTTAATTTTTCACCTTTTTCCATTTTCAATGTTATGTTTGATTTAAGTCCTCTCCATTCGTTATATAAAATGGCATCGACAAAAGATAGAATCACGTCGATACAATATCGTCGTCACATTTGTTATGGAATAGAAAAAATCTTTGAGCAGTAATCGATAAGTGGCAATTACGACAAGTAGAATAATAAATCGAATGCATCGACTCATATCAAGATTGGTATATGACAAAGCCGACAACAAGAATAAGGGTGAATCACCCTTATTATGAAAAATTATTATTAAAATTCATTATATTTGAAAGAGTTTTTTATTGGTGCAAGTAACTAATGCATTTTCATTTAAGGAAAATTTTCTGAATGGCGGCCTCTAATTACAAGGCAAATGTTTTAAAATAATATAATTTTAACAAAAATTTTAACTGTAGTAAAATCCGTCTTACAAATTTTAAATTTATTTTGGTTAAAAGATTGTAAAAAGGGCGCTTCTAAAAATAAATAAAAGACTAAAGCTGAAGCAGTTTAATTTTTTTAAAATTAATTTCAAGGGATTTATTAAATATTTATTTAAATGTACGTTTTTTCGCTTTTAGACAAACATACGAGGGTTATTTTGATTGCAATCACCAGCGAAAATTTTATTTATTTTTATTCTTTCTACATTCTCTTTTGTGGCTCGTTGTCAATTGTTTATTTCTTCTTGTGTGGGTTCTGGCTATATTTAAATGGGATGGTCGAGCTTTTATTTACAGACATCTACGCTACACTATTGTGTTTTTTTGGAGAGTAACAAAAAACTCAGACCCTTTGTGTTGTACATTCAAAGCCAGTCATCCTGTTTTATCCATTGGCAACAATATATTTGAGCCGTTTCTTTCGAAAGTGGAAATAAGTCACTTTTTCAAAAAAATAAAAGAAAGTAGTATAAATGTTAAGAGCTGCTACGATTTTATGTTGAACCAAGTTTTTATTGGGAAACAAGTATTCTGAGATAGAAGTGCAAGTAAGTGTTCTAAAGATTTATCCTCAATACTTTTAAAACCTTTGAAACACAGTCCATTAAATATGTGTATCAGCTTAGAAGCAAACAGACTTAAGCCATTTTCAAAGTAAACGGCGCATTTGAAGTGCTTTGTTGTTTTACTCCAATACGCCTTGACCATTATCTGCTATTCTAAATAGATGAATTCAATGTCTTATTTGCCATTGGTTCACACCCAATTGGCTTCCTTTTCTAAATTAGACTCTGGGAGGATGGTGGGTTTGAACTCACGAACTCTTCGTGATCTTTTGGGTTACAGCAAGCACAGAAATCTGTCATTGAAGTGCTCAATTTATGTCAGCTATTATTCTATACACAACATGTTGCTGGTAGTAAATTATTCATCTCTGTTGTTTACCACACACACACGCATAATGGAAACACTATTGTTTTAGATATGCGATCATTGCTTATCTGGCGATAGTGAACTTAAGTAAATTAATGGATTCTGTCAAATTTTTCCTTACTCGTTTCTGTAATTTACATAAAAAATTTCTTTTATTAATAATATTATAGTCATTTTATTCAACACAGAGTGAGCTACAGTTTTTAACAAACTTTTTTATTATTTTATATGATTTTTTTTTAATAAGATTAACTTGTCCTGTGTAAAAACATATTGACATAATAATTTTAGGTGAAGAATATTTCACTTAAGTTACTTATTTTACTACTATTAGCACTGCAAGACTCAGAGTATAAAAATAAACAAAACGAAAAGTTTGATTTTGTTTTTCCTTTTTTACTTTGCTTTACTTTTTAGGGAACTAAACAGTGCAGTTGTATGATGGTATATCAATGCAACATTTCTCAACCAAAAGGGGTTTATTTTGGTTTCTCTCATGTACAAAATGATTGAACACTTTTAAAAGTTGATGCGGAAGAAACGTTTGCATAATGTTTTGTTTATTTGAATGCACTGGCGAAAACCATTTCATATATTTTCCTTAAATGTCACATTTACCCTAATTCTAATGTCTATTGTTAAATTTTTCATATAAATAAAAACAGCGGCATATAAAATCTTTCTTACGTTAGACATCGACTTTTTCAGCTGACAACTAAGTTTTAATACAAGTTCTCTTATGAACTATATTCCATTCAGTGCGTCTTCCCAAAGTACTAAAATTGGATAAATTTTACTGTACGTTGATAGTTTGACGGCAAAAATGAAAAAGAGAAAAAATCAAATAAAAACAAAAAATTTAAGAACAAACTAATTGAAGTCGTGGGATTCTGTAAAAAGAAAATCTAAAGTATCCTCAAATTTCATTGTAAATGTGAGCTTTAATAAGAATTTGTTTTAAAAACAGCTGAATTTCTATTCCTCAGATTCAACTTTCTCCGTCCTTCTGTTGATGTCAGTTAAAAAAGTCGACGTATAACGTATTGTTATGAAAAAAAAAGTCTGGCAGCCCCTTTTGTTGTTATGTGCTAAAAAAAAGAAGTGAAAAAGTTACTTCCACCACCATTTGTTGGTGTGTGTATAAAAAAATACGACAATTAGCTAACAAAAATTGAGCATCCTCGATGGTTGCAGTGGTAAATAGAAGATCATCAGTTCAAGTTCACAGCCATGCGTGCGTATTCACTAAAAATAATAACTGATAAGCAGCTGTACAAACCTCCCTAAAAGAAAAAAGATAATTATGTGTGGAGCCATGGCAGATAATTTAGATAAGACACGTTTATTTAATATAAGAAAAGCAGAAATAGTTGCCAAGGTTTTCTTCATTTTTAAACAGGACAGGAAGAACTCTACCTGTTAGTGCAGGTAGGTAACAGCATAACATTAGTGTATGGATGACGTGTTTTGTGTGGCTATAAGAAAAACGGAAATAACTGTTTTGGATGTACAGCGTGTAATGGCCTGTGAATGGTTTAGGTTACTTAACAGGGCAACGTCTCGCCAGAGTAAGACAGTAGCGTATCATGGATGGCTGCGTTTAAGACAAAATATGTTTAGTAATCAAGACACTGCAGGTTAGAGCCACAAAGTTAGGATTAGAGGATTTCTAAAATGCCATAGAAGTATTGCAATCAAAAGAACTCTTACGCTTGTTAAAACGGGAAACACAAAACAGAATTAGTGCGCTGTGCCCTGGCCTTTTAGTGCCCGTTAGTTTGGGAAAATGTGAAGCATTTATATATCAATCAAACCAATATTGCTAATTTTCATACACAATTACACAGACAACATACAATCGAACACTGAGACAGGGTTCACTCATTTTTTAATTACATAGTTATGCCCAAAATTAACAATTCCAACGAGTCTGATGATTATAATTATGTCTTTTGTTTGATGATTGTTGCCCAAATATTTCAAAACAAAAATTAAAGGATTTTTATTAAAGAATTTGATTGAATATTAATTTTTTTTATTTATTCTTTTAAATACAAAAGTTCATGCAGCAACAAGTGTTGCTACAAACTCGGCAAAGACTTTTGCCTCAGCTAGCTAAAGGGCATGCTGTCACTTGTTACCATTTTATCCATTTCTTTTTATTATTTTCTCAACATCTTGCCTCCAGCTCACTCGAGTCAAAGTTTTACAATCTGTTAAGGAAAAAATATATAAAAAAACATAAATATAAATACAAAGAATAAATAGAGGTGAAGTATGGCTGCCACTTGGCTGTTTGACTTGACTTCTTGTCTTGTTATGCTTTATTGTATTGTACATGTTGTATTTGTTTTTATTGTTTTTATTTGTATTTTTTTTTTTTTTTAACTGACTGAATGACTTGTTTGTCCCACTCTGCCATTGCAGCATGTGCTGCATCTTGTTTAGAATCTACTTGAAAAAACAACAATAAAAGTTGATGGCAGCTAAAAGGTGGAAAATTGTTTTCTTGCAACACTGGCGTTTAATGGTTGTTGCAGTTGCAGAAGAACACAAGGTGCTTAAGATGCCGAAGAGAAGCTTAACAACAATTTCCAGTTAAGTAGTGATTTTTTAATGCTCTTTCACAGTGTTTGTCTTTAATCTTTCATTCATTTTATTTTATGTTTTATCATCATCATTGCTGTTGTTATTGTTGTTGAGATTTTTCAAGAGTTTTCTACAATTTCCTTTACTTTGTTAAATTTTAGTAAAAGCATTTATTATTATTTGTTGTGAAGATTTCTTTTTTATTTTGATTGTGATTGTTGTTATTTTTGTTGCCAAGATGTCAGGTATTGGTTTAAGGATATTAAAACACAAAGCAATTAGAATTTTCCAACTAAAGTTATTTTCTAATGGTATTTCTTTATCATCAGTATTTTGGCCGAAATGATGCTGTTGAGTGGATTGTTAGCCGAAATATTAAAGAGGAAGAGCCAGGGAAAGGAAAGTCTTTGTTGTCTGTTTTCTTTGTAATAAAATAGAAATAAAAATTTCTTGTTAGATATCACCTTAACCGCAGCTGACAGATTGTTAGTGTAGAATATTTATTTTGTATTTAAGACATTTAATTTATTTCCAATTTTAAATTATTTCAGTTGAATTTTAATTGCTTGAGGTACGAATTTCAGTTTAAAAAATGAAAATTCCACAAAAATATCAATCATTGAAAAAATTAACACTTGAAAATTTCATGAGAGGTGTATTTCTGTAGCCGTTAACAAATACCAAATTTAAAGGGTGTTTCAAAAAAATGAAATAAAAATTATTATTTGTATAACCTTTGCAAAAAAATAAAAAAAAAATGAAAAAAGGAATCACAGTTTGTCTTTCCGTTTGTAACTTCTACAATATCCACTTCCGACTAATAATAAATTCTGAGCTCTTATGTATAGCGAAGTCGATTAAGCAATATCTGTCCGTCCGTCCGTTTTACTGTTGAAATCAACTTTGCCTAGGCACTAGAGGAGCTAGAAAAAATTAAAATACGCCAATCTATCAGACATACCAAAGAGGTGCTATTGAAAATCAGCAAGATTGTTCCCTCGAGGCAGTGGGATAAACACCCCGGCTCTCTCTAGTTTTTCCACATCATTTCGAATAATGAAGTAACTTTAATAAAAACAAAAAAAAAAAAAAATAAAAATATGGAGCGATAGAGAATTAAAAAATAAGAAAAAAACAACAAGTGAAAAAATTAAAGCCCACCCATATTTGCTGAGTTATGGGCCTCTGAACTTTTCATAAAAAAGCTCGATTGTCGATATGGTCAATATGGGTATCATTTGAAAGCTTTTGAAGAGATCTTCCAAAAAATACTATTTTTTAAAAATGTTTAACCCATTAAGATCCGATACAATTTTTACATAAATTTTTTATTTTAATTTTTTAATTCTCTGTCACCGAAATATTTGTTTTTTGTTAGGATTAAATAGTGACGTAATTATCAAGTACATGCATATGAAGTGCTAAGCGATTGAATCGATTTTAATGAAATTCGAAACACGGTTCGACATTTGTCCTTATTGTAAAATAGGGTGTTTATATTTTCTAACAGCAGACCAGGGGGCCATTTATATTCATTCTGATTGAGTTAAAACTTGTAGCTACTTTTAATTTTTATGACGGGTTTGGTAATTGTTTTTCTATATGCAAACATATGGCACCTCTGTATCCGCTTACATTAAAAATATTAACAGAAAATTTGCACTTTAGACCTTAATAATTTCATGATTAATCGTTTTAATAGTTGTAAATCATATAATCGTTTGTGAATAAAGTTTAACAGAACTTTGTCTATAAAAACTTTAAAAAATTTTGCAGAATAAATTTATTTAAGTAAATAGCGCGATTTTGTGCAAATCTTTTATCGTAAACGGTGGTTTGGCATTCAAATCAATAGTTATTTATACATATAATAAAACAGTAATGGGTTCATTTCTGTAAATGAAATATATATTGACAGTAATCAACATGAAATGCAAAACATCTTCTTTTTAAATTTTTGTCTGTCTGTCTGTCTGTCTGTGTAAAACTATTGGATGGATTTTAATAACATTTTCTGAGAAGGTCCCCTAGAACGTACATTCAAATATAGAATACTTTTTTTTTCATAAAAATATGTCATTTTGTAGAGAAACTAGAGATACAAATGTGAAAGCATCTGATTTTATCAGTATAATGGTACTAGAACAGTTGTCAGTATATTTTATTTTTGTAGATTGAAAGTTCCTAACACTTTTAACAAAACTTTACAAAAAATATTTAAAAACATAGTGTTCAAAATTTTTTATTTTAATTAAATTATAAATGATACTCGGACGAATCGTGGGAATTGCTACATTAAAATATTGACACATATATAAATTGATTATTTTTATACCTTAAGTATACAGCATTGCTTGGATTTATTTAAAAATCTGCTTTTTGGATATTTTCATAGGATAAGTAAAGGGTCATCCAAAAAACGCGCCTACATGTTTCTTTGAAATAAAACACAAACTGTTTGCAATTTTTTCAAGCTGTTTTTTTTATTAAAAGTATGATCCATTACAATTATAAGTGGAATAGAATATTATTCAAATGTCCACCATGACTGCGTCTGCAGACATCAATCCGAATATCGAAATTTTCAATGACTTTCCGACATGTTGCTGGTGTTATTTCACGAATTGCAACTTGAATGTTGTTTTTTAGATCATTAATTGTTTGTGGATGGTTAGCATACCCTCGACTTTTCAAAAAACCCTACAAAAAAATCTAATGGTGTTAGATCACATGATCTTGGAGGCCAATTGAAATCTGCTTTTCGTGAAATTACACGTTGAGGAAATTTTGATCGCAAGAGCGTAATGTTTTCTTGAGTTGTGTGAAATGTAGCACCGTCTTGCTGGAAATAGACGTCAGAAATATCAATATGATTCAACTGTGTCCATAAAAAGTCTCTCAACATTGATTGGTATCGCTCAGCATTCACAGTAACAGCATTTCCAGCATCATCTTTGAAGAAAAATGGCCCAATGATTCCATTTGCCCAAAATGCACACCAGACAGTAAATTTTTGGGAGTGTAGAGATTTTTCATGAATAACACGAGGATTTTCATCACCCCAGATACGACAATTTTGCTTATTGACGAATCCATCCATTCTGAAATGAGCTTCGTCACTAAACAAAATTTTGTTTGAAAACAATGGATCTGTTGTTCGTTGTTCAAATGCGTAAACGCGTTGTTGCAATGTGTACCTGTCCATGGTTAAAACTGTACTACCTTCTAATAAAACATGGCTTATGTCATTTGAAAAGATGTCACGTGTAAAAATTATATAGTGCTGACATCTAGGCGTCACTTTTGGATGACCCTTTAACTATGATGCCTCTAGAGGGAAAAAAAGTCTCATTCATCTTATATAACTTAAATGACAATTAAAATATGACATTATTGTATCACAATTGAAACATTCAATATTTTGTAACTGAAGGTTTTACTATCTGCGGTCAACAAGTACAACAATATTCTTTTGATATTCTTTTCCTTTAAATTCTTAATATTTTTATATCAGATTTCCGTCTCGTTTTCAAAACGACTTTTAAAAGCTTTTCTTTATAGGGAAGATTTTGCTGAACGATTGGATAAAGAGGTTTTTCCATACAACAAAATAGATTCTGACATATTATTAGAAATGTAGCTCTCAGACAATCTGAATTTTTATAGATTTGTTCATTCGCATTATATGTTGTGACGTAAATGGCTACAAATTAAAATTTACATAAAGTCCACATGTATCGCTATGATCATAAATTTAAAATTACGGGTTTCCCAAGGAGGACGTTACTTTGAGTTTTATTTTTTTGTCCTTTGAATCCTAATAGGCAGGCACACACTTAAAATTTAATAGATTTTTTTTATATCCAAAAAATTACAAGTACAGGTAACTATAGAAGACGTCATAACAATATTTCTTATTTTATTTTTTGAATCATACGAAGCAGTTTTTTTGTAATTTATAAAAATGAAAGGCTTAGCTATGGTAAATGCCTATTTGTCTTCTTTGAAATCAGTTTTTTGTTTAAAGTCATTGCACATGTGTGTATATTGTTACATTTTATTAATTTTGCTTAGCTTTTCTTACTTAGATTTCAATAACTTAGTTCAATTCTTTACTCGTATTACGTCTCGCAACTTCGGTTATTATTAAGAGGCGAGTTGAAATGGTAAGATTGTTTTTCTACATGGAAGTATATTGATTCGGTTTTTAGTTAAAAATGATATTAGTTACTAAGATCTTGGATGTCATTTAAATAACTCAGTTGCTCGCAACACTGCACAGTGGGGCAGAAAAAATGTGTCATCAATATTATTTTTTTTTATAGAAAAGCAAATTTTCTTATAGAATTTATCAAAATTTTTTATTTTTGTTTATGCTAACGATAAGTGTGTGCGTTTGCACCAAATTTCGTATAAAACTGAACATTCTTGTGGAAGTTAAAGGTCCTTCAATCTACTCTATTTTACATCGTAAGCTTAAATTTACCCCATATGTTCTAAAGTTCCAAAATTGGGATTTTAAAAAGGAGACTACTATAAAAAAGATTTTTATACTCTGCATCGTTGGTGAAAATGTTTCATGAGCCCTAGCCCATATGTAGACTTTATGAGCAAAAGAGCAAAAAATTTTGGGTCTTTTGGTTTTTATTATGGAAATTGTGAGATTTCCTTTACCAAAACGTTACAGAGTTTTTGCTGTTTGGATTTAGTTGGCAAACTACACACGCACATTTTTGCAAGTTTTATATTTTAACTTTCCAAGCAAAAAGAGATTCACTTCAATATTATTCTTACATGCAAAACTATGTGTCGTTTAATAGAAGATAAAAATTTTCATGCGCTTGTAAAAAAAGTAGTTTTATAGATATTGATTACACCTTTAAGGCCATGTATAATTTTTAAAAATCAAACAAATATTAAAGAAAAGCCTTAGAAATAATTGCAGGTGCGAGGTTTCCAACTTTGAGGTCATAACATGCCATTATTGGAAAGTGGATTTTTCCAAATTCAAAACTGTAGCTCAGATGCTCTTCTACCGTATTCATGTAAAACTTTAGAGCAATCAGCTTAGTCGTTTACAAGTGGATAGTTTATTTCCAAAATATTTTGATTCTGCTCACTGTGCACTGCTATAATTAAACCCTTAACACAATGCACAAGAAAATTATCTATTTTTTATACTGTCATTCTCCATGTACCTATTATTTCTACTTTAGGCGACTTAAAACGTCTTAATTATTTTATAATAAAAAGATCTGGCAGCTTTCAATTTATTCTCTTGTACACGTTGCAATGTGCATGTGTGTGGGAGCCAATTAAAATAGTACTGCAATAAAAACTAAGAAAAATGTAAATATTCCCTTTTAAATTGATTTTTATGGCTGTGATTAACTTTTTTGCTATTGCAAAATATTGCACAGCATTAGGAAATGCAAACATTTTAAAACTGTTGTTTGCAATAGCATTACGATTATTACAGCTTAAAAACCTTTTATAATTTTAAGTATTTAAATTTTCTTTTGCTTCTCTACTACACAGATCAATTAAAGTATATTTTTTCATTTTGTTTTAAAATAATTTGTTTTTTAACAATAAAGTAAAACCTTTTGCTTTTAATTCTATTACGAGAAGAAAATTATTTCAATAACATATTTTTCTTTATTTGTTGTGAAAAGAAAATTTTAAAATTTTTTGGTTTAAAGCTTCAGGTTTTACCTGTTGTCTTATTACAGTTACAGCTACAGTGCTTCACAGTTTCAGTTGTTTAAGAGTTTATACAAAATTCAATATTAAGAAATATGTTCTTTTTATTGTTCTTTTCATTTATATCTTTAGCATCATCATCATCTTCATTATCAACTTCTTATTCTTCTTTAATTTGCTATCCAAAGGTTTAATAATAAATTTCTGTGTAAATTTTATGTTGTGGTTAAAAGCAGGTATTTCAAGGAATAAATAAATATTTTTTTACTAGTTTTGATAATTTAGCTTCAGCTAATAGTATTTTTTTAACTCTAAAAGCACTTGCTAAAATTATAGCATTATTTTTAAGAGTGAAGGAAATGTTTCGCTTTTAAAATTATAAAATTTCAGTTTTTTGTCCTGCCTTTGTCCAGGGTGCTTTCTCTGTGTTTTGATTTAAAGAAACAAATTCGAATGATTTTTTTTTTCGTATCGAACTACAGAGTTATCCTTCAGTTATTTCTAGCAGAACCAAAACCTTCCAATTTTTCTTAACTATAATTTGTTTAAGTAAAGACAATCTTTTTGTGTTCACGGAAACAATTTTATAATTAATCTTTTCTTGTTTAAAAGTTATACGGAAAAGTATTTAAAAATAATAAAAAATTATTTTTGTAAATTTTAAACTAAAAAACTGGCATCTATTTTTTGTTAATTATTGAAAACGTTATAAGCAAAAAAAATATACTGCTGTGAAATCTATTTTTATGTAGAATATCATGCAAAAAAATAAATAATTAAAATTTTATTAAGTACCGACCCATACTTTTCTAAAAAGACTCATTAATTTGAGAAAAATTAAATTTCGATTAAACGGTTTTAAAAAACTAAGCCCATGTAAAACGCTTTAATGTGTCCTTTTTACCGTGCAATTTGAATTTATCCCCTAATTTTTTTACGCTGAACACAGCAAAAAAGGGAAAAAACCGAAAAGTTTCCTTTTTGGATTTTTTTTAATTTTTTCTGGGAATAGTGAGATTTGCATTAGTTAATAATCATATGCTTTCATAAAATTGCAATAAATTAATAAGATTGATAATAAAAGATTTTCGGCGCATTAGAAAAGAAATTACTTCCCCAACAACCCGAATTTAAATTAATTTTCCCCAATTTGCTACAATCCTTCTTAAAATATTTAAATTTGTAAAAGTAGAATCGATACAACGAATGGTAGATATAACAAATGTTTTTTTTTTCTTAAAAAAGTTTAATTATTTCAGGAGAACGGGTGACCTTTCTATTTTGGTAAATATTTTTTGGTTCAGTACAATGGGCATTTTTAATGAAACATGCAATAAAACCAAAGTACAGGTTAAAAAATGCTATGAATATATCCACGGCGAACTCATAAGAACTGTAACTAATAGGCGAGCAATTTAATTGTTTATTGGTCTGGAAAAAATTTTAAAATGAATAGTTTTCAGTTCATTTTTATTTTAATTTCTAAAAAACTTGAAAAAAAAGTATAAAATTATTCACAAATGCATGCGAATGTTTTCTAAAGAAAATAAGAAAAAATAAATACCTGCAGAATGTAATGCAGCATTTTCTAGACCGCTATATCCATCATTAGCATTCTTCGCATTAATCTTCTTTAAGTTGTAAAAATTATAAACATCATCTTAATAACCAATTTATTTAACAAATAAAAATTAAAGGAATAATTATAAATAAACGATATTAATTTGGTAAAACAAAGTCCAAACACAACCTAAAGATTTTTTGCTATTTTTTTGTATATCGTCACATATATTTTTAAGGTTTCAACTAAAAGTCGTTTAAGTAACAAATGTAATCTTATCACAGTTATCACGGTGCCTTACAAGTAATTTAATAGTTTTGATTATTAATTAATCATAAGAATATTAATTTTTTTCACCATAAAAAAAGATTTGGGAAAATGTGTTTTTTATTTAATTAAAATTTTATTTTATAAATTTTATAAAAACTGTTTGTCGTTTCTCTGCATTTTTGTGTGAGCTCTTTATGAAACTCTCAAAATTTTTTTTTTATTTTTTCTTTTTAGTTGAGAGCAGGGTATGTAATGTATGACAATAAACAGGAAAACTGTTTACTTGTTCACTTAGACATTTGACCGAAACTTATGTTTCATTTGTAGCCATGTTTCAATTAACGAAAACCCAATAAGAAGTTTGATGGTCTGAATATATTGAAGTTTTTAAAGAATCATTCAAGAATTTCTTGTTTTTTAAGAAGGTTTAGAAATTCTTTACCCTGGTGCATCTCTTTATGCACCCAAAAAATTAAACTATTCGACTCCTTATGCGAGAGGGGACTAGATATCCTTGCGTGCCCTTCTTACAAACTAAAAAGTTGACACATTATGGAAGCTCACCCTTTTGGTAAATGCATGAAATTTTCTACTCCAGAAAATTAAAGTAATACAAGAAAGACTCTGACACATCTAACATATAACATAATGGCAAGCTTCCAAGTAGCTCCAATTTTGTTATACTAAACTATTTTTCTGGTTTACCACCCAGCACTTTTGCCTTTTTTTCAAATTTAGAAAAGTAGCGCGGCAAGATAAAATTTTACTTTACAGAAGGCTTTAAAAATTACAGAATATCGAGCTCAAAGATGATTTCAATTTTAAATTACATTTTTATTACACAGAAAAAGTTTCCGCTGTCCTCCTTGTGTTGTGTGATAAAAATATTTTAATTTAGTAGTAAATAATAATTTTTTATTAATTAAATTTTAAACCAACAGTTACTTGGTAAAAAAAAAAAAAAAAAATGCGCAAAAACAAAGGGATATGAACCTTTTGTAGCACTTATAGAGTCATTTTATATCTTTTTTAATGACTTTACTCTTTGATTGTTTGCTTTAATGCTCGCCTATGTTCGTTAGGGAAAGTGTAAATATACATGTATATGTAATTGAGTATGTACTAATGAGAGACAGACAAATCTACAGAAAGACAAAAGCAAACTAATGAAAATTGAAAATATGTTGCCATCACTTATTTCTTATTTTGATTATATTTTCAAAAAAAAAAAAAAAAAATGTGTTTCATATGTGTGTGTATACACATTTGTTATTATTATTTTTGCCAAATAAACTACATTCGTATTAAAATAGAGATTAAGAAAAACATACAAATATCATGATACTCAATGCTACATTGAAAACTATTTATGTCAAAATACAAAACAAAAACTGTTTCACCAACACACTCACTTACACACACACACACACACACACACACAAACAAACAATATATTGTATAGAGAAACATAAGCAGATATTTACAAGCAAACAAATATGAAACAAGAAGAAGAGTTTTTACCACAAAGTTTATGATGAAGTTAAATTTAATTACAAAATAATAAAGTTCACATTCGTACAGGGTATTTGAACAAAGCTGTTGGTTTAATAAATTAATTTAGGACATTTTTGGGAAACAGTTTTTGTTGCATATTTTAAGGATTATATTTATTTTAGTTGTTGTTTATTGGCCCCACAGTCAACACCCTGTAATTTTTGAAGAGAAACAACAATCAAACAATTTTCTAAACTTCTTAAATTCTATAAGTCTATAATATCCATTAAAAAATATTAAAAATAAATTGTTTTTCATCATAAAATCAATGTAGCTTTTCAACAATCCATTAAGAATAGATGAGTGTAGCAAGTTGTAAATACAGCAAATGCAACAAGATTTCTGGTACAATAGTATACATCAACAGGAGAGCTTAACTTATAAAAGTAATAAATGCTTAAAGTAAGCAAATGTAAAGATCTATGTTGTAATTATTATATCTGATAATATGAGCGTAAATAAATATGATTTTAGGAAATTACGGACTATTCAAACCCTACTGAATTAAGAAAAAAAAAAAAAAAAAATAAAATTAAAGTCATAACGATATCACCGAATACTTAAAAAATTGGAAATAGACACGAAGAAGTTCGTACCAATACGGGTCACCCTCTAATTTTTAAAATAAAAAAATACATAAAAACGCTATCGGCTCTTAATGGGTTAAGCATTTTTAAAAAATTTTAGTATTTCCTTATAGATCTCTTCAAAAGCTTTAAAACTATACCCAAATTGATATTAAAAAAAAATTTTAAAGTGTCAGAGGCCCATAACTCGGAAAATATGGAGTTATTTCATTGTTCCAAATGATGTAGAAAAATAACAGGTAGGCGTTGCGTTTTGCCCACTGCATCGAAAGACATTGAACGATCTTGCTGACTTCCAATAGCACCACTTTCGACACTATGTCTGATCGATTTGCGTAGTTAAATTTTTTCTATCTGATCTGGTGCCTCAGCAAACTTGGTTTTAACACTAACAGACAGACAGACAGACGGACATCGCTTTATCGACTTCACTATGCATAAGAAGTCAGAATACATATACTTTATGGGGTCGAAAATGGATGTTGTAGAAATTACAAATGGAATGACACAACCCGTTATACCCTTTTTTCCATTTGTTGTTGTGAAGGGTATAAAAATACGGACATATATCAATAAATTAAGTTAATGTTGGGATACCCTTCTGTTTGTTTTAATTTTTTGTACTTATTCTTACAGCAGAGGTTCCCTATATAAAACATAAGCCCATATTCATAAAACTTACGCCCTTTTCGAAGAACCGTTAGATTTATAAAGAAACTGTTTAAAATTTATTTTTATAGCGGACATATCTGTGCATAGTCTGTGTGAGTTTTAAATTTCTGCCTACTGCGGTTGAGGAGCTAAAGCTATATAAGTGAAAATCACGTCAATATTGGGCCAGGCTTTAATTTGAAGTCTTATTTATGTAACACAATTTACTGTTTGTATCTAACGAATGCCTCAGACAATATATGAATTTTTGTATTATTTACATAGCGAATAGTTTTTAACGGCACCCCTTAACAAAAAACCTTAAGAGGCGCAAGATGAAAGGTCATCGCATATTTCGGGCATACGATTGGTAAAGCGAACATCGAAATAAGAGCTCAAATGATTAATTTCTAAATTCCGTATCAAGCTAATACTTGTTATGGTTGCATTGGCTTTTCAACAATAAGATATGGCAATTTCGTTTGTCGACATAGTGGCCAAAATGCGCCTCGACAAAGAAAATGAATTTGCGGCTCAATCTGATGTCCGTTTGGAGCTTTTTTAGAGCCTTAAATTACTGAGGTAATTGATTTAATCCAAAACCTTTGGGTAACATTCATAACATGCTTTTGCTCAGTTGTTAAAATCGATGCCGAGCCACTTACTGTAACAACAGCCACATTCCCATCGGACCACAGCATACGAAGATGGTAAACATAAGTGGTATTCACTGGCAAGCTAGTCGCAGGCACTTTTTGACGGCTCAGCTTAGTCAACTAAATTATTTTGTAAAGAAGAACACGTATTCAATCGACATAAATTTGGCTAGATGAAGTGAACATAAAATCCAAAGCTTTTTTCGATGTTCTCTTTGCAAATCGCCAAATTTATTTTTATTTTAATACCTTCACACGTTTTTCTTTAAAGAAGGTGCTGTTCCATCAAAAACTGATTGAATTATATCAGTAAATATTTTTAATTCGGCTTAAGTTCAAGTAAACTCTAGTTTCAAAATTTATTGAAAGATAAAACTCTTTTACGAAATTTCATGTTGATAAAAAAAAATGATACTCGCAGAATGTAATGCAGCACTTTTGTGGAATAAATTACACGCAAGGTGATCTACAGATTATAAAAATTTTTAATTAACAATTTATTCATTGTAGTTAAATGGTTGTTCAAATAGCAATATAGAATTGCCAACTACCTCGTAGATAGATACGAAGAAGACATACTGAAAGTCCATAACTTTCAACTTGTACTTGAGTTCGGTTTACACATGCATAACTTAGCCCTAACTAAAACATATTTTTTTCCCAAGATGGAACATAAATTTAAATTAAAATATTAGATGTGATTAGGAAATTACATTTCTGTTTTTTTCGACTTCAAGAGAGTCTAAAATATCCAAGATTGCTTTCATTTAATACGACTATGATCTAAAATCAAACCAAACCCTAACTTTAACTAGCAAAACAACTGTCAAAAAATTTGTTCCACTGTATATGAGGGTAGTTAGGAACAACAGAGAGTCTATTAAATATATGTTTTGTAATTAGCAGCTCCTGCAATAACGGCAAAATTGTCATAAATATTTAGAAGAAGCTGACTACAAAAATTTTTTTTAAGCTCCCAATGAATTATTTTTGCACATAATTAAGAAAAACTCGCCCAGAAGAAGATGACTGCAAATAGGATTTTAATTTTATGATCCCAATGTGATATTTTTCGCTTTAATTATAGAAAAATCGCCCAGTTTTGTTAACAAGTTTTGAGTTTTCAATGTAAATTTTATTTCTTATCAAACAATTTTTATTTTAAACTTTGAAGACAAAGTTCTTAGTAACGCAATTTATCTAAAATCTTTAATAGCCTGAGCGTAAAAAAGTTCTAAAAATTATCGCTCATTCTGTAAAATCCAGTACCATTTTGAGTTTCTGAAAGAATATAACAATTTTTGACTTCAGAGGTTGTCATGATCTTCAATTACAATTTCAAAACTGCAAATGAATTTGACTCGAGATGTACAACGCTGTTTAATTCTTTCATTTGTGAAAATTGTAATCTGTTAATAAACCATAAAATTTCTATCTGCTCTACTTGAAGCAACTGCGATTTTGTACCGCAAGTTTTGATCAGAAGCTACATTAATATTTGGAACATTTTCTTCACATAAAAAAAAGAACAAATAAATGTTCGTTACTCTGCCAAAGTTTTGTTACTGGCGAGCAAATCCCTGCCATTTTTAGAATAAAGCTACTGAAATTTTCATTGACTTGTGATTGAAGGGTACTGTTAATGTAAAGGTTGTTTCCTTTTTGTCTTATAAAAAATTACTCCTTCTTTTTGCAGCAGTCAGTTTAATTGTCCAAGAAAATTCTAATTCTTGTGTTGTTTTTATTCTTTCTTTTCTCGAATTTTCTTAGTATTTGGATTCTCTTGTTCATGAGCAATCAAAAACCAGTTCAAAGGTTATTTTTAACGCTCAAGAACCCGTCGGTTTTTAAAGTGGTTTCAAGTCACATCAAAGCCCTGATGGATGACAGGACTTTTTTTTTGACAATTTCCCTAGCCTCACCCTGGGTTTTTTGGATCAAGTTTTTGGCTTCTGAGTTGGAAACAAATGCAGTAAATAAATCACGAAATGTTGGCCAGGATTCATAATCACCATGAAACGTTTCAATTTCAATCGGACGCAAATTAAGATAAATGGCTTTCTTTTGCGAGAACCCCGGGTTGTCGGTCTGTGCTCCTGTATTAGAAGCAAAAGGAGGTAACCGGAGGGCTTCAGACATTTCGGACAACTTTGTAAGATACAGTAAGTTGTATAAGTATTCTCTTCTTCATCTAAACGGACTCTATTTCAATTTGTTTATCACTTTCCTTAGAATCCTGTTTAGCTTCAGATAGAAAACTTTTATAGGCCACCCTAATTCTTGACCAGTTGGTATTCAGCTGATTTCTATGAACTCTAGCGTGACATGAAGTCAACGGATATAAATTATCAGGTACATAAAACTAATCATTCTAAACGAAAGAAGATAATAATTAAAGATATTATTTTTAACAACTAAGCGTAAGATTAAATTCTATTTGATTTAAAATGTCTTCTTCCGAAATAAAGCTTTTGTAAAAATAGACTTTGATTGACAAATTCCATTTAACGATAAAAAGTGAGTCAATGAATGTGTGAGTACATCTTGTTTAATGCGCCAGGAAATTACTCAAATATATAGACAAAGAAAAAAAATAATTAAAATAAATAGGAATTAAAACAACAATAAAAGCCTTTAGCTTTAACAACAAATAAATTTAATAAAATTTCATATTCATGCATTCGTTTCATATTAAAATACAGGAAATAAATTTCGATACAATCCGTTACATTATTATAAAAACCTTTCTATTTTAATTTAATTTCTACCCTGCGGGAGAAAAAAGACTGTTTAATCACTAAATATTTGAATGTTAAATCTTTAAGAACTTAAAAAAGGTTTAAATGTTAAACAAAACTGGACCCACCTCTAGAGACTTATGTTCAGAGTATTCTGAAAATCATCATGATTTTATTAACGTTTAAATAAAGCTACCACATTATCCCGATTTACTTTAAAAATCAGTTGTCAACTTGATTCAATCGCAATATTATGTTCAGTTATGGGGGTCATTTTTGGCCTAACGGATTTGTTAGAAAACAAAATTGTCTAATATGAAGTGAAATAAATCCATAACAATAAAAAAATAAAATAAATGAAGCCGCAGCAGGCATATTGGTATTGCACCATGGTCGATAGTTTTTGTTTAAAAATGTGGATGACATTGATCTAGACGAATCGTGGAATGGTGCTAAGTACTATAAATTTATGGAGCCGTGAACCCGCTGGTTTATGCTTATAACCCACCAACAATTGCGTCTTGAAGGCAAACAGTTCTCGTATGGTTCATCCCAAATGTTACAAAGTTGGACATCCAGAATGCGACTTGTCAAGAACAACAGCGGTTGCCAATTTTCAATTAGTGATCTTTCGAAAAAAGAAATTTTTAGATTAAAAATTAATTTTTAAAAATTTTTAATAATTTAAAATTCTAAGATAATTTCGCGACAAATAGTACACCGTTGTCATAATTTTTTGATACAAAAATAATAATAACGATAACTAAAATACACTTAGATCAGCAGCCTTATTCTGTTAAAAGCTTAAACTAAATCTCCATCGTTAAAACTCTGAAAAGTTTAATTAAGCGATTTTTGGCTACAAATGCTATTCTATAAAACTTGTTGTCTCTTAATTGCCTTAAGATCTAGTCAAGTGTAAACAATGTGTTTGTTTGGAAAACGTAACTTCCAAATCGAAAGACGTTCTCTCTGAGAATGTCATCTTGAACCGCTCCTGCCTACCCGTTTTATAAATGATAAGAAAAGTAAAGTGATACTTCTGTATTTATAAAACGATAAGTTGATGGATTTAGAGAAAGGCTGCAAAGCATACAATTTCTTTTGTGACACCCGTTTTAGTGTATGCAACTGTTGTTAGAAACTCTACATCCTTTGTTCTTCTTTAAGAATGTATTCACACTTTTGTTGTAATGCCTTCCGGATTTATACTGAAATTTACAAGATCTTTTTTCGTACACCAGTCGTCTTGCACTCATCACTTTTCTAACGCTGAGAAGCAGAAGATTATGTTAAATGTGTCATTTCTTTTAAATTCTATTAATGGGACGTTTACTGCCTGATAATATATCATTTTATAATATTCCTCAGCGTCATTCCTGATATTTTGAGAAGCTTTCAATTAAACAATTAAAATCAAATTAAAAAAATAGATAAATAAAGCGTAGCTGCTGATTGATATTTATTTTTATACCCTTCATCACAAAGAGTGAAAAAAGGGTATATTTTAGTTTGTCATTCCGTTTGCAATTTTTAAAATATCCCTATCTGAGTGTTTGCCAACTTTTGTACTAGATGAGCTAGAGAAAATTGAAATACACCAACCGTTTAGACATAGTGTCGAAGTAGTTTCTATTGAAAGTCAACAAGATCAGTCCATGTCCCTCGAAGCAGTGGGACATATCATTTGTAACAATAAAGCATTTCCGATCAAAAAAAAAGAAAAAAAACAAACAAATATATAAAGCCATAAAAAAATAAAATAAAAAACATCAGGTGAAAAATTGACGGTCGCCCGTATTTTCCGGGCTATGGGCCTCTAAAATTCTAAAATTCATTAAAAGCTTTTGAAGAGAACTTCCAGGAAACAATCGAATTTTTAAAAATGCTTAACCCATTAAGAGTCGATGATATTTTTATGTAAAATTATAAGTCGTACGTAATTTTTTTCTTATTTTTAAATTCTCTGTCTCCGCAATACGAGCATGTGTTTTTTTTTTGTAAAGGTAATTTTCTCTTGAATATTTAATTTTTACAAGGATTTGTTATCTTTAAATCGTTTGTTAATTTTTTCTTTTTTCTTTCAAACATAAACATAATAATTTAAGGTGCCTTTAGACGTAATGTTTTTTACATATGACTTGTCAGATTTTCCATAACAAAATACATATGTATCGTGTAAACGGTTTAAAACATTTCTTATGTTAAATACAAATGTTAAAGTAATATGACAAATTTTCATTTAGAGCGTGTTCTATTTTTATATTACAAAGCATATGACTTCCAGTGGTGCAACATGTTTTTTCTTCAAAAGCAAAAAGCACTAAAATCATTGGAAGCAGAATAGAGTTGACATCTTTATTAGCATTAACAGAGCCGCTCACCAAACAACTGTTGTAAGCAATGATTTACTTTGTAGGTTATGTCAGGAGTAATTTGCATGTACTTTTAAAGCCAAAATGACGTACATAAGAAATTATGTGGATTTTCAGACTGACAAGTCATATGTAAAAAACATTTCGTCTAAAGACACCTTCACGGACGAGTAAACTCATATGTGTAGAGATTGCGTGTGAGTAATGTGATCAAATACAAATGGAAATATTAATTATACGTTGGCGAGAATAAAATCGTAAAGATGATTTAAACTTCTACGAGGGCTGCTATATATATTTTTGGCCTGGCAACTCTGAGTGCTGCCAAGTGCAATCTGACATTTCCATTGGAAAGTTTGTCATTTTTAAGCATAATCGTACTCAAAACGTTTTGACGTACGACCATTATTTGTGTTGTTTACAGTGACTTGAAAAAATTAATATAGAAAAAAATGGAATTAACACGTGAACATTTTCGTGCCATCATTTTTCACAACTTTCGACGTGGATTATCACGACAAGAGTGCATTGATGTACTAAAATCTTTGTATGGCGATGAAGCACCATCCTATAGCACTGTGAGAAATTGGTATAACGAATTAAATCGTGGCCGAAGCTCGCTCAAAGACGAATTCCGTGAAGGTCGTCCAAAAACGGCTGTTGTGCCAGAGAACATTGATGCTGTGCGTGAACTCATAATGCAAGATCGACATGCGACATACCGAGAAATAGAGACATCCTTGGACATTTCTTCCACCAGCATACATTCGAAACTCCATGAACACCTGTCCGTAAAAAAGGTTTGTTCTCGTTGGATCCCGCACAATTTGAAAGTCGCTCAAAAAAAGGCTCGTGCCGATTGGTGCAAAGAAATGTTGAAAAAATACGATTGCGATGCTTCAAAAGACGTTTTTAAGATCGTCACAGGTGACGAATCATGGATCTATGCATATGAGCCCGAAACGAAACAATAATCGACCGTGTGGGTCTTCAAAGATGATCAAAATCCAACGAAAGTTGTTCGTGGAAGAAGCACTTCGAAGCAAATGGTCGCCTGTTTCTTCGGCAAAACTGGTCATGTGGCGAATGTTCCGCTTGAGCAACGTAGGACGGTCACTTCTGAGTGGTACACTACAATTTGTTTGCCTGGAGTCATCGGAGAAATTCGAAAAACCAACAAGAGAAGACGAATCATTGTTCACCATGACAATGCGAGCTCTAACACATCGGCTCAATCCAGAGCGTTTTTGACCGGCCAAAACGTCGAATTAATGGGTCATCCGCCGTACAGCTCTGACTTGGCACCTAATGACTTCTTCTTGTTTCCGCACATCAGAAAAAAATGCGTGGTCAACGATTTTCGTCGCTAGAAGAAGCTGTTGAAGTGTTCAAAAACCATGTTTTAGTGGTGTCTCAATCGGAGTGGAAAAAGTGCTTCGACAACTGGTTTGAGCGCATGCAAAAGTGTATAAATCATGCTGGAGAATACTTTGAAAAACAATAACACCATTTTTGATTATAAATATTCGTATTTTCACTATTAGGCCAGAAATATATAGAGCAGCCCTCGTACTTGTGCTTCTGACACACTTTTTGCTCAAAGTATTTGAACTAGAAATAAACATTGTTTTGTTGTTCTTAAATAATTGAGTATGAGAAATATCATTGTTTTTACTGATAGTTTTACACAACTTTATTGAAAAGTCTAGGATAATAAAATATTTTTTTTGTTTAAACATTAAATCACTCACAATGAAAATTTTTTTTTGAAAATTATTAAGGCTTAATTTAATTTTTTTAATTTACTAACATCTGTTAGTGTCTAATTTTTCTTGTTTTCTTTGTAAAACCTCCGCCGAAAATTGTAAAATAAATTTTTTTTCTAACAAAGAGGTTTTTAAAAATTAAAAAAAAAATAATAACTTTAGCTAAAAATAATTTAATAAAAATTCATAAAAATTAAAATTTATTAAATATTTATTTTAAAGCATTAAGCTTAATATCTATAACATATAACGTGTATAAAAACGCAATCTGTTTGCTTGATATTTGTAGAAATGCAATCAGTGATCAAAAATTGTTTGCATGTTAGCGTACAATTTAGAAGAGATAAAACTATGTTATATCTATGAACATCACGATGTTGCCTTTAGATGGTCAACAATAAAATTAAAATTTTAACAAAAAAATTTAACAAACCACGCTTTAATAAAATTGCCAAGTTGGAGCTTAACTTACGTAAAAAGGATTCCGTAACATGTGTGGGCTATTTTAAACTTTTAGTTTTAATTTTTAAATTTCTAATAGCACACATCGTAATTTGATAAAGTCCTGTGAAAATTACGTAACTATTGGAACACCTTTTTATTTGAATTTCTTATACTTTGCGTTAATTTATAGTCTTAAGCTATTAAAGGCTTAAGATGTGAGGTCAAATATGTGAAAATCACGTTACAATTGGGATACCCTTTATTTTACTTTTTGTACTTTTTCTTAAAGCAGACAAAGCAGTACATCCTCTGCTCTAATTTCAAGTGTTTGTCTATAGAAATATAAAATATAAGGCCATATTCATTACATCTAAGGTTTTTAGGAAACACCCTTTAATTTCGAAATATTTTGTTTACAATCATTTTTATAGCGGACATATTTGTCCATACTCTATGTCAATCCTAAATGTCTGTCTCCTACTGTTAAACAATTAATCAAGTGTTCATTACGTCAATATTGGGACACCCTTTAATTTAAAGTTTTATATTTTCTACTTGTTACTATAGTTACTTAAAATAATAACAGTTCAAAAAATAACAATATTTTTTATGAATATCAAGTCTCTTTCGCAACACCGTTAATTTTGAATCTTCTGTAAACATTTTCAGAGTTAATAACAAGAGGGTTCAGTTTTTACACTTTGTGTACGAAATCCTTAAAATGCAATAATTAGTAACTTGAAACAATTTCGATGAAAGGCAGTGTTACTGGAACCTTAATTATGTTTTTTGCCATGCGTGTATGAGAACTTGTTTGGCGGACCTTTATAAAGCAAAATTATTATTTGTTTTCTTATGAATGGGACTTTCAATCTTGTTTACATTTTAACTGAATCTAGACATTTTATTTATGAAATTTTTATAAATAAAAATATCAAATGAATAATAAAGTTTTCTTTTTGATTAAATCCTTGGCCTTAGTTGCTTCTTTTAACTATTTTTTTGTCTTTATTTGCACTAATATGAACATCATTTACTCTAGAATAATGTCTAAAAATCGCACTCAGTTCATATTCAAACAACTTTTTTACAACAACAAATACTCATTAACATAAACCAACAAATGAATTACAAAAAAAAAAAAAAAGTTTACTATGAGAACGTAAAATCTAATATTCATTCATTAACACTGTTGAGCAACATTCAAAACGAATACTTTTCACACGGACTGTACTAAAGAGAAAAGAGACTTGCGCAAGTTAAAAGAGACAATTAATACTCAGTTAAGGGCTCTTTCATCGTTTACTCCGTATTCGGCTGCTATTGCGAATGATGTTTGATTTGATTTATAAACAACAATGTTTCTTTCGTTTTAAACATACACTTACATTTACACTAGCACACAGACACACTCTGTAAGGATTCAACAGTACAAAAATCCTTGTTTATCTTAATCATCAACTTCTTCATCATTGTAGTTGTCGTCATAGTCGCAAACATTATCATTATCAGCATAAGCTTTATTATAAACAACAACAACCACATCTTGCTCGCTTTACAAACTGATGCTGGTGTATGTGTGTAAGTATATGTAGATGAACATGTATGTGTGTGTGTTTTATATAGCAAGTAAAATACAACAAAATCATCACAAAATGTGTAGTAGTAATAAAACAGAAGAGTAAAGTTTATGTTCGGTTACGTTTACATGGTGACAACACCTTGTGCTGTTGTATCAGTTACTCGTGATAGCTGAATGCTAACGGTTACTCGCACACAACAAACTCTTGTCGTAGAATTTTATTTAAATTGTTTTGCAATAATGGCGCGTACTTGGAATTTGTGATTATTTTTTTTTTCGTTATAAAAACGATTATGTTTTTTGTTCTTTTTTTTTTGGAATTGGCCACAAAAACTACAAAATAATTTAAGAAAAATTCCATATAATTTAAATTTTTTTTTGTGTACTGCTAATATGGACTCATGTGAGTAATGAGATAAATGTGAATGTGCGTGTGTGGGTGTACATTTATGTTTTGTTTATAAGCATTATTATGCACACATACACCTTCTTTTTAATTTTGTTTGTGTATTTCATGTATGTTTTATCTAATAAAGCCTACTGATTGTTATTTTTAACAACAAAACAAGTGAAAAAGTTTTTTATGTGTATGAGTGTGTATATGTGGTGGGCGCCAAACAATTTATATTTAAGTGTGCGCGTGTGTTTATTTTGTCTCTGCTTTAAAAGCACTTTCTGTGTGTATAAGTTAAAGAGCAAAAAAGAACAAATTTAAAAAATATTAAAACGCGGGAAAAAAGAAAATAAATAAATTACAATACCTCCTTAAAAGTTGATTTCGTTCACTTTAAATTATCTTTATATTTTTTAATTATCTTAAAGAAATCTTGTGTTAAGGAAACTTTTTTTGAAAAAAAAAAAAATAAACAATAATTTTGTTTTCTTACAAAACATTTAAAAATTGTAAACTTATTTGTTAAGAAAGTTTCGGTTTTCCATCTTAATTTAAAAAAATCTTTTTTTGAAGGATTTTGTTACAGCATATTGGCTGTGGACAGCAGTATTTTCTTATTTTAGTAAATTTTTTTTTTAAAAATTATCTTAGAAAGTAAATAAAAATAACAAAATAATCATTTATTTACAAATATTAGAAATATAAAAATTAAAATTTTAGTTAGTTAAAATATGTTATTAGTTTTTATTTACTTTAAAGAACTTTAACCAAAATCAATATTAATTTATTTGTTTTAATATCAAACATTTCAATTTGTAATTTGATTGAAAAAGTTATTTATTTATTATAATTTTTACCAAAAAAAGTGAAAAAAAGTTTATATCTAAGTTTGTTAATCCGTTTATAATTTCTACAATATCCATTTCCGATCCCATAAGGAATATATATTCTGAGTCCTCATGCAAAGCGAAATCCGTCCGTGTTAGTGTTGTAATCTACTTTACCAACACACTAGATGAGCAATCGATCAGACAATGTGTCGAAAGAGATGCTATTGAAATGTAGCATAATCAATCCATGTTCCTTTAAGCAGTAAGCTTAACACCACACCTGCCTCTAATTTTTCTATATCATTTGATAGAGAATTAAAAAATAAGAAAAAAACATTAAGTGAGAAAATTGGCGCTCGCCCAAATTTACCGAGTTGTGGGCCTCTGAAGTTTTCATAAAAAAGTTTTATAGTCAATATGGGTATCATTCGAAAATGATTAACCCATTAAGATCCGATGACATTTTTATATAAAATTATATATTATACTAATTTTTAATTTTTCTAATTTTTTAATTCTCTGTCACCGCAATATTTGCTTTTTTGATAGGAAACACTTCACTAAACTAGACTTACATACATACACGGTGAAGAGTATGTAAGATTTGGCACAGTCGAATATAGCACTCTTACTTGTTTTTAAATTTTATTAAGTTTTAAAATATTGGTTTGATTAGTTGCTATTTTCATTGTTATATCGTTTTAAAATAATAATTTTATTTTTGTATCTCTTTTTATATTTTATTTTATTTTTAAAACTTGAGGTCAAAATTTATTTTTATTTTATTTTATTGCTACATTTTTTTGCTGAGTATTTTTATTTCTGGCGACGCACAGTGGTTCAAAAAAAATTTATTTTGTAACAAATTTGGTAAAACGTATTACATGGCTGAGGTGATCTCAAGTTAAGCTGCAGAACCAGAGCATTCTACTTGAAGGTGGAAGTTGTTCATAAGTGGTGAAAATTCGGTGTTTTCTTACTTTAAACCAAAATTGTACGAAACCCAGCATCTTGTTTACTTGCGTGTATGAGAACTTGTTTTGCAAACCTTTATAAAGCAAAATTATATTTTTTTTTCTTATGAACGGGAGTTATAATCTTGTTTGAAAATATCAAATGAAATTAAATTAAATTTATAAGATTTTTTAATTTTGATAATTTTTTAAAATATTTTTGGAAGTTTTTTTAAGGAATGAACTTTTTGAAATTTTGAAGGTTCCTTTAGTTTTCAGCTACATTTTTGATAAAATTCAGAATGATCATTAGCCTTTTTGATTTATATAGCATAAATCTACAGAAAGTAAAACGCTTCAACATTATTTTTTTTATTTTAAAAGATATCCTTTAGATAATACGTGAAAAAGAAAAAGAGCTCTTCCCGAGATTAGTAAATCTTGATACATAATTTTTAATTTTTTGATAAATTCATAAAAGTGAATTAAAAATAAATTTTATTAGTCCATCCTTGGAATGCATATATTTAGAAGCGAGTTGTAATACCTGCGGCAGCGAAAGACGGGACAGGCGACACTTTTGTCCAGAAAAAAAACAATTATTTTAAAATATTTTCCTCGATTTGGAAATTCGACTCTTAAAATAAAAAAGCTGTTAACAGTGGGTTACAGAAGTGCCGAGTCTGAAACGACTTTTCAGTTTTCAATGTCATCTTACCCCTTCGGCTAAATCAGAATTTTATGCTTTTTTTAATTAGAGATAACGGTAAACAGTATGTAAAAAATGTGGAGCAAAAATGTTATTTTTTTACTCATTGCAGTATTTCTCTGAGTTGACCATTTGCATCACATTGTAGTTTTTATTATTGACAACAGAGTGGCATTAGAAGACAGGACAAAAATAGTGGATTCTCTTTTGCGCTAAACAGAATAAATTAAAAATGTTTTAAATTTAAATTTTAAGCTTTTTGTAGCTTTTCGATTAGATAATGCAATGAACTCTGAGTAGTTTAGGCACATACAGCTCAACCTACATTACTTTAAAAACTTGTTTCGATTTGTAACTTCTTTTTGAAACTAATGTCTGCGAGTTTCGTGTTGCTTCTAATCACTCGTATGCTGCCTTGAATATCTTTAAACACTATTGGCCCAATTCTTCTAGGGGCAATTAAAACCAGTTTCTTTAGACACTTCCTTAAAAGACTGAGAATAGGTGGCGTAAAAATAAATGCAGCATGCAACTTATAAACCGAAAGCGATAAATATTTTGAGGATGCCGATAAGTAATAATGGGTCATTGAAACAACCGTAAGGATAGAGAGAAGGAAAAGTCAATCATTCACTTTCTCCAATTGTTATGCTTTAGTTATTTTTCTTTTAGTATTTAAATTTTATTTTTCTACCAAATGCTTTTGTTTCGGGAGTACAGTTTATCCAAGCATATGTTGCTTTTACATGATCATAAAGCCAGAAATGAGTCTTTTCTTTGGCAGTGTTGCCATAAAGCACTTTCGTTATAAAAAATATCAACATTTTGAATCTTTAAAAATTGTCTGTAAATTCTAATTTTTCCACTTTGGATTCGGCTATATTTATTACTACGATCACTTCTTTACTAAACGTCAATTTTGAACAATTTTGTAGCCATAAAACTCTGTGTTACCTAACCAAAGGTGAAACTACTAGAGATCATTATTTTTGCAAACGTGTGCCTTAATTATGTGCAACCATTCACGTCACAATAAATGGATGACTCCCGGAAAAACTTGAACTGACAATTCGTTATCCCTTTGATCAGCCAGAAACTATTGGCTTTGACTTTTGAATGTTGCCACTTTCCCGCTTACTATCTTTTGTTCTCATCTGTAACCTAGTTTATGCCCTTGTAACTTAACCAGTGCGGCAGCTATCTCAATTGTGTCTTCACCAAATTATCTGCCGCGGCGTTAAACAATAATTGTTATATTTCTTTAGCCCAGAATTCGGAAACCTTAAGCTGCTGTTTCCTATTCACTACCTCTTTCAATTATTTTTCCCATGACAGTTATTAATTTCTTATATTCATGACGCCGATAACTTCTTCAATAAACATGCAATGTAACTAGCGCTTTGCCTTAACATTTTATTCCATTTATACACACCACACCTTGCTAGTGGTGGAAGTAAGAACTTAGTCAACTCTGTTTACCACACACATGGAAAGGGTTACCATATTTTAATTTTTTAATAATATCCGCTTCATCACAAGTTGCTTCTTGATAAATGTTTGCAAAATTGCCACTAGATAGTTACTTATCCAAGTGCTTGGGTTGATCGTTATGTTGATGCTGTTACAGCAGGAATTTATTATATCAATAATAAGATGCTCAATATCAGAGTGTATTTAACACATTACAACTCACGTGCTAGAAGCCATGCCATCAGTATGGTATCAATAATCTCTTTGTATTGAAAATATTGGTTAATAAATTTAATAACATCTTTAAAAGATGTTTTTTCTTTAAAATAAAAACATGTTTATTATTGTTTATGGAAAGTTATCGAAATAATTTTCCAAGTGACTTCATTTTGTAAGACTTTCAACACTAAATATGAGTAAAAAAAAACTTTAGCTGAACTTTACATATTCTCGGCAGCTATGAAAACTTTTTAAGCTGCTTTTGCCATTAAATAAATTTCAGAGTAAAGATACTACAAATGATTCGCTAATGTTGACTGTAATTCTATAATTCAATTATGCTACATGAGAAAACTTTCACAATATTTTATAACGGTATTTAATTTAATGTTCAAAGTTTTTCCTACTTTTGGTTAACTACTTAATATTTCTTCTTGAAGCTGTTGTCTAAGTTCTTCTTTTTTTGGTTATATTTCTTACAAATATTATTGCATTAAGTTGTGCAGACTTAGCTGTTCAAACGCAAATGTTTTGTAAATGTGTTTATTTATATTAAATGGTTTAACACAAATTTATGCAGAAAAAGAAAAAATATTCTTAAAAAGACAAATTAAATTTTATTGGAAACAAAAAAGAGTGCTATATTCGGCAATGCCGAATCTTATATACCCTTCAGCATGTATGTAAATCTTGTGTAGTAAAGTAACTTCAATCGAAACAAAACAAAAAAAAAAAAAAAAAAAAAAAAATACGGAAAAAAAGAAGTAGGAGTTATATATTCGGTAATGCCGGATCTTAATTAATGCTTCACCACGTATGTAAATCTGGTTTATTGAACTAACTTTAATCAAAAAAAAAAAAAAAAAAAAATATTGAAGTGACAGAAAATTAAAAATAAGAAGCAGGCGTGGTGTTTAGCCCACTGCTTTTTCGGACACGGAACGATCTTGCTGATTTTTAACAGCAACGAAACAATGTCTGATCGATTGGCGTATTTACAATTTCTCTAGCTCATCTAGTGATTTGGCAAAGTTGATTTCGACATTAACACGGACGGGCAGACAGGCATCGCTCAATGGGCTTCGCTATGCATTAGGACTCAGAATATATGTATATACTTTCTGGGTCCGGAAAGGATACTGTAGGAATTATAATCAAAATGACAAACTTAGATATACCCTTTTGCTACGTTTTGTGATGAAGGATATAAAAATAGTAAAATGTTATCTCAGATGCAAAAAGTACAATGACAGTGAAAAAAACCGAAATGTCAAAAATTCCGTTATGAAACAATTACCTGAACCATGACGAAATCATGTAGCATTTTCATTTTTTAGATCCTACATTATTTCAATATAATCAAAACTGATCACGGGCTATTAGTTTGGGTAACCGAGGGAAATTTTGAATAAATAAAATTTTTCTTCTTTCCGTAACAAACAGAATTAAAAAATAAACGACTGCAAACATGTATGTTTGATTGGGATAGAAGTTTGGTTTTTTGTGTTCCCATACTTTTGGAGATTTTTGTCTGTAATTTAAAATTATTTGAGTTTTTTCTTATTTTACCGAACTTTACCTAAAAAGTAAGGGAACGCAGCTAACAGGGACACGCACTGCTGCAAATATAAAATCCTAATTTTTTTTTATTGATGCTTACAACAGCTGACTGCATGAAAGAAAGTTGAATTCAATTTTTTCTTCAATCATCATTTGTTAACTGAAATCAAGTTGTACAGGCAACAGGTAAAAATATTGCTGCATAAACCTCATAACTTTGTTTTGCTTTTCAAAATTTAATTTTATAACTATATTTGATAAAAACTAAAATTATGTTTTACTTTTTCTAATTACTAGAGTTCATGTACATGTACATGTGGTCAAAATTCGAACTGAACACTACTTTCTTTCTTTATTTTATGTCTATATACTCATGTTTTCAATGCATGTGTATTTTTTGCATCTGTAGTGGTGGAAAGTGAAGGGATCATTTATCAACTGAGCTGTTTCAACCAACAAATGTAAGAATTCCGGATACTTTACTTTTTAGCCGCGTACTTTCAAACAAAAATAGTTTCAAGCATGAATGTCTGGCTGTTTATTCTACAGAAATGTAATTCTTTTATAACAAATCGAAATTCAGTCAAGCACCCCACAGGCCTTTACTTTTGATGATAAATACGAAATTATCAAAGTTGTCAAGTGGATTAAGCGAAAACCAATACGAAAATTGTTGAAAATTCTTTTTTTTAATTATTACTTAAACTGCTATGAGAAGTAAGAAGTTATTCATGGCTAAATCAAGAGTTAGGAGAAAGCAATCAAAAATATATGCGTTACGAGTTAAAAAGAAAGCAATGAAAACAGGCTTCGGACTTTATGTGTAACTAGAACAAATTAGTTAAACAGAGGATGTTCACAATATAGACAACCTTGGCTGGATAAACGAGAAGAATGTAAAGGACGGATGTAGCGACCCATTCTTTTTTAATAAAAGAAATTAATATAAATTTAGAATTTAATAGAAGCTTAAGCCAAACGAATTAATTTTAAAATTAATTTAAAATTTTGTTGTTTTATTTTAAGTAATTGAAGACATGAGTTATTAAAGTTGTTATAAAATAATTTTAATAAGTACTGGAACTCAACACAATTACTTAAAATATGTTGTTTTAACTTTTAAGTGTAACTTAATTAATTCTTTTACAACTCATGTCTACAATTTAGTGTGCAATTGCTGGAGAACGAAGAATATTTTGCAAACACAAATTTCGTATGGCTGATCTTCTATTTATGCATAGAAACTACTGTGTTCTAATAATAAAATTAAAATAAACTTTAACAACTTGCTGCTTACTAACAACAAAAAAAATTTTCCTACTCCTTGACTTGCAAAACATTTCTTATTTAGTTAAGAAAATTCTAGAGTGCTTACCAATTTATTTGATACATTTTAGAAGAGTAGTTTCTAACTAAAAGTTTTGCTGAAAAAAAAACACAAAACTTTTTTTTTGTAATAGTTTATTGTTATTGTACATGGTTATTTTATTTATACTGTGCGTTGCTAGAATACGGCAATTTAAATATTTTTGTGCGTGTTAAGCAAAAAGTTGTAAGAGTAAAAGTTCGATGCATTAAAATTAATTGTATAAATAACAAACGCCAACGATTGCTATTAACTTTTTGTAACAAAGTTTTGAAAAGCTTATCAAACATTAAATTATGGTGCTTAAGATCTATAATTGATACCAAGTCAAGGCATAGAGTTATGCAAGTAAATGTTAACAAAAATGTGTAGAAAATAATTTATATAAAACGGGTATTTATTGCTGTTTGGAAAGGTTTTAGCAGTTAAATAATATTTTTTGTAAAGTCATTGTAGCTGAGGTACTGAAGGCGCTTAGAAATAGTCAGAATGGAGCTTAGAGAAGTTAGATGCTAAAACATTTTAGTTTATCCAAAAAGTATTCTTACATTTGAATTTTATTAATTTCGGCTTAAGTAATTATTTTAATTTATAAAATAAAAAAAATAAAAAACAAAAAATTATTAGACATTAGCAAAATATAGTACTGCCATTTCTGGTTCTCTACATCCGTCATCAGCAGTCTTTGCACCTATCTGCTATTGGTTCTGTACATTGTAAGTATCATCTATTTAAGTAATTAATTTTGAACTTAAGAATACGTGGAATATCCATTATCAAACAATATTAATTTGGTAAGATGAAGTTCACAACACAACCCAACGTATTTCTTCGTTGTTTTCTATTTAAATCGTCATGTACATTTCTTCTTACTTTTTGCCTTCCACTGGTATAATCACGAATACAATTTTTTATTCCTGCATAATTTTTATTCTAATTTTATCATACTTTTTTCCGCACAACCTTGTAGATGTTGTTTCGGTGTCATACTTTCAATTGTATTTCGCCAGTTTGATGTGTAAAACGAAAAATATTCATATTAAATCAAAAAATTTTTATAAATTTTTACGGAATGTGCTTCTAAAAATGTTAAATGTCAAATCCTTTAAGAATAAATGAAATAGAATTTTTACTTTTTCGGCTTAAGAAAAATTATTTACAAATGTATGCGGACGTTCTCCAAAGAAAATAAGACACTGGCAGAATGTAATGCCGCATTTTCAGGACCGCCAAATCCATCATCAGCATTCTTCGTATCTATCTACTTTAGTTTGTGTATATTGTAAACATCATCTATTTAACCAAATAATTTTGTAAATAAGATTACGAGGATTATTCATATCAATATTAATTTGAGCTCTTATGCATAGCGAAGTCGATTGAGCGGGGTGTGTTGGTCCATCCGTCCGTGTTAGTGTTGAAATGAACTCTACCAGGGCACTCATGAGCTAGAGATAATTTTAATACGTCAATCAATCAGACATCGTGCCAAAACAGTTGCTATTGAAAACCAGCAAGATCGGTCCATGTCTCTCGAGGCAGTGGACTATACACCAGGCCTGCCTCAAATTTTTTAATATTATTTGGAATAATGAAGAAACTCCAATAAAAAACAAAAATATGGAGAGGTGCAAAATTAAATAACATTAAGTGAACAAATTGGCGTTTGCCCATATTTACCGAGTTGTGGGCCTCATAAATTTCCATAAAAAATTCGATTAATAAAATGGTCATTATGGTTATCAGTTAAAAGCTTTTGAAGTGATCTTTCAAGAAGTAATAAAATTTTTTTTAAAGATTCTTAAACCATTTAGAGCCAATGACATTTTTATATAAAGTTATATGTCGTACTTAATTTTATTTTCTTCTTATTTTTTTAGTTCTCTGTCACCGCAATATTTATTCATTTTTTTTTTTTGTTAGGAGCTACTTCATTAAAATAAATTTACATACATGATGAAGGTTATGTAAGATTTGGCATTAAGTTATTATAAAATAATAAATTAATTAATTAATAATTATAAAGTTTTAAATATTTAAATTATAAAAAAAAATATTCTACTGGAAAAATGAAATTCTTTTTTAAATTTTATTATAAAGTGAAAAAATAATGTTTACATGTGAAACTGATTAGTTAATTTTTATGCACTCAGCATATTTCATTATGAGATTTGCAGTTAAAAGTTGAAAAATTATTGTTATTAGCGATACCAGATTTTTAATCATATCCTAATTTATTGCAGCCATAGTGCTATCGGGTTTATGAAAATGATTAAAATTTTTTATTTTATTATGGAGAGAAAAGTTTTGCAATTATGAATGAAAAATGATATCTCGCAAATTTCCAACACAGCAACGCTGGCAGATCTCAATTCTTTTATTAAAATTTGCTTTTTTTGCAAAGTGGCAGGAATTTTTTGTTAATCTCTTTACTCTAAAATCAATTTGATTGGCTGCGTATAGACTCTATCCTTAACATAGCCCGCCACAAAAAATATTACAGTTCTGTTAAATCTCATGATCTGGCTGGCCACTAAACAGCTTATTTTTGTAAAACTATGTGATCGGAAAATCTGGTTTACCGTAAATTGATCGTTTCATTGATTGTATGACATGTGGTACCGTTCTGTTGAAACAATATGCAATGATTTTCATCCGTCCGTTACTTTATTTCAGAAAAAAAACGGCCCTTGACACGTTGAGCATGCAAAGGCTTCTCAATAAATACGACAATTTTGCATGTTGACATATCCTGACATATGAAAATGGACCTCATATAAAAATCTGATCTTTTTAAAAACCAGCGTCAATTCCTCGATAAATTTGGATCTGCTTTAACACTGTATCTCACTGCTGCGATGTTTCGAGTTGAGCGAACTGGAAGAACTCGCTTTAATGTTGGTGCATTTAGTATCGTGCTTGTTGGCTCAAATTTAACGACCGATTTTTAACGGCTGCCTCAGAAAGACGATTATTTTTTTTTTTTCAAAAATAACAACAATTTTTTTTAAAAATACCAAAATTTTTACGAAATATACTTTTAACTAAGCCACCATTTTTATAGTAAATTTTAAGTATTTTAATGCGATTTTTGAGCGAAATTTAATTCATTTTGAAAATTGCCAATATATCTACTACAACAATGTTCTTGGTGAAAAATCCTTTATTTATATTTTGTTTGTGACAATAAAATTAGGTGACGTGATTGAAGCCTAAATTTATAAGCTTTTAAAGAAAAGTTCCTGTTTGGGTGATAATTTGTCATATTTGTTTTTTTATTGTTAGACTTAACTAGAATAATAAATCGTCGCCGTAATAATTTATTTTAAATTTAATTTTTCAGAAAATATTTAAGTTTGAATTTTTAATATTTTGAAAGCTTTTTCTTAAGAATACACTGAAAATTGGTTTTGATATGATTTGATCTGAATTTAAAAAATAGTTAGCTGTCCTGGAACATGAATATCAGGCTAGAGCGTCAAAAGCCATTACGGCTATGGCAAAACTTTGGGTATCAACCCCAAGGGTGTATAACTTGGTTTCTCGAAGCGCTTCTTAGACCAATCTTATTATATGGAGCTATTTTCTGGTAAAAGAAAATGCTGCGCGGTATGGCGGTCTCAATGATTGCGGCCATTAGATCAACGCCCACAACAGATCTTTTTGCCACGCTCAATTGACTGTCTGTGAACCTTCTGACCAAAATGGTAGCGCTGAGAACGCCGGTTAGATTGAATGTTATAAGTGCATGGCACCACAGATCTTGGGGACATGCTATCGTATTGCGAATAAAGAATGTTATTCCTAATCTTGTTGACTATTGGACTCTAACTAACTTCTTTACAAGGAAGCTTTTCCCTTTGACCTGACGGAGGCCCACTCACTGCCGTATCGAGCACTTTGTATATCCATGGATTTTTCAGAGAGGGACGAGAGTTAGAGCTGGATTCTACATTAAGGAGTTTGGGATAATAATGATTTTTATACTCTCAAATGACTGTAGTGTTTTACAGGCAGAAATATCTGCTATCAAAAAAGGCGGCATATCCAACACTAAAAAGCCGCGAATGCCGATTATCCCCAAACGGCAGGGCGAAAGTTTTGACAGTCTACCTAAAGTGGGTAAGGTTCCTTAGGCAACGGTGTTGCGGGGGCCTATCTTATGGTAACTAGGACCAGAAGAAATCGGTTCCTTTTTGAGATGCAGTGGTTAGTTATCTGGTCCACAATCGAACATTGTGACTTAGTCAATGGACTGAGCACAGTCTTTGGCCAATGGGCCTTAATCAGCGTTTTTAACGCCAAGGCTCTTTCTTCCTCTGCTCTTTCTCTATTCCCTATTCCTTATCTTCTTCTCTTTTTTCTGGACTCTCATTTTCTTTTCTTTATCTGTTTCCTTTTCCTAATCAGGTAATAGAAAGGGGCTTGTAAATATACCTAAGTGGGCTTAGCTGCCTGCCTAACCTAACCTTAACTAAAAAACTTCTGTGTTAGTCGAGTTAATTGTTTGGTGTGAGCTGATTTTGGTGTGTAACCCACTGTGCATCCACTAATCATTTTTAAATTATTTTGCAATATTATTAATTTTTTGAGTATTTGGTTTTGCTTTTAATTTAAACACCCTTAACTCATCCTCTCTCTTGTTGCTTAAATCTATAGAACTTTTTGATAAAATTTTAATGTTACAAGTGAATTTTATAGCTTTAATATACGCTTTGTCATTTACATAAATCACTTTTTTAAGCCACTCATTTTTGTTCATCTAACCTTTAATTTAATTAAATTAATTTAACAATTAAGAATAACAAAAAATTTTAATTGACAGCAAACAGAATTAGCAGCAAAAACTAACAGCAAACTTGTAAATTAAGTGTTTAAAAAAATAAAAGGAAGAAAGCAAAAGCGACAACAAGAACATTAAAAATTGGCTCTTCATGAAAACAATGAAAAAGTCTTAAAGTCCTGTAATGAAAAAAAAAAACTGGGTACATAAACTTCTTGGCAATGAAACAGCACAGTGTATAACAAGGTAAAGCAAACAATAGCAACATGCTGGCATAGAAGAGCATAAAGTTAGTGAAAATAACAAGAGAAGCAGTAAAGAAACAGAAAAAAAAGAAGTAAAAAAGAATTAAAAAAAAAAAAATGTATAAGAAAAAGTTAAAGTGTTTAAAAAAATAAAATGTTCTTGATTTAAATATAAATAAAATTACAACTGAAAAGTGGAAATAAAATAAAATTTGAAAAATAAATATTAATAATTTTCAAAAGAGCAAATTTGAAAAAAAAATTAACTTTTATTGAGAGTAAAAGATGTACAAACACTTACTAACTTCCAGTTAATATACAAAGGAGACGGATAGATTTTGTGTAACAAATCAAAAGGTAGATAAACTATAAATGAATCTAAAGATAAAAAGCACATAGAAAATAACATACATTGTCAAGTTATATGCAAAGAGATGTAAAAGGATTAGAAAGCAAAATAGAAACTTCCGGTTTTAACACTGCAGCTAATAAAACACAATTCATACTTTTCACACCGGATATGCATACAAAGTGCAATTCGTAACAATGGAAATCGATGTTAAGCTACAAAAACCAACTACGGCCAATAGTTTAGAGCTCAAGACTATCTCAGCTGGTAGCTATAGTAGTAACAACAATGGTCACAACAATCTTCACAGTCACCTCTACAACAATAACAACAGCATTAACAATACCACAACATCATCAACAGCAGCAACAGCAACAGCATCTAGTCCACCTTTTGGGTGCTGTGGCATATTAAGTCGTCTCTTGTGCAGCAGTCATACACGTGGCAAAACAGCCACTTCTGGTAGTGATTATAATACCTACAACAATTGTAGCACAATGACACTAACAACACAAGCTAATTGCAACAATATTGCAACTGCTGCAACTGGCTTAACAGCAACAACATTTGCTACCCCACATAATCCCTCGTATATGAATCTTATGAAAAAGAATCATACACATCGTCGCACACCTCAAGAGATTTATTTCGAGAGTCGTGGTAAATCTTGCAAGAAATTATTAAAATTCAATGGAAACTGCAATAAGGTAAGTCTTATAAAGATATTTTTTTTTACAATTTTATCCTTTTAGGAAAAAAAATTATTATATCAAAACTCCTTGCATTCAAAATGCTCAAAATGCAAGAAATAAAGACAGAGAAACCAGAAAACACTTTAGAAATTTTTCTTGCTGTTGGTGAAAGTTTTAGAATCTTCTCTGGTTTGTCCTGTTCTTAGTTTTTTTTTCAACATGTATGCATTTTTTACAGAGCAAATATCCTTTTCTTTTGGTTTGAATTTTTTTAAAATAATAATTCTGCAACTTTTCCCATACGAAAGACTACAACGACACCAATAACAGTAGCAATATTATGAAAGCAACTATACATTCATTGTTATCTAATCTGAAATCTCAAACATTGTAGTGATTTTTTTTATTCTTTATAATTTTTTTTTGTTCATACTCTTATTTTGTTTTGTATATTCATGCTCTTAGCGGTTGGCTGAAAGGAATCCCACATCAATAATCCACTCAGGAAAATATGGTTCGATTTTGAATTATATTTATGGCTTAAAATTTAACTCGACTTCGACAAGGGTAAGAAAATGGCTTAAAACATTAGGACAATTAATTGTCAATGAGAATTTTGGGTAAAAGCAATGAATACAACGCTCCCTTCCGTACTATTACCAACAAAAATTTCCTTTGCTAATAAATGAAAATTTTATAATCGAAAACTAAAATATTGCAGAAATAAAAAAGTAAAAAATTAACTTTTTTCTTGATTTAACCCTTGATAACATATTAAAATATATTGGCTGTAAAAAATTACTCTCCACTTGCTTGATGATATGTGATGAAGGGTATAAAAACTGCAACGAATCTGAAAGGTTTAACATTTAACGTAAAATAGATTTCAATTTTTAAATGTTGCCTACGAAATTTCTTAAGGGGCGGGGTTATTAATAAAGCGGCTACGTTAATATATTTCTTCCTAAATTGAAAAGGGTTTATATACAGTACGTTCATAAATAATAGCACATTTGCTAATCTGTAAATTAATTATTCATGAAATTTTAACAGAGCATGCTATAATTTTCATCCCTTTGTGTAAACTTTATTAATATGTTCTATTTTTAAAATTGAGCTCATTTTACATAAAACTCTCAGGAATTACGAATACCGTTATCAAAATTGATTACATTTTTATATGTAGCATATTTAAGCGTTCAAATTGTATAGCACAAATGCAAAAAATTCTTTGTATAAAAAAAACTACCGTTTTAAAACAACATATTGCATTCAGTTTTATTAAAAATATTAGTTATAAGCAAAATGCCACGCGGAAAAGTACTTAGCGAATTTGAAAAAGGTTAAATTTTAACATTGACAGAAATTGGTGTTGAAATTGCAATTCAAATCTGCAGAAGTCGAAAGGTTGTTTATAATTATTTGGCAAATATTGAAAATTATGGCAAAAATAAAAGCAGTGGTAGAAAAAAAAAGTTGAATGAACGCGAGCGCAGTCTTATTCTAAGGACAGCAAGCAACAGTACCAAAAGCTGTAACCAACTTGCTGCATGCGTTTCCAACAAAGTGTGCAAAACGACCATTTGGAATGTTCTAAACTCTTCCAAACATATTCAAAGGCAGAGAATGAAAAAAGCTCCTCGCGTTTTGAAACGTCATATCAATGCACGTTTGGAGTTTTGCAAAAATAATATGAATACAAATTGGTCAAATGTAAGTTATTTAACACCTTTGAATTATAAAATGGTTAACTTATTTATTTCTTTTTAAAGATAATTTTTTCAGATGAAAAAAAATTTAATTTAGATGGCATTGACGGCAATAATAGTTACTGGCGTGACTTACGAAAAGAACCCCAATGTTTCTCACGAAGAAACTTTGGTGGTGGTTCTGTTATGATTTGGGGTGCATTTACTGAAGAATGCTGTTTGGAGTTGCAAATCGTACCAACCAAAATGAATAGTGAAAAATATTGTGAATTGCTTAAGTGCAGTTTATTGCCATTTTTACATAATAATATAAATAAGAAATATATTTTCCAGCAAGACAATGCAGCCTGCCATGCCAGCAAATTTACAAAAGAATGGTTAAGCTCAAATAATGTCGATGTTTTGGAATGGCCTTCTTGATCTCCAGATATGAACCCTATAGAAAACATATGGGGAATTCTCGTCAGGAGAATTTATGCTGGCAATTGTCAATTCATGAGTGTTAATGAGCTCAAAAATTCAATTTTCAAGGAATGGGAGGCACTGGATCAGGCTCTTCTGAAAAAATTAACAAGTTCTATGAAAAACAGAATATTTAATTGCATCAAATCGAAAGGTGGTCTAATAAATTATTAATAGGTTTTCTTTTATTGTTTTTGTTAAATAAATAAATGAAGTTATTGTTTAGTCTTTGTTATACAAAGACTTTTTTGCATTTGTGCTATACAATTTGAACGCTTAAATATGCTAAATATATAAATGTAAGCAATTTTGATAACGGTATTTGTAATTCCTGAGAGTTTTGTGTAAAATGAGCTCAATTTTGAAAAGAGAACATATTAATAAAGTTTACACAAAGAGATGAAAATTATAGCATGCCCTGTTTAAATTTTATGAATTATTAATTTACAGATTAGCAAATGTGCTATTATTTATGAACGTACTGTAATTTAGAATTAATCACCAGATGATGCGGGATAAAATTAGCTTTAAGTCACACAAATCAATTTTTTTTTATCTGTTTAACAGACATTTTTAATTTATTAACAAATTTGTAAATATCTTTATTAGCTGCTGTGAATCTTTTTAAACGAATTGAAATTTTTTTCTCGCGTTCCTCTTTAAAAGTTTCTTATCCAGCCGACCAACAATGATTTTTCAATTTATCGATTTTCTACATCCAACACGGTTTGGTGAAACAGTTCACCATGTTAATCTACTACTGCGTAATGATTTTATAGGGAAAAAATAATTTGTGACTCATCAAAATGATTTTTGCGCGACATTTTACATTTGAAAGCACTTAACAATTATAAGCAGAATTCAGTTCTAAACTAATTTTGTGAAACATTTACAAAAGCCATGGATATTCTCTTCTGCTTCAGTTAACTTCATTTTAAAGGTTACATCCTCTATAGGCTCTCATACCTGTAGACAGGCAAAGGTTCGTTTTTTCAGTTTTGCGTAGGAATTTTCTTTGAAGTTATTAGAAGCCTTCATAATTCTTGATCGTAACTTAAGTTTTAAATGAAGAGGTGGTAGATGAATTTTGTTTTCTTCCATATCAAAGTTTTTTAAGTTAAGTTTGCTCTCGTGGAAAGTATTTTACTTTGCAGCATTTTTCTTTTGTACAAGGGGCCCTTCGAAAGTTAGGGATATGATGTGACTTTCTGTTAAAAGTTAAATCTAAAAATTATTAAAAAACTATTCTACAGCTAGTAATTGTGGTTTTAGCAAACTTCATATAATTTTAATACTTAAGCTACTATTTTAGTCGAATGTGATATCTTTTATTCGTTATTTACTCTCCTTTATCAGTGATGACAAAAAGATGTTTTACTTATTGAAATCGGAAATTTTAATGTGATCGTTTTGTGATTTACCACACTCTTTAAAAATATGTTCGTGATAGAGAAAACGGAAAGCAGATTATTATTGAATAAGGTAAAACCCTTTATAATCCAATTTTTGTTAAAGAAGACAAACAATTTTTTTTCGCAGAATAATCTACTCATTAGGTGTCACAAAATCATCAAATCTAATGTATTAATTATCATAATTGGCGTCATAAAAATTGGGAAAATATAATAAATTCTTTTACTTTGTTTTAGGAATAAATTTTTGAATTATACTTTGACATTTTTCGTATGGATAGATAGAGGGTTAATTTCGAATAAACAATGTAGCAATCAGGGTTACCGTTGGGATTTTTTCAAATGTGGAGCAAAAGTTCGTTTTATACCCAGCAGGAAATGAGTGATCGAAAGTTAAACATACACAATTATCTACTAACACACTTGCAACAATTTTATACTGAAACGGCGTTGCCATTGTACTGCTTCTGGTATTTAATTTAAATAATTTATTTATTTATTTATTTATTTTTTTTTTGGTACTAAAATCTAAGTTTTAACTTGTGTTGATACAAAGTGGATTTAAAATGCAGCTTAAAAAAGTCTTATAATTAAATGTGGTTTAAACATCAGCCAAAATTTGCATTATATTTTTTTTTATAAAAAAAGTCACTGTTTGCTACAGACATCACACGTATGCAAATGCTTACATCACTTTTTACTTTTTCCCATTAAGAATGTGATAGGAACTTCGTTCTGCGCACTAATGGATATTTCCATCATCAGTGATTGTCATTTGATGGATAAAATGATGGTCACTTTTCTTCTTTGAAATACTACGCCACCAACAATCGAAATAAACTTTTATCTGTTTCCTTTTGAATTGTTTCCTTTTATTAAATTTAATTTTGAGTGTATAATTGTACACATTTAAATGTAAACATTATAATACAACATTCTTGAATATGTAACATTAATGTACACATGTTAGACAAGTGCACTTTAGATGTAGTTGTGTATGTACTTTGTGCTGTTTAACATCCTCATTATATGCTTAAAAAATATTTGATTTACTTAATGCAAACGGTATCAGTGCTTTAGTATCTACACATACAACAGCAACAGCGACAACATCAAACTAAACCAAAACAATCAGCCATCTAAACCAACCAACGATCCAACTAACCAGACAACCAACGAACATCAAGTATGCATCAGCATAATGCATTAGCAGCAGAGATTTTATTATTATTATTTCCATTGTTGTTGTAACTCGGTTGACGTTGTTGTTATTGTTGCTAAACAAATATTTAAACATACTTTAGTTACACAAGCTATTTCATACACATTTATTTTTATTATTATTATTATTTTTTTTGTATTCATATTCTCTGTTTTAGTTTAGAATGCACAGTGGGAACGAGTCGTATTTGATAAACACGAGTATGAAACTTTAAATTTTAATTAAATAAAATAAGAGCCTTAAATTAGGCTGTGTCGAATCTTAAACAGTTTTCACCATAGTGATGTTAGATATTGTCTTACGTTCTTTTGCGTTCCAATTTAACAACAGTAAATTTTGGGTTTTTACTTTTATTTCTTCAACTTCATTTGAACAATTAGAAGATACAAACATTAACATAATCGTGGCTAATTTTCAAAGAGTTTTAAATTTTACTCAAAAAATAAAATTCATCAACTGATTTAAAAGAATATTTTCTTTCAATTCTTCTTTGGTATTGACAGGGATTAAATTCAGGCCAAAGCAAAAAAGCAGAAAATCTTTTTTGACTTCCTTTGCACAACGCACAGAAAAAAGTTATTGCACCTTTTTTACAGTTTTAATTGATTCCAGATTAATTTTTTTAATTGATTCAATTATTTATTAAATTAAAAAAATTATTTCTTCATTTTTAATTAAATATTTAATTGATTCAATTAAAAACTTAATTAAGTGTAATTTTTGTTGCACGTTAGGCTTAAATTTTAAATAAGTTGATTTCCTTGAAAATTAATATGTTTTGGCAATACTGGTTAATATTAGATTTCTCAAAAAGTAACAGAGTCGGAGCAGAATCATCAATACAACGTTGAAACCTGCTTATGTTCAGTTTGCTTTTATAATTCGTCGTATTCTGTATTCGCGGTGAGTTGTTATTTTCGTTTTCTTGTTCAAGAGCGTATCAATATGGAAAAAAGACTGGGTGTACAGTTAAAATAATTTACTTATATCTGTGGTAGTTATGACGTAGTAAAGCAGAAGCAGGAATCAATACTCTCTCGGATACTCTGGAGGGAGTACTGTGGATTTTAACTACTATGGGTCGCCTAAGAACTTTCCAAACCAGATCTTAACAAGAATGCAGATAGGTGGACGTGAATAAATTGACTTTATTCAAATAAAAGGATTCAGAATAATAAATAATAAAACCAATTAATCAGTAAATATCACCGAATAGAAAATTACTACAGCTCAGACAAGATGGCCTAATCAGCTTAAAGGCTTGACTGCAAACATTATCTGGCATTTGTTAAACCTTGAGCGGATGGCACAACTAGTAGAAATGTCTAGAATAGAACTGTTAGATATGGTTACAATCCTTACACATGGCAAAAACCAGGATACAAAATAGGCATCGCCTATCATGTGATTTCTGTAGAAGCTGGAAAGATGAAATGGAAGAGCAAAAAACTGTCATACGTCTCAGCGCAGCATTAATTCTTTGGATTATTTTCTCCGGCTCCGCACTTTAATTAATACTGCATTCGCGCATTGATAAAGATGGGACTAGTTTGACCCCACGATCCAGAGTGGCCAACCAGCCATTGCGGTATAAATTAAAGTTTGTGTAACTATTTCTTTCATCATTTTGCTGCCCTCTCTTATTTTCTTAACTGCCTGGTTACTTATCTTCCTTGGGTGTTCTTTTAGTAAAAAAACTTTTCCCACCAAAGTGATTTTCTAAAGTGAGTCTCAAAATATACTTTAATATACCTTAAAGGCCTTAAAGTCTTTTGGCTAAAATTTTCGATATAAAATTACACAAATCTGTTTAAATTTCATTGGTGCACCAAAAAGTTTAATTACTTTTTGGGTTTGATTTATTGTAGACTTTTTGGAATAGACACTTGACATTGAATACTCCCAACAAAAAGAATGCAATTATATTAATTTGGAAGATTAAAGTAGGGATTTTTTTTTAATTATTGTAGCTGGAGAGTACACGTTTTGTCGCGATAGGAAAAGTTCTCATGCAAATACTAAAAAATTTTATTGGACTGCTTAGCAAACTCATTTAATTCTCCGGATCAATTTACTGCTTAACTTGTATAGTTTTCGGTCGCAGGGACCAGTGAGGTTTCCTACTCACCGCGTACGCCGCACATAAAACAAATCGACTTCAAAATAACACAAATATACCACAAAGACGTACACTCAAGAAATTATCACTCTCGTATATGTTACGCCCTCGCTGCCCTCCTGACCATATCACAAATAATTCCTTGAAATGTATATTTTTTGCAATCCCATTTCCTCTCTCAACCTACCTCCATGCAAATTCCAATAATAAATTATTCCAAATACATTATCAGGCATGTCACAGAACTCAATCCGATCGAAAGTGGTTTCAATTCCATAATATGCTTCTTCAGAAAACTAAAATCAAAAATTTTTTTCGGAATGAAACCATTTTCAAATTTCAAAGTGGAATTTAGTTTCTTTGAAATTTTGTTATTTGCGTGTCTTAAATTTATTATTATAATGATGTGTCCTACTTAGATTAGCCTTGTTGTTTACTTTGGTGTGCAAAATATTGTCACATTTAAATAAAATAGTGGAGACTCAATACTTTTCAAGAATAAACAAAATCGATCGGAATCTGAAGGAGGTAAAACAAAATCGATCGGAATTGTTAATACGGAATCAAAAGCAATGCGATCGGAATGTGTGACATGCCTGTATAGTTCCAATATTAGTTCACACTATTTTCATCCAAATTTCTTTACATAAAATAAATCGAAATTTATGAGTCCATACAAAAATTGGTATTATGCACTAAATGTTCTCAGTTTGGTTTTTTTTCTAAAAGAGAAGTAGCACTTCAGGCAATAATGCCTATTTAGTTATTTTTGTAACCGCGCTACATTCTTTAGGAAAGGGATAGATGAGAGACAGGTGGTGATAGGAGAAATGTAGATATAGCCGTTTTCTCAGTTATTTTACTTCGCCGGCGAATATGCTACGAAGAGAAGTACTAACGAAGGAGGCTGCATGTTTAATGTTAATTCTGAATATGTATTTATACCATTAAACAGAAAAAAAAACATTTTTATATTTTGGTTGCCGAAGGGGTTGAACACTGGCCAACCAGGTTTGTAGTCAGGGTGTTTACCACTTTGACTACAGCAGCCACATGGCAATTAAAAAAAAATTTATAAACAAAAATATGATCTTTAATGCGTATTAAGATTAAATTTGTTTCATTCTCTTTTTAGTTTATTTCCATAAAGCTTTCGCTTTTCTTTTAATTAAACTCTATGACTTGAAAACGCAGTGGATAAAAGATATAAAAATTTGCTCTAAAATTCACAATTATTATCCATGACGTTTAAGTGATGACCCATAACGTCCTCTAACACTCTCATTCTTCTCTTCTGAAATAAAAACGCAATGCCGTGTATTTGAACGCTAATGTATTGAGCATCAATAATTCATCTGATCAGTGTGAATTTCTCAATCATTTTTTTTTTTTTACAATTGACGAAGTTCAATCTTAATTCCAAATATCCTGCTCGAAAATTTTTTTTCTATTTTTACTAAGCGTAATGTTCTTAAAGATTGATGAACCTAAGCAAATGTCGTAGGCAGCACTTTTATATTTTGCATTAATTTTCGTTTGTCATTTTTATATTATTGAAAGCTTTATTAGGCTCCTTAAACTGGCCTAGAAGTTACGCATATGTTCAATTTTCGTTTTGGAGTAAACTGAGGTAAGACAATAGTTTTGTGTCTTTTGCAAAAGCCTTTTGTAATTTAGAGATTTTCTGTTAAAGGCCTTGTTATTTATCACTGAGGTCTGGGAGACTTACACTCAACTTCAGCAATTACTGGCCGCCGATTGGTGCTTTTAGATATATTTTTACTTGGACTATTAGTAGTTGATACTGTAGTGACATCTAATATTAAATATTAATTTATTCGGTTAAATTTTAAGTCGAATTATTTTAATTGCCTTTGCTTTTTTCGTGAGGAGCTTCTAAAACAGCGTACTATTTTCACCACTTTATCTTTCTAAGTTATTAGAACGTGAATAACGTAACAGCGATAGTCACATATTTTTCCGTAACGTCTGTCACGTTAAATTTATTTGTAAATGTTGTAAAATTTCAATATATATTTTTTTTATTTCTATATTTTATTTCGTATTTAAAAATTCTATTTAAAAGAAATTTAAAAACTTTTAACATTCCTTGATATGGAACTTTTGTCCACTGTTTCCTTGAACATTACCAAATTTTTGTTTTTAAATGTCTGTCCTGGTAACAAAGCTTGTTGTCAAGAAGCAAAAAAAAAAAAAAAACGTCTAGTTAAAGAACAAAAAAAATGTTTGTTGTCCTTTTTTCTTTATTCCTTATTGTCCTACTTAAGCCACACTAAGAATAAGTTTTATGTTTATTTTAATGATGACTTGGTAGAAGTATTAAAAGGAAATATTTAATGTTGTTTGTCAAAGTACATGAGATAATGTACATACTCACACACACATACGAGTACATACATACAAATATATACTTGTATGTATAATCATGCATTATTACATATAAAAACCACTGCAGTGGTAGTATTACGATTTTATGTTGCTTGATTGAGGTCAATTGCAATAATCTTGTGAAAGGACAGCAATAAAAATTTATGGCTAAAATACAATATGGTAGGTGGACTGACAGACAAACTAACTGCCCGGTTGACTGACATTTTGTTTTACAAAATACTTATGCCATAAAAACAAAAAATAAATAAAATTATTTGCATTTACATATTTGTCATTTAAATGTGGTCAAGATGTTAGAGAAAAGTTGAAAGTGCCATCTGCATGAACGTTATAAAATAATGAAAAATATTTCTCAATTTAAATAAGTAAATGCTTTTAAAAAGCCTTTAATAGAATATCTCTCTGATTTATTATGATATCTTTGTACCACGGATTAATATATTACCCTCGACATCATTTAAATTAAGCTTTTATTTCTATTTATTTGAACTTTAACTCGTTAGGTAGATTCCTAATTTTCCATTCCTAATTTTCCATTCCTAATTTATTATTTCATTATGAAAAAAAATTAATTTATTTCTTTTTGTTAAACATATGTTTTTATAATCATAGGAGAGATCAGTCCTTTAATAATTTTAATGGAACCCTTTGCAAATTTAAGAACTATCCCGCAAATATGACCTTTTAAAAAAATCTTTGGAGTGTAACTAATTCTTAAAATATTGTCAATTGTTGGCTATAGACAACAGCAAGTTGGATTAGCACTGGGTTTATAATGGAATAAAGCTCATAAAAACAAAAACAAGAAATAGAATGAATTTAAACACTGTAAATTCCCTTCTTTTTATTAGATGCGGTTTAAAAAGGCTAAACCTAAGTTGTCATTGTTTTAAAATTACGAATGATCTCATTAATATAATAACAATAATTATAAAAACAATTTCAATAACAATGCTGAATCTGCTGAAAAATATTCATTTGATGATGTATTTAATATTTCACAAATGAATTTTTGTATATAAGAATTGTAAAACATTTGATTTTTTATTAATTTTGTAACAATGTCCAAAATACAATGACGAATAATTTATTTTTCAACCTCTTTAAGCAGTTTTTGATATTTGGGAATTAAAAAGCTGTAAAATAAGTTTGCCAAGTACAAAATATATGCGCATGTATGTGGTACTTAACTTAAAGACTGAATTATTATTTTTGTTATGTTTTGAAAACTTTTCATGTTTAAAGAATATTTTACTGTTGTAAGAAATTTTGTTTTATTCAATGGAAATAAATTTTTAAAACTATGAACCCTCAAAAAATATTTCCTCAAAATATTTCCTTAAATTTTAGCACTTAAAATTTTGTTTAGTTGTTTTTAGCACTTCTTTGATGCCTACTTAGCTCCGAAAAATTTTTTGGATCTGGTCACACTGATTTTTTAAATAAAAATAAGGAAGTTTCCAATGCATTAATAAATGTATTTTATTTTTTGGAAAACTTAAAAAAGTCTTAACAAAATAAAAAAAGATATACAAAATTATTAAAAAAAAGTCCCACAAAAAAGGCTCAAAATTTTTTTAATTAATTAATTTATAAAATTAATTTTTTGTTAAATAGTCACATTGGACGAGTGGTAAGAGGCTAGTGAATGGAAATTAGGAACCTGGAACTACCAGAATATCGAATTTTAAAATAACAGATAAAACGCTTAATAAGCCTGCATATTAATAATAAAACGATGGTGCAAATGTCAACGGAGCCTATTTAGAGAGGGAAGTAAGAGCAGTGCACTGTAAAAACGTAACGCGATCTCGTTGTCAATACAGAATTTTTTTAATTTATTGTGTATAATTTTTTCTGTTTATTCTCGTTATAAAATCATTTAGGAATCACAAATCAAAAAGCAAATTAAATGTTTAGAAATTTTAAATTTAAAAAAGAAAATGCATGAAAGCTGTTAAGAAGAACTCTTTGTCCAGTTTAGATTGTTTTAAACATCTTTTGAATTTTTAAATGTTTTAGTCTTAATTACAAAATTTTGTGATTTAAACTTTGTAAGAATTAAATTTTAAAAAGCTATAAAAAGAATAATCGCAATCGTAAGACTGAATAAATTAACAGTCTTAATTTTTGCCTCGAAAATCTGATAAATTTGTTCACCAGTATAAAATTATTCGTAAAACGAGGACTGACCAAAAATATTTATAAAACAAACCTTATATACCCTTCACTATTTATCTAGTTAAAAATTAAAAAAAAAAATTACCTAAAAATACCATCGGCTCCTAATGGGTTAAGCATTTAAAAAAAAATTTGTATTTCCTTTAAGATCTTTTCAAAAGCTATAAAATGATACCCTTATTATTTTAAAAAGTTTGGAAATTTCTGAAGCCCGTAACTCGGAAAATGGGCAAGCGAAAATTTTTTCACTTGATGTTTCTTTGTTTTTTAATTCTCTATCACTCCATATATTTATTTTTTTATTGGAATTAAAGGTAGGCGTTGTGTTTTGCCTTCTGTGTCAAAAGACATGGATCGATCTTGCTGATTTCCAATAGCACTTCTTTCGAAATTATGTCTTATCGGTAGGCACATTTAAAATTTTTCTAGCTGATTTAGAGCCTCGGCAAACTTAATTTCAACTCTGACACAGATGGACAGACGGAAGGACAGACGGAAGGACAGACATCACTCAACCGACTTCGCTTTGCATAACAAGTCAGAATATATAAACTTTAGGGGCGGAAATAAATATTGTAGAAATTACAAACAGAATGACAGACTTTTTTCCACTTTTTGTGGTGAAGGGTATAAAAATACAACAGGCAATGTTTTGGATTAAAAAAAAGAATTCAGTGGTACATTTTATTTATCAAGATTGGATAAAATAGCTACAGAAATTGAATTGCTTAAGTGAATGTTTCTTAATTTTGTATCATTAAAGTATCATAATTTTAATCCAAATCATTGTTGTGGCATCCAAACCTAATTTTTAGTTTTAAAATTAAAGCACCAAACAAATTCTAAACGAGGAGGTTAACTTTGTGGCATAAGAATCAAAAGGATCTTTCAAATGTGGCAAAGTATATTTGGGTTAAAGAATTTAAAAGTTCTGTCTTTTTAAATGTATTTTTTTACGTTTACGTTTGTATTTCATTTTTGTTTGTACCTTGTGTGTCGTTTGACATTTTTAAATTTTTATAAAGCTTCAGTTGGTTAGAAGAAAATAAAAACACATACTTTGTTAAACATTGACATAAAAAGGGTGTTCCAAAAGTTTTTCATATATCCTGTTTTGGATTAAAATCGCAAAGTACAAAAAAAATAAAGGTCCTGCTAGACATTGTTGGCACTTTTGCACACTTCTGTTAATAATTTTTTATGAAAATTGTACAAAATTTGTAAAGGAAATCTTAAAGTGTTAAGGCAAAGACTAGGGGCCAATTCTGAATACAATATGAAGGGTAGCGTCAAAATCTAGACACCTTCTTTGTCATTCCTTTTTTATCTTTCCAACAAGGTTTTTCTTAATTTTACTTTATTTTGTTTAGACACCCGATAAAAAACTTATTTACGATCGTTAAATCCTTCGTTTTGAATGAAGCTCTTATCCTTGCAATCTTTTCGATTTCCAGCTCCTCTACATTCTATTTACATTTTGCAAAAATCTAAATTATTATTTTGCTATTGACTGGTTTCTTCTCTTAATTATTAAAGACCCATCTCTATTTCTATTAAGAACCTAAAATTTTTCTGTTCCAATTTTAAAGTGATCACAATGAATTTTTTTTTATTAGTATTTCCCATGATCGATTCAGCCTTAGAGTTTCGCACTAAACAAAAAACCATTAGAGAAGAAGTTTTTTTGAATCTTAAATTCATAAAACTTGGCGACTTATAAAGCCAAAAATGTACAGGCCGTTTTAAGCCTTAGAATAATTTTGTACCATAAAAACTGTTTAACTGTTTATTCGTCTACTTACTTCACTATTAAATTTTGTGACACTCTTTACTTAAAATTCAATAAAGGACAAACAAGAAAAAAAAAAGTATTAAACGGAAGCTAAACAGACGTTAGCAGGAAGAAATTTTAACTGCAAACGACTGTCACAGCGTAAGTCGCATTAATGTTAAAAAAAACAAAAAACAATTTCTATTTCTTTACGTTTGAAAGTGTTCGTACTTCCTTAATCTCTTACTTTTAAAATTTGATGCGGAAATTATTAAACTTTCTTAAAATTCTTATTTAAAATTTAATTAACAACGACAAATGTTTTTCAGGATAAAACATGGTTTCCTGTTTCGAAAGCAGTGATTTCACATCTACTGTTTAATATCTAATATTTGTTGAGGTTTTTTTTTAAATTTAATTGACTACTTTTTTAATAGAATCTGTTCCCTTGTTATTTTTTTGAAATGCGTACAGTGGGACCACCTTGTGGCAAGTGTTTTCTTTACAAAAGATTTTAATTTTTAGCTTGTCGTTAAATATTAATGGATTTACGTCAGCTTAGAATAAACTTTCCTAAATCTTGTTCGTTAAAAACTACAGCGGTCATGATAAATTTCTTAAATATTATGTCTTTTCCACTTTTTAAAGAAAAACCCCTTATTTGATTCAGATACGGAAACCCCGTTTCTAAAGCATTTAAAAAAATAAAACTGTCATCTAGGGCGACATAGGTAAAATGGTTGCTAATTTTTTTTCAATCAAAAGTGTTCCTTTGGTTGCAAGTATCACCAGGATAAATTTAACTTTACTCTTCTATGAAACCTTAAAATATTTCAACTATATTTGTTCAGACGATCTTTTTTTAAGTGGGCGCTTTCAGAAACTTAGGCAATTCGACTGTATCACTTCGAAAAGACTCGAACATTTTGTTACCCTGCTTAGAAAACATGCGCAGCCATTAAGAACAGACCGCATTAAACTGTGGCTCTGACAAAGGTTCCAACTCATGATTTCATTATGATCTATCAACCCAACTTAGCCACGACTTTAGCATAGAGCTCCTTCTTGTTTTGTTTTAAAAATTTACTTATGAATTGCCGTTACACAATAATTTTTTGACTTTCTTCTCTTAGCTTTACTTTACAAAGGCCTTTTACGATCTTAGCTCCCCAATCATCTTATCCGTTGTTAATAAATTTTTCGGCTTTCAACAACTTTAAGTAATTGTCTTCCTTTCTAAAAGCAGATCCTGGGAAGTTTGCGCTTTTGTTTTTCATGTATTCGCTTTTTTAAAATAACTCAACCAGCCACAATAATTTTTTACATATTCCTAACATCGATGGGAGTTGAACTCATGATCTTGTTTTTGCTGATATTTCTTTTTATTGTATTTAAATATATAAATTTTTATTAGTTGTGGAAATACCAACTTTTCAGTTTATTTTACCACACACAAGTGTAACAACATCTCCATGGATTTTAACAACTATTTCCGGCATGGCTGGCTCTTTTGGACGATCTGAATATTTAGTGTCATTTGTGCTGGTACGAATCGTAAATTTAGCAGCGCCACTTTAAAAAAATATATTTTTTGTCAATTACCGGTATTTATTGAAACATCAATCATTGAATTTACAATAAGTAATTAAATCTTATAATTAAAGTGCTACTACTAATTCCAGCCAGTAGTGGCAGAAGTGAAGGTTTTCACTTATTAAAAATAAAATATTTTATAATAATTTTTTTTCTCTGTTAAATAGTTTTCGTTTCTTCTCTTTAAATTTTATTTATAACATTTATGCATAATACGAGCAGCACTTGACTTCCATGACAATTGATGCTAAAGCAACAGTAGCAGTGCAACAGATAAGGAAAGAAAAAAAGATGTTTTTGAAATAACTCAAAACAGCATAAAAAGTGATATAAAAATAAAAAGCAGTCATTCTCAAGGATTCAACTTAAAGTAGCATATTTGAACATGACACCTTCAAGATATAAAAAATAAAAAGAAAAAAAAAGCATCTGAATGTCATTTTTAACGCCGGTTGTTGCTTTCTCGCAAATATTTGTAAAGAAATGTCATTCATTTGATTGTCCTTTAAACAGTTTAAAAAATACTTACGTCAAATACGTTTGTCTTAAGTGATTTCTTTTTTCTTGTTTTTTATATTTCTTTGTTTTTATTATTTTCAGTCAAGCATAAATAAATCTCAAAAGGCTTTTGAAAAAGCTTTGTACTCATTTTTGAACTTTTAAAGTTTTTTTTTTTCAAGCTTAATTTTAAACAAATAAATCATTTTAACTTTGTAACGTTTTAATAAAGTTTGAATTATGAAGGACGTTTTTATAAACGCACGATTTATTTATATAAATTTTATATAAAACTTTCTAGTGCCTTTTATGCTTTTTATAAAAATGAATTAGATTTTTTTACCACAATGAGATATTTGGCATTCCCCTTATTCGTAACTTCGCTTGGCTTGATGCGGTCAACGAAATCATGGCAATTGTTACTTTGCGATTAACGTTCACTGGGCCTCCAGCTTTTGAGTGTTAAAATGTGTGTGACAAATAAAATGGAAAGGAATTTAACATTCCATAATACAAATTCATTTTTAAAAATTTTTCTAAACGCTTTCATTTTATCAGGTGGTTTTTTTTTTGCTGTTCATAACCCAGCCAACCATTAAATGAGCACTACGAAAAAAAAAACTCTTAAAAGAGTCCCCACGGAGCCTTTTCTGAGCATTCCCTAAAACGACTCACACAGTGACTCCTATATGCCATTGAAATGTGTATACCTTAGAGCTATAAATTAAGGAGTTCTTTAAGAGACAAAAAAATTATAACGAATGAGTCCTTTGTAAAATAAATTAGAAACTCTTTAAGCAGCACCACTTTACTAGAAAAAAACCTTGATTTCTAAATGCTTTTGGATGGCAAATGTTTTTTTTTGCACCTTTTATTAGTGTACAAGTTCGAGAAATAATTTGCTGAGAATTTTCATTCAACTTGAAGTGTGATAGCGTAGAAACACAATGTAATGTTACGTTGGATTTTTGGACAATCACAGCAATTCTCGTTAGATTCCTTTCTCATCTATCTAATGCAGGTCCTAAGACTTGTAAAGTACTTGTATAGTCGTGTGAATGGGCCCTTATCAAATATATTCTTTGCCCATGTATTTTCCTCCATGGAGGACTTAACAGCTAAGTTTACTGTATTTGCAGTCTTCAGAGCAGATATTTATTATCATTTTTGGACGTTTATTTAATATGTGCTCTATGCTTTATATCAAGCATCGGGGTTAAGTTTATTAGGCAACCAACGCAAAAGCACCTAAGTTCCACTGTGTGAAGCTCACAATCTCGTTAGTAATCGACTGTAAGCAAATGGGGCTCCTATCCTTACGCTCGATCTATTGTAGATGATTTTTAAACAATTTCAACTCGTAAATAATCTTAATCAATATCGTGAGCCTTATCCATGGTTTTGAATATTTTTAGCTTTAAAAGCTGGTATAGATGTGCCAGATGATTAGTTAATTTTTTTTTAAGCAAAAAGTGTCTTTATTATTTATTTGCCAAAAAAATATTTTTGAGTTTTCCTTAAAAATTTGTCAGTCGTCTTTTTCACACTAACATTTTTAAAAGTTCTTAAGTATTATTTTTAAAAAACTTCCATCGTAGAAAATCGCATGAGACAATTATTATTTAAATGTTTTCTTTGTCAAGTTAGAGGCTTTCAATCGCTGTGCTTAAAAATATATTGAGCAATAATAACATGAATATTAATGCTGACATCCATAAAGACAGTCCTTTAAAACATTTAATAAAAAATAAATTTTTGCTAATAAAACAGATTTGATAATTGGATAATTTTTTAAATATTTTTTTGTTTTTAAAGTTGTATTGAACTTTTAGTTTTTAGGTTTCCCAAAAAAGGCAAAGATTTTTTTCTTTTTGATCCACACGCCACAAAGCCTCTCAAGGGGTTTTATGTCTAAAAAAATTTTGTTGATTAACTGTCCATAAATAAACCTGTCTCAGCTTTTACTTCTTAACGAAACACACCACAAAATGAAAACAATTTAATAAAGTGTTCTTAGTGTTTTGCATTTTAACTAAAATCTGGTCAACTGATCTCTATTTTAGCTAATGGCTCTGAGTTGCTGCATTCTCATCCACTTAGAGACTTCTCGATGGGTGGGGGTTCGTGGGACTGTGATTTTTTACCCTATCATAAAGTCTACACCTTCGGAAATATACGGATTCTTAAGGCATTAATATCATAAGAATTGTACTCATTGCAGTGCGCCAGACACTTAGGCATCCCATTAACCTCGTGCACTAATAAATCGACTTTTTTTTTTGTTGACATCCTTGTAAGGTATAACTCTATAATCATTATTATTTTGATAGCTAGTTTGCAAACTTTCGAGTATTTTGTTCTTTATTTGACAGTTTTAAGTTAATAGCCTTTCGTTCATTGCTTGATACGCGCTTGTTTCTCACATTTTTACGCTCCAGTCGAATATTTAATGATGTGTGTTCCAACTAGAACTCAAAAAAGATCTCTGATATTTAATAAATTATTTTTTTAATATTTTTCCTAATCAGGTTTTGAGCCGTGGATATTATAAATGAATTAAAATTTATTTTTTCGGCTTAGGTTCATTTTTTTTAATAATAAAAAATTAAAAGGAAAAATTATTTACAAATGCATGCGTAAGTTTTCCATAAAAAAAAATTAAACGCTAGCTGAATGTAGTGCCGCATTTTCTAAATCGCTACATCGTTCATCAGCATTCTTTTCATCTATCTACCTTAAGTTGTGTACATTGTTAACATCATCTATTTAACCATCTAATAAATATTAATTTGGATAGACGAAGTCTACACATAACTCTAAGCATTTCTTTGTTGTTCTCTCTGCAACTTGTCTTGTACATTTGTTTTTGCTTCGGACCAACCTTTAGTATGGCCGTGAAATAAAATTTTTGTTTTTAATCATTCAATAATTTTTAGAAATTAAATAAAAAATTAATTTAACTAAGCCGAAAAAAGTAAATTTTAATTAATTTAATAAAATTTTTGGCTTGAGGTATTAAAAATTCAACAATGCTTGAGACTACTCGACTTTCACAGTTTTCTATTGTTGATCCTAAAATCATTCCACTAAAACAGTCAGACAGTTTTTTCTTTTATGGTCACCTGCGTATGTATTTTTTTTTATGAAATTCCACGATCTGAATTTGGATATCCTACAAACTTTGGCCTTGAATTCTCAACAACAAAAGGGCTTAAACAGATGTGAAATATATAAAATATTTGTTTGTATTACTGACGAGGCATTCTCGGGTTTTGTTATTTTTCTTATTATTTACAATTATTTATTGTCATTTATTAAAGGAAAATTGAAAAATCAGATACCACAAGAACGAAATGCAGCATTTTCTAGATCGTTACATCCGTTATCAGCGCTCTTTGCATCTATTTACTTAAGGTTAGGTAAGTTTTAATTCTTCTGATAATACAAATCTCTGTGTATCCGAACAAAATACATTTTATAAAGAATCTGATGCAAATGCGATTTCAGCCTTAAAGAACGCTAAACTTAGTAAAAAACTAAAGAAGAAATGGAGCATCTTGTTTAAATAATATTGTTTTTTTTTACTGCGGAAATCAAAATCACATTTTATCGTACCAGAGAAAAAAAGTGTTCCTGTAGGATTTAGTTTTTTGAAATAATGTTGGTGTTTGCTTCATAACGGTAAAAAGTAAAGATTCAAGGATTTAAAGGGAATAATATGCAAATGTTTATATGGTTATGGACAAAATTAAGTATAAATACCACCACTGGTTCATTTGTGTTGACCAAAAATGGGTTAACTTTCTTTTACGATAACAAGGAGGCAACACAAAGTTCCCTTGTTTCATGTGTCTCTGGCAAAGTTATAACAAACAATACGATTGTTCACAGAAAACTTAAAAGATTCTAATTTTGTGAAATCAGTGCTTAAAGGCCAATCCAAAGCTTCGAATTTAGTTGTCTTATTTATAAATAATTTTCTATGAAACAAATGATTTGACGTTAGTGATATCGAACATAGAATGACATGAATAACAAAAAATCTATTTCCTGTACTTTCTTGTAGACGACTTGTAAAAAATTTGGCCGGTTTTAGTAAGAAGCAGGGAGAAAATTTTCATGACGATTGTAGGCAACTGAAAGGGTGTTATCGGAAAAGTTTGAATGCATACATGTTAGCTGGAGTTTGCAAGGAGATTTTCTATTTTGTTTTTTGTCAAAACAATAAAACTGCATGTTTTGAAAAACTAAAACTGTTTGCAATTTCGCTGTATTTTTTTTAAAGCCAGGGCCATAGAAAAACCCAATAATAGAAAAAAATTGAAGGAAACAAAAATTATATTTGACCAATGGTTAAAATTTGTATAAAAGCTCTGAAGCTTGAAAAAACACAGGGTTTTTTTTTTTTTTGGTTTTGGTTCTTAATAAACATATTATGGTAAAATTATAACAAAAAATTATTCATAGTGACCATATTATTGTTCTAAATAACTATACTGTGCTTATCAAATGCATACTATCTTATTACACTACTCTTATGGTTTTTGCGACCACACTACAACCATATTTTTTCCTCTGTGTTTATTCTCATAATTTCCCAATTACTTCCTGTCAATATAAACCTTTGAACAGTAAAAACATTTAAAATTTCTTTCACTGCAGTTTTAATGCCTTTTAAGCAATTTTCAATAAAAGAAATTACGAATTGCAACAAAAACTGATTTTATATTTTATTTTTGTGCACTCAAGTGCACTTTGTATACGTTTTTTTTTCTAAAAAAATTCTATATGAACTTTTATATCCTTAAAACATCCCTAAACGAAATTCTATGAATTAGTTACACACACTCGCACAAAGTTAATTTTTCGTACTGTGGTATGAACAAATAAAGCGATAAAATAAACAGAAAAATAAGAAGAAAAAGAAAAAAACAGAAACCGTAACTTCATTGGCACAAAGCCAATTGAAACTCAAATAACAAGAGCAATAGAGGTGAAAGAAATATCCTTACGTGCTTTACTCTTTAAAATTCTACAGTTTAAAGGGAATCGGTCTCATCAGACGTAAATATTAAAATGGCAACGATAAAGCGTTCACACATGTGTGTTTAACACTAACAAAAATTAATAGGATGGTGCTGATTTTAGTAGAATTTAAATAGATTTATAAATTGGCCTGAACTAGAAAGCTGTACAAACAAACTCTGGCATCGGATGTAATAAAAAAATTTTAAAAGTAAACTTTTTTTCCCTTTACATCGCTACCCTAATGCATAATTAAAGCCCTCATCTACAGCAAAAAATGTGTATTAGTATGGTATGTCTTATTGTAAGTTGTATTTGTATAATATTTGCTTTGGCATCTTGAAAGTTATTTGTAACAAAAACACAAAAACTCAAAAAGCAAAACTGAAAAACTAAAGGTTTAGGCCAAAAAGTCCTTGTTATTTGTGTTGAAAGTAGCAAAGCACACAGCAGCGTTGAAAGAAAGATGCAATTACCTGTGTTTTAACATGTTGTAACCGAGTGTTTGTTTAAGGCTCATGTGTGTAAGATAAAAATGTTTTTTTTTTCTTTCTTTCTTGCTCCATGACTTCTTTTTGACTTGACTTTTATTGGAATTTTTAAGGAATAATTTTTCAAAGTTCATTTTTTTTTAAATTTATTTTCCCTACACCCAACAAAAACAAAAAGAATTTAACTAGAACAATGTAAATTTTTTGTGTTTAACCTCATACACATGCTTTTGAAAATATAATTGGGAATAGTATTTTTTTGTAGAACTTTTAAACGTTTATTTGCGATTTTATTGTAAAGATAGAGATGATGAAATAATTTCTGTTTGAAAATTATTAAATGAATTTTCTAACGATTTATGGGTAAAGAAACGTGTAAAATTAAGTTAAATTTTTTTCTTAAACGAAATAAATGTTTTGTTTTTATTACAAAATTCCAGGATGCTGTTTATGATTATGCTGGGAAAGGAAGATTCTTACCTTTTTGTGTGCCTTTTTTTAATTCTCAGCTAGCAATTTTTTTTAGCCATCCACATGCATTTTAAATTGTTCACTCTTATTTCCAGGTTATATTTAAGGAGAAAAAAGAGCGCTTCATTAGGGTTTCACGTTACTGCGTCAAGTCTGGTGATAACAAATATTACAAATGGATTTGATGATTATTCAGAGTCCTCGTACTGTCTAACTGATATCTCCTTGCTATTTAGTTTTGGTTGTGGTTATTGCTTTCTGCTTTGTAAAATTAACTTATCCCTGCGCGGCTAATTTAATAGACCCGCTAGGGAGGGTTAGTTCTGAACTTCGTTTTAGTATTTTAGAATATTTTATGTCTTCCATGATGTGATGATAAATTATTTCTTGCAAATTCTGCACCAAAGGATAGCACTGGGTAAAAAACTATTTGCTACCATGGGATGGGTTTTTCTAAGTGAAACTTGAGCACCTTGATTGCTGACTCATGTACTTACGTTTTGTCGAGGAGCTTGAGATTATAAAACACCACTGACGATATTCTTTAATACTCGATTTCTGTTTACTTTATAGTCACAATACTAATCATATTACATTAATATTTTAACATGAAAGCAATATTCTTAGCTTATGGATATTTTAAGTATCATCTGTTCAGAATGATAATCATAGAATTTGTTACTTCAAGACTGTGCCTAGAAAAAGATGAAACGATAGAGTATATGAGACCAATGGCAAAAGCCTTTTAAATATCGATGCATACCTTGAACAAATGCTAGCAATTACTATGGACTGAGTAATAAGAAAGAAGGCCAACAGTTACCAGTCGACCAGACGATGGACTGGAAGTGATATGCTTTAATATCTATTCAAATGCGTTTATATATTTTCCTTAATTACTACCAGCAAAATAATTGTTCTTATTGACATATAAATTGGCCCTTTTTTGGTTCCAATTAAAAAAAAATGTAAGTGAAGTAAATAAAGAATTACAGAAGTAGTAGTGTACACGAGGAATGAAGAAGAATCATTAGAAATGGAATTATGTGAGAAATGGTGAATAAACTTTCACTTCTCCTTGTACAAGACATTAATTCTACTCAGTTTATTTATAAATATTTTTAGTCTACAGAAATACCGATGAATATTTATTTATTGCCTGTACTTTTTTATTTTATAATAAAGTAGTTTTTGATAACTACATAAGGCCTTTTATAGGCTCAGTTATGTAAATGAAGGTTTAATAAATTAATAAAATATTTACAACCGAATGAGACTTACAAACTTATGTCCGCAGTTCGAGAGGATAATTTAATACAGGGCATTCATAACATCAATAATAATATTAAGGATCGTATAACTCACTTAAGGGCAATTTTTACTACAAAAACAGGGTTGCATGTTATGGTGCACACATTACTCAAGCCCAGAAAAGGTATCAAAGTTATTCAAATAATTTAAGATTCTTTAAAAATCCCTTTTAGTTCAATTGTTCTGTTGAAGTAATTTTTGTACTTTTTAACTTTTAGTTCAAAAGCTGATGAAAACTACACCGTAACATTGCCAAAACGAATGTTAATACGATGTCTAGCAGCACTAATATTATGTCAGAAATAGTAACAAGAAGACACAGAAATGGATTCTAGTTCATCTTGACTGGCAGTTCAAATACAAAGTATAGTTTAAAAATAAAGTAGGTATACTCAAAAGAATGAACCAGTTCACCTCGTTCAATCGATGGATTCGTCCTAATGACTAGTTTGTTCATAAACTACGAAAGTCTAGTGGAAATGTGAAAACTTACACCTTCTAGTTTACATCTTTCAGCAGAATCTGTGAAGTTTTAAAACTTGTAGAATACGAAATAGAACTTTCATTTAGATTGAATATTTTTTTGTCCAAGCAAAATAAATGGAACGGTTTTTAAACAGACTGAATGTGATTCTTCATTTAGTTGATGTTGGGGTTCTACACAAAATATGCTTGCCCCAGAATAGGTCTTTTCAAAAATAAATATGCTGTATTTTTTAAGTTTGATAGAACTTACAAAAAGGTTAGAAACCAAACAAATTGTCTTACTGAGCTCTCTTTTTGATATCTATTATCAGCGTGCAACCATTTTTTAAAGATTCAATTTGGAAATCAATTATCGAATCGCGCAACTTATAGAAGACTTTGTCTTTTTTATGGTGCACATAATCATAAAACTAAGCAAGCTGTCCATCCGTCTTTTTTAAATAATATATCATATCGCTTTATTCCTTAAATAAAAACAAATATACCAACATGTCGAAGAAATGGATGTACTGCAAGTGGATCCAAAATTTGGAGCAAAGAGATTGGCCTTCATCCGTTTAATATTCTGCTGGAGTAGGATCTAAAGTCACGAGACCTTCATATGCTTCGTTCTTTCCCAGATTGGGCCTTAGATCAGTTAGGCATTGATCCGATGTGTCACTGCTAATTTTTATTGTGATAACGCTCTCTTTAACTTTACGTGTTTGCTATTAAACAAAATTAATGTAGAATAAATTTTACGAGTCCATTACATCTAAAAAATGCGGTTGACTTGATACTGGTGACATCATTCGATGTCACAAAAAGTGGAAAATGGATGTATCTAAGTTTGTCTTTCAATTTATAAATTCTACCTTATGCATAGCGAAGTCGATTAAGCAATTTCTGTCTGTGCGTCCATGCTAGCATTTAATTCAACTTTGCCAGGGCTCTAGATAAGGTAGAGAAAATTTAAATACGCCAATCGTTTAGTGTCGAAAGAGGTGCTATTGGAAATCAGCAAGATAGGTCCATGTCCTTCGAGAGAGTGATAAAAAAAAAGAAACATAAATTGGAGAGATAGAGAATTAAAATATAAGAAAAAAGCTCTAAATGAAAAAATTTGAGTTAGCCCATGGGCATCATTTTAAAGGTTTTAAAGAGATCTTTAAAAAAATACTTAAAAATCTTAAAAATGCTTAACCCATTAAGTGTCGATGGCATTTTTATGTATTTATTATATTTAGTTTTCGTATTTTTTAATTCTTTGTTACTGCAATATTTGTTTTTTTTAATGGAGTAACTTCACTAAAATAGGTTTGCACAAATGGTAAAGGGTATATATGATTCGGCATATAACGAAGCCTGAGCTTGCGTTATGGTCGATTGAAAATCATTACTGCATTATGCCGAATTTTTTTTTTTTTTTTTTTTGAAAAAAATAAATGACATTAGACCAACGAGATGTGATTTCAGTAGGATGGTCACCACTGCCATCGAATTTTTGAAATAAAAATTTGAAGATAAGTTGATTTTGGGAAATCCATTTATCAATTGATTTTTAATTTTGTGCGGTTTGACATCTCCTGATTATTTTCTAAAGTTCTGGTTTATGTTATAAACTACCAAAAATTGACGACTTGGAGGTCAACATTGCTGGTGTTTTTCGTAATAATAAAAAAGTAAGAACTTAGAAGCTTTTAGCAGGCAAAACTTATTTAAAAATATCCCGATCTAGAGCAGCAAAAATTTTTACATGCAGCTGATATAGATCTTGTTCTACTTAATTCTTGTTTTTATTTCTCTGTAAATGCAATATGCGCCAGTTTAAATAGAATTCGAAAAAAGTATGGATTTATTTATCTGCTATAAAAAATACACATTTCGTTTCTTTTTATTTGTATTTATTTTAACTTTGGTTGATGTTTATTTTTCTTTTCACTAGATTTTTAATAGTAACTCAATGTCACGTATTTCATTTAGTTTTCTAAATCAAAATATTTGAAGTAAAAACAAATCAACCGATTTTTTGAAATTTTTTCACACACACTAAAATGGGATAGCAATAATGCAAAAAAAAAAAAAAAATCACAAAAAAGTGGCAGCAATAATAAGAAAATGAATAAAAGAACACAGGAAAAAGAAAATTTAATCGAACTAAAGGCTCTTAAAAATCAACTTGTCAATCGACGAAAATAACTAAATCAAAATTTCGCTTTTGCAAACAAGACACGTAGGAAAGCTGAGTAAAAGAATGACTGGGTTTTTTCTAGAGCGATAATAACTGGTCTACTCCTCTTAGTGTCAAGTAAGGCACTCTGCCCCTATTTATGTAAAGAAAAATGTTCAAGCACCTGTTTAAGTTTTTTTTCTTGTTAAGAACCACAATTGAATTAAATTTTTAGACTCAACAATTTACTTAATTAAAATTAGTTATTTTTTTAAATTGAATAATTAATTAAGTTAATAACATATTTAATTAAATATTCAGACAACATAAATATATGAATTAATTGCAATCTGATTTTTAATAAAACCTTAAGAGCAAATACTTGTTCCTCCCTGCAATGACTAATTTAAGAAACGTGATAAAGAAAGTGATAGTATAGAGATGGCCCGAATGGTTTTATAAATTTGAAGAGAAAAATAAACCTAATTTTTTAAATATTTCCCTTTAGTTAGTACCTTTATGGCAGCTTATAAAAGGAAGCGCAACGAAAAAGGGAATACAAATTCTTCCCAGGATTAGAAACTGATTTATTTAAGCAATTGATTTACAACAAATTTTTTGTCATATTTTTCAGTTTTCAACCGTAGAGATTTCAATTTGCACTCAGACTTTTTTTATTGTTTATTCTTGTCTTATGTTTCTTACCATATGGCTATGACTTGTAAGCATTCTGCGAGTCTGGTAAGATTCGCACTGCGCTTTTAATCAGCCCAGACTTCAAGAGGCTATGTTTGTACTTTTAATCCTTTTCTCAACCAACTAAGTGCATTCAGAAACTCACATAGCCCTACAAATGATTCTGGAATGGCAAGAATGTACTCATCGCAGCCAGCCAGACCACAACGCTAGATGGCTATAGAAAGATTCGACTTTACGATGTTTATTTTATAAGAACTAGGCCCTTGAACTAACTCAGCCACAGTTTTAGACTTTATTGTGCTATCACTTTTCTGTCTAACTCCAGCTACGTCCAAGTGGGAGTCCAAGGTTTAATTATCTGTTTCTTTAATTTGCAGACGCCAACTTATTTAACGTTTTTTTCTACTAGAGATTAAAAGGAGAGTTGTACTTTTTTTAAATATTTATTTTATTTGCCTTTAAGTAATTTATTTTTTCTCGGTATCATTAAGTTTTTCGGAACTAAAGGCTCTATTGGGAGCTGAACTCATGCTCGTTTAATTCATTTAACAATCAGAAACCTTAAGCAGCGCAGGCAGGACTACCTGTTGTCCTAAAAAAAATGTACAATATTTTTAAGACGTTTTTCTGATACAGATATATAAGGGGTTTTAAATGTTATATTTGTTTCTCAGGGACCGGATTACCCAAGCTTCAAAGGGAATTACAAAAATCTAAGGATCTGGAGAGCGTTGCAATCGATTTAATGTTTGTAGGGTCAACTTTACACATGAAGGAGCATAACCTAAACTATGAAAGGTGGTCATCCAAAATCCTTTTAACTCTTACAATTAATTGTACGTAACAAATATTTTGCATTTACTAATTTGGAACATAATCTCTTACAAAGAAGATTAATCGCTGTATGACATAAATGTTGTAATTTAGGTACTTTTTTCCTCTTGTTGCTTGATTGTAAAAATTTAACATAACGAATTAAACCAAATTATTGTTTTACAAAACATCATCAGTGTAATAAAACACCAACAAAAAAAGGATGTACCAGATAAGAGAATTCTAGTGTTAAAGCAAAATACACAAAATGAATTTTACTTTTACTGTCTGCTTTGCTTTATTTACTATTTTTTCCTTTATGCTGACATAACAGAGAACTAAACACTTGTGGTTATTGCTGCAAACAGCAGCACTGCTCCAGCCAGTTCCAATAGCAGCCACTATACCACAAATACTCGTACAATACAACAAGAGACATTAGAGAATTGTAAATTTAGGTCTGTAGAAAAAGAAAAAAAAACTGGACAGGCTTACATTTCCACACAGAAACACCAGAAATAATCACACTCACTTTTAAATACATACTTACGATTGTATGTTCAGTAGCATTTTCATTTCCATTCTCAATCAAGTATGTCATTTTTGGTCAACTGTGTTTTTTTTTTTGTTTTCTTGTGCAGCATGAGAAGTTTTACTAGAACGTCAACTACCTATTAAAGTACTAAATGTTTAAGAAGAGTATCCTTGTTGCCTGACACTAGGGTTTGCTGTTTAGGAATTTTCTTTTTTTTTGATTTTTTAGAAAAGCGTTAATCCTCTTTAAGAAGTTTTATTATTTATATTTAGACTTTTTTTCTTATTTAAAGAAATCGGGGAAATTCAAGTTTGTATTGCGCTTTTTAGTGTTTATGGAAGTTGACACTACTTTTTTTTAAATTGTCTTAAAAAGAAACCATTTAGCATAGAAAAAAAATTCAAATGACAGTGCACTTAAATCACGCCAAACTGTAGTAGATTTGATATAAAACCTTTCTCTATGTTTTTACCTTGTGTTAATTCCAGGGGGCTGCCTGTAACGATTTAAAACATACGGCCATAGTAGTGAAAATTACGTGCTTATTGGAACACCATTTAATTCTTTATATTTTTTCTAAAGCAGATACAGTACACAGCATTTATCTGATATCGTTTAAAATATAAATGACTTGGATGTGTCAAAATCACTGCCTCTATGAAGGCACTTTTCAATTTTTTAGTTTAATGTTGGCACTTATACTTGTGGTGGTCATGTTTGTGCATGCTCGGTGTATATTCTAAATATTAGCCTGCTAAATTTGTAAAACTTAAGCTGCTTAAATTATAATCACGTCACTATAGGAGCACTCTTTATGTTTTAGTTTAAAATTTTGTTATGGGCATAAAACATTTAAAATGCTGCTCATAGCTGCCACTCAGGTAAAAATTGTGTTACTATTGGGTCAACCTTTAATCTTTAATTTTTAATTTTATTTTTGTACTTGTTGTAATAGCGGGCATAGTTTTCTATAGGTTGTGTTAATTTGACCTGCTGCATAACAAGGTTCAAAGCTGAACAATGTTTCTTATGAGAATAACGTTACTTTCGGAACACACTTTAGTTTTTAATTGCTTGTTATAGCGGCTATAATTAATAAATCTTTTGTAAAAAATTCAACGTCTACCTATTACAGTGCTAGAGATAGAGAATCGTAACCAGGTCTGTTCTGTGAATCAATTTTTGTCAAAAAGATTTCAAATCACGTAAAAGGTGCTCTGCCTACAAATTGTACTGAAATCACGTGATGTAAAAACGGATAACTAAATGACTGCCGGTTTGAAATCACTTGCTTATTTTTTTTAATATTTTACTTAGAATATAATATTTTAAATGATATGTCTTCTATTTATTTTTGTAAAAAAAAAAAGATTTTATACAGACAAAAACCAATTTTTTATAAATTCTTGAAGACATTGCTTGTTTTATAATTTTTTTTTGATTATTCAAGAATGCTCGTGATTTCCTCTTCTCTTTAGCAGTTAGTTTGTTTTTTACAAGATAATTTAAATTTTTCCCCATTGACACAGTGTTCTTCAAACAGCATCTAAGATTTATCTAGTTCAAGCTTATGTTCCTAATATGCGAACTGGCTGTATATTTGGTTTATTGGCGAGTGCTTTCGATGTGATCACATAAACCTAACGCAAAATTTAACGATTGCTATTAAAAAAAAAAATAATAAAAATCAATAGGTGGGGTATTTTTTTGCAAATTAAAAAAAAAATAAGTGCAAAATGTAATCAAATTTTATCTTTTAAAATAGTGGCAACTTCCAAAATTTTTCATTTATTCTTATTTTAAAATTTTTAAGTGACATGTTATGAAAATCGTGTGATTTTCAGAACAACACCAAATCGTTGGCGTGATTTTAAAACCGTTCGTGATTTGAACTCACGTGATTTTAAGAACAGACCTGAACATTTAGGAAACTTATTTAATTGTGAATTATTTTATTTCGATTGGACCTTACGATATTGCGAATTTCTCAACATTTCACTGAATTTTCTCGTAATTAAAGAGTTTTACAAAACATATAAATATGGGGATTCGCGATTTCGGTGAGGGGATTTATTACCATTTGTTTGGGATTTGCTTCGCAGCAATTATTTCGTATGTGCAGTATCGATTATAACACTGAAAGCAATCGAAGTAATCAAAATAGTGTCTTGAGAAAAACAACAAATTTTTGATTTTTTTAAATTTGTTTTTTTTTAAACGAGTAACTACGAGCTTTGAAAACTAGATAAATGTTAAAATACTTACGTAAATTTCAGTTAAATAATTCATAATTCGATTTTGTCTTTAATTTAAGAAAAAGATTGTCATTTCGTTTGTTATATGTTCAATATCCTTTTCCGACCACATAAAGTATATATTCTGATTCCTTATACATAGCGAAGTCGATTGAGCGATGACCGTCTGTCCATCAACTTTGCCAAATTACTAGATAAGTTAGGGAAAATTTGAATACGCCAATCGGTTAGACATTGTTTCAAAAATTTTGCTATTGTAAATCATCAAGTCAGTGGGCTTAACACCACGACTGTCTCTAATTTTTCCATATCATTTGGAACAATAAAGTATTTCCATCTCCAATCAAAATAATAAAAATCTGGAGCGATAGAGATTTAAAGAAATAAGAAAAAACATAAAGAGAAAATTGGTTCTCGCCCATATTGATCGAGGCTTCGGACATTTTTATAAAAAAGTTCGATTGTCAATATGGGTATCATTTAAAAGGTTTTGAAGAGATCTTTCAAGAAGTACTTAAACTTAAAAAATGCTTAACTCATTAGGAGCTAAAGAGATTTTAATGTAAAATTATATATCGTATTTATTTTTTTTTTAATTATCTGTCACATCGATATTTGTTTTTTGATTGAAGTTACTTCACTAAACTAGATTTTCAAACATGGTAAAGGGTAAATAAGATTCGGCATAGCCAAATATATAGCACTCGTAATTATTTTTTTTAATTAAAATTTAAATGAAATTTTTAATTTATGCATTGAATTATTTTACCGTTTAATGAAGCATTTTCTCTTCCATCACCCAAGAAAAATGTAATTAAGAAAACGGCAAACCCTACTCGTTGCTAACAAGATTGGAAAAATTAAAAAAAAACTATAACAACTTTTTTCTTTTAAACATTGTTCCAAAAAGAATGCATGTTTGTAAGCCTTTCTCATATGTATATGTGTGTGTGATTATATATTTTATGTATGAGCTGTAACTGATCAACAGCCAAAAAGCATTAGTTTGACGCCTCAGCCAACCAATGGCTATTCTTAAACACCACATGCCAACAAAGTTATTGAAGCAAACAGTACATGAACCCAATGCCTTGTTTATTGCTGGAATGTTCTTTTCAGTTTTGTTGGCTACTCGGACGGCTGTATTAAGGTCATTTCACATTCAGTGCACTTCAACCACTTCACAAACAACGTTTATTCAGCACAATACTTTTGTAACAAAAAACAGACTTAAAAAATACCAAACCAAATTTTAAGGATGAAATGCAAGAAAGTTGTCAAATGTATGCTGCCAGAAAATAAATGAGCAGGCTCTCGAAAACTAAATATGAGAAAATAGTCATAAAATGTTTGAATTGATGATTTAAATTTAAAAAGCTTTTAAGTAATAGACCTTTTAATAATACAAATATTGGATTTGAAAAAGAATTATTAAATATTTTTTAAGCTCAATTTTTTTCTGTAGATCAGGAAGATAATACAACATTAGATCTTTAACGACATTTTAAATCAATTCGTCTAAATGTTGATTTTTTTCTATTTTCGTGCTCGCAGAACTTAGTCATTTCTGAACCGTTTTAAAAACTTTTTCTTTATTTGAAAGCTTGTGCTTATAGAGTGGTCGCGTTTTAAAATCAGTTTTTTACATGTTATTCGAACTGCAAAGGACGGCATTTAAAATCTTAAAAGATTAAATACTTAAAATATTAAAGGGTGCCCCATAGGTGACGAAAGTTGACTTTAGGTCATGTATTTTGAACCATTTTAAACAAACGCTTGACAATTAAACAAAATATCGACTAATATGACGGTTATAATAATTAAAGGGTGCCCCAATAGTTTAACTAATTTGATACCCATGGCTATTCATTTAAATGAATAAAAATTGAAAAAACCCTGTATTGCTAAGTCCGATATAACAGAAAGTATAAAATTTGGATTAGGAAATTAAAGAGTAGCCCAATAGTTAATTTGATTAAGTGTACGTAGACGAAATTTACAATAAACCTGTCTTGCTTTGAACCGTTATAGGCAGAACTAAGTGACCTGTATTGCAAAGTTCGTTATAAGAACACATGTATAATCTGAATTTAGAAATTAAAGGGTGTACCCATAATTAATGTCTTTTGTCCTATATGTCCCTATCTTTTGAACACAAACTCTTGCAAATTAAACAGAATATTCACTATTTTGTCTGGTAGAATAAGAAGAGGCTGTTTCCAAAGTTGATGTGAAATTATGCATTTGGCCAAGCTTTTGAACTGTTAAAGACAGGCGGCTACAATCTGTTTGGTTTTGTAAAAATTGCAAAAATTATTTATTACCGTGTAGAACTCGGTATTTCCTGGGTCTACTTTGAAGGTCTTTTAAAATATCGGTATATTTATTAACAGTTTTGTAGCTCATGTTCTAATACAGGCGAATAAGGTTTTGAGATGTTGAGAATAATTACTGGGATTAGGTCTCTTACCAAAAATACAAAATTTTATCAAAAACGGTTGAGAAGTTTTGGAGAAGAACAGTAACACTAGATTTCTTTACGTAAATTATTTTTTTTCTAGTTTTCCCCAGTAAAGCAATCAAAGTCTATGTTTTAAAAAGTTGCCCGTTTTGTCAAAGATTATACGACAGGAGTTCATATGGAAACATTTTAACATCGGTAATTATAAGACAATGGCTCGAATTTTAATAATCTGGACACCGAAACAATGTAAGTTAAGGCGCTTTCACACTATAAGACTGAGTATTAAGATTTGTCAAAAATTCGAAATAATATAAAAAATCTTATAGTGTGAAAGCGATCTTAAGTAAAATCTAATAGATTGAGAAGTAAAATTTGACACACCGATGGCTTTCTCTATTTTTAGAAATTTTTCTAAAAGCTAAGACATTTCATATTATCAGGGTTGTTTTTTTGCAACAAAAAATGAAGCCAATGAAACAAACAGCTGCTTTTCAGAGACCGAAGCCAATTGCTGCATAATCATAGCTTATCCGCGGTTGATTTTTGTTTTGCGCCGACTTAAAAATACCAACCAGATTCTTAGAGGTAATTAAGAACTGTAAATGTTTTTCTTATTTTCAAACTAATTTTAATGATGTGCTAATACGAAACATTTAGTGCAGATATGTATGTTAAACAAAAACAATTTCAAGCATATCCATCGATTAATTACAAATTTTCTTATAAGTAACCTAACAATTTCGCTCAGTTTAGGAAAACAAATGAGTTTTTTGCTAAGTGAAAGCTTTAAATATGTAGTGTTTAAATCTTTCTGCGGTCTCTACAATTTACTTTCAACTGTCGGTATTGCCAAAAACACACTAAAAATTGCACTTATGTACTAAATAAAATTAATTAATCAGCATGTGTATTGTTTTTGAACTTTTTGTTAGTTTATAATACAAATTTGCCTTAAAGCTTTCAACAGCAAAAAAATCAGTATTTGCAAAAACGGCTGAAAGAAATAGTATTTTTGATTATTTTCTATACAAATTGTCATATACATACATCATAATTTTGTGCAAAAAAATTTCATAAAAATCGCTGAGTTACAGCTTTTCTACACTTGTTCCCAATCGGCTAGTAACCGTCGGCAGCTTAAAGTTTTTCATACAAGAATCGTACTTCTCTAATACATATGTCAACAATATTAAAAGGAAGAGTATAAAAAGTTATTGCCAGAAAACAGCTGTTTGCTTACTACAGAGAAATTATAAACTGTTTTAAGTGTGATAGTGTGAAAGCTTTTTGTAATGATACGTTAGATTTTTCGAAATCTAAATCATTCTCATACGAGAAATTTAAATGAATATCATACGACTCAATATTATAGTGTGAAAGCGCCTTTAATAAAATGATGACTGATCACCCTCTTAGCTCTAACTTCTTATTATGTATAAGTATTTCTGCCGCGTGTGATGCTCGCTGTAGAATTTTTCAATATTAAAGAAATACAAATTAGTATTAGAGATATTTGCAGATGTTAAAATATTGGAATATATTATACTTGAAGATACTGCTGAATCACTTGGGTGTAACTTTCAATGGTGTTGTCTTCCTTTGTACAGCTTAATCGTCGCGTGCATGGTTTTATCTCTTAAACCGTTTGTACAAAGTATTTAAAAAGTGTAAGAAAAAAATGTGTTTCTTAAAAAGAACCTAATTCTAATACGTCTTTTGAATCGTGATATGCAATAAAAAATACAAAAAATTTCTAATTAAAGGGTGGCCGAACACAGTATTAAACCCTTCGTAGGTTCAACTCGCGCTTGCTTGATTTGCTATACTCTTCACCACAAGAAGTGGAAAAAGGGTAAATCTAAGTTTGTTATTCCGTTTGTAATTTCTACAATATCGATTTCCAAACCTATAAAGTATTCTGAAATCTTATGCATAGCGAAGCGGTTGGGCGATGCCCGTCTGTCCGAGAAAATTTAAATACGCCAATCGATCAGACATAGATTCAAAATGTTTGCTATTGAAAATCAGCAAGATCGGTCCTTGTCTTTCGAGGCAGCGGGTAAAACACCAAGCCTGCCTGCAAATTTTTTCATATCATTTGGAAGAATGAAGTAACTCCAATAAAAAAAAATGTATATGTGTATATGGGGCGATAGAGAATTAAAAAATAAGAAGAAAATAAAAAAAACATAAAGTGAAAAAATTGCCACTCGCCTATATTTTCCAAGTTATGGGCCTATGGTGAATATGGGTATGTCAGTATGGTGAATATGGGTATCATCTCAAAGCTTTTGAAAATATTTTTCAGAAGATACTAAAACTTGAAATGCTTAACCCATTAAGAGCCGATGACATTTTTGACAATATTTTTCATTTTTTGATTCTCTGTCACCTCAATATTTGATTTTTACTATAATGGAGTTACTTTACTAAACTAGATTCATATACATGGTGAAGGGTATATAAGATTTTGCCTGACGAATAAAGCACTTTTACTTGTTTTTAAATAATGAAAATTATTAATAATAAATTTGTTTAAAGTAAAAAAGCATAATATTGGTCAGTTATTGGATTTTTATGGCATCGTACAGTCTTAATGGATCTTACATATGAAATCTTCTGTGTGAACTGTAATTAAAATATTTAAATAACAATTTCATTCATCTACGATTTGTTTTAATATGTATTTTGTGAAATTTCTATGGAAGCTTTTAAATATGTTTTAATGAGTGTAAGATTTTTTCTATAAAAAAGGACAACTTGAATAAAAATTAATAAAGACTTATCTGATGCTGTTTTATCATATAAAATTCTAATAATATTAAATATCCATGAGGTGGGCCATATAAAAAACTACTAAGAGAAGTTATTTCAATCTTCTTATATACTTCGTTAAGACTTTATAGGGCTAAAAAGTCTTGCCAAATTTAAATTAATTAGTTTGCTTAAAGGAACTGTTTTCAAATATTTATGATTTTTTTAAAAGATTTAAACTAATTAACAGGACATTCAACTCCTCAAAAACTTGAATTTGTCTCAGAAACAAGATAATCCTAAAGAATAATTTTTGTTGTCATTTGGAATAGACACATGATTGAATGGCTGGATTAAAAACACTATTACGTGAATAAGTAGATTTCTGTTAAGGAGAATTATAATAGAAATACCTATAAATATTTGCACAACAACATTATTTGGATGATTCAATATCACGAGTACGTTTTCAGCTAAAGAACTCTACAGCTAATGAATAAAAAAAATATAATAAAAAAACGGAAAAGAAAACCTTTTAAATATTTTATTTTTTACTAACATCTTTTGCTTTCTCATCAACATTATCATCATCGACATAACCATGAATATCACGAATGTTTGACATAAAAGAAAATGCATGGCTGGTTGAAAAACAGTTAATACCTTTTTACAGTTTGTTTTTGTGTTCTTATTTAAGCCTTTTTTTTTTCTTCTTTTTATTTTGTTTTAAGAAAGCTGTCACTCTGTCACATTTGTATGTAACTGCTCTTGTGTAATATTTGTCGTTTTTTATTTCAATCTTGATTTTCCTTTTTCTCTTTAACACTTTTTGATCTGCTGACACCGACATCCTCACACTGTATGTCAAGAGGCATCAGAAATCCATTATAAGAATGAAATAACTTTAGACAAATTGAAAATGTCAATCGATATGGCCGAATAAATTTTTCGTTATAAATTATTTCTGAGAAGAACAGAAAAGAAAGCTTTTTACGTTGAAGATTTTTGTCAATTTGTATTTTAAAACATGAACAAATTACGTATGGTTTTGTTGGTATAGAAAAACATTATTTAAGGAAGATGGTGGTTCCACTGTATCTTAAATTAAAGAAAAGTTTTCATTTGGCGTAATTTTAAGTAAAATAACTCTACACATACTAATCCGCTGCAGCTGTGTTCAGCGATAAGGCTTGATTTTGGTTTAACGGGGTTGTTAATAAACGTTTGGAGTAAAATCAATCCACAACAGACTTATTTCATTTAGAAAAATGCACCGTTTGGTATGGCTTCGTTGTATTATTGGTTCTTGATTCTTCAAAATTAAGCCGGTGCTTACGCTACGCTTTATGGAGGATATTGTTGCAGCACCATAACGAATAAGTGGTTGTTTGGAAATATTTCATTGATTCGAAAGAGATAAGATTATAATAGGGTGGCGCTATGTGCCATAAGGCAATCGTAGCTAGTAAATTATTGAAATCAAAATTTGCCGAAAGGGGATTTCGAAAAAGTAACCTGCAAGTTGCCTTCCAAAGACGTTTGACTTAACATCTCTTGATTAGTCGCTATAAGATCACTTTAAGTCACTGGCTTATACTGATATGCCAGCAACAATTGATATGTTGTTCGTGTAGGAATTTATTATCATTCGCTTAAATTTTATGGATTAATTTTTAAATGTATCAATTATCGTGTAGAGTTCAGCTTTTTTGTTTTTTTGTCCAATAATCGGTTTAAAAATGTAAAAGAAAAATTAATAGAGTTCTTTTGATTGGTAAAATTATTGTGTTCTGGTGACTCGCTTATAATATCGCTCAGGGCTCCATTCTGTTTGGATGTGTTCACGTAATTCTCTACTACTTGAGTGTCGTTCTTAGGGCGAATTCGGCTAGAGGTTTTTAATTTTTAAATACTCTCATGCGGTTTTTTCCTTATTTTATAGTTTTGTGGCTTAAATATTATTTGCTGTCATATTAAAATTTTTTCTAATGCTTGTAAATTTAATGTTTTTTGTAAACAGTGTATGCAATCGCTGTTACTTGAAAAATGGACTGGATATTTTTAAAAAGATTTTTCTCCAAATATCCCAATAAGAGAATCAATTGCTGGCTCCTTTGTCCAACATAAAGGGCTAGGTGATTTTAACATCATGTTGAGTTTTTTTTAATTTGTAAATAAATTCGCCTTTTTATTTATTTTTTAAATAGCAACAATATTTTTAATTTATTTTCTGACGCTGCCAATTTGGAGGAACATTTTGAGCCACACATTACCACCCTTAAGACATTTAACAAATACGTTAAAGAATAAATAAGAGACATTCCCAGGATAAATTATTTTAATTCTTTAGAAAAACCATTTTACAATTCAGGTAGTAAAACTTTCGAAGATAAGAAGCCTTAACTGCGGCGCCTATCCTCAATGGTCAATCTGATTATAAATTATATGCGTACTCCACAAGCTAAAATCTTAAAAAGAAACTCAAGTTTTAGCTACTTTTCAATCTGTCCTCGTTAACCATATGCATTCATAAGACGACATGAAGTAACTTTCAATTTATTTGTTTGTAAGTTGTTTATGTTTGCATAAAACTTTTTTTGCACTTCCAATTTCATGATGACATAAAGCAGGGATTTTGTTATTTCCTTTTTCCGTCTTTCAAAAAAAACCTTATTTTATGATCCTTGTTTTTGTTGTTTTTGTTGCCCATCTTGATAGACGACATTCGCATTTTTTCCCCAACATACTTCGGATACTTATAACTGCATTTTGTCTGTGTTAAAGCTTTTAGTTTTTTGTCTGCCTGTTGTAAATAATTTTTAACAGAAAATAAAGAAACAAATATTTGGCGACATGGCGACAACAAACAATAGATTTAACAATAAAATGCCCTTTTGTTAAAAGAAGAATTTTAAGACAAGATAAATATGAGTGGGACTTTGTGCATCTTTTCGAAATGAAAAAATAATAGTTTTTTTTTTATAGAAAATATGTTTGTTGCATTTGTTTTTTGTTGGCTAAAAGAATTTGATACACAATTTATGAGGGCTGCATTTTAGTTTATTAAACTAAATGTCAAAATTTATGAGCAAAATAAAAAATCCTCATGCTATAAAATTTTACCATTAAAAAAAAGAAAACAGAAGAAATAAAAGAAAACTTAGTCATCAGTTAGATTTTTCTTAAAAATTTTTTTTTTGCTCTTAAAGTAAAAACAGCAGGTATAAAAATTAAATTTTTAATTACTGGGTGTCTCCCATAAAGCGAGAATTTGTCTTACAAGGGCCTGTTTTTTAACTGTAGCAAACAGAGACACAAAACATATCCAACAGCAAGTAAAAAAACATGAAACTAGAGTTTATGGAAATTTTTTTCAAAGGGTTGGCCCTTAAAATTATCTTTTAAATGATCTAAGGTTTTCCATTTATAATTTATTAACAAAGCGTTGAGTTGAGAAAATTCTTGTAAAAAATACGCTTCAAAAAATCATCAAATCTATAATAGAAATGAAATTTTTTGTAGCGATAGTTACAGACACTTATAAAAAACATGAAACTACAAGCGCTTTTGGTTTAAAATAAAAGTCCATAAATATAAAAAATCACTCCTTAATTTTTTTCTGTTATAAAAATTATACACATTTTATTTAATTTTGAAGTGCCTCTGCCCATTACAGATAAAAACCCCATCCACAAAATTATGTCTCTATGGGAACACCCTTTAATTGTAAAATTTACATACATAGATGCTTAAATTTCAAGACAATGCCGGTTACGCTCCAAAAATGTCTTTATCGATCAGAAATATTGTCGGTCCATGGCGGTCGAGGCATTGGGCTTAATGCTAAAAATACAATCATGTTCACCGACCATCGACTACAAGATGTCAAAAATAGAATACATGCGAGCTTATGAGAATAAGTCTTTTAACCGCTATATGACTACCGACTGCACGGCTACTTTTGTAGCCCGTAGCCAACTTAGGCTAATTTCTATTTTTCTTGGCTACAAAAACAGATAAGTGCTGCCAACACAATAAATGCATGGAATGGTGGTTTCAAAAACGCAATACATTAAATATTAAATATTAAATATTAAAAACGCGAAAAACTATTATAGTGGCACCATTGAAATATAATAATCATCGGTTTATTTGTTTACATTTTTCATTTACTTTTTATTTGTTTTTTAAAAGGGTCGGCATTAAATTGAAATTCGCTCTGCTCATCCGGTATGCTTTAAAAAAGTGTTCTTCATCTTTTTATTTCAGCTGAAGAACACAAGTTCAATAAAATCCTTCTTCATCTCGAGTTATATTTACTGGCCGGACCCACCATCTTCGGTTACTTTTGTTCTGATGTTTTTTTTTTACACTTCATACACCGAAGTCGTTGTTTCCACTATTTAAGCAATAGTTTTTTTAAAGCTAAATAATTTTCTTCAAACATTTGAAAAAATTGTTTTCACAAAAATGCACTTTTTTTTTGCTTAACTTTAGTACATATGTCAGATGCTTATTTTTGTAGTTAGTGGTCGGTAGTTGTTAAAAGAATTAAGTAGCTGGCGACTTGGCTATTTTTGTAGCCAGCTACTTTTGTAGTCGGTAGTCGATGGTCGGTAGCCTTTGATTTTGTTTGTAGCATAACACCACGCCTGCCTCAAATTTTTCTATATCATTTGAAATTATGAAATAACTCCAATAAAAAGAAATGAAATTTTTATAGAAAAGTTCGATTGTCAATATGGTCATCACAACACATCTTCTGTCAAGTTTTTTAAGGTTTATCTATTACGGTTCTAGAGAGAAAGGGCTGTAACACACGGGCAGATATACGGACGTTGTAGGGAGTGTTTCATATTTTTTGAGCTTTTCTTCTTTGTTTTCAATTTAACAGACGACAGTTCTTTTTATAAACAAAAGTCAACTGGGTTTTCGTTCATTAAATTTATCATTAGATCGTTTTACAAATTCATGCCCTGCAGGAGCTTTAACGTGTGAAAATTTCTTCAACTTTTCAGGGAGGAATTATTTTGGCCTGGGTTCATACTGTGACACTTTTATTTTAGATTTAAGCTATATTGAGTATAGTGGCCATACTCTCTGCAAATTTTAAAATTCTGCCGATTGAGGTACAAAAGGTACGAAAAAATATGTTAAAATTCATCCACACGAGAACTCCCTTAATTTTTTGTGTGAAAGGGACACACCCTTTCATTTCATTTTGGACTGTTTACCGATCAGGCAGTTAATTATTTGTGTGAGTGTATGTTGTATGGTGATTCTCTTTGCTTTTAACTTTGCAAATTTTTTCTTACCATGGAAGCATATTCAACTCATAGCATAAATAAAATTGCAAAGTTGGCCCAGAAATACTTAACTTTTGAAGTAACAAACATTAAGAAAAGACGAGTTCAAGAGCTCCTTCTAGCTTAAGTCGAAAAACAATAATGCTGAATTGAGTAAACTAATGTGCAACAAAAGAAGAATAAGTCTGTCTTTATACCCTTCAAAACCAAAAGTGACAAAAGGGTATAACTAATTTTGTCATTACGTTTGTAATTTCTATAATATACATTCCGACCTCATAAAGTTTATATATTCTGACTTCTTATGCACAGCGAAGTTGATTGAGCGATGTCTGTCTATCCGTATGTCCACCGGTGTTAGAGTTGAACTTAAGTTTGCCGAGGCTCTAAATCAGCTAGAAAAATTTTAAATGTGCCTACCGATCAGACATAGTGTGGAAAGAGGTGTTATGGGAAATCAGCAAGATCGGTTCATGTCCTTCGACGCAGCGGGGAAAACACCACGCCTACCTCTAATTTTTCTATATTATTTAGAACAATAAAGTAACTTCAACAAAAAAAAAATATATGGGGCGATAGAGAATTAAAAAATAAGAAAGCTAAAATATAAGCGAAAAAATTGGTACTCGCTCATTTTTTCCGAGTTATGGGCCTTTGAAATTTTCAATTTTTTTTAAATATCCGTATGGGTAACATTTTAAAGCTTTTTAAGAGATGTTTAAGGAAATACTTAAATTTTTAAAAAATCTTTAACCCATTAAAAGCCGATGGAATTTTTATGTTATTTTTTTTTTCTTATTTTTTAATTCTCCGTTACCCCAGTATTTGCTTTTTGATTGGAGTTACTTCACTTAACTAGAGTTAGATAAATGGTAAAGGGTAATAAAAGATTTGGCGTAGCAAGATAAAGCTATCTTACTTGTTAAACTTAAAAAGTTTAAGGAAAACCGGAGAATTACTTCAACGTAAGTTCAGCAAGCACCACTGACTTTTTTCAACTAAAAAGAAGAAAAAAAAATTTCTTTTGCGATTTAGTTTAATGAGAACAATAAATGTAAAAATAGGTGCAATTCCTTAAAACCCCTTTTAATAATATCGTAACTGTGTATTCTGTCTTTAAGAATGTAAACTAATCCAAATCAAGTAAAAACCAATTTAAATAATTTCAGTCAATTTATACATTTTCTTAAATAATACATCTCAAAGAAAATATAATTTACTACTAAATTGGCTTTTTGATTACTTTTCTTTTGCAAATACTTGGAGGGATGACCTTTCCCCTTCTGTATGCAAGCAAATGTTGTTTGTTCTTTTAAAAATTTGCAAGTTCATGTTAATTTTTTTTCCTTCTTCAACTTTTCATAAGTATTCAAAGGATTATGGTCGAATTATTTATTAAGAAGAGCTGACTGAATAAGTTTTCATCAAATATTGGAAATGGAACGAGTTCTACTTAGAAAGAGAATTAAAATTAAAATAAAAAAAAAAAACATCTCACAGTTTTTAGAAAGAGTGAGTTTTAACAATTTTCCTTGCACAATAGACTCCTTTGTGTTGTTTAAGTCTTTGTCAATGTTCTTGTTCTTGTTGTTGTTGTTGTTGTTGTTTTTGTCTTGTCTTATTGAAATTTATTTGAATGTATTTGTATGTCTATATATATATATGTGAATGTGAATGTGAAGTGACGAGTTTATATGTTTAAAAGTATAAATCTATTCGTATTAAGACTTTAGAAATTCTTTTGAAAGTTGATTGAAGTCAAACACATACAGAGGCACCCGCACATACATTTGTATATTATACAGGATACAATAGAAAACATAGAAATAGATAGAGGCAGATACTCTCGTATGTATTCCTATTCAGATGGATCGCATACAAAGGAAATTTTCTAAGTAATTCAAATAAATTCACTTGAGAAGATGATGAAAACAAAAAGTCAATTTTTCTTTACAGTTTATTGCACTCATTGTTCAGCCTTAAATCCCTACCGTGTACTATTGGTACTATTAAAAAG